>JAPCYP010000037.1:2994904-4492356 GCA_035048595.1 Echinosophora koreensis | reverse complement strand
TAGCCGCTGCCAAACATTTCTGTTACAGCAATTACTATGTTGTAATGTTTATTTTACTTTATGGTTTACTCCTTTATTGCTAGCTTATTTTTCAGTAACGTATTTTAACAATTGGTGTAAGTTTTTCATTTTGGCTTTGTTATTTAGCCACTTACTGATGTGGCATTAGGTAGTGGAGAGTTTGTTAGACTCTCTTCTCCTTCTTGTACCTGTAACAAACTCATGCTATATAGCATGACCAAATGGCTCAATGAAATACACAGATATTATCATCTCAGAAAACAAATTCCCTCACTCTAACTCTCTCTATTACTACATCATCTCTCATTTGCAACGGGAATTATTCATTCAATTGATTCCCCTGCTATTGGGTAGCTTGTGTTCTCGGAGATTTACTCCCTGAATCCAAATTCCATCACAATTGGTATCAAAGCTTCATCCTGAGGCTAGTACCATGGCAAATGATACGCGCACTCAGTCCAGCATTCAAGAAGTGGAGCAAGCTTTGATGAGGAAGATCGCTAAATCTAAGGCAGAGATGCAAGCCAAACTTGATCAAGTACCACATGCCTCTCTGAACTCCGAATCATCTTCACCAATCGCTCGATCCAATGCCAACATGAAATCATGAAGACACCCAGAGGATCCAGAATCACTACCCCACTTGTATTTCGAAAATTGATTTCCCCAGGTTTGATTTCTACCCCAACTGGCCACAATACATTACTGATATCACCTTGAGGTTTGGAGAAGCTTATGATGACCCACTTTCTTCTTTAATCCAAGTTAAACAATCTGGAAGAGTGCAAGATTACATTGATAAGTTTGAACTAGAACTTACCCAGGTAACTTTGCCCCCTGAACATTCCTTGAGTATTTTCTTGGCTGGTTTAGAACATACTACACAAATGAATGTGAGGATGTTTAACCCCACTTCAATAGCACATGCTGCTAATTTAGCCAAACTTCATGAAGCTTCAAAATCTACCCAGGCTATGAATCATTTTAATACTCGCCCAATTTCTTATGATTCTAAACATGTCACATTGCCTAACAAACCAATTATAAGGAGCAATTCTCATTTACAGTCCCAAGCAGCTAAACCTCTTTTGGGCAAAGCCCCCAGAACTTATAATGCTACAGAAATGGCTGAAAGGAGGGCCAAGGGATTATGCATGTTCTGTGATGAGCCTTTTACTCCAGGCCACCAGCTAAAACATAGAAGAACTCAACTCTTGGTGATGGAATTGGATGAGGAAGAGCAGGTGGATGAAGAATTAGAGGTAATAGAGGGAAATGGTTCAGTGATTGTAGAGAGCTCTCAATTCAAGAATCCTCAACTATCAATGAATGCTTTAACAGGTGCATCTAATTGCCAAACCATGACGGTTAGTGGTCTTCACAATAAGAAGATGTTACAAATTCTAATTGACAGTGGTAGCACCCATAATTTCTTAGATTTGGAACTTGCTAAGAAATTGGGGTGTAAACTGGAGTCTATAACACCTATGCCAGTAATGGTGGGAGGTGGAACAAAGTTGGAAGCTCCATATATTTGTAGGGCCTTTACTTGGCAATTGCAGCAAACTAAATTCACTACTGATGTGTTAGTGCTTCCTTTAGGGTGTTGTGACTTGATTTTGGGGGTGCAATGGTTACTTCCCTTGGGCCAATCATTTGGGATTTCAGTAAATTGCAGATGGAGTTTTCCATTGAAGGGAAAGAGATTTGTGCTTAGAGGTGCCAAGCCCATGGGAATAAAGTTGATAAAATAATAAGTCCATTTAATCAAGTTGTCTAGCAAGAAGCTCAAAGTTTTTTATATATGGGTAAATCTAATAAATATTTTGAAGTTCCTGCTTGCGATGTCAACTTGTCAGCAGAACCAGATCGCGATGTACCAATAGAGATTGAAGATCGCACTTCTGAATTCTCAGTTATCTTTGAGGATCTGAAGCACATACCACCACCAAGACTAGGTTTTGATCATAAAAGTCCTTTGAAGGAGGGTCCAACCCATTCAAGTTGGTTAAATGGAAGGATTTACCTAATAAGCATGCTACCTGGGAATTATATTATGATATCCTCAAAAGGTTTCCCAAATTTTCACCCTTGAGGACAAGGGTGTGCTAGGGGAGGGTATTGTTACAGCAATTACTATGCTATAATGTTTATTTTTACTTTATGGTTTACTCCTTTATTACTAGCTTATTTTTCAGTAACGTATTTTAACAATTGGTGCAAGTTTTTCATTTTGGCTTTGTTACTACATCATCTCTCATCTGCAACGGGAATTATTCATTCAATTGATTCCCCTGCTATTGGGTAGCTTGTGTTCTCGGAGATTTACTCCCTAAATCCAAATTCCATCACAATTTCGAATATCTCTTCTTTCCTCCGAAACGTATAGTTGAATCCATTCTCAGGTACCATGGTTTTTGATCGGAATTCCTCTATAATCTAATTTTTATTAAGAGCTCTGAAGAAAATTAAGACAATAAAAGAAAGAAAATAGGGCGCAGTCCTCCCGAGAATATACTATTGATTCCAAAATCCTAACAATAAACTTCCCATGACCCTACATTATTCATTCCCCTCCTATTTAACAGATTCCTAATAGATTCGACTCATCTTCTCTCTATAACAAGAGATAGGATCCATTGACGTCAGGTGTAGGTCTAAAGACGTACACCAAATCTGGATCATTAAACTTAATTAATCCAACGGATCAAAATATTTCAATTAAAAAAATAAAAAAATTAGAAAACAAGCATGTGATCTCCTTATCCAGCTTTATTTTCGCCCCTGTAATCTCGTTCTCGACCCTTTCTCTTTAGACTTATCATCAGTTCAATTTTATTGAGAAAAATAAAGTAGAAAACCATAGCTGTAATTGGATTATTTCTTTCCTCCCCCAAACCTTCACTAATAAATGTTTTCGAGGTTGTTAAAGCACCCCCACTCCACGCCCCCTGCCGTCGAAGAACGTCATGCCACGCCGCAGTGAAGCACACCTCGCCTCGCTGGAGCACGACACGGCGCTACCGCGCACATGCCTCGTCGGAGCTTGCCTCACCGTCAATAATACGAACTTTCAAGGAGCACAACTCGCCACATTCGAAGGATGTCGTGTCTCCGCCTTCGGAGGACGCCGCGTCTCTGCCTCTTTCTCGAGACGAGGTACAATTTCGTGCCGAATACAATTACATATTTCCAAATTAAATATGCTATTTACTTGAAACTTTCAAAGATACTCCAATGGCCTTGTTATTTGCAATAGAGACATAGAGTGCTATATAAAATTCACATGTTATTAATGCCACACTATATCAGAGTGATCTCTAAGTAAATTCTGTGTAACTTGCTTAAAACACTAGCTATTATTTTTAAAGTCACACTCTTTCTTTGACACACTCCATTGAACACACCACCAACTATTGAACCACCTCACCATTTTTTCCAAACCCCTACTTGGTTACCGGTTCTCCATGTTTAATAATTTTTTTTAAAATAATTTTTTTTTAAAATTACAGGGTTTCTAATAGCCGTTCTCCGGATTTCATGGTCTCCGTCATACCCTAATCGCTGCCATCCTTGCGAACTTCATTTGAAAGCCATCCTCTGATGCAAACATGAATATTCAAGAAATTATCTCTGATTGTTTACTATAGCTATATGTTTTTCTCTAAAAAAGTCACGCGAGAATGTTTCCATTAAAGATGAGCGTAATACAGACCCAGAAAAGAAATGAGTGCAACAACAGAGGATTCATGTTTCTCTCAATTGTTCAGTTCTTTTTCCTCAAAATGTTGCTCACCTTGTGCTCATCTTTTTTCTCTTGATTGTTCAGAGCACAATATATGTTCAATTTTTTTTCCTAGTATTCTTTCCTCTATGCCCCACTGCGCTCCCCTATCAATGGCCATGCCGGCTCTCAAACACGTTGCTTTCATTGGCACCGTTATGGTTCAGATCGTGGTCGTTAGTGCAGACTGTAGATCGTGGGTGAGTAATAATTATAAAATAAAATAAAAAAACAGGAATAGTCTAACTTGTGGAACAGGTAATCCAATAAACGGCAAAAAAAAAAAAAAAAAGGCTGACATGGCTTTTTCTAAGAAGATATGTTCAAAGGAGTGTGTTTGAGAGAGTGTCCCTAGCACTCCTCAACTTTTAATATTCATTTCCCTTGGTTTAAGCGAGACACATCACACACAACACTTTACCAATTTATTGGTTGCTTAATCTTTTGTACCTAAGAAGAGGACAAAATTAGTAGTTAAACTGTTCCTTTTTTATTTTTCTTTTGGGGGGACCAATGTATATCTTAGAGAAATTCATGTATATGTATGTGTTTTAGCCTTTTAGGTGCTTCTCTTCTCTATAGCATGAACTGTTACAGGAATATGCTAAGAAAGCTCACAAATTGGGTTTCCATAGCCTCACTCCTGCATTTAACATGAACTAGGCATAAGCTCATTTCATTTTTTCTTTTGTTGTATTCTGTTACTAACTATAGCTTCAAGGACAAGGAGAACATTGTCATGTTTGCTTTAATCGTTTAATGGGAAAGGACAGCAGCTGTTAAACTAAATTGTCTTCAAGTGCTCATCATTTTCTGCTTTTAACTTGAGCTTTTGTGGCCAGAAAGAACAGTGGTTTCTGAAAATGTTGCCCTTCGTTTCTTTTCTTCTTCTTTTTTTCCATTGGATTTTGATGAATTTATATGTTCACTTTCTTTCTTGCTTTTTTATTTCCGGTCCTGATTTTTTCTTAATCATGTGATATGTTTGTTTAAAAGCCATGCCTTAGTTACTTATTCAGTATACTACATGGTAAATGCTTGATATCTTGCATTCAAATTAAGTTGTGTTTGTCCCATGCAACTTTCTAAGTTTTAATCTGCATATTTAGAACCATGCCCTGCATGAATATTTGGTAAGAGAGTCAATAACTTTGCATAACCAATGTACTTTAGGATGAATATTATCTACTGTTATGCAGTTCTGTGGGTCATGTATGACAGTGCCAGTTTCCTCACACTAGCAGATTGGTTAACTTCTCAGATTTTGCTCTTCTGTATGTTTTGCTCTTTTATTGACTGCTGAAGCTTACAAAGAATTACATCTCTTCAAGCCCCTGGCATTGAATTAAAGATAGATCTTTTCCTCAGATAAGCTCGATGTACAGGAGTAGATCCATAATATAGTCCTTCAATCTATGCCAAGTACATACTTCAAAAGCTCATGCTTTTCGATGAATGGCTGAGCTTCATATTCATCAAATGGTATCCACTGCAGCAGATAATAATATGATCAAGAATTGATATGATGTGCTTTTGGCTATAATGAATTTACATTTCCTCAGGATCTTCAATAATATTGAATCGACATGTTCAGTCCAAGTTCACAAGTGATGAATGATGTCATGTCTCTTGGATTTGTTGAGCCAGTGACAAGATCAAAATGACTCTGCAAAGAAACCTTGATGAAGTTATGAAGTCTGTGATGGATGCTCACACTCCTGATGTGGTGATGCTCACGTTACAGGAGTATATTATGAGTGTGTAAAGAAATCTAAGAATTTTGTTAAGGGTTTGTGGTTGTTGTAAATAGATGAAATGTTTGAATGTATAGTGAGTTACAACTCACAAAATTTTTATGACCTTTGATATTGAACAAGATATTTGCATTGTCAGATCAAAAGTTTACATGAATTAGATGTTGTCTTTTTGCAATATAACCATCTTTTCCTCTCTAGTGTTATTAATTTTATGTTACTCCATTGGTTTATCATTTCTCATCTTTTATGGACCTCAATCTTATGGTCTCAAGTTTGAAAGAGGGGTCCAGTAATTGCTCATATCTTGGTTATTAACTATCAAGAAAAAATTGCTGCCACTTAAATCAATAAACTTGTGGTTTTGTTGCATCCAAAAATATATAACCCATTTAGAAGACTTGAGATATTAGCCCTATGGTGAAAAGAAAATAAAACTATCAGGAATCAAGAACAAAATACATATGTAAATACCAAGGTTGTCGAAACCAGACCAAACCGGCCGGTTCAATGGTCCAACCGGGAACCAACCAGGTGACCAGTTTGGTTAACCCCTTAAACTAGACATTTAAAAAACGGGCTTGAAACCGGCTAAACCGGTACAAAACCGGCTAAACCGATTAGAACCGGTGGTCTAGTGGTTAGACCGGTTTAGTAAATTTTAAAATTTTCTTCACACACTTTACTTTTATAATAACTTATCATTTCACCCTCCTTCCCAAGTCTTACAGATGTGGGACTTTTATAACTCTTCATTTGTTGCCCCAGCTTGTTCTTCTTCCCCAAATGCCTACACTTCACATGGTACAATCTTGTTTCCAACTTCGCATGTTCCGCCTTTTGAAGCTGCTAGCGCCGAGTCATTGCTATCTTCAAGAACAAAAGGTAATCAAGGGTATAAGAACAAAAGGTCGAGAATCTTCTTCCGGAGTGCTTCTGTGATCTGAATGTTCATTTTATGAAATAAATCATGTTCCTTTTTCACCTCTTTCCTTGATTCATGCCAACCACTCCTCTTTCCTTCATGTCCCCATCCTATATAATTACTAATGTATGTTTCCCATTTGGCTATTTTGATATGTCCACTTTCATATGCCTTTCTCGGCTTGTCAAAGAAAGGCCAGTTGCTAGTGCAAGCTTTAATAATATAAATAATGAATATAATTTGCAAGCTAGTATTTCTTATTTCGGTAAATAAAAAATTAAAAAGTAATAAACTCCTTGTATGTTATGAATATATGTTATTTTTTCTTTAATATTATTTTATATATTATATTAAAAAATAAAAAATTATTATTTAATTATTATCGGTTCAACTACGGTCAAACCAAAGAACCTTGAACCGATGCATTCACCTGTTCAATGATCGGTCCAGTTTTAAAAACCTTGGTAAATACACGTGTAAATACTATCAGCATTTTGCAAAACGACAGCTGAAAAAAGTCACCGCCCATTACACTTACATTACCCAGTTTTTAGCCCTTACACACATTCTATAATAGCTAATCACCTACACTATTCATACATGAGTTCTTGCGCCAAGTTACACAACGAGAAAGAAAAAATTTTACCCCTTAGACAATAGCTCCCAAAAAAACAGATATCTCCTCTGACGGCGGCGAGTTCGTAACAGAGAAGAAGGTTGGCCGTGAGTCGGTGATGGTGAGGTGAGCTCCGGCGAGGCGTGTGCGCGGCGGCATCGTGTCGTGCTCAAGCGAGGCGAGGCATGCTTCACTGCAGCGTGGCATGGCGTTCTTCGACGGCAGCGGGGCGTGGCGTGGGGGTACTTCAACAACCTCGAAAACATTTATCAGCGAAGAAGGTTTGGGGAGGAAAGAAATAATCTAGTTACAGCTATGGTTTTTTACTTTATTTTTCTCAGTATAATTGAACTAACGATAAGTCTAAAGAGAAAGGGTCGAGAACGAGATTACAGGGGCGAAGATAAAGCTAAGGATAAGGGAGGTCAAGTTCTTGTTTTCTAATTTTTTTTTTTAATTAAAATATTCTTATCCCTCATATTACTTGAGTTTAACTATCCAGATTTGGTGTAGGGTTTAGACTTACACCTGACGTCAATGGATCCTATCTCCTATAACAAACTCTCTCTCTTTTTCCCCATTTCTCATTGAAGTTGATTCAAAGGTGGGCCTTGAAACCTGGGCTTATGGGCGTAGACCTTAAGGGTATGTTTGGATTGATGGAAGGGGATGGAATGGAATGGGATGGAAAGAGGTGGAATGGTGTTCCATTGTTTGGATTGTATAAAAGAGAGTGGAATGGAATGGAACCAATGTTTTAAAAACTGGACTGGAGATCGGACCGGTGAGCCATCCGGGTCATGGTTCAATTAGTTCAACCTGTTCAACCCACGATTGAACCGGATGATTAATAAATTAATAAATAAATAAATAAATAAATAAGTATTAAATTTGGGGGAAAAGTTAAAAAAAATACATATAAAAATCATTTTGAACGGTTCAACCCGGTTCAATTGGCAGTTCAAAGCGGTCCAACCCTGATTCGATCCAGTTCAACCTATTTTCGAGCGATTCAACCAGACCACGGTTCAATAGAGCTGGACCGGACAGCCGAACTGGACCGTTCTCGATTGAACCGTCCCGTTTTTAAAACATTGGATGGAACCCAATGAATCCATTCCATCCTATTCCATCATTTATGCTCACTTTGCTTCCCCTCCAATTTGGGAGGAATGTGATGGAACAAAATAATAGATGCATTACAAATTATAAGATTACTATTATGTCCTTGTCTCATTATGTCGTTTCTCAACCCAGTTCTGGAGACTGTTCATCTGGAAACCACACCTTGTGCTCCCTTCGTCATGCAAGCAGAGCACCAGCCCTTGGCAGTTGGCACTCTAATTCTCTCTGCCTCCTCTGCAAACGTTATTATCAGCATATATTGAGATAAACGGTTACTATAGAAGAAGATCATGTCCTCTTGGCATCTAGATTCCTATAACGAGTATGAACAAACACACACTCATAAACACAAAAGGATAAATGGTTATTGCAGCTGTGAACACCATATTTTGTCCGGCTTTTCCCATATTATTATAAATAAAAAAATTAATAAAAAATAAAAAATAGAAAATAGAATAAAATAAAAATAAATGAGCATAAATGGATGAGTTTTGTAACTGATGGCTTTCAAATGCTTTTACTTGTAATTGATTTTCCTCTATTAAAATGTAACTGAAAAAGGAATCATTAGCAGTGTGTAAATTCTGAATTGGAGAGTCTTGTACTCATATATGAGTTTAAGGGGGTAGTAACAATGTTGAGGATAAAGAAAAGTTCTTTTCTGCATCTCTCGTTCCATATAACAAAGAAATCCACCATAGAATAAAAGAGGTAATGGTAGGAAGATGGAGCCTTCTCTCTCACTCTATCATCTTCTTCCTTGAATTTACTGCAAACTAGACCCGTGACGCCGCCGTTCCACTATCCAGCTCCGCTCAATCACGCATCACAGTTCTGCCCCGGAGTCGTATGCCACACAGAGTTAGTCTCCCCCTCCGCATCGCCATGATAATTTCTATTGTGAGTAAGCTACCATTCTGTCATCTTCCGCGCATAGTAGAACCCGCCGCCATGCACCGTCATGAGTCACCATAACCAGTTCCTTCGACGTAAGCACCAGCACCAGTAGCCGCCGCCGTCCACAACGTAGTTGCCACCACATTCCACTCCAGAACTTTTCTTCCAGTCACGTGACGCCATCCAAGACGTCGCCGACCTCCACGCACAACAACTCCACCATGTCGCACTGCCACCATCCACACATATCGCCGCCACATCGACTGTTCTCTACACGTAGCAGATCTGCCAAGTTGCTCGTCGCCGCCCCACCGCATCTGCACTGTAGTTCTGGTGATGTGCTGCCATGTTGGGTCCTTCTTGCCGCCATGAGTGAGCCGCCTTCTTCTCATTTCTTTCTTTCTTCTTCGCTGTGCACAGGTAACATTTCTCCAGGTGCTACATGCAGCACGCCAGCACCTCCATATTGAGGAATGGATCAGAGGCTCAAAATGAGCCCCACCCTTCAATTATTATTGTTTTTGTGATTATTATTTGTGCTTAAGCTCAATATGCATGTATATATGTATTTTCCTTTTATCTAACTAATTAATATATATTGGTTTATTTTAAAATACACATAATGATTTGTTAAAATATTTGTATAACTTTTGCTAGGATTATTATTCGACCCCATGGCTGTGTGCTCGTTTCATATATAAAATTTTAGATAATATAAATATAAATATTTATTCTATTAAAATTGCATAATACTTATTATCAATAAATTGAATACCCTTTACTATATATAAAAAATAAAAACAAATTGAATACCATATAACATTGAACGAATTTTATAAATAAATATCTTCTAAAATTAAAATAGATTGTTAGCCACTTTGGATCTTCTTCCTGTTTGGTTATCATGAACACCTTTTTAATTCTAAAGTAGGTTGTTGGTGATAGCCACTTTGGATCCTTTTCCAGTTTGGTTATCATGAACACCCTTTTAATTCTAAAATAGGTTATTAGTGGTAGCCACTTTGGATCGTCTTCCTGTTTGGTTATCGTGGGCAATTATATTTTCAAAATAAAAATTAAATTGCTAGTGATAGTCACTTTGGATCTGCTTCCTATTTGAGTATCGCGGGCGTCTTTTCTAAAAATAAATAAATTATAGGTTGTTAATGGTAGCCACTTTGGATCTTCTTCCTATTTGGTTATCGCAAGCAACTTCAACTTACTTTCAAAAATAATAGGTTGTTGGTGATGACCATTTTGGATCTTCTTCCTGTCTGGTTATCATAATAGCCTAAATCCCTGAATTTCACAAAAAATAATAATTACCAATTAAAAGGGTAAACTGAGATGCGACATCTTGTTAACCTTTGGTTTTAGGACACCTGAGTTGTGACAGCTTGGTGATCCTGAAATTTCTCAATCAAAGTTTATTTCAAAAAGAATTAAAATCAACCAAACCAACAAACATTTTGTAAAAAAAACTACGTAGCTTTGAATTCCCTATTGCACCTGGGGATACGTAGGAGCAGGATTTAATCCTGTCAAGCCCAAAAATAAATTTTCATAAAATCCTTTTTAATTTCTTATTAATATTCATTTTCTTTCCTTGAAAAAATAATAAAATAAAATCTTTTATGGGTGAAATAAATATTTTTGAAGTTAACATAGTTTTGCACAATTAACTAGAGGTAACCATTTTTTCAATGGATGTCGTAGGGTGCTAATTCCTTCCCTACGCATAATCGACTCCCGAACCCTAAATCTGTGTTTGAAGACGATTCACTAAAAAAGGGTTTTTTCCAATGTTTCCCTAATAAATAAACTTTGGTGACGACTCCATTTTTACAATATTAATTAATTTTTGTTCGTCACTCCCGTCGCGATGTGGTTGCGACATTGTGCACCATGATTTGAAGTAACAATGATGAATCTTGAGCATGTGTATGCTTCGGGATCGTCAAGCATGTCATAGTAGTACTTTAACATGTCTTCTGAATCTGCTTGGTTACTGCTGTGATGATATGCCTCTGCTATATCGGAGATGGTGCTGTTTGGAACCTAGCCGAATTGTGTCATTGAATCTCTTTAAGTTCACAGCGGTGATGCTTGTTTCCTGATGCTTTGTGAGGATGTGGTGTGACTGATATAGCCTACATTTTTGTTGACTTGGCTGTGCTTCTGTTCAGTTTGGTACTGCACAGAATGGGAATTGTTTAGATTTGTGGTATATGCGCTGGACATAGTAACATGGAGGTGTGTCTTTTAACCTTGGTGCCTGGAATTTGTTATTGCATTATGTGTCTTTGTGGGTTGGTGGTTTGTTTGTCAGGGGATCCTTTTGGAATACTTTCTTTCTCTTTGTAATGTTTATGGGTTAGGGTACCCCACTATCCCTTATACCCTTGTTAATAATATCATTTTTTTTATTATAAAAAAACAGTAAGAAATATCTAATTTTATTTTCTTGAGACTAGAAGATATATATATATATATATATTTAAAAAAATAAGAATATTAGCAATCTCTGTTTTATGTTAGCAGATTACTTATTTCTATGATCGACTCGTTTAATATTAGATAAAGTTATCTTGTATCTCGTCTCATTCTTTTATTTCTTTTTTGTTCTTCTGAATGTTTAGCAAATTTACAACTTCCTTTTCTCTATGCCTTAGGTATTTAGTGAATCAAAGATGGTGGAATACAGTGTTCAAGAAAATATAGTTTCACCAGTAAGTCATATTAAGTCTCCAACTCTGTGTCAAATAACTTGTCGTCATGCCCGACATCAGCAAGAATGCCCTGGTACTCATCTGTGTCAATGTGCAACATTATTGGATCTCATCAACTTCATGAACATCTTGGTATGGAGCTTCTGTCTCAGATTGACTTATCACATTATTGGTGATCTCATTGCATGTCTTTACCCGAATAACACTCGCCCAGTCTTGATGTACCTTGGGATACGGGGTATAATATACTTGCTCCGCTTGTTGTGCAAATATAAATGGGCTGTATACCTGATATCTTCGTGACTTCCTAACTTCTACAATCTCATACCTATTGTCAACTTTTGTGCCCCATAGTGGGAGTGTTATCGAACCATTCACACTTGAATAATACTAAGTTTTTACTGGGATGACCTGAATACGCTAATTCATAAATATCAGTTAATATTCCAAAAAAATATCCTCTAATTGACAATTGGTCCCTCAAAGACAAACGTCGGAATTTGAAGTTTTCATTCCCTGACCCCATCGACTTGTGTGAAACTTATATTCATTTATTATGTAAGTCTCAAATGTTTGGATACTTATGTTTGGTCCCCATGCTAAAGTGTACAACGCTGCATCTTGAATTTGGTTTTCCTTAGCTAGGACCTAGGATTAATGTTTATGAAGATTATTAGTTGTGAAAATAATCGCAAGATAGAACTTAAAAGGGATATAAAGTAGATGGCTTACATAATTTTTGAACCACTTAGGAAAATGTTTGGCAACCTCGTGATGAATTTGAGACTTCGAGATGTCGGGATCAAGCTCTTTCAGCTCATTGGCATGTATTCTATAATTAGACAATAGAAAATGTATTAAGTATAATAAAATATAAAAAAATTTCATAATAAAATAATTAAAGTATAATAAAATATATCATGGTTACCAAAAAAATGTATAATAAAATATAAATATTTAAAATAATAAAATAAAAATAATTAAATTTAAAAATTATTGCTATTTTGTTTCAAGGCTAATTTTATGATTTTTTTAAAAACTGAATAATATAAAAATTATTCTAATATTTGACTATACGCAAAGTAAAATCTAAAAATTAATATTTAAAATTATAAATTATAAAAAAATAATTTAAGTTAAACAATATTTAAAAAATTATATGTAATTTATTACAAGGATAAATTTGTCTTTTTTTATATAATTTAAAAAATGGAAAATATAAAAAAACTAAAATCTAATAAAATATGAAAACATTTAGAATAAAAAGGAAAATTTTAAAATTCATACTAAAATTATAATGTTATCCAGTTGGTTATCTGGTTGACATCAAACGTTGGAGGATATCAGCTTATCATGCTCATATCCTATCATACTCCTATCCTTCTTTCTTATCATATCCGTCTCTATTCTATCCTGACCATCAAACGAGCGCTAATGTGCATAGTAGAAGCCCCAAGACAAAGATAAAGAAGTTTCATATCCCATGCCCAGCATCCCAGTGGCCAAAGGATGTGCATGTCAAATGCAATATATCTTACCCTCCCTATGTCAAGTGCAATATGTCTTACTCAAGGTATGTCAAGTACACCAAACGGCGGATTGGATAACAACTTATCGTGCTCATATCATATCCTACTCCTATCTTGCTCTCTTATCCTATCCGCCCCTATCATATCACATCCTGACCACCAAATGAGCCCTTAATGGAGAACAATGGTATCATTATCAAATAGTTAGGTATGACAATCAAAGAGATCGTTGGGCTTGATATCATTATGTCCAAACTCATGTCCAAATGAATATGTTTTTATTATTATATTATACGCATGCATACTAAGAATGAACCCAATAGAGCTTGAATGAGATGGCACGGATCTCTTCCATCTTAATCAGAGGTCTCGAGTTCGAATCCTGGCCCTGGGAATGCTGTAGCGTTAAAACTCTTGAGGGAGAGCTTTTCCGTCCTTGTGGTCTTACCCGACTCCAGGGATTAGTCTCTGCAGTTGAGTGCGGAGGATATCCTGGGAAACCAAAAAAAAAAAAATACTAAGCATGAATCTGCAGTTGTGTATTATGATAAACATTAATTTGTGATTTTAAGCATGTGTTAAACTCTATTTTGTGGAGTGAAAAAAATGAGATCATTGTGAGAAACTTTTAACATGTGTGATTCAGTTACCGAGACAATGTTGATTAATATCACTTAAAAAACTATTATTGATTTCAATTAGACATAATTAATTACTTCTTCCGATCCACAGTATAATAAACAAAACTTTAAAGCACACAAACCAAGGAAATATATTGGAATGAGTTAATTATAATTAATACTCAAATAAATTTCCAAAAAAACACCATTCTATTTTTAATTAATATTGTGATGGCCTATAATTAACGATAATAATTAATAAGAATAATATTAAAATTTAGCATTTAATATATATGAAATTTGATACAAGTTTCTTATATTTTGGATTAAAAAAAAAAGATTCATTTGTTTTTTATAGTGTGGACCGAAGGGAGGGAGTATTAAATAAGAGAAGACGAATTTATTTTAATTTCTTCTTGTCCTTTTAGCCTTGTAAACGGAATGAACATGGCTTCAGCCACCAAGATTGTTCCAAGAATGCTAGTTCTGTATGGCATCCACGTGGTTCGTGAACCTGTTTGCCCATGGGGCTTTCTCCGGCCTCCTCTCCTTCTCTGTCACCTACCCAATTGCCTCTCCAGTGCCAGTCTTTGTCGCAGGCCTTGACTAACGCATCTGATATTCCAATAAGTCAACTACATCGCCCATATTTGAAAGGAATCTGCCATCTCCATTAAGATTTCTGAAGATGAGTACTAGAAAGGTCTTCAAGGTTGTAAAAATAATCTACATGGTAGATTGCTTTTGAAAAAGGGAGATTATCCTGTCAAGACTCAAGACCTGCGTGCAAAACTTGCTCAATTATGGAAACCAATTGCTCAATGGAGAATGACTCCTTTGGGAAAAGGGTTCTATGAATTTTCTTTTGCATCTGCTAAAGAACTGTGCAGTGTGTGGGTTGTGGGGGCTTGGAATCTCAATCCAGGTTTTCTTAGGTTATCTCAATGGTCTGCTGATTTCAATCCAAGCAAGCAGAAGATCATCCATGCTCAACGTTGGGTTTGAATATATGAATTGCCAAAAGAGTATTGGCGTCCAAAGATTTTGTTTAAAATAGCTGACCAGTCTTGGCACTCCGATATCTTTGGATGATGCTACGTACTAGAGACAAGTTCTTTGGGCATTATGCTCGAGTTCTTATACATGTGGACTTAACTGAATGATTTTTTGATCAAATTTTAGTTGAAATGGAGGGGTTTGCATTTTTTGTAGGCATAGAATATGAAAAACTTCCATTCTTTTGTTCTTTTTTGTCAAATTATTGGACATTCTTTTTCGAATAACAAAAGGAAGCCTAAAGTATCTTCTGAAGAGGGTAAAGATCAGCAACAGAAAATTAATGTACCTGTCATGGTGGATAAGCCTGGTCCTTCCAGAATCTATGTTCCAAAAACTCATTTTGAAAAGCCAATAGAAGAGGAAGATAGGATTATTCAGAATTCGCTTAATAAATCGCAGAGCTATGTGATTCAAGAATTTTCTGAATTGGAGAAAGAGCAGTTGAGAGAGAAAAAATCCTTAGCTGATCTTGATGAGGGTTTTGATTCAGAATCAACTGAAACGTATTTGATGAATCATTGCAACATCATAATATTGAAGTTCAATATTCTCAAAATCAAATAGTTGATCTTGTGGTTGAGGATTCAATTGATCGTTCTAAAGGAAACTCTCTTTATCCAATTCAGTTAGTGATTCAATCTCAGCTTCTCCAAGAATGAATGTGCCTGAATCTAATAATTCCCCTGTTCGTGAGTTGGGGAATATTCTTGAAGTTTTGGGATAAGCCAGTTGAGGAGGAAGAGGAAATCTCCAGTACTCCTAATGCAGCTGAGGAAGAAGATGACTCGATTAAAATAAAAAGAAAGCAAAGGAAAAATAAAAATGTTTTTTGTAGAAGTCAAATCATTATAACACTCGGTTTAAGGTAGGTATTTAGAAACCAAAACTTTTTCATGACTAGATTGAAAATGCTATATTGGAATGTAATGGGTTTTGAGAATACAAATACCGAAATGGTTTTTTAAAATTTCTGTTTGACTCATAATCCAGATTTAGTGTTTATTTCTGAACCATGAATTTTGCTTGATCAGGTTCGTCTTCATTTTTTGAAAAGACGAAAGTTAAAGGTCTTTATTGTTAATAATAGGAATAGTTTAAATCCTAAGTTGTATGGTTTATGTTCTGAAAATCTGCAGCCTTCTATTATTTCTGTCTCTGCTCAGCATGCTTCTTTTTCTATTTTTTGGAACAATCAGATTTTACATGTTTCTGTCATACATGCTTCTACTTCTTATATCAATAGAAGACAGTTATGGTTTGAATTGGCAAACCTACAACAAAATTTCCCCGGCTCTTAGTGTTTTATTGGAGACTTCAATGCAATATTAGGAGCTCGTGAAAAGAAAGGTGGAAATCATCTTTTAGCTGTTTCATGTGATGAGTTTAGAGCATGGTAAACAGTTGTTCTTTAACTCACATTGAGACAAGGGGAGCTTAATTTTCTTGGTCTAATGGTAGAGGTATCTCCTTTCATATTGAATTGAGATTAGATAGATCAATTTGTAATAATGAATGGATTGATTATTGGGATTGCATGGCATACTGCACTTTAGTTAGAAGTCAATCAGACCATCATCCATTGTTATTAGTTCTTAATGATGTTCCTCATCCTTCTTCTTTCAATTTTTTTAATGTGGCTAGAACATGAAGATTGTAGAAGGTTAGTTAAAGAAGTTTGGAATAGGCCTGTGGCTGCTAGTTACTTAGGTCCAATGCAGAACCTTTATAAGAAATTAGTTGCTTTAAAAGTTGAGCTAAATGTTTGGAATAAAGAGGTGTTTGGAGATGTTCAATTTAAAGTTGATAAAGCAATGAAAAAGCTAGAATAGGAACAAAATTAAATTGCAAAAAATGGTTTTTCTCATAATATGCATGTCGAGGAGGTTCAAACCCAGGTTGATCTGCAACAAGCTTTGTCTATCCAAGAAGCTTTTTGGAAGGATAAAGCTAAGTTAAACTGGCTTTCATATGGGAATAGAAACACGTCTTTTTTTTTTCCATAGAGTTACAAAAATCAAAAGTGTTTCCAAACATGTGTCTTCTCTTAGGCATGGTGATAATATTCTCATAGATGCTCCTGAAATTGAACAACATATTCTATTATTCTTTTCTAATTTGTATGCTTCATCTAATGATTGCATTGATAATGGTTTTGTGGAAAAGGTTATCCCTTCTCTGGTTACTGATATAGATAACAAATTGATTACTTGTTTCCTTCTTTGGAAGAAGTAAAAACTGTTGTATTATCATTAAATAGGGAAAGTGCACCTGGACCAGATGGCTTTGGTGGGGGATTTTATCATGCTTTTTGGGATATTGTTGGTTTTGAAGTATATAATTCGATTTTGCAGTTTTTTAAACAGGATTGGATTATGCCTAAGCTTAATTCTAACATTGTGATTCTCTTTCCTAAGTTTGCAAGAGCTGAAAGGATTGAGAATTTTAGACCTATAGCTCTTGCAAACTTTCAATTCAAAATTATTACAAAGGTATTAGCTGATAGGTCTCCTATTGCTTCAAGAATTATTTCAAAGGCGCAAATAGGTTTTATTAAAGATAGGCAGAATTTTGAATGTGTTTGTGTTGCATCTGAGGGCATAAATATGTTAGATCATAAGAACTGTGGTAGTGATTTGGCTTTAAAATTTGACATAAAAAAGGCCTTTGACACTATAGATTGGGCTTTCCTTTCAAAAGTCATATATGCTTTTGGATTTAACTCTATCTTTTGTAATTGGATATTGGTTATTTTTCAATCAGCTAAGCTCTATTTTCTTGTTAACAGGCATGCTATTAGTTATTTTTCTTGCATAGCTGAGGATTCGCGAAGTAGAGGCATGTATTCTTTAGTTCAATCAGGAATCTTGATGCATATGTCTAGCCTGCGGGGTTTTCTAACTCCAAGTCATATATTGTATGCGAATGATATTTTGATTTTTGTAGTGGAATGAAGACAGGCTTAAGAGCTTTAATGTCTCTTTTTGCTGAATATGCAGAATCTTCTGGTCAGATTTTAGCTTAAATAAGTGTAAGTTTTATGCTGGGGCAATATCTGTTAATAGGATCTCTATTATTAGTTCTGTCCTTGGCTTCATTGTTGGTTCTTTGCCTTTTGCTTATCTTGGTATTCCACTTTTTAAAGGAAAACCAAGAAAAAAATTATATGCAACAGATTATGGATAGAATCAAAGTGAAATTAGCTAGTTGGAAAGGTGCTTTGCTTTCCATTACGGGCAGAATTCAACTTGTAAAATCAGTAACCCATTGCTTGATTTCCTATAGTTTCCACACCTATGCTTGGCCAATTTCTTTATTGGAAGTGTTGACTCATGGATAAGGAATTTCATATGGTCTGAGATATTGATAGTAAAAAGTTAGTCAATGTGGCTTGGCATACACTTTGCAAGCTAATAAATAATGGAGGGATTGAAATTAGGTCCATTGGGTCTATCAATTCTGCTGCAATGTTAAAATTGTGCTGGGATAATTTAACTTCAGAGAAGCAATGGCTATGTTCATGAAGGCTAGATTTATGATAAACTCATTTTGCATTTTTTACTATGTTCATTCTTCCATCTAGCCTGCAATAAAAATATATTACCATAATGTTATGCAGAATTTTTGTTGGCAGATAGGTGATGGTAAAAGTAATTTCTAGTTTTAAAGGTGGTTAATAATCCTTATTGCTAAGATAGGGATGGTTTCATGTGGAGGAATATTTCAAGACTATAGAGTTGTAGTATTAGGATGTTTTGCAGCTAACATTGGAGTTGTTTCATCTTTGGTTGCTGAGCTTAATGGCCATAGAGATTTCTGATGGTAGAGGATGGCGAAATTTATGGTTGGAATGTGATTCAACCTTAGCAGTTTTAGTTTTTGAAAATTTAAAAGTAGTTCCATGGAAGTTAAGGAATAAATGGGGTAACTGCATTTTATTACTAAGAAGATGAATTTCATTGTTTCTCATATTCATAGAGAGGGAAACTCTTGTGCTGACAAGTTAGTTGCTTATGGAATTTTGCATCCTAGGTTTACTTGATGGATTCAATTCCAAGTTTTATCAAGAGGATTTTTGTAGAAATAGATTTGGTCTTCCAAGCTATATTCAAATGACTTTTTTTATTTTTTATTTTTTTTTCATGGATTTTGGTTTTATATCCCTCATGTTTTTTGTTTTTTCTCTTTTTAAAGTGAGTCGTTTTTCGTATATCTCTTATTTTCAGTGCATCAACTGCTTTTTTAATTGATATCTCAATCTTCTTATTTATTTATTTATTTATTTATTTTTATTTTGAGTGCAAATATTTCTAATGACTATAATTACAAAAATTAAAATAATTACTATAATTTCATAAATTAATTGCTATAATTATTAAACCTGGTTACTTATTTTTTATTTGTCTTCTTAGAAAAAATAATTTTGATTACTAAAATTATTTTCAGGATTGTGTACTAATTGTCTAATACTAATTTCCAAGTTTTTTACTTTTA
Organism: Echinosophora koreensis; assembly: GCA_035048595.1. Lineage (NCBI taxonomy): Eukaryota > Viridiplantae > Streptophyta > Magnoliopsida > Fabales > Fabaceae > Echinosophora > Echinosophora koreensis. The sequence continues at coordinate 4,472,806 of JAPCYP010000037.1, read as the reverse complement.
ATTGTATAATAATTTTTTATTATATTAAATTAGAGTAATTATAATTGAACGCCTTCTCAATTCTTTCTTTGGTTTGGTGTTTAATTGGATATCCTTATAGGCAAAATTGTGAAACTAACATGCATGCTAGGGTGGTGATTATGTAAAACCTTACCCAAAGCTGGGACTTTAAGATTCGAACCGCTGACATTACAAGTAAGTAGTAACAACTTCCTTCTCTCTTTCTCAGTAAGGCAGATGTTGGCACACACTACAAGAAAAAAATGGTATTACCGAGGGCCAAAAGCCGTTGGAAAATACGAAAAGCCGCTGGTAATGCTACGGACCCAAGTCGGTAGGAAAAACGGGCGTCATAAACTGTTACCGACGGATTTTTTGAAAAGTCGCCGCTAATTACCGAAGGCTTGGACCCTCAATAATTACCGATGGCTTAGGCCCTTACTAATTACCGACGGCTTAAGCCCTAGGTAATTAGCGACAGCTAGTTTGGATCTAGCTATCGGTATCTGATAATTTTTTTTATTAATATTCTAATTTAATTATTTTTTGTTTTTAGTTACCGACGGCCAACCGATGTATTTTTTTAATATAAAAATTATAATTTTATTTTATCTTTAAATAAATTATAATTATTTTATTATATTTATATATTAATTATAGTATAAAATTGATTAATTAATTATATTTTATGGATTCAATACTAGTTAATTTTAATACTAAACAAAAGAAATACAATAATTAAAACTAAAATTGTATTCAACACATAGAAAAGTTAGCTAACAATATATTAAAAGTTTAACCAACCTAGTAGTCCTCATAAAATAAAAGTCTAAAACAATAAACATCTAATAATCCCCATATGGAGACCGTCGCATAAAGTCCTCAAATGAATCTGACTCCTCATCCTCCTCGATGCGCTGACCAAGCTGTGGCTGTGGAGGCGGCTGCTGCTGCTGCTTAGGGGGTAGTCGCATGAGAATCTGCTGCATCATTGTCATCATCCGATGTTGGTCTTGCTCCACCCGACGTTCACGCTCCTCGGATTTGGCCAATCTCTGCTTCAACTCAGCAATCTCCTGTGAATCATGATTGTGGCGAAGGCGACTGGTGGATTCTCCACTAGTATCGAGGGTGCGAGTAACCTCTTTTTGATAGTTACAGGCATGGTCTTCAGCACCGTACACCCGACCTTTCTACTTCCCGCCACCAACCTCCACCCAAACCTGCAACGCGAGCTGCTTCTCCTCCTCGTGGTCAGGCTAGGTGGATGGGGAAGAGGATGATGCCTGGGACCTATTCGACACCCTCTACCCCGCATGTATTTATAACTATGTAAAGGAAATAAAATAAAATAAGAATACATGCATATTATCAATAAAATAACATTCATAGGGTAGAAAGTACCACATGAACAAAACGTCTTAAACATTCGGGGAAAATAAAACATATCATAAACTGAGAAACATAAACCCAACCCCGATGTCACATCTCAGAGTTGGTATAACCAAAATCCAGAAAATACATTGGATAACAAACTAAAGGTAAAATCCTAAACTACGAGTGAGCAGGCTCCTCAGAGTCACTCCTCAATTGGCTGTTCACCATCCTCTGCATAAAAGAAAGGTATATACAAACAACAGCAGAAAATGGGGAGTAAGAAATCATTGTAATAACATAATGGCAAAAGGAGGAGTTAGCAAGATGAGCATACATCAACATATACAGTATATCAAAAACAACATGATAGCAATTAACATAATAATATCATTCACATCATCTCAACCAAGTATGCTATGCGATATAGTGCTATTCCACCACTCTGTATGCATGTGGATCCCAACTATCTCAGGAAGATAACGTCGGAGTTACATATCTACATTGGCCAATAAGCACCAACGTCGGCAGAGCATATCAGAGAGGCGGTGAGCTGCTCTCATGTGAAAGTTCTTCTCACTAGGGGCCTCATCTTAGCCTTCCAAGCATCTCTCTCCTATATTAGTAGAACATAAATAATAGTGGTTACCATGAAGTATATGAGATAATAAAACTAAAACAAAACATGCAGAAAATTAAAATTTGCAACTTACTCTAAAAGCATTAAAGAACGATCGTCGCTCATCATCATCGAGCCGTCCCCATGAGGTCAAATAGCACTGATACTTCTCCTTAATAACAGTTGTGATATTTGATGCAGCGACCTTGGATGGAAGGAACCTTAGAAGTAAAAAATAGATTATTCAATCAAACCTATATGCTTGTAAATTAATTTAATTTACAAGTAATATAACAATATAGTACGTAGTATAAAAAAATCCGAATAACTTTATTTTATTAATTAATACTTAGCCTTTACCAACTGGGTATATAATAAGTCGCCCATTGGCTATGATCTCAACCTCCTCCGGCCTCTGATGGTGATGGCGAATAGACGGGACTATATTGATCCTCAGTCTCACAATGATCAGCTATCATCTCTGCCACACCTACTGAATTAGAAGCACTTTGGTCTGCATGTGTCTGCAACCCGTGGCAGAGGCGATGTAGGTGCAGCTAGAGGCGGCAAAATGGGCCGACCCGACCGGGCCGGGCCGGATAAGCCCTATGAATTATAGGGCTTGGGTATTAAAATTTGAGCCCATTTTAATTTTGGGCCTTTTTGGCCCTACCGGATGAAGCCCGAAGCCGTATCGGGCTAACCCGTATCGGGCTCGGGTAGCCCGGTCACTTTTATATATTTTAATTTTTATTTAACTAAAAAATAAAAAAATAAAAAAAATGAAAATAAAAAAATAAAAAAGGGGGCCAAAAGGCAAGAGACCCAAAATGCATGTACACAGTACAATAATGTTAAAACTTAAACGTTCCATACGCCTCGTTCTGTGTCTTTTTTGTTTGTCTTCACTGTTGGAAAATCTGAACTTGATCTCTATTTGGAGGAACCAAGGATTCCATCATCGGATAGTTTTGATATCTTATCTTATTGGAAGGAAAGAAGTCATAGATGTCCTGATCTTGCAAGAATGACTTGTGATATATTGAGCGTTCCAATAACCACTGTGGCATCAGAATCGGCTTTTAGCATTGGCTCTCGAGTTTTGAACAAGTATAGAAGTTCTTTGCAGGATGAAATGGTTCAAGCTCTCTTGTGCACACGTAGTTGGTTACATGGTTTTGTTGGTAAGTTTTTTTAAGCTTTATCATTTTTAGGATTTAAAATCAAACCATTGATTTATATAAAAATTCATAACAAAGTCTATTTTTTATTTTAGATTATGGTAATGAAGATGATGATGATGAGCGGAAAGCCATCAATTTTGAAGATGTAAAGCTTTCTCAAGGAGGTTTAAATGCCAATGTTGATGCCAAAATATAGGATTTTAAATATATTGTTGTTACTGTTGGACTTTCATTGTTATTTGTGAAGTTTATTTTTGTTGGACTTTTTTATTGTCTCTATTGTTGGACTTTGTCATTGTTTCTATTGTTGGACTTGCTCATTTTTTTATGTTCTTATTGGACTTTAAATATATCTCTATATGAACTTAAGGAGCTTTTTTATGTTTCGCTTGGGAACTAATTCTAAAGTTGTCTTTTACAACATTGATTATGATTATTATATCTTCATTTATATCCTGACATTTTCAATACAAACAATTAGGCTGATTGAAAATAAATATGTCCTAGTCCACACATATACACAATGCTATAGTCACTTTTAGGAACTTAAAATAAAAATGATTGAAAAGAAATTTTTTTAGCGAAAAATGCCGGGCCAGCCCGCATAAGCCCGCAGCCCGCATAGGGCTGGGCTTGGGCACCTATTTTACAGCCCATATTGATTTCAGGCCTTTTTAGCCCGACCTTATAAAGCCCTAGCCCGTATTGGGCTAGCCCGCGGCGGGCCGGGTAGCCCATTTTGTCACCTCTAGGTGCAGCTGAAGGTGGGGACCCACTAATATATAATTATTACTATCAAGGCTGTATATCATTAACTTATTTTCATATGATTTTTTTTTTTGTTTTCAAGACAAAAAAATTCTAAAAAAAAATATCAACGTCTATATATTAAATTAGAGTATACTATCTTAAGACTGATAAATCTCTAAGGTTATTTTCATTTAATATATTGAATGAAATATTTGATTATTTAATAATTTCAACTTATTGTGTCGTGATTTGCAATTTAATAGAGTTTATTTTAAAATCTTTTCACATCAAGGGGATTTGTCTTCATATGTTTGTGCATGAGTCTATTCAACCTCTTATTGGCTTTTTTTTTCCCTAATAAATGAATAAATAAATTAAAGATTTTTTTAAAGAAAATAATTGATGGTGATGATACGTGGCAAATGACACGTGGCGGTTTCCTTACATGGGAGACTGCTTTATATTATTTATAGATAGATTATACTAGTGTAGTTGTCTATGCACGAGCATCTATTAGATGATTATTTTCTTAATATTTTTTTATAAATAATTTCAACATAACAAAATTAAATATACTAATTTTATAAATACAAACTGATACTATTATGTGCAACAATTGGATTCATATATTAAATATTTAATGAATAACAGGCTACATGAGAAATTTGTATGATAAAAATTTTAGTAGGTTTTATAAAGACTTGACTTTTCATTACGGGTATGAGTTCATGATATACAATTTCTTAATCTTTTAAGTTTATGAAAAGAATATACATTTCAATAATATTATATGGTATTGTATTAGAAGCTATATTGTGTTTGTTACAATAAAAATATTACTTTTTTAAAAAGTAGTTAGTGATTTTGAATGTTCTAAAAACTAATGAAAATACGCTTTCATTTTAACCTTAAAAATATTTTTTAACAAACACAACAAAACTCATTAAAAAAATATTGTTTTTACTAAAAAAAAAAAACTTTTTCGACAAATAATTTGTATCAAAAGCAGAGTAATTGATTATTGTTATTTTTTTTTCACAAAATTGATTATTAATTTTATTAGTATTCTTCTTATTTTTATTTTGCAAAGAGATTAGTCTTGGAATCATTGCGTCGAATTAAATATCTATTTTGATATAGAAGCATATCATATGCTGATATATGATTTAAAAAATAACCAATTGGATGTTTGATAATTAATGCATATTATTGTGAAATGAATTTGAGATGAAAGACGAAAGTTGCCTATTCCGTACTCAATAAATAACTTACTTTTGAAGCTTTCTTTCATTAATAACTGTTAAAATAAGTTGATATTTGTATAAGAGATTAAGTTGTATGCACTGTCAGTGTAAACCACTTTTACACTGACACCCAATCACATCTTGCCACATGGTTATTTAAATTAATTTAGTTTTATTTGATTAAGATTAATAACAATATCAATTTATCAGAAAAATCAGTTACCTTTCTTCTCTCTCCACCAATCCTGACGTTTTCTCCATCTCTCCGCAACCTCTCCAGATTCCATAACGTGATTATTCATGTCTCTGCATTCTGCAACCTCTATTGTCCGCCGCTCTCATCTTTTCGTTGTCGGTGACATTCTTTTTGCAATTTGCATTAATCCCCTTACTGTGTGTATAAAGTATTTGAATGATTTTTTACACTTATTTGAAATATGAAATTAATAAGCACCTAAATGATGAATCAATGATGGCAAGGATAACAAAATTTTGCTGGGAAGTGGCACATGAGATAAGTGCCAAAAATTTTCCTCCCTTTGATTCTGACGTGCTATTAAAAGTATATTGATGTTAAAGCAAGATCTAGAGATAGTGCTGTACAATTTGCATTTGAACAAGCCTCTAAAGCACTGGCAGTTGCAGAAGATGGATAATAACATTACGCCGTCAGGAGAGGTTACAGAGAAATGGAGAAGAACTTGCGAGGTGGGTAGAGAGAGAAGATAAAAAGGTAATTGATTTTTCTGATAAGTAATTATAAAATTTAATTAAATAAAACTAAATTAATTTAAATAACCATGTGGCAAGATTTGATTGGGTGTCAGTGTAAAAGTGTTTTACACTGACAGTGCTTAATACTTAATCTCTTTGTATAAAGTCAAAATCCAAAAGAATCGGATGAAAATAATAAGGTATATCTATGATTCAGAATACTGTTTTAAGAATTGAATTAACTATCAGTTAATAATACAGTAAAAAAAAACTATCAGTTAATAACAAGGGAACCAATGAAATTAAGAAAGTGAAAAACATGAAATAAACCTGTTCCAAAAATTCTAATCCTGCTTCATATAAGTTCATACGCACTTCTATTAAGCCATTTCAAACAGTCTTATAAAATTGCATAAGATGCACAAAGACAGGAAAGTAGCACAATAATATGTCAAATAAAAAAAATATCATTAAAATAAAATAGTTGACCCTTGGACAAAAAAATGGAGGCAATGAAGAAGCAGACTAAATTCCCAGAAATAACTATACAACTAATGATCTTCTACATGCCATGCAAACATACTGCAAGGCATCCAAAGACCAAAGGTCAAAATTAAATAATTTTTACTGTTGGAGAAGGTTTTCACCATTAGGTCTCCTCAAACTCCTCCTTCTCCGAGGCCATGTTAAAAGAGAAAGAACATGTTCAGAATTTGATGTCACTCGTCTCCCAGAAACAATATTCAATGGTTTTGGCAATCTTACGTTCTCAGTCCACACTTTGAGAATAATCTCGAATCTATATTAATTTCAATTTAATTTGCTCATTCAACTGACTGGAGTGTCCATGCGTTTGTAACAGAATTTATCACACAAGGTCAAAACTAAAAATAAACTTGTTTAACTCCTCAATAGCTTCTTCTCTCGCAGCTGCCTCCTAGACAGTTTCATCATTCTCACAATCTCCCTGTTATGGAAGAGCATCACCATCATAATTAGAAATTAACATCTCCACATAAGACACATTCAAAAATAATTCAAAATTGATCTCAACCACATTAAGTTACAGAAGAAAACAGAACTAAAAACTATGATGTTGAAAACTGCAGGATTTATGAGGGGCCGTGCCTATAGCACAGAACTATAATCAAACACAAAAGATATGCAACCCTCATCTTTCTTTTTTGTGTAGTTTTTTTTGAAAAATGTGACTTCTCTAGTTAGTCAAACCACTTATCTTGTTTCATTAATAAAATCCACTTATCTTTTCTGCAAACATACTTTCATATGAACACTTGACCAAAATATACCACAAACCAATGGCATTTAGCCTTCAACATGACCACAAAATTCACATCCCAACTTGCTATACTTCAATCTGACACAAATAAGTTTAGTCCCTCAGTTGTAGGTTATAAAGTTCCATACATTTTTCCTAGACAGCATATATAATTTTATACTATTGACTGATACAGTAACTTTCTTATACCAAAGTGTTAACAATGCTCTTTATATCTTTGTTATTAATGGCACTTGACAGCAGAATTAATTACATTCAGTGATTGCACATCTACTTGAACATAAGATTTAAGCTTACACAATTCATACAGGTTGAGGAAATCAATACCCTTGCCTGTTGCTCATTATCCATCCATATAAAAAAGGACAACTATTCATAAGATATCATAATTGAAGGTTTAATATAAAAATTTAAGGCTTCAGTGTGATAGTTGGAAAATGTGACAGTTATGATTTGAATGTAAACCAAATAATAATTCAAGTAACCACTTTTAGCACTACAGACACAAAACTAACCTAGCATGAAGATCAGAACTGCAAAGAAAATCAAAGAAATCGACAACTAAGTTTATGGAGACAATGCTTCTAGCCAATATGTTAAGTCACTCAATCATTTGGCTTCCACAATGAATCACAAAGCTTTTAAAATTGCTTCCATTCAGTAGATTTAAAGCAGTTTTCCCTGGTGTTGTATTACACTTCTCATCATTGCACATAATTCCTCATAATTCATTCTCACATCCTGGTCGTTTAAAAATCATTAGTAACTGTTGTAAATATGTAATATGTAATTAGTAGCTTTTTGTATTAGGCCCATTAGTCAGGCCCATTAGTTAGGCTATATATTCAGATTAGTGATTGTACTCTAAACACAATCAATATAATATTGAGAATACTTTTACACATGGTATCAAGAGCTCCCGATCTTGGGGGTCTTGCTTCCGCGGAAAAAACCCTAGCCGCCTTCATTGCGGCCCCCCCCTTAGCTGCCTTCATTGCAGCGTTTGGCACTATCATTGTGCCCTTTTCAACCGCAGGTGCTATCACCAATTACTGAACAGCAGCACTGTTCACGCAGTTACTGTTCACGTACCACTGTTCACGCGGTACTGTTCATCACCCGCTGTTACTGTTCACCGACCACTGTTCGAAACTGTTCACCAACGATATCGTTACTGTTCACGCGACACTGTTCATCGACGTCGCTGTTACTGTTCACGCGGGCACTGTTCATCGTTGTTGCTGTCCGCGCAGGCACTGTTCATCAGATTGGTTTTTCTCCTCTTCCATGGCAGAAACTGAAGCGAAAATCTGTCAGATTGACTTGGATCGTTTGCGGACCCTTCTTGACTCTATCAGTAAGCCTTCTGGTTCTTGTTCTCTGGCAATGACTGGTAAGAGTTTTTGCTCCCGCTCCTTTACTGCCTCTGGTACTATCCCTAAGAATGCTTGGATTCTTGACTCTGGTGCCACTGATCATATGACCTTCCATTCCAAATTGTTCTCCTTTTATACCTCACCTTCTAGTATTCAATCTATTACTGTTGCTGATGGTTCTCATACCCGTGTGGTGGGTTCTGGAAATATTGAATTTCAATCTTCTTTAAAACTGGAAAATGTGCTTCATGTTCCCAAACTTTCCAATAACTTGATCTCTATTCATAAACTTACTCGAGACCAAAACTGTGCAGTAACTTTTTTCCCTTCTCATTGTGTTTTTCAGGATCTTGCCACTGGGAGGACGATTGGAGTTGCTAAGGAACAGGGAGGGTTGTACTATTTGTCTGATGAAATAAATGGTCAGAAGGTGCTGTCTTCCTGCTTCCAGTCCGAGTCTCACTCTCCTGCATCACAGGTCTGGCTTCAGCACAAGCGTCTTGGACATCCTCCATTTTCTCTTATTAAATCTATGTTTCCGTCTTTGTTTTTACAACAATCTGTTGAGTCTTTTAAGTGTGATGTCTGTCAGTTTGCTAAACACCATCGTGTTTCTTTTCCTTCTAGTTTTAATAAAAGTGCTGAACCATTTGATCTTATACATTCTGATGTTTGGGGACCTGCCCCTATTTCCAATATTTCTGGTGCGAGATGGTTTGTTTCCTTTATTGATTATTGTACTCGAGTAACTTGGATTTTCTTGATGAAGGATAAATCAGAAGTACCTCAGCTTTTTGTTCATTTTTATCATATGGTCCAGACACAATTTGGGAAAGGCATTAAAAGATTACGTTCTGACAATGGGAAAGAGTATGCCAATCATAGCCTTTCAAGCTTTAATAGTAAACAGGGCATCATCCATGAATTTACATGTGTTGACACCCCGCAACAAAATGGGGTTGCAGAAAGAAAAAATCGCCACTTACTGGAAGTTGCTCGAGCCCTTCTCTTCCAAATGTCAGTCCCAAAGTCATATTGGGGAGAAGCATTATTGACTGCTGCCTATCTGATTAATCGAATACCATCTCGTGTTCTAGGTAATGTTAGCCCTGTTCAGTTTATGCTCTCACACTTTCCTTCTGTTCATATCATGTAGAGTCTTGAGTCTCGGGTATTTGGTTGTGTTGCCTTTGTTCATGTTCATAAGCAGCATCGAACTAAGTTGGATTCTCGTGCAGTCAGATGTGTCTTTCTGGGTTATGCACCTAACAAAAAAGGGTACAAGTGCTATCATCCTTCCAGTCGTAAGTATTTTGTCTCTATGGATGTCACCTTTCATGAACATGTGTCGTTCTTCACTCGCCCTCAGCTTCAGGGGGAGAGTAATAATTTGGAATCTGAGTCTGAGTTTCTCATCCTTGGTCCTTGTCTTCCTAAGTCACCTGCTGCTCAGTTACATGTTCCTCAGTTACCTGTTCCTGAATCACCTGCTTCTGAGCCACCTGTTTCTGAGTCACCTGCTTCGGAGTCTCCTGTTTATGGTTTTGTTCCTGTTCCTCCTTTGGAAACTGTTTTGCAGGAATCAGCACCTTTAGCACCAGTAAAGAACAAAGCTAGTGAGCCAATATTGGTCTATCAGAGGAGACAAAAACCCAACCTGGTCCAGAAACAACTTCAACTGTCCGAACCGGAGGTAAGTATTGAAAACAATTTCCCCACTTCTGATTCCCATATTTCTGATACCCTTGATCCTAATCCGGATGACTTACCAATTGCTTTGAGAAAAGGGAAAAGGTCGTGTGCCAAGTACCCTATTTCTCAATTTGTCTCCTCTAAACATCTTTCCCTGCAGCATCAGAGTTTTATTACAGCTGTTGACTCTGTGAGAATCCCAGCATCTGTCCAAGAGGCACTAAAGGATGTAAATTGGGTCCAAGCTATGGATGAGGAGATGAAGGCACTTGAAAGGAATGGAACGTGGGAAATTGTTGAGAGGCCAGGGGGCAAGAAACCAGTTGGTTGCAGGTGGATCTATACAGTCAAGCACAAGTCAGATGGCACTCTTGATCGATACAAGGCAAGATTAGTGGCAAATGGATATACTCAGACCTATGGCATTGATTATGAGGAGACGTTTGCTCCAGTTGCAAAGATGAACACTATTCGTATTTTACTTTCTCTTGCTGCCCATTCTGGGTGGGAATTACACCAGTTTGATGTCAAAAATGCTTTCTTGCATGGAGACTTAGAGGAGGAGGTGTACATGGAGATTCCCCCAGGATTTGGTCCCACAAGTGGAACAAACAAAGTGTGCAGATTGAGGAAGGCTTTATATGGGTTGAAACAGTCTCCCCGAGCATGGTTTGGAAGATTTACAAAAGCAATGGTGTGTCTAGGCTACAAGCAAAGCCAAGGAGATCATACACTTTTCTTCAAACATTCACCAGGAGGAAAAGTGACTGTACTTCTTGTTTATGTGGATGATATTATTATTACAGGAGATGATCCGGTTGAGAGACAACTGCTCAAGGAAAAATTATCTGCAGAGTTTGAGATGAAGGACCTTGGGAAACTTAAGTATTTCTTGGGGATTGAAGTGGCCTACTCAAAACAAGGCATTTTCATTTCTCAAAGGAAATATGTGCTTGATCTTTTGCAGGAAACAGGCAAACTTGGATGTAAACCTGCAAGTGTTCCTATCGAGCAAAATCATAGAATGAGCACCGAAGAGGAGAGTGCCAAGGTTGACAAGGTCCGATATCAGAGACTAGTGGGGAAGTTGATTTACTTAGCACACACTAGACCAGATTTAGCATATGCAGTTAGTGTTGTGAGTCAGTTCATGCATGATCCAAGGGTGAGACACTTACAGGCTGTAGATCGTATTCTGCAGTATCTCAAAGCCACTCCAGGGAGAGGACTTTTATTCAAAAGAGGTGGAAGCTTGACTATGGAGGCTTATACCGATGCAGATTATGCAGGTTCAGTGAGTGATAGAAGGTCCACATCAGGCTATTGCACATTCTTGTGTGGGAACCTTGTCGCTTGGAGAAGTAAGAAGCAAAATGTAGTGGCTAGATCAAGTGCAGAAGCAGAGTTTAGAGCCATGGCACAAGGAATCTGTGAGCTATTGTGGATGAAAATTGTGCTTGATGACTTGAAGATAAAGTATGAGGGTCCTATGAAGTTGTTTTGTGACAATAAATCGGCTATCAGTATTGCTCATAATCCTGTTCAACATGACAGGACAAAACGCATTGAGATAGACCGACACTTCATCAAGGAGAAGTTGGATAGTGGATTAATAACAACAGCCTACATTCCCTCTGGGCACCAACTAGCAGATGTGTTAACAAAGGGCTTGCCAACAGAAAGATTCGGTCAACTTACTTGCAAGCTGGGAATGATTGATATCCATTCACCAGCTTGAGGGGGAGTGTTGTAAATATGTAATATGTAATTAGGAGCTTTTTGTATTAGGCCCATTAGTCAGGCCCATTAGTTAGGCTATATATTCAGATTAGTGATTGTACTCTAAACACAATCAATATAATATTGAGAATACTTTTACACAGTAACAATAATTCTCTATCCTCAGTGCTATGTTCAAGTTTATATCACAGGTAAGATAAAGCAGCCCTATATCAGAGATTCATATCACATTTAAAAATTTAAGGCTTCAGTGTGATAGTTGGAAAATGTGACAGTTATGATTTGAATGTAAACCAAATAATAATTCAAGTAACCACTTTTAGCACTACAGACACAAAACTAACCTAGCATGAAGATCAGAACTGCAAAGAAAATCAAAGAAATCGACAACTAAGTTTATGGAGACAATGCTTCTAGCCAATATGTTAAGTCACTCAATCATTTGGCTTCCACAATGAATCACAAAGCTTTTAAAATTGCTTCCATTCAGTAGATTTAAAGCAGTTTTCCCTGGTGTTGTATTACACTTCTCATCATTGCACATAATTCCTCATAATTCATTCTCACATCCTGGTCGTTTAAAAATCATTAGTAACAATAATTCTCTATCCTCAGTGCTATGTTCAAGTTTATATCACAGGTAAGATAAAGCAGCCCTATATCAGAGATTCATATCACATTTAAGATAAAATCTGTTCTGACTGTTCATAAACATGCTGCATCAAGGGTCAAAACTGTGAGGGGTAGGGTAGAGAAAGCAACACCTTTGGGTGCAACTCAAGATAAATATTTGACACTTCAGTCTATCAACCTGGCTTTCTCTGTTAAAGACAAAAAAACTATACAAAGAAGGCCAGAGATGGCCATGCAAAATAAACTTGAAACTTTTGTAAAGCACCAGAATCACATAAAGAACCATTTGGCATGAACTCACCAACGATTGAGTGTAGCATCGAGTTTAATCAAATCCCACAATCCATTGTTCCTCATTCTGTTGACAAACAAAAGCACCATCTTTTGTTGACTCTCCTTTTTAAATAACCCACAAACTCGTTCAATTCCCCAAACATCCAAACCCTCCATGTAAATTAATAGTGAACCAAGAATAAATTAGTCAAACTTAACCTATATACCTTTTCAACAACACCCATATAACTCCCACTATTTTGTTGGTTATTACCATATTTTGTCTCTTATTCAATAAAATGTTTTTCTTTCAATTCTAAGATTGTGACAAAGGAGCAATTAACTATAAATGACATTTGAACATCCAAGGTTAATATGAACACAGGAAAAGTGCAGTTGCTTCTCTACAAATATAATGCAGAATTGGTTTATTGATTTATTTAATACAATTCCATATCCACAATTATAGACTATAGCACCATAAGTAGGTCCCTTTCATAAGAATGGTGAAAATCAAATAGAATAGATATATAAAAGAAAAGGAAAGAAAAGAAAAAAGCAGATCCAAGCAAATCCTGAAAGATCAGTAGAGCAGAGAATGTGTATATACCTTTTGAGGGAGTCCATGGCAGGTGCATCAGCGATGTGGACGCAGCTGTATTAATTGGGTGATCGGCCAAATTCCATGACAACTTTGAACTGCCCATATCTCATTTCCTACATTTTTTCAGATTTTCAATCAGATTCATAACAAATCAAAATCGATTGTATTACATTTGAAGATTAACACTTCTTAATATTAAAAGAAGATCACATAATTATACCTCACTTTCTTTCTCCGACTGGTGCAATAATACAAAAGTCATATCTATTCAAGAGAGCAAACATCAATGAAAGCAATGCTACACGATGTGGCTCCTGGGTTGCATGCCCTCTTCATTGTCGCAAACACCCCCATGATGTGGTTCCTAGTGGTGGAATTCATCTCTACACAGATCAGGTGTACATTAGTTTAGTAGCGATAAAAAATGCTTGAAAAGCATACCCTATAAAGATCAATCGATTCCGTCTAACCTATACCTCCCCCAATCAGCAGCTAAATAGTAGGGAAAAAAATTATGAATGCTTTTTTATCCAATATTATTTCATGTTTAACAATGATCTATGCAATTTATCGTGAGATAAAGTTTGGTTGTTGGTAGCATCATATACGAATCAATCTTTAGCCAACAACCTGAAGAAGAAAGTATGCTGAACATAGTTTTATTGAAGATCACATTATAAAGAATCAATTGAATGAAAGAATGGATTGAATTTGTACATATACAGTTCTGTTGCTAGATCTCAACTACATTATAGAAAATCATAATCTGCTACTGTACTTTCGGTTGCACAAAAACTAAGAAATTTGAGGGCAGGAAAAAAGGCAAGGAAGAAATTGCAAACACCATGAATTGCAGTTTCACAAATTATGAATATGATTTTCAGTGAATCTCAATTTCTCTGTCCTGATATCTTGTGAGCTTCAGATTTACCACTTTTGTAGATTCCAAAAGCAAGAGAATGTCTATAATTTACAACCTACTTATTTATATTTTTGGCAGCAGTTGAGTCAGTCTACTAACCAATACATCTAAAGCTTCCTTCATCCGAGCATTTGGGCATATTTCTTTTGTTCAGCCACAGTCATGTGCATGATACTGCAAATCAATGAAACTTAAGTGCACCAAAAAATAAATGTTACCGCAATCAGAAGAGGGCTTCCTTGTGATGTGGATTGAAGCGGAGGAATATCCTGGCAAGGATTTGACTTCCTAATAACTAAAAACCATGTACTACCAGATTTCATTCTCTTGAAATCTGAAAATCCATACTTTTGGGAAAACCCAAGCCGGAATGCCTTGTATCGAGGGTAGAAAAACTAAGCTGGCATAACTCTCGCACCAACAACCATTGCTGAAGCACAACAACACCTGAACCACAGATTGAGAATTCAATCCAAACTAAATTGATAATTGGCAACAGCATAGCAAACACAAAATTGAAATACATCATAATTTAATCTAATTAAAACACAAACTATGCAGTTCATTTATATTTTTACTTTTGTGCAATATCAGTGGCAGCATTGATGCTAGCTTATTCTACCTTCCCAAATTCATTCTTCTGTTCCTATTCCTTTTGTTTTTGGTAATCCCCTTATTTTTCAGCTTTCAACATCATAAATAGAATTCACTGATTAACAAATCAATCTAGTAAAGCATAGTCACATATTAATTGAAGGAATGGAAAGAAGCATAGAATTGTATATAACCTCTTTGTAATATGCAGCTGTTCTTTTCTTGAAGAGCATAAAAATTAATATTGTAGTTTGAACTAAGAGACATGTATTCTTGCATACCAAGCACTTTCCTGCAAGGCTTTTCAAATCTTATTAGTCACCTCTATTTTAAACCCTCAACCCCTCTCCTAGTATTTGCATTAATTGATTCCAGTGGACATGAACCATAGGGAACCAATGTGGCTGCCCTTTAAAGCAATGTCTCTCACTGTTGGGGGCTTTAACTCCGTACAACATTTATGATTTGTGGTCTTTTCATGCTCAGAATAAAAATACTCTCCCTCTCTTCAAGCTGTGAATTTTGATAGGGAGCAAAGCACTGAAGAAAGATCAATAACTGGATTTAACATGCTGTTGGAGAGAAGAATCTGGTAGATTCATCAAACTTTGCATACTATTGCAAATTTATACTCATAGTGATCAACCATCAACCATTTATGAAACAACAAAGATCAATATGCAACCTAAAACAAAAACTCGGTATAGTAATCATTAGTTAATGAACTTCTCAGATAAAATAAGATGACTTAAAGGGCAAGTGGAAACAGGAGTAGAGAATCAGATAATTAAGAAGAAGAAACAATAAGAGAATACCATAAAAATGTATACACATACTTTGGTCCAGTAGGTCCATAGCATTCAAGCTCTTTTAATAAGCAATCTCTAGCAGCGGTTCTCTCTAGAACCTGCATCTTCAAAAATTCTTCCTGGTCATGTCTTCTACCAACTGTACAAAAGGCTTGAACTTGTAACAATGAAGAAAAATAAAGCAAAAGGCAGTAAAAGATCTGAGATTATTATGCTACTTTTCCAGATCTAACGTATTCTTTCTTTCCTACTCTTGCAACCCATTCTCTATTATTCTACTCTTATGCTCATATTATTATGCTGAGAAAAAAGAGAATATAAAGTATCACCCTAGAAAGGTCCAACCTTTACAAAGCTATGAAATCAGAAACATTTCACAGTGGAGAGAGATAAAGAGAGAGAGTATTTCATAGAGAAGTTACCTCAGAAGCCATAGAGAAGTTGTTGTTGCTGTTGTGAATGGGTTTCCAGTAACTAACACCACCGAATCGGGTGTCGGCTTCCTAAACCAATCCAAACGGCGCCAATGTATCAATATCAGCTCTCATCTCCACCCTAAACGACGACATCGTGGAGTTCAGGCTCCTGAACCGTCATCAAAGATTCAAAGACGAAGGCCACCACGGCATCTCCGATGGCGAACGACAGTTAGTTGAGAGCTTTATGAAATCCATTGCAATTGCAGATTGTAACAATTTGCAAGCACCGTAAAAAAATGTATGATGTAAGCACCGAAAATTATGTAAAATTGTTGGGAGAAACTTGCTGCTTCTGGTTTACGTCATAGAGAAAGAGATGGAGAAAAATGAAGAGAAAGGACAACAGAAGGAGGCATAAGAAAAAGAGATGTGACGGGTGACCAAAGAAGTCAGCTTATTGAGAGGAAAGAAACGTGTTTCATGAGATAAAAATAATATAAAAAATTGAAATGAGAAGATAAACACTGATAATATAATAGAATTGAGGAGGAGATGAGAGAGATAGCTAGTATTCTAATAATATGTCTCTGACCAACGTGGAATAGAAAAGACTGGTAGCATGTTTGACTACCCAAAAGTCCTACCCGTGTAGCAGGTTTCTTTTCTCAAAAAAACCAAAAAGTTACTTCTTTCAATTTTTTTAAAATTGAAATTGAAATAGCCCAAAAAAGACAAATGCATACGCCAATTTTTAGAGCCACGGTGATCTGTGGATTAGTATAGTATCGATCAAAAACAAAAACAAATATATTAAAAAATTTAACAAAAAAAAATATAAAATAATATAAACAAAGGCTCAAGTCATATATGAGACCCGATAGTGATACGTGTCATCGTTCGATCCATCTAAAATAAAATAGGATGCCCATGATTTGTAGCAGATTAATTAAAAAACATATTTGTGCTTATTTACAATAATAAAAAGAGATTTACAGTAGTTAATTATAACAAAATATTTTTTTTCCAAAACCAAGTGAAAATTGTTTCTAATTTTAATCCCAAAAATTGTTTTTTGCTGCTACTAATTATTATCAAAAGCAAAAACATATTTGTGTTTATTTACAATAATAAAAAGATAAATTTACAGTAATTAGTTATAAAAAAAATATTTTTTCCCCCAAACCAAGTTAAAGTTGCTTCTAATTTTAACCCCAAAAATGACTTTTAACTGCTACTAATTATTATCAAAAGCAAAAACAAACATACTAAAAATTTTACCAAAAAATATAAATTTAATAAATAAAATAATATAAACAAAGGCCCAAAACATATATAAGACCCAACGGCGACACGTGTCATTGTTTGATCCGTCTAAGATATAACAGGATACCCACGGGTTGTAGCAGAATAATTTAAAAAATATATATGTGTTTATTTACAATAATAAAAAGATAAATATAAAGTAATTAGTTATAAAAATTGCTTTTTATTCCAAAACCAAGTGAAAGTTGCTTCTAATTTTTACCCCAAAAATGAATATTTTTCTGTTACTAATTCTTATAAAGAGGAAAAACATAATAAATTTGTTGTAGCATATTAATTGATATGAACAAAAGATAATATTTAATTTGTTAAATAAATAATAATAAGAACCGGAAGCTGAAGTGGGAAACACAAGTTATTTTTTGAACAGTAACATGATGTTATACACTGTACCTATCAGATTATATAATTAAGCAATATGCATAAGAAGACAAAATCAATGAAACTTGTTTGGGACCCACCAATCCGCCACGTGTCGGCATGTAGTTACTCAATAGTGATTTTGGGATCCACTAATTAGTATAGTATTGATATAGATATAAATATATATTAAATTTGTGATTACATTCATGCATGCTAGTCAATAAAAAATAGTTACACAAAGCAACTTCTATATGTTAAATTAGAGGTTTCACTTTTGAACTAATTATGTATATATCATTTATATTTTTATTTTTATTTTTTTTTTTAAAATGATTCAAATTCCACTGTCGATGTGAAGACCTCGTTGATGGGTAATCTGTAAGTAACTCTATAAACGCTCGTTGAGCCGTGAGGCCTGCCCTGACCCTGGTGAGCCTCCGAGATTCAACTTACCTAAACTTTTCGGATAGAAAAAAAAAATTTATTTTAAAAATGAAAATATAGCATACTTGCTTATTGATCTTCTTTAACATTTATGCTGTAATAATTTAATGTATTGAATGAAATATTTGATTATTTAATAAATACATGCTTAAAAAATTATTTAATAATTATATTTTTATCGTGATTCGCAATTTAATGGAGTATACTACAAAATCTTTCCACATTAGTGGCGATGATATTTTAATAAATGAACAAAACATAGAATTTTTTTTTTTTAAAGAAAATATTTGATAACTAAATCATGAATGAACCATATAGAATAACACTCCATCTGGTCCTATATATAAGAGGCAAAACCCTAAAACACACAGATCAAGGAAATGCATTGAAATAAGCTATTTGTAATTAATATTCATATAAATTTATAAATTTAACCCTTCAATAATTAATGAATAAACCTACTTGTATTTAAAATTGCACTGTCTCGTAAATATAAACCCTATTATAAATAAGGGTAAAATTGGAAATGAGCATTTAATATTTGTCAAAATCATGCATGTCTCTTATATTTTGGACCCAAAAAAAGTAGTCATTTACCTCTTATAATAAAGATCGGAGGGAGTATTTGATAACTTGGGTTTGGTAGGGTCCTAAAGAAAGGGACGCCAGCCCAAACTCCAAAAGCCCGCTTTGATTTGTTTATAAGATTTAGTTTTAGGATTCATTCATTCATTCATTCTAGGTCTCTACTCTCTACAATACAATCCATTCTTCTTTGTTGTGATTCCCTCTTGCTGAATGTCGATGGATCCCGTCTCGTTGGGCGCCACCCAACCGCAAGCAGCACAAAAAAGAAAGCTGCAGAGCCAGAAATCAAAACCGAGGGCGCCTTATAGATTGAAAAGCGCAGAAGATCTTGAAGAGAGTGACTTCTCTGTGTACGACGATGACAGTGAGCCTTATATATATGCCTGTAGGCGCTTTGTGTATAAGAATAAGGCCATGATCGAATATGAAAAAGCTCTTGCTGAGTATGGGGAGCAGTCTCGGAAGCTCAACCTAAGTGTACGTATACACCAAACCTTAATTAATTTGCTTTCAGTTTTGCTTATATTCTCTTAATTAATCAATATGGGATCATATTTACAGCCCTATGATGCTGTCGCTCCTCCACCCAATTTAGGGTTAATGGGCGGTGTGAGACCCATCGCTATAACCGATCAGCTTCGCCCTCGTCTCATTGAACTATGCAATCTTGCATTGGTGAAGTACAATGCTGAGAATCAGGTTCAATACTCCTCGTTACTGTTCCCTTTTTTATATGTTTTCTCATTCATTAACTTAATTCTTGTTCTACTCTCTCTTTTTCTTATTTAGGGTGCAAATTTTGTGTTTCATGACATTGTCAAGTCAACCCGCGCACTTGTTTCTGGTCGTGTATATTACATTACCTTTGAAGCAAAAGATGCTACTGATCCTTTGAACAGTGCTACTCCAACTACTTTCCAGGCCCAAGTGTGGGACAAGATCGATGCAGAACCTGTGGTCAAGTCGTGTTCGATGAAGCCTACCTAACACACCATCGTCGCATGAATATTATGCTTACATGCATGTTTAATCTATGTTAATCAATATTCTCAGAGACTTAATGAATGTTTACAATATAGTTACATTGTTTAGGATGTTAATTAGGCTGGTTTATGATTATAATTTGCTCCTCTTAACATGATAATATTATTGAACCTCTTATCTATGAATTGGTTCATGGTTTGCTACCTTTTAAGTTTACTATTCTTTGCAAATTTCAAATTAATGTTTTGAATTTGGGTTATTAGAATGCTTTTATCTAGATTTGGACAAATTGAGAAGTTTCATAAATATGAAGGCAGTGTGTAGTGGTGAGTGTGATAGCAAACAATATGTGAAAGATATAAAAACTGTTGTTCAAGATATATCCAGACGCTTTCCTTTTGGTCGATTGTAGTGCACCTGTGTCATTTTTCAGCAATGAAATAGAGTGCATTCAAACATTTATTGGATCAGTTTTTTTACTCATTGAAACTTGTAAGGGTAAACGTAGAAGAGCATTATAGGTTGTTGCATAATAGAATACTTCCTGCTTACAATTTTGTGTCTATTATATCTCTTTTTCAATTACTATTGTGTCATTTGAAGTAGCAATGATGAATCTTGAGCATGTGTATGCTTGTCGATCGTCAAGCATGTCATAGCGGTACTTTAACAGTAAG
Source organism: Echinosophora koreensis (assembly GCA_035048595.1). Taxonomy (NCBI): domain Eukaryota; kingdom Viridiplantae; phylum Streptophyta; class Magnoliopsida; order Fabales; family Fabaceae; genus Echinosophora; species Echinosophora koreensis. Next base: position 4,452,180 of record JAPCYP010000037.1, on the reverse strand, counting down.
AAATATCCCTTGGAGCCTTCTGAGTCTGCTTGGTTACTGCTGTGATATGCCTCTGCTGTATCAGAGGTGGTGCTGTTTGTTTCCTAGCTGAATTGTGTCATTGAATCTCTTTAAGATCACAGCAGTGATGCTTGTTTCCTGATGTTTTGTGACTGATACATTTTTGTTGACTTGGCTCTGCATCTGTTCAGTTTGTTTCTACATAGAGTGGGACTTGTTTAGATTGGTGGTATATGCGCTCGACATGGTAACAGAGAGGCATGTCTTTTAACCTTGGTGCCTGGAATTTGTTACTGCCTGAGGTGGTTTGTTACTCCGTTCTGTGTCTTTGTTAACCTTGCGATGCTACTAAGTATGTGAAAACGTGTCGTTTGCTTCGATTCTTTCTGCTAAACAGGTCGCTGTGCAGTATTCTGTTCTCTGATTCTTTTGAATTTTGCTTTTAAAACTTCCCGATTGTTTTTTTGGCTTGCAAATTCTGGTTCATCATGATTTTTCACTTTTTAGGTTTTTATAGTTAGTCCCCCTGAAGATTGTTGTTGGAGGAATTAGAAACTGGTTTGGTAAAGCCCTATTGCATAAATTGCACACTGCCATAAAATTTTAGCCTTCATTATGTTCTATTTCGAAGCCTTTATAGCAAATCATAAAAAAAACTGCTTCTAAAGTAGAAGGATGTACCCGACCCGAGTGCTCCAAAAGGTTGTTTCGTAGGAAAGTAGCATCCTTAGATTGCAAGAATAAATGGTTTAATTTTTAAAGCTATTTCTGCATCTAACATAGGTGTTAGGAGAAAAGTGGTTTAGGCAATTTTATTTTTAATCCTGTTAAGTATGGTTGTCTTCAAGCAAAGAACTTGACCATAGAGAGAGAGCTATGGATTTCCAACTGTATTTGTCAAGAACAAACTTTTGGTGGCTAGGACTTAGGAGAGTGGGTAAGAAGCTGAGAGAATGATTTACAAGAAAGATCACCCAAAGAGTGATTCAAGGACACTCGCTGAATCCTGGTTTCATCGGTTGAAGGGAATGTGAATCCAGGTGAAGTCTCTTTGGGCCAAAACCTCTCCAATTTGCTTAGGCTTGCTCTCTTGTACAAGTTTGGAGGCACATATATAGATGCTGATGTTGTGGTCTTGAAGAGCTTCTCTAAGCTTAGAAAACACCATCCATTGGAGCACAGAATTTTGATGTGAAAATGTTAGATGTGGGCCTTAATGGGCCTTGGTTAGTAATAGAGCAGTTAGTAGCAGTTAAATAGAGCAGTTAGTGGCAGTTAATTAGAGTTAGTTACTTAGGTTGCCTATAAATAAGAGGAGAGAATGGGAGAGAGGGTATCTTGTGAATTGGATAGTATTGGGGCCTTAGGGCATTTGGGAGGTGCAGACCCTCAAAGTTCTGCTGTATTCTCTATAATCAAGGGGATTATCCCCATTTTCTTAGTAATCTAATACCGGTTTCTATCAGAAAACTGGGAAGTGGAGCCGTCTGAACAATGCTGTGTTGATATTTGATAAGAAGCATCCTTTGCTTTTCAAGTTCATTGAAGAATTTGCACTTACCTTTGATGGGAACAAGTGGGGTCACAATGGTCCTTACTTGATCTCTAGAGTGGTGTCTAGGGTGAGTGGGAGACCAGGGTTTAAATTCACTGTGCTGCCACATTCTGCATTTTATCCTGTGGATTGGAGAGGGATTAGGAGTCTGTTTTGAAGGCCTAGAGATGAGGTCCATTCAAGATGGTTGGTCAAGAAAATGGAGCAAATTCGCAAAGAAAGCTTTGCAGTGCACCTGTGGAACAGGCATAGTAGGAAGCTAAAGGTAGTTAAGGGAATGTTGTTGATAGTATCATATCAAGTTGTTGCATCTTCTGCAACACTTAGGACTTAGCTTTTTAATGTTTGTAATTAGTGACATAGAATGATAAGTTTTAAATTTAAACAGTTGTAAGTGGTTATGGCCTTATAGACCTATTGTGAATTTGTGATGTCTGTCCATTCCACTATAGAAAAGGATATGGTAGGTGGTTAAATTTGTAAGGCCATAACCATTTTGCTGTAACTCTTTGAAGGATCTGAAGGGAATAAGAAGTGAAAATTTTCATTCATTTTCTTTTATCAGTGACACCTAATAGTGAACAGGGTGGCATGTTTGATCCTTTGGTTTTGGATTACAGTTGGCATATGGAAAGTAAAGAGTGTTTTGATTGATATCCAAGAAATGAATGAAAATTCATCTTGTTTGGGACAATTAAATTGTGAAAGTGATTCCTAAGCTTCCATTCTTAATAGCTCACCTATTTTTTCCTTTCATGTGACATCAACTTTCTGTCTCACTCTCCCCTGCTTGCATTTGGTTATCTTCCAGCACACATGTTTTGGGAAATTACAACATAGTTCCTTTTTACAAATGAAAACTTTGGCTTATTAATTATTAGATATATTAGCGAGAAAATCATGTAGTCAGCCAATTGATAACTAGTTGTAACTTGTCTCATTAGGCTTTTGAGGTGCAGTTAATGACAGGAACAAGAAATCAAATCAAATATGGTTGAGTTGAGATACAAATTAAGGAAAATAGGTGAAAATGGTTGAGTTGAGATACAAAGTAAGAAATATCTATTTTTATTTTCTTCAGACTAGAATTTTTTTATTTAAAAAAAGGAAAAGAATATTAGCAATCTCTGTTTTATGTTAGCAGTTTACTTATTTCTATGATTGACTCATTTAATATTAGATTAAGTTATCTTGTATCTTGTCTCATTCTTTTATTTCCTTTTTGTTCTTCTGAATGTTTAGCAAATTTACAGCTTCCTTTTCTCTCCATATGCCTTAGGTATTTAGTGAATCAAATATTGTGGAATGCAGTGTTCAAGAAAATATAGTTTCACCAGGAAAAGGAGAGTTTGGTAAATCTACATGTCACTTAATGTAATATGCATCATTTCCCATCTTTTGTTCTGCTCATAGTAGAAGTTGTTGCTTGATCTCTTACTGGAACTGTTATACCATATCTTTTGTTCTGCTCTAACTCTTGCTTGATAGTGATAGTGTTGCAAGTTGTTGATGCTTAAGCCTGTTAGAATTACATGAGACTGGTTTCTTCTTTGCTCGTATTACACATGCCGCTGGGGGTGGATTTTGCAGCTATTACGATATTTGTACCTTATGAAGGTTTTGCCTTTTGGGGCTCGTCTTCATCCCTGTGGGTTGTTGTGCTGTTGGCATGCAATCTGCTCGGTCTTGTTTTTGTGCAGCTGGGATTTTTAGAAGTCATTAGTATGTCTTTGTGTGGATTATTGTGTTTTTCCATTGTTTGGCTAGATCAGTAAATTGGTCCGTTCGCTTGTTTTGAATTTTGAAACTTTGTTTATTTGTTTTTGTTGATGGGTTTAGGTACCCTTTTACCTATGTTAATCATTAATAATTAATAATACTTTTGGTTTATTAAAAAAAAGTATTACATATGATATGATATATGTATCCTTGACACGAGGGGATTTTTATGATTGGGATTGTATTGCGTAATTTATTCTCAATTGGTTGTGGGGATATATGCTATGAGTTACTATGAATTTTGTTTAAAGTTTGTTTAGTTACCTACATGCTTTCAATGTGATGTTGACAATAGATGAAAACTAATATTGCAAAAAAATGGCTAAAATTTTTGGTATGAACCAATAATTAAGATTTAAGACTTATATAGAGATTATGGTTGATGAGGTCACAAAAGGAGACATGCAGAATGGTATCTTCCAGTCTAGAATATGGATTTTTATGAAGGATGAGTTAAACTCCATGACTAATCGCTCTTTTAGTCTCAAGCAAATAAAGCAGAAGTTCAATAGATTGCAGACTAAGCATCATCAGTTCTCTTTACTTTTGCAATAGACTGGATTTGGTTGGGATGCCGAAACCAACTCCTTAACTGTTAGTGAAGAAGTTTGACATGCTTATATTCAGGTATATTTAATATTTTGATTTTGATTGTGAGGTTATGATTTTATTTATGCTTTGTTTGGTTTGGGTGAAAATGAAAGGAGAGAAAATGAAGAGATTTTATACTTTTCTCTTGTTCGATACTGAAGAGAAATTGCAAAGAAAGAAAAAATAAAGGTGGGACCCATATTAAAGTTTTCTCTTCCCATCTAAAAAGAAAATGGGGGAGGAAGGGATGAAAGTGTATGAAATGACGATGACAATTCTACCCACCAGTCCTTCTCTCTCTGCGTCGATGTTTGCCCAAAGCCCCAAAATACTCTCCCTTTGCATTATGTTCGTTCCCTTTCATGGGGCCTCTTCCTTCCTATTTTTCCGTTTCCCTTTTGTTTTTCATGGTTTTAGTTTGTCTTTTACTACCTCCTGTCTAGATTATAAGAGACAATATATCAAAGTAATATATTATTTGTACAATTGGATTTTGACAACTGGGGTGATAATTGCGTTGTCTGGTTAATACAGTTAAAATATATGGTTAATTACGTTCAGTAATTGGTTAGTGAGTTATGACACCTTATTACATCCATTAACCATCCACTAAACGTGATTAACCACATTTGAACTGCACTAACAATGATTTTCAGGTGTTCAAAAAATATACACGACCCCATGTATATTTGAACACTATATTTGATCACCTGAAAATCGTGGTTAATGCAGTTCAAACATATGGTTAATCATGTTCAGTGGATGGTTAATGGATGTAACCAGATATCACAGTTGTCGCCCCAGTTGTCAAAATCTAGTTGTACAAATAACATTACTCTATATAAAATCACACGGATCAAGAAAAAGTCTTGAAATGAGCTTATTGTAATTAATACTCATAGATTTTCAAAAATACCTCTTCAATATTGATAAACCAAACTCACTTGTATGGAAAATTAATATAAATCCTATTATAAATAAGGGTAATATTGGAAATTAACATTTAATATATGTAAAAATTGATACATGTTTCAAATATTTTGAACCAAAATAATGAACTCATTTATTTCTTAAAATATAAATCGGAGGTAGTATTTTCAAATATTTTTTTCATGTTTCATTTTTCTTGGTAATATACATGTCATATAATTCTATTTGATGGTTAATTACGATAAGTAGATTTACCTTAAAATTTATTATATGTATTGATGTATTGATACATAATAAATTTTAAAGTTATTATAATTGTAATTCTTGATTTTTAATTAAAAACTACAATTTAAAATTAAAGTTATTATTATTATTAAAAAAAATTCTTTTCATTTTCTATATTACCAAATAAGCGGAGAGATAATTATACATTTCTTTCTCTCCATTTTCTCTCATGTCTCTCTCATATCAAACAATCCACAAAATTCACTCATTTTCTCTACCCAAATTCTTTCTTCCCATTTTCTTTCTCTTTATTTTCTTTCTCAAACCAAACAAAGCATTAGTGGTCCACTTTTTTAAGTATCACTTGATTGTGTTTTTTTAAAGTCTTAAATAAGTTTTTGATCCCTTCAAAATTTTTACCATATCTATCATAGATATGTTCTTTTATGTCATTTTATATTTATAAGCTATTTTAACTGTTAATTTTACCAAACACTTCAATTTCAATCAGTTAGTTTTTCAACTATCAACTAACTTATTAGTTATAAGCTAGATTGTCGGCTATTTTTGGCAAACAGAGCCTAAATACTATTACTCGTGATAAATGCCATTTGCGAAACTTTATGACATTACAATTGCAAGCAGTATAATTGAAAGTCAAAAACTGGACATTGGAGAGGAAAAGAAAACATGCACCCTGAAAACATTGATAATTGACTACCGACGACAACAATTTGACAATAATTTGGTTGAGTTTTCATTTTGATTGAACTTTTTTATTGTCTTAATTGGTATTTAGTACAAGCCTGTTCTTTTATTGGAGTTTTCGGTTGTAGGATGTAATGAAAATTTTGTAAACGTTTCATTTTGACTGTCTCTTACTCTCTTTGGTTCAACTCATTTTGTATGTTAGAATGCGATTATTGTTAAATAATTTTTTTTCGGTTCAGAACTCACTCTAATTAGCTATTTGGGCCGAATGAGTCCACCAGAATATCCTGATGGCTTAGGCCCTTTGGGCCCGCTATAGCATTAATCTCTGGCTCGGTTGATTGAGCAGGATTTTACCCCTTGGTTCTCAGCCTCTCAATGGAGGGTGACTCCACAAGGATTTGAATCCGGGTTCCCTAGGTTCTCCTCCTTATGGGGGCTAGTTGTTTCCACTAGACCAACACCATATTGGTTAAATAAAATTATTTTATAGTTGTTTCCACGAGACCAACACTAACACCACTAGTCACTTTATTTTGAACTTGCTAGTGTGTTGAAAATGGAATTTTATGCAAAAGTCAACATTATTGTGATATATAATAAAAAAAAACCGATTGGGTAAGTACTCATTCGCTTTCAATTCTAGTGATCATGATTTGGTGCACCAAACCAAGGCTTAGACTAGGGTGAGCGAGCCACCCATATCGCTCACGGTGGGCGACTAATTTTAACCATTGGATAGTGATGTTCCATGGATGCTTACCATATATTATCAACACCTGATCTTTGTCTTCCTCCTGCTCCTCATATTCGTTCTCCTCCTCCATCATACATCTCCCTGTTACACACTCCCCTTACTCTAATTTTCCAGTTCCCATCCAGAATCAACCAACAATATCATAATGATCCAGAAACAAAGAACATCAAAAATAAAAAGGCCTCAGAAAAAAAAAATAACTTAGAACAAAAAACATAAAAGATTTAACCGAGAAATGAACTGAGAACAAAGAATATAAAAAAATCAACCTAGATCTTGATAAATGAAACCCAGAATCAAAGGATATCAAAAATAAAAAAACCTCAAAGAAATCAATAGAAAACAAAGAATATGAAAAATCAACCCAGTTCTTGACCCAAATCAACCAAGCCGATAGATCTTCCCCATCCACTTCGAGATCTGACGAAAAAACCAAATTTAACTTTGAGGAGGAAAAATCGAAACCATTGGCCTTCCGCCTTTGGTTGAACCACCGTCGTTCTCGCGCACCATCGCATATCCTCCGACATCGTTCCCTAACTCTAAAAAGATGAGCTGACGAAGCAGATAAACGAGCGACCTCGGGTTGTGCAGGAATGTGAGAACGAAAAAGTGGTTCCTAACCAGGCTCTATTGACTAAGATGGAGAGAGTCCTTGGCGTCAAGCTCTGGGGAAAAATTGGAGAATGAATTTTACTTTTTTGGTGTTTATGATTATCAATGTCTCTCTATTTTAGTCTGATGATGAAATATAAACTGAATGTTATGGTGTGTAGTTTTGTTTGTTCGAACAAGTCATCTGTTTAAAATGTGTAATAGACTATGATGAAAAACCACTATAGATGATATTTGTGCTTTTGATCTGTAATTTCTTTTTCTTGAATTTTCTTGTCTGTTAAGTTCTTAACTGCTCTATGCCTCTGATTTGAGCTTTGTATAAGTTCCTTGTTGTGTGAGTTGTAGAGAGAATCGGGGAGATAGAGAATCAGAGAGAGAGAGAGAACCTGAGTACATGATGGAAGAAGAGGAGTGTGAGAGAGGGAGAGAGGAGAGTGAAAAAGATTAACTGTGGATCAACGTAGCGTGCACCCTCATCATTGGATGGCTCCGATTCATTTGCTGAACTCGCGCACCGTGCGAGATATGTGTTGGTCGCGCACGCTAGCCGCAGCCACCAGACCAATAAGGATCTCGGTTCTGAACTATAATAGCATGAGGCAAGCCATCTTAATATTGATGAGCATTGAACCTTAATAAAAGTATTATAGTAGTTTCTTTGCGTGAATTTTTTTATTATTATCTATTTTCATTTGCATCTATTTAATATGTGGGCATTAGATGGGGTGTAAGGAGGGAAAATAATTTAATTTGACCAAGAGATGGTTAACTTTTTTTTAATAATTATCTTTAAGGTCTCTTTTGATAATGAATGGCTTTGTTTTGGCAAAAATAACTAATAAGTTAGCTTATAGTTGATAAGCTAAATTTTAGCTGATAGCTGATAGCTGATAGCTTATAGCCGATAGCTGAAAAGCTCGCTGATTGAATTTGAAATGTTTGGTAAAATGAGCGGTTGAAAACATAAAATAACATATTTATGATAGACATGGTAAAATGGGAATTTCATTAAATAAATGGGGGTAAAAATGAGAGAAAAACAATAAGCTATAATCTACTAGCCATAAGCTAAAAAAATTAGCTTATGAAAAAAACGCTATAAGCTAATGAGATAAGCTTGTTTACCAAACACCTCTACTTCAGTTAAACAAGCTTATAAGCTAGTCAAATAAGTTATAAGCCAGCTCATTGGACATGCCAACAAACCCAATGTTTGATTTTAGTAGAAGTCCTAAATTAGATGATTTAATCTTATGATGGTTATGGAAGGTGTCATCATGTATCTCTTTCCTTTTGGCTTTACCTTAGTATATTTTTATTTCTTATTGGTTGAACCTAATTTTTTTTTTCTTTTTTGTACAAGAAGGGGCGGCAAGGAAGCCCCTGACCCTTATTTCTTCTTAATAAATAAGTATAAACGATTCTCTGTTATTTTATAAGCATTAGTTGTTGTTGCTTTCTCAATATATAAGCATAACCAAAATTCATAGCAGAATAAGAATTTTTTTATTGTTATGCAGAAATTAGGGAATAAAGAAATAGGCGTAATATTAGAATGGAAAATTTTGAGCTAAAAAAACAAAATTTCACTTCATTGACATATTCAGGTAGTATGTTTTATTTTTATGGGTTGAAGCTACAAGTTTATTGAGCTGATTAGGAATAAGTCTTGGTTCTGGTTCTCATCTGCAAGTGCTTCCTCTGGTTATTCTTATTCAAACTGGTGCACTTGCCCTACTAGTTGTATCACCTATTCCAAGCACAAGAAGATACATGCTGGTTCTTAACTGATGATACAGTCTCTGCGTAGAAGCTATTACAATTCTGGGCACCACAATCTTTTCTGGAATCTGAACTGTGTATCCTTTGGTACACTTAGCTTTTCTTTGAAAGTGAGTGAAACACATGTGAGGGAGTGCCTTGGTAAGGGTGTGAAACACTTCTCTGGCTAGTTTTCTTTTCTGTTTTGCAGGTTGGCTTGCGTGGATGCTGTGTTTTTGATCTGCTAAAGACTTCTCCATGTGTGGTGTGAAACACTTGTGAGCTTGTTGAGTGAAACTCTTGTGAGTGTGGAGTGATACACTTGTGAGATTGTTGAATGATTAATCTATTGTGAGTGTGGAGTGAAACACTTGTGAGATTGTTGAGTGAAACACTTGTGAGGCGTTTTGATTTTTTCACAAGATGCTTTTTTCTCCTTTGGGTCTTGAGGTTTTTGATTGACAGTGATCTCCTGATTTTTGTACTTTAAGATTGTGGTTTTTTGAGCTTCTGTGGTCCGTGTCAACATCTTGGAGACATTGGTGACAGATCTGTTGGGTCATGTTTTCTCAATTGTTACTGGCTTGTGGTGTTGTCTTATAAACCGGGTGCATCAAATGTTTCGCTTGGGCAGTCCCTGGCTGTTTCTGCTAGTAGTCATCTGGTTTTTTTTCTACAATCACTGCATCAAAAGACTTGGGTGGACCCTGCGTTGGTTATTCTCTTAGCTGGTCCCTGCATTCAGTGGTTTTTTGTTTGAGCTTAGTGTGTACTACAGGGCAGTTAATTGTTTACTCAGGATTAAGATGTAATGAAAGTAATAATCTAGCTGTGAGGCCTGCTTCATTGACTACACAAAATGCCTTGGTTTGGACATCCTTTTTTACCTTAACATACTTGTCTCAGTTTTTCTTTCTTTTGACATTGCTACTGCTGCCATGTTAAGTGTGGCTCAGTGGAAATGCTCTTTTTTACCTTAACATACATTCTATGTTTATGGTGCTGCTTGGCTTTTAATTGGTGATTCTTAATGGTTCCTGCAGTTATTTCTATAGGGTTGGAATGTGTGTTATTGTGCTTCTGGGGTTGTTAGAGGTGTATCATGTTCTTTGTGGGCATTGGGGCAATGTAGTGGATCAACCTTGCTGTATTTTCCTCTGTTTGGTCCCAGCTTTGTCTAATTGTTGGGTGCTTTTGGTTGATCTATTACCTAGTCTCCTATCTTCTTTTTTTCTTTTTGTTCCTTGCTGCTCTTGTACACGGGTTTGGACCCTCCTTGTAGCCCTTATAATACTTTTTTGCTTATAAAAAAAAAATTTATGACCTTTTTGCTGAATCTGAGGATAATATATACATAAGGACATTTGTACATATATTAACCACTTTTCATTGGAAAATAATAGAGTCAAATTTCACATACCACAATAATATTCAAAAGAAAAAAAAATTTGAATCACTTATTAATGCAAACACGCATAGCACGTAACAGAGATACAAAGATTTCATTCCTCACCAGTTTGGAATTAGGAAAACCAAACTCAACCTGAGAAAAGTTTGAGAATTCAGAGTTTTCAAATTCCTAAAGACAGAAAGAAAGCATAAAATGACTTACAATTAGACATAATCAGATGAAGTATTGTTGCTTTATTCCTCAATGTAACTTCAAATAAATCTGATAAATAAAAGCCACTGTGGTTTTCCAAATGGGGCATATCAGGAACATCTAAACAGAAAATATTTAGAGGGATGGAGTTGGCACCAAATAGATGTTATAAAAATTGCATTATGTTTCCACCCATCAATATGCTCCAAGTATTATAAGATCAGAAATTGGAAATACCTTGATGATTAAAAATAGGATCTAACAAAAGTTTCTTGTATCAAAACCCATCTTCAAGTGAGCACAGTTATCTTAATACCTTGAACAACAGCTAATAGGTTGCCAAAGGTGAACAATATCATAAATAACATGAGTTTGGCAAAATGGATAAGAAATTTATTTTTTCGATTGAATGAAATGAAAGAAAATACTATTAAGGTATCAACAGAATTGACTTCAGTTTGCTATATAAACTTAGATTTCAATCTGTATTGTTGAAAAAGCTGTTGGACTAGGAATGTGGGGCTAGGAAATCAGTAACCCCGTATTGGTCTTAATGGAAGAAAGGCATACATACTATTATACTATGAAAAGAAAATGACAGATTTTCACTCAGTGTGTGTTATTATATATATTTAAATATACGTTGAAGGACATATTTTAGAACAAGAAAAAAAAGGGAAAAGAAACACCCGTGTTTATGTTATAATTTCATTATTGTCCCCTTTTTGTGAAATTCACTCAAATACTACATAAGTATGCATATCATTAATGGTATAATTGAAATATGATTGCTAAAAGCAAAAATGTTCAGTAGTAATTATGTAGAGAAATTCAAGCAAAAATAAGGGATACTGGTCTAATGGAACGTGTGCACATGATAGTTTGTAAACTTATACAAAACTTCACCAAAACTTGAAAAGCAAAATAGCAAGAGCCAACAGGGTTGCACAGAATTGACTACTAATGATTGGCTTTATCCACACACTAATGACTGGTTTAATTTTATCGATCATTCATACCAGACTCCATTATCATCTACTATACCTCGAACAATCCATGCATCATAGATGAGGTGTCTTCCATGGGAAAGTGCTCTGTCAATTTTCCCATATCCACCATTACCCCAGGAAGTTCCATACGAATTTTTGATGATCCAATATTTTTTTAATATTCTTGTTCCCTTCTTTATTTCACCAAATCCCACAATAATAACACCATGTCTGTCATGTTCTGATTCAAATGCTGATGCATCACTAGGTCCCGAGTAAACGATATCCTATAATTATATAATTATATTAAACAAAATAAATTTTAAATCAGAAATTAAATTTATTTTTTAGTAAAATAATATAAAATTTTCACTTACCCCTCGAATATCTTCCATCTCTGAAAACGCATGCATTACTGCTAGCACGGGTTGAATTTTCACCTCTACTTCTATTTCCGAAAGCTCCAGTCTCATAAAAGTTTCAATTCTCAACTTTACCTAACAAATCAAATTGGAGTAAAAAAATAATTTTCAAATAATATGTATAAAAAATAAAAAAAATCAATAACAAGAAAAGTATACCTTGCGCTTGCTTTCACATTTTTTGAATGTCTCCTCGTATGGACATGTCTCGTCCAAGACACATCCGTTGTCCCTAATCCAAGACAATGTCTCAAATATGGAACGTCCTTTTTTGTCTTCTTCTTCGCTTTTTATCAAATTATTATATATGTCTTGTGGGGACAAGAGGATATGATTTTTGCCCTTTGTTTTAATATCATATAATGCCTCAATTGCCCCAGTTGCAGCAAAAGCATAGCAGCACCCTAAATTTTTTTGACATATTTAATAAATAATTTGAACTATAATAATAATATCATAAAAACTAAATAATGATAATAAAAAAAATGACAACTCACTGCCATCTCCCTGATTTCTGACGGGACTCCAATAGTCCTCGTCGCTCCTCCAATCAAATAAAACATGATCTTCCTACATTATAGGGAGAGAAAAAAAAGGCAATGTTGGTCTATAAAATAAATAAATAAATATTATGATTAAAATCTAACAATGTATAAACTAAAAAAGACTACTAAGTGATGATAATAGATAATTATAGTCGAAGTTTTGATGCTTGATGCTAAATTTATCTTTTAATGAAATATTGAAAGGATGAATCTCAAAATTGAATTTCAACTAATTAATTAGGAAAAATACTCATCTAAGCTAAGTTTTAGGTAAAATTTAATTTTAACTAAGTGGACAAATAAATCTCCTTCGTGTTAGTCTCTTAAATTAACTTAAGTCCGAGTAAGAAAAAATCCAATCACCAACCAATGACTAGTTTTAATATAAATTGACTATATCATTGCAATGTCAATTTATTTATTTATTTGTTACAAAAATTTTAGGTAAGTTGGGTCTCGGGGGCTCACTAGGGCTAGGACAAGCCTAACGGCTCAAAGAACGCTTACAAAGGTACTTACAGATTACCCACCAACGAGGTCCTCACATCGGCAATGGTATTCGAACTCACGACCTTATGAGTTATGAGTCGTATCCTTACCAACTTGACCAACATTCGTTGGCATCATTGCAATGTCATTATTCTCCTATTTATACCAACAAAAATGCAATTATGCAGATAAAATCTTTAACTAATGAGATGGTGTTATCTAACCAACTTATTTTTATTTTGGTTTATATCAATATTTAAATTTAAAATAACATTATCCTCGAGGTTGATAAAAGAACAAAGCTTCATATGCAAGAATTAAAACGCATATTAAAAAATTCTAGCAGAAGAAAATCTAGCTAATGGCTCTGCGAAATTTTAATAAAAATGTGACAGCTAAAAATTTTAATGGCTAGAATAAAGGTGCCATTAGTTTTAATCAATCAACGCATTTCAATGAAATACATTGATTAATAAGGAAACCTAAAGAATAGGGAAGAAAGAAAGAATACTGAAACTCATCATGTTGTAATTGCTGTATTGAAAACTCAAGTTTACATTGAAGCTTTTTTTTTTCTTGACATAATTTACATTGAAGCTAAGAGTTTTTTTATTTTTATTTTTTTATAGACAAATGTTAGTATCTTAATGTTAGTATTTTGTTAGTGGGTGAGTTTGAACCCTCAACCTCCTTATCACTTTACTCCTTAACTTCCCCACCCCAACCACCTTGACCACCTTATAACTCCCAAGCCAAGAGTGCTATATATAGCCATGTGATTACAAAGTTAACTAATTTCCTTCCAATAATGGAACTAACTTCTAATAACAGAATTAGTTAAAACTAACTAACTAAAATAGTTAAGCAGCCTGTAATATTAGGGTTGTTGATTTGAATCAAAGGGAGGTAGGTGTTAAGGAATTGGACTTAATCTATAATATTGGATTTGATCCGCAATCGAGTATAATTTCATGGATTTAGGAAGTTATACTTGCATATGAAGAGGAACATAAGGACTCTGATTTTATTGCACTTTCCTTAAATTTCTCTACATTTATATGTGTTATTAAATGCATTAATTCGTATTAGTCCAAGCAATGAACTGTTGGAGGCACTACAGAGTTGGAAAGAGTTCATGTCTCAAGTAGTTCAAACTCCAGAACAACAATTTTATCTCACTAAGGTACTGGGATATGACTATGAGATCATATACAGGTCAGAGAAGCAAAATCAAGTAGCAAATGCCCTTATCACCCCCATTCTCTCTATCTCTCCCTCCTGTAGATAGCTTGACCCTAGCTAGCACTTGAACTGAATTGGATAGGTAGGACTTCAGCAAAAAATGATTCATTTTTGTTTTTGTTTTGAAAGCTCGTTTTTTCTCTACCCTTATAACTAGGAGTTATATTATTTGCGCAACTTTGTTAAACATCAAACATCCTGGATTATAATTACTTTTTGGATTTAATTATAATGTAATTTTTTCATTAACAACCAATCATATACTATCATATATAACATTAAAAATGTTTAACTTTTATAGTAATTACCTTAAAAGTTGCATATGGGGTGACATATAATTAGTTGACAATGTAAACATTTTTACATCATTATAAAAAATTTTACACCGATAATATATCAAATAAAATTTTTTGCACCAACAATATATCAAAATTAGTTAACAAATTTTATTAAAGCAATGATTAATGACAAAAACAAAACTGAATAAGCCTAGAGAAACACTTATTGGTACGAAAAGTGTTTCGTAAATTCATATGAACAATATTTGTGTTATATCTTCTTTCTCAATTTACTTTTATATCACGTGATTTGAGTTTGATATTGTGCCTTTTCTATTGGAGCATATAAGTGTCATTTGTACCAAATAGCATTCCTTATAAACTTAATATGCATGTTATTAGAACAAAAACAACCAAACAGAACTAAATAAACTAAAACTTTCAAATTCTATTTATTTTTAAATTATGTCAGTTACCTCCGGTAGATTTTTGTTCCTCTTTTTCCCCATCAGACTCTGAAAATGAAAATATTTATACATAAATCAATAAGTCAAAATTATAAATATAAGAAAAAACTAAAAACAATAACAAGATGAAGTGGTATTAATCACGGACAGGGGTCCATGCAAAAAGTCAAAACTCAATGGCGGAGGACGTTGCAAAAAATGGTGGAAGCATTTTTGCCCAAGTTGCGAAAAATGGTAAAAATCATCGGACACACGATAAATTTTTTTTTTTCATAAGCCAAAGTGTATTAGTATGGAATACAAGAGATTCTCAACTCATTTATATAGAGAAGAAGACCAAAGAAGGAAAATAACATGTAATTTACACACTGACCAAAACATTGAAAGAGTATAAGGATTTCACTAATCAAACAAAAAACTAAGTCCCCAAAAATTACTAGCAATATAAGATCAGCCATCAAAGTATACATATGTATGTAAAGAAAGCACCAACATTTAATGATATAGAAATACCCACACTGAATAGCCATCAGCTTTCTAAAGATACCCAGAGTAACACCATTTCACAAAGACCATCCAATAGCAATGAGAAAATAAAATAGAGTAAACCAGCAGCAAAAAGAGAGGACAAAAATAGTCCCCCTTGGGAGCAGCATTTAGTTAAGAAAGTCCCAATTAAAATGTCCCTTTTCAGTAATCAGAGATCAAAGGTTTAGGAACCATAAGTGAAGCACCAAAAGAAAAGGCACCCATTTCAAGCAAAGAAATATCTCTCCCTCACCGATACCACTCAGGTCCAACACCAAGAAAAAAGCAAGGGTTAACAAAGATCATCACTTGGTTTTAACATCCACTAGGAACAACCCAAAAATATTATAATATATGAATAATTATTATACACAAAACAATACGTTAAAATTGTAAATATGAGGAAAAAAACAGGATGCAGTGTTTTTTATAAGCACAAAATATGCTCAACAATTCAAACACCCAAAGAAGATTAAATATAAAACAAGTACTCGCAACTTCTTCTTTTTTTTTTCAATCCTCGTAACTAATGGAGAACAACACAGCAAAAACATGAAATCTCTAAAGCACCAAAATACAGACTTGAGACTCAAATCCAAATAATCAACTAAAGGTCTCCCAAACCCACTAAAAAAAAACAGCTAGTTTCATCAAGGTTGAAAAACTAACTCAACCAACAAAAAGATGAGAAAAGTACTCGCAAAAAAAAACAATAAATTAAAATTGTAAATATGAGAAAGAAAACAGGGTACAGTGTTTTTTATAAGCACAAAATATGCTCAACAATTCAAACACCCAAATAAGATTAAATATAAAACAAGTATTCGCAACTTCTTCTTCTTTTTTTGTCTTTTTTTTCAAGTCCTCGTAACTAATGGAGAACAACACAGCAAAAACATGAAATCTCTAAAGCACCAAAATACAGACTTGAGACTCAAATCCAAATAATCAACTAAAGGTCTCCCAAACCCACTAAAAAAAACAGCTACTTTCGTCAAGGTTGAAAAACTATCTAAAAACCCCAACCAACAAAAAGCCATGAGAAAAGTAACCTGAAAACCCCAACCCAGCCACATAAAACGACCCAAAAAACTACTGCACACTCAGCCGCAAAGCGCAACTAGCTGATAGAAGAAAACGAGCCCAGAACCCAGGGCACAAACCAATACCTGAAGAGCTCAAAAAAACTGGGCAGCTACAAAAGAAAAGAAGCCTAAAGCTCTTGGCCACATGAAAATAACAGCAAGCTAGGCGCAACATTGTAGCAGAAAAGTAGCAGAATTTAGTGAAAAAAGCACCCACAGGGACAAGACCACCAACATTTTAGAGATATAACAGAAAGGTTCATGTAGGATATAAGAAAACAGCAGCAGGAGGACTATAAATGTATGTCCACAGCCACATTGCACACTACACTTTATTTGGCTATGTAGGGGCTCCTAAGGTTGTACTTGTCTCTCCGGTTGTATTTCTCTCTAGTAATATGTTCACTTGTTAGTGTTTTTGGTTTTCTTTGTTGCGTCCTTTTACACTTTTACTACTTCACCAAAATAAAAATAAAAATAAAAACATGTTTTAATATAGGCTAAAATACAATTTTGGTCCTTAACTTATATTTTAGATTTAGTTTGGTCTCTTAACTTTTAAAAGTTTCAATTTGGTTCCTCAATTTATCTCTATAGATAGTCATCTCTGTCAATGAATCAATAACAATGTTAACTTTTTGAGGATCAGTTTGAAATTCCTTAACAATTTAAAGTACCAGTTTAAAATACGTTAACAATTTAAAAGACCCATTTGAAATATGTTAATAATTTGAAGCACCAGTTTAAAACATGCTTAGCTATAAAAATAATATAAGATTATCATTTATATAAAATAAAAAAATTATATAAATAGCCGAAGAGGAACCGACATTTGAAACAGAAAGCGATGATATTTCTTTTACGTAAGTCATCATTTTGCCCAATAAATGTACCTGTCACGAGCCTCTCATCCCAGTTTTTTTTTTTTTTTTTTATAATTCTCGTCCCAATATTTATACTTTATAATTGTTATATAAATTTTATCATTCCAGATATAAAATTTAAATACAATAACTTTGTGATGAATAAAAACTATAAAAACTTTGAAGATCATGCTAACAAGTGTCCTTAGAATATTTATTAAGGAATTAAGACAAACAAAATTTTATTAAAAAATCAAGCGTTTCACATTTTTAAGTATTAAATACATAAATTTTTTATGTAAATTTTCTCCTCTTAATTTTTTAACGAGTGCCTTCGGACTTGTTAGCATTTTCCAAAACTAAAAGGCATACATTGCATGCATATATACGGTTTCGTTTTGCCCAAGGGATCGCCATGTTCGAAACCCAAAATGACAAAAAAGAATGATTCATTTTGCAACCTGCCACCACTGCAGTTGTGCAGCGCATGGACTACGTCCAACAAGCTTGGGTCAATACTAGGTTATCAACTTTCATGGAAAATGATACCGCTAATGCTGGGGACTAGGATACCATTTAAGGAAATGTACAGACGAGACATTGGGTTTATGGTTCAATTGGTTTAACCGATTCAATTTACGAATGAACTGGATGACTAATAAATTCATAAATAAATAAAAAGCACTCCCTCCGGACTCAAATATAAGCAAAAAGTAGTTATATTTTGTGGACTCAAATATAAGCTATATTTTATGGACTCAAATATAAGCAAAAGACAATCAATTCAACTCTTTTTAATGTCAGTGTTCCAAAAGTCAAGACAATCAATTCATCTTTTACTAACTCATTTTTTTTTACATAAATCAAGACAATTAACGGGCAAATTGACGGCTCAAAGCCATTCAACCCGGTTCAACCGATTTTTGGGCGGTTCAATCAGATCATGGTTTAAAAGGGTTGGATCGAACAGCCGAACTCGACGGTTTACGGTTGACCCGTCCGGTTCGGTCCAATTTTTAAAATATTGATTTAATGTATTCATAATTCATTTATCTTTTTGTGAGAATTTATTTTGATTCTTTACTTTTTAAAAGATTCATTTTGGTCTTTTTCTCTCTAATATTATGTAAACTGGATATTTTTTTTTTTTGTCAACTTTGTTACAATATAGATGTTAATGTGAGCTGAGATGGGCGTTAACTCTCCCTCCTAACATGTGACATGTCAAAATAGTGTAACATGTTTTCACACGTGAACTTTATCATTGGAAGAATATGTATTCATCCCTAAATTAAAAAGGTTATATTCTTCCCCGTGGAAGAGAAGGACGTGGTTATTATTAGACAAAGGAAAATGATCACATTTTTGCATAACTAATTAAGCTGCAGTAGGAGATGGTTGAAGGTGTTCATGGTTAAACGTGTTGAAGCTGCCATATCAGAAATTTCAGTTAACAGACTTGACGAAAAGGATCAGTTTGTGTAACATCAGAGAGATAAAGGACCAAAATAAATCTTTTAAAAGATAAAGAACTAAAATGAATTTTGATCAAAAGATAATCAAAGGTATATTTTAACCATTTTTTTATATAAAATTTGCTTCTTTTGAAAGATAAGGTCTTGTTGACTAGTGCTCTAAAAGGACATTGTTTAAGGAATCCAAATATGACAATTATTCATTAAAAAAATTAAGTATATCATTTCCCAAGTACTGAATACATCACTTTCTATAAAAATTTATTTTTTAAGCTTCTTAATCAATATTTTTAGGGCACTGGTTAGCATTTGCTGTAAGATTTTTTTAAAGGCATGCTCTCTGACAACATATATGTTTACTTTATACAAATTTATTACAATTAAAATAGACATTTTATTAAATATTTAAATTTAAATTTAGACTAAAGACCAATCTTACTCCTTGACAATTTTTGTAGTATCACTTTTTCATCCCTGAAAAAAGAAAACTCCGAGAATGATAAAAGAGGGATACGTTAGTCCCTCCATTTGTCTTCATTCTAAAATGCTACAGTTAGAGTACTGATGTACTCCCTCTGGACTCAATTATAAGCAAAAAAATACCTATATTTGTGGACTCAAATATAAGTAAAAGCCAACCAATTTAACTCTATTTAATGTCAGTGTTCCAAAAGTCAAGACAATAAATCAATCTAACTAATTCTCCTTTTACTTTTCCAACCAATTCTCTTGTTGCCTAGGCACATAGGCACATTAACAATATACTCCATCCGGACACAATTATAAGCAAAATTAACTAACTTCATACTTATTAAGGAAGTTAGTTAATTTAGTTTAATTATCTTGATTTATGTAAAAAATTAAGTTACAATTACTAATATACCCTTTAATTGCCTCGGGAGTGTGTAATGCTCTTGAAAAAGTAAAATGATAATTGATTGAATTGATTAATTTTCTTGATTTTTGCTGATATTAAATATAATTGAATTGGTTGAATTTTGCTTATATTCAAGTCCACAAAATATAGATATTTTTTTTTTTGTATATAATTGATTCCAAATGGAGTATTTATATTTAAATTTACATATGGTTTGTTTCTATATTGTTTATATTATTTTTGGAGTAAACACCCAATTTGGTCCCTGAAATTGTGAAATAGTATCAACTTAGTCCCTGAAATTATCGAAATTCCAAATTAGTACCTGAAATTTTAAAACGGTGATCAACTTAGTCCCTCCGTTAAAAATCATATGGACTAAATTGATATTAAGTTTGTATTGTCAAAGACTTAATTGATATTAAGTGAATAAAATAAGGGACCAAATTGATACTAACTTATCATCCAGGGATGCTTTTGAAATTTTAATAATTTTAAGGACTAAATTAATATTACTTCATAATTTCAGAAATTAAATTGGGTATTTACCCATTATTTTTGCTATTAATACTCACATTAATCCTCGAGACTTCAGGAACACCTTAACTCTTTAAAAAAAGGGGTGTGGGTGGGATAAAAAGCAACCATGATGTCACATTCAAACCCGAAAATTTGATAAAAAAATATATTCAAACCCGAAAATACAAATTCAGAAAAGGACAAAAAGGCATCATATTATTTTCAAGCTGCCACAGCAATACAGCAGTGATGCGGCGCTGATCCTGTATGCATTACGTCCGACAAGCATTGGTACTCAACTGTCACGTATCAAAACCTCTTTTCAACTTCCACGGTTCCACCAAAAATAATACTAGTACTTCCTTCGATCCACAATATAAAAAATAAATACTTTTTTGATTTGTAATATAAATAAATTTTTTTAAATTTTTTGTTCAAAATATAAGTAAATTTTAATTACTTCCATCCTATTTAATGAATTTATTCTCAAAATACCCTTCATTTAGTACAAAATTTGTTTTTCATTAACTCCTTTTATTCTCAACAGCATAAGATTAATAAATAAGAGGAAGGATAATTTCGGTAACAAACTTAATTTTTATTCCCAATGACTCTTTTAAATGAGATTAACTAACCACCTTAATATATATGTTTTATTCAATTTTTTCTTATAATAGAGACTGGAGGGAGTAGGCCCTTTTTTTAGGTTTAAAATAAAAGAAATATATATCAATTTTCACAAATATTAAATATAAATTTCTAATATTGCCCTTATTAATTACTATCATTAATTATAGGCCATCGGAATATTAATTAAAATTAGAAGTGGTGTTTTTGAAAATTTATATGAATATTAATTACAATGAACTTATTCCAATACATTTTCTTGATCTGTGTGTTTTAGGGTTTTGTTTCTTATATTGTGGTCCGAAGGGAGTAATACTTTTTTTTTTATGAATACCGAAAATAATACTTTTGTTTTTAAGTTATATTATTTATATAATATTTTAAAGAGTTTAAATGGTATGCACTATTAGTATAAATTTTTTTACAATGTCAACCAATCACAGATCATGAAATGAATGACGTTTAGGGTGATTTGGATAAGAATCAAAGATTATCAATGACGTGGCGATTTATTAATGGTTGATAGTGTAAAAAAAACCTTTACACTGACAGTGTATACCAATTATACTCTATTTTAAATATCAATATCTATATTTTTTTTATTTTTACGTGTTCATCGATATTTTTTTCCTTCTCTACGAAAAAAATGTTTTTTTTCCTCTTTACACTCTCAATGTAAAACAATTAAACTACAGTGTAAAATTTAACCTACCCAACTGGTTTAAATTTATTAAATATTTATATACAAGTAAGGGTTTTTTTTTTAATTTAAAAAAAATATTATTTATGTACAATATAATAATTTTGTCAAATGTTATATCCACTTACAAACTGAAAATTTTCATTTAAAATTGCTAAGGAGTAAGTTGGGTCTTTAGTCTAAATTTAAATTTAAATATTTAATAAAATGTCTATTTTAATTGTAATAAATTCGTATAAAGTAAACATATATGTCGTCAGAGAGCATGCCTTTAAAAAAATCTTATAAAAAATGCTAACGAATGTCCTAAAGATATTAATTAAGAAGCTTAAAAAAATAAGTTTTTTATAGAAAGTGATGTATTCAGTACTTGGGAAATTATATAGTTAATTTTTTTAATGAATAATTATCATATTTGGATTCCTTAAACAACGTCTTTTTAGAGCACTCGTTAACAAGATCCCATCTTTCAAAAGAAGCAAATTTTATATTAAAAAAATGGTTAAAATATACCTTTGATTATCTTTTTATCAGAATTCATTTTGGTTTTTTATCTTTTAAAATATTCATTTTGGTTCTTTAGCTCTCTAACGTTACACAAACTGATCCTTTTCGTCAATCTGTTAACGGAAATTTCTGATGTGGTAGCTTCAACACCTTTAACCATGAACACATTCAACCATCTCCTACTGCGGCTTAATTAGTTCTGTAAAAACGTGATCGTTTCCCCTGTCTAATAATGACCATGTCCTTCTCTTACACAGGAAAGAAGATAACATTTTTAATTTGGGAATCAATACATCTTCTTCCAACGATAAAGTCCACGTGTGAAAACATGTTACACTATTTTGACATGTCACATGTCAGGAGGGAGAGTTAACGCCCATCTCAGCTCACATTGTTGACAAAAAAAAAGCTAGTTTGAATAATTTTAGAGAGAAAAAGATCAAAATGAATCTTTTATAAAATAAAAAATAAAAATAAATTCTCACAAAAAAATAAATGAATTATGAATACATTAAATCAATGTTTTAAAAATCGGACCGAACCAGATGGTTCAACCGTAAATCATCGAGTTCGCATGTTCAACCCAACCCTTTTAAACCTTGATATGATTGAACCGCCCAAAAATCAGTTGAATTTACTACTTTTTATTTACTTATGAATTTATTAGTCATCCAGTTCATTCATAAGTTAAACCGGTTAAACCAATTAAATCACGATCCCAATGTCTCTTCGGTACATTTCCTTAAAATGTATCCTGGACTCTAGCATTAGCGGTATCATTATCCATGAAAGTTGATATCCCAGTATTGTCCCAAGCTTGCTGGACGTAGTCCATGCACTGCACAACTGCAGTGGTGGCAGGTTGCAAAGTAAACCCTTCTCCTTTGTGTTTTTGGGTTTCGAACATGGCGATCCCTTGGGCAAAACGAAACCGTATACATATATGCAATGTATGCCTTTTAAGTTTTGGAAAATGTTAACTAGTGCGAGGGCACTCATTATTCAAAAAAGAAAAAGAAAAAAGAAAGAGAGAGAAAGTTTATACAGAGAATTTGTATATTTAATATTTAAAAAAGTGAAATATTTAATTTTTTTAATAAAAAATTATTTTTCTTGATTTCTTAGAAAGTGTCCTAAGAATATTCGTTAGCATGATCTTTTTTAAGTTTTTATAGTTTTTATTCATCACAAAGTTATTGTATTTAAATTTTATATCTGGAATGATAAAATTTATGTAACAATTATAAAGTATAAATATTGGGACTAGAATTATAGAAAAAAAAAAAACTGGGGTGAGAGGCTCGTGACACGTACATTTATTGGGCACAATGACTTATTATGTAAAAGAAATATCATCGCTTTCCGTTTCAAACGTCGGTTCCTCTTCAGCTATTTATATAATTATTTTTTTTATATAAATGATAATCTTATATTATTTATTTTTATAGCTAAGCATGTTTCAAACTGATCCTTCAAATTGTTAACATGTTTCAAATTGGTTTTTTAAATTATTAACGTGTTTCAAACTGGTCTTTTAAATTGTTAAGGAATTTCAAACTGATCCTAAAAAAGTTAACACCGTTACTGATTTATTGACAGAGAAGGGTAACTTGAGTATACAGAGACAAATTAAGGGACCAAATTGAAACTTTTAAAAGTTAAGAGACCAAAATGAATCTAAAAAATAAGTTAAGGGACCAAAATTATATTTTAGCCTATATTTTTTTTGAAGGATATTTTAGCCTATATTAAAACATGTTTTTTATTTTATTTTGGTGAAGTAGTAAAATTGTAGAAGGACACAACAAAGAAAACCAAAAACACTAACAAGTGAACACATTACTAGAGAGAAATACAATCGGAGAGACAAGAACAACTACAGGAGCGCCTACACAGCAAAATGAAGTTAGTGTTTGGGTAGAGAAAGAATACCAAAAAGCACTAAAGAAAAAATTAGAAAAAAAGTAAGAGTGTAATTTTCATACATTAATTGTCAGTGTAAATTTTTACAGAGTGAACCAATCACATATCATTTTATGTGTGACATTTAAACATCTTTAATAAAATATATGACAGTGTATTAGTTGTTGTTAGTGTAAAATTTGTATTGTAATTAAATCTAAAAATAATTACAATCCAAAAGTTATCAAACATTTTGTTTGATTATTTTTCTTTTAATAACATATTAAGTTAATACATCTCATTATTGCTTTAATAGATCTTTTAAGTTGATTTAAAAAATAATTAAAAAGTGATTATTTACACATAA
This sequence comes from Echinosophora koreensis, assembly GCA_035048595.1. Lineage (NCBI taxonomy): Eukaryota > Viridiplantae > Streptophyta > Magnoliopsida > Fabales > Fabaceae > Echinosophora > Echinosophora koreensis. Next base: position 4,427,768 of record JAPCYP010000037.1, on the reverse strand, counting down.
CTCTTTTGATACTTAAAGCATCTAGTTCACCTCAATGGTCACAAGGGCTAGAACTTTACTTACTCAGTGACTTGATTGTTGATGCCATGACCCCATCATATAAGGGATCAAACACTAGTTATTATAGAGAGACTTTAAGTGAACATCTATCACAAGTCACTGTATTGTATGGCGTCCCTAATTTTCTTAGAGGAAAATAAATAAATAAACAAGTGTCATAGAGTATAAGAATATGGGGATGATGTACAAAAAAGTTGTACAAATAATATGACTCCTAATTATAAGGGTGGAAAAAAAAGTCTCGAAAGAAAATGAAACTATTTTTCTTATTTAGTTGAAGAAGTCGTATCAATTCAATTCAAGTGATAGGGTTAAGCTATCTAAAGGAGCAAGGGAATGGGTTGGCAAGGTTTCCCTTGCTTACTATCTTTTCCCAAGAGTGCCCTAATATAGAATACAATTAACATCATTCTTGCTGCCTTGATAAGGCATCTGCTACTTGATTTTGCTCCCCTGGCTTGTATATGATCTCATAGTCATATCCTAGTAGCTTATCTCATATCCTAATAGCTTAGTAAGATAAAATTGCCGTTATGGAGTTTGAACTACGACTTGAGACATCAACTCTTTCCAACTTTGTAGTGCCTCCAATAGTTCATTGCTTGGACTAATACGAATTAATGCAGAGAAATTTAAGGAAAGTGCAATAAAATCAGATTCCTTATGTTCCTCTTCCTATGCAAGCATAACTTCCTAAATCCATGAAATTATACTCAATTGCAGATCGAATCCAATATTTTAGATCAAGTCCAATTCCTTAACACCTACCTCCCTTTTGTTTCAAATCAACAAGCCTAATTCTTTAGATTTCCTTAATTCAAGTCAAGCAATAATCAATGTATTTTAGTGAAATACGTTGATTGATTAAAACTAGTGGCACCTTAATTGTAACCATTAAAATTCTTAGCTGTCACATTTTTCTTAAATTTTTGTAGAGCCATCTGCTAGATTTTCTGGTAGAAAATTTTCAATATGCGTTTTAATTCTTGCATGTGAAGCTTTGTTCTTTTATCAACCCCGAGGATGACGTTATTTTCAAATTTAAATATTGATATAAACCAAAATAAAAATAAGTTGGTTAGATAACACCATCTAATTAGTTAAAGATTTATATGTATAATTGCATTTGTTGGTATAAATAGGAGAATAATGACATTGCAAGGATATAGACAAATTTATATTTTTGTTTTAATAGCATGCATATTAGGTTTAACAAATTCCAGACAAAACTATATGCTCCCATAGAAATAGCACATCAAACAGAAATCATGGTGATATAAATAAATTGAGAAAGAAGATATCACAATGATATTGTTCGTATGAATTTATGAAACTCTTTTTGTACCAATAAGTGTTTCCCTAGGTTTATTAAGTTTGGATTTGTGATTAATCATCATTGTTTTAACAAAACTTTTTAACTAATTTATAAACTCTTTATTCTTTATGTAATGTAGAAAGATACCATTATAGTTGATTGGAGGAAGGAGGATCATCTGAACCCGGTTAGGGATCAATTGAGAGGCGGTAAGTTGCTTTTAGTTATCATTATTTAATTTACATAATGTTACTGTAGCTTTAAATAATTTTTAGAATATGACAACTTTTTGCAGAGTGTTGTTATGCTTTTGCCGTGTGTGGAGCTATTGAAAGTCTATATCACATCAAAACAAACTGCAAAGATCGCATTATATTATCGCCACAAGACTTATATAATAATTTGATAAAAAAACAAAAAAGAAGATGAGAAAGGACGTTCTATAAAAGATACATTGTCATGGATTATGGACAATGGTTGTGTTTTAGAAGAGACGTGCCCATATGATGGAGTATTCAAAGCATCTGAAAGCGAGCGCAAGGTATTATTTTCTTGTTATTGTTTTTTATTTCTTATATATAGTATTTAATTTTTTTATATTAATTTTTATAGATAAAATTGCGAATCGAAACTATTAACCCAATAAAACCTTCGGATATAGAAGCAGTGCTAGAACAACAACCCTTGGCAGCAACGATTCATTGGCTTGGTGAGATGAATTATTTGGAAGGGGTAAGTATAAATTTCATATCATTTTACTAGATACTGAAGTTAATTTCTGGTTTAAACTTTATTTTCTATAATATAATCACAGGATGTAATATATTCGGGTCCGAAAGATGCGTCATTGTTTGAAGCACCAGGATCCGGCAAACATGCTGTTCTTCTTGTGGGATATGGGGAGATGAAGAAGGGGGAAAAATCAACCAAATACTGGATCATAAAGAATTCACATGGATCTTCTTGGGGGAATGGAGGATATGCAAAGATTGATAGAGCAATCTGTCATGGAAGATACATGGTCGTAGATGCATGGGCACCAGTAGGTATAGTAGCTCAAGACAAGAATGGGGAATGGACTCCCCTATCAATGATGAAATCAAGTTAGATGCAAATTTTTTTATTTAAAAAAAAAAAAAAAAAAAAACTTTGTATTTCTGCACGCTTAGTTGTTAGGTGATGTGATGTTAAGCTTAGATTAATTCTCATGATTCTGGTTCTGTTTTTGTTTATGAGAAACTTCGACAGTAAATATTGTGATGTTGGTGGTTAAAGGTTCTGTTTTGATGATTCAACGTTGCAAACATGGTTAGATCTTGATCATAGATAGTTGCATCTACAAAATATTGAATTGATGCTTTGTTGTTTCGATACTTTAATTTTTGTTTTACTGTATGTGATATCAGATTAGGATGCAAATTGTGCAAAATTTATTCTGAAATCAGTGAAAAGGAACTCTGCATCTCATCTTAGAATAGACTTTAGCTTACCTTTTCTATTTTAATCCTTAGATCTTGGACTATGATTAGTTCCTTCGGCCTCCATACAGTCCATTGTTCAATTACTAGCAAGTTATCATTGTATTTCATTTCATTTTTTCACAAAATTCGACCACTGAAATCCAATTTTAAATACTGCTGATGAAAACTACTAATTTTCATATTACCCACTTTTAAGTTATATTAACACATTTTAAGTGAATTATAAGTTGAGTGGCTTTTTGTCAATTAATTGATATTCTCTCCCACTCTATAAATACAGTTTTGTTGAATTGAATTGTTTTAGAAACACTAATAATAAATAATTATTATTTTAGTTCTAGAACAAATTGCCTTAGATATTCATTACTGCAAAAATTAAAAACGCAAGCCTCTTCTCGACAAGATGCCTATGAACAATTTAATCAAATATTCACTCTGGAAGATTTCTCCTCTCAAAAAACAGGATATACAACTTCTATTGAGTGTAAGAAATAAAAATACTAATGTAGTATTTCTCTCCTGAAAAGGTTAGGAAGGATATGTGCATCTCCTAGTGTCCTAGTGTTAGAAACCAAAAAAAGCTGTTCTATAACACTGTTGAAGTGGTGGATCTAGATAGAGGAGGAGAAGAAAAGGAATGAACACTCAATTATGATTATGATTGATTATAATCTGGTAGCATAAAAAACTTGAGCACTAACCCTATTTATAGGGATACAAGACTCCTAATCCAAATTGAAAAGGGAAACTAATTATGATAACTTGATAAGAACCTAATCTTATATAAGATAATTCAAGATACTCTTAACATAAAGATAAGATGTACTCTAAGATACGATCATATATTCTAACAGACACCACAAAGAATAAAGTTACATCCACATGGAAAACAACTAAATCTTTTGCATACTTTTATATTCAACAATGGTCACTTTTCAAATACCGCTCATATGACAATATGTAGATAAAAGAAGCGTTCATCATTATACAAATAAAAAAAAATTATCTTACTTCCAGGATTTATAATCTTCGAATTGATGCAATTCATATTAGAGGATTGAATTCAAACAAAAATGAAACTAAATGGTTCAAGACTTAAATAATATATTCATATCAAATATTGGGAATGCACAGATGCGCTCCATAATCAAATCCTCTAACTTTGCAAAAACAAAGTCACCTAACTTTCAACCATTCCTAACCATTAGATTCATCTAAGCGTTCATATATACTAAAGGCTAAAATGCACTTTTAGTCCCTCACGTTTTTCATTTTGGGGAAAATGGTCCGTCTACTTTTTTTTGAGCGATTTTAGTCCTCATAGTTTTCAAACATTGCAAAATTGGTCCCTCCGTCAAGTTGCTGTTTGAAAACTAACGGAAGGCTTACGTGGCAAATGTATTGCCATGTGTCTCCACGTGATAGGTTCACTTGGCACCTAATAATATTAATTAATAAATATATAAAAATTATAATAATAATAATTTATTTTAATATTTATTATAATTTTATAAATGAACAATAACTCATTTTCTTGGAATTCATCCCCTCCACCGTCCCAATTGAATCATTCTGCAATAAGGCCCAATTCAAGTTGGAGCAACTCCTTAGTCCAGAAGCAATTTTCCTGTCACTTCGTTAAAGTCTAGAATCAAATTCTGGAGGGTCTGGAGTGTCTTGATGTACATTAGCTCTTGGTGTATCTCTCCGTGGGGTTGGTTAAACCAGATTATCAAATCTTGTAGATTCAAAAGAGACCCTAAACTTGCAAGATAGTGCCCGTGAGAAAGTTGAAGCCTAAATCCAAGGTAACAAGGTGAGAACGGTTGCTGAGTGTAGGTGAAATAAAACCATTGGACTGGTTATTCTGTAGGTATAGTTCCTTGAAATTATGCCTACGATCTTCACAGGGTCCTTTTAAAGATTGAACCACACAAGTTATTAGAACTCAGATCCAACGATTACAAACCCACCAGCGACAACAACTTCGGCATAGGCCCAACGAATTCGTTGAAGGACAGAGCAAGCTCCTAGAGGTTGCATATTTCGAAGAAAACCGAAATCGGCAATCTCGTCAACTGGCTGGTGAACTTGTTGCCGGAGATATCAAAGGATTCGAGTGACGGACATGCAGCGAACTCGTCAGGGACGAAGCCGGTGAGGTTATTGGAACAGAGATCATGGTGGACGATGGTTTATTTCAGGTAGAGGAACTTTGAGTACAATTTGCTGTAACCCGTCGCAGTCTCGGGTCAAGATCCAAGGGAGAAGGTCCAGGGGCTTTGAAGTTCATTAGCTGGTGAGACGAAGGAGAAGACGAAGGAGATTACGGTTTTATAAAATAATGATAAATAATATTTAAAATTATTTATTATTAGGTGTCAAGTGGACCTGCCACATGTAGACACGTGGCAACACATTTGCAACATAAGCACCTTCCGTTAGTTTTCAAACGGCAACTTTACAGAGGGGCAACGTTTGAAAACTATGAGGACTAAAATCGCTTAAAAAAAGTGGAGGGACCAATTTCGCCAAATTGAAAAACATGAGGGACTAAAAGTGCATTTTAGCCTATACTAAAACAAATGAGTTTGATGATAGATGAGATAAAAAGACACTTTGACAAAATAGAAAAAATACTAGAAATAACTAATAAAAATATCTCTCAACTTATAGAAACTACTAACATAATTGCAGCTTACACTTATAATAGAATTCAAAAAGGACAAGATGAAATAGATAATATTAGAAATACACTAAATAATATAATAAAGGCAAAAGGAATAGAAGAACATGAAGATATTGATAGAATAAAACTAATCCTTGAACAATTAGAGATTCTTCTAAAAGAAGAAGAAAATAATATACCAATAACAATAAAAGACTTAGAAGAATTAACAGAATTAAAAGACTTAAAAAGAAAAATAATAGTAAAACAAGAAACTAATGAAGAAACCTCAAGAATACCGATGCCAATGTCATCATGGAGAGGATAACTGAAGAAAATATGAAAACACTAAGAAAATCGAATGATATAGAAGAAATACAACAATTACTAGAACAACTAAAAATAATAGAGGAGGAAAATAAACAGATACATAAAATTGAACACATTGCTCAAATAGACAAAGAAAACGAGGAAGTAATTCTAGACTATAACTCTTCTTCAGAATCTGAAGAAAATCATATAAGAATGGAAAAAAGGAGAAACTAGTCAAAACCCTAAAAGAAAATGGGAAGAATTTCATTATGCGCCTGATAGTGCTTGGGATAAACTAGAAGAAGAAACCATGTATAACAATGGATATGCAAGAAAAAGTAATACTAAATGGACTAAAATGCCTGAAGAATATAAACCTAGATATGAACTCACTAATGATAAAATATTAAATCTTGACTGTGTAAGAAATAAGGAAGAAATCCTTTTAAAATGGACAAATGACTTAATATTTTTAGTTGCAACAGATGATAAGTTTAGTAAATTAAATTTAATAGAAACCAAAAACTTCGTAGTTTTTAAAACTATGGGGAATGTACAAAAATTTCTAACGGGAATTAAAGAAGCAGATTGGACCAGATATGGTACCATGGTGCCTAACCAACAAGAATATCTTAAACTAATAACATCATTGATTCAGCAAGAATTTCTAGGATATAATTGGATGGAACAAAAAGACCAAGTAAATAGAACCTTGATTGAAAATGCTAAAGCACATTTGAATAGAATGCAAATTTGTGACATGTGCCAAATAGAAAGCTTTATATGTGAATATCAAAAATATTATTATCAACTAACAGAAGAGTCTAAAGAAGTATATAAAAATATTTTTATAGACAAATTACCTTATCCACTAAATGCAAAAATACATAGATTATGGGAATCTAGAAATATAGAAACTGCAAATACATTAGGAGGAGTTATTCAACTCTTATATCAGGAACTAAGAGAACAATGTCTAGCTAGAGAAACTATTAGACAATTGAATAGAGGAAGTAATGTCATTTGCTGTGACATTCCAGAAATAGAAAAACCTGGAAAATATGGCTGTGACAATAGATTAAAAAGAAAAAAGAAATTCTATAGAAAACCAAAATTAAGAAAGACCTATCCAAGAAAGAAAACATATTATAAAAATAATAAAAAGAAATATTTTAGAAGAAAAAGATTTACACCAAAGAAATATTGCCCGAAAGGAAAGAAGAAATGTGTTTGTTGGATATGTAATGTCGAAGGACACTATGCCAATGAATGCCCTCAAAGAAAAGAAAAAGATTTCAAAGACAAATCTAAAATAATAAAACAAGTGTTTCAACTATATGAATTAGAACCACTAGAAGATGAATTAAGTGATACTGACGAAAGTCTCTATATATATTCCGAAGATGAATTATCTCCAGAAGAAACAGAATCCGAATAATACATATATAAAAATACTAATAGAAAAAACTAAGATCGAAACTGAAGCATATATTGACACCGGAGCAAGTCTTTGTCTCGCAACAGAAGCTCTATTTACTAATTGGACAAAACTAGAAAAGCCAATAAAGATACAAATAGCTGATGGATCAATACATCCAATATACTGGGCAGTAACTAGAGTTACATTGAATATACAAGAAAAATTATTTATCGTACCAAGAATATATAAACAAGAAACAGGACTAGATGTAATCATTGGAAATAACTTCTTAAGACTATATGCACCCTTTTGTCAATATTTGGAATATATAACCTTAAAAACCCCATATATTTACCAGAAACAATTAAAAGAAATTATTAAAATACCAATTACCCATTTTTCGGCCTATAAATATTCTCAACTATCAGAATCACGCAAGCTGAACCGTGGTGATATAATCAATGCCATATGTACAAAAATTCGCCATGTACTTATAAATACAGAACCAAATAGAATAATTCCAGCCCATATAGAAGAACTTCTAGATAGAGTATGTAGTGAAAATCCTTTAGACCCAAAGATAAATAATAAAAATACTGAATTAATTGAATTAAGATTAAAAGACCCTACTAAAGAGGTAAAATGTAAACCAATGATTTACACAAAACAAGATAGAGATGAATTTGCAAAAGACATTGAAGAAATGTGTAACAAGGGATTGCTTAGGCCATCAAAAAGTAAGCACTCAGCACCAGCCTTTTATGTAGAAAATCAAAGTGAAATTAAAAGAGGAAAAAGAAGGATGGTAATTAATTATAAACAGATTAATGATGCAATGGAAGGAGATGCTTATTTCCTCCCAAGGAAAGACTTAATTATTGAAAGAATTAGAAACATGAATTGGTTTAGTACTTTTGACTGTAAATCAGGTTTTTATCAGATTAGATTGACTGAAGAATCAAAAGCATTGACTGCATTTAGTTGTCCTCAAGGTCAATATGAATGGAATGTACTCCCAATGGGAATGAAACAATCACCTGGAATCTTCCAGCGAAGGATGGATTCAGTTCTCAAGGAATTCAAGGACTTTTGTCTTATATATATTGATGATATATTAGTCTTTACCAATAGAGATTTGCCTGATTATTTTAACAAGATAGAACTAGTCCTCAATAAATGTCTGAAACATGGAGTAGTTTTAAGTAAAAAGAAAGCTGTATTAGCCCAAAATAAGATTAATTACTTGGGATTGGAAATTGAGAAAGGAAAAATAATAATGCAAAAACAAGTATTAGAAAAACTTCAGAATTTTCCCACAACACTAAAAGACAAGAAAGAATTACAAAGATTTCTTGGATTACTAACATATATTTCAAATGAAGGATTTCTGAAGAATCTTGCAGGTGAAAGGAAGATACTTCAGCAAAAACTAAAGAAAGATGCCCTCTGGTCTTGGACCGAGGAAGATGATAGACTAATTATTAAATTAAAAGACTTATGCCGGGAACTTCCTGAGCTTTATCATCCATCGGATGATGATAGAATAATTATTGAGACTGATGCCTCAATGGACTGTTGGGGAGGTGTTATGAAAGCAATACCCCCTGGATGTAAAAATGAAAGGCTATGCCGATATATGTCTGGAACTTTTTCAGATAGTGAGATTAATTATCCCACTCATGAAAAAGAGACATTGGCACTGATCCGTATGTTGGAAAAACATCAGATTTATATACTAGACAAAGAATTTATTGTCCGAACGGACTCGACCTATGTTGCAGGTTTCAAAAATATAAATCATAAAGGAACCTATAAACAAGGCCGATTGATTAGATGGCAAATGAAGCTTGCCGAATATAATTATTCAATCTCTCACATTAAGGGAGATAAAAATATTCTTGCAGATATACTTTCAAGAGAATGGAGCAATCGACAATAGAAGCGATAAAGACTCAGCTACAACTGCAGGAAGCACTAGAGAAACAAAAAATGAAGGAACTAGAATTGATTCAAGTCAATATAGAAGTATTGAAACTACAACTGTACAACAAAGGAGAATCTTCAACAGAGGATCCTATGATAGAAATCAAGCAGAAGATACAAGAAAATACTAAAGAAAAATACTATGCCATTTTTAATGGACCATTTCCAGGAATATATGATGATTGGAGCAAAGCGGCACCGCATTGCATTGGACTCTCTGGAGTTCATCACCAAGCATACAAGACTAGACAAGAAGCAGAAGAAGCAATGAAGACTTACCCAGATAAACTAAAAAAGGGAAAAGAAATTTATCTTGGCCCTCAAACAACTGATAATAGAACTTTTTCAGAGACTGTCAAAAGACCACCAACAGAAAGAACTTCCATGAAAATACTGGGAAGACTCCCTTCATCCATTGATGACTATTCAATTCCTGTGAGAAAGGACCATGATCTTCAGGTTCAATTCTCAAAGGAAAAATTTACTGAAACTTTGAAAAGATTGACTCATTGGACTGAGAGAGAAAAGACTAATTGTTTCTATATAGTTAATCGAAATGTTTATGGAGTTAAAGCCGTCATTACTCCAGGAGCATCATCGATTTTAACATTTAATATGTTCCAATTTGGACTTATTGAATGTCTCTACTTGAATAAAGATTTGTCAGAGATTAATCTGTTCCCATATAGTTTAAAGGAAGCTGTCCAGATTTACAGGGATAATGTTTCAAGAGATAGAACTATATTCTTGAAATTTTATTCATGTTATCCATATTTTATGACTAAGCAGCCTGCGAAGCACTTGATCTTCATTGGAGTTAGTAACAATACTTTCTCCATGAGAGATGAATCGACTAAAGAGGAATATGATGAAGATAGAATAGTTTCAACAATGGCCAACCAATTGACTAGCATCTTTACTCAATGTCAGATAATTGGGAAAGATTTGCTCATCAAAGCACTGTACAAAGGACCCCATGCTTTGCTTTTAAGCAAAACAAGCGGGAAAATAATAAAGGAAAAAGACTTGGCTTTATTGACTAGCTTTGAATTGCCGTTCTATACACTCCAAGGATTGGCAATGAATTATAGACCAGCTGTCCTCGACCAGCTTTGTAGATTGATAAGATCAAATGGAAATCACGCGTGCGAAAGGTGCGCACTCAAGAAAGGAATCAAAGACTGTCGGCAAATGGACAATGACTCAGACGATGCAATTATAGAAGAGTGATGTAAGCCATGACGTCACATATGAGTTATTAGATGTCTGAGTGATAGACTGTTTGTAATAATGTAAGGACTATGTTGTAAATTATTACTACCTCCCTCGAGTATAAATAAGCCCTCTTATGCTGAGGCAAAGGGGGTATCCAGAGTGTGTGAATCTCTCACCCTTGTAAACCTCTCATCTGAGAAGTTTAGCTAGCCTCTGTAAGAGTGTTAGTCGGATCCATTCGAGATCCATGTGTGCTATGTATTTCCCCACTACTATCAATATATAACTACTTCTTTCTACTAAATGTTTTCATTTACTATCAACAACTTTCATTCACTCAACATACTACATCAGATTGACTAAGCGGAAGACGAAGTGGACCAAAGACTTCAAAATAATTCAAAGAAACACCCAGTCAGGTATGGTTAACTCAACCTTTTTCTTATATACTAGTTTAAATGTCTGAAATCAATTTAGAAAATGAAAGATTAGATAATAGAGAAATAGAACATGTACATATAACCGAAGAAGATGGAAATTATGAAGGTAGTATATTAATAGACCGAAAATTATTCCAGAAAATACAAAGAGAAGATTTGAACTTAGCTAAAGATGCAAACATGAAAAAACTAGGAGGAATCATGAAAAGATTCAACCAAAAAGAAAATATAATATATTATGGAAAGATTGTTAATGAAACACCCATTGATATATCTGAAACTCAAGGAAACACTAGTATACAATTACTGAATAAAAGAAAATTGATTGAACTAAAGAAAAATCTAAAAAGGAAGACCATAGAAAAAAGATTGGTTACATCCATATAGGAGCTATACAAGTCTTGATTAAAGCAACTTTCCAAGAAGGAATAAATTCACCAATAGAGTTAGTATTAAAAGATAATAGAATCACAGATCCGAAGGATAGAATCTTAGGAGTAATTGAGGGAAACCTAGCATATACTAAATTAAAATTCGAAATCCACCCAAATATAGGAATACCTTTAGATACTCAGAGATTAGATCAAACACTAAGTCTAGAACATAGATTTTTAAGAAACAATTTAATGCGAACAGGAGACAAGATCTTCTCAATTACTTATTGTGTTAATTATGCTTTAAACTAATTCACATCATAGCATTACCTTCAGGACTAATGATAGAATTGATATACCCAGACTATTTGAAGACATTGGAAAAATATATTATCCTAAAAGAAATGAAATTACTGAACTAGGAATATCAATAAATAAGCCAAAACTGTTAGATACTAAACCAGTTGCGATTCCAGAAACTAGAAGAATAGAAGACGAAGAAGGAGAAAATATAAATAGATTATCAAATCAGGTAAGAGATTTAGCCCAATATTTAAGAAACAGAATATGAATCATAGAGAAATATTAGAAAAAATACTTGAAAATATTTATCCTACAATAGAAAGATATAAAAAGGATATTAAGAATTTTTCAGAATTACATGAACAATTTCTTAAAAAATATCCCAGAAATAGAAGAAGAGAATTGATAGAAGAATATATTATTAACAAAGAAAAAGAACTAATCAAGCAAGAAATGGCTAGGGATAGAATCCAAAAGGAATTAGAAAAAACACATAATATATCTTCAAACTGTTTTAGACTAAAAGCACCAGACTTCGAAGATAGCGAATAGATGGAAATATATTCTGAGTTTGATGAACAAACTGAAATAGAAATTATGAGTGTCTTGAGAATGAATTTGCCTATTGATTGTAAATAGTTAATTATTGAAAAGATTAAAGAACGAGTTAGAGAAGAAAATTTTTATTTAATGTGTCTGGAATTAAGTTTTGAATGGGAATGTATGGAAGAATTAGGATTAGCTTTTGAATATGAACTTCCTGAAGAATATGAAGATTATGATTGGCCTGATGACTAAAATAGAACAAGAAATATTAAGTATTTTAAAATTAAAATTACCAAAAGACTGTAACCGAATTATAATCAATAAACTAAAACATCTACATTGGCAAGAAAAACTTTATTTAAATCAAATAAATCAAAATATACAATTATTATTCTACGGAGAAGAAAGACAAAATCTAATCAGAGAAGTTCTAGAAATCGAAAACAATATAGACTACATATTATATGAACTATTAGTAACTGAAATTATGCATAAAAATAACCACCAAAGCTATAATGGAATCTAAAAGAATTAGTAGAATTAATAGAGTTTTGATCGAAAGAAGGTGGTACCGAATTGGTATCATAGCTAAGTACTAAAAAATGAAAAGACTACATGAATTAAAAACAAGATTAGCTATGCTAAGAGATTATCTAAATTCATTAAAAGAACATGGAGATAGATATAAAGACCTTATATTACTTGTAGAAAAAATGATAACAAATACAAAAAACAAAATAGAAAGATTCATAGATTAATATGGCTACTACTATAGAAAAATTTGTTTATAAACTAAGTATGTTAGATATAACTAATCAAAATACATTAAAAGAATTAATACAAGAATTAAAAGAAGAAGCCACTGACTCATGTAACAAACATATGGAATACTATATTGAATATTGTGATTGTAGAGAATATGAAAGAAGAATAGAAATAATAAAAGTAATAATTCAAACATTAGAATTATGGATAGAATAACTATCACCATAGGATTAATCCAATGGTCAGGATAGACCGAAAGTCACATGACTTTCAAAATCCAAAGTCAGAGAATCTAGATCCGCTCCATAAGGATATACCAATCCGACTATACAAATAAGGGACAAACATAAATGGCGTTAGATGGACTGAAACTCCAAAAGAAATCGCAAAATGTTCTAGCACAATATATTATCTACAGAAACTCCGTCACATTTTACTCCACGTCCACGCTTTCACTCACCATGTTTCCATCACAACCAAAACCAGTTTCACAGCAGGTAGATGCAATGGACATGAACTGCAAAAGGAATAGAGAATCAGAGTTAGGGGGTATACTATACATTACGAATGGTATCGTGAATCAAAGCAAATTTTAGTATGGTCCCCGGTATTTGGGGTGTAGGGTCCATTGAATTTTTTTAAAAAGTTCATCAACAGTTAATGGTACAAGCTCCAAGGAAATGGTATAAGAAGTTTGATCTCTTTATGGCCCAACATAACTTCCAAAAGACCTCCGCAGACCATTGTGTGTTTGTGAAGAACTATGAGAATGGCAAAACCATCATACTACTTCTGTATGTTGATGATATGTTAATTGTTGGAAGAGACAAGGCAAAGATAGCAACTATCAAGAAGGCATTGAGCAAATCATTTGCCATGAAAGACATGGGTCCAATAAAGAAGATTCTTGGAATGAAGATCACGAGAGATCGTTCTAGAAGAATGTTGTGAATATCTCAAGAAGACTACATCAAGAAGGTTCTTGAAAGGTTCAACATGCATAATGCCAAACCTGTGCATGTTCCACTACATGGACATTTCAAGTTGAGCAAGATACAGTGTCCAAAGAATGAAGAAGAGAAAGAAGAAATGAGCAAGGTGCCCTATTCGTCTGCTGTGGGCAGCCTTATGTATGCAATGGTCTGTACAAGACCAGACATTGCTTATGCTGTAGGAGTTGTGAGCAGATTCCTATCAAATCCAGGACAGGAGCATTGGAATGTCGTGAAATGGATATTAAGGTATCTGAGAGGTACTGCCAAAAGGTGTTTGTGCTTTGGCAATGGAAATTTAATGCTTCTAGGATATTCAGATGCAGACATGGCAGGCGATGTAGATTCTAGAAAGTCTACATCAGGATATTTGACCCTTGAATCAATTAGCCTCCATCAAAAGTGAAGATAGCATTTTCAAGGGATCTTGAAAATGTGAGAATTAATTAGCCTCCATTTATTACTCTTGCAAGAAGCCACACTCCTCCACTATAAATAGGAGGACTTGTGAAGAGTTGAAGCATCCCATCCAAGTGAGAGAAATCATATTCAAGAGTGATAGAGTGAGAGAGAGTTTCTTGTAATCCTCTTTGAGAGAAAGAGAGTTGTATTTCCACCATACTTGGTGAGAGTTGAGAGATATTGTATACCGTCCTAGTTGGGTGAGATTGAGAGAGATCCTCTTATACAAGAGAGAGACGTTGTAATCCTACTTTTAATAGTGGAGATATTTTGCTGGACTAGGTCCCGTGGTTTTTTCCCTTTCACGTTGAGGGGGTTTTCCACGTTAAAAATTCTTGGTGTGATTCTTCTACTCTTACTTTGTTTACTTTTATTATTGCCTATCTTAAATCACATAGAGGGGAAATTGTACTGGTATTTCCCAACATTCTCAACTTTAGATTTGATTGGGATACTCCATCCAGTCAAACACAACAAATACAATTTTCAGAAATAAAATTCAAGTAGAAGAAGAATGTAGCACTATAGAGAGTGCATGAATTTCACAATAATAGATCTATGATTTCTCCAATAAAATGACGTATAATTGGCGTATAAGACTCAAGTATTTGTAGGCAGTTTGACAAAGTAAACGTAGTAAAAAAAACTTGATAAATTCCGTGCTAAAATCATGCCTATTTATAGAGTAGAAGTTTAGAAATAAGAATTTCAAAAATTTTATTCTAGAAAATTTGAAGTGGCCACCTACTTTTTAAGGTAGAGGTGTATTGGATTGGGATTTTGAGTGATTTTAAAAGATTTTTTATGACAAAAAAGTCTTGTGGTATTTAATCAAGACTTTTAAATAATAAAAATAAGATTTGTGGTATTGGATCAGGACTATTAGGATTTTTGTTAGAGGGTGTCAAAATACAGTGGTATTCAATCAAAACTTTATATAACTTACAAAAAGTCTTCTGTTATTCAAAAGTTTGCTAATTTCAGTGAAATTTTTTATATAATGGATTTTGTGGGATTTTTAGTGAAATGTAAATATCAAACTCAACCCAAAATCCCACCCAAACCCTTCAAACTTTTTTATTCCCTCGTTCCTTTTTCTCTCCGAGACTTTTCTCTCAGCCGTTCTCTCGTTGTTCTTTGACGGTACTATATGAGCCTTTTCTTTCTCTTTTTGCCTCCAGGAATGTTTTCTTGACAACTCATTTAGACAACCATACGTAACAACCATATGTATGAACAGTGATTCGAGCTTTTTTAAAAAAAAAATCGTTTTTTTTTTAAATATTTAGCTTTTTTTTAATGCTAACATTTTTGGTTAATTACTTGTAAATATTTGGTTAATCACGTGCAAATATTTGGTTAATTCAGTTCATTATATGGTTAATGGGTCATCCTGGAACTTACAATCATTTTCCACAACCATGTAAATATTTGGTTAATCACGTGCAAAATATTTGGTTAATGCGGTTCATTATATGATTAATGGGTTATCCTAAAGCTTATAATAGTTATTCACAACCATGTAAGTTTCAGGATGACCCATTAACAATATAATAAACTGAATTAACCAAATATTTGCACGTGATTAACCAAATATTTACATGGTTGTGGAAAATGACTGTAAGCTTCAGGATGACCCATTAACCATATATTGAACTGAATTAACAAAAAATTTGCACGTGATTAACCAAATATTTACATGGTTGTAGAAAATGATTGTATGCTTCAGGATGACCCATTAACCATATAATGAACTGAATTAACCAAATTTTACACGAGATTATCCAAATATTTACATGTTTGTGGAAGATGATTGCAAGTTTCAGGATAATCCATTAATCATATAATGAACTGAATTAACCAAATATTTGCACGTGATTAACCAAATATTTGCATATAATTAACCAAAAATATTAGTATTAAAAAAAATAAATATTTTTTTAAAAAAATGTCAAAATTACAAAAATCCCACCACTGTAGTGCCGTTAGAGTGCCGCTACAGTGTGCTACATGGTTACTACAGTAGAGTTATCCAGCAAATTGTCATACACCAGTTGTCAATATAACACAACTGTTTTGCCTCTGACGGTAATGGTGAATCAGTACTTGCATGTCAAGAAAAAAATTCAAAGAGCAGACCTTTTGTTGAAATCACATATCGGTGTTTAATACCTACACCTTTCTCTGTTTGCATTTCATATTAATTTATAGGAAATTTCTTTTGAACTGATTAATTTACAGGATTAGGTATCGTGTATTATTAGTTGCATGTTTTTAGTAATAATTCAAACGGGGAATTCACAATAAGGAAATAATAAAGGAAAGGACAATAGAAATTATGAATCTTAGACCATAGAGGATACCAATGAGTTGTTGCACCTCCTGGTAGATGATATAAATAGTAGATTACGTGATGCTAATGGATCGTTAGGAAGCAAAATGTAGAAAGAGTGATACCCAAAAACAGAATCGAGAAAATGCTAATATGTGGCTAGCATAACTTTAGATATGAGGGAAAATGCTACTTGAGGACATGAATCTACATTGAATTGGGTATTAATTAAAAGATTAGAAAAATTGTATTAGGTTTTACTTTTTTATTAAAAATTATTCATTTATTTGTTATTTTTTTCATTGCCTCTTCTAACTTTGAATGTTTGCTAAACAATCATGTATTCCTTTCAAATATTATAAATCCATATAGTCCATTCAAATCTTATAAAGTCTTATGATATAAATCCTTTAAAATCCAAATATGAGAATTTTGATTACAACAATCTTTGAAAAAAAGTCTTATAAGTCATTACATTCCTACATAGTCTTTTAAAATCTAAAGGCTTTTTTAGGCCAAAACAATCTTTTAAAATCTCAATCCAATACATCCCCAGTAGTTGATTACTTAATTCAACATCATTAACTAACAGCAAGTTAGTCGATTACTTTTCCAAGATTTCAATAATATAGGGAATACAGTTTTTTTTTTTGTTTTTTTATAAGCAAAAGGATTTTTATTGATAAGAAGTACTTGTGGTACTCCAACCCATATAACGTAATAAGGGAAAACTATGTAAAGTTGATTAATCCTCTTGAGCATAGAAGCATAATCAAAGGTCCCCCAAGATAAAAATAATTACAAACAGATCAACACCCACAATAAATATTAGCAGCAAAATAATGCCAAAGCTGAACAGAAAATCCAATCACATAGACACTGCAGAAGCCGAAACAGAGAACTAAGGAGGCAAACTATAGTAGAAGCTCATCACCACTAGGGACTCATAGGTAAGAAAAGCTTTAAACAAAACGCACAATCCAAGGAGAGGCTCCTTCATGAGACAATGAGGCGAATTCGGTTCACATACACCTCTGGCACTTTCTGGTTCAAGCAAAAATATGACTATGATATAATATTGTAACTATATAAGCTGTTTGAAATTTTGTAACTATATTCTAAACATTCATTAAGTGTCTAAGGTAGGCTTCATGGAACACGACTTGACCACAGGTTCGGCATCCCTTGGATGGATCTTGTCCCAAACTTGGGCCTGGAAAATTCGAGTAGCACTATTCGAAGGATGATTAGCATCTTTTGCTTCAAAGGTAATATAATATACACGACCAGAAACATGTGCGCAGGTTGACTTAACAAGGTCATGAAACACAAAATTTGCACCCTAAAAAAGAAAAATAAAAAGTAGAACATTAATAATTAAGTTCATGAATGAAAAAACATATAACAAAAAAAAAGGGAACAATAATGACGAGTATTGAACCTGATTGTCAGCATTGTACTTGTCCAACGCAAGATTACAGAGTTCAATAAGACGAGGGCGAAGCTCATCAGTTATAGTGACGGGTCTGACACCGCCACATAACCCTAAATTGGGTGGAGGAGCGACAGCATCGTAGTAGGGCTGTAAATATGATCCTAAATTGATTAAAGAGAATAGTAAGCAAATTAAATTGAAAGCAAATTATGGCTTGTCGTGTACGTACAGTTCGGTTTAGCTTCCGAGACTGCTCCATATACTCAGCAAGAGCCTTCTCTCGTTGGATCATGGCCTTATTCATATACACAAAGCGCCTACACGCATATACATAAGGCTCACTGTCATCATCGTACATAGAGAAGTCACTCTCTTCCAGATCTTCTTCGCGTTTCAGTTCAAATGGCATCTTCGGTTTCGATTTCTTCAGCTTTCTTTTTTGTGCTCGCGATAGGGTGGCGCCAGACGAGACGAGATCCATCGACATTCGGCAAGAGTGAATCGCTGACCAACGAGAACAAAGAAGAATGAAATGTATTGTAGAGACCTAGAATGATTTGCTCTTTTGTGTCCGTTATCAATTATTTTCTTTAAAAGTATCTATAATTTATTTATTCATTTTTTAAAGAAAACGTCAATAGGAGGCTGAATAGACTCATGCACAAACATATGAAGAAAAATCCTCCCTGATGTGAAAAGATTTTGCAATATATTAAAATGCAAATCATGATAAATTGTAATTATTAAATATTTCATTCAATACATTAAATGAGAATAACCTAAGATGTTTAATCAGTCTTAAGATAGCATATTTTTATTTTAGAAACTTATTGTATTGAAAACGAAAAAATAAAATGAAAACAGGTTAATGATAAACAAAATTGATAGTAATAATAATATATTAATAGATTTTAAAATAAAAATGAAAAGAATTAAATGATTAAAATAGGTGCAAATTTGATAGTAATAACCATTAATTAGTATTGTAAAAAAAAAAACCATTAATTAGTAGATTTTGAAAAAATATTATACATTAAAAAAGTTTGCTTACTGTATGTGTCGCCATCTGCCATGAGAAAGAGATCGAAGTTGTTACCGGTAAGGTCGTCGGCAATTCGAATCTTGGAGTTGCTACTTTGGGTACGACTTGACCTATTCACCACCTCAGACTGCGTGCTAGTTTCACAACAATAAGACAAATTGCGAAGGTATTCAAGTATGATTACCCTAATTTAATATGATGAAAAATATTATACAATTAAAAGAAAAAAAACTTTTTTTTTTGACAAAATTAAAAGTAAAAACTTGGAAATTAGTATTGGACAATTAGTACATAATCCTGAAAATAATATTAGTAATAAGAATTACTTTTCCTCAAAAGACAAATGAAACCAATAGGTAACCAGGTTTGATAATTGTAACAATTATTTTAATTTTATAATTATAATAATTAGAAATATTTGTCCTAAAAAAAAGAGCTAAACGAAAATAAAATAAAATTAAGATTTGGATATCAATTTAAAAAGAGATTTTGTTTTTTTGGGGTAAAAGAAGAGAACAACAAAAACTACAACCGCAAGAAAGAAATAGCTAAAGCATCTGCCGCCTTGTGGTAGAGCTTCCAGTTCTCATGACCCTTAGAACCAAGCTTCGCCATGAAGTCCGCAAGGACTTGCCTCACCTCAACCTGCCACTCTTTCCTAAGGGGAGACCGAATATCACTGATGACAGAGCCATATGAATGATAACCAATATCAGCCTTCTTGATAAGATTAATAGCCTCCAAAGAGTCAGACTCGCAAGTTAACAAACGCACCCCATGTTCCCAAAAGTAAAGACTCATGTTCTCAATTTAAAAAGAGTTGACGCACTGAATATAAGAGATATTATTGAAAAATAACCCACTTTCAAAAGTAAAGACTCTAATCTATAATCTATATATATAATCTTTAATATATATATATCTCGTCAAAAAAAAGATTTATATATATATATACAATGTAAATTGTTTCCCAAAACGAGGGAAATGTTAAACAAGTCATCTCCAAAAAGTTTCTCACCAAGAATTGTATACGTGTTGCAATATCACTGATTTTGCATAAACCCTGCAAACAATCGACGTTAATTAACTTCCACCAATTAAATTGTTTTAATTAGCAATCAAAGTCAATACATGCAATTTCAAATCAATCATTTACTATCCATTTAAATTTAGTAGACAAATATATGACCTACAATTTTCCATATTATATCATGGCAAGATAATTTTCAATCCAAAATTTCGTATTCTTTAATTAGAAGTATTCATCAACTGATCCAAACAAATTTAAATCGTAAAAAGCCAAACCAAAAACTCGAAAACCGAATAAACCGAAAAAATAGAAAATCTAAAAACTGTTTTTTTATTCATTGGATTGGATCGGATTTTGGATCCCAACTGAAAACCAATCCAATTCAAACCGACTTACTATATACATATACTATTATTTTAGAATTAATCATATATACTTAAGTATTGTTTTTCATATTTTTATGAATGAACATCATCATTCTCTTTAATATTTTTGTTGGAATGACATATGAGATTATTTAGAATAATGTGAATGTCTTGAAGTTATATGTTGCTAAATGTTTTTATGTATATCATATATATATTTGATTGAGTAAACATAGAAAATAGGAAATCAATTAAGTAAATTTGAAAAATAATCAGGCACAATTTATTTGTAGTTGATTCAAGGAAAAAAAAGTAGGATAAGTGAGGGTAGATATAAAGAATTAACATAAAAGAATATTTAACACAAAAGAATATGTTAAAAATTATCAATAATTTTTTTTTCTCAAACTCCCAGAATTAGTCAAGAATTCTCTAGAATTCCCCTGTCATCAAATCAGATAATGGTTAATAAGGGACAAATAGATGTTACCTTTCATAAAAGTTCTATTGTTTTAATTTAGATATAGGTTAAAATAGGTGTTGAACACCCTAAACTAAGTCCTTTAAATAGAAATTATCTTTTGTCCACTATTAAATTGGCAGCAATGACACTTAACATAATAAAATATAATATAATAAAAATTGAATTATCCAATCCAATCCAAACCACATTTGTAACATAAGGATATGCCCATCCAACTATACAAATAAGTTTCAAACATAAGTGTCACTAGATGGGCTGAAACTCCAAAAGAAACATATAAAGTCAAAATCCAAAAATGTTCCGTCACATTAACTAAACCCAGAAGTTTGTCCACACTTTATAGTTTATACCCACCATAAACCAGTTTCACAGCAGGTAGATGCAATGAACATGATTTCCTGCAAAAGGAATAAAGAGTCGGGTAAGGGAGTATATACTACGAATGATATTGTGATTCAACGAAGGTAGATCTAAAACTTGCATGTGACTTATAGCATGAGTTGCATAGCAGAAATTATGATTCCAAAATTTGAGATGTAAACAACTAACATGCCTTATCCCATTAAGTGGGCTGGAATATTATAAAATTAGTACAAGCAAATTGAGTCAAATCATCTCACCTAAAAAAAAGAAATCAAATCAGAAGCAAATGAACAAGATAAAAATATCAGATGAGCAATATGTTGTTAAATTCTTCAATCTTTGACAATTTCTCAAAAATATTCAGTATTAGTATTAGTGGATAAGATAAATTTTTATACAACTCAGAACCTCAGTATGTCAAACACAACAAAATTCATTCATACGACAAGAAGGGTGTAAAACTGCATTAAATAGAGTTAAAAAGGAACAAAATGCTCAAAAGAAGCAAAAAAAACCAAACAAAATGGCTGATATACTTTAGCCACTACAAATCATTCAATGAAAAAGGGTATTATAAAAAAACAAAATGCTTGGGGAGAAGGGCAAGGATGTAACGCCAGCAAACTGAGGTTACAATTTTGTGACAAAAGTAAAATGACTAACACTTGTTTGCCCTCTAAAGTAAGGGGGGTCAACTTGGGAGAGATGATGAGTGGAACTTGATTTAACAATTGATCTTTTCAAGTTATTTAACTTATATATAACACAATAATATGCCTTCCTTTAAAAATTGCAACTATATTTTAATTTTTAACCATACGTTTAAGTGTCTAAGAATATTGATTAACAAAGATTTAACGTATAAGCATAATAATCAATCATGCAACATTATTACCATGGTGTGTTAGATAAGCTTCATCGAACACGACATGACCACAAGTTCCGGATCCCTGAGATGTAACTTGTGCCACACTTTGGCCTGGAAAGTTCGAGGAGCGTCGTTCGAAGGATGAGTAGCATCTTTTGCTTCAAAGGTAATGTAATATAGACGACCAGCAAAAAGTTGGGTGGTTGATTTCACAAGGTCATGAAACTAAAATTTGCACCCTAAATAAGAAAAGATAGAATGTTAATAATTAAGTTCATGAATTATGAAACACAAAAAGAAAGTAAGAAGTCTTGAACCTGATTGTCAGCATTGTACTTCTCCAACGCAAGATTGCATAGTTTAGTAAGACGAGGGCGAAGTTCATTGGTTATGCACATGGGTTCGATACTGCCACATATCCCTGAATTGCGTGGAGGGGCGATAGCATCGTAGGGCTGTAAAATTGATTCCATATTAATTAAGAGAATATGATAAGAAAACTAAACACAAAATTGAAAGCATGATGTTGCATATTATTGTATATTGACCAAGTCATTTTTCTTCGTTATACATTTCAAATTGAAAATTTGTATCATTAGATAGGATTAGATTTGTTTCTATCTTGGTAAAATTTAAATTGGTTTGTTTCTATCTTGTAAATCTTAGATTAGTTTTTTGCTATCTTTTGTTTTTTTTTTCCTAGGGTATCCTCCACACACAACTGCTGAAACTAATCCCTCGAGGACGACCGTTGTTTTCTATCTTGTAAGTCTTATATTTGAATTTCCATTTTCAAAATTTGTATATTTAGATCGATAAGATTAAATAGTTCTAGGATATTTGTTTTTTTTTTAGTGTATTTGTAATCTCCTTGAATACAGTGAAATAATTTTACTCTCTACACAATTGTGAAAGATCAAAATTCCTGTCTCATAAATTTATCACGGTATCAGAGCATACAAATTATTGTTATACATTGTGAAATCTCTTTTTTCAGATTATTGTACGTTGACCAGGTGATTTTTTCTGTATTCCAAATTCAAATATAAGATTTACAAGATAGAAACAAAATAATCTAAGATTTACAAGATAGAAATAAATTTAATCCTATCTAAAGATACAAATTTTGAATTTGGAATGTATAACAAAAAAAAAAATTTACTTGATCAATATACAATAATCTACAATGCATGTATACGTACACCTAGGTTCCGAGATTGCTTCCTAGCTATACTCAGCAATTTTCTGGTTCATTTCAAAAGACGTCTGCCATTCCGATTTCAGCATCATTCCTTGTTTTTCAGCAGTTTCCGGCAGCGGTAGGGTGGCGCCGAATGAGGCGAGATCCGTCGACATTCGGCGAGACGGGTTCACAGAGGCACAGACCAGGGAGAACAGCTTGTAAGGCTTCTTATCATTGATGAGATTCATAGACTTCTTCATGATAATAGAGGATATGTTCTTGAAAGTATTGTTGCTATAACGGAGCAAATTCGCCTATGCGGTTGGTGGGGTTGTCTTCTACTCTGCCTATTTATAAACAAAGCAAAGGGGACTTTTGGAGTTTGGGCTGGCCTCGCTTTCTTTTGGACCCTACCAAACCCAAGATAGATTTGCACTTTGTTTTGATTTGAGATTTATTAGGTTTATTCACGATTTAACTATCAATTATTTTCTTTAAAGAAAATATCTATGATTTATTTTATTCACTCATTTATTTGAAAAATCATTATGAGGTAGGAGGTTGAATAGAGCATAAACAGATGTAGACACTCTACCAAAAACAAAATACTAAACTCTACCAAAAAAAAAAAAAAAAAGACAGATGTAGACAAATCCCCACTAATGTGAAAAGATTTTGCAATATATACTCTATAAAATTGCAAATCACAATTAAATTAATTATCAAAAAATCTAATAATCAAATATTTCATTCAGTTCGTTAAAAGTTAATAAAGTCAATAAAAAATTATTATTAACTAGCAAGTATCCTAAGCAACCCACGAGTATTTCTAATTTTAAAAATAAAACTATAAATGATACATAATTAATTCAAATATAATCTTAAAATATAAATCATAACAAAAAAAAATTGAATATAAAAACAAGATATTCATAATTAATTTTAAAAATAGAAATTAAGAAGGATATATGTCAATGCCATTCTATAAATGAGAGTAACCTTAAGTTCACCCAAAAAACCAAAAAAAAAAAAAATGAGAGTAACCTTAAAGATTGAATCAATCTTACAAGAGTACGTGATTTGATAATATATAGATGTTGATAGTTTTATTTTAGAAATCTTTTGTCTTGAAAAGGAAAAAATCAAATAAAAATAAGTTAATGATCAATGACTTTTTTTTTTTTTACAATAAAAAATAAAATGATTCAATGACTTGATAGTAATAATTGTATATTAGTATATTTGAAAATACATCCTAAAAAGGTAAAAAACTAAAATCATAATAAGTAAATTAAGTGAAAATTTGATAGTAATAACCATTAATTAGTAAATTTTGAAGATATATTAAAGAGTCGGTAACCGTTTGGTAACCGTTTGGTAACCTTTTCTAAAATTAGCTTATAGCATTTTTTTACTAGTGTATAGCGTTTTTTTTCAGATGCTACTTAAAGTAGCGTTTGAGTTTATAACATATAGCTTATCATTTTTCTTCCATTTTTATCCTTATTATCTTAATTAAATTTCTCACTTATCATTGACTAATAAAATAAAATACTAATCATTCTATTTGTTTTAATCCCTAATCGTGTAGTAGCCACCCCAATCTATATAGTGAGGCACATTCAGTTCACACAAACCTCTGTCACTTTCTGGTTCAAGCAAAAAAAGATGACTATCTCTAGTTTATAATTATAAGCTATCTGAAAAATTGTAACTATATTCTAACAAGTGTCTAAAAATATTGATTAACAATATTCATGCAACATTATCACGATGGTGTGTTAGGTAGGCTTCATGGAACATGACTTGACCACAGGTTCTGCATCGATCTTGTCCCAAACCTGGGCCTGGAAAGTTCGACTAGCACTGTTCGAAGGATGAGTAGCATCTTTTGCTTCAAAGGTAATGTAATATACACGACCGGAAACAGATGCGCAAGTTGACTTGACAAGATCATGAAACACAAAATCTGCACCCTAAATAAGAAAAGCATAAAGTAGAACATTAATAATTAAGTTCATGGATGAAAAAACATAATAACGAAAAAAAAAAATTAACGACTAACGAGTATTGAACCTGATTCTCAGCAGTGTACTTCACCAATGCAAGATTGCAGAGTTCAATAAGACGAGGGCAAAGCTCATCGGTTATAGCGATGGGTCTGACACCACCCATTAACCCTAATTGGGTGGAGGAGCGACAGCATCGTAGGGCTGTAAATATGATCCTATATTGATTGAACATGGTCTGCATTTTCACGGACAGTAAGATTTTATTGAGCAAAAACCCTAATTTCGACTCAGGAACGAAATGGTTAGGTTCTATATTTCGCTCCCAACAATTTTCCATATTTCGAAAAAATTCGTTAGGAGATTAAATAAATTTTTTTTATTCGGCCATAATCTTTAAGAAAAAGCTTAAAACCTAAGTCGGGGGATAAGTTGGGTAAACGACGGAGTCGATTATGAAGCTGGGGTAATGAAAGTAATTAATGTAGCCGAGGGGACAAGCATTAAATGTTTGTGATCATGAATTTTCAAGTGAAATGACCAAAATACCCCTAAGCTTAACTTAACCGATGTTAGTTAAATATTAACCATGGTTAAGGAACCAAGGTTAGTTTTTTTTTTTTGTAGCCCAAAATTAACCACACCCTTCATAAATTATAGACCACATAATCTTAACCATAGTTATCAATTAATCCTAGTTAAGTTAATTATTAACTATAGTTAAGTTATTATATGATTTTATATTAAACCAAAACCCATTAATTGTTTCTAGTTGATCCAAACATGGCCTTAAGCTAAAATATCTTCATAAAGCTCTAGTTGATTTTATCTAGGAGATTGAATGGAATAAAATTCCCAAACCCCATGAAACCCTTATGACCGAAACTTCTATTGGAAATGGGTTTGATGTTTTGTTTCTTTTTCTGAAATTTAATGCTTGATTAAATCTCTATAATACTTGTATGACTTAAACCCAAGAGCTAGAATCAAGAGGAACTTCCTAACCAAATTTTCTAATAGGGGCCGAAAACCCTAGAAAAAAGGAGTTTGTGGATTTTATTTAATTTGTGAAATCAAATGCTTAATTTATGCTCTCTAGAACATATATGATTTATATCTAAGAGCTTAAGTCCAACTAAATCTTCTAACCTATTCTCCTATATATGGCCGAAACTCAACTAAAAAGGGGTTGGATTATTTTGTTCATATTCTCAAATTATAGCAATTTATCTAAGCTATCTAAGACTATAGGAACTAGTATCCAAAAGCTTGGAATGAGAAAAAACCCTAACCCTCCTTTGAATTGATTGGCCGAACCTAGCTATTTAGGATTAAGGGTGAGTTTGTTGATTAATTTGTTGTTGTGTTGTTTGGTTGAAGGTGAAATTGGTAAATTGTTGTGTGATAACGAGCCGCTTCGAATTCGGGATTCTGATGTTAACTCGGGTGGGGGAAAGAACCAATCTACCGTCGGAATGGATAAGTAGTGTATAATATAATAATTGTGTAGGGCGACCTAAACCTTACTAGTGGTCGAGTAATCGACAAGACCAAAATCACATTGAATGCTTTTCTGAAATATCAATGATGATTTGGGGATTGTAGGTTTTCGACGTTAGGATAATTTTATCTTATATGAGGTTGATTGTCTTTATCGTTTTTGTTATTGAATTGCTTTATGTGATATTTTGATGTTGGAATATTTTGTTGGTTAATCATGATCTGCCTAGTTTTTAATATTGTGCTTAGTTGATTCTTAAGCGAAGATATGTGTAGTTCGGATGTTGTTGGTTTGGGTGAGAGGATAATGGTGACTTAGAGGAGCCTAACTTAGATTGATTATTTCAAAGAGGGGGTGTGACATAAAACATGTGTTGAGGCTATGATGGAAGGTTAAGGCACTAGGTTGTTATTAATGTGAGTTGGTGAGATTCATATGTTTGCATTGTTGTTCACAACCGTGTATTTGGAATACATGAGGTCCGAAATTCTCGCTAGACCGTTCCACCTTAGATATAGATTGTGCAGCTATAGTGTCATTGATTTTCATGAGCACCCTCGGGAGTGGACAGGGTGTGCACCGGGATAATTGTGCAGTTATAATGTCATTGCTTTGCATGAGCATTCTCACCATGGAAGAGAATGTGGACGGGGAATTTGGAACATGTCGCTTGAACAACTGACTGACATTCCCAACGAGGGATGTGTGAAGGAATTGGTAGTGCCACGTCAGCATAAAGGTTTAGATTGCATGAGTTGAGGGTAGAGGATGATATATTGAATTATGGATGATGGTTGATTTGGAGTGATGTTTGTCTGTGACTTTTGTTATATTATATACTATGTTCTCTTTTCCGTTTTTTATGATAGAACTGTTTCTTATCCCCTATATTTTCTGTATGTTGTGTTTTATCTTTTATGGAATCGTACGAGAAGACCTGGTAGATGAGTTGAATGAGAAGGTTTGGATGGAACTCCTTACGAACCAGAGGCCGGAGGACGAGCTGTGAACCACAGTAATAGAGTTTAGGATGTATGACCAGTGTGTCTCGTGAGACGTTTTATATTTTTCTGCCAAGTCTAACAGTTTGTTTAATTGTATACATGTGAGGGATCAAATGAGAGGATAAGCTCAACAGTGTTTTATAATATGTGTATAAGACATATGTGCATATTTGCAACATAAATATGGTATGGTGTTTTAATTACCTGATGTTATATGTTGATTAACTCAAGTTTTAACTTTTACAAGTTTTAACGTTAAGCACGCGATTAAGTAATTAATTAATAAGGTTTTTTAATCTAATAACACAGCGGGGCACAGCGGGGTGTCTCAAAATTGATGTATTTAACATTTTAAAAAGTGAAATATTTGATTTTTCAATGAAAACTTGATTTTCTTGGTTCCTTAAAGAGTGCATTAAGGACACTCGTTAGTGCGACCCTTTGTTTATTATTATTATTTTACTTTTTTTTAATCAGACAAATCACTTACTCCTTTTCGAATACGATATAATATAATGATATTAGGGATTTAATGTCCCAATAAGAATTGGTGGATGGTAGCTCTACGCTTTTTTGGAAAGAATTATGGCTGGGAAAATATACAATTTTGAAGGATTGGTGCCCTGGACATGCTGGCTTAGGGGATCAGTTTGCTACAGTCAATTATTTTGTAACTCAAGAGGGTCATTGGGACGTAACCTCGTTTAGAAACCTTGCTTCCAGACAACATTGTTAAGAAAATTCTATCTGTTCCAGCTCCTTTGCCTGAGGATGGGGGGAATAGAAACGCTTGGAAAGGATCAGATAATGGCCAATTTTCAGTCCGCTCAGGATATTGGACTCGTTGTATCTTACATGATTAGGAGTGAAAATAGGTCAGATCACTCGCCGGGGTCTACGGTCTAACCTATTTAAAACCTAGTCCGGCCTAGTCTATTTAGTGTAAAGGTCGCGTCAAGGCTTTTTAAAAAATCTATATAGGTAAAGAGGTCAGGCCTAGGCTTTAAAAAAAGCCTATTATGCCTATCAGACGTCGCTATTTAACACGTACACACATATAAATATATATGTATAATACAAAATATTATAATACTATAATATATTATTTATATTAATTATAATATTTGAAAGTAAAGACTTATTGGTCATGTAGTGACCCAATTGCCTATTTATTTATTGTTATATATTTTATTTGTTGATGACGAAACAGTAATCAATTATAACAAGAATATATTTTGTGTGTGTTTGGATGAAGATTCGATAAAAGTAATTTTGAATGTAATCGATTTTGTAGAATTGATTTGGTTAGAATTAATTTTGAAGTGAACTGATTTATGTTTGCATATTTTTTTTTAAAAAGGAAGTTTGACATAAAATTTAGTGTAAATTTTTCAAATCAGCCAGAATCGCTTCAGGAGGCAAAATCAATTTTACCCGCCAGTAACCAAACATTTCATTTTTACCAAAATTACATTTGACAGAGGGCAGAATTAATTCCAAAGGTTTCTAACGTGAATCCAAACACACACTATACATATAATCAATTATTCAAACAATCTATTTTTCAGAAATGAAAGTCCTCACTGGCACTCCAGTTTTCAGAACTTCTGAATCAGCCGCTAATAGTTCTTGGTTCTTGTAAGGTTCCTAGTCTCATTCAAAGACAAATATTCAAGCCCCTGAGAAACATCATCAGCTAGAGTATCCAAATTACAACCTACCTATTGCCATTAGACAGGCTGAAACTCCAAAAGAAACATATATTGGTCATGATTTCCTGCAAAAGGAATAACGAATCGCGGTAAAGGGGTATACAGTAAGAATGATATCGTGATTCAATGAAGGTAGATCTAAAACTTGCATGTGAGTACAAGCATAAGTTGCATAGCAAAAATTATGATTCCAAAATTCGAGATGTTAACAACTAACAAGCCTTATCCCATAAAGTGGGTCCGAAAATTATCAAATTATTAGCACAAGTAAAATGACTCAAATCATCTTACCCAAAAAAAAAAAAAATATTCACATCAGAAGCAGATCTTGCCAATCAGAAAATAATAAAAATATCAAATGAACAAGATGTGAAATCCTTCTTTCTCTGACAACTTTTCATAAATCAATGGTAGTGGATAAGATAAAATTTTATATAACTCGGTGAAACTGAGCATGTCAAACACAAAAAACATTCATTCATACCAAAAGGGTGTAAAACTGCATAAAATAAAAAAGGAACAAAATGCTCAAAAGATTAGTAGCAAACATCCAAACAAAATGGCTGCATATACTTTAGTCACTACAAATCTTTCAAAAAGATAAAGGGTATCATAAAAACTAAATGCTTCGGGGACAAGGGCAAGAATATAACACCAGCAAAGTGAGGTGTTTGTGATGACCTTGTGCCAGGGCTGCACACAAGTTTGCTCTCAAACGTAACACAATCATATCCTTTCTTTCAATTCAGTCAATTTTAAAGAAACAGGTCAGCATTAACTTCGCACACACCTCTGGCACTCTAATATTGTAACTATATATAAACTGTTTGAAAAATTATAACAATATTTTAAACATTCATTAAGTGTCGAAGAACATTGATTAACATAGATTAAACATGTAATCATACTATTCATGCAGTATTACATTATTACGATGGTGTGTTAGGTAGGCTTCATCGAACATGACATGACCTCAGGTTCTGCACGGATCTTGTTCCACACTTTGGCCTGGAAAGTTGGAGTAGCGTCGTTCGAAGGATGGGTAACATCTTTTGCTTGAAAGGTAATGTAATACATACTACCAGAAACTAATCCGCGGGTTGACTTGAGAAGATCATGACACACAAAATTCGCACCCTAAATAAGGAAAAAGTAAAACAATAATTGAGTTCATGAACGAAGAAACACAAAACAAAAGGCATAGTGACAACTTTTGAACCTGATTATCAGCATTGTACTTCTCCAAAGCAAGATTACAGAGTTCAATAAGACGGGGGCGAAGCTCATCGGTTATAGTGACGGGTCTGATACCGCCACATAACCCTAAATTGGGTGGAGGTGCGACAACGATATCGTAGGGCTGTAAATATGATCCCATATTGATTAATTAAGAGAATATAAGCAAAATTGAAAGCAAATTAAGGCTTGGTGTGTACGTACACCTCGGTTTAGCTTCCGAGACAGCTCCCTATACTCAGCAAGAGCCTTCTCTTGTTCGATCATGGCCTTATTCTTATACACAAATCGCCTACAGGCATACACATAAGGCATACTGATATCATCGTACATAGAGAAGTCACTCTCTTCCAGATCTTCTTCGCGTTTCGATTTCCAAGGCGCCTTCGGTTCCGATTCCACATCTTCATCAGTTTCTGGTGGCGTTACCGACGGCGTTCCGGTGGCGTCCGACGAGCTTGACGAGGAGGTGGCTTCCATCGACATTCTGCAAGAGCCAGACACAAACTACGGAGAACGAAAAAGAAATAAACCTAAAATAATCCTAACTCTTAAAATAAAGAGTTAAATATATATTAATATATATATTATATATATATGAATAATATTATTTCTTACTATATATTAATATATAATCAGCGTAAATTAATGAATTTCCTAATTATTATAAATCTACAAATGATTATAAATTAATAAGATAAGATAATCTGCCAAAATTTTTTTTAAGGTAAGTTAAGATTTTAATTGGTATGTATGATCAATATAAAGGTTTTTAACAGCCTTAACTAATCATAAATTGATACATTATAAAAAAAATGTTAAAAATATTTGACTCTTATAATAACTAACTTAAAAATCATACATAAGATGATTTGTGATTGTTTGACAGTATAAAAAAACTCTAACTATAGTGTATCTAAATTAAACTCATAAAATAATAGCTTAAAGATATATTCTAAAACACTTCCCTCAATATACAAAATGGATATCTATCATTTCTAGAGACGGCAAAATGGGCTGGCTCGACCGGCTAGCCCGAATAAGCCTGATGAATTGTAGGGTTTGGGTAGTCAAATTTGAGCCCGTTTTAATTTCGGGGATTTTTGGCCTGACCCTAGGAAGCCCGAACCCACATCAGGCTCGGGTAGCCCGATTAATTTTATATATTTTATTTTCTATTCATTTTATTTAACTAAAAACATAAAAATATGAAGAAGAAAAATTTTAAAAAAAGGGCCCAATATTATTGGAGGTGGTGATGATGAGTAGGAGACCATCAATTTTGAATATGTAAAGCTTTCTCTATGAGGCTTAAACACCAATGTTGATGCTAAAACATATGATTTTAAATATATCGTTGTTACTTTTGGACTTTCATCGTGATTTGTGAAGTTTGCTTTTGTTGGACTTTTTTATTGTTTCTATTGTTGGACTTTTTCATTGTTTATATCATTCAACATGGTCATTGTTTCAATTGTTGAACTTTCTCATTTTTTGATGTTCTTATGCGACTGTAACTATTGGTTTAAGAGACACAAACAAATTGGTGTAAATTCGTTTGACTGAACTAACATTTTTTTGGAAGAATAGTTAACATGTATGCAGTAAGAGATTTTTAAAAAAAAAAAAAAAATACTTGCCAATGTCACAATGTGTACCAATGTGGTAGCCCCAGAAACAAGGATATAAGTGCTAATGTTAATATACATAACATAACTGGAGAATGTAGTGATAACATTTTTTTAAAAACATCATAGCATCCCTGTAATTAGCATCTTTGTTTAGAACACTTAAGCAATTTTTTTATAAAAATACTAGTCAGAATTCGTCTGGGAAAAAACTCAACAAAAATGAAAACGATTGAAAATAAAAATAAAAAATGCCGGCCCGGCGGCAAAAAGCCCGCAACCCGTATAAGACTAGACTTTGACACCTATTTTACAGCCCATATTGATTCTGGGTCTTTTTGGCCCGGCCCTATAAAATCCGAATCCGCTTCGGGCCCATGATGGGCCGGGTAGCCGGTTTGTCACCTCTAATCATTTCTATCTTTAAGAATAACGATGAGTCAAAAAAAAAAATTTCTTTAAGAAAATGGAACCTGCCATTGGTAGTTTTAAGATGGTACCACTAACAAATAGCAACGTAAATAGAGTTGATCCAATCTGTGAACTATCTGAATCGAGTCAAATTGATTTTGGTAATTTGGATTGATCCATCATTTGAATTGGATTTTAAATCGTTGAATCCGAACACCATGAATTTGGGTTCTAGAATTTTAAGTAATGCAACTGAAACCAAATCGATTATTTATTTATTATTATTTTACTTTTTTTAATAAGACAAATCACTTACTCCTCTTCGAATATGATATTTTTGCGATAAAAGAACTCGGATCCCAAATTCCTCTCTCACTCCCGAAAACCTTAAGGTAATGTTAAAATTGAAAGTTTTTCCTAATCAATTAAAGTCAATTTTTTTT
Source organism: Echinosophora koreensis (assembly GCA_035048595.1). Taxonomy (NCBI): domain Eukaryota; kingdom Viridiplantae; phylum Streptophyta; class Magnoliopsida; order Fabales; family Fabaceae; genus Echinosophora; species Echinosophora koreensis. Next base: position 4,394,386 of record JAPCYP010000037.1, on the reverse strand, counting down.
TAAAATAAATTGAATAAATATTTAATGATACTAACGGGGGCGAAGTTGAACAAGAAACAACAACACAACTTGAAGTTGTTTTCCTTATCAGCTATAGAAGTACCAAAAACCTCAAACTTAATACCTTAAAATCAACAAAAACATAGCGACCGACTGAAAAATACATCAAACAAAATAAAGTAAAGTGAACACATAAGTCTAATAAACCAAATTTTCAAAAAAATAAATATAAATACACTTGGCATTCAATCTAACACTACAAAAAATAAGCCATTTACCGACGGCCAAAACCCGTCGGAAAGGCAAAGAAGCCGTCGGAAAACACCGTTTCCGACGGACGGTCAACCGTCAGAATCCAGCGCGTCGGAAAGCATTTCCGACGGAACGGAGGTCCGTTGGTAATGTTACCGACGGATTATACCGTCGGAAACTTACAACGGATTTTCCGACGGACATATCCGTCGGAAACTCTTCCGACGGAAAAGTCGGTGGGAAATTCTGAGCCTTGGTTTCCGACGGACTTATCCGTCGGTAACTCTTCCGACGGAAAAGTCGGTGGGAAATTCTGAGCCACGGTTTCCGACGGATAATTCCGTCGGAAATGTTTGCTGAATTATTTTTTATTTTTAATATTATTTTGTTTTTAAATATTGATTAATTTGTTAATGTTATTTTATTTATAATTATTAAATAAATTTTTTATTTTTATTTTTATTTATTATTTAATTTTTATTTTAAATAGTGATTACTAATTTATTTTTATTTTAAACGTTAAGTTTAATTTTATTTTATTATAATTAATTAATTATAATAATTTAAATTCAAAACTGAAATTACAAATTAAATTTAAAAATGCAGTTACATTAAAATAAAAACAATACATAAATATCCGTCAATGTATTAAACTCAGCTACATCTATATAACTATTCTAATAGTCATCATAATAATGGGTAACGTCGTCATCCTGTCGGGGGGATGTCGCCGGTGTCAGGTGACCATCATCCTGCGGCACAGTAGGCGCATCGCCATCATGCGGCTGCGGCGGTGGATCGGTACGAGTAGTGGAGGGCTCGCCAGTATCGAGTACCCCCTGCATAGCGCTGCGCCTCTCAGGTGGAAGCAAATCGATCAGAGTGGTCATCACCTGCGACCATGACTCCATCCGCTGCTACATGCGCTCTGAATTCCGCCTATGCTCCTCCAGCTCCTGCCTCATCCGCCGCATCTCCTCCGTGTCCTGTGGGCCGGAGGGTGGAGTCTCCCGAATGGTCAAGTTCGACGACCACCCCCGACGGATGGTACGAGCTAGAGACGCGGTACCGTAGATCCGCCCTTTCTTCTTCCCACCCGTGACATCCATCCAGACCTGGGTTTGTATCCGCTCAACCTCAGCAGGGTCTAGCTGAGAAGGATCCGAGGCACCAGAGCAGGAGGCAACCTCAGATGCAACCCGACTGAACCTGGCATTGTACTCCTCCTGTGATGAATACTTTACAAAAATTATGTTATTAAACTATAACACTAACATATACTTTAAATGTGATAGCACTTTATATATATATATAGCTCACCATGGTCTGCCTCGACCTCTCATCAACATACTGGCCGGTGTCCGAGCGAATATGCGTCTGCTAAAAGACGGAAGGGACATCGACGGTAGGGACATCGACGGTCCGGGCAAGCTCTCCTACCTGCAATCAACACAGGAATAAAATCAATTAAATATTTTTTAAATTGTTAACAAAAATGTACAGTTTATATATTAAATTGTTTATATATACATACCATATTAATGGCATGCTGCATGTGGCTAATCGAGCCACCAGTGTGCATGCTCCCACCCTTCTCCGAAGCCCGATTCCTCTTCGCCTGCAGACACTTCAGCTTGTAAGCTGGAGTGTCCCAGTAGGCACATAGCTGGGCCCAGATGTTGGGCCCGATGTAATCCCGACGTATCCAGTCCTCCCTACACTCCCGGAGCATGTCCCTCAGTCGGTGCGGTGCGCGCTCGTTAAAGATAGCGCGTATCTCTGAGTCATGCTCCGGTAACCAACGCACAAGCTCCTGTGGACAAAGAAAAAAACATTAATAACATTATACAAAAAATATATATATAATACGTGAAATAATTAAGGGACAATTACAGGAAATAACAAACAACAACTTACCCCGAATCGTCGGAAGATACGATCCCTGTCGGCATCGGGGATCACCCCCCATGATGGCCAGAAGCGACGATAATGCTTCTTGATGGCCCAGGTAACGTGCTTGGATCCCACTTTCGATGGGATCCACCTGAAAAATTTATAAATTTTTTAATACAATAATATGGCAACCAACAAATATACACTTAATGAATAGTAACTAAAATAGTCAAAGTTAAAAAACACTAAATTAAATGAAACTTACGTGTGAGAAACTGGCCGGATCCATGGTCGATCCTCAGGTGCGGGAGTCCTGGCCCACTCAGGAGTCTCCTCTGCCGCGACTGACTGCTGTGCAGTCGATGAGGATGGCATGGTGACATCGTGATCGTCAGCGGCCGTGGATGATGCGGATGGAATGCTAGTATCTGGCTGTGGCCACCTCCCAGGAGTCGGCATAAATGACAAGCCTGGTGACTGTGTGGCCGGTGCAGTCGATGATGGTGGTGGGACTGGGTGTGGGTGTGGGTGTGGTCTGGGTCCAGTTGGGGGCGGCGAGTAGCCGGCTGGTGCGTGTCCGGGCGCAAAGCGACTGGACGAAGGGACATAGATGGAGGGTGGTACAGTATGGGTAGGGGATGGTGTCGTATGGGTCGGTGAGGGTGTAGAATGGGTGGGGGATGGTGTAGAATGGGTGGGGGAGCCTGCTGTAGATGCCGCTGGTGTGGATGAGGCGGGGAAGGGGGTAGGTACGGTGGGTGCGGAGGTGGCTACAACAAAACGAGCAAGAACCTGGTGCCTGATAGTGTATCGTCCCCGTGCCTTAGCCTTCCCCTTCCCCTTATCACCGCTGGGCGGTGGGGGACGGGGCGGCTCTCCTCCTGATGCTGACATATCTATTTTTATAGCACAATTATAAATCCATGAACATAAATTTAGTAAATCGATCGACTAACAAATTTCTTTTTAAATATTTATTTTATTCTTCCCACTTATTACGTTACTTGACTATTTAAAATCCTACGATGTTAATTACTTAAATAATAATTAGTAATTCTTCCCATAAGATTGATTTATTCAAATATGACATTTTTAAATAATAACTAATTACTTTAGTTTAAATTAATGATTTAATTAAATAACTTCTTCACTAATATCAAGTATTACATAACCAAGAACTAATTACTCATTATTATGTAATTATTTTATTGATTAATTAAACCATAACTACGTACAAACGATCCCGATCACGCTTAATCGATCACCATGAGCTACTGGCAAATCTACTCATTACTGCCGAATCTGATTTAATTAATTAACTTTTTAAGTATTATTTAATCACTCCATTATTTACGTACAAATAATCCCGATTATGCTTATAATCGATCACCATCGCTACGTCGAATCAGCTAGCTTCATCACTACTGCTGCAAGTATATGTGGGAGGAAAACAATTTTACCGGTAAACTAATCCTAGCTATGTCTCATCCTATCAACGGTACTTGTCCTTATGATTTTATATTAGACTAAATTCATTAATTAATCTACATTAATTAATGAATTTATGCAATTAGCAAAAAATAGCTTACTAAATTTAAAACTAATAAAGACAATTTTGTTAATTACAACTACACAAATATATATATAAAAAAAAATACACTCAAACAAATTAAACAGGTATATACAAATTACAACAAATTAGACAAATAAAATTTATACAATTTCTTTAGCATGCATTGAACAATTATAATTAATATCCCAAAATATAAAACCGCCAGTACCTCTAGGAGCCCAAGAAATTGTTGTACGCAAAGGAGGTGACGGTGGCTAGTCTCAACCTCTGGTAGCCCTCAAAACAAAGAGCACAAAAACAACAAAATAAATCAGATTCACAAAATTTCAGACATCACAACAACAGCCAACAAAACACAAAAAATAACCTTAATCAACATTCATTATAATTAATCAATAAAATCCAAATTTTTTTTTACAAATAAATAAGAACAAAATTAGGAGGATACATACACTGTGGTGGTGGTGAATCTGGTGGTGGTGGTGGTTTTGCAAGGGAATGTGGGTCTGGTGGGAATGGAGAGGACAGGGAGAGGGGAGGAGAAGTAGAGGGGTGGTGGTGGTGGTTCTGTTCGGTGGAGAGGGGAGGAGAAAGGGGTGGTGGTGGTGGTTCGGTTCGGTGGAGGAGAAAGGGGTGGTGGTACGTGGTTCGGTTCGGTGGAGAGGGGAGGAGAAGGAGGAAATGAGAGGGTGGTGTTTGGTGGCGAACGGTGGTGTTTGGTGGCGGCGACGGTGGTGGGCAGAGAGGGTGGTGGGCGCAGAGAGCAGAGAGCTTGAGAGGGAAAGCACAGAGCAGAGGGAGGAGTGAGGGAGGGGGGAGAAGGGTCGTAACGGTGATGATAAATAGAAGTTACCGACGGCTTCCGAGGGAAAAAGCCGTCGGAAATTCAAAAATAAATGGTTACCGACGGAAACGTCCGTCGGAAACTCAAAATAAATGATTACCGACGGAACATTCCATCGGTACTGACATTATATTTCCGACGGTTTAATCCGTCGGTAATTACAATTCAAAATTACCGACGGAAGTATCTGTCGGTAACGATTCCCGCCAAGAATCAGTCATTCCTGCCGTCATTTCCGACGAAAAATGACCTCGGTAACGTTACCGACGGAAATTCCGTCGGTAATGAGTCCAACTGTTGATATTCTTAATTACCGACGGCTATGTCCGTCGGAAATTAACTATCTACCGACGGAAACTCTGTCCGTCGGTAATCTTCCGTCGCTAATATAATGTTTTCTGGTAGTGTAAATATGCCAACAACATCTAGAAAACATTCAAAAGTTAAATATAATAGATTAATACAATATACACTTTACATCATAAAATGATATGTGAAGTAAAAAATTAGATGAAATGTAGCGCCCAAACCAAATAATAAATTAATAATGAATTGATCCAACTAAAAGAACCATATTTTGGTTCTTAACTCCTTCTAAGTGGGCCAAAAAATATCACCTAAGATTTAAGGGACAGCTATCATTTTTTAGTCCAATCCAAAAATCATATTTGGGTTCTTAACTCAATTTCAACTGGTCCCTCAATGAACCCTACATTTTTATACCTTTATTTATTTATTTATTTTTATTTCCAATTAAAATGTTATTTCATATATATTTTAACTTAAAAAAGTAAATATACAAACCCTCTTCATTCTAGAACCATTCATCTATGTTTTTTCACAATGTTTTTAAAACCGAACCGATCATTAAACCTGTAAAGACACCAATCGAAGGTTCAATAGTTCAACCAGTAATAATTAAATAATATTTTAACATAAATTTAGTATAATATATATTAATTAATGTTAACATAAATTTTCAATTCTCATAAATTTTTAACAATTTAAAATATTATTTTCATTTTATGTTAATAATTTTATAAAAATATTTCTTTATTTGATCCCAAAAGTGTAAAATGTAAATCAATTTCAAGAGCCTATTAGGATAAAAAACCAAAATTAAAGTTGTGGATTCACCCTATCAGTGTACAACACAAATATCTAAAAGTCAAGACTTACCCAGACTTAGGCAGACCGACAATCTATTATAATCGATTATAACAATAATAGATTATGTGCGTGTTTGGATGCAATTGACAAAAGTGATTAATTGATTTTGTAGAATTGATTTTGAAGTGAAATGATTAATGTTTAGATGTTTTTCTTTTGAAAGCATGTTTGATGTAAAATTTTCAACTCAACTCAAGCTGCTTTTTGTAGCTTATAGTTAGAATCGCTTTTGGAGGCAAAATCAATTTTACCTGCTAGTAACCAAACATTTCATTTTTACTAAAATCTCGTTTGGTAGAGGACAAAATCAATTCTAAAGGTTTCCAATATAAATCCAAACACACACTATACATATAGTCAATTATACATACAATCTATTTTTCACATAAAATCCCAGCACAACACAATAGCATTCAATAAACGACACAACCTGTAGCTACATGTTTTGATCTTTATTAGATTATTTTAATCTTTAAGTCGCAAACACAGAAACACTATAGAGGTTTTCCATTATCATCTTCCGATTGAAAGTTCCAAGCGATATCCCATTTTAATGCCAAAATTATATTAAATTATGAAAGAAATAATGAAAGTCCTCACTGACACTCCAGTTCTCAAAACTTCTTAATCAGCCGCTAATACTTCTTGCAAGGTTCATTTCATACTCCTAATCTCATTCAAAGACAAATATTCAAGCCCCCGAGAAACATCATCAGCTAGATTATACAAATTACAACATACCTATTGCCGTTAGACGGGCTGAAACTCTAAGGGTCTGTTTAGGAGTTTGGAGGGGAAGGAAAGTGAGGGGATCAAAGGGGAAGGAGGGAAGGGGAAGGGGAAGGAGAGTATTATTCCTCCTCTTGTTTGTGAGTGCATATTGTACGAGAAAAAGTAAATGGAGGGTTTATAACATACTTTTACAATTTTACCTTTATTTTAGAAAATTAACATAAGTAATATTTGTTAAATAATATTAATGCACCTTTCAAAAAAAAAAATTTAATACTAATGCAAAAAAAATTATTCATTTTCCTCTAAAAATTGGGGTAAACCCCCCCCCCCCCCAAAAAAAACCTCAAATTGGGGTAAACCAAAAAATTGAGGTGAGGAGGGGTTTGGGGGGTTTCCTAAAATCCTAAAAAATTTCCCCTCCAAATTTTTGCACTCACAAACAAGGGAGAGGTTCTCATAAACCTTCCATTTCCCTTACTTCCCTTCCTAAACAAGACTCGCAAACAGACCCTAAAAGAAACATAGAAAGTCAAAATCACATTTAACTACGCACAGTTTCACAGCTGGTAGATTTAATGGACATGGTTTCCTGCAAAAGTTATAAACAATCGCGGTAAAGTATACAATAGAATGATATCGTGATTCAATGAAGGTAGATCTAAAACTTGCATGCGACTACATGACATGAGTTGCATAGCAGAAATTATTGTTCCAAAAATCGAGATGTAAACAACTTACAAGCCTTATTCCATAAAGTGGATCAGAAAATTATCAAATTAGTACAAGCAAAATGACTCAAATCATCTTAAATTCTTACCCCAAAAAAAAAGATCAGATTCATCAGAAGCAGATCTTTCCAAGCAGAAAATAATAAAAATATCAAATGAACAAGATGTTGTGAAATCCTTGTTTCTTTGACAATTTTTCATTAATCTATGGTAGTGGTTAAGATAAAATTTTATATAACTCAGTGAACCTGAACTTGTCAAACAGAAAAAAGATTCATTCATACCACAAGGTTGTAAAACTGCATAAAATAGAGTTAAAAAAGGAACAAAATGCTCAAAAGATTAGTAGCAAACATCCAAACAAAATGGCTGCATATACTTTAGCCACTACAAATCCTTCAAAGATAAAGGGTATCATAAAAACAAAATGTTTGGGGACAAGGGCAAGAATATAACACCAGCAAAGTGAGGTGTTTGTGATGACCTTGTGCCAGGACTGCCCACAAGTTTGCTCTCAAATGTAATGTAACACAATCATATCCCTTCTATCAATTTAGTCTATTTTACAGAAACAGGTCAGCATTCACTTCGCACACACCTCTGGCACTCTAATATTGTAACTATAAACTGTTTGAAAAATCATAACAATATTTTAAACATTCATTAAGTGTCTAAGAATATTGATTAACATAGATTAAACATGTAAGCATACTATTCATGCAGCATTACATTATTACGATGGTGTGTTAGGTAGGCTTCATCGAACACGACATGACCTCAGGTTCCGCACGGATCTTGTTCCACACTTGGGCCTGGAAAGTTAGAGTAGCGCTGTTCGAAGGATGAGTAGCATCTTTTGCTTGAAAGGTAATGTAATACATAGCACCAGCAACTAATCCCCAGGTTGACTTGACAAGATCATGAAACACAAAATTTGCACTCTAAATAAGAAAAAACATATCAATAATTAAGTACATGAATGACGAAACGACAAAATAGAAAGGGTGACGATAACGAGTTTCGAACCTGATTATCAGCATTGTACTTCTCCAACGCAAGATTGCAGAGTTCAATAAGACGATGGCGACGCTCATCGGTTATGAGCAAGGGTCTGACACCGCCACATAAATCTGAGTTGGGTGGAGGGGCGATAGCATCGTAGGCCTGTAAATATGATACCAAATTAAGAGAATATAAAAGCAAAGTGAAACACAAAATTGAAAGCAAATTAAGGCTACGATTATTTTTGGCATGTACGTACAAAATTGAAACACAACATTGACATGTATACGTACACTTAGGTTACGAGACCGCTCCTCATACTCAGCAAGAGCCTTATCTAGTTCGATCCTGGCCTTATTCTTATACACAAAGCGCTTGCAGGCAAACACATAAGGCCTACTGTAATCGTCGTACACAGAGAAGTCACTCTCTTCCAGATCTTCCATGCGTTTCGATTCCCAAGGCGCCTTCGGTTCCGATTCCACATCTTCATCACTTTCTGGTGGCATTACCGACGACGTTACGGTGGCGTCGGACGAGCTTGACGAGGAGGTGGCTTCCATCGACATTCTGCAAGAGCCAAACACAAACTACGGAGAACGAAAAAGAAATAAACCTAAAATGAATCCTAACTCTTAAAATAAAGATAATATATATCTCTGAATAATTCCATTCCTCACTATATATTAATAATATAATCAGCCTAAATTAATGACTTTCTTAATTATTATAAAATCTACAAATGATTATAAATTAATTAATAAGATAAGATAATAATTTAATTGGTATGCACGACAAGATAAAGTTTTTTAGCATCATTAATCAATCATAAATTGATACATTATATAAAATGTTTGACTCTTATAATAATTAACTTAAAAATCGCACATTTGATGATTTGTGATTAATTGACAGTATAAAAAAACTCTAATTATAGTATATCTAAATTAAACTCATAAAATAATATCTTAAGATATATTCTAAAGAACAAAATTTAGGTGCAATTGGTTGTGTGAAGTTTTTACTTTTCTCCAATCACAATTCAATACTTGGATTAACCAACCAATAGAAATAATAGGAAAATTTTAAATTTGAATTTAAATAAAAAATTTAATCTATGTGACATTTTATAATTGGTGAACAGCACAAAAAACACCTATAGAACAACATCTAAGTTTTTTCCTATTCTAAAACACTTCCCTCAATATAAAAAATGGATATCTATCATTTCTATTTTTAGGAATAATGGAACTTTTGTGAAAAAAAACGAAAAAAAGAATAATGGAACCTGCCATTGGTAGTTTTAAGATTGTACCACTAATAAATAGCATCGTCAACAGAGTTGATCCAATCTGCGAATGATCTGAATCGAATCGCATTGATTTTGGTAATTTGGATTATCATTTGAATTGGATTTTAAATCATTGAATCCAAACACCATCAATTTGGATTCTAGAATTTTGAGTAATGCAACTCAAACCAAATAGATTATTTATTTATTTTAATAAGACAAATCACTTAAACCTCCCTTTTGGGTGAAAAGACATAGATACCATCTAACCTTATTATATCTCATTTTTATTTAAGGATATTTATGTCATTTCACAAAATTATCTTTTTTCCCTCTCACTTTCTAAAAGTCTAACAAGAGGAGAAAAAAATTACTTTTCTTTTCTTTCAAATTCTCCCCTACCAAACAATTAAACAATCATCTTTTTATTTTTTTTTCTCTCCTTCCTCTTACTTTCCTAAATCAAACAAAATAACTTGAATCCAAATTACACTCCTTATAGAAACCCTAACTCCTAATCATACACGTAAAAATTCTCATCTTCTCCAAATTTTGCTTCAAGGAACATCTGAAGAAAACTGGTGTCGATGATAGTTTTAAGGTGGTAAAATGGCTACTCAGCCCACTACTACAGAAAAGACCTTTAATAGCGCACATTCAATAGCGCTTTAATGAGAAACGCTGTTTAAAAAGAAGTGGAACACTTTTAATAGCGCTTCCTTGAAGAAGCGCTATCATAGTTAAACCTTAAGATAGCGTTTCTTTAAGGAAACGCTGTTAAAAGTTGTTGGGTTGGAATAGATAGCGCTTTGTCAAGAAAGCGCTATCTTTAGTATAAAAATAGATAGCGCTTCCCTGAACAAGCGCTACCTGTTCCTTTCCCTAAAACTTAACTTTATTGCCTCCCACGAAAATTTGTTTCGCGCGACACAAATCTCTTTGAACCCTCGCTTGCTCATTCACGGCCTCCAACCCTCCAACCCTCCCAACATCGCCACCCTCCTCTCCACCGCCACCCAACCCTCAACCGTCCTCGCTACCGCCGCCCTCACTGCTCGTGCCACCTCTGTAAGCCTCGCGTCGCACCTCTGTTCAGCAACGGCAACCTCGCGTCCAGCAGCGGCAACCTCGAGTCTCGCGTCCAGCAATGGCAACCTCGAGCCTCTTTCCGCCTCGCGTCCGCCTCGCGCCGTCTCCCTCTTCTACGCCGCCGTCGCCGCCACCGTCCTCGTCTTCTCAGGTTTGCTCCGGTCCACTGTACTTCTCCATCATCTGATATGTAAAACACTCTTTTACCATTTTTTTTGCAAATTGAAATGCATTTCAACAGATTGTCATTTTATTAGAGTTAGGATGTTAGTGTTGGTACAGAGATAGATATAGAGAGATTTTATTAGCAATGTTCATTTAAAAGCTAAATAATCTCTTTTATAAATGTTATATTTATTTTTCTCCTCCATGTGAAGAGAGAATCCATTTGTTGGCAAGAGGTTTCTGCTTTCCACAACTCATCATGTAGAGTGTGTAGGAAAACGGGAAGACCAATATCATGGTCAATAGATGAATCCGATGATTCAGGTCCCAAAGGTTCATGGATAATGTAAGTGAGGACCAGAGCCAGCAGCTGTTTGAGCCTCTCCATCTCATTAGCTTTATTACACAATAGAAACACAATTCATTTAGGACAACACAAGAAGAGGAAATGGAGATTTTAAATTCTGAAGGGAAGTATTTGGGGGAAAAAAAGAAGGAAGAGTTTCAGAATTGCTTGGAGCAAAGGTTGCTTAAAGGCCAAATATTCCCACTTTGTGTCAAGGGCAATAGTTAATTAGCACCACAAGTTTATTTTTGTACTATGGTCAGTGAAAGACAAAGCTAGTGCTTATGAGTCATGACACCACAAACATGTGTACATTATTATGGCCCTTTCACTCCCAAAGTCTATTGTGCCTTTCAGTTAATTCAGTTTTTTCCCACAAATATTAACAAAAAAGTGAGAACAGCTATTTAGTTTATGCATGTGGGAGATTGAACTTGAATTGCCCTTAAAGTTTAAACCTGTGGCTATTTGCAAAGAAGGAACCCCTTTAATGTAGCTAAGGGAATTGATTCTGAATATTTGCGTTTTGTTCAAACCATATTGTAGTGAAATTGGGGTTTTTGAACTTCAATATAGAGGTTTTGATGCAGGATGAGCGAGTGAGAGAAGCTTTAAAGCTTTGCTTGGTGAAAGGGAATTGGAAAGGAAAAGAATTATCGATGTATATGGAATGGACCCTTTCCCTTCTCTTCTCTTCATTTTCATTTCCCTCTTAAGAAAAGGTTTGTTATTATACTACTAGGATACTGATAAGAAGGATGAGACAGCAGAAAATGCAGCTACTAATAAGAAGGCTGATTCTGATTCTGAAGAGGAAGAAAACGATAACGAACCAAAAGAGAAAGGCGTCTCAAACAAGAAGAAAAAGGTGTAGCAATTTGTAAAATGTTTATTTTATTTTTGCTGTATATCTAATTTTACCAACTTCTCTAATAGAATTTAACTTTGTGTCCAGCTTCAACGGAGGATGAAGATCGCTGAACCGAAAGAGATTTGCTCAAGGCCTGATGTTGTTGAGGTAGGATTAGGAATGTTTGTGTAGCACCCTTCTTACTCTTAGTTTGGTCTCATGGCCATATTGTGTAATAGTTCATCTTTTATTTTTAAGGTGTGGGACGCCACTTCAGCAGACCCAAAGTTGCTTGTGTTCTTGTAATATTATCGGAATACTGTACCTGTACCTAGGCATTATTGGTGTCAGAAGAGAAAATTTTTGCAGTATAAGAATCTTGTTCTTGTTATTTTAGTAGCAAGTGTTTAATGTGGAACAATATGTTTTGGGCCAAATGGATGACTTTTAGAGTTTGTAAATGTAATAAACTAATTATTTAGGAGGGGTTAAGGGATTGCCATTTACCATCTTCACTCTCTTGTAAGTGAAAGTGTAAAAATTGTCTGATTGTTGTAAGCTAAATAAATTCATTGAGTGGCATATTTTAGGAGATTGTTTTATTTGTGTAATTGTGTTGCAGATATATTTTTATCTTTTCATTTGCAGTACTTCGTTTATTAGGTCATTATGAGTTTTTACTAGGCTGAATTTAAACTTTCAAGGACATTCAATTTGAAGTTCCAATCTAAGATGATTACTTGGGAGTTGGTAGTGTTGCTTTTGTGGCTTATGTCTGGGGGAAATCTGCCTTCAGAAACTGGCTGGCCAGTTTAATTTTTTTTATCTTTAGATGGTTGATCTAAGAGTTGCACTATTAGGTGTAGGCTTAGTCATAGTTGTTTATATCTCAATATGACCCTTCATGTGAAAGTTCGTTTTGCTTGAAATGTGAAGTGTGGACATACCCCACATGTTGGTTTGAATTTTAATTTAAAAATAAAGAATGGGGACTAAAAGGAGTTAACTCCTGACCAGTTTGTGATATAAGCTTTGATATCCTAAAGTTTAAGCGTATAGAAAGGTTAGTTTTTTATAATAAGTTATGCATCCAAATGTTCCATGATGCTTTTAAATTCGGTATGTAACTCTTAATTCTTTGGCCATCCACCTTGGTGAACACATAAAATTTTCTATTTATTTACATATGATCTTGATGTGTTTTTACCTTGACAATAGCCTGTATACTATGCTGCTGTATTTGGACAAGATGGCCTTTTATATACTTGCCTTGTAGTTTTTTGCTTCATTTTTTGAACTTCCTGTTGTCTGAAGGGACTCTTTGGTCTTTCCAGTGTTTTTGTGGAAAGCAAATGAGAAGTGTTATACTCTTTCAAGGCAAGAGAGAATATTTGGCCTTTTTCAATAGAAGAATGAGGTATGGTGCATTATTCTCATTTTAAGTTTAGGCTTATGAGTTATATAAGTGCAATGATGAAATTAGAGGACACATGAGCTTGACAGTCCTATACCTGTTGCAGGTGTAGTAATTTTCTCCCTTTAAAACTTTCAAAAATGTGTTATCGACTAAAGCATAAGTTTGCAGAGTTGGTGGAAATAGAACGATATGGTGCAAGGAGCGGTTCAAAGTTGCATAATAAGGTAGATGAATGCTTGTATGAACTGGTATCTGTCAATTTTTCAGTCGAGCTTTTTGTTATTTTTTATAAAAGTTTGAAGTCTTTTCTTATTGGTTTTTGACTTTACAATAATTGAATTTTTTCCATTATGAAAGAGGAAAGTTTAAAGTTCGGTTCTTGTCTTCTTGAACTCCTGTAAAATTTTGTCCGCTAAGTTTTACATTCCAGTGTTCTTGGCTGAATCGCTTCAGTTTATGTAACTAACATACACATCAATTTCATGCCACTATCTATGGAACTATTTTCATCTTCATAAACATTGTTGGTTTATTTGGTATTTCTATAATGGATGTGGATATTTGTTATGACATGGCCTGTCACTGGAAGTTCATGTGCTTTTTTCACATTAGTTTATGAATCACACACACACATAAATATATAGTTGATTGAAGCTCTTGGTATGCCTGATGGTGCCCCTTCTCCGTGGCTTATTAATATGCAGGTAATACTAGAGTATCTTGTGATGTGTTTGTTGTATTATTCTATTCTTGGCCCTCTAACTACATCTAAATGTTTTAATATTAATGGATTGCTGAATTTTCTGTTCCAAAGTTCCCCCTCTTTACCTCATTGACCAGTTTACTTGTCCTCTTCTAACCAGTATGGGCGGCCACTGTATGGAGATGTTTTTGGTGTTCAACAAGAGCAGCCTAACTATGAGGTTGGTTTAACTAGAAGTTCGACTTCTACTACGTAATTATTGTGTTAACTTCTTTCCAATATCATTTTCCAAAGTCTGCCTGCATTTTCAAGTTTAATGCTAGAGTTCAATTCCCTTGACATATTTGAAGCTTATATAATTCCCGCTTGGCCCGGTGTGTATAGTTTTGTTTTTGGTTTCTTATCCTTTTTGTGTTTTAATATGGCAATTATAATAGAGATGAAAATGAAAGATATGGAAGCATGTATCGAGTCATCTTTCAGTAAGTATACATATGTATTTATTGTTATCTTCATATATATGTTGGTTCGAAATCTGTATTTCAATGAAATTGTTTGATTTTGCACTCAAGGCTTTGCTAATTCATCGAGGATTAAATGGAGGCAAGTCTCGAATTTCTAAATCATCCAGGACGACTAAATGGATATCTATAATGGTATTTACGAAAATTCTTATGTAATTATTTAATTTAAATTAAAAAATTAAAAGAATTAATTTATTATTTTTTGTTTTATAGTGCCCCCGTCAACCGAACGACAACGACTGTGGCTACTATGTTCTAAAATTTATCAAGGATATCATCATTCAGAACCAAATGCAAATCCCAACCACGGTATTTAACTTCAGTTCTAGCTTATATACTTTAATTACCCAGATTTGGTCATTCTAATTTGATTTAATTTTCATTTTACGGTATTTTCCGGAATATAAATGCATCACATACTCCGATGATCAACTTACTCAACTTAAAGACGAGTGGTGTCGTTATGTGGTTATGAAATTTATCAACAATTAAAGGGTACGACATACTCTGATATTATGCTAGCTAGTGTCTCTCCTATATTATTAGACTTGTGTGTATGTGCAAGTGATTTGTATGTGTATCTTATGCAGGCCAACAACAAGGATTTTGTGCGATCAAGCAGAAGATGAAAAAAGCATGCACAAATTGTTTAGAATTACTAGTGTGTTGATTAGCTTGTATATATTGTTAGTATGCATGATTATTATCTAGTGTAGGTTAGCGACCTTTTGGTTTATGGACTTAAATATTAGAATTGGTTGTGTAAGCGTTATTGTGAATTGTGTTAAAGTATATATTACTTAATTGGTTATATGCATGATTTTGATATTTGGTTTGATTTATATATGCTTACTAATATTGTATGTAAGCTTTGTACATTTTCTAGATGTAACTAAATGCAGTGTTACTGTGAATTTCTGAGGGATGGTTTGCAGCTGCCATGAGATGTTGGATGGGGTTTTTACTGGTTTTTTGCAGACTATGATTTTTAAGTTGTTGCATGAGGTTTCTATGTTTTGGTGATTGATTTTATATCACATTAGCTAGGTTGTTCTCATGTTTTTTAGGTGGGCTTGGTACTATAGGTTGTATGCAGTAATGCAGTGTTGCTGTGAATTGTTGAGTGCATGTGGGAAATGTAGAAAAACAAATTGAATAATTAAAAAAAAAGGGGGGGAATAGGTAGCGCTTTCTTGAAAAAACGCTACCTAAAGTTACAAATAGACAGCGCTTATTTGAGAAAGCGCTATCTATTGCAAACTTTAGGTAGCGCTTCCTTGAGAAAGCGCTGTCTAAAGTGTGCAACAGATTGTCTTATTTCTAACTTTAGACAGCGCTTTTTCAAGGAAGCGCTACCTATTCCTACTTTCAGTAGCGCTATTTTAAGCGCTATTGAATCTCCCCCACCTTCAGTAGCGGGTGAATAGATAGCGCTTGGAAGCGCTACTAAAGGCACAAAAAAAGCGCTATTAAAGCCCTTTTCTGTAGTAGTGGCCCGCTCTGGGCAGACTTGGTCCAGGTCATGAGTTTTATCTTTGTCCATTATATCCAATAGCTTTATAAGTATTATTTTCTTTGCCTCTTCAGGATTACAACCAAGTATTATATACCTCTTCAGGCAACTCAAGTATTCTTTTACAAACAAGCCTCTTCAGGCTTACTCTAAGCAAAGAATTAATGATTTGTTTGAGCTAAGAGCAACTCAATAAGTGTGAGGGTTTTACAGATTTGAGCTCAAAAAGGAATATAACTTTTCAATAAAAGAATGTGAAGATTTTAGCAGAGCTTTGACACTTTTAATATCAGAGATTGTTCATACTTTCTTCACAGAGGTCTTCTGATATTTATAGGCTTCAATAAGACTTCACAAGTTTTTCTTCAACGGCATTGAATATGTCAGTTTAGAGATAACATTAAATGCTATTGAGTCGTTTGAGCCGAATGAGTATGATAACTTGTTGCTTTAGCTTATGAAAGGTTGTCCTAATTATTAGCTTGGAAAAAAGCATTTCTAATTTTTCTCTGGTCAGACTGATACTTCATTTCTTCCTTTCACATCTTAGGTTGGTTGCAGCACTAGTAGCAGAATGTCGGTTTGGTTGACTCTGTTTCATTGGTTCAAAGTATACTATGTTATACATGTTTTGTCTCTGATTCATAAATGTTTCGTACTATACAAATATTCAAGATACATATGGAAGAATACATTTTTAAGACAAACATTTAAAGTACATGATTGGACGATCTAGAAACATAGTTAAAACAGGAAGGAATGTTGGACTTACACTTTAATAAAACAGTAGTCCAGTCACTCAAAAGAGTGGATTTACTAACTTCATTGAAAGCACGATAAAACATTAAGATACAGTCCATCGTTAGCCTAAAAACATAAGGTCTATTAGACGCGTGATAGTAAAAAAAAAATAATAATAAACACACTTAGGTCCAACTTTAATTAAGACAACCAAAGGTCTTTGGAGCTTCTTTATTTTAACTTTACTTGATTCCAATGGACTATTGGGCTTTAAACACCTAGTCAATTTTCAACTTCAATTTAATAACTTTGTTAACATCAAAACTTCAGAAATCAAAAATATAACCACTTTGGTTCCAACACTCTCATTTTGTGAAA
This sequence comes from Echinosophora koreensis, assembly GCA_035048595.1. Classification (NCBI taxonomy): domain Eukaryota; kingdom Viridiplantae; phylum Streptophyta; class Magnoliopsida; order Fabales; family Fabaceae; genus Echinosophora; species Echinosophora koreensis. Next base: position 4,377,172 of record JAPCYP010000037.1, on the reverse strand, counting down.
AACTTGTATATTCTCCAATATTCACTATGATCAATGTATGTTTAATGTGTTCAATTTAAATTCAATGATTTGAACCTTGTATGTTGATTCACAATTTGAATATAGCCTTGTCTAATCAATATAAGATCAGAATCACTGATTTCCAACAGAGAAAAACGTTTTCAAATAAGTTTGAAATATCATCCATTGAAAAACATTAGAATTTGAATTTGAATAAGAACCTTGTATACAAACACTCATTTGATTTGTTATCATTTCATTTCAAAGAAATCCATTATTTTCAGTTTACACAAAGTCCAATTGATTGCATATGGGTTTTGAAAGCAGGTTTGGGGTTGAGTATCGTGGGTTATGGGTTTTGGATTCCAGTTGTGGGTTAGTTTGAGTTTTTGATGAAAGCTGGGTAAAATGAGTGGGTTATTTTGAGCCTAAAATGTTATTTTCTTGTTTTGATCTTCTTTTGTTTTCTTCCTTTTTGTTTCTTTTCTCAATTTTCCTAAAATAAAATAAAAGTAATGATAAGATTAAATAAAGTTCGGATTAAATTTGGTGTTCACACCTTTAATTCAAATCTTCAAAATGATAAATATAATATCTAATTTCATAACTCTCAGTTGACATAAATATAAACTATATATTTTTACTTCAGGTGTTATTTTAATACGTTTTCACAATTAATTTATGTTTAAAATTTACAAGAGAAAGATATGTTAAGGCTATATGTTTTATTTCACGTTTGGAGCAAACATCCGTTTTGAATGGTAATTTTCATGTGGATTTTAAAAGACTAGCAGGAATGTAATGACTTCTAAGGTTTTTTTTTTTTAAAAGACTTATAATCAAGATTTTATAGTTTGGATTTTAATGAATTTATATCATAAGAATTTATAAGATTTGTGTTGTGTTATCAGTTTGATTGTGAAAAGACTTTAGGACTAAGAATACACACACACAGAAACTCAGAACAGAGAATTAAAAAGAATAGAAGAACACCAAGAGAAATTATCGTGGTTCAGGGCAATTGGAAACCCCTACATCCACACTGTAGCCGATTCTATTACTTCCTTGATCACAGCTTTGCAGCTTTCAGCAGCAAGAATTCTAGGTGAGTTTACAATAGTCTCTCCTCACTTGCACTCAGAGTATGTTTGATCACAATGAATAAAATCCTATATACAAAATACATCAGCTGAGACTTTTATACCTATACACATTCAACTACTTGAATATTGTTGTATAGACTAACAACCTGTAACTAACTTTCGAAAGCTTAACCAATTTCTAGTTACAAACAAATAGGTAACACACAGCTAATAGATTTACAACAGATTTCTGTTACAAGGCTAGAGCTAGGCTAACTAACTATTGTTGATCCATCTTCATAACAATCTCCACCTTGGATCTTCAATATTAGGACCAGCAAGCTCTTCCTTCATTCAGTCTCTTATGGAGACTTCAAGTGTCACATGTTCCAATGTTCACTAAGTTTAAACAATGAGTAAACTTAGAACCTGGAACCACTTTGGTTAGCATATCTGCAGGATTATCTGCTCCAGCCACTTTCCTCACTTCAACTTCACCTTTCTCTATGATGTCACGGATGTAATGCATCCTAATGTCAATGTGCTTTGTCCTCTCATGAAAAACTTGGTTTTTAGAGAGACAAATTGCACTTTGACTATCACACCATACTTCAACAGGACCAGTCTTTCCTTCGAGCTCATGAACAAGACCTTTAAGCCATATGGCTTCCTTTATAGCTTCATTGAGAGCTATATACTCTGCCTCAGTGGTAGATAGAGCCACAACTGGTTGCAAATTAGCCTTCCAACTTATGACACTTCCATACAAAGTGAATAAGTATCCTGTTAAGGACCTTCTTTTGTCAATGTCCCCTGCATAATCAGCATCAACATAACATCTGCATAGAGCAGTAAGTAGATGAAACAATCAGGCTTTAACCTTCTGAAGTATACACAACTGTCATAGGAGCTTCTGCTGAAACCATTTGAGACTACAAAAGAATCAAATCTTTTGTACCACTGCCTTGGGGACTGCTTCAGTCCATACAAAGATTTTTTCAGCAAACACACCATCTCCTCTTTTCCTTCTTCTTGATATCCTTCAGGTTGACTCATGTAAATTGTTTCTTCTAGATTTCCATGTAAGAAGGCTGTTTTTACATCCATCTGCTCTAATTCAAGATTGTGAACTGCAACCAGTGCCAAGATGATTCTAATACTAGTGTGCTTCACAACTGGAGAAAAAATCTCATTGTAGTCTATTCCCTCCTTTTGTGTGAAACCCCTTGCCACAAGCCTTGCTTTATATCTGCATTTCTCAATTCCTATTACTTCTTGTTTCCTTTTGAAAATCCATTTGCACCCTACTATCTTCTGCTTTGCTGGTTTTTCAACAAGTTCCCAAGTACCATTCTTCATTAAAGAGTCAATTTCATCTTGCATTGCTGATCTCCACTGATCACTATCAGTTCTGGAAACTGCATCTTTGTAGGAAATTGGATCAGAGCCTTGACCATCAATTTCAATACTCAAAGCATAAGCTATGAGATCAGCATAGCCAAATCTAGTTGGAACTTTAATCTGTCTCCTCTGTCTGTCTCTGACCAGGTTATATGAAGTATCAGCAGGTTCAGGAATTGGTGAATCCACTGCCTCATCTTGAGGTGCTTCATCCAAGTCTTCTACTGGACCTGATGTTTCTCCAAGGTTCTCCACCTCCAACCTAATTCCTTGATCAGATTGACTGTTCTGTTCAGCTTGTTCACTTTCCTGAGCTGTTTCAACCTTTTTATGATCATCTGCTATCATGTCTTCTTCTCTAAACAAGACATCCCTGCTGATAATAGATTTAGGACCTGCAGGGTCCAATAACCACACTTTGTATCCCTTCACTCCTTCTGGATATCCTAGGAATATTCCCTTCTTTGCTCTAGGTTCAAGCTTGCCATCATTTGAATGGACATATGCAGTGCAACCAAAAATTCTTAAGTTCTCATAACTTGGAGCTTTTCCTGTCCATTTTTCCTCTGGTGTCTTGAATTCAATTGCACTTGAGGGACATCTGTTGATCAGATAACATGCTGTATTGACAGCCTCTCCCCAAAAATTCTTTGCCAATTTTGCATAGGATAACATACATCTCACCCTCTCCAAAATGGTCCTGTTCATTCTTTCAGCAAGACCATTTTGTTGAGGGGTCAATCTAACAGTCTTATGTCTTTTTATCCCATTGTCTTTGCAAAATTCATTGAATTCCTCACTCAAGTATTCAAGGCCATTATCAGTTCTCAACACTTTCATATGCCTTCCAGTTTGATTCTCAACAAGCATTTTCCACTGTTTGAAACATTTAAAAGCCTGATTTTTATGTTTCAACAGATAAGTCCAGACTTTCCTAGACCAATCATCAATGAAAGTTATGAAATATCTTGCTCCTCCTAATGAAGGTACCCTAGCTGGTCCCCAAACATCAGAGTGTACATAATCTAGGATACCTTGAGTTGTATGAGTTGCATTATGAAAACTGACTCTCTTTTGTTTTCCATATACACAGTGTTCACAAAAGCTTAGCCTTTCATAATTCCCATTACCAATCAGTCCTTGTTTATGCAGTTCTGCTAACCCTTTCTCACTCACATGACCTAATCTATAATGCCAAAGCTTGCTAGCATTTGATTTAGAAATAGAAACTAGGCCATCTGAGTTCAAGATAGTATTACCTTGCAATTTGTAAAGACCATTCTGCCTTGTACCCTTCATTATTAGCAATGAGCCTTTGAATATCTTTAAAGTTCCACCTTCTCCTTTAAATGAACATCCAGACTGATCTAGCATTCCCAAAGAGAGCAAATTCCTTTTGAGCTCAGGAACATGCCTCACATCAGGGAGCATCTTCACAGATCCATCTTGCAGCTTCAATTTTACAGTTCCAATTCCAATGACATTACATGCCATATTGTTCCCCATGAGAACTTTCCCTCCATCTATCTCCTTGTAGGAACTGAACCATTCTTGATTGGGTGTCATATGGAAAGAACAACCCGAATCTAGAATCCATTCCTCATTGTGCTTTTCAGTTGAGATAGACAGAACTTCAGCACTTTCATATCCATCAGCCACCACTGCTATATCAGATTCATCATTGTATCTGCCATTGTTTTTCTTTTTCCTTTCAGGGCATTCTTTTCTAAAGTGGCCCTCTTTCTTGCAGTAGTAGCAGGCCTTCTTGTTCCTGGATTTAGACCTTCTCTTGTTCTTGTACTTTGAATCCCTCTTTTCTGATCTTCCTCTAGCCATCAATGCCTCAGGATCTCCACCTTCACCTTTATTCTCAGTTATCTTTTTCTTCAATTCTCGAGAGTTTAGAGTAGCTTTAACCTCTTCCAAGGTGAGTGTTTCTCTTCCAAACAGCATTGTGTCTACCAGATTTTCATAAGATGGTGGAAGAGAACATAGTAGCATTACTGCTTGATCCTCCTCATCTATCCTCACATCTACACTTTTCAAATCAAGAACTGCCTTTGTGAACAAAGAAACATGTTCTTTGATAGAAGAACCCTCTTCCATCTTCAGCTGATGTAGTCTTTTCTTCAGGTACAGCTTGTTAGTTAGGGATTTGGTCATATACAGGCTCTCTAATTTCAGCCAAATCCCTGCTGCAGATTTCTCCTCAGCCACCTCTCGAAGAACCTCATCACCAAGAGAAAGGATGATTGTGCTATGAGCTTTACTGAGCAAATCTTTCTTCTCTTTGTCTGTCAGTGTAGATGAGAGCTTAGAGACTTCTTGTAGTGCATCATCAAGCCCTTGATGAACAAGAAGAGCTTGCATCTTTATCCTCCACAGGCTGAAATCATTTTCCCCTGTGAACTTCTCCACATCAAACTTTGTCCCCATCGCGGAATCCTTTCAAGAACCTAGCTCTTGATACCAATTGTTGTGTTATCAGTTTGATTGTGAAAAGACTTTAGGACTAAGAATACACACACACAGAAACTCAGAACAGAGAATTAAAAAGAATAGAAGAACACCAAGAGAAATTATCGTGGTTCAGGGCAGTTGGAAACCCCTACATCCACACTGTAGCCGATTCTATTACTTCCTTGATCACAGCTTTGCAGCTTTCAGCAGCAAGAATTCTAGGTGAGTTTACAATAGTCTCTCCTCACTTGCACTCAGAGTATGTTTGATCACAATGAATAAAATCCTATATACAAAATACATCAGCTGAGACTTTTATACCTATACACATTCAACTACTTGAATATTGTTGTATAGACTAACAACCTGTAACTAACTTTCGAAAGCTTAACCAATTTCTAGTTACAAACAAATAGGTAACACACAGCTAATAGATTTACAACAGATTTCTGTTACAAGGCTAGAGCTAGGCTAACTAACTATTGTTGATCCATCTTCATAACAATTTGAAATGATTATATAGATTTATAAGATTTGAAAGGAACACGTGGTGGAGAAATGGTGAATAAACACAAACTATAGTTACAACATTAGAGAGAAAATTCAATTTTATAGTGGAGAAGACAACGTATTCACAGAATTGTTTTGTTCACATGTTATTGTATTTATGTAGTGGAAAAGGAAATTGTGAACTTAAAACAATAAAAATCACTTTATTTTCATAATTTCACAAATACTACATTCTATACTTTTATTACCAACTGTAATTTTGATATGTTTGTCATCAAGAGTATATAAATTTGATGTGTCATAGTTAAATGTGTACTTGCAAACCAATTCTACTATATACTTTGGTAGCGTTTGACCCAGCATTTTTGGGGACTTAAAAAATATACTTTAAAGATAAAATTTAAAAATAAGCGTTTTAAAAGTAAAGTTGGTTGATAATTTATATTTGGTTGAACGACAACGGTACGTGAGGAGAGAGAGGGGGAGGGAGGGAGAAAGAAGGGGGAGAAAGGAGAAAGATGGAGGGAGGGAGGAGGTAGGGAGGGTGAAAGCGGAGAGAGAGGCGATGGCATAAAGTGAAGAGAAATAAGATTGAGAATCCTGAGAAATCTCTCATGTGTTAAGGTGAGACTTTTTGTTAGACACAAAGTCGCACATAATCCACCTGGAAAAACAATCCGTTGAAATTATGAAGTTTTTGAATACCACAAGACTTTTTGTTACTTGTAAATAGTCTTATTTTTTGGTTTACCGGGTTATCCTCTGCGCGCAGCTACGGAGACCAATCCTTCAAGCCGGGTAGGACCACAAGGGCGACAAAGCTCTCCCTCAAGAGTTTTAACGCTGCTGCATTCCCAGGACCAAGATTCGAACTCGAGACCTCTGGTTAAGCTAGAAGAAATCAATGCCATCTCATCCAAGCGCTCTTGGGTTTGTAAATAGTCTTGATTGAATACCACTATATTTGAATACCCTCTTTAAAAAATACTAATAGTCTTGATTTGAATACCACCAGAATTATTTGGATTATTTAAAAGTCTTGACTAAATATCACAAGACTTTTTTTTAGTCATAAAAAGTCTTTTAAAATCTCAAACCAATAGGTGTATTCATTAGGATTTTAAAAGACTATTTTGGAATAAAAAAGTCTTGTGGATTTTAAAAGACTATTAGAAATTTAATGATTTCATAATTTTTTTTTTTAAAACTTTTATGATCAAGATTTTGTAGGTTGGATTTTAAAGGATTTATATCATATGAATTTATAAGGTTTGAAAAGACTTCATCATGGATCTATAAGATTTTAAAAGACTTTTTAGACTACTTAAAAATCTTAATTGAAAACCTCAAAACTTTTTTTATCATAAAATAATCTTTTAAAATCTTGATTCAATTCACCCCCACTAAGTTGGAGCCTTGGTTAAGTAACTACATTGAATAGCAGTATAGCACCCTACATGTGCAAAGGACACCGTCCTGCTTGGGCAAGACTCGGGTAAGCAACTATAGATACTGATGTCAATCCTCTAGTAATTCTAAATGAATCCCAAGCATCTGTAAGATTTTTTATAAAATTATTTTCTTTTAATGTGAAAAAGTAGGGTTCATGTTCCCAATATTTTGTCATATGACCTAGATGTGAAGAATTACTCATAACATGTAATTGCTCGCAGGTTGTTACACCATTTGCTCCACTAAGCCCCCAGGTACTTGTTTATCCATATTTACTTTAGATTTTTAGCTATTATTGAATTTGAAAAAAGATCACCTTTCTCAGGTTGATAATCATATATATTCTTCATAACATGTCTTGTTTGTGTTGTGTTATTAAGTGGGATTCAGGGCATATAAATAGCTTTGCAATTATCAATAAAATTAAAAGTAAACTTAAAAGAGCTATATGCTTCAATTAACTAAATATTGAAAACTTTGAGGCATTGCACCTACCCCATCTAAATCAACAGTTCAACCATTTAGGACTCCCAAAGGACTAAAGCTCAAAACTAACTAGAAGTCTCGGTAATACCACACAGAGGATTGCACCCATAATGTACATAAGTGCCACAATTACCATTTGGGGGATGTTCAATTGAAGAATGGCTGGCCTTTTTAGACTGATCAATTATCTGTACTCTTTCAATATGACCATTCTCAGAAGAACCTAGCAAGTGGCCTACTATGTGAAAAGTTCTTGTAGGAGTTTTGTAGGGCGTAATTGAAGATAGATGAAATTGGATCCATATTGCAAGAATCACCATAATCAACAGTACTGAAGGAGTCCCTTGTACTCTCAGTTGTGAAAGAAGCATCATCCGAGCTTGTGAAAATGGACCAATCACTTGAGGTGGCATCTGAAAACTCATGCCTTATGTTTTCACCATATGCTTGTGTTACTGGCGGGACATTTCTGTTGGCACTAGCAGGACATTTCTATTGGCACTTCCTTCTAAGGTAGCCATTATAGGCGTCAATTGGGTGAGTTGCAATTTCGGGTCTGGCATTCATTGAAGCCTCTGGGACAACAAAGTGACTTTCTTGTCTGCTATGTCCTGATTTAGAAGGTTTCTGCACTTCTACTGGGTAGTGTTTTGAAGAATCAGGAACTGTTTGCTTCATCGCTTTCCCGGTCAGCTCTACTGGAGGACGGTGACAAGACCTATGAACAATTAAACAGTTGAAGCCTGAAGGAAGCATATATGCAGCATGCAATATAATAAAGATACACTGACATCCACAAAGAAGAGATGAAGATTACAGCTTCCTTATGGACACCCAAAATTCGCATCAGATATGAGATACATGAAGAATAGATCAAAATGTGGAAACTTAAACAAGTTGGATACAAAAAACTATGTACCCACATATAATATGCAGTAACAGAAAGCTAAAATATGATCAATCTAACTTTAATTTGACAAGCCGCATTGATATTTTTATTTTTTTAATAGACAGAAGAGTAATTTGCTAAAAAAATAGTTGCTGACAAAGATACATAGTTACAGAACCCAGCATGTGATGATAGGCAAAAGATAAAGGATTATAAACAACTGACATAGCAACTAAATGTTTACCTCAAGTAGAATAAGATATAGCCTCCTTTTGTGGCAGAGTAGCAACCGTGAGTAGTGAGTACTTGAAGCTGAAAGCAATTTCCTAATGGTTTTTGGAAGAAATAGAGGATTTATAGTCAATCTTGTATCTATGTAACTATATATTTGAATTTGAGTACTTCTTGTACTCATTTTAGTAATATTATTTTGCTTATAGAAAACAGGTACTTATACTCATTGCAGTTTGTGGCACAAACAATTTTAAAGAACGATTTTGACTTCTCTTCTAGAATTGATTATGCTAGATTCTACTTTTACGGCTAATTCTACAATGTTACCAACATTCACAAATAGCGGAGTTTAACAATAGTTATCATACTCGTATTCAAGAGATAGTAATCTGGTATAAGCCATCTTTTGAAGTAATGATTTAAAAATAAATAACAACATTTTTAAAATGTTATAAAAAGATAATTAGTAACTTTTTTAAAAATGCTGCAAAAACATAATTACTAACATTTTTTTAAATGTTACAAAAGGTAATTAGTATCATTTTTTAAATGTTACAAAAAAAAAAGTAATTAGTAACATTTTTGAAATGTTACAAGAAAAAAAAGATATATTAGTAATATTTGTGAAATTATATAAAAGGATAAATTAGTAACATTTTTTAAATGTTGCTAATGATATGTTAAAATGTTATTAAAACCTTTTAGTAATATGGCCAATACATAACACTTGTCAAAATGTTACTAATGTAAATAGTAACATTTTTTGATAATTTAGTAACATTTTCAAATGTTACTAAATCTCAATAATATTATAGTTTGGAGTGGAGTAAACTTATGAAATTCGAGTAGTCAATTTGCATGCAGAGTACCTCTATTTAAAGAGCAACATGTGCCACTTGGTGTAAGTAAACAACCCTCCAAGGTAGGGATGGCAATGAGTACCCTCAGGGTATAGTACTATAGTATCCGTCCTCATACTCGCATTAAAAAAAATTATCAGTACCCAGACTCGTACTCATGTGGGTAGTAAATTGGTACCCTTACCCTGTACCCTCTAGGTACCTAAGTACTTGTACCCACACCCGTTCTTCACATTATAATGTGAAAATTAAAAAACGATCCAAAGATCTTTTAAATCTATACATAAAACATTAAAATCAAAATATTTAATTGAATAAAAAATCCAAAAGGAAGTATAGATGTTGCTAGGTTTAGAAAGTTAAGAATCTTTAGATTAATTTTGGTTTTAAAATATGTATTATAGTTAAAATTATATATATTAGTAATTACTAATACAAGTAAATAAGTAAATAAATAACTATATATACTTATAGTGTATATACATAGACATACATACATACATATATATATACATACATATATATATATATATATATATATATATATATATATATATACACACACACACACACACACACACACACACATACATACAGGGGGAAACATGTAATGTGATGCAAAAGAAAGAAGCAATATGTCGTTGTCATGATGAAGTAATACTCCATTCAGTGAATAATACTTCATGAATACTTCTATAATTTAAAAAAAACATAATACTCCATTCGATGAATAAGTTAGGAAATGAAAGAAAATTTGAAGGTGGCAAATAGTCATAAGAAGGGGTTGACAAGAATGGGGTTAGTTCTAGAATAAATGCTTAACTAAAACCATGCTTAACTAAAATAGTGTGCAGTGTACTATTAGTTTGCAAAAATGGGAGAAGGAGTGAGAATGTTTCTTAGTCTTGGATAATCAAAGGCAATTCTTAAAAGGGAGCTGCTATGCCGTTAGCATTTTCCTAAAACAATACACTAAGCCCATAGTGAACCTAATTATAAAGGAACTTAACTACTACTCTTGCTCTTGGCGATACTTGTAGTTAGGGGTGTAAACGAGTCAAGCCGAGCACTTGAAGCTTGAATTTGACTTGTGAAAAAATAGTAAAGCTTGAGCTTGACTCATTTATTTAAACGAGTCTAACTAAAAGCTTGAGCTTGACTTATTTAGCTCATTTATAATTAAATTATTTTTGCATTTATGGAAATTTTTCTTTAATTACTTTTAAATTTTATCGATTTAAAACTTAATAAATATTTTAGTATTATATGATAATTTACAAAAATAGAAGTATGTATTTAACATATGATATGTGAAATTCAAGATTAATTAACTACTACTAAAAAGAAACTTCAAAAACTTGAACAAAACATCCTAAAAGCATGCCCTTGCCAAATATAATTTAAGCTCGACCATTACAAAAGCATGAATCCAAACATACAATTTAAGTTTAACCATTACAAAAGCATGAGTCCAAATAAAAAATAAAAATGACCACCATCTATTTATTGAGATATCTAGTCCAATGCTAGCAGAGAAACTTCACCCAACAAAAAACCACTACAACAACTTAAGACCACAACACTTATACGAGTTATTCACGAGTTGTTTAATGTCGAGCCTGTAAGACTAGTACTTGTCTCATTTAAATAATCGAGCTCAATCTCAAGATTGAACTTGAGTCATTCATTTAAAGAAATGAGCTTGATTGAGCATTTAAGGAGTCAAACCCGAATAATTCACGAATAGCTCAGCTCATTTACATTCCTACTAGAAGTTAACTATTGCGTTTCCTGATGCTCGTTCGATCCTTGACAAATCTACCGCAATCCTTATTAATGTATCTGAATGTAGGCCATGACCAATCTTGAAGGTAAGGATCCACAACATTATGAAATTTGCAAGTAGAAATCATGTGAATTCCAATGCATGCTCATAGTTAGCTCCAACTGTGATACTCACCTCCCGAAACCATAGGCAGTTGTATTATAAGGCCCTTAGATGGTCCGACACTGGTGCCTCAGTCACACTAGAGCTTTATCGAATCAAAATACGACCCAAAAAGATTTTAAAAAAACCAAAAAAACTAAGAAGCATTTGTCTTCTTACCCACCTTTATAACAAATTCTACCAGAAAGAGAATTTTCAAATAAAGAAACAATAGAAGAAATTTCTATTGATTGGCTAAAATCCAAACCAATGTTTTATGTACTCGGTTATTTTTTACTGCGTCTGTATATGAATATAATAGATGAGTAAGTGTTGACAATTAAAATAATCTAGTCAACTATCTCTGTTTATTTTCTTATCTATTATATATGTTGTTCTATAGTTTTTAATTAATAAATCTACTATTTTCTTATCTATTCTATAAATTATATATGCTGTTCTATAGTTTTTAATAAATCTACCACACTAGCACAAGGGCCACCAAATCATATCCAACTAAACTACAATGAACTCATATGAGTGATGTTGCCTTGATGTAATCGAAACCTCCTCTATATAGACAAAGCCTCCCATTTTTCTTGACTTGCTCAAATTTCTGAGCATGCCTTGCTGTAACAAGTGTTAGATCATTAGTCAAATCTACTTTTAGATCAGTGAAATTTTCTGCCTTCTTAAAACAAGTTGACCTGATGATTTGATTGGATTCCCCATTATGTCTTTCTATGCATATGACCTTGTGACTAGGAGCACAAATATGCATAGAATCAATACCAGGACAATATGTAATGTTAAGCACATTTAGTACCACACAATTAGAAATAAGTCTATCAAGTGGTGCACTGGACTCAAAAACAATATTTATTAAGTGAAGCTCCAACAGACTTCTAAATCTACAATTATCAAGAAGTGACAAATTAAACTGGTCAAGTTTCAGGTAAATTAATCTCTGACAAGCGTGTAGATGGTATTTCATAATCCATTCCACCGCTCACAAGCTGAAGACATTTAATCTCCTTCATTGACTAAAGGAAAATCCAGTCAGAGAAGTATTTGCTTTCCATCTAGAAAGAAGCAGAACCCATATCAAGAATAAAATAAGGCTTATACCTCAATATGGGTTCTGCCCCTTTCTTCTCTGACTGGATTTTCCTTTTGTCAACGAAGGAGATTAAATGTCTTGAGCTTGTGATCGGTGGAATGGATTATGAAATATCATCTACACTCTTCTCTTGTCAGAGATTAATTTACTTGAAACTTGACTAGTTACAGTTGTCACTTCCTGATAAATGTAGCTTTAGAAGTCTGCTGGAGCTTCACTCAATGAAGATTGTTTTTGAGTCCAGTGCACCACTTGAGTGACTTATCTCTAATCGTGTGCTCTAAATGTAATTAACATTACAGTGTCCTAGTATTGATTCTATGCATATTTGTGCTCCTAGTCTCAAGATCGTATGCATAGAAAGACATAATGGGAACTTCAATCAAATCATCAGGTCAACTTGTTTTAAGATGACAAAATATTTCACTGATCTGAAAGTAGATTTGACTAACGATCTAACACTTATTACGGCAAGGCATGCTCAGAAATTTGAGCAAGTCAAGGAAAAATGAGTGGCTTTGTCTACGTAGAGGAGGTTTCGATTACATCAAGGTTAGAATACAACGTCACTTATATGAGTTCATTGTAGTTCAGTTGGATATGATTTGGTGGCCCTTATGCTAGCGTGATAGATTTATTAAAAACTATAGAATAACATATATAATTGATAGAATAGATAAGAAAATAGTAGATTTATTAATTAAAAACTATAGAACAACATGTATAATAGATAAGAAAATAAACAGAGATAGTTGACTAGATTATTTTAATTGTCAACACTTACTCATCTATTGTGCAGACGCTAGAAAAGTCAACTGAGTACATAAAACATATGGAATTGGATGGTTTGGATTTCAGTCAATTAAGAAGAAGAAAAAAAATCTATTGTTTCTTTATTTGTAAATTCTTTCTTTATGGTAGAACTTGTTATAAAGGTGGGTAAGAAGACAAATACTTCTTAGTTTATTTGTTTTTTTTTTTAAATCTTTTCGAATCTGATTTTGATTCTCTCTCTATATATAAGCTCTAGTGTGGCTAAGGCACCAGTGTCGGACCATCTAAGGGCCTTATACTGCAGCAAGGTTAACCGTCTATGGTTTCGGGAAGTGAGTATCACAGATGGAGCTGACTACGAGCATGCATTGGGATTCACACGATTTCTACTTTCAAATTCCATAATGTTGTGGATCCTTGCATTCAAGATTGGTCCTGTCCTACATTCAGATACATTAATGAGGATTGCGGTAGAGTTGTTAAGGATCGAACAAGCATCAGGAAGTACAATACTACGACTACGAGTATGCATTGGGATTCACACGATTTCTACTTGCAAATTCCATAATGTTGTGGATCCTTGCATTCAAGATTGGTCCTGGCCTACATTCAGATACATTAATGAGGAATGCGGTAGAGTTGTTAAGGATCGAACAAGCATCAGGAAATGCAATAGTTAACTACGACTACGAGTATCGCCAAGACCAAGAGCAGCAGTTAAGTTCCTTTATGATTAGCCTCACTATGGGCTTAGTCTATTGTTTTAGGAAAATGCTAACGGTGTAACAACTCCCTTTTAAGAATTGCCTTTGGTTATCCAAGATTCAGAAATGTTCTCACTCCCTCTCCCATTTTTAAAAAATGGAAACTAATAGTATATTGCACACTGTTTTAGTTAAGCATGGTTTTAGTTAAGCAATTATTCCGGAACTAACCCCATTCTTATCAACCCCTTCTTATGACTATTTGCCACCTTCAAAATTTTCTTTCATTTTCTAACTTATTCATCGAATGGTGTATTATGTTTTTTTTTTATAATAAAAGAAGTATTGATAAAAAAAGCATTCATGAAGTATTATTCATTTAATGGGGTATTACTCCATCATGACAACAACGCATTGCTTCTTGCTTTTGCATGACACTGCACGTTTCCCCCAACAAGAACATAGTATCCTAAATTTGAACATCTACAAGGCTTTTGTTGTTATTGTTGGAAAAAAAATATCATTATATGTAACACCCCGATTTTCCGCTGTTTTCCTTTTTCGATAATGAGTGAATTTATGTTAATATATTTATTGGAACGTTAGAAAATTATTTTAATTAAACGGAGTTCACCACTCAGCTTCAATTGAGTGAAGGAACTTATGATTAAATTTTGGGTCGAAAAGTCAGACGGAGCCCAGTCTGCTAATTTCACTGACAGTATGATTATACTGCTCAGAAGACCTAATTTTTATCTGCGAACGAAACCATTAGGTTTTATATTTTGCCCCGGTCCTTTTTCCACGTTTCGAAAAAATTGCATGAGCTCTGAAATAATAATATTTTATTCGGGCAGAATCTTCAATCGGGTGAACGACAGAGCGAACGACGGAGTTTCCAAGAGCAGAATACGGGATTTCCGGGAGCCGCTATTGGATAATTCTAATGAGTCATATGAGATGACTCACCCATGTGAATGCATTTATGGTGCACATGGCTTCATTATTACAATTTCTAAGGAAATTGCATTTAGGTCCTTAGACTTTTTCTATTTTGCAATTTGGTCCTTCAAAGTATTTGCACTTTGGTCCTTATGAAACTAGAATTCCTTGCTCTTTGGTCCCTATTTTCGCAGCCCACACTCCTATAAATACCCTCCATCACACTTCATTTCATTCCTATTGCCTTTTGTTCATAAAACACTTATAAGTTTCCTAGGTATAGTTTTATGCCTTAAGCTTTAATGGACCAAGATTGAATGGATCCAATTTTCATCAAGCCCATTTGAACAAGGCCCAAGCCTTTCCTTGGCTGCCATAAGTGCAAGAAGTCTCCACATCCTTCTCCATTCTTCCACAATCTTCTTCATCTTCTCCAACTTCATCTTCTTCCTCTAAGAACACACTTTGGTGTTCATGATAGCAGCAATTCCACCGAAATTCTGACCCTTTTATGTTCTGAAACTCGGAAAACTATCAACATGAAAGTTGTTCCTCTTTGTCTATTCTTTCCAACGAGCAAAAGATCATCAAAAACGGATGAGTATATTGAGAGTTATGATCAAAATACAGAAACTGCCCAGAATCCTCAGATCCATGCGAGACATCAGAAAGAAGGCCCTTTTCACCCATGTTATGATCCGAACAAAATAAAACCTTCAACATAAAAGTTGTTCCTTTTCTTATTATCTTTCCAATAAGCCAAAGTTTGTAATTTTTGGATGAGTATATCATGATATATACTCACAAAACCAACACACCCTCAAACTGTCCAGATTTTATATAAGTGTTGGTTGATCATTTTTTTCATTTCTTCAATCTTCAAGAGGTAAAAGCTTAACTCCTTGATCATCTAAGCTTTCATATTCAATTGTTTCTCATGTTTATGCCATGAACCATATTTTCCCATTTCTAGATCTAGAACTTTGAAAATCCATAACAAATTCTAGAAAAATCCTATGATGTTGAAACCACTTCCTAAGTTCTTATAATCATGTATACTTGTTGAATCCTAGTTTGTTCATTAAACTAAAAACCCTAGCCTCATGAACATGTCTTGGCCGAATCTACCATTTAGAGGGTTAGGATGGTTTTGATTCTTAACTTTGTTGTTTAGCCCTAATCCATTTCCTTAAGTATATTAGAATCATTAATCCATGACTTAAGCAAGTTTAGTGATTTTGAGCCACAAAACCCTAAGGAGGCCGTGACCTATTAAAGAGGATTAGGTGTTTGTTTTGCTTGTTTTGATTGGTTGTTTGGATGTGTTGTTGAAGGTTAGTGTTTCGTGACACGTACGTGTGTCACCGATTATTCGGAGCCGTGTCAAAGTTATTCGGAGTCGTGTCAACTTTCTTAATCGAGGCTAAGTTCTTCAAGAGGTAAGGGGAGCTTACCTGAGGGATTTTTCCCAATAACTATTAGCTTTAGTGTGGTCTGTATACTTGATATGTGGCTGTGGTGCTTTGATTTTGCTGTTTACGTTGTGTTGTTTATCTGTGTTAGATGATTTATCTGCGTTAGATGATTTATCTGCTTTTAATTTATTTAATTATCTGCAGTTGTTTATTATATTGCTATGATGCATGATCTGCCTGGTGATATAATTCTGATGATGTTGTTGAGTGTTGTTTGTGAAGCCTGACAGTGGTCAGTGCACAACCGATTTAATCAGATAAAAGCTTTAATAAGCTATATACATTATATTCAATGTTTTATGGGAAATGTTGGATATAATAGTAGTGGAAAATATTATTTGGGAAAAATAATGAGTATTGAGAAATATTATTATTTTAATGATTTATTGATAAAAAGTCAACTATGAGTCACAGTGAGGACGTAACCGTGAAAATATTTTAGTACTGCTAATTTTTACGTGAGAAATTCCGTAATATTATAAAAAGGTATTTTATGAAATTAATCTTCAAAAATAACTTGAGTATGATTTTAGAAAATTGTTTAAGTGGAAAAAGCTAAAAGATGTAATTTGACGGCAAATTGGAAAGTGTCGACGACAAGTATTTTTAAAGCGGCAGTACGTGTTTTAGATAAACTTGAGCCTCACATGATTCTCTTTTTGGAACATAAACGTTATAGAAAAGAATTTCAAGTAATCGATGATTTTATAAAGGAGTTTTTATGTTTTTATAAAGGAGTTTTTGTAAAGGAGTTTTTCTAACCATGTTATTTTCCGTCAACTTGGATAAGTTGCGGAGACTTTGTTTTGGATTTGTTTTTCACAGAACGAAAATGGTGTTTACGTTGAAACGTGAGCCTAGTATCAGAGACATCGCGATACTAGTGTTCTTTAATTTAAGCACGAAGATCTTTGATCCGTGTTACGTTGAGTATCCATGTTATGAGATTACGTTGTTATGGACTTGGTGTCCTTTTCACGTTGTATATCCACATGGTGGGTTACGTTGTAAAAGGTAAATGTTGTTTTCTACGACCACAAACCCCAAGGCTGATTGCAAGGTCTAAGGTTTTGTGATTGAGCACTCGGACTTCGTGTCCTGTGTTGACGTTGAAAGATCTAAACACGTTAAGTTAATACGTTGAAAATCACGAGTAGTCGTAAGCCATTTTGAGCTTCGGCAAATAAAGACTGAACACAAAGAAAAATGATGAGAACAAACGTTTTACATGCATTCATTGGCAGACGTGCCCACGTTGTGAAGTGTGGTACCTTAATGAGTAAGGTATTCCATACCACGTTGTTTTGTGTGAATGCCTTGGGTGTGAGGTATTTCATGCTACGTTGATTCATTGAGCCTTGATGGACAATGAAAAACCATATACGTTGATCACTGTGCCTTGTGTTAGACAGTGTGCTATGGTAAACACGTTGTGCCTAATATACCTGGCAATACCATATACGTTGATCATTGTGCCTTATGTGGACAGTGTGCTATGGTAAATACGCTGTGCCTAATATACCTGGCTACGTTGTGCCTAATATACCTGGCAATCGAGCCTGATCAGCTCATTTACACGTTGTTGGGGATCTCCGGAGATTTAGCGAAATGTAGAGACTATATATTGAAGTGTTCATGCATAGTTTTCAAACGTTGATGTTTGGGGTATGAAACCCATTGATAAAGTACTTGTTTACTTATGAGAATGTATCATGCTATAGTTGTATGTGTGTATATGCTGTTTTGTGAGTCGCGCTTTTAGTTATTGTGTTAAATCCATATATTGGTGTCTCACCCTTACAATATAACAGGTTACTCTAGTCTATCGTATTCCTTTGGTATACTAGCATGGACGAAGCGGAGGGATTCACTAAGTCGCTCGAGGACTTAACTCCTAGATGCTTGGAGAAGTATCTGTTAGTGGGAATGACCATAAGGGTATTCTCAATAACTGTCTGTTAGTTAAGACCAGCTTAGGTTCTTTTTATGTGATGTCATGTGTTGAAATAAACGAAGTTGATAAAGATCTAAGAGTGAAACTTACGAGGCAGTATAGTTGTATGACTTCTGCATATGTATGGTTATGATTATGTCGTTGTTAGGGAGTTAAAAGGAAAAAATTTTATCACCATATTTTGAAGAGATTCACGTTGAGAAATTAATATTTTCCGAAAGCAACCAGCAAATAAAATCTTATTTTTCCGCAAACGGGTAACCATGTGATGACCCGGGAGTAGGGTGTCACATTATAAAACATGCAAGTGCATCTATAAGATACAGATTTCATGATAAAAGTCAGACCACAAGGTATATAACATCAACAGAATTCCCAGAATAGCATTTAGTCATGCATATCTGTCGTGTGACATATAACATCAACATAGACAACTTTCTTGTAACCTAAGTGTCATTGGGATTGAGAATTTAGATAAGATAATGAAATCAAGTACTAGTTAAGGTGCAGAAAATTATTGAATCATGAGGAAAATATAAATTAAAATATATCCATTTTTCGTAAGCCAGCTGATTACCATTTTGAACTATTAGAGCTACAAGCCCAGTTGGATAGCCAAACAGCTACATAGAAATGCACAAGACAAAAATCAATATTCAAAATAGTCCTTGACTGAAACAAAATCAAAACGCATGCACTTATACCTTGTAAAATGATGTTGTGACAAAATACGCAGGATACTTTGATAAATCAGGTGGCATAGTAGTAGATCCTTTTGCAGCATCAATCAAGACCATCCATGGTCCATTTATTGTGAAAACCAAAAAATAAGCAACTATGAAATCATTGATGCTTCAAAGAATGTGTAAAAACCATGGTTGTCAGAATCACGAGTTAACTCATAAACTCGTCCGATTCTACGATTCTAGGTAGGGAAAACGGGTGAAGCTCGGTCAGACCCGGTAAACTCGGGTAGACTAGCGATTCTGGAGGCAAGTTAGCGAGTCTGGAGCATTTTTTAAATTGGGGCAGAAAACACCCAAAACAGTTCGTTTTGGGTTGAAAATTTGCTTTTCATCTCTTTTGTCCCATTTCGTTCTATTCCAGCCCTATTCCTCTCTCAATTTCAAGCTTCATCATCAGAGGAAAAACCCTAACACTCCTCTTCAGTCTACACCTCCCCTCGCGAACGGCCACCCTCCCTACCTCTTCCAACCAGCAAGCCATCTCTTTCCCTGCTCGAACATTGTATCTCTTCCCTGCTCGGGCTTGTTGATGAGTGTGATTTCACCTCATATATTTAGGCATTTTTAATTTTATTTTTGTTAGTTTTTACCTTGGAACGGGTAAGGTGGTTTTTGTGGTGTTTGTGTGCAGGAATTGATGATCAAATTGCTAAAGACTAGTTGTGTTGGAGTTTGCATGAAGACTTGCTTGAAAAACAAGAAAAATGAGCCAAACAGAACCCATCACGGCCTGGGGGTG
The DNA here is from genome assembly GCA_035048595.1 of Echinosophora koreensis. NCBI lineage: Eukaryota > Viridiplantae > Streptophyta > Magnoliopsida > Fabales > Fabaceae > Echinosophora > Echinosophora koreensis. The sequence goes on along the minus strand of JAPCYP010000037.1, from coordinate 4,357,417 downwards.
ACCACCATCACGGCCATGATCGCACGAGACTAAAGAAAACGAAGAAAGTGCAAGTCAGAAGCTGTCACGGCATGGACGTGACAGCCATCACAGCCGTGACAGCCTTCCAGAGTGTGACACCCTACTCCCGGGTCATCACATGGTTACCCATTTCCGGAAAAATAAGATTTTATTTGCTGGTTGCTTTCGGAAAATATTAATTTCTCAACGTGAATCTCTTCAAAATATGGTGATAAAATTTTTTCCTTTTAACTCCCTAACAACGACATAATCATAACGATACTTAGATATATAAGCATATACAGAAGTCATACAACTATACTACCTCGTAAGTTTCACACATAGATCTTTATCACCTTCGTTTATTTCAACACATGACATCACATAAAAAGAACCTAAGCTGGTCGTAACTAACAGACAGTTATTGAGAATACCCTTATGGTCATTCCCACTAACAAATACTTCTCCAAGCATCTAGGAGTTAAGTCCTCGAGCGACTTAGTGAATCCCTCCGCTTCGTCCATACTAGTATACCAAAGGAATACGGTAGACTAGAGTAACCTGTTATATTATAAGGGTGAGACGCCAATATATGGATTTAACACAATAACTAAAAGCGTGACTCACAAAACAGCATATACACACATATAGTCATAGCGGCATACATTCTCATAATTAAACAAGTACTTTATCAATGGATTCACATCCGAACAGTCAATGTAACCTACACAAGATTTCATGGCATTTCATCATTCAACATCTAAAGTTTTATGCTAAATCTCTAAAGATTCCAACAACGTATAAATGAGCTGATCAGGCTCCCTCATGGCACATTGTCTACGAAAGAAGCAATGGTCAACTCAACATGGCACATTGCCCAATCATTTGGCATAATGGTCAACACGAATCATGGCACATTGCCCGAACTCCCGGCACAACGGTCAACGTAAATCATGGCACATCGCCTAAAACTCCCAGCACGATGGTCAACACAGATCATGGCACATCATCCAAAACTCTTGGCACGATGGTCAACGTAAGACATGGCACATTGTCCAAACATTCTGGCACAATGGTCAACAACAACAATTCATGGCACATTGTCCATCAAGGTACAATGGTCAACACGATAAATGGAAATATTATCCATACAACACATAATTCTCAACAACACATGACACATTGTCCACTAAGGTACAATGGTCCACTTTACATGACACATTACCCATCAAGGCGAAATGGTCAACGCAACGCGAAATACCTCACGCCTCAAGGCATTCACACAAGACAACGTGGCATGTAATACCTTACTCATTAAGGCACCACACTTGACAACGTTGGGCACGTCTGCCGTAAATGCAAATGTAAAACATTTTGTCCTCGTCATTTTATGTTCATTCATTATATTCTTGTCGAAGCTCAAAATGGCTTACGACTATTCATCGTCTTCAACGTCTTAAAATTCTCATCGTCTCATCATTTTCAACGTCTTAACATTCTCATCGTCACACGGATCAAAGATCTTCGTGTTTTTATTATAGAACACTGGTATCACAACGTCTTGGATACTAGGTTTATTTTTCAACGTGAACACCGTCTTTTGTTTGTGAAACACAATTCAAAACAAAATCTCCGCAACTTATCGAAGTTGACGGAATAACATCGTTAAGTATAATTCGTTTATAGAAAATCATTTCTAATTGAAAATTCCTTTATAACATCATCGGTTACTAAAAATTTAGTTTTCAGAAAGGAGAGTCACTTGAGGCTCAAACTTGTTTAAAATACGTACTGCCGCTTTAGAAATACTTGCCGTCGATACTTTTCCAAATTGTCGTCGTTTAGCCTTTTTCAAGGCATTTAAGCCAAATATTAGCTTTTTCCACTTAAATCATTTTCTAATATCATAATTAAGTTATTTTCGAAAATTAATTTCATAAAATAACTTTTTATAATATTCCAGAATTTTTTACGTAAAAATTAGCGGTACAAAAATAATTTCACGGTTACGTCCTCACTATGACTCATAGTTCACTCTTACAGTGATAAATCATTAAAATAATGATATGTTCCAATATTCCTTATTTTTCCCAAATAAATATTTTTCATTAATATTATAGTCCAATATTTTACCGTTAAAACATTGAATATAATGTACGAAGCTTTTCAAAGCTTTTATCTGATTAATGGATTGGGCACTGACCACTGTCAGGCTTCTCAAACAACATCCACAACAAATATCACAGTAATATTCCCAGGCAGATCATGCATCACAACATCAGAATAGAACACTGCAGATAAACACTTATACGCAGATAAACCATCACAGATAAAAATAACACAACTTAAACAAACATCAACAGATAAATAATACAGACAACAACAAACAGCACATGATTATAGGAAAAACTCCTCAGGTATTCTCCCCTTACCTCTTGAAGAACTTAGCCTCCGATTAAGAAAGTTGACACGGCTCCGAATAACTTTGACACGGCTCCGAATAATCGGTGACACACGTACGTGTCACGAAACACTAACCTTCAACAACACATCCAAACAACCAATCAAAACAAGTAAAACAAACACCTAATCCTCTTTAATAGGTCACGGCCTCCTTAAGGTTTTGTGGCTCAAAATCACTAAACTTGCTTAAGTCATGGATTAATGATCCTAAGCACCTAAGACAATGGTTTAAGGATAAAACAACAAAGTTTTAAATCAAAAACCTCCTAACCTCAAAGATATCATTTTCGGCCATCAAGGGTACACAAAGTTAGGGTTTTCATTTTGTTAAACCAACTTGGATTTGTGAAGATTACATGATCCTTAAGTGGTACAAAACTTAAGTTCATGAACCAAGAACACAAAATCATACTTATACATTTTTAAAGAATTTCGGCCATGACCTAGGATGAAGCTAGAGGATTTTGTTTCTCAAATAAACTTGGATCTAGCATGGCTATATGGCATAAAGATGGAATACATGATCATTCTCAACATAGGAGAACAAAGTTTCCTCCACCTAGTTAAGCTAGGTTTCGGCCTTAAGAGGAAAACAAGGAAGAAAAATTTTGTTCATGACAAGCTCATAGATAACAATAGTTGAGATGATTATAAGCACATAGAAATTGGTTTCACCATTTTAGGAGTTTTCCATGATTTATGGTGATTTTTCAAAGTTCCAGATCTAGAAATGAGAAAATATGATTCATGGCATAAACATGAGAAACAATTGAATATGAAATCTTAGATGATCAAGGATTTGTGCTTTTACCTCTTGAAGATTGAAGACATGAAGAAAATGATCAACCAACACTTATATAAAATCTGGACAGTTTGAGGGTGTGTTGGTTTTGTGAGTATATCTCATGATCTACTCATCCAAAAATTACAAACTTTCGCTTATTGGAAATATAAGAAGAAAAGGAACAACCTTTATGTTGAAGGTTTCATTTGGTTTGGATCATAACATGGGTAAAAATAGGCTTCTTTCTGCTGTCTCGCATGGATCTGAGGATTTAGAGCTGTTTCAGTATTTTGGGGATATCTCCCAATCCACTTATCCGTTTTTGATGATATTTAGCTCGTTGGAAAGAATAGAGAAAGAGGAACAACTTTAATGTTGAGAGTTTTTCGAGTTTCATAACATAAAAGGGTCAGAATTTCGGTGGAATTTATGCTATCATGAACACCAAAGTGTGTTCTTAGAGGAAGAAGATGAAGTTGGAGAAGATGAAGAAGATTGTGGAAGAATGGAGAAGGATGTGGAGACTTCTTGCACTTATGGCAGCCAAGGAAAGGCTTGGGCCTTGTGCCATTTGGGCCTTGCAAGAGTCCAACAAAGTTTCAGGCCCAAAACATAATTTCCAACATAAAAAAACGTTTAAAACTTTAATAAAAAACTTAGGAAATTAATAGTAGGAAATTGGTTTTATGCAATTTAATTCTTAGCCATGATATTGGGCCTTAAAACCGCAGCCCAACACAGGTTTGGATGGGCCAGAATCGATCTAATTCCCTTGGAAGTTCATAGAAACTAGTTTAGGGACCAAAGTGCAATTATTTAAAATTTGCAACATAACCCTGAGCCACATCACACTCTCACATAGAAGACTTATTCCTAAGAGGATATAGGATTTATCTACTCATCGAATCTCGAAACTCTCGCTGTTAGCTTCGTCGTTCGCCCGAAGAAAATAATAATATTTTAGTGCTAACGTATTTTTCTGAAACGTGGGAAATTGTTCGGGGCGTAATATAAAACCTAATAGTTTCTTTCACTAGTCGAAATTATGATTCCTGATCAGTAAAATCTTACTGTCAGTGAAAATACAGAAAACACAAACCGGTTTCCGTCTGAATTTTCATCCCAAAATTTCCCCATAACCATATGAAAATAAGTATGACAGGGAAATGACTTTAGTTTATCCAAAGTCATTTTCTAAATCTCGGATAAAAATATAATCATTTATATAATTATTACCGATATTAGAAAGTCGAAAATCGGGGTGTTACACAGAGCAAGAAGTAAACAAGGCAGAACCTATCACGGCAGTGACAGCCCTCCAGAGCAAGAAGTGAACAAGGCAGGACCTGTCACGGCCTGGCCGTGACAGGCATCACGGCCGTGACGCGTTAATTTTGGGATTCTGATTTTCTGTTTTGATCTGATTTGTAATAGCTTTAATCCCAAGTTAACCTACATTATAAATAGGTCTCTTAGGCTCGAAAATAGGGGATCTTTTGGCTACTAACCTTTGGCAAAAATTAGGATTTCTCTTCTTCTCCAAATTCTTCTCTTCTCTTACACTACCAGAAAACATTATATTAGCGACGGACGATTACCAACGGACAGCGTTTCCATCGGTAGATAGTTAATTTCCGACGGACATAGCCGTCGGTAATTAAGAATATCAACAGTTGCACTCATTATCGACGGAATTTCCGTCGGTAACATTACCGAGGGCCTTTTCCGTCGGAAATTCCATCGGAAATGACGGCAGGAATGACTAATTCTTGGCGGGAAACTGTACCAACGGATACTTCCGTCGGTAATTTTGAATTGTAATTACCGACGGATTAAACCGTCGGAAATATTATGTCAGTACCGATGGAAAATTCCGTCGGTAATCATTTATTTTGAGTCTTCGACGGAAGGTTCCGTCGGTAATCATTTATTTTTGAATTTCCGACGGCTTTTTCCGTCGGAAGCCGTCGGTAACTTCTATTTATCATCACCATAACGACCCTTCTCCCCCCTCCCTCACTTCTCCCTCTGCTCTGCTTTCCCTCTCAGTCTCTCTGCTCTCTGCCCACCACCCTCTCTGCCCACCACCGTCGCCGCCTCCGTTCGTGACGTGAACAGCCCCTCTCATTTTCTCCTCCCCTCTCCACCGAACCACCACCACCCCTTTCTCCTCTCATTTCCTCCTCTCCTTTTCTCCTCCCCTCTCCACCGAACCACCACCACCCCTCTCCTTCTCCTCCCCTCTCCCTATCCCCTCCATTCCCACCAGACCCACATTCCCTTGCAAAACCACCACCACCACCACCACCATTAACCACTACCAGATTCACCACCACCACAGTGTATGTATCCTCCTAATTTTGTTCTTATTTATTTGTAAAAAAAATTTGGATTTTATTGATTAATTATAATTAATGTTGATTAAGGTTATTTTTTGTGTTTTGTTGGCTGTTGTTGTGATGTCTGAAATTTTGTGAATCTGATTTATTTTGTTGTTTTTGTGCTCTTTGTTTTGAGGGCTACCAGAGGTTGAGACTAGCCACCGTCACCTCCTTTGTGTACAACAGTTTCTTGGGCCCCTAGAGGTACTGGCAGTTTTATATTTTGGGATATTAATTATAATTGTTCAATGCATGCTAAAGAAATTGTATAAATTTTATTTGTCTAATTTGTTGTAATTTGTATATACCTGTTTAATTTGTTTGAGTGTATTTTTTTTATATATATATATATTTGTGTAGTTGTAATTAACAAAATTGTCTTTATTAGTTTTAAACTTAGTAAGCTATTGTTTTTGCTAATTGCATAAATTCATTAATTAATGTAGATTAATTAATGAATTTAGTCTAACATAAAATCATAAGGACAAGTACCGTTGATAGGATGAGACATAGCTAGGATTAGTTTACCGGTAAAATTGTTTTCCTCCCACATATACTTGCAGCAGTAGTGATGAAGCTAGCTGATTCGACGTAGCGATGGTGATTGATTATAAGCATGATCGGGATTATTTGTACGTAAATAATGGAGTGATTAAATAATACTTAAGAAGTTAATTAATTAAATCAGATTCGGCAATAATGAGTAGATTTGCCAGTAGCTCATGGTGATCGGTTAAGCGTGATCGGGATCGTTTGTACGTAGTTATGATTTAGTTAATCAATAAAATAATTACATAATTATGAGTAATTAGTTCTTGGTTATGTAATACTTGATATTAGTGAAGAAGTTAATTAATTAAATCATTAATTTAAACTAAAGTAATTAGTTATTATTTAAAAATGTCATATTTGAATAAATCAATCTTATGGGAAGAATTACTAATTATTATTTAAGTAATTAACATCATAGGATTTTAAATAGTCAAGTAACGTAATATGTGGGAAGAATAAAAAAAATATTTAAAAAGAAATTTGTTAGTAACAATTATTTCAGACAATTAACTGATATACTAATAATAGATTTTAAAAGTTGATAAATAATTAAAAGTCAAGTAAACAAACATAAGTAATTAACAAATTCAATAAAATGTTTTGTTAATTAAAATTAATTTAAAACATAAATGATTTAATAAAACATTAGACAAATAATAATGCGAATTTTTTTTGGACAAGGCTTTGTTTAATTATGTGTTTAATTGTTTAATATTATGGTTAAACTTTATGCAAATTATCTCTGTTACTTAAAAATGTTTTAGTTTATTTTTGAGTATAATTTAATACGACATTGAGAAAAACCTTAGTCACCCATTCAAGATTCAATATTATTGAGCATGTGTACTCGTGGTCATGGTATCGCTCATTTTATTGAATCTTGAATTGTCCAATTGGGACAGTTTGGGAAGAAACTTTTTCTCCACTGATATACTAATTACTCACTGATTCTCATATGTTAAATAGTTGATGAAATTTCGGGTCGAAGCATTTCCTTTTGTTCTCCGGGTCCATATTTGATTGTGGTATCTTACCGCGGTCAAGTCGTGTACTTGGAGACCAATGGGAAATGCTGCCGAAATTTCGTTAGCTATAAGGCATGAGAAGCGATGAGTAACTAGTATAATACAGTGTTGAAAAAGTTTTTCCTCGAATGGGATAGGGCCACACCTTTTAAGGAAAGGGAGCGGTTCGGGGTTATAGTATCAAGTTTAAAAATACGTTAATTTATCTGGAAATGCAGAAGGATGGAATATTATCCCCCGAGTCGTAGTTGGGTGTATGATAGGAACGAGTCTGGGAGACGACTTCTGAAACAATCATTTGTAGATGGAGTCGAGGAGTTTATATCGAAAGCCAAGCAACATAGTGATTATGCCGAAGAGGGGGGGGTAAGATGTCCGTGCATAAAGTGCAATTGTATGACGGTTTTGAGTGATGACAACATGAGGTTACACCTATACCGACGTGGGTTCAAGCCTAATTATTGGATATGGACTGATCATGGCGAGGAGTTGGCGGATATTGATATGAATGAAGTCGGTGGTGACGATCTTGACATGGGTGCATCAGGCAGTGGCTTACACGATGACTATTTCGAACAACTCCAGTCAATGCATATGATGGTGGATCATTGTCTTGGGCAACATGGGAATTTCGAGGCGGATGAGTCTGATGACATGGAAGAGCCTCCTAATGAATCGGCACAGAGATTCTACAACTTATTTTTAGAGACAAATAAGCCATTGTTTGAAGGGGCGTCAGATTCAAAATTATCAATTTGTGTTAGGCTTCTAGCTTGCAAGTCCAATTGGAATGTCCCCGAGCAGTGTTTGGAGTTTTTTTGTAAAATGCTTCAAGATGTGACCCCCTTCAAAGAGTTGTTGCCAAAAAGTTATTATGATGGGAAGCGGTTGGTGTCGAAACTTGGGTTGGGGGCTAAGAGGATTGATTGTTGTCCGAACGGGTGCATGCTGTATTATGATAGTGCTTCGGGAACAAATGACAGCACGCTCGATCAATGTAAATTTTGTCAGACATCCAGGTACCGCGTTCAAAGTAGTGACCGTAGTAAAAACAAACGAGTTCCTGAGAAGGCAATGTTCTATCTGCCTATAATTCCAAGGTTGCAGAGATTGTTTGCATCATCGCAGACTGCGGGACAGATGAGGTGGCATTATGAAAATAGAAGAAGTACAGGCGTTATACGCCACCCTTCTGACGGTGAAGCCTGGAAGCACTTCGATCGGGTACATCCTGATTTTGCAGCAGATCCTCGCAATGTACGACTTGGGCTGTGCTCGGATGGTTTCACACCGTACATTCAAGCGTCAGCCTCGCCATATTCATGTTGGCCAGTGATTGTTACGCCGTACAATCTTCCTCCCGAGATGTGCATGTCAAAACCATATATGTTTCTGACTTGTCTCATACCGGGACTATCTAACCCGAAGGCTGGGATAGATGTATATTTGCAGCCTCTTATCGATGATCTGAAAAAGTGTTGGGATGGTGTGGTGACTTATGACGTTTCAAAGAAGCGAAACTTTATGATGAGGGCATCACTGATGTGGACTATCAATGATTTTCCTGCATATGGCATGTTATCTGGTTGGGGGACCCATGGTAAATTGGCGTGCCCGTATTGCATGGAACATGGAAAGGCTTTTACCCTGAGATATGGTGACAAAAGTTCCTGGTTTGATTCTCATCGTCGGTTCTTAGATCGTGATCATCCCTTCTGGAGGAATACCCGAGCATTCAAAAAGAATCAGACAGAAGAGGAAGGTTCACCGCCTTTGTTGACTCCTGCACAAATTTGGGGTCGGGTTAGGGATCTTCCTAAGGTCACTGAAGCAGGTGTCTCAAAATTACCAGGGTATGGAGAATGGCATAACTGGACAAAACAAAGTATTTTTTGGGAACTACCGTATTGGAAGGATAATCTGTTAAGGCATAATCTTGATGTGATGCATATCGAGAAGAATTTCTTTGATAACATTTTTAACATGGTTATGAATGTGTCCGGCAAGACGAAGGACAATGAGAAGGCAAGGATGGACTTAGCTCTGTACTGTAGACGAAAGGATTTGGAGCTGAAGCCGCAGCCTAATGGAAAAATGGTCAAACCAAAAGCTTGTTACAGTCTAACTACCGATGAAGCAAAGTCAATTTGTCGGTGGTTAAAAGACCTTAGGATGCCTGATGGCTATTCGTCTAATTTGGCACGATGTGCTGATGTAAGAACGGGAAGGCTTCATGGGATGAAAAGTCATGATTGTCATGTATTCATGGAGTGTTTGCTTCCTATTGCTTTCGGCTCATTGCCCTCGGTTGTTTCGAACACGCTTACTGAAATCAGTCATTTCTTCAAAGATCTATGCTCTGCAACTTTGAGCGCGGATGGTCTGAATAAGATGGAAGAAAACATTCCAATAATTCTATGTAAGATGGAGAGGGTATTTCCCCTTGGATTTTTTGACTCAATGGAACATCTCCCTGTCCATCTTGCATATGAGGCGAAGCTTGGTGGACCAGTACAATATAGGTGGATGTATCCGTTTGAAAGGTAATTTTATTATATTTTCACATTAAACTCTTAGATCGTCCATGCATTGGATAATGACTTGTCATTCATTTTTTTATTACTTAGATTCATGGGCGACTCTAAACGATCAGTTAAAAACAAGGCTAGGGTGGAAGGATCAATCTATGCTTCTTACTTACACCGTGAGACAACCCATTTTTGTTCCCACTATTTCAATAACTTCATGTTGGCCCCAAGAAATATTAGGAACGAGGTAAGTGCTGATAGTGCAGGGTATCCTTATATGCTGTCCGTATTTAACCTTCCTGGTCGTCATGCTGGCAAGGAGCTTACTTACTGGTTAAGTGATGAGGAGTATACATCGGCCCATGTTCATGTGTTGATAAATTGCACCGAGGTGAAACCATACCACAAGTAAGTTTCAACGACTTAATTTTGACATAACATATACATATTATATCAATTTCTCTGTAAACACATTGTACTCATTTTATTTGTCAGTGTGTTCCTGCAAATTAATCAACTAAGTGAACAAGATGGTTCCGCTCGTACACATGCAGAATTTCCTGAATGGTTCAAGCAACAAGTGTCAATATATATTAAGCTTAAGTTCTAATTGATAAGGTAATTATTTACTATGACTTACATATTCGTAGGTTTATCAGTAACCATTAAGCGTGACTATTCAACACTTGAGAGATTTAGCGTACGAGCCCTATAGCTGTGTTAGATCATGGCATACATACTTTGTTAATGGGTACAAATTCCACATAGATGAATGGAACGTGGGCAAAAAGACAGTTAATAGCGGGGTTGTCGTACAGGGTGAAGGTACTGGTGCATTTTATGGGGTCATAAAACACATATACGAGTTACAATACAATACTACTACTTATCCTAAAAAAGTAGTCATTTTATTTTATTGTAACTGGTTTGATCCATCAAGGGTAGGAACAAAGGTGGATCCCAAGTATGGAACTATGGACATTCGCATGGAAAGAAGATATCAACTGTTTGATCCGTTTATAATTGCTCAGAATGCAAAACAAGTATACTATGTCCCTTATCCAGCAATGAGAACGGACAAATGAGGTTGGTGGTGCGTTGCTGTCACTACTAAGCCTAGGGGTCGCATAGAAATCGATGATGGAGAGGATGAGACGCCCTTCCAGGCGGATGAAGGGTCACATGTCAATGAAGTCATTGAGATCGAGTGTATTACTGGCATGTTGGGATCTGCAAATGAAGGGGAAGAAGTGGTCATTGGCAATCAGTCACCAGAGGAAGAGGTCCAAAGTGATGACTCAATGCAAGAAGAATAAGAGTCAGACTTACAATCAGATGATGATACTGACACTGAATAGGAATGTCTCTGTTAAGTTAAATTTAGTGTATTTTAAATATTTTCTTATGCACTTCAATGTAAGGGTTGACAGATTTTGTTGTATTTTAAACATGTGCCTAATTAGTGACTTAAATGTCGATCGATTTACTAAATTTATATATATGGATTTATAATTGTGCTATAAAAATAGATATGTCAGCATCAGGAGGAGAGCCGCCCCCTCCCCCACCGCCCAGCAGTGATAAGGGGAAGGGGAAGGCTAAGGCACGGGGACGATACACCATCAGGCCCCAGGTGCTTGCTCGTTTTGTTGCAGCCACCTCCGCACCCACCGTACCTACCCCCTTCCCCGCCTCATCCACACCAGCGGCATCTACAGCAGGCTCCCCCACCCATTCTACACCATCCCCCACCCATTCTACACCCTCACCGACCCATACGACACCATCCCCTACCCATATTGTACCACCCTCCATCTATGTCCCTTCGTCCAGTCGCTTTGCGCCAGGACACGCACCAGCCGGCTACTCGCCGCCCCTTACTGGACCCAGACCACACCCACACCCAGTCCCACCACCATCATCGACTGCACCGGCCACACAGTCACCAGGCTTGTCATTTATGCCGACTCCTGGGAGGCGGCCACAGCCAGATACTAGCATTCCATCCGCATCATCCACGGCCGCTCACGATCACGATGTCACCATGCCATCCTCATCGACTGCACAGCAGTCAGTCGCGGCAGAGGAGACTCCTGAGTGGGCCAGGACTCCCTCACCTGAGGATCGACCATGGATCCGGCCAGTTTCTCACACGTAAGTTTCATTTAATTTAGTGTTTTTTAACTTTGACTATTTTAGTTACTATTCATTAAGTGTATATTTGTTGGTTGCCATATTATTGTATTAAAAAATTATAAATTTTTCAGGTGGATCCCATCGAAAGTGGGATCCAAGCACGTTACCTGGGCCATCAAGAAGCATTATCGTCGCTTCTGGCCATCATGGGGGGTGATCCCCGATGCCGACAGAGATCGTATCTTCCGATGATTCGGGGTAAGTTGTTGTTTATTATTTCCTGTAATTGTCCCTTAATTATTTCACGTATTTTATATATTTTTTTTGTATAATGTTATTAATGTTTTTTTCTTTGTCCACAGGAGCTTGTGCGTTGGTTACCGGAGCATGACTCAGAGATACGCGCTACCTTTAACGAGCGCGCACCGCACCGACTGAGGGACATGCTCCAGGAGTGTAGGGAGGATCGGATACGTCGGGATTACATCGGGCCCAACATCTGGGCCCAGCTATGTGCCTACTGGGACACTCCAGCTTACAAGTTGAAGTGTCTGCAGGCGAAGAGGAATCGGGCTTCAGAGAGGGGTGAGAGCATGCACACCGGTGGCTCGATTAGCCACATGCAGCATGCCATTAACATGGTATGTATATATAAATAATTTAATATATAAACTGTACATTTTTGTTAACAATTTAAAAAATATTTAATTGATTTTATTCCTGTGTTGATTGCAGGCAGGAGAGCTTGCCCGGACCGTCGATGTACCTACCGTCGATGTCCCTCCCGTCGATGTCCCTTCCGTCTTTCAGCAGACGCATATTCGCTCGGACACCGGCCAGTATGTTGATGAGAGGTCGAGGGAGACCATGGTGAGCTATATATATATATATAAAGTGCTATCACATTTAAAGTATATGTTAGTGTTATAGTTTAATAACATAATTTTTGTAATGTATTCATCACAGGAGTGTTGAGACCTCACAAGTCTAAAACACATTCAAAGTGTAAATCCTCTATGTTTTGATGATTCCAAATAGTTCAAGTATGGTAATATTGAACCAAAAGAAATTACTGATATATTTGATAAGTGTGCAGGAAAATAGACTTGAAGTCACTCGTCTAAATTTCACCCGTCTATTTTTTTTAGTAGAAGCTCAGCAGTGACTCGTCTAAGTTTCACTCGTCTAGAAAATTAATCAAAGAAAGTCAACGCTCAAGAAAGACTAAGCTCAGTTGATGACGTGGCAAGAAGCATGCATCTAAGTTTGGCTCAGCTAAGCTTTCACCAGTCTAACTTTGGAACAAGCTTTCACCCGTCTAAGTTTGGAACAAGCTTTCACCCGTCTAACTTTGGAACAAGCTTTCACCCGTCTAAGTTTTTGGATGACATCCACCCGTCTAAAAATTCTCATTGCTGACACCAAGTCAGTATGTCAGAAATCAAGTCCTAGTCACCATATTCAAAATTATAGGCCATCCTTAAGGATCTCGAAGACCTATGGACAATAGCTCGAAGGACAAAGAATAAAGAACGTTGTTTCAAGGTTTTAAGGAATAAACACGCTATCTCTGCACCACTACAGTAACCTTTTGCCTGTTCTAGTACAAAGTAAAAAGTACTTTATGCAAAGTAAACTGATGTTGCACTAAAAGAAGAAAACTCTCTGCAACAAGTACAAGAAGCCTGCTGCCATATACTCTGATAGAACAGCTGTTCAGTTTAAAGTGTACTCTTGGACACTCTTGACAATGCCCAATGTTTTCAAGCATTTAATGAATACTCAGAACGACTCTTTGGCATTAAATGGTGTCTCAGAAAGCTCAAGTCAGATGCAAACACTTTCTGAAGCTGTGTCAAAACGGATCTCTTGATTGAAGCCTTTATATAGATCAAACAAAAAAAAAGAAGAAGTTGAAGATCAAAAGAACTCTGCACAGAAGCATTTACTCTCTTCATTAACTTCTTCATTCCTTCATTGAATACATATTCAATCATTTGATATAAATACGCAGTCTTTCATACTTCATATTTATTCCACTCTCTGAGTGTGATCTGAAAGACTTGCAAGTTGTATTAACTACACAAAACTTGCTATCCATTACTGTTTTTGAGCCTGAAGAGGCTAGGTGAGAAAAAAATACTTATTTGAGTGTTGAGCCTGAAGAGGCTAGGTGTGCAAAGAATACTTGTACTGTAATTTACTCAGTTATAGTGGAAACTTGGTGCTGCCAAGAAACTGGACGTAGCCCTGTGGATTTTAGGGTGAACCAGTATAAATCTCTTGAGTGATATTTCTACTCCCTTATCTTTTAATTTGCTTGAGTATCGTTTCAGTCTTAGCTTTTTAACTTGGGGAGTTAATACTGTGGTTATCAAACTCTTTTTAACCTTCTTCGTTTGTGTGTGCTATTCTGTTTTAATATTAGACGTTTCACTCGTCTAATCCTCTCTTAATCAAACCTTCTTGCTGTGCCTGCGAAAATCTTTTTAAGTAACCGAAAAAGTTGGTAAACACAATTCAACCCCCCCTTCTTGTGTTCACTTTGGTTATTTCAGTTGGTATCAGAGCTCAGCCTCTGGGTTGAGTACTTAACAGTGTAGAGGAAAAGATCTTGGAGATGGCAGGAGAAACCAGTGGAAGAAAGAACCATGCTGGAGAAGGATCCTCAATGTCGAGACCTCCTTTCTTCAATGGAGAGGACTACATCTACTGGAAAGAAAAGATGAAGTGGTTTTTACAATCCACTAACTCTGATCTTTGGGATATCATTGATGAAGGTCCTTTTGTCCCTAAAGATGACAAAGGAGAGGAAGTTCCTAAAGCAAACATGACCACTGATCAAAGAACAAAGTGGCAGCTTAATGCCAAAGCTAGATATGCAATCATGTGTGCTCTGAGCAGAGAAGAATTTGAAAAAGTCTGTGCTTGTGAGTCTGCAAAAGAAATGTGGGACTCACTAGCTATTGCTCATGAAGGAACTAGCAAAGTCAAAGAAACAAAAGTCAGCATGCTTGTCAGAAAGTATGAGCTGTTCAAAATGGAGGAAGGTGAAACTATTGGCCAAATGTATGGAAGGTTTCAAACCATAACCAATGGATTGAAATCTCTGGGAAAAATTTACAAGACTGAGGAACACATTCAAAAGATTCTCAGAAGTCTTCCAAAACAATGGAGACCACTTGTAACTGCTGTGTCTCAGGCCAAGGATCTAACAACAATGAAGCTTGATGAGCTTCTTGGGACTCTTCAGATTCATGAACAAGAACTGATTGAAGAGAACAATGGAAAGAAAAACAAGTCCATTGCACTCAAAGCTGACAAGAGGTCATCTAAGGGAGCAAGTTCAAAAGCTCTCAAAGCAGATGAATCTTCAGAAGAATCTGGAGAATCAAATGAGGATGACTCAGATGATGAAGATGATGAACTGTCTCTCTTCACCAGAAAAATGAAGAAGCTGTGGAAGAAAAGAAACTTCAGAAAAGACAAACCCTTCAGGCGCTTCAACAAAGACAAGCACAACAAGGATGGTGGATCTAATGACAGAAATGTCATTGTATGCTATGAATGTAAAAAGCCTGGTCACATCAAGGCAGAATGCCCTCAACTCAAAAAGCAATCTTCCAAGAAATTCTTCAACAAGAAAAAGAAAGGAATGATGGCTACTTGGGAAGATCTTGATGAAAGCTCCACTGAAAGTGAAGGAGAGGAGCTTGAAGCAAACCTCTGTCTTATGGCTGATACAGATTCAGAATCAGAAACTGAGGTACATTCTGAACTTGAAAAATTGAATGATGCCTATGATGAACTTTTGGAAGAATCCAACTATATATCTAAGGCCTTTAGATCCCTCAAGAGACAGTATGCTAAACTCTCTAATGAGTATACACAGAAATCTCTAGAGTGTGAAAAGTTAGCTGAAGAGAATAGTAAACTTAAGACTGAAAAGTCTGAAGTTGAGATCTCAGTTGAAAATCTACCATCTGAAGAAGTAACTAAACTTCAACAGAAAGTAGAAGAGCTCACCTCAGATCTTGCCAAGTTTGTTAATGGTAGAGATAATCTGACTAAACTCTTAGGAAGTCAGAGGCACTCCCTTAACAAAGAAGGTATAGGATATTCCAATCAAGAACATCATAAAGGATCAACAAAATTTTCAAATATAGCTGTTAAATCTATATGTTCCTACTGTGGAAAAGCTGGACATATCATGTCTAAGTGTATTCACAAAAAGAGAAGGAAGTCTTTACAGACTCCTCACACTAACAAAAAAGGACCCAAGAAAATATGGGTACCTAAGGTCATGATCATTCCTGTTGCAGACATTCTCAACAGAACAAAGCAAACACCTGTCATGGTATCTGGACAGTGGATGCTCGCAACACATGACAGGCGAAAGGTCTATGTTCCTAGACCTCCAACCTAAGAAAGGTGGACATGTAACTTTTGGTGGCAACCAGAAAGGAAAAGTTGTTGGTTTAGGTAAAATTGGTGGTAAACCTCCCTTACCTATTATTCATGATGTGTTATTTGTGAAAGGATTAAAACATAATCTGCTTAGCATAAGTCAATTATGTGACAGTGGACTTTCTGTATCTTTTTCTAAGGATGCATGCATGGTCAATGACTGTAATGGAAAAACCCTCTTTTCTGCTAAAAGGCAAAACAATCTGTATAAGATTGACATGACTGAACTTTCAGATCAAAGTGTAACATGCTTTATGTCTAAAGAGGATGAAAAATGGCTGTGGCATAAGAAATTAGGACATGTTAGTATGAAGCAAATTTCTAAATTGAAAAAGCATAACCTTGTGAGAGGATTGCCTGACATTTCTTTTAAGAAAGATATTTTGTGTGATGCATGTCAGAGAGGTAAACAAGTAAAATCAAGTTTCAAATCCAAGAAAGAAGTCACATCCTCTAGACCTTTGCAACTGTTACACATGGATCTGTTTGGACCAGTTAGTGTGGCTAGCCTAGGTGGAAAGAAATATGGTTTTGTCATAGTTGATGACTATTCTAGATTTACATGGGTACTCTTCTTAACCCACAAGGATGAATCTTATAAGGCATTTTCAGTATTCAGTAAAAGAGTACAAAATGAGCAAGGTTTTTGTATCTCTGCTATAAGAAGTGATCATGGAGGAGAATTTGAAAATGAGCAGTTCAAACTGTTCTGTGAGGAAAATGGTATTTCTCACAATTTCTCTGCACCTAGAACTCCACAACAAAATGGAGTAGTTGAGAGAAAGAACAGATCTCTTCAAGAGATGGGAAGAACAATGCTTAATGAAAATAATCTTCCTAAGTACTTCTGGGCAGAAGCCATTAACACTGCTTGTTATGTACAAAACAGAATACTGATCAGGCCTATTCTAAATAAGACTCCTTATGAATTGTGGAAAGACAGAAAACCCAACATATCATATTTTCATGCATTTGGTTGTGAATGTTATATTCTCAACACAAAAGATCATCTTGGTAAATTTGATTCTAAAGTAGATAAAGGAATATTTATTGGTTATTCTGAAATGTCTAAAGCTTTTAGAATTTTCAATTCTAGAACTTCTGTTGTAGAAGAATCAATTCATGTAAAGTTTAACGATGGTTTGAAGACTGATAGGGAACTATCAGATCTAGAAGATGATGTTGCAGGTATTGAACTCAATCCTACAGTAGAAGAATCTTCAGACAAGTCAAAAGTAGACGTATCTGAAATACAGACTGATGCTGATAAGTCTGAAACTCAGACTCTGAAGAAAGATTGGAAATTCAAGACCTATCATCCAGAAGATCTCATCATTGGAAGTCCATCTCAAGGAGTTAGAACCAGATCTGCCTTCAATGAAAACAACAACATGGCCTTCATATCAGATTTGGAACCTAAAAAGATTGAAGAAGCTCTGCAAGATGAAAGCTGGATTCTAGCCATGCAAGAAGAGCTAAATCAGTTCAAAAGGAATGATGTCTGGACATTAGTTTCTAAACCCAAAGAGAAAACCATTATTGGAACCAGATGGGTGTTTAGAAACAAACTAGATGAAGATGGAAAAGTGGTAAGGAACAAGGCAAGACTAGTTGCTCAAGGTTACAATCAACAGGAAGGTATTGATTTCACTGAAACTTTTGCTCCTGTAGCTAGACTAGAAGCAATTAGGATTCTCATGTCATATGCTGCACAACATGATATGACTCTTTATCAAATGGATGTTAAAAGTGCATTTCTAAATGGAATAATTGAGGAGGAAGTTTATGTCAAGCAACCTCCAGGTTTTGAGGACTCTGAAAATCCTCACCATGTCTTTAAGCTTAAGAAAGCTTTATATGGACTCAAACAAGCTCCTAGAGCTTGGTATGATAGATTAAGCACATATCTAATGGAAAATAACTTCATTAGAGGAAAAGTAGACACTACACTTTTTAAGAAATGCTCAAGAAAAGACTTCATAATAGTACAGATCTATGTTGATGATATTATATTTGGTGCTACTAATGAAAAGCTCTGCAAAGAGTTCTCTGAGTTGATGCAGAATGAATTTGAAATGAGCATGATGGGAGAGTTGAAGTTCTTCCTTGGTCTTCAAATAAAACAGTCAAATGATGGAATCTATATCCATCAACAGAAGTACACCAAGGAGCTTCTGAAAAAGTACAAAATGGAAAATTCAAAGCCTATGAGTACTCCTATGCATCCAACGGTTGTTCTAAACAAAGATGAGGAAGGTAAAAAGGTAGATCAAACTGTCTACCGAGGTATGATTGGATCTTTGCTATATTTAACTGCTAGCAGACCTGATATTCAATTCAGTGTCTGTCTTTGTGCTAGATTTCAATCTGACCCTAAGGAATCTCATTATAAGGCTGTCAAAAGAATTTTCAGATATTTAATTGGAACCACTAACCTTGGTCTATTATATAAGAAATCTGAAGATTTCAGGTTAGCTGGATTTTGTGATGCTGATTTTGCTGGAGACAGAATTGATAGAAAAAGCACCAGTGAAGGATGTCACTTCATTGGAACAAATATGATCTCTTGGTCAAGCAAAAGGCAAAGCACCATTGCTCTATCAACTGCAGAAGCTGAATATATATCTGCAGCTGGTTGTTGTTCACAACTACTCTGGGTAAAATATCAACTTGAAGATTATTCAATGATTGAGCATAATATACCTGTTTGGTGTGATAATACTAGTGCTATTAATCTGTCTAAAAATCCAATACAGCATTCTAGAGCAAAGCATATAGAAATAAAGCATCATTTCATTAGAGACTATGTTCAAAAAGGTGTTTTTGAAATTAAGTTTGT
Source organism: Echinosophora koreensis (assembly GCA_035048595.1). NCBI lineage: Eukaryota > Viridiplantae > Streptophyta > Magnoliopsida > Fabales > Fabaceae > Echinosophora > Echinosophora koreensis. The sequence goes on along the minus strand of JAPCYP010000037.1, from coordinate 4,338,242 downwards.
AAACACTGATTATCAGTGGGCAGACATTTTTACCAAACCCTTAAGTGAAGACAGATTTGTTTTTATAAGAAGAAATCTTAACATGCATAATGTACCTGATTAAATGTTTTGCTGTGTTGTCAGAAAAATTACTTGTCTATATTTTCTATGATTACTTGACTCGTCTAATTTAGCCAAGCGTCTAATGACGTGGCTAAAAGCACTCAGTGCTAAATTCTGACTGAGACACACGTACATTATGCATTCCCCTCCTTTTCTAAAATATTTTATTTTGTTTGAAATTGATTGTCTATCATTTATGGCAACACTCTCTTTCCTCTTTCCCAATGCAAAAAGCACTCAAGCGTTTTTAGCATAAACCCGTGTCTTTTCAAAAACTACCCACTCAAAAGTTCCTTGCTTACAAACTCTCTCTCTAAGCTCTCTTCGTCTTCACCTTCACGAAACCTTCTCTGTCAAACCCTAATCTCTTCTCTCAAATCAATGGCACCCAAAAGCCTCCTTGAGACGCTATCTGAGAAGACTAAGGTATCTGTTACTGAGTTGAAGAAGGTGCTCCCTGGAAGAGTTCCAAACTTTGATGAACTCAGAACCAAAGGTTTGGACGTACTCCCGGAACTTAACCATGCTGGATGGTTACCATTCTTCCAACTGCAAGAACTTGCCTTCCCTGCTCTTGTTAGGGATTTCTGGACTACAGCGAAGATCACCAAGGACACCACTACCCACATGATTTCTGGGGATGTTGGTGAGGATCATATCTTCATCACTCACGAGTTACTCGCTGAAGTAACAAGATGCCCTAGGGAAGGAGCTGGGCATTACAAAGACTGGATGAAGGATCAAGGGGAAGCCAATGTAAATTTGGTACTCTATGGGACTGCAAACCCTGACAACATGGACTCCAAGTATCTGACCCCCAAGGCAAGGTTTTTACATGTTTTGCTTATCAACTGTGTAATGCCTTGGACTGGGTCTAGAAACCATGTCAATTTACTGGAAAAGTTTGCCCTATTCCATCTTATCCAAAGAATAAAGATAGACATAACTGATCTAATCTTTATTCATATGGAGAAAGCAGTAAAGGGAAAAGATAAAGATTACCCCTTTGGAATGGTTATGACTAGGATCTTCAGGGCTTGTAAGTTGGATTTAAGAAGGGCTGTTTCTGCTGATCTCTGTTCTGAGATTACCACAAAAAACCCTGGCCTTAATGAAGATGAACCTGAATCCTACTCTGGATGGCAATGCTGAAGCCTCTGCTCAGATGGAAGCAACTGTTTCCATTCCTGGTGTTAAATCTGAAGTGGTTGAGGAACCAGCTGAGGAAATTACTGATCAGCTTCAGAGGAAGAAGAGGAAGATTACAAAAACCACTGCTGAAACTGCTGGGACTGAAGAGTCTACTCAGGTTGTTGAACCTGCTGCTGCTGCTGTCTCTGAGGAAGCTACTGCCTCTGTACCTAAGATCACCAAGGTATTCAAGAGAAAGAGGACAGTACAAGCTGAGGGGGAGTCTCAATCAGAAGAGACTGTGATCCCTAAAAAGAAGAGGACAACTGTTACAAAGAGGAAACTTGTTTTGCCTCCCTCTTCATCTCCATCACCATCACCCTCACCTAAGAAGGATTCATCCCCTCCACCTCAGGAAACAGAACCTTCTATTACCACAGTTCCAACTCCACAACCTTCACCTCAAAGAATGCCTACACCACCTCACAGATCCCCTACACCTCCTCCATCATCAAAAATTCCAACACCACCTCTATCACCAAGAATTCCCACTCCACATACTTCACCACAAATCCAAACTCCACCACATACATCACCTAACCATCACTCTCCTGAACCTAACCCTACCACATCAGAACCTCACATGTCTGATACTCACTCACCTGCTCCACCCTCACCACAAATATCTCACCATTCTGATATTCCTCAAACTGAGGATATCAATGACTTTGAGTATTTTGACAACCCTATTTCACCACCCTCACCACACTCACCAATCCCTGACCATATCTCAAACCAATGCCAAGTGCCTCTGAGAACAGTCTTTCCAGACTTATTCTCTGAAACCAGACACAACTCTCTCCCCTTAGCCACTTTACCACCCTACAACTCATCCTCCAGAACCACACCCTTCTCTGTAACAGATGATCTCTGTCCCTCTTACCTTGATGGCAAGACTCTGGACATGATTGCTTCCCTGGAGGCTGAAAGGCAGATTGTGAGGCTGGAAAGGTTGCAGAAGCCAGTAGGAAAATGGCTATTTAATCCTCACATCTTCATGAAGCCCTCCACTACCATAAGAGTAATGCCTGACTCAATGGTGTTGAAAGGAAAGCAGAAGACAATATTCCTGCCAGTAGAGTAGAAGTTTTCCCTTATCAGAAGAACTGATCAGAAGCTGAAATTCAAAGAGAAGATGTTCTCTAAGGGTGGCTGCAGTTCTGGGTTGACAGAAGAAGAGAAGGCAGACATTCCCACTAGAGGTAGCCAAGCCTATGCTCTCTACCCCGTCTCACCCTCTATTTACTTTATCCCTCCCTTTTTCATGGTATTCCCCTTCTCTGTCCTAAACTTTCCTGAAACTGCCCCTTTCACTCACATAAATCTCATTAGGAGATCTTATGAGTTTCTTCTATATATCATAAATTCCCCTCTACATCATGACAGAATTCATGCCTTTTTAAAAGAATTCTGCCCTAATAATGATTTTGAAACCACTCTGTCAACAAATGTGTTTCTAGATCCTCACCCTGAGGATGATATTATTGTTGAAGAGTTACCTCCTACCCCTCCTCCTTGTCCATCAGCTTCTGGAACTTCTCTGGCCACTACAGATTCTACTGCTCCAGTTGTTGCATTTGATCCTGCTGCACATCAAAGACTGGATGAAATGGCTACAAGTTTGCAGACTATCATTCAAAGACAGGATGAAGCAATTGCTCAACAGACTGCATTTCAAGCTCAGATGTTGGCTCAGCAGCAAGCAATGCAGCAGATGATGGAAGCTTTCTTCAAAAGCCAAGGAGGCCCTAGTTCTTAGTGTTTAGAAATCTGTTTTTCATTTCTTTGATGAGTCATGCAATGTACTAAGTCAGTGATGTCTATCACTTGTAATCTTTCATGACTTTGATTAAATGACATGAATTTTTCATCTGGCAATTTCTCTTCTACGATTTTTTTTTTTGTGTTTGATTGATGCCAAAAGGGGGAGGAAATATAATTAAGTTTTCATGATTTTATGTATATGTATGTTATTCTTTCTAATATCATGATGTTCTGATATCTGTCTTAGTGCATAAACTAAGGGGGAGCTTAACATACCCTGATCAATTATATCTGTTTAGAAATTTCTACTGTTTCTTTTTTATGTTCAATAAAATCAGAAAAGATATTTGTCATCATCAAAAAGGGGGAGAATGTTGAGACCTCACAAGTCTAAAACACATTCAAAGTGTAAATCCTCTATGTTTTGATGATTCCAAATAGTTCAAGTATGGTAATATTGAACCAAAAGAAATTACTGATATATTTGATAAGTGTGCAGGAAAATAGACTTGAAGTCACTCGTCTAAATTTCACCCGTCTATTTTTTTAGTAGAAGCTCAGCAGTGACTCGTCTAAGTTTCACTCGTCTAGAAAATTAATCAAAGAAAGTCAACGCTCAAGAAAGACTAAGCTCAGTTGATGACGTGGCAAGAAGCATGCGTCTAAGTTTGGCTCAGCTAAGCTTTCACCCGTCTAACTTTGGAACAAGCTTTCACCCGTCTAAGTTTGGAACAAGCTTTCACCCGTAACAAGCTTTCACCCGTCTAACTTTGGAACAAGCTTTCACCCGTCTAAGTTTTTGGATGACATCCACCCGTCTAAAAATTCTCATTGCTGACACCAAGTCAGTATGTCAGAAATCAAGTCCTAGTCACCATATTCAAAATTATAGGCCATCCTTAAGGATCTCGAAGACCTATGGACAATAGCTCGAAGGACAAAGAATAAAGAACGTTGTTTCAAGGTTTTAAGGAATAAACACGCTATCTCTGCACCACTGCAGTAACCTTTTGCCTGTTCTAGTACAAAGTAAAAAGTACTTTATGCAAAGTAAACTGATGTTGCACTAAAAGAAGAAAACTCTCTGCAACAAGTACAAGAAGCCTGCTGCCATATACTCTGATAGAACAGCTGTTCAGTTTAAAGTGTACTCTTGGACACTCTTGACAATGCCCAATGTTTTCAAGCATTTAATGAATACTCAGAACGACTCTTTGGCATTAAATGGTGTCTCAGAAAGCTCAAGTCAGATGCAAACACTTTCTGAAGCTGTGTCAAAACGGATCTCTTGATTGAAGCCTTTATATAGATCAAACAAAAAAAAAAGAAGTTGAAGATCAAAAGAACTCTGCACAGAAGCATTTACTCTCTTCATTAACTTCTTCATTCCTTCATTGAATACATATTCAATCATTTGATATAAATACGCAGTCTTTCATACTTCATATTTATTCCACTCTCTGAGTGTGATTTGAAAGACTTGCAAGTTGTATTAACTACACAAAACTTGCTATCCATTACTGTTTTTGAGCCTGAAGAGGTTAGGTGAGAAAAGAATACTTATTTGAGTGTTGAGCCTGAAGAGGCCAGGTGTGCAAAGAATACTTGTACTGTAATTTACTCAGTTATAGTGGAAACTTGGTGCTACCAAGAAACTGGACGTAGCCCTGTGGATTTTAGGGTGAACCAGTATAAATCTCTTGAGTGATATTTCTACTCCCTTATCTTTTAATTTGCTTGAGTATCGTTCAGTCTTAGCTTTTTAACTTGGGGAGTTAATACTGTGGTTATCAAACTCTTTTTAACCTTCTTCGTTTGTGTGTGCTATTTTGTTTTAATATTAGACGTTTCACTCGTCTAATCCTCTCTTAATCAAACCTTCTTGCTGTGCCTGCGAAAATCTTTTTAAGTAACCGAAAAAGTTGGTAAACACCATTCAACCCCCCCTTCTTGTGTTCACTTTGGTTATTTCAAGGAGGAGTACAATGCCAGGTTCAGTCGGGTTGCATCTGAGGTTGCCTCTTGCTCTGGTGCCTCGGATCCTTCTCAGCTAGACCCTGCTGAGGTTGAGCGGATACAGACCCAGGTCTGGATGGATGTCACGGGCGGGAAGAAGAAAGGGCGGATCTACGGTACCGCGTCTCTAGCTCGTACCATCCGTCGGGGGTCGTCGTCGAACTTGACCATTCGGGAGACTCCACCCTCCGGCCCACAGGACACGGAGGAGATGCGGCGGATGAGGAAGGAGCTGGAGGAGCATAGGCGGAATTCAGAGCGCATGCAGCAGCGGATGGAGTCATGGTCGCAGGTGATGACCACTCTGATCGATTTGCTTCCACCTGAGAGGCACAGCGCTATGCAGGGGGTACTCGATACTGGCGAGCCCTCCACTACTCGTACCAATCCACCGCCGCAGCCGCATGATGGCGATGTGCCTACTGGGCCGCAGGATGATGGTCACCTGACACCGGCGACATCCCCCCGACAGGATGACGACGTTACCCATTATTATGATGACTATTACAATAGTTATATAGATGTAGCTGAGTTTAATACATTGACGGATATTTATGTATTTGTTTGTATTTTAATGTAACTGCATTTTTAAATTTAATTTGTAATTTCAGTTTTGAATTTAAATTATTATATTTAATTAATTATAATAAAATTAAATTAAACTTAACGTTTAAAATAAAAATAAAATAATAATCACTATTTAAAATAAAAATTAAATAATAAATAATAATTAAAATAAAAAATTTATTTAATAATTATAAATAAAATAACATTAACAAATTAATCAATATTTAAAAACAAAATAGTATTAAAAATAAAAAATAATTCAGAAAACATTTCCGACGGAATTATCCGTCGGAAACCATGGCTCAGAATTTCCCACCGACTTTTCCGTCAGAAGAGTTTCCGACGGATAAGTCCGTCGGAAACCAAGGCTCGGAATTTCCCACCGACTTTTCTGTCGGAAAATCCGTTGTAAGTTTTCGACGGTATAATCCGTCCGTAACATTACCGACGGACCTCCGTTCCGTCGGAAATGCTTTCCGACGCGCTGGATTCCGACGGTTGACCGTCCGTCGGAAATGGTGTTTTCCGACGGCTTCTTTGCCATTCCGACGGGTTTTGGCCGTCGGTAAACGCCTTATTTTTTGTAGTGTTAGGATTTTTATGCTTTTATTAATCAAGTTTGCTATGAACATGGCAATGCTTGAATAGTCACTTTATTTCTAGGAATTGGGGCTATGCCCAAGACTCGTTTTATATGATGAATTGACGTTTTTCCTTTCTTGTTAATTTCAAATTGCTTTCGATTTAATTCCTATTATTTGAATCACTTGTAAATTCGATGGCTACTTATTTGCATGTCGTAGATACTCTAAGGACGAACTTAGCGGTGAATTTAGGTATCAGATCTATAGGAATTGAACTTAGCACTTAAATCACGAAAGTTAGAAGCGGTCCTTCAGGGTTCATTGAATTGTCACAAATCTCAATAGGTTCAATTTAAATATAATTATCACGAGAGTAGGGTCTGGTTTAATTGTCCACGGTTCTTGTATCTCGAGAGGGAACATTAACTTTATTAGGATAAATTAACCTTCAAAAGCAATTGTGATAATTAACAAGAGGGTAGTCAATTTAGTAGCATAAGCAGTCTTGTTGGTAACCCAATTCCTGGAAATCACTTTTAATTGAAAAACTCCAGATTTGATTTGCTTTGCGATTCTATTTGATTGCGTTTTAAAATATTTGATTTGTTAGTTAATTCTTATTTCAAAAACCAAATCTTTTTCTGGTTTTGTTCAATTAATTTAATACTTAATTGTTATTTAAGATCACGGTTTCTGTGGGTTCGATCTTTTTATTACTTGATGACGAAGCCGTTCACTTGCGGAGTCACGCTATCAAGTTTTTGGCGCCGTTGCCGGGGACTGTGCTTTCTTGAATACCAATTTAATTTTTAAATTTATTTTTCCAAACAATTTTTTTCTTTTTTTGGTGTATCTATTTCTCTATTTGTAGGTGATTTTTCTCTTTTATGCGAAGATCCCAAAGTCTTGGATCTCTTATTGAAGTTGATCCCGAGATCGAAAGAACTTTTCATAGACGTAGAAGACTACAAAGACAAAGAGCGAGAGAAAAATTGATCCTCATTCCAATCATGGCCGATCAACCCGCGGATACCAAACCACTAAAGGACTACGCAGCCCCAAATGCTAGGGGTTTTCGAACTGGGATTGCTAGGCCAAAAATTGAGGTGGAGAATTACATTATACCGCCCCAGTTAATTGGCATGATTAGGCAACATCAGTTTGGAGGATTACCCTCGGAAGACCCGACTGATCATGTGGAGACATTCTTGGAATTCACCGATGCAATAAGAATTCAAGGTGCATCTGTTGATGCTATCCGCTTGAGGTTATTCCCCTCCTCTCTGACTGGAAAGGCAAGAGCTTGGTTGAATATAGTGCCTGCTAATACTTTGTCAACTTGGGACCAATTGGAGTAGGCGTTCTTGGAAAAATTATTCCCACCATCCAAGACCGCTTACCTACGAACTCAGATCACCGGCTTCTTCCAAAAGGACGGAGAATGCTTATCCGAAGCTTGGGATTGTTAAGAGGATTGCTAGAATCTTGCCCACATCATGGGCTTGAGAAGTGGCTTTTAGTGCATACCTTCTACAATGGATTGGACTATTCTTCGAAGGTGTCACTTGACTCCGCAGTTGGTGGAGCATTGATGAATAGACCATTGGCTCAAGCATTTGATATCTTTGAGAACGTTGCCACCAACTATCATCAATGGGGTTCAGAAAGAGGTAATAACCCGAAAAAACTTTCGGGAGGTAAGTTTGATGTGGATAGCTCAGATTTGATTATGTCTAAATTTGATATTTTTGCGATAAAAGAACTTGGATTCCAAATTCCTCTCTCACTCCCTAAAACCTTAAGATAGTGTTAAATTGAAAGTCTTTTTCTCATGAATTAAATATCTAAAAGGACGGATGAGGTGACTTTTTAAATATTTCAAGAACTTAATTTATGACCTAAAAACTTTTAAGCACATGTCTGGAGAGACCATAATTTTTCAAGTCTCAAATTGAGGGTTTAGTCAATTTACTTAATTGGATTGACATGAATGTTTGTCGTAACAATAAAATCAATAGTCTAAACAAGGAAAAAAAAGACCCATGTTAGAATAAGATTCGACTGCAAATAAGAAGGAAAAAAATATACATTATAATGAGATTACAAAAACAATGTCCAATTATAATATAGTGATATTTTTTCGGGAATTTATAATATAATGATAATGATAATGATAATGATAATGATAATGATATCGGGCGGTTAATGTCCCAATCGGAATTGGGGGATGGTAGCTCTACGTTTTTTTAGGAGTGTTAGCATCAAACTCTCTAACACACTCTTTCCAACACACTTTATCGTATTGGTTAAAATTAATGTGAGTTCCACTATTTTGGAAATGGGTCACATTAATTCATGTGAGTCTCACTTGAATTTTGTAGAACCCACACGAATTTCAGCCAGTAAGAGGGAGTGTATTGGAAAGAGTGTGTTAGAGAGTATGTCGCTAACATTTCTCATATTCCTAAACTCCAATACACCACAAAAAACTCCAATACACCATAAAAATTGTACAACACAAAAAACTCCAATACACCACAAATTTTTTTAAAAAAAATTCAATATTAGAGTTATTTGTGGTGTTTTAGGAATATTGAATTTTTAAAAAAAATAGGAAACAATTAGAGGTATTTCAGGAATATTGAAAAAAAAATTAAAAGTTTTTTGTGGTGTATTAGATTTTTTTGTGGTGTAAAAAGTTGCTCCCTTTACATGATGCCAGACCTAGCCCAGTCTCGACGGCTAATTTGGAATTGGAATGGGCCGCAATGGTTCAAAATCCACATGTGGAAGGTAGCCCATGGACGCCTCCTTACTAATCTCAGGAGAAGTGCGTGGCTTATTGTTCCCCTGATTGCACTCATTACACGTGATTTCCCTCAGGCATCTCAAACCTGGATTCATCTCATAAAGTCCTCTTGTCTCATTGAGTTCTATAATGTTGATCTTCATGATTGGATCCTTCTCAACTTGAATGGTAAACTGGGCGTTTCTAATAACATTTTTTACAATTTCGCCACATTGTGTGTTACAATTGGAAGTTCCCTCCCACGGCTGGTACAAGTTGAATGTGGATGGGGCGTCTAAAGGGAATCCGGGAGAGGCTGGTTACACCGGTCTGATCCGGGAAGATAAAAAGGCTCCTTATCTCTTCTTATTGTTAGTTGTTGGTGTCTTAAATTCATGCAACTATGGTCCTTGGTTAATTGTTCATGCAACTTGAATAATGTAGCATATCAATGATGGGTGGACCGTGGAATCATTACAATTTTTCATGGAAGGGTATGGTTTGAATGAATATGATTATTCATGATTAGATATTATGAACTATTGTAACCCTACATGAAAGGGCAGGTCCCCACTGCACTTTCCCTATAAATATATGTCTTCAGACATATGACATTGACCTTTTGGTGATTGGATATACTCCATCTAGATTTGGGAAAGAAGGAGAGGAAGATCCTATCCTATGTAAGAAGAGAAACAGAACATTCAAGAGCATCAAATCAACTTAAAGAGGATTGCTTCAAGGGGTAAGTATCCTTATCTTTTTTTATTGTTAGTTGGTGTCTTAAATTCATGCAACTATGATCCTGGGTTAATTGTTCATGACATGAGACTATAGTTTATGTTATTTATGTCAATGTCATGATGTACAATATATTTCTAACAAGTTCTCCTCTTCGGATGTGTTTATAATTTCAAGTTATGAAAGATGATTTCCAGAAATAAAGAGCCGTGTGATATATTGCTACAATTGTTTTAAGTTATAAAAAAGATTTCTGAATATTAAACATTCATAGGTAAATGATATTCCCACTTTTTTACAAGGTTTTATTCCTATAAGAGATGGTGTCATGGCACGAATCTATTATTCCCGTGTAGTGTGGATACACTGGGGATATACTCAACCACCCCACCACTCCCATAACCCTCTACGACATTAACTTTTCCATTTCACTTGTTAGCCGAATTACAAACATTGTCGTCAGTAAACCAATTTCAATCAATGTGTATAACAAATATGAAATATGATAGATATAATAAATTAATGAACAAAACTATAATAAATATACAAAAAGTATAATACCGATACGTATAATAAATATAAAATAAATATATGAGAATTGAGATATATATATATATATATATATATATATATATAACAAGCTAAGTGGAATGTGCTCAGTGAGGACTTTTGCAATATGGCGACAGATTTTCACAAAAATGGAAGGCTTGTCAAGGAAATTAATGCGTCTTTCTTGGTCTTGATCCCGAAGAAGGATAACCCGACTAGTGTGCATGACTATCACTAGTGCAAGAAGCACTTGTAACGTCGCTTTCGAATGCGACGTTATTCGAATCGATGTTACAAGTTTAACTTTTAACAACGGTTATCCAACCGCTGTTACAAGTAAACATGTAGCAGTGGTTATGGGGAAAACCGCCTTTACAAGTAGCGGATTGAATGATCAAAGCAATGTTACAAGTTAACTTGTAACAACGGTTAAGGATATGACTGCTGTTACAAGTTAACTTGTAACATCGGTTGTCCCAGGAGTCGCTGTTACAAATTGACTTGTAACATCGGTTATATCCTTAATCGTTGTTACAAGTTTTTTTTTTAAAAAAATTTGTTTGCTTTCAGTTAGTACTTCACACACATATGCACCTGCTTTCGGATATACACATAGAATCCAGCATATATAAATATATATACTACAACATAATCATATATACACTACCAAAAAAGAAAAAGAAAAAAATAAACAAAAAAATATATGCAGTACCAAAATTGATCAAGCTAACTAATTAAGTCGTGATCTATTACATATACAATCTTCTATATAATAATGTTCTAAGTACCTAAAACATAAATCTACGCCTAGGATCTAAGTCTATTTGTTTCTCTTTAGCATACTCAAAAAAGATCTGTGCAAATTGCTCCCTCAAGTCTATGAATTCCGACAAAGTCATGCTAGATTGATGGCATTCCAAAGCCTGCGCAAGTTCAAATTAATGCAACATTATTAATTAAATTAAGTCATCAACAAAAACAGAATATAATTAATTAACTGCTTATATATATATAGCTATTTATTACCTGTAACCATTTGTCTTTAATACTATTGGAGACAATGTATGACATATGTCTCATAACATAGTAGGCACACTCCCAAGTGCTGTCATGTTTGTGAGACTACAAATCAATTTGAAATTGATCAATATCAAGTAAAAATAATGTATGAGTGTAATAATAATAATAATAATTACTATTTATTAAACTACTTACCTTTGGGATAATCCATGTAGGCTTGAGTTTTGCCTTTACACTCTTACTTTTACCATTTGCACAAGCAATGCTACATGCAATCATTGCACTATGATAAAAAAAATATGAATGTCAATGATATGTTCATGCATATGTAATAAAATAAAAGTAAAATGTTACAAATTATATAAAAGTTTACGTACCTATCAATATTATGTCTCATTTTAATATCCGGCTGATAATGCAACGAGCAAAGAAAAACAACTGTATGCTGCGCTGGACAAAGTAGGAGCAACTGCCAATGGCCACCCCTGACACAATTCACCCTGAATGACACTGGGGTCTAAGAATCCATACACAGACTGGATGTCCTTGTCATAGCAAGGCGATGCAGATACCTAAGATATGAAATAATTAGTTAATGTTAATTATGCAATATATTGAAATAAATTATAATATTGAAATACCTAAGATACAATATGAAAAAAAAATGTATTTACGTGTACCAGACACTAACAACCGTATTGGCTATCCATACTCGATCTTGCATTAGGTCACCCACATCCCGCCCCGAGATAGAAAAAAATAGGGAACTGGGCAGTTGCAGCGCCATGTTCCAAAGGCAACTCAAACCCGTCGTATTGGTACTCTGCCGCAAACACAGCCAAACGAGCTATCACCGAGAGAATCTTTCTCGGATTCAACGGAGCTGCGTCATCCTAAACAACAAATTTAAAGCATTAAACATGGTTAAGTTATTTCAATTGTAAATATAAAAAAAAAAAAAAAAAACAAGTAATAATTGAATGATTATGAATACCTGGGGTGAAAGAGACTTCCCCGTCTGCTGCGACGGATTCGATGGACCACTGACTTTTTCATTATCCTAAACAATTAACAAAGATTAAGCATTAGTAAATATTGTCGTAATCAATTGTAAATAGAGAAAGACATAATTAATTGAATGAATATGAATACCTTCGGCTCCACCAGCTCATCATCATCCCGTTTCTCCTCATCATCATCAACCAACACATGTTCATGACCTGGACAACTCCCTTTTGTACTCACATGTGCAGGTGGGACAGTTGGGGTTCCTTCGGATTGCATATATGATAAAAGAGATCAGAGAACCTCTTTGTCCTTTAAAAGCAACCGGATAACATCCTCTCTAATCTTCTCCGTGAATAGCTGATCCCGCTCGCCCATGGAATTTTTGAATTCCCACTTGACCTCCAACACCAATGACACAATCAGGGTGGTCATCTTTGTCTAGGGCAGCGGCCAGGATATCCCGACGTACCTGTGGAAGCGAAGGATTCTTGCGAGCTTTCTTCCTTAAGGGAAGCCTACAAAGACGAAATTTTAAAAAAAATTGTGTAAGACAATGTGTACTACTTAAAAGTTTGTTACAAATTACAAGTAGAATTAAATATAATTACTTACAATCTTTTCTGCAACAACGCGTGTGGGCTCAGATTTAATAACTCTCGACTTTATCTTTCGGTCTTCAATCCATGTATCCTCACGTGGGGGTGGAGACGGAGGATCAATAACTGTTTCCTGATCTCCTGCTTCTTCTTCAACTTATTCAACTTATCCTCCATCATCTTCTGCCAAACCAGTTTATAGCCACCACGAGACATCGTGTGTTTGTGGACATTATTTTTCTGGATCGCCTGCACCTTTTCCCTTTTCTCTTGTTACAAATAGCACGTACTCAATTCAGCTAAATAAATAAATTAGGTTGGCCAATTATTAAAAAAAAATTAACTTCAACTAACCAGATAGGCAGGCGAGCATCGAATCGCAACAAATTGATCCCATGTATCCCGATCAAGGAAATTGTACACATCAAGAGGAGATTTGTCGGCCTTCTCTCCAAAGATATAGTTACTACTCAGATATGACTTAAACCCCGTCCAACGCTTAGTCGCAAGTGAAAGCACTTTCTGTTGGGAATTTGCACATGAAATAAACGCAACGGAAAAATTCCCACAAAGAATCCTTGCGAATGGTCATGGTTCATGTTTTAAAATTTTACCTTTTGTAGCGCAGACCTTTGATTTGAGTCGCTATAAATCACGAGCATTGCACCAACCAGTAATACCTCTACGTAGTCCACACGAGCAGATAAATACATCTCACGTGTTAGTCAGAGTGCGCCTCTAAGCACTGCTAGGTGCGAGAAGAGACGTGGCGGCGTTTTCCTTTGTTCACGCAAATAGAGTATTGAGTGCGGCCAGAGAGTATGTAGTGTGGCTCAGCACTCTAACTCTACCATATATAGGTAGGCCCCACTCATGGAAAAGGGGTTTAACCCAACCCTCTTGGGCTCATCTGTCATGAGCATGGCCCAATAGAAATTTGGGTCTAACCCAATTTCTTTTAGTTCCGATTAATCTGCTCTAAGTATGTGACCCAATAGGTTCCCATAACGTTGGCAATAATAATAAATCATATTTAATTTTATAAACTATGAGCGGTGTCTAGCAACACATCATTGCTACCCAAATAATGAGAAAGTCAGTGATTTGACATAACCTTTCCGTGACCAATGTTCATGTGTATTATTATCCCTTTGTCCTTATATCTATATTGAACATAAGGCATAGAACGTGTCACCCTTGTATAGTTCAATATCACGTTCCTTGATACCCAAGTAGACTTAATATTAAATGAGGTCAATATCTCATATTGACTCATTTCAGCACGGCCATACATTTTACAGTCTCACTCTATCAAGGGCCCACAGATATTACTCTGTCATGTAGGAGGGACAAATCCCATCTAGATCACTCACATCCCTCTGCATGACTCGCGGTGTACCCAATGACCGACTTTATAGTCATCCTGTTACAGATAACGTTTGACGGTATTAAAGCACACAACTCCACTCCTCATGTAGGGATCATAGTGATTTCGGTTCGAAGGATTGCATACACCATTTTCACTATGAGAATCTACTTATGACACTCACATAACGTTCCATGTAGTGTTCTTATGGCGGGTCAATCCAGTACATCATTACTCTAATGTGTACCTATATGTGTGACTTGATATCGCATATCCATGACCCGTGAGAAGTGGTCATCAGTCCATACACACATAATAGTCTCGATGTATTATTACTGTCCTTATTAATAATAATAATTGACTATGGATATTTAAGAATAAAGTTCTCTTGATTAATAACGTCTCACTATCAAGTCGTGAAGTTAATATTCTATTAAATAGAACTTTCTATTCTAAGGACTTTATTATGTTTAAACAAACAACATAATAAACTGAAATGCCTCGTATCATAAATAATAACAAGATACAAATGTAAGTCCAAAGGAAAAACGTTGGCCTCTAAGGCTTACACCAACACTTTTTTCTTCATTCCATCAGTATTCGGCAAATCAAAATGGATCTACATTATAGAACAAAATAGAGGAATTAGTGCATGATAATATGCTTAAATACAATAGATACAAACAAAGAGGTTAAAAGTTACTTTACCGTGATTGCCTCCAAAATCTGATTTTTCACATTCTCGGTACTTTAACCCATTCCTCAATCAATATGCTAGCATGGCTTTTAGCTTGCACAACCACGAAACTAGAAAAATCCTTAGCATGCGGGCCAATAGCATCCCTATATCTTTCAAACTCAATCGGCCACTTCATATTATTAGGAAGGGCAGTGGTCAATTTTTTCATGGTGGTAGCTGATCTACCCCTCTTTTTGGATGAGGTACTACTAGCACCGCCTGGGAAGGAGCCATACCAACTGATAATGGACTACCAGCATGGGCCTGTGAATCAGTGATAGCGTGAATCCGCAAGTGTACGGTTTCGTCGTCAAGTAATAAAAAGATCGAACCCACAGAGACCGTGATCTTAAATAACAATCAATTATTAAATCAATTTAACTAAACTATATATAAAAAGATTTGGAAAAGATTTGGTTTTTTAAAATAAAGATTAACTAACAAATCAAATATCTAAAAGAAATCAGTTGAAAATCGCAATCAAATCAAATCTGGGATTTTTTTTCAAATTAAAAGAGATTTCCAGGAATTGGGTTACCAACAAGACTGCTCATGCTACTAAATTGACTATCCCTTGTTAATTATCAAAATTGCTTTGAAGGTGAATTTATCCTAAATAAGTTAATGTTCCCTCTCGGGATACAAGAACCGTGCCCAATTAAACCAACCCCTACTCTCGTGGTAATTGTATTTAAATTGAACCCTTTAAGCTTTATGACAATTCAATAAACCCTCGAAGGACCGCTTCTAACTCTCGTGATTTAAGTCCTAAGTTCAATTCCTATAGATCCAATACCTAAGTTCACCGCTAGGTTCATCCTTAGAGTATCTATAACATGCAAATAAGCGCGCACCAAATTTACAAGTACTTTATGCAATAGGAACTAAATCGAAAGCAAAATTTGAAATTAACAAGAAGAGAAACATCAATCCATCACATGAAACGAGTCTTGGGCATAGCCCCAATTCCTAGAAATAGAGAAACTACTCACTCATTGCCATGTTAATAACAATGTTCAATAACAAAAACATGAAAATCCTAAGAGAAGAGAAGAAATTGAGAAGAAGAGAAATCCTAATTTAAGCCTAAGGTAGCAGCCAAGATGTCCTATTTTCGAGCCTAATTCCCCTATTTATAGTGTAGGTTAACTTGGAATTAAATCAATTACAAATCAGATCAAAAACAAATCCCAAAATCCCAGATTTTACGCGTCACGGCCGTGATGGCTGTCAGGGCCAGGCCATGACAGCTTCTGCTTTGTGAATTCTTGTGCTGATGGTCTGTCATGGCCATGATGGCTGTCACGGCCTGGCCGTGATGTCTGTCACGGCCATGATGGCTGTCACGGCCAGGCCGTGACAGCTTCTGACTTGCACTTTCTTCTTTTTTCTTCAGTCCCACGCGATCACGGCCGTGATGGTTGTCACACCCAGGCCGTGATGGTCTCTGCTTTGCTCATTTTCCTTGCTTTTCAAGCTCCATCTTCATACAAACTCCGATTCAACTGGATTTGATTATTTTACTCATGAATTCCTACACACAAACACCACAGAACCACCTTACCCGTTCCAAGGTAAAAACTAACAAAAATCAAATTAAATATGCCTAAACTATATGAAAATGCATGCAAAATGACAAGGAAATATGAGGTGAAATCACACTCATCAAACTACCCCAAGCTTAAGATTTTGCTTGTCCTCAAGCAATCATTAAGGCCAGCCAAGATAAACAATCAGAGCATGGACAGTAAACCAAGAACCCGAGTAACAAATCCAAGTAACAGGCATATCCAAATAAGTAATCAAGAGACAATCAATTTCAAGTCGAATTAGAAGCTTAGGTTCCCAGAATTCATGCTTCTCACCAATTTTTGGGCACTCTTCTCACCTCACTCAAGGGTTTAAGGACATATGACAATTCGCTCAATTTCCTCAAGGAAAGTACTCTACCATAAGCTTGACTATTAACCAAAATCTCTACTTTATTAATGAAAACACATAAGAATCAAGAGGTCTTTTATTTTGGTTGTAATGGGGCCATGGGATTAATCGTTAGGTGGGGAAACCAAGAAAGGGGAAAATTCAAGAAGGCTAACAAAATATAAAACAATGCAAAGCACGACAACCTTCTAAAATACCTTTTTGGGCTTTAATTCCACTTTTCCACCTTTCTTTCTTCTTTTTTTTCATTTTATTTCTCACTTTCTTTTTCTCATCTCCTTCTCCATTTTTTTTTTTTTATTTTTTTTTCTTTTTAACTTTTCATCAATTTGGAGAAGGGGAGATGTGCAATTCAAGAGAAACATTTATTTATTTTTTTATTCTTTTTCATCCCACAATTTTTCAAACTACCATTTTGCCCTATTTGCAATACTTTAAAATGTGTCATACCATGCATCATTCATGAAAATCAATCAAGGTACCAAGAAAAGCATATTTTTTTTTTATTAGGCTCAAAATTGGGCAACTAAGGGGTAGCATTTAATTAGTTCAAAGCTCAGAAGGTCAGAAAAATACCTAATGCCTCAATCATTTTCAAATATATTTTCAAAAATTTCTAAGTTTCAAAACGGTTTCAAGTCAAGTTCTAGATAATACAATCCAAGAGGAATAAAACACTCACTCACAAGGAATGGGGTAAATTTAGAGAATACCCCTTTTAGGCTCAAAAAATCTCACATTTAGTAGTTTGAAATCAATGAAAAACACACAATCCAAGGAACCACATGCTAATTAACAACTATCAAAAGATCATCTCTTGAATTTTTAATTTTAGCCTATCACAAGAATACAAAAATTGGGTTCAAAAATTCACTGTCTCAATTCATTTGGCACAAAGTTCTCACAATTGGATGCAATTTCAAAACAAGGGGCAATCTAATGATGTGATTATGCAAAACTACACCTAAATGAATGCAACATGTAATATGCAAAATGCAACAAAAAGCAACAAAAATACCCCTACCCCAAGCTTAAAAACTTACATTGTCCCCAATGTAAATAATTAAGTCAGAGAGAGGAGAAAATTGGAACAACTTACCTAGGTGGTGTTGGGTGCTGTGTGAATTGACCAGAGAGTGAGGTTTTTTTTTTTTTTTTTGTGCTTTTCCAACCTGTAAACACACTTGGCAAAACCATCAGTTTGGATCTTTCTCCTCTAATCTTCTCAAATTAATGAAAACAAAAATCAAAAATAAAATAGCAAGGGAAGGAAAGCTTGGGTTGCCTCCCAAGAAGCGCTTGTTTTTTGTCGTAAGCTTGACCATACTCTCTTAAATCAACTGGGATCAGGTGGGCTTTGAAGTGCATGAACACCTCTCTTCCAAGGAAGTCCATCAATGAGCCTATAGTGTTCATATGGCCACATGCGCTTTCGCTTTGCTCTTTTCACTCTAAGTCTCATGGCCTTACTTCCTCCCGGAGGAAGTTTTAACTCCACATGTTGATCAACTATTGGTTCATCTTTATTCAGTGCATCATTTGTCATGCAAAGTTTGGGAGTTGCTTCCATGTTAAGCTCTTCCTTCACCTTTGGAGGCATTATCTCAATCCTGCACACATGACTCTCAAAAGGAGGGTTGTTATATGAGTTAGTCAAATCAAAATCCACCCTACCTTCCTCTACATTCAAAGAGAGCTTACCATTTTTAACATCTATTATTGCTCCAGCTGTGGCCAAGAATGGCCTTCCAAGAATGATAGGGAATTTAGAATTCCCGTTCATATCCAACACCATGAAATCAGTAGGAATGAAAAGTTTCCCTACCTTTATGGGAACATTCTCTAGTATGCCTAGAGGTTTTTTAGTTGAGCCATCCGCAAATTGTAAAGAGAACTTGGATGGACTCAATTCCTTGGTTCCTAACCTCTCAAAGATGGCATGTGGCATCAAACTCGCACTAGCCCCTAAGTCACATAAGGCATGATCTATTTTAACTTCTCCAATTGAGCAAGCAATAGAGAAACTTCCTGGATCTTTTAATTTAGGAGGCATATTAGTTTTCATCTTTTCATCATGCTCCTCAACTAAGCTCTTAGTCTCTTTTTCTACTTGCTTTTTCCTGACTAGCCTTTGTGGGAAAGGTATTGGGGGTTGGTAAGGCGGTGGGGGGATATACTTTGGTTTAATTTCTTCTTGTTCACTCATGTCCACCTCACATTCCATGCCCTTTTCAACTACCCCAAGCTTATCATCCCTCAAGTATATAGCATTACAGTGCTCACTGGGATTAACTTCGGGTTGTCCCGGAAACGTACCCTTAGTCCTAGAAAATGTACTAGCTTGTTGGGAAATTTGTGTCTCTAGCATCTTATTGTGAATAGCTAAGTTATCTACCTTAGAAGCTAGTTCCTTAATGGCTTCGCCCATAGCCCTTCCATGTTGCCTAAACTCTTCATTTTGCTTTGTTTGAGTTTCGACAAAATTTTCCATAAGAGACTCAAGTTTAGACTTTTGTACCTGAGGATACCCCAATGCGGGTTTTCTATTACCTTGGCCTTCTTGGAATTCATGGTTCAACGTGTTGTTGTAGTTCCCGTATGAGAGATAAGAGTTATTCTTCCTTCCTTGGTTGTATGAATTTGGGGGAACATAGTTTGGCAACTTCGGGTTCGTGTCATAAAAGTTGTGACATGAATTCACTTGTTCCCCCGAAGCGCCTGATTCATGAGCACTTCCATGTGGGCATTCCACAAAGTCATGTCCCTGCACTCCACAAATCTCACAAGCAACATTAGTAGCACCTATTGAACTCACATTAGCCTTTTCAAGTCTATCAAAGCGCTTACTCAATGAGTCAAATTTAGACAATATTAAATCATTACTATTCATTTCAAACTTACCTCCCGAAAGCTTTTTCGGGTTATTACCTCTTTCTGAACCCCATTGATGATAGTTGGTGGCAACGTTCTCAATGATCTCAAATGCTTGAGCCAATGGTCTATTCATCAATGCTCCACCAGCTGCGGAGTCAAGTGACACCTTCGAAGAATAGTCCAATCCATTGTAGAAGGTATGCACTAAAAGCCACTTCTCAAGCCCATGATGTGGGCAAGATTCTAGCAATCCCTTGTAACGATCCCAAGCTTCAGATAAGCATTCTCCGTCTTTTTGGAAGAAGCCGGTGATATGAGTTCGTAGGTAAGCAGTCTTGGATGGTGGAAAGAATTTTTCCAAGAATGCCTGCTCCAGTTGGTCCCATGTTGACAAAGCATTGGCAGGCACTGATTTCAACCAAGCTCTTGCCCTTCCAGTCAGAGAGGAGGGGAATAACCTCAAGCGAATAGCATCAACCGGTGCACCTCGAATTCTTATTGCATCGGTGAACTCCAAGAATGTCTCCACATGATCAGTCGGGTCTTCCGAGGGTAATCCTCCAAACTGATGTTGCCTAATCATGCCAATTAACTGGGGCGGTATAGTGTAGTTATCCGCCTCAATTTCTGGCCTAGCAATCCCAGTTCGCAAACCCCTAGCATTTGGGGCTGCGTAGTCCTTCAGTGGTTTGGTATCCGGTTGATCGGCCATGAGTGGGATGGGGATCAACCTTTCTCTCACTCTTTGTATTTGTAATCTCCTACGTCGATGAAAAGTCCTTTCGATCTCGAGATCAACTTCAATAAGAGTTCCAAGACTTTGGGATCTTCGCATAAAAGGACAAAATACCTGCAAAGAGAGAGATAGATACACTAGAAAAAGAATTTTTTTTTTAAAAAAATAAAAAATGTTCAGAAAAATCAATTTAAAAATTAAATTGAAATTCAAGAAAGCACAGTTCCCGGCAACGGCGCCAAAAACTTGATAGCGTGAATCCGCAAGTGTACGGTTTCGTCGTCAAGTAATAAAAAGATCGAACCCACAGAGACCGTGATCTTAAATAACAATCAATTATTAAATCAATTTAACTAAACTATATATAAAAAGATTTGGAAAAGATTTGGTTTTTTTTAAAATAAAGATTAACTAACAAATCAAATATCTAAAAGAAATCAGTTGAAATCGCAATCAAATCAAATCTGGGATTTTTTTTCAAATTAAAAGAGATTTCCAGGAATTGGGTTACCAACAAGACTGCTCATGCTACTAAATTGACTATCCCTTGTTAATTATCAAAATTGCTTTGAAGGTGAATTTATCCTAAATAAGTTAATGTTCCCTCTCGGGATACAAGAACCGTGCCCAATTAAACCAACCCCTACTCTCGTGGTAATTGTATTTAAATTGAACCCTTTAAGCTTTATGACAATTCAATGAACCCTCGAAGGACCGCTTCTAACTCTCGTGATTTAAGTCCTAAGTTCAATTCCTATAGATCCAATACCTAAGTTCACCGCTAGGTTCATCCTTAGAGTATCTATAACATGCAAATAAGCGCGCACCAAATTTACAAGTACTTTATGCAATAGGAACTAAATCGAAAGCAAAATTTGAAATTAACAAGAAGAGAAACATCAATCCATCACATGAAACGAGTCTTGGGCATAGCCCCAATTCCTAGAAATAGAGAAACTACTCACTCATTGCCATGTTAATAACAATGTTCAATAACAAAAACATGAAAATCCTAAGAGAAGAGAAGAAATTGAGAAGAAGAGAAATCCTAATTTAAGCCTAAGGTAGCAGCCAAGATGTCCTATTTTCGAGCCTAATTCCCCTATTTATAGTGTAGGTTAACTTGGAATTAAATCAATTACAAATCAGATCAAAAACAAATCCCAAAATCCCAGATTTTACGCGTCACGGCCGTGATGGCTGTCAGGGCCAGGCCATGACAGCTTCTGCTTTGTGAATTCTTGTGCTGATGGTCTGTCATGGCCATGATGGCTGTCACGGCCTGGCCGTGATGTCTGTCACGGCCGTGATGGCTGTCACGGCCAGGCCGTGACAGCTTCTGACTTGCACTTTCTTCTTTTTTCTTCAGTCCCACGCGATCACGGCCGTGATGGTTGTCACACCCAGGCCGTGATGGTCTCTGCTTTGCTCATTTTCCTTGCTTTTCAAGCTCCATCTTCATACAAACTCCGATTCAACTGGATTTGATTATTTTACTCATGAATTCCTACACACAAACACCACAGAACCACCTTACCCGTTCCAAGGTAAAAACTAACAAAAATCAAATTAAATATGCCTAAACTATATGAAAATGCATGCAAAATGACAAGGAAATATGAGGTGAAATCACACTCATCAATCAGCCATATATATATATATATATATAAACAACAATGACCATCGATCACTTAAATATTCTAACCAAAACGAAAACAGCAAACCATACAATTCATTTTATCAAGTGATCCATGCAGTTTATCAAGCAAAATAGCAAACCATACAATATATAGTCATAGTATCATCACAAACAGCATCCCACAAACCATACAATATACACATTAATCAAATGACAATCATAGTATCATCATAAACAGCATCCCACAAACCAATAACCGATATCCAAGTATTCATCAATGTCCATTATAGATACAATATAAACATAGTCACAATCAGCCCATAAATAAACAAATAATGAAAAAGAGAAAAGTGGAAAGAAGTTAGAAAACAGCCCTCTACCATTTCCTTTGTCTTCAAGCTCTCTACATCTTTATTATAAAATAAAAAGAGTAAAGAAATAAAAAACCTGATAGTTAGGGCGGTGTTGCAGTTGAAGGGAGCATGAGTGTGGATTCAATGCTCTTAGGGAGGTGACAATGACCCAATGGTTCTGAAAGGAGATTGTGGCTGTTAGGACTTGATAAGGAGTAAGGAACAAAAAAGAGATGGTGGTAGTACTTACCTCACGATGGAAGACCTCATTTTGGAATGGGGGGGAGAGAGAGAGAGAGAGAGAGAGAGAGACGACGGTGGAGGACGGTGGCTTTGCAGAGAAGAGGGAAGAAACAGAGAAGAAGGGGTTAGGGCGCGGGAGTGACGAGTGACTTGAGTTTTCATGTTAACATTATAAAGACATGTAACATCGATTGCTTGACCAACCGCTGTTACATGTCACTTGTAACGCGGTTGCAAGGACAACCGCTGTTACAAGTTTTTTAAATGGACCAGTCTTTTAAAAATTGCTAACTTGTAACAGCGGTTGTCACATCAGTTATCCCACAACAGCTGTTACAAGTATTTTAAATGAACTAGCTATTTATGATACTGCCACCGCCTCTTTTATAACATCGGTTTTTAACTAACCGATGTTACATCCAGTCGTTGCAAGCATATTTTTCACTAATGTATAGACCGATTAGTTTGGTTGGTTGTATCTACAAAATCTTGGCTAAACTTTTAGCTGAGAGGTTGAACAAAGTGATGCCTTGTTTCATCTCTAGTAACCAAACAAATTTTTTGAAGGGGAGAAATATTCTTGATGGGGTGGTGGTGCTAAATGAGGTGCTGGATTTTGCAAATAGGAAGGGGAAACCATGCACGCTATTCAAGGTAGACTTCGAGAAGTCTTATGATTCGATAAGTTGGGAGTTCCTAGACTACATGATGTTCAGAATGGGTTTTGATGCCAAATGGAGAACTTGGATCAGAAATTGCTTGCATTCATCTTTAGTGTCAATCCTGGTAAATGGTAGCCCAACCGGGGAGTTTAAAATGTCTAAAGGAATCAGGCAAGGTGACCCAATGGCACCTTTCTTATTTCTTATAGTTGCCGAAGGTTTACATGAGTTAATTAGTAGTGTTGTGGAAAAGAACTTGTTTAAGGAATATGTCATCGCTGGAAGAGACCAAGACTATGGGATTTCTCATATTCAATATGCCGATGACACGGTTTTGGTGAGTGAATTGTCCATATCAAATGTGTGGGCTGTAAAGTGTGTGCTTAGGAACTTTGAATTGGCCAATGGCTTGAAGATTAACTTTCACAAAAGTGCTTTAATTGGCATCAAGATTAATCTGGGTACAATAGAACAAGCTGCTTGCATCCTCAATTGTAATATTGGTTCATCACCATTCAAATTTCTAGGCAAATCAGAGGAGGTCCTCTACATGTAGTCACTTGATCAACTCCTTACAGAAAAGGTTGCTAGGGTCGAGGAATAAATTTCTTTCCTTTGGAGGAAGAGTTACACTCATCAATGCGGTCTTATCTAGCCTCCCGGTATACTACCTCTCTTTCTATAAAGCTCCTAAAAAGGTGTTGAACAAAATAATTCAAATTCAACATAGGTTTTTTTTTTTTTTTTTTTTTTTGGGGGGGGGGGGGGGGAGCGAGGGGTGTAGGAAAATTTATTGGGTAAAATGGGATATTGTGTGGAAAACAAGAGAGGAGGGAGGTCTTGGGATAAGAAAAAAGGTGCCTTCAATCTAGCTCTTTTAGGAAAATGGAGGTAGTGTTTCTTAACAGAAATCGATTTGGTCTAATTTGCTTAGAGTTAGATACGAGGACCCTTCTTTATGGAGAGCAGCTTGGGTGAAAATTGCCTAAAGGGTGGAGAGATGTCACAATGGTGGGGAGATTTGGGAAAATTAGAGACATATGGTTCTTTGGGTGGGGTGGATCTCGAATGGTATCAGTAAAAAAATAGGGAATGGGCTTAATACCTCTTTTTGGAATGAGTGTTGGTTTGGTCTTGTTCCTCTGTCAATTAAATTCAACAGGTTATACAACATCTCTATACTCAAGGAGGCTAAAGTGACACAGATGGGGGAATGGAGAAATGGGGTTTGGTGCTGGTCCTTCACTTGAAGAAGAAGGCTTTTTGTGTGGGAGGAACAACTTCTAGGAAAATTGTTACACATACTTAACGATCAGAATTTAGTGGCCGACAAAGTTGACTCATGGTGCTGGTTGCAGAACAATGAAGCTCCCTACACTGTCAAATCAGCTTTCCTTTGGATCTCTAGTGCATGGGACACTCAAGAGACTGAAGCTTTTAAACTTTTATGGGATAGAAGTATCCCTTTAAACGGTAAGTGCATTTTGCTAGAGGGTGCTACTTGATAGAGTTCCAACTACAGTAAATCTACAAAAAAAAAGAGGTGTTAGAAACCAAAATGACCAACTGTTGTGTAGTTTCTGCAAAGATAAGTTAGTATCTGAGTCACATATATTCTTGTCCTGTGGCTTTTCCTATTTTGTATGGATGTTTGTCTACAACTGGATTGGTTTTTACACAACTTTGTCAGGTAACGTTATGAACCTTCTTTTACAACATGATGGCTTGATAGTTGGTTGGTGGTCGTGTGGAGGATGTTCTGGTTTGCCACAATTTGGTCTCTTTGGCTGCACCAAAATGATCTGAAATTCAACCAAGGGACTTTTAGAATTTGGAAGGGTAACATATTTGATCAAGATTAGAGTGTGGACATAGGCAAATGGGCTGGTAAAGAAGGTGAAATTCTCCTTTAATGAGTAAATCTTGTGTTCCATCTTCAGTATGGAAATTAGCAGTCATTTGGAAGGTGTCTTTTTAAAGTTCCGTTTTTTAAACATTTTGCCCTATTTCTTTGCTGGTTTGCTGAGTCCCTGATAGCATTCATTTATGTGGGTCTCGAATGGCTTGACCAGGTGGGAAT
The DNA here is from genome assembly GCA_035048595.1 of Echinosophora koreensis. Lineage (NCBI taxonomy): Eukaryota > Viridiplantae > Streptophyta > Magnoliopsida > Fabales > Fabaceae > Echinosophora > Echinosophora koreensis. Next base: position 4,312,683 of record JAPCYP010000037.1, on the reverse strand, counting down.
TTTTTGTTTTCTGCACTGAACTCCTCTTAATGAACGTTCTGAATCTGGTTGTGTTGTGGTGGCTTTCTAGCAAGTGTGGAGGAAATTTTATTCTGTCCAGGCGCTTGTGAACTTGATTAGGTGCAGGCTGTTTTGGTGCTTTTCATTGTAAGGGTTAATTCCTTTCTTTCCTAGTTATGCAGGGCATTGACTATTGTAAAACTAAAAACTAATACTGATTTCTTAGCAGTCAGTATTATAATTACAGTTTGCCTATTGCTCCTTTTGCTCCTATTGTATATGGGTTAGAGTACCCGTTGTACTCTCTTTTATATACATCTTTTGCTCAGTAAAAAAATAAAAAAATTTACTTTCTAACTAACTTTGTGTGAGTTAAATAATAAGATTATACATTAATAAAACTAATCAAATTGTAGAGCCAGCAATAGTTTCGCTCAATTTGGATATATATACAGGAAGTTATGCGATACAATTTACAAGTTGTTTGCAACCAGATTTTGTAGAAATCCAGCGGTGTTCTAGCTGTTACTGGTAACAATTCGTGAATCTAAAATTTCTAATAGGAACTATTTATAAAAAAAAATTGAGATTACAAGGACGAAATCCTAAAAATATTTTTTACAAGGTCTAAAACCAAAATTAGTGAATTTTGCAGGAACCAAAAACTTATTAAAATATTTTGTGGAATTAAAAATTAATATTTTTTTATGTGATATTTAGTACGAATAGTAATTTAACGAAAGAAACGAAAAGTTCAAAACTAATGTTGTTGTTTACTTTTTAATTAATGAAAATAAATGAGAAGTCTAACAAGTCACATCACGCGGCTATAAATGATGGTGACAAATTTTGTTCCATACCATTCACCATTTGTCTTAAGAAAATGTCAAGAGGAATAGAGTCTCTAAGTCATGGAGAGCACTTGGTTTTGGTAAGATTGCAAAAGGAGGATTAAAGATGATAAAAGGAACAGGAAGGCATAGATGGAACTTCCTTTATTATAATTAGGTACAGTTACTTAGATGCTTGCGGTCTTGTTCTCTAATTATAAGTGGACATGTGGATTTTTTCCCACCTCAGCACACATCTCTAACTTCACCATTAGCTTTTATTTTTCCCATCTCTTGTCCTTTTCCCACCTGCTTCATCTCTCCATATTGACTATATATCTCCTTCCTTCCCCCAACACCCATCGCTGAACAGGAAACATAGCAAAGCTTGCTGCTGTTTTGGGTTTTTTTTTCCCCCCTTAAATAAGGAAATCAAGTATTTTTTTTTTCTAATTCGGTGTTGGAGGGTTTAGGTAAGAGGATTATTGGAGAAGTGGTGTTGGCGGCGGAATGGCAAAATCTGTGAGCAGGTCGCAGAGAGAGCATGATCAAGGGGTTGGGGGAGAGAGTGGATCATGCCCAGAAATTAAGGTAAGAGCCATGGGAATGGAGAAACGATGAAGAAGATGGTATTGATGGTATTGGTGTGCTTTCATGTTCGTTCAAAATAGATATATTGTTTCTCTCTTTTTTGTTTAGCATTTCTTTCCGTGATGATGGGTGATGGGGGAAGGAATGAGATGTATAGTCATGGTGGAGAGATGAAGCAGGTGGGAAAAAAGAAACAGATAAAAAAGAAACAACTAATCGCGTGAATTAACAGTGGTGTGCTGGGGTGTTAAAAAAATCCACATGTCTACTTGTAATTGGAGAACAATATCACAAGCATCTAAGTAACTGTACGTAAGTTTTCTCCTTTTTCTTATTAATTTGTTATGAGTTACAAAAAAAAAAATTATTTTGTTATCATTCTAGACTATAATTTTTTTTCCTAAAATTTATCTTTCATTATTTTTTAATTATCTTAATTAAAACCTTTTCTACACAATTTATCCCTTACTATTTTATTATTAATATAACAGAGAATTATCTTTTAAATTTGAATATCCTATTATTTTATTATTTATTTCAAACAATAAGTTTTTTCATTTTGTTTTTTATTATATTATTGTTATAGATAGTCATTTTATTTGTAAGTGGTTTATTCTCCTTTTATAGTATATTAATTGATAATTGATAATTGATAGATTAATATATACCAATCCTGATTTGGAGGATCGGAGGGACATGTCGTCTGAGTGAGTGAACAGTGAGATGAAAAGTAAATAGCACATCAGTAAGATAGCAACAATTAACAACATGTCCAGAACCTTCCTCCATGTGTGTGTGTGTCTGTCGTAAACAATGGAAATGATGCAGGTTTATATATAGATAAATAATAATAAATAAATAGATTCAATATAGTAGATAAAGAAAACAAAAAAGAGATGTGCGGGAACACTGTTGGAGAAGGATTCAGAAATTATATAGTTATAAATAAGTTACAGATAAGCATATGTTTGGTTCGATGTTGGTTTTTGTGGAATCACGTTACTGTTGGCACATCTGTAATTTATTTTAGAAAAAACTCAAACTACAGCATACCTACTTATAGATTTTCATGTCTTGGGCCATTCTAACTTGCAACGAAACACACCATAAGTGTTACAATTGTACGAAAGAATAATTTAAAATATACAAAATAATTCACAAGACCCGGCATAATTGGTGGATAATCGACTTTCTTAAGCATATTACTAGAGGTTTGATTCCTGTCATATATATTGAAAATACTTTGTGGGAGAGGCAAAATCCATCTTGATAATCTCTATACCTCGAAAGATATTAGTCTCTGTTATTAGTTAGAATAGCTTGGTGAACAAAAAAAAAAAAATCAAAAATATTTATTTTATATAACAAGTATGATAATCATTTTCTTGTCAAAAAAAGTATGATAATCATTTTGGGTGCGTTTGATACGCATTGAAACACAAGACAAGCATTACAGCACAACACAAATCCTTGAGTCACAAAACAACTCTTTATCTTTTTTTGAATCAGAACTCTTTATCTTATACCTTATTTGATAGATAATGAATAACACAAATAAAAAAAATACTAAACTTACTGCGATACCCTTTCTGTATATATTAATATATATAATATTATTTAATACATAAATATTATAAAATATAATAATATATATATATATATATTATAATATTATATAGTAATTATTAAATAATAAAAGTTTTTGTCTTTTAGGTTGTTTGTCTATGGCACGAAAAATTGTCTCATGATTTAGTGAGTAGGCTTGAACTTTTTGGTTCTTGGAATTTAGGTCATTTTTGGATTTCGTCCCTACTTTTTTTTTTCTTTGCATTGTGTACTTTTAACTTTTGAAAATTTGCATTTAATCCCTGTCGTCAAAAGTGTATGTCAACTGCTAACATGTTTAACGGAGCCTCCAAGTCAGCATGGCACGTGGCATTAAAAATTATTTTTAATGCCATGTGGATTTTAGCATTTTTAAAAAAAATTAACTTTTCATTATTATATTATTATTATTATTATTATTATTATTATTTAGTTTTCGTTTTAAAAAAAAATTAAGAATTTCCCCAGCCTGTTCTCTCAATTGAATTCCATGAGCGCCTCCTGCAAATTCAATTTCATCCTTAATCCACTCCTCCAACTCATATCTCTTCCCACCAACAACCTCTTCCAACTTATCAAACTTCTTTTTCAACCCCAAAATTTCCCTCTCTTTTTTTATCGATCTTCTCCCTCATCTCCCCCTCAACCCTAATCCTCTTATTCAGCAGAGAGTGGAAGACGAGATTGAAAAACTCCTTCCCTTCCTCTTCATCATCCCTTCCGCCGCCTTCCTCCTCAACCTCATCCCCTCTGCCGCCTTTGCCATCGTCATCGCTCTCTTCCCCTTTCAGCACTGACAAAGATACGAACTTTTCAGATACAAACAGTAGCAAAGATGGCAGATGCCCTAGACATTTGAACCATGAATGGAGAATCTGAACCAGGAACCTCATAACCCATTACCCCAAATCCAATTAACTCTTACCCTTCGAGGCAGAGAGAAGAAGACGAGGTGACACGACAGAAGATGAATCGACAGCAGAAGAGGATGGAGAAGGCAGAGGCAGCACAGTTGCGGACTCGGGATGACGAAGAAGACGAGACGGTGGTGCAAGAGGACGGAGATGGCAGAACGATCAAGGCGAGATGCAGAGGGTTTGTTGGGTTTTGTTTGTTGGAAGAGTCGTCGAAGGTGAGGGTGGGTTTGGGTTTCGAAGAGGATTTTGAAGGGATTGAGAATGAGAGCTTACTGGTTTTGATATGAAACTGATTTGAATCGAGGTGGAATGAAAGAGAAGAAGATCAGAGGGTGAACGTGAAAAAAAAAACGTATGCAATAAATTTTTAAAAAATAATGCAAAAATAAAGGAAAATTTAATATATTTTTTATTTTAAAGTTTAAATTAAAAAATTATTTTTTGAAAAATCCACGTGGCATTAAAATAATATTTTTAATGCCATGAGGCAGGCTGACATGGCAACTCCGCCTGCCACATCAGTAGATAACGGAGTTGACTAACGGCAGAGACTTTTTGCAAAATTTTAAAAGTTAGAAGTACACAATGCAAAGAAAAAAAAAGATAGAGACAGAAACAAAAAATAACCTATTTTTCAGGGACTTAAAAGTTCATTAAACCTTAGTGAGTAACAAGAATTTGAATTTTTGTTCGATCCCTTGTCTCATTTTTTTGTTTACAGACCCTTGTCTCTTCTTTGTCGTGTCAGCACGATGGAGTTGTAGACGAAGATAAGAGTTCTGCCGGGATCGAAGACAACGATGCAGCTTTCGACGGCAAACACGGTGGTTGCGCTCTGTCGTTCCTCAAGAACGTCGATGTCTTTTCTCGACTCGCTGGTGGAGAACCAGTGAACGAAAGGCCCAATTGCAATGGCGGCACAGGCACTGCAGTGTACCAAAGCCAAACATAACGAAACCAGATCCGAAATGCAGAAGTTGATGAAGGAGGAGATGATACCGAGATCGGCGCGATGACGGTCAAAGGCAGAGGAACCGTCCTGTACCAGATTCACTTGTTCTGGACTCACCAGATCAACCTTCTTGAATGGATTGGTGGCTAGCTCCTTCGATTTATTGTTACCTTCAGAGATGGTGAACTCAGGTGCAGGATCGGAGATGTTGGATGGTGAATTGACGAGGATGCAGTTGATTTCCCCAATCTTGATGATGGATCCATGGATTTCTGGCTTGGTTGGAATTACCGGAGCTAAAGGAATGGTATCAAGATCTGAGTTCCCTGAACTTCTGAAGCTGCCGAAGATGAATTCAAAGCGTCCATTCTCCTCCGTTGTTGCAAAATCAAGAATGTCGGAGAGGCTCGGTTCTTGCTTTGGCAGAGAATCCGAAGGATCATCCTCACAGTCTGAATCATCATCTTCATCGTTGTCTGAATAGGAAACAGAAGAGTCATCTTCGTCACTATCCGAAACATCAGCGGAAGCCTCACGGTATCTCTCTGATACCATGTGAGAAATCCAGGGATGTGAGGGATAGAGATCATACTCATAGGCTAGAAAGAGTGCATACTTATGAGGTAGCATTTTGTATTGATTGGAAAGCTAATGAAATGAGATACATGATGCTCAATTTATAGAGCTAGCTAACTATCATGGCTAACTCCCTAACAAATTGTTAACAACATGTAACAAATTATAACAGAATTATTTATACTCCTAACAAAGTTCATTAAACCTAGTGAGTAACAAGAATTTGAATTTTTGTTCGATCCCTTGTCTCAATTTTTTGTTTACAGACCTTTATCTCTTTTTTGTCGTGTCCTCGGACCCTTTTTTAAACCAATCATGAAATAATTACTTTTGTGCTAATTTTTTTTTTCAAAACCAAACTCACACAAATTTTATATTTGGTTAAAATAATATTTTAGTCATATACTTGATACGAATTCTCGATTTGGTCCCATACATAAAAATTATTAAAATGGTCCATATACATACAAAAAGTACCTATTTGGTTTCTGCCGTGCACCATATTAAAGACTAATTTAATAATTTTTTGCTTCATATAAGAACCAAAAGGGTAATAAATAGGGACTAAACGGATATTTTTTTATACATATAGATGCCGTTTTAATAATTTTTTATGTAATAAGTAAGGACCAAATGAGTACCTTTTATAGATATAATTGGAGTTTTAATATTTTTTTTACGTATAAGAATCAAATCAATGTCCGGTACTTTTTATACATACAGCTTAACGTTTATATTTTACTCCAGCTCACTTGCTTCTCCTCCCAGTCCCTGACCTGACATCTCTTCGAACCCTTCTTGTTTTCTTTCATATCTTCAGGTCCGCCATCGTCTCTGTTCGTCGCCCGCCAGCGCCTCCTCCCTCCCCTCAAGACAAGTCAGAACTCTCTCTTTCTCTCTTCTTATTTTTCCCTCCTCCCTTCTATCTTCTTTCTCTCTTCTAAATCAATCTATTTTTTTTAGAAGATCTGAATGTATGATAGAATACTAAATGGTGATGTTATTTGATCATCTTCTTTCACTCATGACACGAGGAGTGTAATATAATTTTGATGCCATTATATGTCTAGTGGTAGTATTGCACCTCACTTGTTCGACAAAATGCTTAGGTCAAGTTCTCTGATATTGATCAGAATGTTGACATGTTTATTAGTTCATGGTTGCTTAAATATTGTTTTGGTTATTATTGCTTCACTCTGCATGTGCTGGTGAATTTCTGTTTGTGAAGGGGATTAAGATTATTGGTAGCTTGTATGTAGAAAAAAACTTGTATATAGCAGAAGGGAAGCAACGAATAGATAATTAAGCTTGAGCACAAGACATGAAGGAGAGTCCATAAACCATAATCATGCCAAACCCCAAATAGATAAGCGTGTTTAAAATTTTCATGACAAAAAAAGTGCAGCTTAAAAAGAAATTTAAGAAAAATATGCCTGTGTATATAAGGATACAATTAAAGTCTGAAGATACACTGATGTACCTTTCGAAGGTATTGATGAGAAACAATGATGGTGATTTCACATATGTAGTCTGCATCTTCCGAGTAAAATTGAAAATGCTAAAAGTTGACCTGTGATTGCTTTTCCTCCATCTGAACAAATAGTTCATTCCTTCCCCGATTTATGTTTTACGGTTGTATATCCCTTCCTTGAAATAATTTCGTCCAAAATAGTTTCTTCACTTGCAACTTACTACATCTCACTTCATCTTGTTATATCTTGCTACATTTTATTGTGAAAATATCTCAAGATTCATCTTCCACCCAAACTACTCTTAAATAGTCAGCTTGGATGAAATCAGTTATATTCCGTCCAATTCAACATATCACTAACGAATTTTATAATTTAGGGACCCCATTGAAAATTTTATATAAATTCAGGGACCCAATTAAAAACTTTTTTAATTCAGGGACCCAATTGAAAACTTTATAAAAGTTTGAGGACCCAATTACAATTTTTTTTAGTATAGGGACCTAATTACAAATGAAATAATAGTTCAGGGACCTAATTATAAATTTTAAAAGTATAGGGACCTATTTGAAAATTCCCAAAAAGTATAGGGACCTACAGAGTAATTAAACCTAAATATAATTGCTTGTTCTTTACAATCGCTTTGTTTGTGGAATTTGCGTATTTAGTGAGCAATGGATCCACCCATAATATGTTTTTATTGAGGAGTTGTGTCCTATTTTCTTTTTTGTGAATTTGAAATAAATATGAAATTCCATGGAAGTGTGCTTGGTTTGCAGTACTTAGTTTTCTTGGTGTTCTTCTTGAGGGTTGGTTGCTCTGTGTTGGTCTTTGTAAATTTGTGAGGTGTTGTAAAAATTAGATCATGAATGTAGCATGTATGTAATGTCCAGATTCGGTTCCAGTGCATGACTATATTAACTTAATTGGATGGTTGTGCTCAGTTTACTCTTATGGTTGTACTTATGCTAAGATATATCATCAACAAAATGTTGTGTGTAGTGAAGCTATTATATCATATGATGAATTGTGATTGAAATCCTCAGTGTTCCTATAATTGTTGGTTGCCACTGTTTGCATTAATGCTCTTTGTATTGTGTTAGAATGACCTCTAATATGGCTTTAAACCAAGTTGAAGGGAATGAAAATAATAGTGGTAGTGGGAAATGACCCAAGGCTGTTTAGAATGATAAAAATATGACATTTTTAAGTGCTGCATTGATCAAGTATGGGCTGGGACTAGGCCACACAGTCATTTTAATAAAGTAGGGTGGGCAAACTTTATAAAGATTTTTAATGAGCAAACAAGGTTATCAGTACAAGCAAATTAAAAATAAATGGGATATTTTGAGAAGAGAATGACGGGGGTGGGCAAAACTTATTGGAAAGGAGACTGGTCTTGGATGAGATTATAATAAAGAAACTATTGCAGCAGGTCAATGGTGATGATTTTTTAATCATGGTTTCAGGATATATATTATATTATTTTAATTTTAAATTCAGAAAGTTAATTTTAAATCATGGTTTGATTCTTAATTTTTTTCAGTTTCTAAGAATTATGACAAGTGCTTTTGTAGTGATGTATTCAAACACCTTAATTTGTATAAGTGCTTTTGAAAGTGTGCATCCAAATGCAAATAGCTTATTGAATTTAAGCGCTTATGACATAAGCTCTCATGTGATAAACTCTTTTTTAATAAGCACTTAATTAAGTTGTTTACCTAAACGCCTTCGTTAGTTTTCTCTTGCTTCGTGGATCTATGTTAGTTGTGAGTTTTTTTCCTGTTAATAGGTTGGTATAAGGTGTGATTCCCAATGTGTAAACGCTACAATATACAATTTAGGTTAATCCCATAAACCTTGTATTGTTACCAAAGTCTCTTGCTGCACAATAGTGATTGTATTTTTCCGTAGGTACCCTTTACCTCAAAGCGTTTCTAATTCTGTTCCTTTGCTTTTGGTGATTAATACATTCCGTGTTTCTCCTTTTTCATGGGAATATTGTTTGCTTTGATGGCCTTCTAGAGTTTGTATCTTTTGCTGAACCCAACGCATTGAGGAGAGAAAGGTTGCCATAGAGAGGACTGAGCATCTATCCCGCTTTCCTAAATTTCGATGTTTTTGTCATTTCTCATTTCAGTCTCATCCCATCTATTTGGATTTTCATGAATATGTAGTGATAATTCAAATGAATACGTAGTTGGTTATATGTTTTGGAATTTTTGTTTATTCTTGTATTTGAATCCCGGGGCTATAATGGTCTCGAATCAGCTGGACGGATGTTAGTTTTCTGGAGATTTATAGATTGAAATATGCTTTGTTCAGCGATATATATTTAAAGGTTGTGCATAAACTAATTATAATTGAATCTCTTTCAGCTGTTTTGTGTAATGTTGAAATCTCCCTGACCCTGAGCTTGTTTGTAGAAAATGGAATTTTATTTTCTGGTTGGTGGAAATTATGAGATTATAGCATACTGATGAATCGAATATATTTTATTTGTATATTGGAAAAGAACAGGTCATTGATTTGGTAAGTGATTGTTTAGTTGTTTCAAAATTGAAACACCTTTTAGGTGGGTGTAACTTGAGATATACACCTAGACAAATTTGATCAGAAAATTAGTTTTGTTATTTTTGACTGGATACAATACAATGAATGTTTTATTTTGAATAAATTTTAAATCCAGTGGCCTCTATTGAATTAATCTATCCAAATGTTATAGATCATTGTATGATTGTTTCCTTAAGATTTTAAATTAAATACATATTTGATGCTTTCAAAATCCATTGACTAAATTTCTATCCTTTGATCTTTTATCTTGTGATCATCATAGTCATCACTGTTTACTTAAATGTCCCTGCAATGTAAGGTTGCTTATGGGTGATGATTCAAGAACTTGCCATTCTTTTGTGCTTTACAGTTTACACCCTCTCCTTGAGAATCCAGTAGCAGATCAAATGCCACTTAGTCTTGCATTGCCATATTGTTTATCCATCCTTTATGAACCACTATATGTTTCGCTCAATGTTATTTTATATTGAAATTGGTTTAGTTTTTGTGTGCATTATGACCTGAGTTGGCATCTGTCTACTATAATCTAATCTGAAGTTCTTAAGAATAATTAATTTCCCCCTTTCTAATAAGGTGCATTAATGTCTTGTTAGTGTTGCAGCTTTTCCTTTTTATCATTTTTCCTCCTTGGTGGCTGGTCTATGTCTAATTAGAGTGCTTTTTTCCCCGTTGATTAGGTGATTTTGTAAGCCATGAGCTAACATTATGAAAGTGAATGTTTTTCTTTTTTAATGTTGGGAATTTTTCTTTATTGTTTGCTGTGTCGAATGCTGAACCCATATGTCCTGTTATCTTGCATGATATATATTGATTAAATCATTAAATATTTATGTAATCTAGTACTTAGACATAGTCACATTCTTGGTGACTTACATCATTATGTTGGCAGCTTTCTTGATTCAGAAGTGATAGAAGCTCTTGTCATAATGGAGGAACCATCTAGGTATTGGTGTAGTAAAGCTAAAATTGCAGCGTCCAGTGCACTCACTTCTGTCAAATGTTGGAGGAATTGTTGTCTTGCTTATAGTTATAAGTTATAAACTTATAAGTGCTTCATCTAATTTCTGTACATACTATTAAGTGCATGGAGAGATGTTGTTCCTGTTAAAAGTGTTTCTGAACCAGTTTTAAAACTGGTTTCTGAACTGGTTTTCAAAACTGGTTTCTAAAGTGGTTCAGAACTGGTTTCTGAAGTGGTTCAGAACCGATTTGTATTCTGGTTTGGTTTATAAATTGGTCCAGAAACTGGTTGCAAACCAGTTCGTCAAACCAAAGCCTGTTCTGAACCAGTTCACAAAAACGAAATTGGTTCGGTCGGAAACTGTGACCAGTTCAGATTGAGTGGTTCCGGTTTGGTTTTCTGTGCCAAACCAAACCATGGCCACCCTCTCCCACTCTTAATAGTTATCTTATGGGGTGTGGTTTTCCCTTGGGCTTGAGCACCCTATCAATGACAGTGTCCCAAATTGATAGGGTATAATAGAACCGCCCTAGAAGAGCCGTCTGCTGATGTCCTCAGCTGTTGCACTCTGCCTGGATGGTCCGATGGGCCCTCTCCTTGGCCTCCCGCTTAGCCTCGGAGGTCAGTAGACTGCTCTGATACCAATTGATAGGGTACTCAAGCCCAAGGGAGAGCCATACCCCAAAAGCTAGCTATTAAAAGTGGGAGAGCCCAAGGACTTAAATACCATTCCTCACACTAGTTTTTAGCCAATGTGGGACTCTATCAGTCTGTTTTTTGGATTAATATGTTTTGCTTTTTGCTAGTGTTTTTGCATTCATGTATTCGAACAAGAAATGTTAGATGAGACATGTCAATAATCATTCAAGAACTTTCTAGAATAAACCCTTAATTGGTTATCTATAGGTTATGGTGTCACCATAATAGTCCTCTAAAGATTCTTTCACCAAATAAGTCTCTCAAACATAGAAGATGTCACCATGTTTGTCCTTATGAAAGACTAGTGTATGAGCAATAAAAGGATGGATGTCGGAAAAATTATTAAGAGGAATACTGTTACTGCAGTGACACCCTTATTGTTGAAACACCAATATAAGGGTTTGCTCTATGTTCTGTGTAACCCTAATGTCACTGATTCTAATGCTTTTAAAACTGATTGCTGCAACAAACATCTGAAACCTCTGAAATTAATGCTTGACTCAATTGTGACATCTTATTCCTGCTCTACCCAACTTTGGTTTGTTGTATATTTGCGTTGTTTTCCTTAATGTTTGACGATGAACCTTCTTCAGGTGTGAGGATAAGTGTGACGACAAACTAAGCAAATAACTAACTTTGCAAGATGTCAGCTGGGCCTGGACTTGAGTCTCTTGTAGATCGTAAGTCATTTGTAGCATATTTATGCTTCTTTTGATGTTTGATATTATATATTGCATATAGTTATTATTTGCTGCACTTATTACTAACAACCATTCAAGTTAATGAAACTGATACACCATCATATCTTATTTCCATGAAACATGCTTAAACTACGGTAGTAGTCCTTACCTTTTACTGAATCTTTTGTTTATTGGTTGTTGGCAGAGACAATTTCGGTCATTACAAATGATGGACGGAATATAGTGGTAAGCTCAAGTATATGCACAAAATTAGCTCTTGACTATATGTAATGTGTAAATACCTATCATTGCTCTAACTTGTAGTTGACTACAATTTTTTTCCATGCAGGGAGTTCTGAAAGGTTTCGACCAGGCAACAAACATAATTCTTGATGAGTCCCATGAACGAGTTTATTCTACCAAGGTATGGACAAAATTCTATGGGTAAATTTTTTTTAAAGATTAATGGGCCATGAATTCAATGAAGTTAATGTTCAGATCTTGCTTTGAACAATTGAACTGGATTGTTGTACCAGGAAGTGACAATGCTTTGTTTGGATATATTTACTGAAAGTGAAATGGATTAAAGAATGAGTTTCATCGAGTTTATGAAACTTGGGGCTTGGTTGTTACATGTGAAAGTTACCAGTTGTCACGGCCAAGTAATGTAGAATCTCAAATAAAAAAATGTGTTACAGTCTGATCTTCCTAATATTTAAAAAATTGTTACTCCACCTGTATTATGATTAGAGAAGAGAGACTATGAGAGAGAAGAGAGAAGAGAAAGGGAAAGGCTGATTTCCTGATACAAGACATAGGTATACAGTGGCTGTTACTCTGACAAACTCTAACTGCCTAGCTTACTCGGCAAGTGGTCTACTTGGCTACCTTGCGTGCACAGCACACTATTCACTAACAACCTGAATGTAAGTTTTGGAGGGATTATCTACAAGACTACAACTATAATTGTTTTTTAACTTCAGAAAATAACAAGCTACAAGCTAGGCATATTTTGTGATGAAATGGGGCATCAGATGAGCTTGCTTTGCATTTACTATTATTGTGTTTTAAAGTGAATCTTCAAGACAGAAATGTCCCATGAGTCCGTGACAGTCAATGCTATCTAAATGACCGTGGGGATCCTATTTAAAGTTTATGTCTCGTGTTTTACAAATCTGGGCCATAGTTCAGTTTTTTTAGAAGAAAATTGTTCAAAGACTTGGTGAAACTGCTTTTGAGCCATATAGAGAATTAGAAATTCTTTTGTAGATATAAAAGATGAACTTTTGCCTTGGAACTGTTCACCTTTTACTGTATTATTTGTTATTGTTTTATATTTACCAATCATGTTATTGGCTTATGATTGCAACTTGCTTGAGTTTTATCTTGCAGATTTACTTTCTACAGTTATGGAAGTAACTTGTTTTGTTTATAACACCCGTATTGGCACCTCATCTACTTGTCAAGTTTAATTGTTAATTTCTCTGTAGTTACCCCCTCCTCTGTAAACATATCTTTGAATCTTTTCTCAATTTAAGCTTTCGTAATAGCTGCATATTCTTTCTTGAGTCATGTTTTCCCTGATGTCGCCTCATTCTTGTTTCTAATGACAGGAAGGTGTCCAGCAACTTGTTCTAGGTTTGTACATCATTAGGGGTGACAACATGTATGTCCTTTATTCCCTTGCTTTTCAGTTTTTCGTATAATACAGATTTCTTATTGTTACATCCATCAATCTATCAATGTACCGTAAAACTTGTATGGTATTGATTTCCTTTGATCATTGCAGAAGTGTTGTTGGTGAACTGGATGAAGAACTGGATTCGAGTCTGGATTTGTCAAAACTTAGAGCTCATCCCTTAAAGCCTGTTATCCACTGAAGTGAAGTACAATGTATTAGTTGCTAGGGAATGCATGCATGCTTGGTGGAAACTATTCCACAGTTAGGTGCGAAACAATGTGTAAGTGACAACATATTGTTGCTAAATATTCTGAATCTGTTGTGTCTTGATATTGGCTTGTAAGTCTTGTCAAAAGAACCAGTTCAACAAATTCAGTGACTATCTGACGTGAAGAAACCATCTGCTGTTTGCTATACATAAATGTTATAGTTTGCTTATTACTATAAACAGAGTTTGGAAATGGATGTTATCTGAATTTTTTTTTATTCGGGGTCAAGGATTATCTTGTGTGCATGATTCCAGAGGGGAAGTTTGTATAACCTCCTTTGGTGTCTGCAGGGTCGCGTTGCAACTGGAGACTGATCAGTGTTAGAATTGAAAAATTATTATCTTCACTTTTTCTGCACCATTTTTTACGTCTTATTATTGATATATAGTTTGTAATTAATAATATATATTTGGATGGTTAGTAGATTAACTATTACAACTTATTAACTATCTATACATGTAATGAATTGCGAACTCGTACAATTGGGTGTAAAAAATATGTAAATAAGTAATCTGAGAATATAGGGGTTGGTTAGAACTTGGAATCTGTTGTTTGGCCGCTCCTTGAAATATCAAAAATATATTATCAATTAATTATAAATTGTTATATCATTAAAATATTTTTATAATAATTATTTTAAAAATTATGATTTGCGATTGATTGATAATACATAAAAAAAAATTTACACCGTTAGTATATTAAAATTAAACTATTAATTTTAATGTATTATGCAAAGCATTTTTTTATGTTATTATTTAGTTTTGTATTATCACCATATTAATGAATGGATTTTTCTTGACTACTTCCGTAAGGGTATCAAATTAATTTCCTATATTGCTATTGTTTCTGTAAATTATTATTAACATATTATTCTACTACTCCATAGGAGAGTCCTGTCGGGAAAAGAAACATTTTAGATGATGAATGTCACTTTTGGATTGAATGCTGTGGACAATCCAGTTTTGAGATGCCGCCCAATACGGTACGTTGTTATGAATTTTTTTTTTTCACGTTTAACTGCAGCTCACCCTATTATCCTTGGAGGTGGAGCGAGTTTAGTTTCAAGTATTCATATGTGATATGCCAATATAAGAATTGGAATGATTATTCACATTATACGAAAACCATCACAAGTATAAAGTATTGCACTCCAAATAAGTGGTTTTTTGTGGTGCATCAATGTGCTTGAAAAATCTGGCATTGCGCACATGCCTGATGCTACTCATGCTGGGCGATTTAAAGTTTGTTGTATACGTTTCACCAACTACGTGATCTTGTTTTAATGTGGTGTGGCACGCGAATAAAATTATTTCATTGTAATTTATTTCACAACATTCTTATTTTCCAGATAATAAAATATGGATGGCCTTATAAAATAAGTGTCTAACAGCCAAATTTATTTCGCTGCCAAGTCAAGACTCAATCAGAAAAATGCACAGGGCCCAGGGTATATATTAATGATCATTCAAACAAAAATAATCAATAAATCAATAAATGATCAATAAAAGTGATGGTGAATGAATCACCATAATGGTTCAATGATACAGTTTATATAGCAAGTGAGGGAAGATCGAGGTCAATCATATACTCATGACTTGAGAATTAATCCATTGAATTTCTTGGAAGCAAAAGAAACATTAAAAAAACAATAAAAGAATGAAATGATTAACTAAATGGACCCTCTCCCTCTCAGTAGATTGATTGATTTGTCACGCTGCCTCTTCAAGTCTTGATTATCTATATATAGAGAGAAAATCCCAACGCTGCACACAACAATCAATCAAAGCAACAGCAACATCAAAAGCAATCACAAATGGAAGTTTTTGGTTCACTATTTGTTATCACATTATCCACTCTTTTCCTTTCAGGCTAGTTCTAACTTCTAACCCCTAATCACCTCATCATTATTTTTATTTTATTCTCTCCCTCTTGGAGAAATTTAATTAGAAGCGATGCTAGTATCACACTTCTCTTAACACACCCTCTATTATTGTGAGGGTTTCATGTGGAACCTTGTCTTTTGGTGGGTCTGTCATGAAATCCACCCAATAATAGAAATTATGTTGAAGATGAGTATGATAAAGAGCGTGTTCTTTGCTTTTCTTTTTAATTAGATACACTGAATGTCTAACACAGTTCATGATTTTATACATGCAGGGGCATACTCAGCAACATTCACATTCACAAACAATTGTCCGTTTACTATATGGCCAGGCACTCTAAGTGGGGGTGGCACCTCACAATTAACTTCAACTGGTTTTGAGTTAGCCTCTAAAGCTTCCTACACTCTTGATGTCCCTGCTCAATGGTCTGGTAGATTTTGGGGTAGATCTCAATGTTCAACAGACACAAATGGGAAATTCACTTGTGCTACTGGTGATTGTGGATCTGGTCAGATACCATGTAATGGTGCTGGTGGAATCCCTCCAGTTTCTCTAGTTGAATTCACCCTTGCTGGTTTTGGTGGTCAAGATTTCTATGATGTTAGCCTTGTTGATGGTTTCAATCTACCAGTTTCTATAACACCACAAGGAGGAGGCTTAGGTGGCTGCAACATAACTAGCTGCCCTTCTGATGTGAACAAAGTTTGTCCTGATGATTTGGCAGTAAAAGGGTCTGATGGAAGTGTCATTGCCTGCAAGAGTGCATGTTTGGCCTTGAACCAACCACAGTATTGTTGCAGTGGTTCCTTTGCTTCACCTGATAAGTGCCCACCTACCAGTTATTCTATGATCTTTAAGAATCAATGCCCTCAAGCTTATAGCTACGCCTATGATGATAAAACTAGCACTTTTACTTGCTCTGGTGGGGCAAACTATTTACTCACATTTTGCCCATGAAACAAAATATGAGAGAAAAGCATCTAGATTCTTATAACTAGATAGGCAAAAATACCCTCAGCCATTTATTATGAGTAGAATTCTTATCTTTGTTTCATTTGCAAGGAGATTTTATTTATTTATTTTTTTACTTACTGATTTGTTTCCAATCAGTTTCTAACTTTCTATGGTCAAGTGCTTTTTATTTTGTTATTATCCTAATATGTATCAATTTCTAGTTACTAATTAATAAGTATCAATTGATATTCTAAGAACCAAGAATTGGTCCTCCTTAAAAAAAAAAAGAAAAAAAAAAAAGAACCAATAATGACTTCTCTTCTCTGTGAGAGCTTTTGGGCTTTCTCTTCTCTGTGAGAGCTTTAACCTTGTTTTCATCATTATGGTGTGAGGGTTCTCTTTACTTCATTTCCGTGTGAGTGTTTTCTGGTTTATATTAGTGTGTATCTTTATGGAGAGATCTCTGGAAGGTCTTTCTTTGGGAGATGAGGATGAGTTGGGGTTTGAGTTTGATGTGGAGCAGTGGGAGTACAAGCAGGTGAACTATGATCTTTGTTTGGTTGGAAGATATCTTACTGACAAAGTCATTCGATTCAATGCTATGAGGGAAAGAACGACGACGGTTTGGAGGCCTGGAAAGGGTGTGTTCATCAAGGAGCTTGGTCAGGGAAGGTATTTATTCCAGTTTCAACACAAGTTAGACATGCTTCGTGTGTTGAATGGTGGTCCGTGGATGTTTGATAAACACATGCTGATTCTGCGAGTTGTCAAGGCAGGTGAGACACTTAGGCTTTGTTTGTGAGTTTGGAAAGGAAATGGAAGAGATTAAAGGGGAAGGAAAGGAGAGGGAGGGGAGGGGAATGATAATACTATCCCCCACCTTGTTTGTGAGTGCATATTGTATGAGGGGAAGAAAATTGAGGGTTTATGATATGCTTTTACAATCTTACCATTGTTTAAAAAATTAACATAAGTAATATTATTTAAATAATATTAATTCACCTTTCAAAAAAAAAATTTATTAATGCAAATTAGTAAAGACTGGGAGGGTAAATTAGTAATTTAATTATTTTCCCCTCAAAAAACCCCAAATTAGAGTAAACCAAAAAATTGGGTTGAGAAGGGGTTTGGGGGGTTTTCCAAAATCCTCAAAACCGTCCCCTCCAAAATTTTAAACTCACAAACAAGGGAGAATTCTCACAAACCTTCCATTTTCCTTACTTCCCCTCCAAAATCAAACTCACAAACAAAGCCTTAGTGAAATTCCATTGAACCATGTCAGCTTCCGGGTTCAAGTTCATGACCTCCCTGTAGGTTTCATGTCGGAGGTGGTGGGTCAACATTTGGGAAACTACATCGGTTCCTTTGTGGAGTATGATGTCCATAACAATGATGGAGTGTGGCGGTCCTTCATGAGCATTAAGGTGAACGTCGATGTTCATCATCCACTGAAGAAGGAGAAAAAAGTTCGGAAGCCAGGAGGAGAATGGAAGGTTGTGAAGTTTAAGTATGAGAGGTTGGGCACGTTTTGTTTCCTGTGTGGTTTGCTTGGTCATACTGACCAATTCTGTGACAAACTCTTTACCATGGATTCCGATGATGGTAGCCGCGGTTGGGGGGCGAAATTGAGGGCTGAGTTGCGCAGGGAAGGCAATTTAGGCTGTTCCAAATGGTTGAGAGAGGGGCCCGTGAAAGTAGGAGATGATGGGGGAGTTATGCTGCTGCTAACGATAACCATAAGGGAGAGAAAAGTGGGTGTGGTGGGACCATGAAGGAAGGGGAGGTTATAAAAGATGCTGCAGTTGTGGGTACGTTAATTTCAAATACTATTAACATGAGTAGAAGTTCGGATGTGGAAGTTTTACCTGCATGTTCCAAGATGGGGTCCACACCACTAAATGCCCATGACCCAATGCATATGCAAGTTATCCATGCAGGAAAAAAATGTCGCTTAGAGGAGATCTCGGAGGAGGCTAAACAAGGTTTAGCTAATGTGGCAAGTCAAGATACTAACACTGGTCATTTTTTATCGGTGGGTCCTGTTCCCCAGGCCCGCCGGGAGCAATGAATATTCTAAGCTGGAACTGTCATGGCTTGGAAAACCTAAAGACAATTCCTAACATTAAAGACCTAGTGAAGTCTTCCCATGCTGATGTTATTTTCCTATTCGAAACACTTGCTCATGTCAATAAAATAGAAGAGTTGAAGAGAATAATTGATTTTCATGGTTGTTTTGCGGTGGATAGAGAAGGGTGGGGGTGGGTTAGCTGTGCTTTGGAAGAAGCATTTTAATTGTCGAATTACTTCTTATTCACCCAACTTCATAGATATAGAGGTGACTGATCCTATCAAAGGAATGTGGAGACTGGCGGGGTTCTACGGGGTTCCAGATAGAAGCAGAAGGAGAGAGTCTTGGGACTTACTTCGACGTCTGTCTACTATGTCCTCAATACCTTGATGTATCATCGGCGACTTCAATGACCTCTTTTACATGGAGGATAAAGTAGGGAGAGTTGAGCATCCTCAATGGCTCTTTGATGGATTCCGTTCAGCAGTCAGTGATTGTAATTTAATTGATATTCACCTTGAGGGATATCCTTTTACATGGTTTCGAGGTAGGGGGATGGAGGATGTAATAGAACAAAGGCTTGATAGAGCTATGTGTACTCCTAGTTGGATGGATTTATTTCCAAAAGCTATGCTGTCTAACTTGGTGGTATCTACATCAGACCATAATCCAATTGAGTTAAAGCTGTGTGATCGTGAATTTGTGTCAGCCAAGCGCATATTTAGGTTTGAAAATGCTTAGTTGTTGGAGAGTGAGCTGGATTCGGTGGTTCATGAGGGTTGGATGAAAGGAAACATTGGGGACATGATGAATAGAATTCAGACGTGTATTGATGATTTAGATTGCTGGGGCCGCAAACTTAGGAACAAGTTCAAGCGTGATATCAATCAGTGCAAGGAGGATATCAAGCATTTGCTTTATTGCCGTGACAGTGAGTCCGAGGCAAGGTTACAAGCTGCAAAGGCTAAGCTGGGCAAACTGTTATTGCAAGAAGAGAAGTTTTGGCAGCAAAGGGAAAGACACATTGGTTGCAAGATGGAGATAGGAATACCAAGTTTTTCCATGCTATGGCTTCTTATAGAAAGAGAAGGAATACAATCAAACAACTTGTAGATGAATTGGGCAATGTAGTATTGGAACAAAGAGGTATGTGTGAAGTGGCTAAGGAGTATTTCCATAATCTTTTTCTTGGTGGTTCATGCACTTACGATGTGGTCCTGGATGTTGTGAGACCGAGGGTTTCCTTGGAGGACAATAAACGGTTTGACGGTGCCATTTACCTTGGAGGAATTCAGATATGCTTTGTTTCAAATGCATCCAGATAAATCTCCTGGACCTGATGGTTTGAATGCGGCTTTTTATCAAAGGTTTTGGGATTTATGTGGAGATGATATTTTTGCAGCTTGCACTTCATGGTTGTATAATGGTATATTTCCTCCGCACCTTAATGATACTAATGTTGCTTTAATTCCTAAGGTTGATAATCCTTTAACCATGAAGGATTTTCGACTGATTTCACTTTGTAATGTTATTTACAAATTAGTATCTAAGGTGTTAGCTAATAGATTGAAAGGAGTCCTTCGTAATTATATTGCGGAAGAACAATCTGCTTTCATTGCTGGGAGATCTATTATGGATAATGTGTTAGTGGCTTCGGAGATTATTCATCATATGAAAAATAAAAGGAGAGGGAAGAGTGGAGAAATGGCATTGAAAGTGGATATTAGTAAAGCCTATGATAAGGTGGAATGGGGATATCTCCAAGCTATTATGAGTAAAATGGGTTTTAATGATCAGTGGATTTCTTGGATCATGTTATGTGTAAATTCTGTGAATTATTCGGTGTTGGTTAATTATGAGCAGGTTGGCCCTATTGTTCCTGGTAGAGGAATTATGTAAGGAGACCCTCTTTCTCCTTACCTTTTTCTCATATGTTCGGAGGGGTTAAGTGCTTTGCTTCACCAAGCCCAAAGTGATGGGATGATTCATGGTACTACAATTTGCAGAGGTGCCCCAACTATTACTCATCTATTGTTTGCCGATGATTGTTTCATGTTCTCCAGGCTTCGAGAGAGGAGGTTGAGCAGATTTTACATATTCTCCATGTGTATGAGTTGGCATCTGGGCAATCTATCAATCTCCAAAAATTTGAAGTCTACTTTAGTGGTAATGTGCAAAACCATTTGCATGATGAACTATCTGATCTTTTGGGGGTTCATACAAGGTTAGGAGCTGGAAAGTATCTAGGAGTGCCCGCTATAATTGGGAGGAGAAAAACAACTACCTTCAAGTATGTTAAGGATTGGGTGTGGAAGAAATTGAACTCTTTGAGTGAGAAATTCCTTTCTTCAGCGGGTAGAGAAGTGATGATCAAGTCGGTTTTGCAGGCAATCCTTTCATATTGTATGATTGCCTTTCTCTTGCCAACATCTTTATGTGAGGAGACACAGAGGATGATGAACTCTTATTGGTGGGGAGCGAAGGGAAATGGTATTCGATGGATGTCATGGAAAAGGTTATCAGTTAGGAAGGAGGAAGGAGGTTTGGGATTTCGTGACTTGCATGGGTTCAATCTAGCTATGCTTGGTAAACATGGATGGAAATTTATGTCCCAACCGAATGCTATGGTCACAAGGTTCTTCAAAGCCAAATATTTTCCTGGAGGTGAGTTCTTGGATACTGCTAGAGGTGCTAATCCAAGCTTTTTGTGGCATAGTATTTGGAATGCTAAGAGACTGCTAGTAGAAGGATGTAGATGGAGTATAGGATATGGATCTAGAATCAAGGTTTCAGGAGATGCTTGGTTGCGTGGGGATCATACTAGATTGGAGGGGCCCCGAACAAATGAATTTGTGCAGGAGCTGTATGTGCAGGACTTAATGATTCCAGGGCAAAAGGAATGGGATTCTATATTTATAAATGTTGTTTTATCGACTGAGAAGGCTAGGAGGGTCCTTGGAACTCCTTTGCTGAGTTCGGTCTTGCAGGATACTTGCCTTTGGAATTTCAGTAAAGATGGGGACTATACAGTGAAAACTGCTTATCACTGTTACCTGTCAAGGATTAATGAGGTGTATCCCAGTAAAGTGGAAGGCGATTGGAATAAGATTTGGCGACTAGCTATTCTTCCGAAGGTGAGGATTTTTATGTGGAAGCTGTGTAGGAACTGCTTACCAACCAGAATGAGACTACAAGATAAAAGAGTACTTTGCTCACCAGTTTGTGTTCTGTGCAATAGAGATCTTGAGCAGGCTTGGCACCTATTTCTAACGTGTGATCTCAATAAAAGCTGCTGGCAGCAAAGTGGTATCTGGACTTATATGGAACGACTTCTGGAGAGTGAGGAAAGCTTTATGAACTTCTTTTTCAGTTTATGCAGCAGATTGGATACTCAACAGATCAACACTTTCTCAATGATATTGTGGAGTATTTGAAAGCGAAGGAACAACAAGCTATGGAATGACTTAGACGAGTCAGCTGCAGATGTCTCCTTCCGAGCTATATCAGTGTTGGAAGACTGGATCAATGCTCGGCCTATGTCTCCAAGGGTCAGCATTCATGATGACTCTTAGGTGGATCTAGAGCAGTGGCAGTGTCCTCCTTTTGGCTTTGTGAAATGCAATTTAGACGTAGCCTTTTTTGAGAGGGAGCAAAAGATGGGAGTTGGTTTATGCATTAGGGATGCAAGTGGCAGTTTTATACTTGCTAAAACTCCTTGGAGGGAGCCGATTCTCATTGTTAGGGAGGGGGAAGTTTATGCACTATTGACTATCTAGTGGATTCAGAACTTGGGTTTGTAGTCTGTGGTGTTTGAAATGGACTGTAAATCTGTTGTGGACAGCATCAAGTCAACCTACAGCAGAGACATTTTTGAATTTGCGGCCCTCATTAGTCATTGCAAGCATTTGTTGTTATCTTTACCTCAGTGTGCAGTTCAATTTGTTAAGAGAAGTGTGAATGCTCAAGCACATCACCTATCTAGGAGTTCTATTTGTTTTCCTAGGAACTGTATTTTTCATGTCTTTCCTTCATGTAATGCAAATGTTGGTTATCCAGTAATGATATAAGCAGCTTTGTTTAAAAAAAAAATTTAATAAGTATCAATTTGTATACAGTTAAGATTCTTAAGAAGAACTAATATCCATGTTGACATGCTTCTTTGTGTCTGGACTGTGGAGGATCTTCATTTGACCATGAAAATAAAAGAGACTTAATTCATTTGAATTTCACTACTCAATTTATGGATAACTTGCATGATTTCTCTTATAAGAAATTTCCTCCCAAAGAAAAAAGTAACCTTATAAGTTCATGATAATGCAAATTGAAATTATGGGTCAATCATTAAAATGTTGTCGCGACCGTCCCGTCCGGGCGCCGCGATGAAAAAAAGAAACAGAGCAGTCGCCACCAAATTTTTATTTTAGGAAAAAAAACTTGGAAAACCCAAATATTAAAAGAAACTGGTCTTTTTAAAGAAAATGAGATTTGAGTTCGGGAGTCGGTTACGAGTAAGGAAGGTGTTGGCACCCTACACCGCCCATCCTAAGACGGTACCTCAAGTTAATTGTGCAAACTCTTAATAACTTTTAAAAAATATTTATTTTACCCAAAAAAAAAAGAATAAAAATAAAATAAACACAAAATTAAGAAAAATTTAATTTTAGTTTGATGGAATATTTAATTCCACTCCTACGTATTCCCGGGTGCAATGGGAAATTCAAAGCCACGTAGTTCTTCTAAAAAATATTTGTTGGTTAGACTTTTTTAGTTTTTAAAAGTTTTTTTATTCTTTTTATTATTTTTGAAAAGATTTTTCATTTTATATAAAAAAAATGAAAATCTTTACTTAATTATTTTTTAAAAGAGAACTAGAAAAGAAATACTTTTATATTTTTATATTATTTGATTTTTAGATTTTTATTTTTGAAGAAAATAAATTTAGAGAAAAAAAAGAATCAAATAACAAAGTCAATTAACAAAATAAAAAGGAAGTGTCTTCTCCTTTTGAAACCTGTACGCAGAGAACAATGGAGATCGCGATATCGTGAGGGAGCGGCGATGCAGCGGAAGAGAAGATCCACGTCGCAGTCATAGTGGGGCATGCACCGGGACTATGCGACGGATCCGTGTGGCACGAAGCCAGAGGGCGGCTGTGTAACAGGTTCTGATGCAGTCCAAATGATGTTGGAACAGCAGCATGCGACGGAGAGGTGACTGCGACGATGTGCGGTTTCGACGAACCTTTGAAGGAGCAGTGGAGGGACGAGCAGAAACTTGGGCAGCAATGGTGGTTAGAGGACGTGGTGGTTGGAGAAGAAGGTGGCTGTGATTAAAAACTTGTAGAAGATGGTGATGGAGGAAGGGAAAAGATGGTATCAGTGAATGAAGAATGTGAGTCAGAATGGTTAAGAGTGTGATGAATGAGAAAGTAGTGGAATTTTCTCCTCCCCCAGTCCTTGAAAGTTGTTCTTTATTTATAGAAGAAGCAAGAGTAACAAAATTCCTCACTTGAAGTATCAAAATCAGATTAGTATGTTTATTATGAAATATATCAATATCTTAATCTGATCATACTTATCATAAATTGAATCATTATCTCCTTTTGTTCAGAAAACAAACTCCAATTTGAATAATCTTTATCATCTCTTATCAAACTGATCCAAACCACCATTATCCTTTTTTATTTTTTATTTTTCTTTTTATCATTTATTTTTCTTTTTATTTTATTCATTATTTATTTTATTTTTCTTGTTTATTCCTTTTTATTAATTGAATAGAAACTAACAGGACAAAATTAGGTGTTCACAAATGTCACTGATCAATATCACCATAAAGAAATGGTTGTTCCCCGAATTAAGTAGCACAAGATGAGCCCGAGTAATGCAAACAAACTCCGTAGTGATCTCCTTGGGAAGCGATTCTCTCCCATAAATTTCCATCAAGTGGAATGTCAACTATAGATTGAAAAGGAGAGAAAGAAACACTTCAAAAAAAAAAAAAGTGGAGTGAAAGCTTGAATGGTGGAGATTTTCCACTTTACCTCATCCGGTGAAAATTCCACTAGAGATAATCTCATCCCGTTCTCCTCACCCCCATTATTTAACTTTTAACTATAAGTTGGACATCAATAATCCTAACTTCTCCAAACAACAAAATATGAACTTTGTTTATATAATATTTAGATGTTAAATATATTTATTTTAATTAAATTTATTTTATTAAATAATGAGAGAACGATTAAAAAGATTTTTTAAGAAGACATAACACTAACAGTAATTTTCCCCGGATATGCAACTTTTTCCAGAAAAAAAGACTTCATTTTATTTTTGGTTGGTGGTGAAAGAGTTTTTTTTTTTTTGGTTACAAAAGTGGGACTAATACCCCTGATATATCACTCAACAACAAAAGTCCAAGCTTTTCAGGAGGCGTTGGAATCTCCTTCAACCCATAGTCCTGCTCCAATATTTTGTTAGCAAGCTAATCTACTACTGAGTTACCCTCTCTCAACGTATGACTGAGGATGATTTCCCATTCTCCCTCGATCAAAGATTTAATCTGTCTGATAAGTTGGTTGCATCTCGGAGGAAATTTGGAAATTGATAGAGCAGCAATTACACTAGTGGAGTTGCATTCTACTATGACCTTCCTAAAATCTTCTTGCCAAGCCATACAGAGACCCATGAAGACTCCCAAAGCACAGCTGTGAATGCATTTGATGTCCCAATATGAAGCATAAAACCCTTTAGCCATTCACCCGAGTCCTCTCGTAAAAGACCTCCACAACCACCTTGACCTGGATTCCCTTTGGAAGCGCCATCCAAATTCAATTTCACCCATCCCTCAGGAGGAGGCCTCCATGAGACTTGGACTACTGATTTGGTTTTTGAACTATTTAATCGATGATTGGTCACATGTCTAATCTGGTTTACAAACATAAGGATAGGCACAATGGGGTCAGGGGAGGATTGAAACCATCTTCAAAAAACTCATGATTTCGCCACTTCCAGATGAACCAACAAATCACGCAGAATTTAATTTTGATACATTATTGGTATAAAGTTATTTAGAAAGTCAACCAATTATAAATCATCTTGTATATGATATTTAAAATAGTTATTATAAAAATCAAACATTTGTAATGATATGATAATTTATGATTAATTAACGATATATTAATAATATATAATAATTAATTATAAATTAATATGATTAATTGATACATGTAATATTGGAATATACATGTATCAATTAATTAGAAATTAATCATTTTGGGATATATATGTTTCATAAAATATTTTAGACATCATTATTGTAAAGTTTTCCATTTTTTTTTTTTTGAGTAAAGCAAGCTCAAAACATTTCATTTATAATAATGTCTCTAATACAGGAAGGAGCATAATCATAATGACAGAGACTAGCACCTAAAATAGAAGCCTTAGCAAGGGTATGAGCTACTAGGTTAGCTTGTCTCCTTATAAACTTAACTTGGAGGTTAGGAAAAGAAGATACGATTTCTTTGCATTGAGAGATGATGGAACTAAACTCTGTGATGTTAGCCTTAACATTATCCATAACGTCCACCACTTGCTTGTAGTCTAATTCAAAGATCATCCTATCAAAACCAAGATCACATACCCAACAAATAGCATGGTGCAGAACCAAAGCCTCCCCAATATGCGGGCACAATATAGGAGCAGTCCAGCTTGTTGCAATATGGAGCAAAAAGCCTCAATAATCACAACACACATCCCAAATCCTATCAAACCATGGTCATCAAAAAATCTGGCATCCACATTGCATTTCATGGATCCAAAGGTAGGAGCGTTCCACGTAATTAACTCATTCTGTTGCACTGCAACTTGCACCAAGGGATGACCATGCAAAGGTTTCTTGGCCAATTTCCAGCTAGAGAGAACTTCTCTAGCACTAGTTAGCACTCGCATTAGTGGAGTATCAATATTCTCCCACAATTTGACATTCTGCATGCGCCATAGTCTCCAAAACACCATCACAAACCAGCATCTATTATCTTCATCCAAAATACCACAAGCTCTAAGAAAGATATCAGGGATACCTTCAACCTAAGAAAGCAAAGGTTCCAACATCTCCCATAATCTTGCTTGACTCCAGAACTGCGAAATCACAGGGCAAGAAACAAGTATGTGGCAAGTGTTTTCTATAACATTGTCACACAACACACAAGCTAGAGCATTTTACCCCACGAGAACATAAACTAAATAGAGTGGAAAGCACAACCCTACATGCACGCCAAAGGAAGACCTTCACCTTAGGGGGTATAAGAAGGTCCCAGATCATACGCCACTCCCTCTCCACATAATACTGCTCATCATTCGAAAACTAGTCCATAAACAACCTATATCCAGACTTCATATAATAGCCATCATCTTCTTAAACTTCCAGACGTTTAAGTCCTCTTTAACTACATGAAATAATGGTGTAGCAAGGATAGAAGCAACGTCCATAGGGTGACAAATATCAAAAATCTTAGATGCATCCCATGTTTTAGAACCAGGTAACATGAGGTCTTTGACATATATGCTAGACACATTCACGTCCGGACTGGGGGGGATTTTAATTTATTCCCACCAACTAGCCAAGGCTCCTTCCACACATAAATTTGGCTGCCATCACCAATTTCCCACCTTATACCCTCCTTTAACAAAACCTGGGAACTCCAGATGCTTAAGCATGAGAAACTCGGATTATGATCGAGAGAAGAGTTCAAGAAACTACCCCTTGGGAAATATTTAGCTTTGAGGAATCTTGGAATCATAGCTTCTGGGTTAGAAATAATTTTCCAACCTTGTTTCCCTAGCATTGCCAAATTAAAAGCATTAAGGCTTCTAAAACGAAGACCGTACCAAATTCTTTCCTCACTACCATTTTCTCCCATCTCATCCAATTAATACCTTTTGAGCCACCTTTTTTTGAACCCCACCAGGAAGAGTTCATCATATTTTCAATCTCATCAGATAAAGAACGAGGAAGAATAAAAGTGCTCATGCAATAAGAAGGAATAACTTGCAAAACATTCTTAACTAGGATCTCATGGCCCGCTCTAGAAAGAGATTTTCCACTCCGATAGTTGATTTTCTTCCAAATTATATCTTTAATATAATTTAGGCTAAAATACCTTTTTTGTCCTTTATCTTTTGGGGAAAATTCATTTTGATCCTTTATCTTTGAAAAGATTCATTTTAGTCATTTATCTTTCAAATGTTACTCAAAATGATCCTTCTGTCACATCTATTATTAACATCTTCTAATGTTTCCCTACATGGCACGCCCTCCACTCTGACTCGCCAAAAATCCTCCGGAATCTGTAATGTTGCCCGGAATCTGGACATTTATACTCTTTAGTATAGGAAGGATTGGATTTTGGAAAGGGTGTTGACCAACCCAAGCCACAAGACACCACCACCACCACCACATCTTCTTCAAAGATAAACTCCACAAACAAAATTGAAATTAACAAAAGCAAGAATAAACACCACAGCTTGTAGTAGCAGTAGCTCTTATCTTGGTGCTTTCTCTCAAACTTCTGAAAGGGAAAATTTTTCCCAGTGCACAACAAACAAACAAACCAAGATAAGGACAATAATTCCTCTGTAGTTCCAGAAAACAACAAAAAATGTAAAATTCTACTTAACCAATTATGGGTTTTTTTCCTAAAAAAGAAGACAAACACAAAGAACCCACAATTTCATAGTGTCACCTTCTACCTAAAGAATTCCCAAAATATTTTTTAAAAAAAATTAATAACGATTTTTCAGCAAATTGGGGAGCAAAACCCAATGAATCAAAAGGAAAAGAAAATGAAAAAGATGCTTTCTTTCTTCAAAAGAAAAAAAAAGGTTAAGAAATGAGTTTAGATGATTAAAACCATAATGGAAAACGGGGAATCAAGAGGGTAGTGGGCAAATACAGAAATGCACAGAAGAGATGGGTGGGCATCAAATCCAAGAGGTGAGAGGAGATGGGTCCGATAAAAAACGGGTCTTGGTGTAGAATAGAGAAAGGGGTGAAACGAGGAGATTGAGGTATGAAATAAGAATGAAAATTAGGGATTGAATAAGGAAGATTCCGGTGAAATGTTCATATTCCGTCGGATCTCCGGCTAAGATTAACGGACGTTAGTAACAAATTTGACGGAATGACCATTTTGAGTAACATTTGAAAGATAAAGGACCAAAATGAATATTTTAAAAGATAAAGGACCAAAACGAATTTTAATCAAAAGGTAAAGGACCAAAAATGTATTTTAGCCTATAATTAAAGGTTGCCTTCTTCTTCCTCCCAATCATTGAAGGAAGCCCCAAATAATTACCTGTACCAAGGCAAGCCTGAACACCTAATAACCCTCTGGCTTATCTAGTTTTATAGCTGGAAAGGCCACAATTTTTGTGCCAGTTGAACAAGTTTTATCTCGTTTTAACCCAAATTTAGCTTTCATTGTCCCTAAGCAAGTTTTGAGTCAATTTGATGATTTTTAGGATTTTAGGTAAGTTTTTGAGTCAAATAAAGCATTACATACTATTTAGAGTTTCAGGTAAAAAGTGAAGCTTGAAAAAGCTAGGAAAACTATAGAAAAGCAAGCTAGATTGCTAATCTGAAGAGTTAAGCCCCATGAGCCAGAGGCCGGAAATTGAAGATTTGAAAGCTCTCTGGGGCGCCCCGCGAGCGCTCAAGCCAGAGAGGGAAAATTGAAGACCAATCCGGGGTGCCCCGCGAATCATTACGCTCCCCACGAAGCAGAGGAGGAATTCTGAAGACTCCCTATCTCGCCCCACGAGCGTGCCTTATCTGTACTTAGCATAAAATCTTCTTTAGATCCGAATTTGGGAGGCTAATCCTAGTTTTCTGAGAGTTGCGTCTCGCTTAGTTTTCGGAGTTTTTGTGGATGTTTTCTCTTGGATTATTAGTGATCATGTACACTATGAGGAACTGATCCTGTTTTCTAAGGAATCGATGTAGCCGCACATGACAACATAGTGATATTTGTGAAGTTTTCTATTCCCTTCTTCTTATTCTTTGCTTCTTAATTCTGCTTTGCATTGCGTAAGTCAAAAGAGCTCGTGATTAACTGGCCAAGTGTGATGGGTCCGAACGGAGATTCATACTTTAGGGTTTGAATTAAGAACATAAGTTGACCATTGATAGAGATATAATATGAGACTTTTGCAATCGATATAGGGAACTAAGATTTTAATGAATTCTTGCATGTTAATCATCATAGCGATATAGTTGATTAGTGTGTAAGAGTGTTTTTCTTTGGTGCTTTAAGGAGACATTAACATAATTTAGGTTTCCTGGTTGGCATAGAGTTGAATTAGAAATAGGGAACTAAAACACAACCAGATTAGGCTTGGTTGTGTTGGTGAAATCGTAACCTTAGATTCCCCCAATCATACTTTTAATCTCAATATCTGCTTGGGATTTGTTTAGATTTGTTTGTGATTTGATAATTAATTTGATATCTCAATTTGATCTCACCACATATTTCTCTCTCTATTGACTTGGTCAACATAATTGTCTATTTAAATTTAGATAAATTGGTCAATCCAATCCCTGTGTTCGATATTCGGCATTACTTGTCGTTTTTATTACTTGCTTCGATCCGGTACACATGTCGGAGCCTATCAACACCCAGAATAGATGAGGGAGGCTAGCACAAATCTTGAGCAACATTTCTACTTTAGAAAATTTCTAACTTATTGAAACTTATTGCTTGAAAAGAAGTCACCTTATAAGTAGTTAGAATAGATTTCATCACCTCACACTCGTTCTTAATAGCCCTAAAAAAGAGGAATATGTCATATGCAAAGAAAAGATGACTAACAAAAGGAGCTCCACGACAAATTTTAATTCCATGAATATCGCCATGGGCTTCTGCTTTTTTAATAAGAGCGGTGAGACCTTGCGCACAAATAATAAAGAGATAAGAAGATTAAGGGTCACCTTGTCTCAAACCTCTACCAGGCACAATAGGACCAACCACATCCTTATTAACAAGAACCGAGTAATTAACTGAGGAGACACAAAGCATAATCCAACTAATCCAACGCTCATGGAAACCCATCTTGGTCATCATGGCTGTAAGAAAACCCCAATCAACACTATCATAGGCCTTACTAATATCAATCTTCGATGCAACATCACCTTTAGCACCCTTTGTTTTACACTTCATATAATAAATAAGCTCAAAGGCAATAAGAACATTATCAAGAATTGATCACCCCTCCACAAATGCAGATTGCTCTTTATTAATACATTTAGGCAACACTCTCTTCAATGTATTAGCCAAGACTTTTGCTAAAAATTTATACAGCACGCTACGCAAGGATATAGGTCTCAAATCCTTCATAGACAAAGGTTCTCCACTTTCAGAATCAAAGCAATATTAGTATCATTAAGTGATGAAGGAAAATAACCATTGTCAAGCCAATAACAACAAGCCTGAAAAATATCCTTATCACAAAGATTCCCGAAATGTTGTAAGAAAGCTCGATTAAGCCCATCTGGACCCGAATATTTGTACTCAGGATGCATTTGAAAAATCGAACACCTAAATTCTCCTCCTCGGCAATAGCAGGGTGCACCACATCTAAAACTGGATCATATACAGCTTGCTGCGCTTGGAATAAGTTATGAAAGTATTCAAGGGCCACCTCACACAATTCCTCTTGATTTGTAACTGTCACATTATCACCGTTGAGGAGCTTGTCAATATGATTCCTGTGTTTCCTTGCAGAAGCAATGACATGAAAATATTTGGTATTAGAGTCACCATTTCTAAGTCAATATGCTTTAGCTCTGTGTCGCCAATAATCTTCTTCTTGAAGGAGAAGAGAAACCAGTTTTTTTTCTTTTTGACAAGTAAACTTAACAACCATTTGCTCATCCTCCTACATCTGAGACTCCTCCATAGAATTTTGCAATCAGAGATAAATTTTTTAAAATTAAAATTCAGACTCCTACTCTATTACGCCATGTCTCTACTACACGCCTGAAGCTTGATGAGGATATCACCATCATTAGCCGTCTCCCAGCTAGCATTTACAATGTCCACAAGACTAGGATCCCTTAGCCACCCATTCTCAAATCTAAATCCTCTTATATGACAGTGTGATGTAGTGGCTCATCAAGACAAAGAAGAATAGGAGAGTGATCAGAAATAGGGGCAATCAAATTTTTAAGCCTAGATTTTGGGAAAATATGAAGCTAAGAGTAAGTCATCATACCTCTGTCCAAACCCTCCTCTACAGAAATTTCAGTACCCAGACTTCTTGACCACGTGAAAGGATAACCCTCAAGAGGGAGATCAACAAGATTACATTCATTTATCACCTCTCTGAAGCCATTTAGGAGCCAAGTAGGTTGAGCCACTCTACCCTTCTTATCCTCAGCTAACAACATATCATTAAAGTCGCCAATGATGTACCAAGGAAGATCCGACATAGTAGCCAAATTTCTGACCATGGCCCAAGAATCATGTCTTCTACTTCGCTCTGGCAACCCATAAAAACCTGTAAGCCTCCACCTACCTCTAGTAGCATCTAACACTTCTATATTTATATAATTTGCTGAATAATTCATCAACTGACAAGTAATAGAATGCCTCCACAAAATAGCTAAACCACCCCTCTTCCTTCCCTATCAACAATAAAAGAAAACTCAAAACCCAACCTTTCTTCAATTTTATTAACATGAACAAGAGTTTCAGAAAGAATAATAACATTCGGCTTATGAGTCCGAATGAGGTCCTTCAAGATAGGAATTGCATGCAGGTTGCCCAGGCCTCGGCAGTTCCGACTAAGAATATTCATGGCTTCTGGCAGACCTGCGAACTAGAACATGCTAATAAAAAAAATGCTAAGTTGAACCATTTTGCTGAAAAGTAATAGATGGAATAGCACTAACATGTTGCGTGGTATTAACGTTTGAAGCTATTTCCTTCCCCTTATGAATTTGGCGCCTTCTCTTTTTGTCTTCATTTAAATAGTCAACCAAATTCTCATAATTTGAATTAATGGCTTGATTGGCATTAATGCCAATTGATACGACGTTTTTTCTACGCCAGCAACAGGAACCATAACGTGATCCCCCCTTATCATTTAAGCCATGATTTTCTCCCATAAAATCTGCATTACATATGTTATGATTTGCATGATTTGAATTTGAACCTGTATCAGGTTGATGGCCACTCGAGAACAAAATTTCTGGAAACAGGCCATCCCCAGCCTCCTGTCTCAGCCACCTACAACCACCGACACACTTGGTCTCCTCCGCTCAACCTTCAGCTCTGGCCCCACCCACGCACTCCATTGTCCTCCTCCATCAAAAATAGTTTCTCACATGAGCTATCAGCATGCCCTAATAGCTAGCCCACACAAAAAACATAAGATTGTCAATCTTTCATACTTGAATCAGGCAGTCTTACGTCTCCATCATCTAGCCTGACCTTCTTCTCCCTCTTCAATGGCTTCCGCACATCCACATTCACCCTTATCCTCATGTAAGATTTCCAGAATCTTGAATAATTATGCTTGGCATCATACTCAATTAATTCTCCAATATAGTTCCCGAGACCCTTTGCCACCTCAATATTCATGAAGCCAACATTCAAGTCATGAACCTGAATCCAGATTACGACATGAAATAGAGGAACTTGTGTTGGCACATCACCTGCTCCTACCTTATAGAGAATTAGCAAATGCCCATCAAAATTCCAGGGTCCTCCATTGATGACCTTTTACATATCTATCCTGTGAAAAAATTGAAACATGATTACACCTTTTTCAATCTCCTTGATGGCTACTCCTCGCCCAGGTTCCTATATTGTTGCCATCCATTCCTTCATCAAATGCACTCTTCGAGATTTCTAGGTGAGAAGCCTCCCAACAAGACATAAGTCTGAATCAGCCTTTCTTTCCTGGTTACCATGCCCTCTAAATGTGAGAACTTTCTCCTCATCATTGCTGATACTTAGATTCTCCAATCTCACCATACCTCCTTACTTCCTCTACAACTCAAGATAACAATGGAACAATGATAGGGTTCTTCTCACAAAAGTGGAGAGAAAAAACCTATAACATCTCACAGAGAGAGAGAAAATAGAAAATCCCAATCAATATTAGTATCACCGGTTGAGTAGTAAGTTGAGAAATTTGAACGTGGTGGTGTTTGATGGAAATATTTTGTCAATTATTTCACTATGAAGACGAGGATAGTCTTTCACATTCTTAATCAATTATAAATCATCTATTTAATTTTTAAAATAGTTATAATTAATTTACGATTAATTTATAACACATATATTCCAATTAAATCCTTAAACACTGCATGTCAATTTAATTCTTAATTTTTTAAAAAAAAGGTTCGAGAAACAAAAGGTTTTACCGAAACATGAAACTGAAGAGCTGACGCCTGACACGGACCCCGTTTGCTCAAGCTAGTTTCGAAAAATCAAGAGAAAAAAAAAGTTGAAGAGAGAAAAACCCTAATCAGAAATTTGCGGCTAGAAGCGGTTGCGACTCGGCAATCGATCGTCCATAGTTTCATTTCTCTTGCAAAGATTTTCTTTTGCACACGAAATTGCATCGATCCACCAGTGCTTCTTTCTAGAAACTTCTTTATTGAGCTGCTGGGGTTTTGCTATGGTATGTATAGATTCTTGCAAGCTTTCCATGTGTGTCAGATTTATAGCATTCACTGAGCTTTTAACAATTTGAGAAAGAAAATTATGTGCATTCAAACACATCTTTCATGCACAATTTTTTTCAGAAATATATGAAAAATGTAATTTTGGTTTATGGGTATAAGGGAAAATCAAGTTCTGAAACCTTGAAGAATGCCCAGAATCGCAAACAAATATATATTATTGAATGATTATGTTGGGTGCCATTTTAATTTTATTAGATTTTTTTTTTGGGTTCTATCTGGAGTATCTTATTTTTTTTATAGTTTGATTACACTTGTTTGGGGTTCTGATTTTAAGTAAATATCTCTTATTTATTTCATTATTACTTTGAGTTTTGTGATTTGATTATGTTTTGTTGAGAAAAGTTAATGGGCTGATGACTAATGATTTTATGCTAAATTAGCTTCCTAGTTTTTAAACTTTGTTTACTGTTGTAGTTGTCTACTGAATTTATTCTTTGATACCTTTTATTTAGCATCAGTATGCTTGATGGAATGGAAGGAGAAAGTGTTCCAGGTAGATCACAAACTGATGTCAGAGAAAATAGGGCTTCCAATGAGGGCTTGAAGGATGGGAATGAAGCATCTGAGCATAATTTAGAAAAATCCTTACAGCTTAATGAGGAAGTTGAAGAACCTAAAGTTGGGATGACTTTCTCTTCTGAAGAGGAGATTTTCAATTATTACGCTGATTTTGCTTGGAAAGAAGGTTTTGATGTGTGTAAAAGATCCTCCAAATTTGAAGAAGATGGAAAGAAATATTTTACACTTGCTTGTGTTTATTCTCGGAGGTCAGTAAGCAAACGAAGGCTTCCTCTAAATCCATGTCTTCTTACAAAATCCCAGTGTAAAGCGAGACTTAATGCGTGTTTATGTCTAGATGGAAAGATCAGAGTTTCAAGTGTTGTGCTTGAACATAATCATGAGCTGTGTCCAAGCAAGCCACGGTATGTTAGATATAAAAGATCTGCACCTCAAAGAAAAAGGAAACTTGAACTTAGCAATCTGGATGGGATCAATGTGGATGGAAATGCCCAATCTCTAGTTGTAGAAGCTAAAGAGTATGGCAGCCTAACAGTTTTTGAAAAAGATTGTAAAATCTTTACCCAAAAAGCTAGTAGACTAAGATTGGGGACTGGAGATGCTGAAGCAATCCAGAACTATTTTGTTAGAATGCAAGAGCAAAATAGTAGTTTCTATTATGTGATGGACTTGGATGATGAGTTCCGTTTAAGAAATGTTTTTTGGGCAGATGCAAGAAGTAAGGCAGCATATGAATATTTTGGAGATGTTGTAACTTTTGACACCACATATTTGACAAATAAATATAACATACCTCTTGCCCTTTTTCTAGGAGTGAATCATCATGGGCAATCGGTATTACTAGGTTGTGCTTTGTTGTCAAATGAAGATGCTGAAACTTTTACATGGTTGTTTCAGACATGGCTGGCATGTATGTCTGGACAGGCTCCAAATGCTGTCATCACTGATGAAGATAAGGCAATAAAAACCGCAACTGAGATTGTGTTCCCAAAATCTCACCATCGATGGTGTTTGTGGCACTTAATGAAAAAGATAACTGAAAAGTTGACAGAATATCCTCAGTACGAGTCAATCAAAGCAGATTTGTGCGGTGCTGTATATGATTCTTTCAGTAAAAATGATTTCGATGAAAGTTGGAAAAAATTAATAGATAGTTATAACCTTCATGACAATGAATGGTTGAATAGCCTATATAATGAGCGACAACGTTGGGTTCCTGTATATGTCAAAGACACATTTTGGGCTGGAATGTCTACACTTGATCAAAGTGAAAGAATGCATGCATTTTTTGATGGATATGTTTGCTTGAAGACAAGTTTGAAGCAGTTTTTTAAGCAGTTTGACAATGCTATGAAAGAAAAGGTTGAAAAAGAGTGCTTAGCAGATTTCAGTTCCTATAATAAATTAATCCCTTGTGTAAGCCATTTTGGCATTGAGTACCAATTTCAAAAAGTTTTTACCAATGCGAAATTCAAAGAGTTTCAAGAAGAGGTAGCTTGTATCATGTATTGCAATGCTTCCTTTGAGAGGAAAGAAGGCTTGGTTTCAGCATATTCTATTGTTGAGAATAAAAAAGTTCAAGAGGCAATCAAGTACATAACTTTCAATGTACATTTTAATGAAGAAGATTTTGATGTGCGGTGTGAATGTCGTTTATATGAGTTTAAAGGTATTGTATGCAGACATATCCTTTCTTTGCTCAAGCTCATAAGGAAAACGGAGTCGCTGCCATCTAAGTATGTTTTCTCACGTTGGAGGAAAGATTTGAAGCGGAGGCACACATTAGTCAAAAGTAGTTATGGTGATTTAATTGGTAATCCTGAAGCAGAGCGACTCGATAGGATGTGCAAAGCTTTTCATGAAGTTGCCTGTATGGGGGTAAATACTGATGTTGATTTCATGAAAGTGATGAAATGGATTGATGACCTAAAAGCTGAGTTAAGTTGTAAAGATACTTTTCCTGGGAGAACTGGTACATTGCCTATTGTGTCAAATATGTCGATGATTTCTAATGAGACTGCTACAATTTTTAAGGAAAGAAAGACTTGATCCTATATTGTTACACAGGTATTATACTTTAATCAAATCATGTTAGTCACTATATATCATGCTCATTTTTTCACATGCATTTTAGGTATGCACAATGCCAATATTAAGAATCATCCACTGCTTCTCAATATGAATATCTCCTATATATATCAATCCTTGTTTTGAATTGCATTAAAATAAAAATATGACAAAAAATTGAACCAGAACATAATTAAATGTGTTTCCCCCTATGATGACAGTTCTTGGTCTGAATTAAAGAGTGGCCATCGTCAGGATAATCTGTTTCAAGCCGTCTGGTAGTTGGAGCTGCTGATCAAAGAAAGACAAAGAAGAGCATTTCATCTGTAGTGGTTAGGGGCGCGGAATGAACTGACGCCAATGGAGAAATACTTCACTTTTTACAAAAAAAGTTTTCTTTCCAGTGCTATTTAAGCAATAAGTATTTTTAATATGTTAGATGTTGGATGTCTGTATAAATGACTAATGCCAAATGTTAAGGAGAAAATTTTATGATCTATTTCACTTATTCTAGTTCCATGTTTTGCTGCATTAATTGTTTGAAAGTAGCACAGACAGTCACTCAGTCAATCCGCCACTGAAGACTTGTGCCTCAGTTCCCTCCAAGTCTTCCAACTTTGGCCAAGTCATTCAAGAATTTTTTTTATTGGATTCATAAATCCCTCCAAATTGAATTGTCATTGTTTGTGCCAGTTAACAGTATGGGTTGCAGGGCCCTTTCTGGCCATATTTTATTGCCAAAGAAGTGATCTCTGCACATAACAGATGTCTTGCAAGTTGCAGGTATGATGTAATATGAGCTGGAGCAAGAAAGGTATCAAGGGACTGTTGCTGAAGCATAGCAGTTGAAGCCGTTCATCAATTTGACAGGTGAGGAGGACAGCAATATGATACTTGAAGATGAAATGGTGCTGATTGAATAAAAGTTATTGGAGGCACTACATGGAAATAACCTCAGTTCTATTTGAAGATTATGAAGCTATAAAATATTGCAGCTAGCAAAATTATGCAGGAACATCTTGCAGTTTTCAATAGTGAGCAATAATTGCAATCAAACCATTGTAGTGCAACTTTCCTTAGAGGCAGCCCGAGGATGTGTGGCTTTAAATTAGAGGTTCAGTTCATGCAGCAGAAACTCTTTTATACAAGCTAATTATCCTGTCACTGCTGAAGTGGCATTAGCAGATAAATTTTTTTTTTTCTTTTTTTACATTAACCCTTAATAAATGAATATGTTTATTTCATTTATCAGGAAAAAAAACCTTTTAAGCATCTTCTGTTATATCTCAGACAGTCCTTGTGTTTCTTCTATTGCAGTCCTTCTCCCTGCTTAGTTTATTCCAGATGCTATTACAAGGTAAGAGATCTAGAAGAAATTTTTAGACTTAACGTTTCTATGTGTGTGTGCGCGGGCTTTTCTTTTGGAGACCAATGTCCATTAGGTATTGTAAAATGATGACAAAAAGATCATTCAAACCTAGCCCAGGCAATTCAAGCTCGAGGTGGAGAAGGGGGGAATGACAAAAATTTCAAAATTTTTCTCAGGATTCTTTCATCATTAATATGTGATCTTAAAACGAATGGATTTCTTGCTTGCCAATTGCCATATTTCTAAAAATACAAAGGCAAGTACTATGAAATTTTATATCATTATTAAAAAAAATTAATACAACCTAGATTAATGCATTCAAAACCTTTTTTATCTCCTACATGCGGAGATTAATTCCTTGAGTCGGGTAGGATCAAAAGGGAGACAAAACTCTCTTAAGAATTTTAATGATCCTATATTCCTAGGCTTGGATTCGAACTCGAGACCACTATTAAGCTGGAAGAGACTCAATATCATATCATCTAAGCACTCCTGGGTAATGCATTCTAATCTATTGTCTTTCAATTTTTTTATAATAAAATAAATAAATAATTAAAATATTTAAAGAGAAATGCTAACCGATACTCTTAAGAAATATTATGTATCAATAGGTTTCATGGAGAAATGATATAGTTAATGTATAGTACACTGTTTAAATTTCCAATAAAACAATGTGCTTGTTAGTATCCTTAACCTTAACAAGACTTATATTTAAATATTCATGCATTGATTCTTGGCTAAATTACTCTTTTAATCCCTTATTTGTTTTAAAATATTTAATTTGGTCCCTTTATTTTAAAAATGTTCAAATTGGTCCCTCAATTGTCAAACTTTAAGCAATTTAGTCATTTCCATTAAGTTTGACTCTCACCCAAAAACACATCCGGAATCTGAAAAATTTGGTTGGAACATACTATTATTTTGGTGGCTCATTTATTTTAAAATATTAAATTTGGTCCTCTATTTTAAAAATATTCAATTTGGTCCCTCAATTTTCGAGATTCCAGTGGTATTTTTCGTCGAGAGTCAAATTTAACGGTTAAACTTAACAAAAATGACTAAATTGCTTAATATTTGGCAATTGAGGGACCAATTTGAATATTTTTAAAATAGAATGACGAAATTGAATATTTTAAAATAAATGAGACAAAAGAGTAATTTAGTGTTGATTCTTTTATGAAATTGATTGGTGGCAAAATTAAGTTTTAATGTTAAGCACAAAAAAAAAAAAAATCTCTTAAGATTTAATCCGTAAAAAAATGAAATATTTAAAAGGAGCTGTCTCGCAACGCCTTATTCCTGGATTCAGGGGTTTACCTACGTAAACCATCAACAGATTTCGATGGACCCCTTCTCGACGCCGGACGCCATCCTGCCGCCGTTATCAGCGCCACCAGAAACTGATGAAGCACGAGGGAAGCGGGTGAAATTGGAACCGAAGGCGCCTTGGGAATGCAAACGCCTGGAAGATCTGGAAGAGAGTGACTTCTCTATCTTTGACGATTACAGTGAGCCTTATATGTTTGCCTGCAAGCGCTTTGTGTATAAGAATAAGGCCACGATCGAAGAAGAAGAGGCTATTGCTGAGTATGACGAGCGGTCTCGTGACCTAAGTGTACTTGCGTGTTTGTATCTGCGTTTATATCCTCCATACGCACGTCCATTCAGAAGCCATAATATATAGCTTCCAAGTCCAGGACGCGATTCTCCACATTTTGAACGCACTACCAAACACACAAGTACGTATACATGTCAATTTTACTTTTCAATTTTGTGTTTCAGTTTCCTTATCAATCATATTTACAGCCCTACGATGCTATCGCCCCTCCACCCAATTCAAGGTTATGTGGCGGTGTCAGACCCTTCCTCATAACCGATGATCTTCGCCCTCGTCTTATTAACCTCTGCAATCTTGCGTTGGAGAAGTACAATGCTGACAATCAGGTTCATTACTCGTTACTATTATTCCTTTTTTTTTTTTTAGTTTCTTAATTCATGAACTTTATAATTGATCTGTTTTTTCTTATTTAGGGTGAAAATTTTGTGTTTGATGACCTTGTCAAGACAACCGGCAAGCTTGTTTGT
This sequence comes from Echinosophora koreensis, assembly GCA_035048595.1. Lineage (NCBI taxonomy): Eukaryota > Viridiplantae > Streptophyta > Magnoliopsida > Fabales > Fabaceae > Echinosophora > Echinosophora koreensis. Next base: position 4,272,190 of record JAPCYP010000037.1, on the reverse strand, counting down.
GGTGTTACATTTTACATTACCTTTAAAGCAAAAGATGCTTCGAACGGCGCTGCTCAAACTTTCCAGGCCCAAGTGTGGGACACAATGCTTCCCAAGAATGCGAAACCTCCTGTGGTCGATTCGTGTTCGATGAAGCCTACCTAGCATAACATTGGTAATAATGTAATGGTGCATGAATATGATGCTTACTTGTTAATTAATATTCTTGATTGACTGAAAAAGTATGGTTAAAATATGAGTTAACCAGAAAGTGCCAGAGGTGTGTGTGAACTAAGGGCACCTCATTGTAAGGGTGTAAGTAGGCGTGTTCATCAACCGATCCAAACCGATTCAAACCGCAAAAATCGAACCGAAAAACCGAGAACCGAATAAACCGAAAACCGAAAAAAACCGCAATTTTTTATTGGATCGGATCGGATTTTGGATCCTCTAGTGAAATCCAATCCAAACCAATCTACTATATGTATATGCGAATATTTTTGAAATTATAGTATCAATCATATTTAAACATTGTTTTTCATACTTTTATGTCCCTCATTCTCTTTAATATTTTTGGTGGAATGATGTATATAAGACTATTTAGAATAAATATTAATGTCTTGAAGTTATATTTTGCTAAAAGTTTTGATGCATAACATATATATACTTGATTGAGTAAACATGAAAAATATGAAATCAATTAAGTTTGAAAAATAATTAGTTATAATTTATCTGCAGTCGATTCAAGGAAAAAAATAAGATAAGTGAGATTGGATATAGAGAATTAGCATAAAAGAACGTGCTAAAAAATATCAATAATTATTTTTTCTCAAACTCCCAAATTAAACTTAAGATTATTCTTTGTCCACTATTAAATAAGTAGCAAGGACATTTGACATAAGAAAAAAAAATAAAGTATGACAAAAACCGAATTATCCAATCCAATCCAAACCGCATTTAATTGGATTGGATCGGATCGGATATTTTTCAGAAAGCAAACAGATCCAATCCAAACCGCACGTTGTTTTCATCATTGGATCGGATAGCTTTTTAGTTCAAAACCGATCCAATCCAATCCGCGAACACCCTTAGGTGTAAGTAAGCCATGGAATACACAAGGTCATCAAATACCTCACTTTGCTGGTGTTATATTCGTGCCCTTGTCCCCCAAGCATTTTGTTTTTACAATACCCTTTATTTTTGAAGGATTTGTAGTGGCTAAAGTATATGCAGCCATTTTGTTTGGATGTTTGCTAATTGCTACTATTTCTTTTGAGAATTTTGTTCCTTTTTTAACTCTATTTTTTGCAGTTTTACACCCTTGTTCTTGTGGTAGGAATGAATGTTTTTGTGTTTGACATGCTCATGTTCACTGAGACATGAATGTCTTACCCAATTCTTTTCTAGTCCAAAATAGCCAGCCCCAATGACCACAAGTCTATTGGGGATTTCTGACAAGGAAAGAGCCCCATTTGATGATACAATTTTCTTTTCATCAATAGTGACATCACATCAGGTAGAGATTTTACATCTGAACCAATGTCAACTATAATAATATGCTTGCCTTTGACAACAGTGTTGCCACCATCAAGGATGTCCACAGAGACTTTCGATGGAGAAACAAATTTGCCATATCCTTCAACATAGTTAACCTTGTTTTTCTTGATGGTTGGCAAATGCATGTTTGGCCTCATGGTACATATGGGAAGAATGAAAAACCGCCTGAACCAAACCATAAACCAGTGTTGATAACATTGATTGAATTTGTATGCAAAATTAAGTAAAGTACAAGCAACCTAGTGTGCAAAATCCGAAATAAGTATCGTGGTTAATACTTCTGGGTATGGTGTGAAGCTGACCCTTGAACGAGCAGGTGGTGGTGATCGCACCATGCTCGAAGCAATGTTGTTCTTGTATCTGCTGGCAGAACTCCATTCGCAGCTGGACTTGGGTTAGAGAAGATATGAGTTGAAACTGACAAGGTTCGGCGAATTTTGGTGATGAAATATTTACCACAGATGTTGCTGGTGTGTATGCAATTGGAAATGTAATATAAGGCCTAATGTTGGCACACAAGGCAGAAGAAGATGGGGTTGCTTGTGCCGAGTACATAGATGGTATGGTTGGCCATTTGGACTATGACGGTCCCAGGTGTTGTCTATACAAACCCAGAGGTTGCATCTGTTGGGAAGACAGAGGAGGAGGTGAATGGACTTGGTGTTTATTACCATGTTGGCAAGTTCCCTTTCATGGCTAATAGCAAGGCTAAGGCAATTGAGAATGCTGAAGGACTGGTCAAGATATTGGTTGAAAAGGAGACAGATAAGATATTAGGAGTTCATATTATGGCACCTAATGCTGAAGCGCTCATTCACCAAGCAGAGATAGCATTGCAGTATGATCAATTGAGGACATAGCACGTGTTTGCCATGCACTTCCAACAATGAGGGAGGTTGTGAAAGAAGCCACAATGGTCACTTATGACAAGCCTATTCACATTTGAAGAACCTGTTGCTTTATTCTTGTTTTCATTTCTGTCCTGAGGATTTTACAGTGACTTGGAGATGATGATACCATCTGTATTCAAATCAGATTCAGGTGTTTAAATGCAAAAATTAGATCTTTATTTGCTTCTATGCATAAGAGGAATGATTGTGTTGTTTTAACCCTTGTTGAATATATCTGCCCTTTTCTCTGGAGCAATATTGTAATTTTGCTTGTTGAGTGAAAACAATTTAATTCAAAGATTTGGTGTTGTACAGGGTTTGAGTACTCTTAGTACTCCCATTAATACACTTTTGATTTATCCAAAAAAAATTTAATTCAAAGGTCCTGACCAACACTTTGCGGTGTGGTCCATAGAAATTGTTCTCATCTTACCATTTTTTTCTTCCCTTTGCATCAATTGTCAGTGAGTCTCAAAGGAATACATAGGATGTGCCACTGAAGAATAAATTTTCATGTAAAAGGAAAACAAAATGAATTTTGTTTGGAGGATATTAATTAAAAGAACTTTAAAATTTGTAATTACTAAAAAGGCTATGAGCTATATAATGAAATAGATATATTACTTTTTTCATCATTTCATAACCCTTTTGTTTCTAAATGCCATATGCCTATAACTCTGTCGTTAACTATGATAGTATTCAATTTGCAAAGAAGCAATGAATTCAAGCTACCTCGTTCCAAAACAATCCAGTACCAATTCACTCATGCCTTGAAATTTATGAGTCACAAAACTACAATGTTAAAGGAAGACGTCAAATTCCTTCCATCAATAATCTTACTCTATCTGCAAAAATGCCTTGGATCAGTGAGGGCCACTAATGCATTTTGCTTTATGAGCTTAATTTTAATATATTGTCAGTATAAATTTTTTTACGTCGTCAATCAATCACAAATCATTCTATGTGTGCCTTAAGGTAATTATGATAGGAGTCATACAATTATAATATGTGACAATTTATGATTGATTGATTGAGTAAAAAATATTTACTGGAACAATACATATTAATTAAATCCTTTTATATGCATATTGCTATAAGAACAGTATTTGTAAGAGACAATTTTTAACATAAAGTTGTGCCACAAAAATTTTTTATCTGTGTTTTGCTTGTGTTTTTTGTGTGTGTGTAATCTCCATATAGCATTGACTGTTTTTTGGTTTCTAGCACAATAGGATATGCATATTCTACCTATCCTTTTTTAGAAGGGAAATATCATAACATCAATATTTTTCAATTCTTACACTTGATAGAAGTTGTATATCCTGTTTATTGACAGGAGAAATCTTCCCAAAGTGAATGTTTGATTAAAGTGTTCATAGACATCTTGTCAACAAGAGGCTTAGAGCACCAACATCGGTGGGTGTTTAAAGGGTTCTTAACATTAAGAACATGGTGCTTATGCAATTTAACTGATGGAGTGGGTTCTTATATAAGAATCTGGAGAGAGAGAGAGAGTGTTTGTACAACATAACAAGCACCTCTCTTTATTATAATAAAAAGTGGGACCTCATAAATTTTTTAATAATAAAATAGTTATAAAATAAAGCAAATTGTTGATGAAATATAAGAATGCAGGGTAATTGGTGAAACCCATTTAATAAATTTTTGAAGATACTGGATTGGAGAGATGAGATGCTTAAGTTGTAAAATGTAACAATGAGTGATATATAAATGTGGGATCCACTTAAGAACTCAAAAATGGGGTGCTGGGTTGTGGATGCTCTTGTGTTCCTAATGTTTGCAATAGTGAATATCTGAGACAATTAGTTTTAGATTAAAATAATTGATATTCATTATTACTGTTTTTAAAACAATTCAATTCAACAAAACTCTGTATTTATATAGTGGAACAAAGTGTCAATTAACCGGTAAAAAGTCACTGCGCATAAAATTCATCTGAGATGATGATGTGTTAAGATAACTCAAAAGTAGGTCATACTAAAATTATTAATTTTTTTTTCCAGCAGTATTTGAAGATAATATCAACTTCTATTAATGCATTCTAATCTATAAATACAAGGTTTAACTATTGAGTAGGTCCTTAAACTATTTGAGAATTTTCAAATAGATCCATATATTAAAAAAAATTTGTAATTGGGGTCCCTGAACTTTTATAAAACTTTCAATTGGGCTCCTGAACTAAAAAAAATTTTAATTGGGTTCCTGAATTTATATAAAATTTTCGATGGGGTCCCTAAAGTATAAAATTTGTTAGTGATATATTGAATTTGACGGAATATTTTTTATTTCATCCAAGTTGGACAACCATATCAGTCATTTATGAGTGATTTGGGTTGAAGATGAACATTGAGACATTGTCACAATAAAATGCAGCAAAATGAAATGAGATGTAGTAAGCTGCAAGTAGGGTAACTATTTTGGACGAAATTATTTCGAGAGAGTGATATGCAATCGTGAAACATAAATCGGGGAAGGAAGAAACTATTTGTTCAGATGGAGGAGAAGCAATCGCAGGTCACATTTTGGTACTCTGGTTCAACATTTCGGTCTTTTCCAACCCTAAATATAAATTTGGAGCGAATTTCAGGTTACGTTTCACATCAACAAACTTAATGATCTCTTTAGGGAACCCTACCCCAGGGACTCAATTGAAAATTTTATATAAGTTCAGGGACCCAATTAGAAACTTTTATAGTTCAAGAACCCAATTGAAAACTTAATAAAAGTTCGGGGACCCAATTGCAATTTTTTTTAGTATAAGGACCTATTTAAAAATTCTTAAATAGTTCAAGAACCTACTCAATAGTTAAACCTAAATACAACTGAAGCATCTTGCATATCTTTGTTACAAATTCGAGAGAACAGTCGCTCTTGCAACCTTCTTGATCTGGCCATCAATAAGCCAATTGTCAGACTCAAAAGAGTAAACTTGACTTGCAATGTTCTATTTCTAATGAGAAAGCAAAAGAACTCAGCAATTACAGATGCAATGGCAGCCAAAAACTGTGGTTGTTGTTCAATTGGAATTTGCTTTACCATACTTCGAGAGTTGCATTTCTTAGAATCCAGTTAAGTTTCTTCAAATCACAACAGAAAGAATAAAAATCATTTTTACCTGCTTGAGCTGTGTCATTTGCACACCGGGGTGCGACACCTCCAGCCGACACCTGGGTACTGTAGCGCTACTACAACGGTACTTTTTTTTTAATACAAATTTTGACTTTTAAAAATAAAATAAAAAATGAGCCTTTTTGAATACTAATATTTTTGGTTATTAATTACGTGCAAATATCTGATTAATTCAGTTCATTATATGGTTAATGGGTCATCCTGAAGCTTACAATCATTTTCCACAACCATGTAAATATTTGGTTAATCACGTACAAATATCTGGTTAATTCAGTTTATTATAGGTTAATGGGTCATCCTGAAACTTACAATAAATTTCCACACAAATTAACCATATAATGAACTGAATTAACTAAATATTTGCACGTGATTAACCATATATTTACATGATTATGAAAAATGATTGTAAGCTTCAGGATGACCCATTAACAATATAATGAACTGAACTAACCAGATATTTGCACGTGATTAACCAAATATTTACATGGTTGTGAAAAATGATTGTAAGCTTCAAGATGACCCATTAACCATATAATGAACTGAATTAACCAAATATTTGCACGTAATTAACAAAAAATGTTAGTATTCAAAAACACTAATTTTTTTTAAAGTCAAAATTTGAACCAAAAAAAAAAAAATAGTACTACAGTAGCACTACAGTACCGGGTGTCGACGGGAGGTGTCGCACCCGGGTGTGGAAAAAAACATTAGTGTTCCAATTGTATACACAAGAAGACACTTGGCATAGTGAAGTTTGGATAAGACAAATTCATATAGGATTATTGTAACACTTAGTCCCACTCCAATTGTAACACAATGTGGCGAAATTGTAAAGAATGTTATATATGTTATTTTATCAAGTGTAGCATAAAGTCCACGTCACAAAAGGTTTTTACTAAATTTTTTTTTTTATACATGTAGTAACATTTATTTACAATATATTTGTAATATAATGTTTATTTAATATATAACAACATTTTTATTAATTAATGTAGTTAAATGTAAAAAATGGCACTAGATATATTTTAACTAACATTTTTAAAAATATTACCAAAATGTATTATTGATAATATTTTTTAAAATGCAAGTATTTCTATAAAAAAAACGATACAAAAAATAATTTAACATTTTTTTAAATATCATCCTATTTAAAAATGTCATTAATTTTGTGGTAACCAAAGTAAATACAAGAAATAACCTAAAAGTAGTTCTTATATAACCAAATCAAATGAAAGTCATTCATCTCCATTCATATTAAAAGTAAAATTAAGTTTTAGAACAATATCAACAAACAAACTAAACCAAATTTGCCTATTCAACATTTACAACAGATGACCTTGTTTACTTCTCCCTTCTGACAAAATTTTGCTACCATAAAATGATCTTAACATCACTCACTGACCCTGCATTTGTCAGACATTATATAGAAATGCTAAAATATAAATAAAAAGTAACTATGTAATAAGATAAACACAATTCTGATAATATATTATATAGGAGTACCATGCATAGGTAGCTAGTGACAAGTTACTATGAAGTAACTCTATAAAATATAAACACAAAAGGACTAAAGGAGAAAGACAGCAACCAGAACAACAAATAATGTTAAGCATACCACCTAGACTAACAACTTTCATATGGGTAGACTGCAAAATTTCCCGGACATCTTTTAGCGTTGTGCCTGAGAAAAGAAAGTCATGTCATATACATTTTTGCTAGACTTCCTCAAACTGTGAGTCTGAGTAAAAAAGATGTTCCACTGATTAAAAGTGTACAGAGTGCAAAAGAAAATGCATCTCTTCCAGCAAAATGGTAATATGGACTGATGCAAATTAAAACAATAAAATAAAATTGTAAGCTATACTTGAAATGGAATCTAGAAGAGGGATATGGATGGTACTGCACAAGGCCATTTTTTTTAATTGGTTACATGGCATCTAAGAAATTTTTTTTATATGTTTTACATACTGCACAATCAAACACTTGTAGATCCAAAATATGTAGATGCTACATAAGGGAAACAAACAAGGAGGAAATGAGTGCCACCAGACAAGGCAGCTGGTACTGAGAAGATAGGCATGCAATATCAAAGTTAACATCAATAGGTCCTCCGAAAAAATGCAAATAACAGAATCCATGCGAAATTACTATTCGAATTCCAAGGTCTTTGAGGTCATGTTCTCCCATATGCTTCAATGCAGTCATATGTTAAGCTGTTTTTGGTTTTCAAGTTTCAACATATCCTTACCTTATCATTGACCAAATAGGATCCCGTTCCCCTTGTTCCTATGATTGACCTCATGTCAACGTCGTTTATGGTTTTCAACATTCTTCACTAGTCCTTGTGTTTTCTTTCCTTTAAGCTCTTTTCAACCAATAAACAAAAAATACAATTTAGTCACAAAGGGCACAAAAGGAAACAGAAAAGAGAAAAGTGTGCAATAAATTTACCTTCTCAAGATAACCACCTATATTAGGTTGATTTTTTATGGTGGCTTTCTTAAAGCCTTTTTCAAATGAAGCATTCTTAGAGACGTCCAATATCTCATAGTACCTCTTGTTATTGCTCTTCTTCGATGTCCTCTTAAACATCTTTTTCTCCATCTATTCCACGATCAGATCATAAATCAAACAATCAAAACTACATAGCTAGTTTTCAACATAACGTTTGAGAGACAGATCACAGATCATTAATGTTACTTTAGTTTTTATTTTTTATTTGCCTCCCTTCTATGATATTTGGTCATGTTTGCCTGGATTGACTGCATTAGCAGCATATAAAGAGTTGAGTCTATAACAAAAGCATCTAATAAGTAATTAGCACAAAGGAATGCTTTAAGAACTTCATCATACACAAATAGGTTTCTGTCATGAGTTAGGAATTTAGTTTGATCATCAAGCAATAATCTACTTCATATGGGTGGTCTATAAGGACCATTACAGATAGAAGCAGCATTTACAATGGAACTAGTAATGCTCCTCCATCAATGCCAGCTAACAAGAATTACATAGACCATTCTTCCGCTTTAAAGCTTGTTTACATATCAGACATTCATTGTTATATATATATATATATATATAGAGAGAGAGAGAGAGAGGGGGGGGGGGGCAGTTTACACCAGTGTAGACCATTTTTCACTTACACTAATTTTTAGCCGTTGATCTTATTTTCATATAATGGTTTTCAAGAGAGGCATAAAGTATGTCACCAGTTCTCAAATTATGGCTCTCTCTCCATAGTCCTAAAGCACGATTATGAGATATACACTATTCATTCACACATACAGCATATTAAGTTCATATATTACCATCTTTATTATGAAAGTAGAGTTTTATCATTAATTAGTCATTGGACCTACTGATTCCAAATTAGGACTCTAATTTCTGATATATCTGGTAAAAACCTCATCTCAAATTTCTTATCTTTGATCTTGTTTTACACTGATGTCACTGGTATCACTACTACAGAAAAGGGCTTTAACAGCGTTTTTTTTTTTGCTTTTAGTAGCGTTTACAAGCGCTATCTATTCACCCGCTACTGAAGGGGTGGAAGAAAAGGTAGCGCTTCAAAAGCGCTATCAAAAGTAAGAAATAGATAGCGCTTCTTCAAGGAAGCACTATCTAAAATAGGAAATAAATAGCGCTTTTTCAAAGAAGCGCTATCTATTCCCCTTTTTCTAAAAAAAAATTAAAATTTACATCGTTGTTCTACATTTCCCACTAAGAATCTACAAATTAGTACTCCCTCTGGTCCTATATATAAGAGGCAAAACCCTAAAACACACAAACCAAGGAAATACATTGAAATAAGCTATTTGTAATTAATATTCATATAAATTTACAAATTTAACCCTTCAATAATTAATGAACAAACCTACTTGTATTGAAAGTTGCATTGTCTCGTAAATATAAACCCTATTATAAATAAGGGTAAAATTGGAAATGAGCATTTAATATTTGTCAAAATACATGCATGTCTCTTATATTTTGGACAAAAAAAAAGTAGTCATTTGCCTCTTATAATAAGGACCGGAGGTAGTAATTTGTAACGAGAAGACTGAAAACAGAGAGGGAAATCTAACAACTGAAAGTGGGTATATGAAACAAAAAATCACAAATTAATCGAGTGTATCTACATGAAGTTGCTGAAAGTAGGCATGCTAGGCAAGAACATCCAAGGAAAAACAGGTAAGAGGAGGACTTCTACACAAAAATATTGTTACGCCCTTCGAAATATATTCTACATTTCAGGAATGCATTTAAAATGCTTAGCCCCACAATGTACATCAACTTGATTCAAGTAGCTTCTTACTATCATTTTCAACTAAGTCCCATCTATCATAAAATGAAAACGTCACTGGTTTTCTGAGTGCTGAAATTTGGATTTCAATGATTCAATGACTACTGAGAAGTCTTGATCACTAAGGCCATGGGACTTTGTAACTTTATATAACTCATTAGCAACTGCTGCAATTGGAGTAGGTTGGGAAACAGACTCTGCTAACTCCAAGGCAAGTCTTAGATCCTGTCACCATTAATTTTGTATAAAAAGATAATAAGTAGTCACATGTAAGAGTTATAACAGGAATTTTCATTCACACGCATTCTGCTAATGGTTTGGGGGAATGCAGTTAGGTAAAGTGATTGTATCATGGATGGGCCTTTGGTTGAGTACATTGGAGCACTAATGGCACCCTGTGAAACTACCTGCAAAATTGCCATTTTGTAAAGGCTCTACCTGTGAAAGAATATGAATCCTAGCATCAAATAAAGAGAAAGAAGGACAGATCATCAGCAATTAGTTCTCCTAGGAATAGGAATACATTGAATATAAACTAGCAAAACCAGCAAGAAACAGTGTGAACATAAGAAAAGAAAAAATCAGCAAAAGTCGGAGCATCGTATGCCTTTAAAAGAATATGATTTTAAGTAATGGAGCTTCAACTTAGCCCTGGAACCAGAGGCATTCAACATATTTCAACATTTCCACTTTTTAATCATGGAATCCATATCTTAAGAGAGTATGTAGTCATCACAAAATGCTTTGTATAGTAAAAGCATGTGTTTCATAAGATATTATATACATACAGAAGCAATGCATCCAATCCAATACATCAAACAGAAAAATCATCAAGCAGCTTGAGTGTAAAATCAAGAACGCAGAACAGAAAGAAATCAAGAACACCAAGAAATTCATGGAACATTATACAAAAAACCAATTAATTCAGAAAATAAGCTACATAAAAAAATACAAGTATACACAGAAACAGAGGAATCCTAAATTATAGCAAAAATAGAAACCCAAAAAACCTAACAACATTGTTGAAGGATCGTGTTGAAGGAGAATGCGTTTTTCTCTGTGACAAAAAGCAGATCTGAAGCAAAACGAGAGCAATGGTCATACCTGAAGAATCGAAGGAACAAATTCAATATATAGAAGAAAGAAATAACTCACAGTGGTCAGAAATAAAGAACGGCAGCGCTGGCGGCGAACCCTCGTTTCTGACCAGACGATGGCGGCGTACCCATGTTGTCAAGGACGAATAGCGGTGCGTTGTGGGTTGGTGTTGTCAAGGGCGGTCCCGTGCTGCTGCGCGGCGTCTGGTCAGAGTGAGAGTGTCTGGAAGCGGTGGCAACGGCGGTCTGAGGCTGAGCGACGCGATGGCCATCCGTTCTGAGTGGAATAGCTTCGTGGTGGTCCAGGGGCGGTGGCGGGAAGGCAGCGAAGGAGCTTCGCGGTGGTCCAGGCGCGGTGGCTAGGTAGGCAGTGGAGGAGCTTCACGGTGTTCTGTGAATGTTGAGGAAAGTGTGTGTTTCTGAAGGAGAAAAGAAATGAGCAAGGGTTTGCTTGGTGTCAGAAGAAAAGAAACGAGAAATGAGGTTATGGACTCGTAGGAGAGGACAGAGTATTTTTATTTTAGAAAAGAGGAATAGATAGCGCTCTCTTAAGGAAGCGCTATCATAGGTAAAAAAAATTAGACAGCGCTTTCTTGAGGAAGCATTGTTTATTTCCTTACCAAAGATAGCGCTTGCTTGAGGAAGCGCTATCTATTTCTACCCATCAACATTTAATAGCGCTTCCTTGGGGAGACAGCGGAAGCGCTGTCTTAGGATAAAGAATGGATAGTGCTTTTCCTAGGAAGCGCTATTAAAAGTGTTTCGCCTCCTTTTTTGTAGCGTTTCTTATTAAAGCGCTATTAAAGGTGCGCTATTAAAGCCATTTTTTGTAGTAGTGTATTTTATTGACAGGTGGATTGTGCATACTTACCTCAACATTTACCAATAATTTAATTAAAATTGAGAAGACAAAAAAAATATCATATCTGTAGAACACGAACTAAGTTACCTCGGTCAAGTTGACTCAAGAATTTCTCAATCTATCTTCTTCCCATGACCCAATTCAAGCTTTGGATTCGCCAAATCCTCATCCTCCGGTGACTCGTTGATGAAGGAAAAGCATTTGTTGCCGGAGAATCAATTGCTTTTATACATATTGAGTGAGAAAACCGATAACCAGCTGTACAGAATTCGGTCCCTGTGTTTATTTAGTACAATTTTTGCTATTAAAACATAAAACAATGCAAGGAAACTCAATTAAATCTATTTAGTACTCTTTAACAATCAGATTGCACAATCAGTCTATAATAATGTGAAAATCTAAATGATTATAATTAATAAGAAAACCATTAACCAGCTTTACATAAAGTTTGTCTCCATGAACATTGAGGACAAAATATAAACCCAGCCAAGTAGTTCCTTATTTCTCATCAACACGCTTCATAAGAAAAACACATTTCAGATGACAAAGGAGCTCCAAAATAATTGCAAGTTCAGTGCATCTAAACCATCCTCCCAATCACTCTACCCCCTCCCCAAAAAGAAAATGAAAAGGACCTAGAGAGAATTAAACATGCTGGTTATATGAACTAAAATTATTGAGGTTCATTCACCTGATAATGCAGTTTCAAGGTGTTTTGGATCAGAGGATTAACTATGCTGCTCATACGAACTTAAATGTATATACTCAAAAATGCAAAGAGAGTTTCAATTGTGATGATTTAAGGAAAGAGAGTTATAATCACCCAAAGATGTACATATCTAAATTGGAAGCAAAAGCCAATTCTTTTATATAATAACACAATATCTTTCCTTAGAAAAAAGGGAAAGCACATACATATAGTCCAAAATAAATTGTGCAAAGGAACCACCTTAAAGAAAATTGACTTAGTAATAAATATACTATCCCTTACTCACAGCGAAATCACATTGAGATGATCAGATCTACCAAAAAAGTCAGAGAGGCACAAGGCAAGAATGGGAGAGCCAAACAACATAATTTGCTAACATACACTTTATCCTTTGAGGACATGAGAAAACAAAATGAGATAAATTACTTTCCACATTTACATATAAGCTTAATTAGTACCTCAACAAGCTTCTACCAGTAGAATCAACCCTTATAAGTCAATAGCAACAATTGTTAGTAATCAACAACTATCAATTTAAGTTGTTGGTTACATCATCAACTTCTGTTTTGTTCAAGTAATTCTGGTACAGTCTCGACATTTACTTTTATTTGTAACAAATGAAATAAAACTCAGAAAGCAAATAACATACTTAAATTTGACATTTAATCAAACAATATTTAGGTACCAAATTTAGGGGAAAGAAGGGTGGATAGAAAATTTCTTTGAACAAGAGTTTTGGCAATCAAAGCGCCTGTTTGTTTTGTTTCTTGTTTCATGTTTTCATTTATTATTTTCAGAAATAATTATAAAACTCTCACCATTTTTTCATTTTGTTTCTTGTTTTCAAAATTTCATATAGAAAACACTAAAAACAAATATATTTTTTTTTTCTTTTCACTGTCTCCTGTACAGATCTTTGAAAACAGGAAACAGAATGAAAACAATGTGAAATTTTTTGTAAATATTCTGAAAACAGAAAATAAAAAAAATCAAACAGACGCAAAGATTTTCGGTAGAAGACGTCTTTTGCTAAGGAAAAACAAGCTGAAATCAAAGTTAAAAGAAAAAAATAATATTAAATTCATGAAGAACAATCATCTAATTATTGGTCTACATAGGAAGAATAACAAAACCCTTTCCTTTGCTAGTGTACCATAGAAATTCTCTTCTTTGAATCCATGTGTAAAGGTGGGAAAGAAAGATTCATGGGTATGTGATTCCCAAAAATATAGATTGGGAATGCAACATTCTAGCAACCAAACGTCACCTATGGAGTAACTCTATAAAGTATAAACACAAAAGGACGAAAGGAGAAAGACAGCAACCAGAACAACAAATAATGTTAAGCATACCACCTAGACTAACAACTTTCATATGGATAGATTACAAAATTTGCCAGACATCTTTTAGCTTTGTGACCGAGAAAAGAAAATCATAACATGTACATTTTTACTAGACTTCCTCAAACTGTGAGTCTGAGTAAAAACGATGTTCCACTGGTTAAAAGTGTACAGAGTGCAAAAGAAAATGCATCTCTTCCAGCAAAACGGTAATATAGACTGATGCAAATTAAAAAAATAAAATAAAATTGTAAGCTAGTATCTAGAAGAGGGATATGGATGGTACTGCACAAGGCCTTTTTTTTTTTTAATTGGTTACATGGCATCTAAGATATATTTTTTTAAATATGTTTTACATGCTGCACAATCAAATACTTGTAGATCCAGAATATGTAGATGCTACGTATAGGAAACAGACAAGGAGAAAATGAGTGCCACAAGACAAGGCAGCTGGTACAGAGAAGACAGGCATGCAATATCAAAGTTAACATCAAGAGGTCCTCCGAAACAATTCAAATAACAGAATCCATGCAAAATTACTATTGGAATTCCAAGGTCTTTGAGGTCATGTTCTCCCATATGCTTCAATGCAGTCATATCCACCTTCATGAAAATACCAACTTACCAAATAAGTACCAAACAACAGAGAAACTAATCTAAGGAAGGAACACACAAAAATACAATCGTTTTCTCAAAGAATTAACTTACCTTGCCCAAACATATCTTAAGCTGTTTTTTGTTTTCAACATATCCTTACCTTATCATTGACCAAACAGGATCCCATTCTCCTTGTCCCTATGATTGACCTCATGTTGTTTTTGGTTTTCAACATTCTTCACTAGTCCTTGTGTCATCTTTCCCTTAAGTTGTTTTCAATCAATAAACAAAAAATACAAGTTAGTCACAAAAGGCACAGGGAAACAGAAAAGAGAGAAGTGTGCAATAAATTTACCTAATCGGGATCACCACCTATGTCAAGGTGATCTTTTATGATGGCTTTCTTATAAGCTTTCTTCAAATGAAGCATTCTTAGAGACGTCCAATATCTTCATAGTACCTCGTGTTATCACTCTTTTTCGGTGTCCTCTAAAACATCTTTTTCTCCTTCTATTCTACAATTAAATCACAAAACAAAGAATCAAAACCACAAAGCTAGTTTTCAACATAATGTTTGAGAGACAGATTACAGATCATAAATGTTACAGGTCAACACATCTAAACCATCCTCCCAACCACTCAGCCCTCTCCCCAAATGGAAAAGGAAAAGGAACAAGAGAGAATTAAACATGTGGGTTATATGAAATAAAATTATCAATGTTCATTCAACCGATAATGCAGTTTCAAGGTGTTTTGGATCAGAGGATTAACTATGTTGATCAAACGAACTTAACAATTCTATACATAGGAAGACACTTGGCCTACATAAATTTGGGTAAGACAGATTCACAGGATTATTGTCAGCACTTAATCCTAATAACTTGTTTCAATTAATCACCAGAAGTCTTGACAAGAACAATTTCCATTTTTGAAGTGGCGAAACCTCAAGGAGTCCCTGATAATGATTGTCACACTAACAATCTTTGACATGTATTTAATAGCATTGTGACAGTCACCACATATTCTCAAATTCTTAAAAACCCGTATAGATGACTGTCCATTCAAATTAAGTATCCCAAATGCGACAACAAGCTTCTCACCGTGGTTGCAAAGATTCTCGGCTTTTTTCTCATGATCAACATCATACAGAACATAATCAATGTCAGGCTTATACCCAGCCAATTTCATTTTCTCACCCAACTCATCCAAGACATTATAGATTTTAGCACTCTCCATATTACTTTTGTCTCCGACAACAAAAGTATGAACTCTATTTCCCACTTCTAGCCAACTACAGCCAGGATTTTTTGTAATTCCTTTCTCCTTCATCAATATTTGGGTTTCTGAAGTTTCACCCCACAATTTAACAGTAACAAGGATGTTGAATAATGAAGCATACGTTTCAGGGTCTTTGGGCTCAATCTCAAGTAGTCGCTGGGCTGAAAATTTTGCCAACTGGATATTTTTATAAACTCTACAAGCACTTAGAAGCGCTCCCCAAGCACAAACAGTTGGTTCCATAGGCATTCTCTGTATAAACTCGTATGCCTCATCAAGGCGACCAGCACAGCTAAATATATCAACCATACATGTATAATGGATAGCATTAGGTTCTACCGAATGATCCCTACCCATGGAATTAAAGATGTGGAGGCCTTCCTCTACTAGCCTTGAGTGGCTACAACCAAACAGAATACCAGTAAAGGTAAGAGCATTGGGCTTGACCCCTAACTTTAGCATGTTCTCAAAAAACAAAAGCACTTCTTTTCCATTCCCGTGCATTGTGTTTGCAACAATCATTGTAGTCCAAGTAACAACATTCTTTCTGGGCATCATATCAAAGACACTCCTTGAAAGATTCAAGTCACCACATTTAGCATACATATATACTAGAGCCGTTGTGTTAATTAAGTTCTCAACTAACCTATGCCTAAAGACATAGCAGTGTACCTTCTTGCCCATCCTCAAGCTTTCTAAAATAGAACAAGCTAGTAAGATACAACTAATTGTTATCTGACTAGGTTTAATACCTATATTTTGCATCTTCTTAAGCATCTCCAATGCCTTCTCTGTTTGCCCATTTTCAATGCATCCACCGATTACAGCATTCCATGTCCATTCATCCACTTTGACTCCTTCTCTACTCATCTGGGAAAACAGGGCTAGACCCTTCTCATATTCTTTGTTTGTGAAATATGCTGTCAAAACTCCAATCCAAGACACAACATTTCGATACGGCATCCAATCAAATACTACTCGAGCTTGTTTTAAACTCAGACACCTTGCATACTTGCTTACAAGTGCATTACAAACAAATACATTGTCTACCATCCCATGTCCCACTGCAAATCCATGAATTGCTCTTCCAGAATTCAAATATTTCAATTCCGAGCATGCAGGCAAAATGCTAGACACAGTTACTGCATCTGGCTTCACCCCATTCAAACCCATTTCGCAAAAAAAAAACCCATCCTTTCCTAGGCAACTCACAATTAACATAGCATGAGCACAATAAGGTCCAAGAAACCACATATTTCACAATCAAGTCATCAAAAACACGCCTTGCACCCTCGACACATTTACATTTAGCATAGGCATGGATCAATGCATTGCCCAAGAAAACATTAGACATCATCCCACACCGAATTGCTTCATCATGAACCTCTTTGACCCTCAAGAAATCACTAGAGGCACCACAAGCCTGGGCAATGGCTAAGAATCCAAACTTGTCGAGTTTGATTCCACGTGCCCACAATGAAGTATAGAGCTTGACAGCCTCATTTGGAAGTCCATGAGTGGTGTAAGCTGAAATCAATGTGGAACAAGTGATGGGGTCTGGTTGAGGAATATTATCAAACAGTTTGTGGGCACGTTTCAAATCTCCCACATTTAAGGATTCCTTGACTAGCTTGAAGCCTAAGTGAGATGAGATGTTGGTGGGAACAGAGGGAGCCACCTCTTACGAGGAGAAACACTTGGGTAGGCACATACCCAACACATCATCCTTAGACACAGCCAATGATGATGGGACACGTCATTTAAAATTAAAAAATATTTAAATTTAAAATTAAGTGATAAAAAAAACTCGTCTCCTTCCTATCCCTCTCTTTCCCGTATTCCACAACTCGGCGACTCTTCAACTTCTTTCTCCTTTTCACCTAATCTGCCCCAAATTTCCCATCTCCTACCTCGGTTCATCCTCTTCTTCTTGAGGAGCCGTCATGATTTGTTGCTGCAGCAACAGGATTTAAAGTTATAGGTTCTGCAAATGAGTAGGAAAGGTTAGGGTGGAACATGGGGCCAGATTAAAGAAGGGAAAATTTGGTCTATTTTGTGAGAAATCAATTCTATGGATGGAAATCAATTGGTTTAAGAATTTCTTTGAAATGAAGCTCCCTTGGACTTAGGTTCTGTACTGTTGCAGGAAGTGCTGGCGATTAAGTTCCTTCCTGGGTTAACTCTTTTGTTTTCTTTCTCTTACCCAAAAAAAGTTGAGAATTTACGGATTAAATTAATAAAAATTATGGAGAGAATAAGTTGATGAAGTTACTACGTTTTCCAGCCACCATTCCATGGCTATCAAACATTACCATGATTTTATTTTGAGAATATAACTACAAAGTTTTCTAGGTTAACGTTTTATTGACTCTTCAGCTTCTTGTTTATGGTTGTGTTGGGACTTGGGAGATTCCTTTCAAGTGAGGTCTCTGCCCACAATCAACACCTTAGCCACGCTACCACAACCCGGAAGCTACGAAGTGAACTGGGTTGAAGGAATCAGAGAAGAAGGAAAATGTTTCCTTCTCAAGTCTGCTGGAAGAAAGAGTAAAAAGAGTAAAATTAAATTTTAATTTTTAAATGATGTGTCACATCACTATTGGCTGTGTCCAAGAATGATGTGCTGGGTATGTGCCTACTCAAGTGTATCTCCCTTTGCGAGATATAGAGAGAGAGATGGCAAAGCTAAATGCACAAGCGCCTTATTCTTTTGCTTCCGCTTGGATACTCGGATTTGGTCAGTAAGGTTGAGTAAATTAGAGATTGTCTTATTATATGGGTTTTTTTTTTTTATCAAAATCATATGGGATTGTTTAATTTCTATTATGGATACCTTCATCTTGATCAAAAAAATAAATAAATTTATGGATACCTTCATAATTTATTTATTTTTGGTTACATATACCTTCATAATTGTAATGGATAAATTTTATAAATATTAAATATTATTACATTATTTTAATATTATAAGTTGATTTTCTAATAATGCTATACTCTTTATTCATTTTTAATGTACGTATTTACATATAAACTTTTTTAATGGTTATGATTTTAAATTGTCGATAATTTTATTAAAATGATAAATGTATTTCTTTTGTACTAAAATTAAAATTAGTCAATATTTTATCGTGTGGACTTAAGTATATATTGTTGTTAGCATGCGTCGAATGTCTCCTCGATGAGGATATTGGTTCGTCTTGCTCCTTCACTTTAAGTTGCATCCAAAACCAATGTTATTAAAACCGAACCAATGATCGACTCGGTCAGGACACTGGGTTAATGGGTCACTGGTTCAACCGAGTTCAACCGGGGGTCACTGGTTGACTCGGTTTAAACCGGTATACATTAAAAAATTCTAAAATATTCATATATATGATAACATAATTCAACATGTCCATACTCCAAATTTAAAATCATTACCATAAAAAAGTATCTAATTAAACAAATACCAATCAAGATCACTGGTTGAACCAGATGAACCAGTATATATTAAATATATAAATTCTTATGATTGACTTATGTATATATATAGTATTTTGTTGAAAGTGCCTCAAAATCAAGTTTAAAAGTGCAGAATTTGATGATCAGACAGCTGGTAATCGATTACAGGAAGGCCGTAATCGATTACGGACCTTCTGTCTGAGTTCAGGACTATGGACAGAAAGCTGGTAATCGATTACCAGGATGTGGTAATCGATTACGGTAATCGATTACCACGAAACGCGTAATCGATTACGACGCGTCAGTTTCTGATTTTAAAGGCTCGTGACAGCAGAAACTGAATAAGATTTGGGGGTTTTCTTGGTGCGTTTTTCTGAGCGAAAAAGAGAGAAAAAACCTAGAGAATATTATCATCTTGTAATGCTTTGATTCTATTGTGATTAGAGAGAAGAATCAAGAGAGGATTAGAGAGAGATCAAGGGTTGTGTGAAAATAGAGAGACGAAAGGCTTGGGTTCTCTTGTTTGTTCATCTTGAGCATGGTGGAGTGAAGATCCAAGGGATCTCTATTGTAATCTTGATCAAAGTTCATAGTGGAGGAGGCTATCTCCCGTGGATGTAGGCCACATTGGCTGAACCACGCTAAACTGTGTGTGTGCTCTCTATCTCTTCTTCCCTTTCTCTTTTCTTGCTGCTGTAATTTCATTACCTGATGTGGTAATTCAATTACCACATATTGCTGTGCTTGATTTGCATAATTTTGCGCTAGTTCTTGGTGGTTGTTTGCTACAGTATTTCTTCTACATTAGTTGTATTGGGTTTAGATTGTGGAAACTCTATTTCTTGGTACTGTGTTGTCTTTTGTATATTTGTTTCCGGGATCTTCTTTCGGTTCTTTCATACACTTCGAACGAACACGTGGCGCCATCTGTGGGAAGTGAAAGAAGAAGAAAGATCAAAAGGCTGAACAATGGGAAATACAAAGTATGACATAGAGAAATTCTCTGGAAGTAATGACTTCGGGTTATGGAGGGTTAAGATGGAGGCAATCTTGATACAACTTGGATGTGCAGAAGCTCTCAAGGGAGAGGCAAGGATGACGAACACTCTATCACAAAGGGAGAAGACCGATATGATAGAGAAGGCAAGAAGTGCAATAATTCTATGTCTTGGTGATAAGGCATTGAGAGAGGTTGCAAAGGAAAAGACAGCGGCATCTATGTGGGCAAGGTTAGAAACATTGTTCATGACAAAGTCACTAGCGAATAGGCTATGCTTGAAGCAACTTCTATATTCCTTCAAGATGACGGAATCGAAGTCCATTGTGGAGCAACTTGCGGAATTCAATAAAATTCTTGATGACCTTGAGAACATTGAGGTGAAGCTCGATGATGAGGGCAAGGGCAAGGCATTGCTCCTACTTAATTCTTTACCTAAATCCTTTGAGCACTTCAAGGATGCTATTTTGTATGGCAATGATGAAACCATTTCCTTGGATGATGTTCAAACTTCAATCCGGACAAAGGAGCTCCAAAGGCAACAAGAGTTGAAAGCGGAGAATAATGGTGAGAGCTTAAATGTCTCAAGGGGGAGGAACGAGAAGAAAGGGTTCAAGAGCAAGAGGTCTAGATCAAAATCAAAGAGTCATTCAAAGTCAAAGCTCAGGTGTTTCAATTGCAATAAAACGGGTCACTTCAAGAAAGATTGTCCTGAACAGGGAGGCAAGGAATCGAGGAACTCCGCTGAGGTTGCAATTGCTTCGGATGGCTATGAGAGTGCCGGGGTATTGGTGGTATCAAGTTCAGAAACACAAAGGAGTTGGGTTATGGATTCCGGATGTTCGTACCATATGTGCCCAAGGAAGGACTACTTCGAGACACTGGAACTCAAAGAAGGTGGAGTGGTGCTTCTAGGAAACAATAAAGCATGCAAGGTACAAGGTATGGGAACTATTCGGCTCAAAACTTCTGAAAATCATGAAATTCTTTTAAAGGATGTGAGGTATGTTCCTGAACTTAAGAGAAATCTTCTATCCATTAGCATGTTTGATGATTTAGGTTATTCAACTAAAATTGAACATGGTATGATAAAGATTTCTAGTGGTGTTTTAATAATAGCTAAGGGAAAAAATAGAAATGGATTGTATATTCTTAATGGTTCCACTGTTATTGCACAAGCATCGGTAGCTAGCCAAACACCACATGATAAAACCAAGTTATGGCACTTAAGGCTAGGTCATGTAAGTGAAAAAGGATTGATAGAATTGTCTAAACAAAACTTGTTAAATGGTGATAAATTGGAGAAACTAGAATTTTGTGATCATTGCATATTAGGTAAACAACATAGAGTTTCTTTTGGAACCGGTATGCATGTTTCTAGTAGACCTTTTGAGTATGTGCACTCGGATCTTTGGGGTCCATCAAAGGTGATGACTCATGGAGGAGGATCCTATTTTCTTACCATGATTGATGACTTTTCTAGAAAAGTGTGGATTTACATTTTAAAAAATAAATCTGAAACCTTTCATAAATTCAAGGAATGGCACAATCTTATAGAAAATCAACTAGGCTCAAAATTGAAAGTTTTAAGGACTGACAATGGCCTGGAGTTTGTTTCAGAGCAATTTAATGAGTTTTGCAGGAAACAGGGAATTAAAAGGCATAGGACTGTGGCACGGACTCCTCAACAAAACAGCCTGGCCGAAAGGATGAATAGGACTATTTTGGAGCGTGTTAGGTGTATGCTTTTAGGTGCTGGACTACCTAAGAGTTTCTGGGGTGAAGCTGCAAATACTGCAGTGTCCTTGATAAACAGATGTCCGTCTTCAGCTTTAGACTTCAAGACACCTATGGAAGTATGGAGTGGTAAACCAATGGATTACTCTAATCTCAGGGTATTTGGTTATTTGGCATTTGCTCACATCAGGGAAGACAAGCTTGATGCATGGGCGGTAAAATGCATCTTCATTGGGTATCCGGATGGTGTGAAGGGCTACAAGTTATGGAAGTTGGAATCATGTGGATCAAGGTGCTTTGTAAGCAGGGATGTCACATTTGATGAGACCAGGATGGGTATGATGTGCAGTGGCTTAGAACAAAGCAGTTTAGATGAAACAGACCAGAAAGCTCAGTTTGAGGTGGAATCTCCCACCTCTAACACCAGAGAGGAAAGTCCACCACCAGCAGAACATATAGATCAACAACCACCAGCAGTACCAGACTATCAGTTGACTAGAGATCGAGTTAGGAGGAATATTGTACCTCCTAATAGATTTGGGTATGCTGACCTCGTTTGCTATGCTCTTAATGCGGCTGAAGAGATACAAGATCCAGAACCGAGAAGTTTCAGAGAGCTATGGAAAGCAAGGATAGTCAGAATTGGTTACAAGCGGTACAAGTAGAAATGGAATCCTTGGATAAAAATCAAACCTGGGCACTTGTAGACTTACCCAAGAATCAAAGGGTAGTTGGATGCAAGTGGATCTTCAAGAAAAAGGATGGCATTCCAGGCATTGAGGAGGCAAGGTTCAAGGCAAGACTGGTAGCAAAGGGTTTTACCCAGGTTGAAGGGATTGACTACAATGAGATCTTTTCACCTGTGGTAAAACATTGTTCCATAAGGATATTGATGTCTATTGTGAATCAGTATGACTTAGAACTAGAACAGATGGATCTCAAGACAACATTTCTACATGGAGATCTAGAGGAAACTATCTACATGCAACAACCGGAAGGATATGCAGAAGATAAGACCAAGGTATGTCTCTTGAGAAAATCACTTTATTGGCTAAAACAAAGCCCTAGACAATGGTACAAAAAATTTGATGATTTTCTCTTGAGAGTGGGATTTCTGAGGAGTAGTTATGATAGCTGTGCATACATACTAAGGAGAGAGGAGGAGTGTGTTCTTTTCCTACTCCTATATGTGGATGACATTCTTATAGCTAGCTCTAGCAAGGAAGAGATAAGCAATATTAAGGATCAATTGAATTCTGAATTTGAGATGAAGGATCTTGGTAATGCAAAGAGGATACTTGGCATGGACATAGTCAGAAACAGAAAGAAAGGGGAACTATTACTATCTCAGCAAGGTTACTTGAGGAAAGTTGTAGAAAGGTATAGGATGCATCAATCCAAACCGGTTTCTACACCTTTGGGTAATCACACAAAGCTCTCCATTACTCAAGCTCCTAGCAACGACAAGGAAAGAAGAAGAATGGATTCTATTCCTTATGCAAGTGGAGTAGGTAGCATCATGTATGGGATGGTATGTAGCAGGCCGGATTTGGCACACGCCGTTAGCATTGTTAGCAGATTTATGGCTGATCCGGGGGAAGCTCATTGGGAGGCTTTGAAGTGGGTTCTAAGGTATTTGAATGGTTCTCTAAGTTCTGGACTTATGTACAAGAAGGCAGCTCAAGGGGAAGATGCTATTGTGGGGTATGTTGATGCGGATTATGCCGGCAATGTTGATACAAGGAAGTCTCTTCCAGGGTATGTGTTCACTTTGTTTGCGACTGCAATTAGGTGGAAGTCTACTTTACAACCCGTGGTTGCATTGTCAACTACACAAGCGGAGTATATAGCTCTTGCGGATGGAGTAAAGGAAGCTCTATGGTTAAAAGGGATGATTGGTGAATTTGGAATTATGCAAAAGTGTGTGACTGTCCATTGTGATAGCCAAAGTGTTATTCACTTAGCTAATCAGCAAGTTTATCATGAGAGGACGAAGCATATTGATATAAGGCTTCATTTCATTAAAGATGTGGTTGAATCAAAGGAAATTCAGATTGAGAAGATAGCTTCGGAAGACAACCCAGCGGATGCATTTACAAAGTCACTACCAAGAGCAAAGTGCAAGCTTTGCTTGGACTTGATAAACTTCATTGAAGCATAATTCCATAAGTGGGAGAGCCACCACTACAAGGTTAAACTCAATCCTCTGATTTGGATTCAAGGTGGAGTATTGTTGAAAGTGCCTCAAAATCAAGTTTAAAAGTGCAGAATTTGATGATCAGACAGCTGGTAATCGATTACAGGAAGGCCGTAATCGATTACGGACCTTCTGTCTGAGTTCAGGACTATGGATAGAAAGCTGGTAATCGATTACCAGGATGTGGTAATCGATTACGGTAATCGATTACCAAGAAATTACGAGCGTCAGTTTCTGATTTTAAAGGCTCGTGACAGCAGAAACCGAATAAGATTTGGGGGTTTTCTTGGTGCATTTTTCAGAGCGAAAAAGAGAGAAAAAACCTAGAGAATACTATCATCTTGTAATGCTTTGATTCTATTGTGATTAGAGAGAAGAATCAAGAGAGGATTAGAGAGAGATCAAGGGTTGTGTGAAAATAGAGAGACGAAAGGCTTGGGTTCTCTTGTTTGTTCATCTTGAGCATGGTGGAGTGAAGATCCAAGGGATCTCTATTGTAATCTTGATCAAAGTTCATAGTGGAGAAGGCTCTCTCCCGTGGATGTAGGCCACATTGGCTGAACCACGCTAAACTGTGTGTGTGCTCTCTATCTCTTCTTCCCTTTCTCTTTTCTTGCTGCTGTAATTGAATTACCTGATGTGGTAATTCAATTACCACATATTGCTGTGCTTGATTTGCATAATTTTGCGCTAGTTCTTGGTGGTTGTTTGCTATAGTATTTCTTCTACATTAGTTGTATTGGGTTTAGATTGCGGAACGGGGGTTCAATGGGGTTGTGTGTGGCGATTAGGTGGTGGGGGAGGGAGGAAGAGTGGTGATTTTGGGGCTGAGCCGCTGAGGGTTGCGAGGCCATGGGTGAGGGGCAGGGGCGTGAGGCCATGGGTGAAATCGGAGAAAAAAAGGGAGAAATCAGGGATGAGTGGTTGAAGAAATTATTGGAACCATACATCAAACCAAGCTTCTCCACCACGCCTAGCATTTTCCTTCTTGATCCTTCCATTGGTTTGCATGCCAAAGACAGTAACAAGAGTGCAAATCATCTTGTCATCAAGTTTAACAAATTAGATGAAAAAGAGAGGGAAGTGGGTGATTTTGGGGCTGAGCCACTGACACTGAGGGTCGCAAGGCCATGGGTGAGGCCGTGAGGGGCAGGGGCGACAGCGCAGGGCCTTGAGGCCATGAGTGAAAGTGAAAGCAGAGAGAAAAATGGAGAAATCAGGGTTTAGGGAGAAAACAGAGAGGGGAGTGGGTGATTTGTGGGTGTGGGCCGTGTGAGAGGGAAGGGTCAGGGGTGTGGGACGAAAATAGAGGGGGGAAAGAGTGAGTGGGTGGGATATTTTATTAGTGAGGGAAATTTTTGGGTGGGAATATGATCAGATTTGGGAATTATTAGAGGGAAATTTTGAGAAAATTGAGGAGGGGAAGGAGGTTAGCCAAGAGGGATGAAAGTTTAAAAGTTTTATTTATAATAATATTATTTTAACTACAATTAAGCTTAAATTATTCATAAACATAATGCAATGTCTTAAAAATCAACATAAATTTATACAACACCAATAATGAAAGATATATAAAGAATTACAAAAAAAAAATAATGAATTTTTTTCATTTTGTGACATCATCAAATTATTTCACGCCGCAGCGGCCGCATTACGCATCGCAGCGGCTGCAATGGCCGTAATCGCAGCGGCCGCAACCGCGACCGCAACCGTGACCGCAACCGTGACCGCAACTGCAATTTAGAACCATGGTTGACATTAACGCCTCTTCGGGTGGTATCTCCGGGAGGAGGCTGACCAGCTAGCATGGAGCACGAAGAAGGCAAAAATGCAGGAGGAAGGTGGGTCTCAGGCTGGGAACCCAGTGGAGGCATCCCCATAGGTTGTTATGTTGATGGCTAAGGAATCTCAAGAGATGTTACCAGGTAAGGAAACGCAGAGTGAAGTGGGTGAGATAGTCCCTGAAACTCAAGGTATCTTTCCCACTGCTACTGAGGAGGCCTTGAAATGCAAACCTGTCTCCTATGCGGATATTTGTGTGGGTGTAACTAATGGATCTGTGTTTCGGTTTGGCTAAGGTTGTGTCGAGTTGAGCCGATTTGGGAACCGTGACCAATTGCTTTAGGAGCTTACGTTGGAGCGACCTTCAATCCAGGTATAGGGAGAAGGGAATTGTACTCATTAGGCAGTGGGTTAGTGTAAGGTAACGGGGTTCCCCATAACCCCGGTGTCGTTGTATGCATATGAGTTATGATGTTTTGGTTGATAGTATGGTTGTCTAATTTAGTATTGTTACAATAAATGGTTGCTCCTGGTTTATATGTTCATAATATGTATTTTATGTTCATGATGGTCATGCTATGTTTATGATGCTATGAGGATAATTGTTGTTGGCATGATGTTGGTTGAATGGTTGATGTTAATGACTGATTTATGGCTGTTGTGATGATGAGTTTTGGACCCTAAAACACGTTGTTAACTGACTAGGAATAATTGATTAAGAACCTAAGATTTTTGGCTATGAATTCGGTTACTGTTCCTGCCCAGAACAGCACTGTCGCGCGATGAGCACGACCGTGCTGAACAGGGAGCACGACCGTGCTCCCATTTGAATTCTGGAAAATGGCCGCTCTGCTTAGCACAACCGTGCAGGGCAAACAGCACGATCGTGCTGATTGTGAAGCACGACCGTGCTGATTGTGAAGCACGACCGTGCTGATTGTGAAGCACGACCGTGCTTCACTTAAAAGGGCAGCACGCCCTCACGTGTCCAAGCACGACCGTGCTGGGGTTTAAGCATGACCGTGCTGACCCCTCCTAGACAGTAATACAATTAAAGCACTTAAGGGGTTTTAAACCCCATTCCCCAATGATGATAAGTTGAGATAGTTAATCAAAGAGAAAGATTAGACAACCTGGTTAATAATTATCTAAGATGATTAAGATAATAAAATGATAAGTCAGTATCCGTTGGGTTACCGCATGTTGATAAGTCGAAGTCTTGGGTGCTTATTGACCCAAGCACGTTGAGTTGAACCTTGGTGTTTATTGGCCAAGGGACCCTTGACCTCGCGGTTTGGGTCAAAGGTTACGTTGAATGCTGATGTTGAAGTCTTGGGAGCTTCATGGCCCAAGCAAGGAGGTGGTTGAGATTGTTTGTTGTTATGCCATTTGAATAGAGCATTGGAGTTGTTGATGGGGGAGGTTCGACATAGGGTAGAAAGCCTGTACTTATAGTCAGAAGCGTGTTTCTGATTTTAAGTTGAGCACGACCGTGCTCTATAGTGAGCACGCCCATGCTCATTGTGCTGACCGCGTCTCGCTGACGCTAAGTTGAGCACGACCGCGCTCAAGCACAAGCTATATATGTTAGGCACAGAAACCGAGGGTGACGTGAAAAACCCTACTTTTGTTGGCAGCCGTCACCAGTTTCGGCCAGAGCTATCTCCTTCCCTATTTCCTCTTCTTTCATTGTTATAGTGGAGTTTTGGAAGCCGCTTGGGAAGCTAGTTTGATCTGTGGCAGTCCAGAGGTAACGTTCCCTTCCTTTGTGTTTTCCTTTTCATAATGGTTTGAATAGGAAACTAATGGTCTGTGTTTCGGTTTGGCTAAGGTTGTGTTGAGTTGAGCCGATTTGGGAACCGTGACTAATTGCTTTAGGAGCTTACGTTGGAGCGACCTTCAATCCAAGTATGGGGAGAAGGGAGTTGTACTCATTAGGCAGTGGGTTAGTGTAAGGTAACGGGGTTCCCCATAACCCCGGTGTCGTTGTATGCATATGAGTTATGATGTTTTGGTTGATAGTATAGTTGTCTAATTTAGTCTTGTTACAATAAATGGTTGTTTCTGGTTTATATGTTCATAATATGTATTTTATGTTCATGATGGTCATGCTATGTTTATGATGCTATGAGGATAATTGTTGTTGGCATGATGTTGGTTGAATGGTTGATGTTAATGACTGATTTATGGCTGTTGTGATGATGAGTTTTGGACCCTAAAACACGTTTTTAACTGACTAGGACTAATTGATTAAGAACCTAAGATTTTTGGCTATGAATTCGGTTACTGTTCCTGCCCAGAACAGCACTGTCGCGCGATGAGCACGACCGTGCTGAACAGGGAGCACGACCGTGCTCCCATTTGAATTCTGGAAAATGGCCGCGCTGCTTAGCACAACCGTGCAGGGCAAACAGTACGATCGTGCTGAGTGTGAAGCACGACCGTGCTTCACTTAAAAGGGCAGCACGCCCTCACGTGTCCAAGCACGACCGTGCTGGGGTTTAAGCACGACCGTGCTTACCCCTCCTAGACAGTAATACAATTAAAGGACTTAAAGGGTTTTAAACCCCATTCCCCATGATGATAAGTTGAGATAGCTAATCAAAGAGAAATATTAGACAACCTGGTTAATAATTATCTAAGATGATTAAGATAATAAAATGATAAGTCGGTATCCGTTGGGTTACCGCATGTTGATAAGTCGAAGTCTTGGGTGCTTATTGATCCAAGCACGTTGAGTTGAACCTTGGTGCTTATTGGTCAAGGGAGCCTTGACCCCGCGGTTAGGGTCAAAGGTTACGTTGAATGTTGATGTTGAAGTCTTGGGAGCTTCATGGCCCAAGCAAGGAGGTGGTTGAGATTGTTTGTTGTTGTGCCATTTGCATAGAGCATTGGAGTTGTTGATGGGGGAAGTTCGACATAGGGGAGAACGCCCGTACTTAAAGTCAGAAGCATGTTTCTGATTTTAAGTTGAGCACGACCGTGCTCTATAGTGAGCACGCCCATGCTCATTGTGCTGACCACGTCTCGCTGACGCTAAGTTGAGCACGACCGTGCTCAAGGGTGAGCACGACCGTGCTCAAGAACAAGCTATATATGTTTGGCACAGAAACTGAGGGTGACGTGAAAAACCCTACTTTTGTTGGCAGCCGTCACCAGTTTCGGCCAGAGCTATCTCCTTCCCTATTTCCTCTTCTTTCATTGTTATAGTGGAGTTTTGGAAGCCGCTTGGGAAGCTAGTTTGATCTGTGGCAGTCCAGAGGTAACGTTCCCTTCCTTTGTGTTTTTCTTTTCATAATGGTTTGAATAGGAAACTAATGGATCTATGTTTCGGTTTGGCTAAGGTTGTGTTGAGTTGAGCCGATTTGTGAACCGTGACCAATTGCTTTAGGGGCTTACGTTGGAGCGACCTTCAATCCAGGTATAGGGAGAAGGGAATTGTACTCATTAGGCAGTGGGTTAGTGTAAGGTAACGGGGTTCCCCATAACCCCGGTGTCGTTGTATGCATATGAGTTATGATGTTTTTGTTGATAGTATGGTTGTCTAATTTAGTCTTGTTACAATAAATGGTTGTTTCTGGTTTATATGTTCATAATATGTATTTTATGTTCATGATGGGCATGCTATGTTTATGATGCTATGAGGATAATTGTTGTTGGCATGATGTTGGTTGAATGGTTGATGTTAATGACTGATTTATGGCTGTTGTGATGATGACTTTTGGACCCTAAAATACGTTGTTAACTGACTAGGACTAATTGATTAAGAACCTAAGATTTTTGGCTATGAATTCGGTTACTGTTCCTGCCCAGAACAGCACTGTCGCGCGATGAGCACGACCGTGCTGAACAGGGAGCACGACCGTGATCCCATTTGAATTCTGGAAAATGGCCGCGCTGCTTAGCACAGCCGTGCAGGGCAAATAGCACGATCGTGCTAAGTGTGAAGCACGACCGTGCTTCACTTAAAAGGGAAGCACGCCCTCACGTGTCCAAGCACGACCTTGCTGGGGTTTAAGCACGACCGTGCTGACCCCTCCTAGACAGTAATACAATTAAAGGACTTAAGGGGTTTTTAAACCCCATTCCCCAATGATGATAAGTTGAGATAGCTAATCAAAGAGAAAGATTAGACAACCTGGTTAATAATTATCTAAGATGATTAAGATAATAAAATGATAAGTCGGTATCCGTTGGGTTACCGCATGTTGATAAGTCGAAGTCTTGGGTGCTTATTGACCCAAGCACGTTGAGTTGAACCTTGGTGCTTATTGGCCAAGGGAGCCTTGACCCACGGTTTGGGTCAAAGGTTACGTTGAATGTTGATGTTGAAGTCTTGGGAGCTTCATGGCCCAAGCAAGGAGGTGGTTGTGATTGTTTGTTGTTATGTCATTTGCATAGAGCATTGGAGTTGTTGATGGGAGAGGTTCGACATAGGGGAGATCGCCCGAGAGTATGGTGATTTGGCTATCCACGGTAGGTCACCCAAGGTTTGGTGACCGAGGCCCCCCGTGATGAGGCATCCACGGTTTGATGCGTTGGCTATCCATGGGGTTCACCCAAGGTTTGGTGAACTGCCAGTGTTGGTGCTTTTATGACCAATACGGATATGTAACTCCAAAGTCGTTCATCCTGAGTTAGTTTGGATCCCCATGCATAGTTGGAGTAGCGGAGTAGTTGATGCATTGCATAGCATGGCATACTTGGTTGATATAATACTGTTGGATGTTGATGTATGCCTATGTTGTATGTTTACTTTGCTTACTATTCCCATGCTGTATATGTTTACATGAATCTTACTCCCTGTTATTGTTTGTGTTTAGCCTGATCGGTATTTGCAGAGGATGACGAGCAGCCCGGAGAGGAGTGACTCTGAGGTGCCGCCACTCATTGTAGGGTTGTTCTTGAGTTTAGATAGTTTGTTTCTCAATTGTATTCTGAGGATGTATTTTTCCGGAACGGTTATACCAGCTCTGAGTTGTGACATCGGGGTTGGGTAGTTGTTATTATGTTTATTTGTTTTAAACTTGATTTATATTTTCCGCGGTTGTGAACTGGTTCATATGGGACTTTTCTACCCATGGACAATTGTTTATTTTATTCAATAATTGCATGTTTTTATTTTTAATTTCTTTTACAATAAATGCCTTATAACATGCTGGGTAGAAGGGTGTCACATTTAGTGGTATCAGAGCAATTCGACCTTGTTCGGACGTGGTATGAGTCTGTTATGAGTCTGTTGTGTGACTCTTGTTTGAATTGTCTATACTTGTTATAGATAATGATGTTTAAAGTTAGTTGCCTGTAGCTTTTACTCGCTTAAGTTTCTGTATTAAGGGTTGTGTTGGACATGTACAGGAACTAATGGCCGGTAGAGGATGCAACGATCAGGCAATTGCTGACACATTGGCACTCCTAGCCAATGCTATTGGTTAAGTTAACCCTAACAACAATGGGGGGCCAGCTGAGTTCCACGGACTGGATAAGTTCCAGAGGAACAACCCTCCGTCATTCAAGGGAGCGTACGACCCAGAAGGAGCACTGTTGTGGCTGAGGGAGACAGAGAAGATCTTCCGAGCCATGGATTGCAATGATCAGCAGAAGCTCATCTTTGCTACCTTCATGTTGACCGAGGAGGCTGAGCACTGGTGGGACAACTGCAGGCAGAGGATGCAGGCTGAGGACACAGCGGTTACATGGGCTGTGTTCAAGCAGAGATTCCTAGAGAAATACTTCCTAGCGGATATCAGAGACAAGAAGGAGATGGAATTCTTGTCTTGGAGGCAGGGGTCGCTGTCAGTTGGTGACTATGAGGCCAAGTTTAAGGAGCTGGCGAGGTATTACACTCCTTACCAGCATGAGACAGATGACCACTCCAAGTGCGTCAAGTTTGAGGCTGGACTCCGACCTGAGCTCAAGTAGGCCATCAGCTACCAGGAGATCAGAGTTTTCCCTATTCTGGTCAACAAGTGCAGGATCTATGAGGATGCCAGCCAGTTCAGAGTTGCTAATTCCAAGGGCTCGAACAGTCAGAGTGGTAGGAGGACTGATCAGAGAGACAAGGGTAAACAGAGGTATGCTCCGACCGGCAGGGATTTCAAGCAGAGTGGCAAGAAGCCACCGTTTCAGCAGGATGGGCTTAGGGGTGGGTTCTCTAATGCCTCTAGACCCATGAGGTGCGCCAAGTGTGGTGCTACGGATCACTACTCGTCTCAGTGCAAGGAGACGCAAGTTATCTGCTTCAGATGTGGCAAGCCAGGACACATTAGCCGAGAGTGTGAAGGAGCCAAGGCCGAGCCTCCCAGCGCCAGCA
The DNA here is from genome assembly GCA_035048595.1 of Echinosophora koreensis. NCBI lineage: Eukaryota > Viridiplantae > Streptophyta > Magnoliopsida > Fabales > Fabaceae > Echinosophora > Echinosophora koreensis. The sequence continues at coordinate 4,239,964 of JAPCYP010000037.1, read as the reverse complement.
AGAATCAGAAGTCCTAGGCCAACCGACTGAAGACCACTGGAAGAGTCTTTACTCTTAGTGAAGCTAAAGCCTCCGAGTCTGATGACTTGATTCAAGGTACATGTTTTATTGATGGAACTCAATTGACTATATTGTATGATTCGGGTGCTACTCACTCATTTATATCGCATGATAGGGTCAAGAGTCTTGGATTGCCTGTTACTTTCCTTGAGTATGATTTGTTGGTTTCTACACCTACAAATAAACCTGTTTCTACTTCTTATGCATGCAAGAATTGTCATATTGTTATAAATGATAAAACATTCATTGCTGATCTTGTATGCTTGCCTTTGAAAGACCTGGATATTATTCTGGGTATGGGCTGATTATCTTCCAACCATGTCCTCCTGAACTGTTTTGACAAAACCTTGATTTTCGGAACTCCAAAGGAGTCTAAGAATCCGAACCTTCTCTCTGCCAGCCAAGTTCAAGCTTCGATGAGAGACGAAGCCCAAGTATACATGATGTTAGCTTCCCTGGAAGTAGAGAGCAGCCCTCCTGATGTCGCCAGCTTGACTGTTGTGCGAGAATTTCCTGAAGTGTTCCCGGGGGATGTTTATAACTTACCCCCAGAGAGAGATGTTGAGTTTACCATAGATCTAGTGCCTGGCACCGGGCCAATCTCCATAGCACCCTATAGAATGTCTCCTCTAGAGCTAGCTAAGTTGAAAGAACAGTTGGACAACCTGATGAAGAAGCAGTTCATTAGGCCGAGTGTGTCTCCGTGGGGAGCACCTGTGTTGTTGGTAAAGAAGAAGGATGGTAGTATAAGGTTGTGTGTCGACTTTCGATAGCTTAATAAGGTGACCATAAAGAATCGGTATCCCCTCCCTAGGATTGATGATCTTATGGACCAGTTGATGGGCGCTTGCGTCTTTTCAAAAATAGATTTGAGATCATGGTACCATCAGATTCGGGTTAAGTCTAAGGACATCCCGAAGGCAGTGTTTAGGACGCGATATGGTCACTATGAGTACTTGGTTATGCCCTTTGGTGTGACCAATGCTCCTACGGTCTTCATGGACTACATGAACAAGACCTTTCACCCTTACTTGGATAAGTTTGTGGTGGTATTTATAGATGACATCTTAGTGTACTCCAAGAGTAAGGAGGAACATGAGGAACACCTGAGGGTTATTTTACAGACCCTTAAGGAAAAGCAGTTGTATGCTAAGTTGTCTAAGTATGAGTTCTGGTTAGAGGAAGTGAGCTTCTTAGGACATGTCATCTCTAAGGATGGCATAGCAGTGGACCCAGCTAAGGTAGAGACGGTGCTCCAGTGGGAAGCGCCAAAGTCTGTAACCGAGATTAGGAGTTTCTTGGGGTTAGTCGGGTACTATAGGCAGTTCATAGAAGGTTTCTCTAAGATAGCTTTACCCTTAACCCGTCTCACCAAGAAGGGACAGATGTTTGTGTGGGACTCTAAGTGTGAAGAGAGTTTCCAAACCCTTAAGGATAGGTTGACATCAGCACCAGTGTTAGTTTTGCCAGATCCTAGTGAACCCTTCGTAGTTTACTGCAATGCTTCTAAGCAAAGGTTAGGTGGTGTGCTGATGCAGAATGGAAAGATAGTTGCTTATGCTTCTATGCAGTTAAAAACCTATGAGAAGAACTACCCTACCCATGACCTAGAGCTAGGAGCTGTGGTATTCGCCCTAAAGATCTGGAGGCATTACCTGGATGGAGCGAGGTTTGAGGTCTTTAGTGATCATAAGAGTTTGAAATATCTCTTTGATCAAAAGGAGTTGAATATGAGGCAACGTAGGTGGATGGAGTTTTTAAAGGATTATGACTTCGAGCTGACCTATCACCCAGGAAAGGCCAATGTGGTGGCCGATGCCTTAAGTAGGAAAACCCTGCATGTCTCCGCTTTGACGGTTAAGGAGATGGATTTGATTGAGGAGTTTAGAGACCTTAGTCTAGCTTGTGAGTTTACCCCTAAGAGTATTAGGCTTGGCACCTTGAAGGTTACCAACAGTCTGATGGATCAGATTAGAGAGGGTCAGAAGTTAGATAAGTTTCTCTTGGACCAGCGAGAGTTGCTCGCTCAGGGTAGAGACCTAAGTTTTAAGGATGGAAGTGATGGCATCTTGAGGTTTAAGGATAGAGTTTGTGTGCCAGATGTTCCTGAGCTTAGGAAGTTGATCTTAGAGGAAGGCCATAGGAATGGATTGAGTGTCCACCCAGGTGCCACTAAGATGTATAAGGACCTTAAGAGGATGTTTTGGTGGCCTAGGATGAAAAAGGATGTAGCTAAGTTTGTGTATGCATGCCTAGTTTGCCAGAAGGCTAAGATCGAGCATCAAAGGCCTTCGGGTAAGTTGCAACCTTTGAGTATCCCAGAATGGAAATGGGATAGCATCTACATGGATTTTGTATCTGGACTCCCTAGGACTCCAGCTGGTTTTGAGGCTATATGGGTTGTTGTGGATAGACTGACTAAGTCTGCCCATTTCATTCCGATGAACATGGAGTATCCATTGGAAAAGTTGGCTAAGCTGTACATCAAAGAGATAATTAGGCTTCATGGTGTACCCTCTAGCATAGTTTCAGATAGAGACCCGAGGTTTACCTCTAGGTTTTGGAATAGTTTGCAAGAGACTTTAGGGACAAAGCTTAGGCTTAGTTCAGCTTACCACCCACAGACTGATGGGCAGTCTGAGCGGACCATGCAGTCCTTAGAGGACTTGTTGAGGGCTTGTGTGTTAGAACAGTCTTGAAGTTGGGACAAGTTTTTGCCCCTGATAGAGTTTACCTATAACAACAGCTTCCATTCCAACATTGGGATGGCACCTTATGAAGCTCTGTATAGGAGGAGATGTAGGACACCCTTGTGTTGGAGTGAACCTAGTGATAGTGTGGTGCTAGGGCCAGAGTTAGTCCAGGAAACAACAGAAAAGATCAGGTTAGTTCAGGAAAAGATGAGAGTTGCACATAGTAAGCAGAAGAGCTTCCATGATAAAAGGAGGAAGGCGCTCGAATTCCAGGAAGGTGATCATGTATTCTTGAGAGTTACCCCGACGACTGGGGTTGGTAGAGCGATGAAGGCGAGGAAACTTACTCCGAGGTTCATTGGTCCTTACCAAATCCTTAAAAGAGTCGGCGAAGTCGCCTATCAAATAGCCTTGCCACCGTTCTTGTCAAATCTCCACAATGTTTTTCATGTGTCTCAACTCAGGAAGTACATTCATGACCCTAGTCACGTGATAGTTCCCGACACAATACAGTTAAAAGAGAACTTGACATTTGAGGTGTTACCCCTTCGAGTCGAGGATAGGAGGGTGAAGCAGCTAAGAGGCAAGGAGATTCCCTTCGTCAAAGTAGTTTGGAGCGGGGCAACTGAGGAAAGCGCTACCTGGGAGCTCGAGAGCCAGATGATGGAAGCGTATCCGCATCTTTTCGTTTAAGGTACGTTGAAATTTCGAGGACGAAATTTTTATAAGGGGAGTGGAATTGTAACACCCCGTTTTAAGTAAGTATTTTATAAAAGCTGGTTTTATTATTTAAAATATTGGTTAAGGGCTAAGTGGGATTTTAGCTTAAAAGTCCCTTTCTGGTACATGAGCACGCCCGTGCTCATCAGCCAGCACGCCCGTACTTAAAGTCAGAAGCGTATTTCTGATTTTAAGTTGAGCACGACCGTGCTCTATAGTGAGCACGCCCGTGCTCATTGTGCTGACCGCGTCTCGCTGACGCTAAGTTGAGCACGACCGTGCTCAAGGGTGAGCACGACCGTCACAAGCTATATATGTTTGGCACAGAAACCGAGGGTGATGTGAAAAACCCTACTTTTGTTGGCAGCCGTCACCAGTTTTTCCAGAGCTATCTCCTTCCCTATTTCCTCTTCTTCCATTATTATAGTGGAGTTTTGGAAGCCGTTTGGGAAGCTAGTTTGATCTGTGGCAGTCTAGAGGTAACGTTCCCTTCCTTTGTGTTTTCCTTTTCATAATGGTTTGAATAGGAAACTAATGGATCTGTGTTTCGGTTTGGCTAAGGTTGTGTTGAGTTGAGCCGATTTGGGAACCGTGACCAATTGATTTAGGAGCTTACGTTGGAGCGACCGTCAATCCAGGTATGGGGAGAAGGGAATTGTACTCATTAGGCAGTGGGTTAGTGTAAGGTAACGAGGTTCCCCATAACCCCGGTGTCGTTGTATGCATATGAGTTATGATGTTTTGGTTGATAGTATGGTTGTCTAATTTAGTCTTGTTACAATAAATGGTTGTTTCTGGTTTATATGTTCATAATATGTATTTTATGTTCATGATGGGCATGCTATGTTTATGATGCTATGAGGATAATTGTTGTTGGCATCATGTTGGTTGAATGGTTGATGTTAATGACTGATTTATGGCTGTTGTGATGATGAGTTTTGGACCCTAAAACACGTTGTTAACTGACTAGGACTAATTGATTAAGAACCTAAGATTTTTAACTATGAATTCGGTTACTGTTCCTGCCCAGAATAGCACTGTCGCGCGATGAGGACGACCGTGCTGAACAGGGAGCACGACCGTGCTCCCATTTGAATTCTGGAAAATGGCCGCGCTGCTTAGCACGGTCGTGCAGGGGAAACAGCACAACCGTGCTGATGAGCACGACCGTGCTGAGTGTGAAGCATGACCGTGCTTCACTTAAAAGGGCAGCACGCCCTCACGTGTCCAAGCACGACCGTGCTGGGGTTTATGCACGACCGTGCTGACCCCTCCTGGACAGTAATGCAATTAAAGGACTTAAGGGTTTTAAACCCCATTCCCCAATGATGATAAGTTGAGATAGCTAATCAAAGAGAAAGATTAGACAACCTGGTTAATAATTATCTAAGATGATTAAGATAATAAAATGATAAGTCGGTATCTGTTGGGTTACCGCATGTTGATAAGTCGAAGTCTTGGGTGCTTATTGACCCAAGCACATTGAGTTGAACCTTGGTGCTTATTGGCCAAGGGAGCCTTGACCCCGCGGTTTGGGTCTAAGGTTACGTTGAATGTTGATGTTGAAGTCTTGGGAGCTTCATGGCCCAAGCAAGGAGGTGGTTGAGATTGCTTGTTGTTGTGCCATTTGCATAGAACATTGGAGTTGTTGATGGGGGAGGTTCGACGTAGGGGAGATCGCCCGAGAGTACGGTGATCTGGCCATCCACGGTAGGTTACCCAAGGTTTGGTGACCGAGACCCCCCGTGATGAGGCATCCACGGTTTGATGCTTTGGCTATCTATGGGGTTCACCCAAGGTTTGGTGAACTGCCGGTGTTGGTGCTTTTATGGCCAATACGGATATATAACTCCAAAGTCGTTCATCCTGAGTTAGTTTGGATCCACATGCATAGTTGGAGTAGCAGAGTAGTTGATGCATTGCATAGCATAGCATAGCATAGCATACTTGGTTGATATAATACTGTTGGATGTTGATGTATGCCTATGTTGTATGTTTACCTTGCTTACTATTCCAATGTTGTATATGTTTACATGAATCTTACTCCCTGTTATTGTTTGTGTTTGGCCTGATTGGCATTTGCAGAGGATGACGAGCAGCCCGGAGAGGAGTGACTCTGAGGAGCCGCCACTCATTGTAGGGTTGTTCTTGAGTTTAGATAGTTTGTTTCTCAATTGTATTCCGAGGATGTATTTTTCTGGAACGGTTATACCAGCTCTGAGTTGTGACATCGGGGTTGGGTAGTTGTTATTATATTTATTTGTTTTAAACTTGATTTATATTTTTCACGGTTGTGAACTGGTTCATGTGAGACTTTTCTACCCATGGACAATTGTTTATTTTATTCAATAATTGCATTTTTTTTTAAATTTCTTTTACAATAAATGCCTTATAACATGCTGGGTAGAAGGGTGTCACACCCGAGAACTGAGACTAAATGAAAGACATTCTGTGAAAACTGAGCAAGCCTTACAGGCTCAGTCCAAACAGAAAAATGGTGATGGAAGCAAGAATCACAAAGGGAAGGGAAGATGGAAGAATAACAGATGGAGGAATCAAGAAAAGGGGGAAGAAAGCAATTCTGATCAGAATCAGAATGATGATAGCTCCAAGAAATATGAAGGGAGCAGAAATCATGAGAAGAAGAAAGTTTCAAAGAAGATGTGCAATGTTATAACTGTCAGAAATGGGGCTGCTATGCAAATGAGTGCAGGGGCAAGAAAGTTCCAAGAAAGCATGAAGAGGCTCAATTGGCTCATGATGAATCTTCTGACTCTGAAGGAGTGTTGCTGATGGCAACCACAAGTGCTGAGGAGGCTAGCTCTAGTTCTGATCTGTGGTACCTTGACACAGGGTGCTCCAACTACATGTCAGGACATAGAGAATGGTTTGTAAATCTCAATGAAGATGTGAAAAGAAAAGTAAAATTTGCTGATAACAGCACTGTGATTGCAGAAGGAATGGGCAAGGTGATGATCAAGCAGAAGAATGGTGAGCAGACTGTAAGTGATGTTCTTTATGTACCCAACATGAAGAATAATCTACTAAGCCTTGGACAGTTGTTAGAAAAGGGTTACTCAATGAAGATGGAGAATAATCAGTTGAATGTCTTTGATCATCATATAAGACTAATCTTGAAGGCTCCCTTGTCAAAGAATAGAACCTTCAAGATTGGAATTCACACAATGGAACATCAATGCCTATCAAGCTCAATCAACAATGAAAGTTGGTTGTGGCATCATAGATTTGGTCATCTGAATTTCAGAAGCCTGAGTTTGTTGAAAAGCAAGAAGATGGTGCATGGTCTTCCATCAATTGAGCTGCAAAAAGAAGTTTGTGTTGAATGCTATGAATCAAAACAGCCAAGAAAGTCCTTCAAGTCTCAAATTCCAGCCAAGAGCAATGAGAAGCTAGCAGTAGTATGTTCAGATGTCTATGGACTATTTGAGGTAACTTCACTTGGAGATAATGCCTACTTTGTCTCTTTTATTGATGAGTATACCCAGAAAATGTGGTTATATCTTATCAAGAAAAAGAGTGAGGTATTTACTGTGTTTCAGAAGTTCAAGTTAACGTTTGAAAAACAAAGTGGCAATGTGATCAAAGTACTCAGGACTGATGGTGGAGGAGAGTACAACTCAAGTGAATTTCAAAAGTTCTGTGATCAAGAAGGTATCATTCATGAAGTAGTAGCTCCATACACACCCGAACATAATGGTACAGCTGAAAGAAGAAACAGAACTATCCTAAACATAGCTAGATGCATGCTGAAAACAAAGAAAATGCCATCAAAGTTCTGGGGAGAAGCAGTGGCAACAGCAACATATATTTTGGATAGATGTCCAACCAAGATGCTGCAAGGAGTTACACCAGAAGAGGCCTGGTCTGGAAAGAAACCTAATGTAAGCCATCTCAGAATTTTTGGCTCACTATGTTTCAAACATGCCCCTGAGCAATTGAGGAAGAAGCTAGATGATAAAGCTGAGCAAATGGTTCTACTTGGTTATCACTCAACTGGAGCTTATAAATTGTTTGATCCAAGAAGGAACAAAGTGGTTTTCAGCAGAGATGTGATAGTTGATGAAAGCAAGAGCTGGAATTGGGAGCTGAGCAGTGATCAAGACAATCAGAAATATGTTCCAATGAGTTTTCATTGTGATCAAGAAGAAAGTGAGGCTCCAGTAGCTGATGCGGTACAGAACACAAGAACTCAGAGGGAAAGGCAGCCACCTCCAAGACTGAGAGACTATGAGGTCTTTCCTGACACTGCAGTCAGTACAGAAGGTGATCTACTGCACTTTGCCTTACTTGCTGAAGCAGAAACAATAAGCTTTGAGCAAGCAGTGCAAAATGTAGATTGGAGAGCAGCAATGGTAGATGAATTGAAGTCCATTGAGAAGAACAGAGGGAACTTGTATCACTGCCAAGTAACAAAAGATCTATAGCTGTGAAGTGTGTTTTCAGAATCAAAAGAAAACCAAATGGTGAAGTGGCTAAGCACAAAGCCAGGCTAGTTGCAAAGGGTTTTCTTCAGAAACCTAGCTTGGACTACTGTGAAGTGTTTGGTCCTATTGCTAGAATTGAAACCATAAGACTTGTGGTTGCTCTTGCTAGCTATAGAGGCTGGTCACTATATCAGCTTGATGTGAAATCTGCATTTCTGAATGGGCCACTAGAGGGGGAGGTCTATGTGAACCAGCCACCTGGATATGAAGTAAAGGGGCAAGAACACATAGTGTACAGGCTGAGAAAGGCCTTATATGGCCTGAAACAGGCTCCTAGAGCCTGGAACAAAAAGATTGATAGTTTTCTGATTCAGCTAGGGTTCACAAAGTGCATTACTGAACATGGAGTGTATGTAAAAGCTACAAAGTCTTAAACCTGTTGATAGTGTGCCTCTATGTAGATGACCTGTTGGTGATAGGCAATGATGAAGCAGAAATGGAAGAATTCAATATTAGAATGATGAATGAAAATGTCTGATCTGGGAAAGCTATCCTATTTCCTAGGAATGGAGTTTGTATCAACAAATCAAGGAGTCTTCATGCATCAAAAGAAATATACTGAAGATATCCTAAAGAGATTCAAAATGCTACATTGGAATTCTGCTGACACACCAGCAGAAGTTGGTGTAAATTTGAAGAAAGAAGGTGATGAGCAGCTGGTAGATGCTACACTATACAAGCAGTATGTAGGCTCATTGAGGTACTTATGCAACACTAGGCCTGATATTACCTATAGTGTTGGCTTAGTAAGCAGATTCATGGAGCAACCTAGATCAAATCATCTAGTGGCAGTGAAGAGAATTTTGAGATATGTCAAAGGTGCACTTGACTTTGGCATACTGTACTCAAACAGTTTAAAAGGAATGAAGGCAGAAGTGTATGGTTTTTGTGATGCTGATTAGTGTGGTGATAAGGATGACAGAAAAAGCACAAGTGGATACACCTTCATGGTTGGAAATGCACCAATCTCTTGGTGCTCAAAGAAACAAAGTATAGTTGCTTTATCCTCTTGTGAAGCAGAATATATAGCTGCATCAATGGCAGCATGTCAGGCTTTATGGCTGGAAGGTCTGCTAGAAGAACTGAAACTAAGAGAATCAAGTTCAATGAGATTGTTGATTGACAACAAATCTGCAATTGATTTGGCAAAGCATCTTGTTGCTCATGGCAGGAGCAAGCATATAGAAACCAAGTTTCACTTCCTAAGAGACCAAGTGAGCAAGGAGAAGCTTGAACTTGAATACTGCAAGTCAGAAATGCAAGTTGCAGATATTCAAACCAAACCTCTGAAGGCTGCACGATTCATTGAGCTTAGAGGAAAATTAGGAATGATGTCTTTGGCTAAACTGAATTAAGGGGGTGTATTGAGTTGTATAATTCAGTTTAGAATTAGTGGGTTGAACTTGTTAGTTTTGTTTGTTAGAAATATTGTAATCTGTTAAGAGTTAGTTGCTAAGTAGTTGTTAAGAGTTAGTTGCTAAATGAGTGGCATGTATACAATATAAATACATGTGTCAGTGTGTATAATTTTCATATGATGAATATACAGTGAATAATATTCAATAAATTCCAATTATCTTCTCTCTCCCTTTCTCTCCTTTCTCTCTTTTCTCTCTAGAATAAATGTGTTCTTGTTCTATCAGAAGGGAATTACAACTTGATCTGAAGCAAAGAATCTATATACTAGACTAGCAGCCTACTCCAAAACCATAATAATCCATTTGAAAGAAAAAACACTCTAATCAATTAGCTTATACCATATTTCTCTTACCTTCCTGTGCCCACTTCAAACTTCATTGTGCATGTACGATGATCTAAAATGAATTGCCTCATATTTTAGGTAAAAATAAAAACAGAAACTAATACTCAAGTTCACATACAAAATTTATAGCTCAAGAAATGGTTACCTCAATTATTTTTCACATTAGAAGTTCCATTATCCTTAGGGTTTCTTTTCACCAATTTAACCTTCACCGAGAATATCAGAAGCAATGAGGGTGTCACCATATGGAATCTGTACCCCCAATGGAAAAAGTGCATAACCATTGAACTAAAAGCTAAATGCATCTCAACAAAAATGAGCAACACCAGTGTGATTAATCATTCAGCTCTGTCATGTGTAGCACAAAGCAGTTTAAATCTTCATTGACAAAATATAATGGGCCGGTATCATTCATTTAGTACACAAAATATGGATATAAAACAACAGAAGATCTTTTGATGCCTGACTAAGTTGCAGTTTTGGAGTTCTACTGACATTATCAACAATTTTGAATGGAACCAGTATTGCAAGACCTATATAGTTTGGAAAAAAGAAAATGTCGAAAATCGGTCAAAATCTTGTTGAAATAATTGTGTGTTTATATATAATTGGAAGACCTATGTAATTGTGTGTGGACCCAAAATGGTCCTTTCCGTCATCTCCCATCCAACTCCGTTAGAAACCAGTGACATGACACTCTTCTTCTTCTTCTTCTTCTTCTTCTTCTTCTTCTTCTTCTTCTTCTTCTTCTTCTCCCCCCAACTGAGTCTTCTTCCCCAAAATGAAACCCTAGACCAAAATGAAACCCTAGGTGCCTCTCCTTGGTGACCACCACGTGCCGCCACCCCTTTTGCCGCCGAACCGGAACCGCCCCACTGTGCAGTGCCTCAGGCCCGCCGTGCAGCACCGCCTCACATCCTTCAGCATGGATCCAACTCTCTTCCGCGATCACTCCTCGTCCACGCACCTCAGAACGTCGCGAAGCCGCCACCGCCTCCTCCTCGACCGAGTTGCCGTCCCCCCACGCTCGCCCCCGGCCACCTCTATCAGAAGCGCACGATTCCCCTGTGTTGTTCCTCTGCTTCGTTCTGCTCAGGTGAAGGGTTAAGGGACTCTTTGTTCTTTCCTTTTTCGTTCTGCTTATGATTCCCCTGGGGCATTGTTGAAGGATAAGAGTGTGGGTATGAGTGTGATGATGAAGAGATTGAAGGAGGGGGAGGAAGAGGAAGAGATTGAAGGAGGAGGAGGAGGAGGAGATGGGGTTTTGTTAAGAGTCCAAAAAGCTGTACATATTCATTAATCCAACACTGGAAAAAATAAATTCCAGAGAGAGAAAGGTGAGAGGATTAATGCCCAGATTCAAGCGAAATTTTAGATTCCTGCAGATCTCCGGCTAACATGAACGGACGTTAGTGACGAGTCTGACAGAAGGACCATTTTGAGTAACATTTAAAAGATAAATGACCAAAATAAATCTTTTAAAAGATAAACGACCAAAACGAATTTTCACTAAAAGATAAAGGACCAAAAATGTATTTTAGCCTAAATGATTCTCTGTAATCTTTTATGAGAAGAAACTTGATAATAGTTTTATTGATTGAATGAAAATATACAAAAAGAGTGTTTATATAGAAACACTTAAGATAGCTTTAAACTAATTCCCTAACTAATAAAACTAACTCTCTAACAAATTCTGTTTACACGTGGTTTACACATTTAACACGTGTGTATATCAATCCACACATTTAACACATGCTATATTAATCCGATACCACCTCTCAAGCTGGAGAGTGTATACTAAGAACTCCCGGCTTGGATGCAAAAGATAACAAAATAATTTTGCTTGAAGAAATTTATAGATGAAAAGAGTCAACTTGCTGGAATTTAACATCAGTCTTTGGTCTCTCTTAATTAGCCCTCATGAATTTTGTTTGTAAACGGGTTTCGTGTTTTACTCACCGTTCTTTGAAAATTTTTGTGAAATACGGGTGTTGAGTTTTCTTCACCATTCTATGAATTCTTTGTTTGAAATATGGGTGTTGGGTTTTCCTCATCATTCTTTGAACAGAGATCTTATGTGTTTCTTTTTTTTTTTTTTTTTAAGTAAGGTGATAAGTCACCATAAATTTATTAATAAAATAAAAAAGAAAACAAGAACATGGGGGGACAAAAATCAAAACCCATGCAAAATAAACGAGAATCAAGCATACCTAAAATTAGGTTTTTTATTCAGTCTCAGGTTATACTTCTTCTGAGATTTAGACGTAACCACCGTGAAACCATCTTCAGCAGCATTATTATTATTCTGCTTTCCTTCCTTAGAAGTACTAGTATCTTTTTGCTTTTCCAACTAAGCAGATAAAATATTAAAATCATTTTGAACAACAGTTGGAAAAGTGCTAAGATCTTGAACCTAAACTGGACTTCAATTAATCTCAGGAGTCTTAAGATTTTTATCACTAACTGTTAAATCATAGGTAGTCTTGGAATGCACGGACACTGGAGTATGCTCAGGCACTGGAGTATCCTAGACCGTAGAGTCAACATTAGTTGCAACAAAAGTTAAGATCTTCTCTGTAAAGCCATTGACAGTATTGGTTGCAACAGAAGGTGAGTTTTGTGGGATGGAGTTTGAGGCATGATCAGGGGATAATTCCTCATAGACAGTCTCAACCGATTCACTAACACTCAAGTTTTCACCCGGTGATGTATCAATCTGCCCATTAACTCAATTGATTTATGCTCTGGAACCTTAGGGACATAAGCTTGCTTAGTCTTCTGCACCAAAGACGGATCCTTATGCACCAGTTTCTCCTTGTCAAATTTACAAGTCGAAGCCAAGTGCCCAATTGATTTACAATGAGAACAGAAAGAAGGAAGCTTCTCATATTCCATACCGACAGGAAATGCAAAACCTTCACTTTCTACCATAATCTCCTTAAGCAACTTCCCTGTTAAATCAACATCCACTAAGACTCGAGCATAGTGACCATATGCACGAGTACGAGTAGTTTCATCCAAACTTATTGGAGTACCTAAACCGCCTGCAATTTCAAATAACAATTTTGAGCGCCAATATTCCTGCGGCAAGTCATGAATTTTAACCCAGCATTGAGCATTAGATTGTTTCTGCTTAGAAGGAATAAAATCAGGAGACCACTAAAAAAGACGCAATAGCCCTGGTTGAAGGTTCCAAGTCCCAACAGCCAAGACACTACGCAAATTCTTTTGAGAAGCAAAATTGAATTCATAGAATCCCTTTCCTAACGGAATCATCTTCCATTGACCCAAAGTTTTGGAAAGATTTATTGCCAATATTGATTGGCATTCATTCGGGGTGTGGCTGCTTAATGAAACATAATGCCATCAAGGGGCTCTTCTAAAAGAGATTGAAAAGATATATTTTCTGACTGAGTGCAAAATTAAGGGACAGAGAGGAAATAATAATTAACTAATAAAAAGTCACTTTAACATAAGATTCACTTGAGAGTGGCATTTCTTTGAAACTAGTCCAGTTTGCTTCAAAACACGACAGAAAGAATAAAAAACATTTTGACCTGCTTGAATGCACAGTACCCGCAGAGATTTTTTTCTTGAGAGAAATTTGTTTTTATTGCCAAGAATCTCTGACATAGGTACATTAGCTGATCTCCTAGCTGTTGGACCTAAAAGGAATTTAAAGAATAAATCCAACAGTGTTATTGTTAATGCCTCAAACATACTATAATCTCTCGAATTGCACTTTTCAATTCTATCATAGGAAGACACTCAGCCTACAAAAATTTGGGTAAGACAGATTCAAATAGAAGATGAAATATCAGTCAATGTAGTGAGAGAATGGTTAGTGAGAGAATGAGTGCTAGGTTTCCATGTAGAGGTAATGTAGAAGGCCTGGGTAGAATTTTCCCTTTGCTCAAACATCCACCCAATGTTGTGAATGTTTGGCCAAATGAAAAGAATCTTAACGCAGCTAGAGATGGGTTTGTCGACCGTCAGAAGGGTAGCTTCAAGGGCACACCTAATATGGTCCTTACTTCATATTTCTTTACAAATTTCCCGGAGGATTTCGGTATGAAGGAAATGGGGGAGGTTTTTCTACATTGGGGGAAGGTGATGGATGTTTACATTCCTCCTAGAAGAGACAAAAAGGGTCATAGATTTGGTTTTGTCAAGTTTATGGATGTTGGTAATGCAAAAGTCTTTGAAGGAAAACTGAAGCTCATCCAGATTGGTGAAAAGCGATTAACAGTTAACTTGCCTAGGTATAACCGTGACTACTCAAGGAGAATCCCACCAGTTCATCACAGGAAGGAGCTAACAAGGCCTCCTAATAATGTCAATGGGGGCGGGTATATCAGAAACGGTTACTCCTTTTCCAGGGCTGTGGCCAATTTAAATCAGAACACTCAGAAGTATGTAGCACCTAGAGGGGGCAGAGCTAATGCAGAGAGTCAGATAGAATGGCCTGGGATGTCTTTCAATATAGAGGACTCTGAAATGGGTTGGTTAAATGATTGTTACGTGGGTGAAGTATATAATACTGATGGAGTGCTGGGTCTTCAGAAAGTTTTGATGCAGGAAGGCATGTTCTCTTTCTCAGTAACACCTATGGGAGGCTGTCTGGTTCTGTTGTCTCCTAAATCAAATGAGGATCTCGCAGTTACTTTGATGGAAGAAGGTGAAAAACTGTCAAACTTGTTTAAGGAAATTAGGCCTTGGAGTCCTGCTCTGGTTGCAAGGGAAAGATTGGTATGGTTGAATTTTACCGGATTACCCATCCATGCTTGGAAGGAAGATATTTTCAAAAGCTTGTCTACAACGGTTGGCACCTTTGTGAAATTGGATGAGGACACTGCATTGAAGAGAAGACTGGATGTCGGGAGGGTTTTGGTGTCAACTACGAGTCAAGTGAACATCAACAAGGTGATGAATATACAAATCAATGGTGTGCTTTTCTCTATAAGAATAATGGAGGATGCTTTTAGGTCAGGTTATTTCGACATGATCAAGAAGGGTAGGTCAATTGAAGAGGACGATATCTCCTCAGATGGTTACGGTTCAGCGATTGGAAGCCTCCTGGAGGTGGCGGATACTTTCAAAGCCGGGGATGAAATGGCTCCGGTAAGGGACGAAAACAGGGAGGAGGATTTGAATTCAAAATTGGACACAGTAAACGATGATGAGGTAGGAGAGATGTTTGGAGGCGGTGATTGGGGAAAGTTTGGGGGCGCTGATCAGGAAAAGGAGTATGGGGAGAAACAATTCTCTGAGCATAGGGTTCTGTCAGTTCGTGGGGGTAAGGGGAGCTGTGAGTGTGGAGGGGAAATCGAATTTGGGCCAAAAATAAAGGCCCAGACTAATTTATTACATAGGGAAAAGGCAGTTATGAATAGGGATACGGAAGCTGGGCATGCGGTTATTTTGAAGAATAAAGTGGGCTTGCAAGAATTTGGGCCACAAGCTGTGTTTGAGGGCCTAGGTGGGGAAAGTTCTATTGCTACCTCTGCCCCAATAGCATTGCTGAAGAAAACCAGGAAGAAGAAAAAAGGTAGGTTGGCAGTCGATGAAGGTGAGGTTAAAAAGACAACAAAAGGGGAGAGAAAAAGACTACCTAAAAAAAGAGAGTTGGTCAGGCTTTTGTCGAGTGGGCGAATGACAACCAAGAACAAGGGTAAGAGTATGGGTGAGAATAAAGGAGCTTCAGAAACACCCAAAGACTACGCTCAATCTGATGACATTGAGGCAAGCATCTATTTGGAGCAAGAAGCTAGAACGAAGTTGAAAGGGAAAGCAAAGGCAATTAGCTCGGAAACGGTAGAGGGGAGTTTGTGCTGGTCGGTGTCAGAAAATGGCGTATTAAGGAAAGTGGCCAAAGATGTTCGATTAGACCAAAGGATTGGAGCTTCGGTCTCAATTGGTAACAGTCCGAGCTTGAATGCAGGTTTGTCTTCTACTATGTCCAACAATAGGAGGTGCAATATAATTCTGAAGGAAAACTTAAATATGGATGCAGCGGAAAAAACCTGGGAATTGGGGAAGGCAATAGGTGTAACTTTCTCTGGGGATGAGAGTGAGGTTATTAAGAATTTAAGGGAGTTGGAGGAAAGGGATAGGAGGAACGTATCCTCCACTGGTGCAAATAGAGGTGTTTTATGAAGATAGGATCATTTAATATAAGGGGTCTAGGGACCGGGGTTAAAAAGAATAAAATACGAAATCTAATCTTGACGAAAAAACTGGAGTTTATTGCAATCCAAGAGACAAAGATGGAGCTGATAGATAAAAATATATGTGAACAACTATGGGGCAACGCAGACTGTGGCTGGACATACTGTCCGGCTGTCGGGCTTGCCGGGGGAATACTAAACATTTGGGATTCCACAAAGGGCAATCTGATTTTTAGTTTCATGGGGGCAGGGTTCGCAGGGGTTTGTTTGGAATGGGGTGTCAGAAGAGTTAGGTGCTTTGTGGTAAATATATATGCTCCATGTAACTTGGTGGGAAAAAGACAATTATGGAAAGATTTATTGATGTCCAAAAGAGGTTTTGGGGGGATTTTATGGTGTGTTGTGGGTGATTTTAACGCTGTCAATAACTCGGATCAAAGGAGAGGGTTACATGAGCAGAGGGGTAGCTATGAAATAGAAGATTTTAACAACTTCATTAATGAAATGGAATTGGTAGATGTGCCTCTCCTAGGAAGGAAATTCACTTGGTACCGACCAGATGGTTCGGAATGAGTAGGCTAGATAGGTTCCTTCTATCAGATGGATGGATTCAGGAGTGGGGGGTTTCATCACAATGGGCTCTAAATAGGGATGTGTCGGACCATTGCCCGGTAATTTTAAAGCTGGGAAACCAAGATTGGGGACCAAAACCATTCAGGTTCAACAATTGTTGGCTGTCCCATCCAGATTTTAAGAAGTTAGTTACGGATAGGTGGTCAGAAGATAATGTTCAGGGGTGGAAGGCATTTAAACTAAAGGAGAAAATGAAGAACCTAAAGATAACTATTAAGAAATGGAATGTGGAGGTTTTTGGGTTTATTGATGAAAAAATAAGAAATTTGGAAGATGAAATCAGGGTGCAAAAGCTGAATTATTGGGTCTATCTGACCTAGAAGTGGCTGAGAGGAGGGATAAATTTTTAGAGCTATGGCAAAAATTGAGAGACAGACTAGGTTTGCTCAAACAAAAATCTAGGCAAAAATGGGTGACTGAGGGGGATGCTAATACTTCATTCTTTCATGCATGCATCTCTGTTAGGCGTGGGAGGAATC
The DNA here is from genome assembly GCA_035048595.1 of Echinosophora koreensis. Classification (NCBI taxonomy): domain Eukaryota; kingdom Viridiplantae; phylum Streptophyta; class Magnoliopsida; order Fabales; family Fabaceae; genus Echinosophora; species Echinosophora koreensis. The sequence continues at coordinate 4,222,945 of JAPCYP010000037.1, read as the reverse complement.
AATTGGTTGCTATTCGGGTGGGGGATGTTTGGGTGGAAGGGGATCTAGAGATAAAAAATGAGATATCTGGGTTCTTCACTTCACATTTTAGGGAGGTAGGGTGGGAGAGACCTAGGCTAGATGGAATCTCATTTCCTTTGGTCTCTAGCGCATCTTTTGAAAAATTGAATAGTCATTTTAGCTTAGATGAGGTTGAGGGGGCGATTTTTAGTTGTGATGGGAATAAGGCCCCGGGACTGGATGGGTACAACTTTAATTTTATCAAAGAATTTTGGGACATCTTAAAAGGGGATGTTGGTGGAATGTTTGAAGAATTCTTTGATAATGCAAAGTTGCCAAAAGGTGTCACCTCGTATTTCCTGGCTTTGATTCCAAAAATTAGTTGTCCTCAGAGGTTAACAGATTATCGGCCAATATCGTTGTTGGGTTGCATTTATAAAATTCTGGCAAAGGTACTTGCCTCACGGTTGAAAAAGGCTTTGCCGAATCTAATCTCTAATAATCAATCGGCCTTTCTATCGGGTAGATTGATTCTGGATGGGGTGGTGGTCATAAATGAGGTGGTGGATGATGCAAGGAAAAGGAAAAAAGAATGCTTGATTTTTAAAGTGGATTTTGAAAAGGCATATGACACTGTCAATTGGAAGTTTCTTGATTATATGATGGTGAGATTCGGATTGGGTGATAAATGGCGAGCATGGATAAAGGAATGTGTTTTTAGAGGGGAGCTGTCTGTATTAGTAAATGGTGGAACAACAGAGGAAGTTAATATTGAAAAAGGGCTTAAACAAGGAGATCCTTTGGCACCTTTTCTCTTTCTCATGGTTGCCGAAGGTTTATCTGGTCTTGTTACGAATGCTGTTGAGCTGGGCATATTTAAAGGGTACAAGGTAGGAAATGGAGGGGTGGAGGTTTCTATTCTGCAATATGCGGACGACACTTTGTTTGTGGGTGAAGCCTCCTGGAGTAATTTGTGGGCATTGAAATCAATACTGAGATGTTTTGAGTTAGTGTCAGGACTTAAAGTGAACTTCCATAAGAGTAACATCATAGGTGTCAATGTGGATGATAGGTTCAGAGAGGGGGCAGCCCTCTTTCTTAATTGTAAGTGTGGGGAGTTGCCTTTTAAGTATCTGGGTTTGCCTATTGGGGCTAACCCAAAAAGAATGGGTATGTGGGAGCCGGTAATTACAACAATGTCCAATCGACTATCTAACTGGAAAAGAAAAAATCTTTCTTTAGGGGGAAGAATAACTCTTATTAATTCGGTCTTAAATAGTTTACCTATTTACTTCTTATCAATTTTCAAAGCTCCAAAGAATATAATCAGAAAGATGGTGAGAATTCAAAGAAACTTCTTGTGGGGAGGTTGTGAAGGGAAAAAAAAAGATAGCTTGGGTCAAGTGGGAGGTGGTTTGTAAGCAAAAAGTAGAGGGTGGTTTAGGTGTAAAAGATTTAGAATGGTTCAATATTGCACTCCTAGCCAAATGGAGATGGAGAATTCTTAAGGAGGAAGAGGGGTTATGGGTAGACGTCCTAAGGTCAAGGTACGGTTCTTTAGTGAATGGGTCCAAGTTGTGTGTTGATAACCTAACAAGAAATAATGTTTCAACTTGGTGGAGGAATTTGGTGACTATGGGCAATTTCGGTAATTCTTGTGACTGGTTTGCTGAGTGTCTATTCAGGAAATTAGGTAGAGGGGATAAAACATTTTTTTGGGAAGATTCTTGGGTAGGTCCTGTGTGCCTAAAAGAGCTATTCCCAAGGTTATTTTCTATTTCGAAACAGAAAGAATACAGAATTCAAAATATTGGTTCATGGAGTAATGGGGTGTGGATATGGTCTCTGGAATGGAGAAGAGAACTATTTGTGTGGGAACATCAGCTCCTGGAGGAGTTATTGTCACTGCTTAGATCAGTATGCCATAGTGAGGTTACCTTAGATGCTTGGGAGTGGTCTTTGGAATCTTCAAAATGCTTCTCGACTAAATCTGCATACAGGTTTCTGGATAGAAAGGCAACAGAAGCGATTGGTTCCTCTACGGAAGTCTCTGGGGCTATTAAGCATTTGTGGAAGTGTAAGGTTCCTTCAAAGATTTTGGCCTTCTCTTGGCAAACTTTTCTTGATAGGATCCCTACAAAGTGCAATCTGTTTCATAGAGGTATTATACAGGTCAGTGCAGAGCAGAGATGTTCGTTATGTGGTAATTATTATGAGGACACAAATCATTTACTTATCACATGTGCCTTCGCACAAAAATTGTGGGGGAAAGTTTACGGGTGGTTGGGAGTCAAACTGGCACAATATCATTCTCTAGATGAACACTTTATTCAACACCGGGGATTGTTTACGGGAAGGAAAAAGAGGAAAAGGGGATCATTTATTTGGCATGCAGTCATTTGGTCACTTTGGCTTGAAAGAAATGCGGTAAATTTCAAAGAGGAACCACCCGACTTGATCAAAGTTTTTGATTTGGTGATTTGCAGGTCTTGGTATTGGTTCTCAGGTGTAAAAAAGAGCTATATTCCGTTCTCAGATTGGTGCATTAACCCACTGGAGTGTATTAAGAGGGTGTAGCCAAAATGTTTCCAACCTGGTTGTGCCTTGCACTGTCCAACTTCTCTTTGTGAACTGCTTTTGCCAAAGTAAAATTACTTTCTGAAAGAGTTGGAAAGGCGGTGAAGTATGTCTGTGAGAGAGAGTTGGGGGGAGTGTCGTTCTTGGGTGGTGTGGGGAAGTCACATGTTTGAGAGCAGTCTGTCTGGTTTGGGAGGAAAAGGTGTTTCTTTGTCTTTGAGGAAAAGAGGGTAAAGAGGGAAAGAGAAAAAAGTAAAAAGAACAAGGAGGGGGGAGGTTTCAAACTTTTGAGAGCAGGCAGTTGGGAGGGGTTCTAGTCTCTAGTTTAGGTGTGAGATGGATATAATATCTTTTGGGAAGGTTTCTTGTGAGAGAGTTGGTCTCTAATTGGTTCTGTTTTCTCTCTGCACCAGATGTTGTTTCTTTTTTGCAGGTTGAGGAGTTTTGCGCTCACAGGATGATGGTGTGAAGCATGGATACTTGAATCTGTTTTGTGAGGACTGAGTTTACCTTATGAGTGTTGTGAGAATATTCGAGAGCTGGGTTTGAGGTAAACACAGGGACATATATGTGTGTAGAGAGAAATTTTAGATGGGAAATGGTGTGTGCTAGTTTTAGGATCTCTTTGGCTGGTTTTAATATGCTGTGCTTTGTGATTTCCCTGGTTTTTTAACTGGATGGTTAACAGTTGATGTTTTCTCCTTGTGTCATTTTGGTCTTCTTTGATGAAGTTGCTTTACCTTGGTTCCTGGTGCATTCAACTATCTCTTATATATTTTCACAGTGGTGTCACATTATATGTTTAGAAATATTGGTCTTCTTTCCTATTATCAATGGTTGGACAGCTGGTGGGTTTGAAATATTGGGTTGATCTATCTGGCTGGTAGTACTCAGTAATTGGTTCCCTCTCTTTGCTTTTTGGCTTGGTGGTTCGAACTGGAAATCTTATGGCTAGGTGCTGCTGTTTTTGCTCCTAGGCTATTTTGCTGCAATGGGGGTTATGAAGACAGAGCAGGGTTGCTCCAATTTTTGGTGTTTTTTGGTTGCGGTAGTGGTACAATTTTCTTCATATTGTTTTGGTTTGTGTGTTTTGGAAGGTGTTTTGTATGGGTTTTATTCATTTTCCTTCATTTGGGGTTTTAATCTTTGCTTATAGACCTTATTTTGGGTGTAAGCAAGGTGGGGCACATCTGTTTTTCTGGTTTTTTCCTGGGGATTAGTCTAACCTTGTAATTAGTGGGGGTACTACTTGTACTCATTTTTGTAATGTGGTTTTAATACCGATTATATATATAATTATATCTATTGATTCATCAAAAAAAAAATATAGGATTATTGTCAGCACTTAATCTTAATAACTTGATTCAATTAATCACCAGAAGTCTTGACAAGAACAATTTCCATTTTTGAAGTGATGAAACCTAAAGAAGTCTCTGACAATGATTGCCACACCCACAATCTTTGACATGTACTTAATGGCATTGTGACAGTCACCACATATTCTCAAATTCTTAAAAACCCGTATAGATGATTGTCCATTTAAATTAAGTATCCCAAATGCGGCAGCAAGCTTCTCACTGTGGTTGCAAAGATTCTCAGCTTTTTCCTCTTCATCAACATCATGCAGAACATAATAAGTGTCAGGCTTGTACCCAGCCAATTTCATTTTCTCATCCAACTCATTCAAGAAGTCATAGATTTTACCACTCTCTATATTACTTTTGTCTCCAACAACAAAAGTGTGAACTTTATTTCCCACTTCAAGCCAACTACAACCTTCACTTTTTGTAATTCCCCTCTTCTTCATCAATATTTTGATTTCTGAAGCTTCACCCCACAATTTTGCAGCAACAAGGGTGTCGAATAACAAATAATAACTTGCATGGCTGTTAGGCTCAATCTCAAGTAGTCGTTGGGCTGAAATTTTTGCCAACTGAACATTCTTGTAAACTCTACAAGCACCAAGAAGTGCTGTCCAACCATAAGCAGTTGGTTCCATTGGCATTCTCTGTATAAACTTGTATGCCTCATCAAGACGACCAACACGACTAAATATATCAATCATACATGTATAGTGAATAGCATTAGGTTCAACCGAATGCTCCCTACACATTGAATTAAAAATCTGGAGGCCTTCCTCTACTAGCCTTGAGTGGCTACAACCAGACAGAACACCTGTAAAAGTAAGAGCACTAGGCTTGATCCCTAACTTTAGTAAGTTCTCAAAAAGCAAAAGCACTTCTTTTCCATTCCCATGCATTGCGTTTGCAACGATCATTGTGTTCCAAGTAACAACATTCTTTATGGGCATCATATCAAAGACACTCCTTGAAAGATTCAAGACACCACATTTAGCATACATATATACTAGAGCATTTGTGTTAATTAAGTTCGCAACTAACCTATGCCTAAAGACATAGCAGTGTACCTCCTTGCCCATCCTCAAGCTTTCTAAAATAGAGCAAGCTGGTAAGATACAACTAATTGTTATCTGACTAGGTTTGATACCCATATTTTGCATCTTCCTAAGCATCTCCAATGCCTTCTCTGTTTGCCCATTTTCAATGCATCCACCGATAACAACATTCCATGTCCATTCATCCACTTTGACTCCTTCTCTACTCATCTGGGAAAACATGGCTAGACCCTTCTCATATTCTTTGCTTGTGAAGTATGCTGATAAAACTGCAGTCCAAGACACAACATTTCGACATGGCATCCAATCAAATACTACTCGAGCTTGTTTTAACCTTAGACACCTTGCATACATGCTTACAAGTGCATTAGAAACAAATACATCTTCTACCATCCCATGTCTCACTACAAATCCATGAATTGCTCTTCCCGAATTCAAATCTTTCAACTCTGAGCATGCTGGCAAGATGCTAGATATAGATACCGAATTTGGCTTCACTCCATTCAAACTCATTTCACGAAAAATAGCCAAGCCTTGCCTAGGCAATCCACAATTAACATAACACGAGTACAATGCAGTCCAAGAAACCACATTTTTCACAACCATGTCATCAAAAACACGCCTTGCGTCCTCGACACATTTACATTTAGCATAGGCATGGATCAATGCATTGCCCAAGAAAACATCAGACATCATCCCACATCTAATTGCATCATCATGAACCTCCTTGACCCTCAAGAAATCACTAGAGGCACCACAAGCCTGGATAACTGCTAAGAAGACATACCCGTTGAGGTTGATTCCACGTGCCCGCAATGAAGTATAGAGGTTGATAGCCTCGTTTGGAAGTCCATGAGTGGTGTAAGCTGAAATCAATGTGGAACAAGTGATGGGGTCTGGTTGAGGAATACTATCAAACAGTTTGTAGGCACGTTTCAAATCTCCCACATTTAAGGCAGCCTTGATTAGCTTGAAGCCCGAGTGAGATGAGATGTTGGTGGGAACAAAGGGAGTCATCTTTGAGAGAGAGAGAGAGGGAGAGAGTTGGCAGAGTTGGCAGAAAATTAAGTGCTAGCAACGCAAGACTTTCTGCTAAACTGTTTCAGATGAATTCATAGAGCAAAGGAGCAAAGTTGCCTCCTATGAGTTCAAATATGTGGTCTCGCATTTTCTAGAATAAAACAACTCGTTTTAGAGACCTAATGGATCTAACTGAAGAGTCATGATAGCATGACACAAAATTTTGACACAAATACGGTTTACACCGTATTTGTGCAGGGGAGACGCGCACGAGGCGGGAGGACATCACGGCACTGTAGCATTACTGTAGCGCTACAATAGCATCTTTTTTTTTTTTTTAAATTTTGGCTTTTTAAAAAAATAAAAATTTATTTCTAAAAAAACCCCTTCACCTGATAATAAACTGAATTCACCAAATATTTGTACATGATTCACTATATATTTGCACATGATTCACCACTTAACGAAAAAATTTATTTCTAAAAAAAACCCATTCACCAGATAATGAATTGAGTTCACTAGATATTTGTACATGATTCACTAGATATTTGCACATACTTAACCAAAAAAATTATCTCAAAAAAATCCATTCACCAGATAGTGAACTGAATTCACCAGATATTTGTACATGATTCACCACTTAACGAAAAATTTTATTTCTCAAAAAAATCCATTCACCAGATAATGAACTGAATTCACCAGATATTTGTACATGATTCACCAGATATTTGCACATACTTAACAAAAAAATTTATCTCAAAAAAATCCATTCACCAGATAATGAACTGAATTCACCAGATATTTGTACATGATTCACCACTTAACGAAAAATTTTATTTCTCAAAAAAACCCATTCACCAGATAATGAATTGAGTTCACCAGATATTTGTACATGATTCACCAGATAATTACACATACTTAACCAAAAAATTTATTTATCAAAAAATAACATTATAAAAAAAAACCAAAACTAAAAAAAAAAAACTACAGTGCCGCACTGTGCGACACTATACGGTGTAAATGTAAGGATTTGTGTCAAGGAAACATTTCTCGAAACTAATAATGGGGAAAAATTGAAGAGATGTGATACTCTGACACACATTTTTTACACACATACGGTTTACACCGTATGTGTGCAGGGGACGCGCACGAGGACATCACAGTGCCGCACTGTGCGGCACTGTAGCTGCACTGTGCGGCACTGTAGCGGGTCTTTTTTTTTTTAATTTTAGTTTTTTTATAAAAAATAAAATTTTAATTATAAAAAAACCCATTCACCAGATAATGAACTGAAGTCACCAGATATTTGTACATGATTCACCACTTAACGAAAAATTTTATTTCTCAAAAAAAACCATTCACCAGATAATGAATTGAATTCACCAGATATTTGTACATGATTCACCAGATATTTGCACGTACTTAACGAAAAAATTTATTTCTCAAAAAAATTCATTCACCAGATAATGAACTAAATTCACCAGATATTTGTACATGATTCACCACTTAACGAAAAATTTTATTTCTAAAAAAAAACCCATTCACCAGATGAATTGAATTCACCAGATATTTGTACATGATTCACCAGATATTTGCACATACTTAACCAAAAAATTTATTTCTCAAAAAAATCCATTCACCAGATAATGAACTGACTTCACCAGATATTTGTACATGATTCACCACTTAATGAAAAATTTTATTTCTCAAAAAAAACCCATTCACCAGATAATGAATTGAATTCACCAGATATTTGTACATGATTCACCAGATATTTGCACATACTTAACCAAAAAATTTATTTCTCAAAAAAATCCATTCACCAGATAATGAACTGAATTCACCAGATATTTGTACATGATTCACCACTTAACGAAAAATTTTATTTCTCAACAAAACCCATTCACCGGATAATGAATTGAATTCACCAGATATTTGTACATGATTCACCAGATATTTGCACATACTTAACCAAAAAATTTATTTATCAAAAAATAAAATTTAAAAAAAAAAAGCCAAAACTTAAAAAAAAAAAAAAAAACGTTACAGTGCCGCACTGTGCGGCACTATACGGTGTAAGGTGTAGAAATGTGTGTGAGGGAAACATTTCTCTTAAAATAATTGTAGGTATTGATTTTTATTTTTTTTTCATATATAACTAAATTAGATATTAGGACTAAATGATTTATTTTAAAAATAAAAAAATTAAAGAAGAAGAAGAGGAGAGGGAAAAAGGACTTCGGTTAATAGGTTTGCAGGCACTGTAATAACGCGTGGAATAGAAACTCGGGATAACCCGAAAAAACGTGGTTGTGGTTGGGACAAAGCTGAAGGATGCTGCTGAATACAGATCACATAAGCCTCTGCTGAAAATTGTTCACTGGTATCACTCTTTCCATTCTTACTCATTCATTCTTGTTATGGGTCAATCTTCAGTGTAATCACAGTGGAACCAGTACAAATAGTTGTGATTTTGCCAAGTAGAACCAGCCCAGAATGTTTATTATTTGTTCCATATGCAAAGGTTAGTTAGATTCACTATCATTACTGCCTACTTCAGTCATGGCTACACTGCTGAATACTGTTTCTCCTGCTGCAATTTTATCAGCAAAAACAAAAGGAAAAGGCCATAGTTTCTCCTATTCCCAGGTTCCAAATCTTCATACTTTTTCCCTCAACAAGGGTTTTTCTAGAGTTTTGGCTTCAACCCAGATTACCCTTTCCCCAAAAGTTTCTGTTTTTACTCTTCCCAACTGGAGGGCTGGGAAGAATGATCAAAAGAGTAAGGAGCTTAGGATTAATGATGCATTTCTTCATTTTGAGCATATGGTTGGTAAGGGCCACAAGCCTGATGTAACTCAAGGTACTCGGCTCTTGTATGATCTTTGCAAGTTGAATAAAGCTAGGAAGGCCTATAGGGTTATGGAGATGATGGTAGGTTCAGGCATTATACCTGATGCAGCTTCATATACATATTTGGTCAATTATTTGTGCAAGAGAGGCAATGTTGGGTATGCAATGCAGTTAGTTGAAAAGATGGAAGGGCATGGCTTTCCAACTAATACTGTTACCTATAACACTCTAGTCAAAGGGCTTTGCATGCAAGGGAATTTAAACCAGTGCTTGCAGTTTTTAGAAAGATTGACAAAGAAGGGGCTAGTCCCAAATGCATTCACATATACTTTTTTACTCGAAGCCGCTTATAAGGAAAGGGGAGTAGATGAAGCCATGAGTCTTCTAGAAGAGATAATTGCCAGGGGTGGGGAACCTAATTTAGTTAGTTACAATGTTTTGTTAACTGGTTTCTGCAAGGAAGGTAGAACTGAAGAAGCCATTCAGCTTTTCAGGGAATTGCCTGCAAAGGGGTTCAGTCCTAGTGTTGTGAGTTATAACATTTTACTAAGGAATTTGTGCTATGAAGGGAGATGGGAGGAGGCTAATGAACTTTTAGCTGAGATGGATAAAGAAGATCAGTCTCCCTCTTTAGTTACTTATAACATATTAATTACTTCTCTTTCCCTCCATGGAAGAACAGAACAAGCTTTCAAAGTTTTAGATCAAATGATAAAGAGTGGGTTCAAGGTAACTGCTACTAGCTATAATCCAATTATTGCCTGTCTCTGCAAGGAAGGGAAGGTGGATCTTGTAGTTCAGTGTCTAGACCAAATGATTTTTCGACGCTGTAATCCTAACGAAGGAACATACAATGCTATTGCGATGCTTTGTGAGCAAGGGAAGGCACAAGAGGCGTTCTTCATAATACAAAACTTGGGTAATAAACAAAACTACCCTATGCATGATTTTTACAGAAATGTAATTTCAATTTTGTGTAGGAAAGGGAACACATATCCAGCCTTTCAGGTGTTATACGAAATGACAAAGTATGGATTTACTCCGGATTCCTCTACTTACTCATCTTTGATAAGAGGAATGTGTAGGGAGGGAATGTTAGATGAGGCTATTGAGATTTTCAGGATTTTAGAAGAACATCACTACAGGCCTGATATTGATAACTACAATGCACTTATAGTTGGATTTTGCAAATCTAGAAGAACAGACTTGTCAATGGAGATATTCCAGATGATGATGAATAAAGGATGTAAGCCTAATGAGACAACCTATACCATTCTTGTTGAAGGGCTTGCTTTTGAAGGAGAAATGGATATGGCAGCCGAGCTTCTGAAAGAGTTATATTTGAAAGAGGTTCTGAGCCAAAGTACTGTTGAAAGACTTTCTATGCAGTATGACCTCAAGGAATTAGCAGTGTAGAGACATATACCCTAGAAGTATATACAATAATAGAAAGTTAGTAGGGCTATGACTATTTTCAAATATGAAATGAAAATTTCTCAACTGAATACTTTATTACTTTCAGATTGTTGATTGGTCAGTGAAACAAAGTTCTCCAATGCTTGAATGCACTGCTGCCTGCATACTCCATATTTCAAATGTAACACTGCTTTTGTGAATTACGGCATCTCAGTTTTCTAAATAAATTATGTTATCCTTTTGTTGATTGGTCGATTTTCTTCTTGCAACACAAATTGTGCATGCCAGTCTCATTAGCATGTGGACATAAGGTATTACCCTTTCCTGTTAAAATATATCATTTACTGCAACTATAAATGTTAAAAGTCCCGGCATGTTAAGGCATGTTTGTTTTGTTTCCAGTTTCCTGTTTTCATTTCCTGTTTTCAGAAATAATTACAAACTGCCACCTTATTTTCATTTTGTTTCCTGTTTTCATAAATTTGTACAGGAAACACTTTTTTCTGTTTTCAGTGCTTCTTGTACTAATTTCTGAAAACAGGAAACAGAATGAAAACAATGTGGCAGTTTTGTAATTATTTCTAAAAACAGGAAACTAGAAATAAAGCAAACAAGTCCTTATTGTCCCTATTTTTTAATTCCAAGACTGCTTTTGAAATATCCTTAGTACTTCTAAGATAATGTAATGCTATTCTATATATGCAGTTAGCTTGGTAACTTAGACCTCAGTGTGACTTGGAATGCCACTCTCAATTGTGAACAGCAATAATGCTTATTATTTTACTGGTCGTGATTGAGTGATGCAGTCCAGAAGTAAATGGGCACAAGAGTAGGATCTTGACACTGATACCTGTTATGAAGTAATTTCCTTAATAGAAGGTTAACTTGAGTTTATAGCGATCAAATGAAGCATTCGATACGCTGATTTATCTGCCAGCATTGGAGCTATTCAATGGATGGGTGACAAGGTTGTTTTTGAACTTCATATATGATAAATCAAGGTGTATAGGCAGGTATAAGGTTTTTATAATCTTGACAAAATGACAGGACTGCCTTGCAGCGTTTTCTTAGCTATATAAACTAGCTTATGAGATGTTTACTACATAGTGATGGTGGATAACGATGTCCATTGACTTAACTTGAACTCATAAGATAGCCCTTCAAAAAGATATACCAGTTTAACTCTATCCAGTTAGCTAATAAGTGGTGGCGTCTTTGCATATTTTACAACTAATGTCTGCTTTCTAAATTATAATTCGATTTTGGCTGTAGCGTTTGCATTGTGTAAGAATCGAAGAACAATGCTGGGAAAAACTGACAAAGTGCAAGAAAATGGTTGAAAGCAAAAAAGCTGAGCTCACAAGCTAGCTTGGGGAAGAGAGAATCTCAGGGATCAGAGAGATCAGGAACTTGGGAAATTCTGGAAAATGAGAAAATGGTTTCCACTCATCTACTAACTGTGTTCAAACACCAGTAACTAGCAAGTTAACTACTGTCAACAGAATGCCAACTGAACTAACACTATCAAATTTAAGCACAAATGCTAATAAAACATCATAGTGGGCAAGTTGGGGAAGTATATGTCAATGAGCCCCAGTTAGCCTGCTTGAGACCATAAATGATAAACAAAACTATGTATTTATAGAGAAGAACATAGTATCAATTAACTGATAAAAAGTCACTCAACATAAAATTCACTTGAGATAAAGCATTCTATTCTATTACTACAACCGAAGCATCCAGCATATCCTTAACACAAATTCACGACAATAATCATTCCTGCAAACTTCTTGATTTAGCCAACACTAAGCCAATTGACAGACTCACAAGAGTGAATATTGAATGCAATTTTCTGTATCTAATGACAAAAGCACAAGAACTCGGCAATTACAGTTGCAATGGTAGCCAAAAACTGTGGTTGTTAAATTGGGATTTGCTTTACCATTCTTTGCGAGCTACATTTCTTCGAATCCAGCTAAGTTTTCTCCAAATCACCAAAAAAGAATAAAAATCATTTTTACCTGCTTGAATGCATTGCACCCGAAGAGATTTGTTCTTGAGAGATTTTTTTATTATTATTATTGCCAAGAAGCCCCAACATAGGTACATTAGCTGATCTTCAAGCTGTTGGACCTAAAAGGAATTTAAAGCACAAATTCTACAGTGTTAATTGTTAAATGTCTCGAACTCACTAAAATCTCAGGAATTAAACTTTCCAATTCCATACATAAAGGAAGCCACTCAGCCTACAAAAATTCGGGTAAAACAGATTCATATAGGATTATTGTCAGCAGTTAATCCCAGTAACCTGATTCAATTGATCACCAGAAGTCTTGACAAGAACAATTTCCATTCCTGAAGTGATGAAACCTCAAGGAGTCCCTGACAATGATTGTCACACCAACAATCTTTGACATGTACTTAATGGCAATGTGACAGTCACCACATCTTTGACATGTACTTGAGGCAGTAGTATCTTATCTGTTATGGTTATGTGTATTTGACTTTTTAGAGTCTGTGCCTTTTGTTAGTAGACTAAGATCTTTTCCTTTCAGTTGTATCTTCTTCAGTTAAACTTTATTTTCAAAAACTTGTACGCTTCAACAGAACACCCTTATGCTATATTATGGGTGCTTATGTTATGATGTATGTAGTGTGGTTTCATTTTATCGACTTTACACTTTATTTATTGTATCGCAAAAGAAAAAATTATAGACCCGTTTTTCGAACGTAGTTATTTTACTTATAGTATTTTCCGAAAGTAACCAGTGTTTTATTTATATTTTCGCACCGAATTTGAGACGTAGCACTGAGGGGGTGTTATAGAAAAGATCTACTTGGAAGAGGCAAAACTCAAGTTGAGTTGAAGATCATTATACCTCGAAAGGAATTAGTCTTCAGCTATCGGCAGGATAATACCTTATTGAAAAAAAAAGAAGTGAAAAGGGAACTTCTGTTACTAGTTTTGCAATGTAATAATGCTTGGAATATAACCACTTAGGATAACCGAAAAGCGTGGCTGTGGTCGGGACAAAGCTGAAGGCTGCTGAATACATATCGCATAAGCCTCTGCTGTTTAGTGGTATCACTCTTTCCATTCTCACTCATTCATTCTTGGTAAGGGTCAATCAGTGTAATAACAGTGAAACCATTACAAATAGTCATAAGCCCAAAATGTTTATTTTTGGTTCCATATGCAAAGGTTAGATAGATTCACTATCATTACTGCCTACTTCAGTCATGGCTACTCAGGTTAGGTAGTTTGAATATTTAATGCCTGGCTTATAGCCAAGAAATACACCACATTAGATGACCTAGGATCTAATTTGGTTTGATGAAGAGTAGAGGTGCTGGCAAAGCACAGAGAGCCAAAAATCTTAAAATATGACGGGTCCAGGGTGAGTTATAGTTCATGAGGAGATAAATAAGGTGTAGGTAATATATTAATAATATGAACTGAGTGTACTAAGGCATATGACTAGTATATTTTTGCCCAATTTGATGATATCATAAGAGCTCTAGCCACATTAGATTTTGGTGCTTTTTATTAGTAAGTGTCCACACAAGAGGTCTAATGTATGATACCTTTGGTTGCATAGAAATTATGCATAGTAAACTCAGGGCCATTGTCACTCCCAATCATTTTAACTTTTTCATTAAACTGAGATTCTATTGAAGATACGAAGTTTTGTAACAATTATGATGTCTCTCCTTTATTTCTCATGAGAAAATCCAAGTGTATCTTGAATGATCATCTACAATGGTAAGAAAGTATTTTTGACCATGAACTGATGGTATAGAATATGGACCCCATATGTCAAGTGTCAACATAAGTGAGATCAAAACATTTGAGAGTTCTAGAATTGCTTAAAGAAAAGGTGAGTTTAGTTTGTTTAGCTAAATGACAAACATCACATATGTTGTGCTTATTAACAAGTGACAAAAGGAAATTTATTATGAATGACATCCACACAATCATTAGACACATGACCTAGGTGAAAAAGTGATAGGTCTGTTGATGGAACTATTATAGAATTAACAAAATTCCTAGAATGATTTGTACAATAAATGAAGATGCAGATGCACCCAGAGCATTGCTCTGCTCACACTAACTGAACCAATCATCTTCAATGTACTCTTGTCTTGAATGATGCATTGAGAGGAATCAAATGACAATATGCATGACAATGAAGCTGCAAGTTTGGTAATGGACAGTCAACTGAATGAAAAGTCAGGAATTTGTAAGAAATTGTAGAGCATGAAATGCTGAGAAAGGCAAATGCTACCATACTGTTTTGCAATTGCCTCATGAGTATTGGGCAACACTTACTTTGTCAGACATGTAGGGAATGGTTGAGTTTTGTGATTTTAGGAGTAAGGCTAGCAAGCCTTGGTATTGCTCAGGTGTGAAACCAAAATTCTGAGGTTCTTAAACTTCCTTGAAACTTTTAACATCCTATTGGACTTTCTCTTTTTCAGCATTTGTGACCACTAAATTAATCTGCCCTTGATTTTTGAGTTTGAAATTGGGTGGAAAACCATATTTTACTGTAGAACACATTTTTGAATTTGCCACAGTAGGTTTACGCTTTATTGTTACCAAAAGCTCTTCCAAAACTTATTTTATTCTTAAAACCCAAAACCTCTACCAGGTCCTGTTCTACAGCAACCTGAAAAACCTGATCCAGGACCAAAAGCAGCTATGACTTTTAGCTCTGCAGAATCACCAAAGAGCAATCTTTCTTGTTGAACAACCAATGAGAAAACTTTAGTCAATGGTGGAAGAGGTTCCATTAACATAATATAAAGATCTACCAGTGGCATAAGTATCATTTAATCCCTCGAGAAATCTAATCACTTGATCTTGAAGCCTGTACTTCTTCACGTCAATCAAAGCATTGCAAGAACATATCCCAAAGAATTTTCAACTCAATAAATTAGCTTGTAACACTCAATTATCTTTGTTTAAAAGATGCTATAGTCTCCTTGTGAGAAATGTTCCTTAAGATCAGCCCTTTTTTTTTAATTTTTTTTAATTTACTTAGCATACATTGTCATTATAAAGATTTTTCACACTATTAACTAATCATAAATTGTGACATCATCAAAAATATTTGGCTCTTATCATAACTACCTTAAAAATTATACATAGGATAATTTGTGATTGACTAACTGACAGTGTTAAAAACTTTATATTGACATAACATCAAAATTATACTCTATTTTTGCAACTTATAACATGTAACCTCGGTTAAAAATTTCCATTTTCGGACCACATTCTTGCATTATCCTACTATTATATTAACATATTAGCAATTGATAATCTAACGTTCACAACTTAATAGAGCTCATCACAGGGGAAAAATAGTATCTCATCATATAAGAATAGAACTATAGAAGATCATTATAAAATCCGAACCAATAGGTTGACCCAGCCCATTTCAAGTGAAACCAAAACAAGTGCTGGATTTCTGAAGAATGGAGGCAATAAGGTGAGGTGGGATTTTGCGATTGATCTATATTATATTTAAAATGGTTCTCTCCAATGCTAGCAGAAATGACAGATTCATGCTTGAACCTGTCAGTGCACTAGCTCTGATACCATGAAAGAATTGAATAACAGTGCTTGCAAAAACTGAGAAAATGTTGAAAGCAAAAAAGCCGAGCTCACAGACTACCTTAAGGAAGAGAGAATCCCAGAGGTTGAGATTGGAAACTTGAGAAATCTGGAAAATGAGAAAATGCTTTCAACTCATCTACTAATTGTGAACAGTGTCATGTTTATTTATACAGAGACTAAAAACTATGGTCAGTTAACCAACATCATTAACTAACTCGGTAACTAACAAGATAACTACTGTCAACAGATTACCAACTAAACTAACTACCAAAATAAATACAAATGTTGATTAAATATCAATGTAACACATTGAACTGTTTACGCTCGAAATTATAGTTATCTACCAAAAGAAAGAAAATTGAATATGGGAACAGATGTTACTATAAAACAATTGACAGCAATAGGTGCTGCCTCTTAAAGCTCCCCGTTTGTCACAAATGTATAATAAGATGTATGTCACAAGGCTTTGTAATAAGATATTAAGATGCCACAGCTTTCTCCACCCTGTCCACCACATCAGCACCCTCCAATGGTGTGAAAAACAAGAACAAGTTCTTATTCTTAAGAACCACCTAAAAACCATCCGTTGGAGATGGTCTATAAAGCTCCCCGTTTGTCACAAATGTATATTGGTCAAGGTACAAAAGGTAGGAGGTAGAAAGCTCAAGATCGAGACCTCCTTGAAGCTAATTTTATCAATTAGTACGGTAAATATAACCGGATCATTTAAGGTTCAATAACACTATTCAGCACATATATATAAACTTGTGGTTCAAAGTAGGTGCACAAAATCTATCATAACTTCAAATCACATAAAAATATTTGCAAAGCCTAACTTTTCTTTTTTAATTATTCGCACAACTAGCATTATTTTAACATCATGAAAACTGTTACTAAGCTACATCAAACCAGGTATTTAACAAACCCGCCCAAAGACATAGTAACAGCACGCATGTCATAGCCCGGCACACAACATATCTGAATTGTGCTAATGATTCGGGGACAATTCTAGCATATAAAACGATCAAATTTTCATTCAAGTCTTAAAGAGCTAATACAAGCCATTCAACAGCAAAACTAATACATGTTTAGATATCATAAAATGCTTAACATTTCAGTTTACCCCAATCAATACTTAGTCCGGTACTGCAAGCTAAACTTAGTCTAAAGAGAGGGCCCCCCCTCCCGACCATGCTTGAAGATCACTAGTGCCGCAAATGCCTAAAGATCAAAAAGCTGGTACCAATCAGGACGGAAAGCTCATCTCATCTCTGCCTACGCACCTACTTAGATCTCTGTCTCATCTTTCGGCGCTTCCTCTTCAACCTCCTCATACGCTTCTTCTTCCACTGAGACATAAAAACAAGATTGTGTTAGACTGGTAGACTAGGAACTCATGACAACAACCCTAGGCAAATTACAAAACATCAAATGTTATATGAGAAATTATTTGTATTGCTAGAGAAGCAATGTTCACCTGGCCTTTCCACACAAACACAAACTTCTATGGTAAATAAACTACTAAAAAATGGTTATCAGGCAGATTTGTCTTAGCTTTTGTGTTACGACTACGAGCCCTCCTCAAAAGCCACATCATGCACCATTACTTTAGCACTCAACAGTGCCGCATAAAAACAGGAGCATTATCCACCCAAGACAGCATGTTGTCATCAAAGTACAACACAGAATTTACATGTTAAGCTGGAACATACTATCAATGATGTTAGATGCTAACATGATAACATGATACCAACTATTGCTCAATACTAAAATGATTGAAATACTAAAGGGATTATTTAGTGAGGGATGAACTTCAATTTCGTTCCATACAAAAATCAAACACATCCACAGGCATCTTAATGACTACACCACATTCCTGCCAATTGAGCTTAAGAAAAGCACCGGTAAACAGTGTTTCACAGGGAACTACATTCAGTCACATGTGACATGTAAGGGTAAAAAGGTTTCACAGGGAACAAGCGAGGTTCAACAAGTAACTACATTAGCTATCTGTGGAACAGCACTCAAACACACCAAATCAATTCCAAATTAATGACTTCAGGGACTTCATTTTCTAGCTAAGAAGGCAACTCAAATTAAGTTCATATTTGTAATTGCCACAACCACAAATAAAATCAAAACTATCTCCATTTTAATACCAAAATTCAAAAAGTGCATTAAATTTTTTGAAATCGAAGACAACAAGAAAGTAAACAAATTTATAACACAAATATCCAAGTATCATTGACACCCAACAAATCAACAATTCACATGATCATTTCTGTGAAACAAAACCAACATAAAAATCGTCAGAAAAAAAAAATGCCACATTTCACTATCAAAAGATAAACAACGGATTAAATTATCCTAATTCCTAAGAACCTATACAAATCCCAACTGTGATCTGATCCTAAAAAATACATTGAATAAGTTCCGAAAAATACTTTATAAATCCACCAAATAATAATAATTAAAAATAAAAATTGCTCTGTGCAAAAATCATGATAAGGGAAGGAAGGGAAACAAGTGAAGAGGATAGATTTACCTTAGCTCTCATGTTGGATGATGAACGTTCTCAAACTTTTTCTCGCAACGATGGCAAATTTCTGCAAAAGAAAAGCAATTTACGATTGAACAAAGTACCCTCGTTTGGGTTTTATAGTGCTACGTTTCGTGAAACGCGGAACCCTAATCCTTATTATAATACGGGTCGGGTTAAGCGGGAGGGACCAATTTGTAATTTATATTTATATTTATATTTATATTTATTTATATCTATATCTATATATTCAATATATCTATATATCTATATCTATATATATTCAATATATTCAATATATCTAGCCCCATTTTCAGGAAAGTTTGTCAAGTGTCACCTCTATAGAGATTCCTTCTACAATAAGCTTCTGCTAATCTTTCTTTAAATAAAAAGTTTTTGAATGAAAATTCTGTTAATTAGAAATTTAAAATATTTAAAATATAAATATAAATAATTCTCTGATAAACATTAATGGTTTTATGGAAACGAGTTCCAACTTCCAATGTTTCATTTTTCTATGAATAAATAAATATGTTGTTACCCATAATTCCATTAATTACTTTCTCTATCTCCAATAAGAAATAAGAAATACAGCCAACCACATGCTTTCTATTGCATGTCCCAATGTCACATGGTAAATAAAAGCATCTTTCTCGATGCTTTGCAACAAATGACAGCAACCCCTTCATATCTCTCCTTCCCATAATCCATTCCCTTTAACAGTAAATTAAATTCATAACATAATTCCAATACGCAGGTAAATGAAAAGTCAATTTTTTTCCCTCTTTCACAGTAGCCTGTGGTTCTTCTTAACATCCCATACATCTTTCCTAAACCCAAATTTCAAACGTCTTAACATCCCATACATCTTTCCTAAACCCAAATTTCAAACGTTTTCCACTCTCGGCTTCTTCTTCTTTCTTGCCTCATAGAAAATCGATTCACTTCCTACATCGTTTCTTCATATTCATCTATTTTGAGCCATGTTTGATACGTTTTCCTCCTACTTCATTATATATCTTCAACTCTCACCGCCGCTGTTGAAGTGAATAGACCGCCGCCGCCGCCTCTACAAGGAGATTGTCGTCGCCGCCTCTACAAGGAGACCACCGCCGACCGTCTTCGCCGTCTCTACAAAACACAGTCGTCGCCTCTACTTGGAACCCAACGCCTTAAGGTATTCACTCTATCATTTCCATCTCTTTCTTCAACACCTTTCTGTTTCTTTTCTTTTTTTTCTTCCTGGTGAGCTTTCTTTGATGGGTGTTTTCTTCTCTCAGACAAGAAACAAAGCTTCTCCCTTTCACCTTTAAGGAACGTTGAAGGTTGGTTTGTTTTATGGTTTTCATTTGGGTTTTTTCTGCAATCTTGATTTGTTCTCTAAACTGAAAATCCCAAATTCTTCTTTGTTTCAATTGCATGCTACAGATTCGTGATTTCTCTCCCTGGTGCTCTTTGTCTTTGTTATCTATTTCATTGGTCAGGTATATCTCTCCCTAAATCTTGATTTTTGTTTCTGAATTTTTGAATTCCTTTATTTTTGGTTTGATTTATTTTGGTTCCGTATGTGTTCTTTTGTTTTGTTCGTGAGATTCGTTTTGGATTGCTTTGTTTTGTTTTCTTCACCTTTGACATTCATTCGTGTTTTTTTCTGCTTCATCCCTTTTCATTGTTCTTTAGAGGATCTTGCCTTAAATTTGAAAGTAGGTGTACAACGTTATTTAGTCATGATTCTGATTCACTTTCTCAATTTTCTGACAGTATATAGTTTTTTTGTATATACATATTTGCCATTCGGAAACTGAAACTCAATTACATGCAAAGTATCCAGCCTCTGCAAATGGGATAAAGGTAATCAAATAATTTTTATATTGAGTTTCCTTGCTTTTTCATATTTTAGTTGATGTTTAGCTGCAACTAATGCTAATTCATGGAGCAAAAAATAATTGATCTTTGTATGTATATAATTTGGAGCCACTTCTGCTTTCTGTTTTGTATTTTTTAGTTTTTAACCCGAACATTTTTTTTCTTAGTCATTGATTTTGAACTTTCTTGAATAATAGTTTGTTGGATTAAAGCTTCTCTTGATTTCAACTAACTCAATAATGTCTTATTTATATGGAATTTCTGGGATTAACTTATATAGGTGTGTTAAGTACAGCCATTTTAAAAAAAAGGAAGAAGGAAAAGAATAGTTGCACTTATATATCATTATCATCAATCTTTCTGAATATCACTATTTTTTTCCCTTTATTTTTCTATCTATAATTCTATATATTGTTATAAATAATATTGCTTCGATGAATTGTTGCAGTCACACTGTTTCAAAGGATTTGGGTCCAGCTTTTTGGTTTGGAAATAGCTCTGCCTATCATTGCTAAAGCCACTGAAAAGTTTTCAAGTACTAAACAAAAGTGAGAATATGGATTTTCACCAGTATTCAAGGTAATATAATAATTGAATCAATTGTTTCTTTCATAGAATAGTAATATAATATATGAATATATTTTTTAAATATATAGGAAAAAGAGGAGAAACAAATAATAATATCATGGATAAATATATATTTTCGATATATACTTAAGTTGCACTTGAAAAGTGGAGACACAAATCAAATGGATTTTTAGAGAGAAGAAAAAAAATATTATGTTTGATAAATAATTTTTTTTAATAATGGTTAAATTTTACTGGAAATGAGATGAAACAAATTGAATAGCTTTTATGGAAATAAGAATAAAAAAATAATATGATTGACATATGCATTTTATAAAAATGGTTAACTTGCCTAGGAAAAGACGAGAAATAAATCAATGAATGAATTTTCAAGAGAATAAAAATTATAATATGATTGATAAATATATTTTTTAAAAATGGTTAACTACCGCAGGAAAAGAGGTGAAATAAATCAAACAGATTTTCAAAAGGCAAGAAAAAATAGGTCCAGGAATTCCATTATTTTATAATAACAATCTTAAATGAATTTTCAAAAAAGATAATATTCAGTGAAGGCATCGAATGAAAGGTATAAAGACCGAGATAATGAATAGAACATTGTTCCAATACAATGAAAAAAGTAGAAAAGTTAAGACAAACAATAGAAATGATACAAATCTTGATTCAGAAAGCATTAAGTGATTAAATAAATCAAACAGTTTTTTAAGAGTTAGGATAAAAAGGTTGAGGTTCAATCATTTTACAACAATCTTCTTAAATGGTTTTCGAAATTCAAAATATTCAATGAAGACATCTACTCCCTCCGGTTCACAATGTAAGCAAAAATTTCCAAATTTTTTGATCTAAAATATAAGCAAATTTCAACTACTTTCTTCTCATTTAATGAAGTTATTCTCAAAATACCCTTAATTTAATACAAATTTTGTTTTCCAATGACTTCTTTTATTCTCAATAATACAAGCTTAATAAATAAAAGGAATGGTAATTTAGGTAACAAACTTAATTTTTTATTCTCAATGACTCTTTTAAATGAGAACAACTAACTATCTTAATATGTGTGTCCCATTTAATTTTTGCTTACAATAGAGACCGGAGGGAGTACATATCTATAAATATGATAGATAAAGGGTGGGGGAACCAAATGTTTATAAAATTATGAAGAAAATATATTGTGTATGATTACTAAGATCATTGACAAATTTCTATTATTAAAGGGGGTGGAAACTTGGGTGGTGCTACTGTGTGCAACTTTAGAAATATTGAGACACGTTTTAAATAAATAAAAAAGAAATGACGTGTTTTTAAAAAATATATGATAGATGAGTGGGAGAACTAATGAAGAAAATATGTTAGATAAAGAGTGGTGGGAGAAACCAAATGTTTATAGGGTAGTGGGAGGAGCCAAATGTTTATAAAAATATGAAGAAAATATGATGTACATGATTATTAAGTTCATTGACAGATTTCTATTATTAAAAGTGTGGAAACTTAGGTGTTGCTACTGTGTGTAACTTTACAAATGAGACATATTTAAGTATAGAAGGTTGATAGTAAATATAATTTTTGTACGAAGTAAGATGATTATAAAATTAATGAAAACTTTGTGATATCGACGATGTAGTCTTAAGTTTTTTAGATTAAATATTTGTAAATGATTATAAACAAGATTTTTTTATTAGTAATTATTTATATTCATCAATTTATCATTTTTTTTTTCAAAATACAAATTAAATAAACTTTATACCCGTGCCGGGCACGAGTGAACAACCTAGTTTATAATATTTCAGGCATAAAGGGTAGAGAAAGAAAAAATATATATTTTTCTTGTGAGAAATTGAGAACATTCTAGGTTTTCCTTTCTTTCTAAAATACCTGAAAAAAATAAACAGAGCTAAATTAAACAGTTGATGAGAACATTCCAGATCAATAATGGTATTTTTACAACCAACCTTTTGATATCATTAATTACAACCAACCTTTTGATATCATTAATAATCAAGATTTATACATCATCAATTAACACGTATACCATCCACTTAGATATCTTAAATTTGGATTCGTTGCATTCAAAGAATCATGCATTCACGCATTCATATGTTAATACACCATCGGATCGATCATGAGCTTTCTCAAACACTTTCTATGATTGATTCAATGGTAGATCAATGCGTGAATGCGCATTATTTTGAATTCACTAAATCCATTTTAAAATATCATTAACTAAGATTTATACACTGTTAACCAAATGTTAGGTGTAAAAATTATATTTTTTATCCAACAATATGAATGACAATAGGTAATAGATCCGATGAGTATCGGCATGGGCAAAGGGAGGGGGGAATAAGGGTTGCCAAGGTAGATCTAATTTAAAACATTTCTATTTTCACTTTTCAGAATCACAAAATAGATATGGTTTTTACATTTTCAAAAAAAATGGTAAAAAATCTGTCACTTATATAATATTTGATGCTTATTACTCTATGAAGCATCGTCGTGCATAGGTAAGGAAGTGAAAGTTTTAGGAATGTATTTAAGTATTTTTATTTTTTGATAATAGGTATGCATTTAAGTTGAATATAAATATGTTTAAGTATGTTATATTATTATATTATATGAAGTTGTTAGTCATATAACAAATTAGTTTCATATAATTTTTTTTGTTACAATGTCATTAGTATTAAGTATTCATCGTCGTAAACAGTGACTAATATATATTGAGGGACCTGGCCAGCATTTAAAGGTTAACCCCTCCCAACTAACAGTCGGAATAGGTCAAGCTGCTCGTCGCACACACACACACATATAATGTAATCTAATACAGGATAATGCTAATCAGTGCACTGGTTATGAAATCAAAAGAAGAAATTTTCATGGGACCTTGTGTATTTGGAAGTGTGATTTCGATGAAACATTTTCCTTTCATTGACCCTTCAGTATATTCTAATACCATAATATATTATTTGTAATTTATAATATTATAATATTTGAAAGTAACGGCCTATTGGCCTATTTGAATATAGATGTCAACTTATCAATTTATTTGTGAAGGCCCGATGACCTAATTATCATAGAGGCCTACCGGCCCCTTTATCATTAGAGTCTTATAAACTTATGGAAAATGCTAACTAGTGCCCTTTGGGCACTCGTTAACAAACTAAAAAAAAAAATTACATAGAGAATTGATGAATTTAATATTTGAAAAAGTGAAATGTTTAGTTTTCCAATGAAAACTTGTTTTTCTTGATTCCTTAACGAGTGCCCTAAGCCTTTTGGCACTCGTTAGCATGACCCTAAACTTATTTATAAGTAAAGGCCTATGACATAAGGTGGAAGCATATTTAAAGGCCTTGTTGAAAAGTAGGTCTTTAAATAGGCTTTTAGCCTATGTCAGAGTTTGAAGTAGGCCAGGTCAGACCTTAAAAATTGACCCATCTTAAGTTAATAGGCAAGACTCAGGTCTTGTGATTGGAACACAGGCCAAACTCAGGCTTGTTAGGGCCTAGATCGATCTAGCATATTCCCACCCCTACTCACAACCATATTCTCTCCATACACAAGAGCTAGCAGTCGAACCCCTGACCACTTGCTTAAGAGACCTGAGCCCATTACCACTCAGACAAACCATATATTGGTATTAGTTTCATATAATTTGCTTCTATATATTAGTTGAAAAAATTATTTTTATTTCATGTCATGTATATTTGGTTTTGACACCCCTCATATAAATTTATTGGTTCCGCCCCTGAGTATCCATATAAGTTATTCATGATGGATAGGCTAATTACTTGTTTATTAGATATGAGTAAAGATTACAAGTAATTATCCGCAAAATTTAACAAATATAGATGGGGGTAAGAGCAAGGTAGTTAAAACCGGATCGGACCGGTCGGTGCGACCAGTCGGACAGGGAACTGGCCCGTCATCAGGTCCGGACGACCTCCATAACCGTTCTGCCAAAAAACCGGACGGAGAACCACTGAACCGGTATAGAACCGGGAAAACCAAGCAAAATCAGTGGTCCACCGGGTTTCACTGGTCCGAGGAACACGTTCTGTTCCTCTTGGATCCACAACCTCCGACGACGATCTCAAGCAACCTCAGATGATCTCGAACGCCGACGAGCTACAAAGATGGAGAGAGAAAAAGCAAAGAGAGGAGCACGCATTACTAGAGAACGAAGAACAGTGAACATGAAAAGCCAGAGCAAGAAAACGAAATAGTGAAGAATCAGACGTTGTACAGAAAGAAGAGGATGAGGGGGGATAAGGGGGAGCGGCGGCTGAATGTGGAAATGAGACATAGGGTTTCTGTTTTTAATTTGCAGAAGGCAAACTGGTTTAGGGTCCAATCCAATGTTGTTTTTTGGTTTTTCTAATGCTGGTTGGACCTAAATCAGTCCAATTGTAGCTTAGTTTTTTATTTATTATTATTATGATAGTTGTGCCAAAAAGAAGCTTTAGGCTGCATAGGCTTATGACATTGGTTTATTTTTTTACACTTATGGAATCAAATACAATAATTATTTTTATAAATTTATTAACATAAAATGTAAAAAAAGTATTTTATGTTGTTAAAAAATATGAGAATTTGTTAATATTACTTAATATATCATATTAAAAATTTAAAAAATTATTATTTAATTATTACCGGTTCAACCGCTGTTCAACCACGGTTGGACCATTAAACCTTGAACCAGTGCCTTCACCGATTCAATAAACGGTCCGGTTTTAACTACCTTGGGTAAGAGTACTCTAGCACTCTCTCTCACACACACACACACACACACATATATATTATTTCTGAATAAACTAAAAAAACAATTCAACTTTATTATGGTACTTCTATTGAGCAAAGAATGTGTGTTAATTTGTTTTTTATTTATTTATTAAAAAAAATAAACAATAATAAACATTATTAATTTTAATTTATTTTCAAATGTTCAAATATATAATAAGATATGATTATTTATAATATTATTTTGTTTATATTCTATCAAAATATATAAATGAATGATAAGATTCAATTATAATTTTGTTTTATTTTCATATTAATATTCAAATGTTTGATGAGTATCTAATAATAGTAGTTTGAAAAAAAAATGTTATTTGGATATCTATGATGCTAATTTTAATACAAAAATTAATATTATTACAACAGCAAGGCAACAACAAAAAAATTATATAAGACGAAGGAAGACCGCAACAATTTAATGTGGTTCGGTCAATTATGACCTACATGTATTGGTAATTAGAGAATTTTCTTATTCAATAAGGAAGAACATATACAGGAGATACAACTATATTCTGATACAATGAACTGCCACGAATTTACCGAGTCCCTAACCCACCCAATTTCGATCCAGGTCACTAGGGAGAAAAAAAAAAACAAAGGCCTAGTCCATACAATAAGGTCAACACAAACCTCCCAGTTTTCTCCTTCACTTTGAGCTCCAAAAATACCAAGTTAGGCTATAGATCGGAGTGGCTCGTTAACAAAATTCAGGCCAACAAATACGTTTTTAATTTTCTTATAGCTCATTAAAAAAATCTTAAAAAGTGATAAAGTGATTAAAAGATAATGCTTATGTTATATTTGGATTGAACTACAACATGACAAATGTTTAAATAATTTTAATGACCGACTTATATGAAAATTATATCTCATTTTAAAATTAAAGTTTGCCCTAATCACATTCTCCTTTTTCTTCATAAATAAACGTAAAGTTTTTAAAAATATTCGTATACTTATTATTTTAATTTTTATTATAAATTCTTTTATTCCTAATGCAAAGTCCATATTATTTTAAGATTTTACCAATGAATGTCCTATTGAAATATATTAAAAAAATAACAACTAAAGCTTTTTAGATTCGAAATATACTAACTTTTATTTTTATTTAAATTCTTTTATTTCTCCTTTTCGTCCTGTTACAAAAAAATTTATTTTATTTCTAATGTAAACGACCGCATCTAAGGTGGAGTCTTTGTCATGTGTTTCATTGGTGGTGAACAAGGTTTTAACCGTTAAATTTGATATTAAAAATACTGAATGGATGATATTAAAATTGGGTACCTAATCAACAGGTCACCAGAAAAACATCATATGACAATTTTGCCCATACCCAAAACCTATCCCTCTTCGTCGTCAACAATACCTAGCTCTGATCGGAAAACACAACCACCACTATCACACCACGTCCACCACTCACTACCCTGCATCTTTGAAAACTGGTACAACATTTTGCATTCCAATTCTACCCCTTTTCTCCGAAAAAACCACATCAAAACTAGATTATGATAAATGATGTGACACCAGCAATGACGACGAACATCCAAGTCCCCGGTTGTTTCTTCCCCATCCTGATCCACATCCTGATTCCTGACATGGAGTCCAAGGAAAATGATCTTGAATCGGAAATGGGTGTGCAACCGTTTGGGACAAAATCTGGTCTGGTTCGAGAAGGAAGGAGGAGATAAAGAAGAAGGCAAGGCGAAGATAGGGAAGTGGTGGTGCGTGAAGGAGCGGCGCATGCGATAGGGGTGCACAACAGAGTGTCCAGTGGAGATGACTAGAGGAGGCGACTCCATGGTGTGGTGGTCTGAGCGAATAGAGAAGACGACATGCGACGGAGAAGGGCACTGTTCTCGAGGATGCGTATTAGGACGAGGCGGTGGGTGTTGAAGGGAAAGGGGGAGAAACGCGGGGCGTGATCTGAGAAGAAACAAATTAGACCAGTAGGCGGCTATGGAGGTCCGCGGTGCTGGTCCAAAAAGAAAGAAGGTGAGAGATATGAGTGTTGGAGGTTGTAACAGAAAAAGAAAGGTGAAAGAGATAAGGAAGGGAGAGGAGGAGGAGTGCACGACAGGGAGAGAGGAGCAGTGAAAGCACCCTGGGGTGTACCGTCGGAAGAAAACGAAGACGCGCCGACCGAGTGGGTGTGCGATGGGGGTGGTGGTTGTTGCAGGTGGGGTGACCGATAGATTGGGATAAAGATGGGATGATGACGAGGGAAAAAGGTAACAATGGAATTTATAAAATTAAAAAATTTTAAAAAAAACTGGTAAAATTACCTAGAAACGGGTTTAACCATTAATGAAACACATGACAAAGACTCCACCTTAGACGCAGCCAATGTAAATCCAACATTTTTTTATAATTCTAATTATACATACTTATTTTAAAATTATAAATACATATTTTTTCATTCATAATCTACTTTCAGCCAAATTTAAAATATTCATGAAAAAACCAACAAGGTACACGATAGTTGATAGATAGCTAAGTTTTTTAAGCATGTGGTTAGATAGTTGAGTTTTTTAAACATATGATCTGAGGTTTAATTTTTGTCGTGGTTATGAAAAAGATTTTGTTGAGAAAGATAAAACCTACTTTGATAATTTTATAACAGATTAGTGCCTGTTTGATTTGCATTGCAAACCACACTTTGGCACTTAAACCCCCGTTGCTACAGTAAATAAAGTGTTTGATTGCAAAATTAAGTCCAAATAATTAATTCCTGGGTGGGTAGAGTTTATTTTAGTGGAAGCAAGAATTTCTTGCTTTTCCGTTGAGAATAATTGATTCTAAATATAGGATCCATAAAATTCTACATATTTACATCTTAAGAGTGATTTTATTTTATCATCCAAACAAAATCAATTCTTCTGAACCCACTTTAAAAATATTATTATTAAACACAAATCAATTTTTTTAACCTTTGCTTTTTCAAAATCATTCTATCAAAATCTAAAACAATCGACGTCTTAGACTATCAGCTGAATTGCGCCTTGGTGCACCAAAAGGAATATTCATAAGAAAGTGAGAAAAAGTTCCGTCCTGTTAATCAAATAAACATCCAAGCAAAGGGCAACAGAGATTCCAACTACATAACGCTACTGAATAATACCCTGATTACCCACACCATATACCCGTCACGAAATAACTCTCACCACCGTCGCGATTTCAAATTCCGATCCGTCAACACGGCAACTCTCGTCGCTCCGGCGAACCTCCATCTGTCCGCAACGCCGATGAAACCTCCGCCGTGAACTTGCGCGGAGGAAGTATTAAAGAATTAAGGCACTCGATTTTTCTCCCAATTCAATCGAACAATGCAAGCTGAGGAAAACGACAGCGTCGTTGTTGAAGCGGAGCCTTCCGTCTCTCGCAATTCTCACAATCCCGAAGCTGAAACCAACGGCGATGATCCCCTCTCTAAGAGCACTGACGTTTTGGCCAAAGGCTTGTCGTCGATGCTGTCCACTGTCATTAAGGATTTCGATTTCAGAGCTCAACAAACTCTCGACAGCCAGGACCAACTCTCTTCCGCCATTGATCGTCTCACACGAGGTTACCTTACCTTACCTTACTTTCTCTTATTATGCTCAATTTTCCACAATAGCAAATGTGTTTTTTATTAATTGCAAAGTATTAACTGCATGATTTATATTATTATATCAACAACTTTTTGTTGATAATAAAAAAATAGTTGATAAAACAATTTATGTTAACACTTATCGGTCCTTGTGCCAACGAGTTTGGTTCCGTTTAAGCAAGGCCTGAGATTCGAGTTTTGGGAATGGAACCGATAGGTGCTGGCAGAGTTTTGTCCAATTAAATAAGTCTTTGTGGCTCGACCTGAAATAGCGAGGGTTCAAAGTTACTTCCGGATACCAAGGGTCTCGGACCAAATATATTATCAACAATTTTTTATTTAAAAAGAATCAACTTATATAATGTGAACCTACTAGGCACTATTACAATGTTTGGTTTGAATGTTGTGGACATGGGCTTAGTTTACTTGGAGAATGGAGATACATGCCAAGTTGTATATTGATCCAGAAAGTGAATTATTAGTTGAAGCCTAGTGAAATTGACCAAGTCTCTCCTAGGGATGGCTTGGAGAGGGCACTAGTTTACTCCTTAAATATTGAGTATGAAATGAATTTGCATGTGCATAGACGGGCCTTCAGGTCCGTAGTCTTCAATTTAAGGAGTTATCGTGGATGCTACTCTATAAATAAATTTTTCAAGTAGCAGCACTGGCACTAAACTTTCTAAACATTATTGTGTTCAACCTATACTATCGAACCGAAGGAGCATACTTCGTAGACTAACAGACAAATATTCCACTTCTGTAGTTATATAAGTAGTACTGAGGCTTAGCTATGAGGTTAAAAGAGAAAAAGTCAATCCTTCAGCATGTGGTACTGAGGTTTAGCCCTACCACTCAAATCTAGGCCCTGAGTGAGAAAAGTAGGCACCTTTGCTTTACTAATTGGTCACTACCCTTGGTCTTTATTCTCTGAGCTTTATATTTTAGGTAAAATAGGTGGATTGGTCCTATAATTTTTTATTTTATTTTATTTTATTTTATTTTTTTTTTTACTTTTCACATTGATCCTGTAACTTTTATATTTTTCAAATTGGTCCAACATGTTACGTTATGTTTCGACGTTAGCCCTTTCCGTCAATTTCGACCTAATGCTGTCAGTTTTAACCTGACGTGGCTATCACGTTAGCCTGACACGTGACTTTTGATCTAACTCTGTTAGGTTGAAATTGACGGGAAGGACTAACGTAAAAACGGAACGTAACATATAAGACCAATTTAAAAAAAACAAAACTTATAGGACCAATGTGAAAAGTAAAAAAAAAAAACGTATAAGACCAATTTACTTATTTTCCCTATATTTTAGAAACTCGGACATCATTAAGAGGTTAGACATTATTTGTTATACTATATACACTGGGAAGACAGAAGAATGTGTAATTGTCGAAGATGCATCATCTTAGTGTACTTGAGGTGCACAAGGGTCTACAAGGTTGAGTGTCATGCAAGGTTTTGACTTATTTGGTTCGAGCTTTCATCAATATTGAGGTACTGATGTTGAGACCTATGCTTTTGTTCTTCTGCCAAGAATTTGAAGATGAATTTCATAGTAGGAAAGTGAAGTTTAGAATAAAGTTGTTGTACTACTGGGAAAGTAGCAATTCTAGTATTGGCTTTCTTGTAGCTTTGGTAACTTTTTAAATGTTAGGTTAGGGTTAAAGAGATTAAGCTTTAGCTGCTATTGGCTTTCTTTTCCATTTTTCTTCTTTAAGAATATTCAACCTTGAAAAAGAAAAAGCTGGAAAGAATCATTCGATTCACTCAACTTGGAAGAAGATTTTATTTTTTGGTGCTCCCAAGTAAAATTATTGGAAGCTTTGAATTAGTGTTTGCAAATGATGTATGATGATTCTGGTGTTGATTTGGTATGGTACCCTTAGTTTAACCCTCATAAAAAATACACATATATTGGAATGAGGAAGTTATGCTAGCATGTTGTATGAGGGGTTCATTTCTTAGCCTCCTAGCTTGGGAGTTTTTACTAAGAGGTGTGAATATAGTTGAACTAACACCTTGGACTTAAAAGTTAAAGAGCGTTTTAGCATGATGATGTTGGGGAAGGGGCCTAGATAGGTTTATACCAAGGACTAAGAAGGTTTAGGATAAAAAAGAGTTAAACAAAGCCAATGGCTAGTTCTTCTGGTGTAACAGACCATGAAAGAAGGAAAACTGATAGGGACCTAGAGCCCAAAGGCCCAATGGGGCCAGAATTACTAAGTTTGACACAAGGGTGCATGATGCACTTGATCCAGGCCAGCATAACTAACTTTGCTGACCTGGAAGGAGAGAGAAAGAAGGTGAGAGAGGCGTGTTTCAGCAGCTGGGAATATATTTTAATGGGGGAGGGTCATAACAGTTTAGGCTAGAATTTGGGACTTGGGACTTGGGAGAGAATTAGGCACTCTCTAATTTGCCTACTACCTTGTATTTTCTTTCTTTCTTCTTCCATCACCGTAACTCCTTGTTACAGGATAGGGAATATCAATAATATAGTGTTTTCTTCTACATTTCTGTCTCTAAATTACTGGGTTCCTAACAATGGTATCAAAGCTCATGATTCCTAGAGCTTTTGATTATCACTACAAGAACTGCAAATTGGAGTCAAGAGTGGAGAATTTGGAGAGAAGCTTGCTGGAAGGAAGGAAAGTAAATCAGATACAGGTGGAAGAGATCAAGCAACTCTGGGATAAGAGGAATGGGGACTACTTCACTTGATCTCGACGTGATCATGCTCCAAGTCGCTACGTGAGAGAAGACGGGGCACTGAAAAAAGGAAATGGCGACGTCGACGAGCTTTGAAGGGTTCAGAATCTGTATCTGAACTGTTGGACCGGGCCTTGCAGTTGGTAGAGAGGAACTACGCCTTCTGGGGAGGTGGACTGGTTGTAGAAGATGAAGAATCTGGACCAGAATTGGACTCGGAGCCCTTGGTGGCTCAAGGCTCATCCAACCCTCAACAATGGGGAATTCACCAGGTTACTCACATTCCCTCTGAAATTGCAGAAGAGGTGAAGGATACGGAGGAGGAATACGATGGTAGAGGAGGTGAGGGGTCCATTAGAAGTATCTTCTATACTGTTACAAAAACTAAAACGCATGTGGAGGCGATCAATGTAGAAGGTGACGGCGGTAACGTCTCAGATCTTTCTAAGATGAAGATGGAAAAGGAGGACGACCGTCATCAAGGTGGTGGTCGCAGCAGAACCGACGAAAGCCGCTGTGTTGGTGGTAGCGGCTTAAGCAATTGCCGCGAGGGTGGTGACCGAGGTAGTAGGGTGGAGACAATGATCGGTGGTGGGCATTTACAGCCGCCGGAATAGAAATAGCAGGAAGGCCAAGCTCTCAGCAAGTGATTAAAAATGAGATAGTGGGTCAACTTGGTGAAAAACGGAAGTGGGCCTCTACTAAAGGAAATTATATTCTAGACTCAATGGGCCAAAACCCATTCACTAAGGAGATGCAAAAAAGAGAAATGGACTCCATGATCTATGGGAAACAACCCAATTTTCAAATGGAAGCAGAAACCAGGGATTACATGGAGAAGAACATGTTCCTCACAACTACTGCAAAGGATTTTGTGCCAAGTCCCAAAATAGAAACTGAAACTGGGTTGAAATCATCACACTCCAACATTGAACTCTGGAGACCCTTGAAGGAAAGAACGTACTCTGCTTCTGGTGGGCAACCAATCAAGTCAAACAGCAATAATATCCCTTGTGCAGTGTTAAGCATTCTACCACTTTATGTATTTGGTCTCAACGATGAGCAGGCAATAAAGTAAATGGATTCTGATATGTTGTTTTTAACATCAACTTTCAATCCTATGAAAAGTATCATCTATGGGCTACTAGAGCAAACGTTCCATGGTTTGCTCAATTTCGTGTATGACCGAGGAAGGAGTTGCAGGGAAATTGATGGGTCATTAGAAGGGGAATCTACTGTAGGCAATAACAAAAATACTGCACAGCTGCCTGGGAAAGAAATGAAAGCAGGGGAAGGCGTTGGCATAGACATATGCAGTGCTGGTCCATGCGGGATTGAATCAGAATTGTCACTTGGTGATCAAAAAGCTTAGCCTGACATCCTATCCTGGTAGTGATTTTGAGACAGCGACAGGAAACAGTGTGATTGAAGGCTTCTTTTGGGGCCTTATTGGCCAACGTGCTGCATATGGAAAGTTGAATGCTTCTAGTGGGGCCTTTGGAGAGGCTATGCTTATAGGTGTTTTGGGAGACTCTGTTAAGATCACAGTTGCCATGGATGACAATGTTTCTGCTTCAGAGTTCCAAAATTTTAAAATTATCCTACAAGGGTTGGCTGATTGTGTAGCATCTCATGGAGGTGGTTTACTGGAGTTGAAAGCAAACAGAAATGTTATTCTTGTTCTAGCACTCCTTGCATCATCAGGAAAACCTAGTTT
Source organism: Echinosophora koreensis (assembly GCA_035048595.1). NCBI lineage: Eukaryota > Viridiplantae > Streptophyta > Magnoliopsida > Fabales > Fabaceae > Echinosophora > Echinosophora koreensis. The sequence continues at coordinate 4,189,238 of JAPCYP010000037.1, read as the reverse complement.
TGAAATTCTCTTTGGTCATAGGCTCTCTGGAGGAGTAAACTATCTTGTGCTAATTTTGCAACTACTGGTATTTTCAAATTTTCGGCAAAGGATGTACTATCCTGGTTATTATTGTGGTGATTCTCTAGGCTCTATGATACCCAGGAGTCCTGTTTTTTATGATGAGGGAAGCATTATTATTGATTTCATTGCAGATCAAGAAACTGCTACAGTCAGCAAGTGCCCTGCATGTGGTGGCTCTATTCTTGTTCCTAGAGGAAATTTTAGCCAAGCCCAGTTGACATGCTTGCTGTTTCTTAGTGTGAAATTTGAACACATTCATTGGGACCCAGGCGGGGACTATTATTCTTCAAGCACCACTGGGTCATTAGGTTTCAAGCAATGGGACCCCGGTGGATGTTGCTCTTCTTGCCCAATCCTCCGAATGGAAGTACTTGCTGCAAGACAAGATGTGCAGGGAAGTGTGGAGATGTTAGTCAAAGGGAAGCAATTGCCCACTTGTGAGGATCCATGGGAGTCGCTAGCTGAGTTCACGAGGACATTTCCTAAATCTCACCTTGAGGACAAGGTGGATTTTGAAGGGGGAAGGATTGATAGGGACCTAGAGCCCAAAGGCCCAATGGGGCCAGAATTACTAAGTTTGACACAAGGGTGCATGATGCACTTGATCCAGGCCAGCATAACTAACTTTGCTGACCTGGCAGGAGAGAGAAAGAAGGTGAGAGAGGCGTGTTTCAGCAGCTGGGAATATATTGTAATGGGGGAGGGTCATAACAGTTTAGGCTAGAATTTGAGACTTGGGACTTGGGAGAGAATTAGGCACTCTCTAATTTGCCTACTACCTTGTATTTTCTTTCTTTCTTCTTCCATCACTGTAACTCCTTGTTACAGGATAGGGAATATCAATAATATAGTGTTTTCTTCTACATTTCTGTCTCTAAATTGCTGGGTTCCTAACAAAAACTGTTCTTTATAATTCTCAGTTAAATATTCAAATACAAGAGCTGAGGTTTAGCTTTTATGATACAAGCCAAATCCTTTTAGACTCCACGACCTTCTAGCTTAAGAACTCCAAACTACAATTGTTGAATTACCACATCCGGGGCACAACTTGCTAGAATACAGCTTACTAGAAACAACTCCCAAGTCCCAAAATGTAATTATCATAGTTATGAAACAGGGGTAGTAAAAATGACTTTATTCTGTATTATTTAGAATAACATTAGAATCAAAATCTGACATCAGGAAAGCTTTTGTAAACATATCAACTTCTTGTGACTTTCTTGACACATAAGGTAGATTGAAAGTTCCATTTTCAATTTCTGAATTGATTAAATTTCTGTGGATCCCCATATGCTTCATCCTATCATGTTGAATAGGATTATGAACTATGCTAATAACTGATTTGCTGTCACTGTACATCTTCATAGATCCTTCAATAGGAATAAATACATCTTGTAGTAACCTACTTATCCAAATAAGTTCACAAACTTCTGGTGCAATTGCCATTTGCCCAGTATTTCACCTCAGCACTACTTGCGTCAACAGTTTGTTTTTTGCTTCTCCAAGTCATCACATTTCTCGCACTTTTGTGCACGAGTTGTTGACTGTCTTCTATTGAACATTCCCAATTTGCACCTGCATAGCACTCAACCTCCGCTGACTATTTTTTTGAAACAATAGTCTTTGACGGGAGTCCCTTTCAAGTAGTGGAGGATCTGATTTGTAACATATAAATGTCTCTTAGTAGGAGAATGCATGAACTAACTAACTACACTAACACTACAAGCATTGTTAGGTCTAGTGAGGTATAGGTAGATCAACTTCCTCCACAGGATGGTCTTTTTCATCAATGTTATGTTTCCAATTTCTATCTAGAGGAGTTCCAGCAGCATTGCACCCATTTACCTATCTCCTTCAATAGATCTAGAGTATACTTCCTTTGAGAAATGAAAATGCCTTTCTTGATCCTTGCTATACAGGGCCTTGATCAAATAGAGTTAATATTCACCTTGTTATTATGAAATATTAGAATAGCAAATCTTGACCATTTAATCTAATTTGAATGGTCAAAGATTAGAAGATAAATGCATGTGATTTTTTAAGTATCATGTGATCCTTAGGTAATTTATCTTAACCATCTATGAGCCCGTTTGGATGAACCTCTTTTTGAGGGGAAAAATGCTTATTTTTAAAATAAAAGTGGTTTTTGAACAAAAAATATGAGTGTTTGGATGAGTTTTTTTTTTTTTTTTTTTAATAAACAAAAAGCAAAAACAGTGGAAAAAACACATTTTGGTGGTTTTTGAAGAAGCTACAATTGGCTCATTTGGATGAACTTTAAATAAAATCCTTCTATGTTGTAGAAGTAGAAGCTATTATTAGATGCAGAAGTTATTTTGTGTTTGGATACAATAATCAAGAAGCATTTTAAATCATAAAAGACGTTTGGATGCAACTATGTAAAAGCACTTTAAATTGTTTAAAATTAATGACAAGGAAATGCAAAAGCACTTTCATGTATATTATTTAGATAAAAAACACTTATTATAGATTTTGAAAATTTTAACTCTATTCTAAATTAAATTGAAAATTTTGAAATAACCTTTATTAAAATTTGTCTAACATATTATAAAAGCTATATAATTTTTCAATGTTCCATAAGTTTTAGAAAAAGTTACAAAATTTTAAAATAAAAGTTACATGAGCTTTTATGAAAGTTATTTTTTTTTTCACCATATTAAAATTCAATCTCATATGCTCGCCTAATTTACATTCGAATGTTAACCGCTATGGTTTTAAATGTCCAACACACACACACACACACACACATGTATGTATGTATGTATGTATGTATGTATATATGTATAACAATAATATGCAATTCGGATACATATATTCCTTAAAACAATCCTTCAAAAAATATAGAGAATAACTCTCAATACAGAGAATATCCATCAACTATGCTACACTACATTTTTATAAATGTTGACGACGTACATGCAATTGATCTCTAGTACCATCTCTTGTTTCTTCCACCAGACTAGTAGATTCTGGAGTTGGTCATTCTCATTATTTTCTTCTTCATCATCTTCATCTTCAGAATCATCGATTTTCTCTAACTCTTCAAGAATATCTATATAGGAATCCATTCTTATGCAGTTGTGGAGAGTAAAACATGCCTATATGCTAACAAACTAAGTTTTAAGCTTAAAATTCTCCATGGATTTTAGTATCTTCCACCTTGCTTTGCAGACTCCAAAGGTTATTTCAATCACACACCTCAAACTTGAATGATGAAAGTTAAACATTTCATTTTTTGATCTAAAAGTTGGGCTCAACCTGAATTGAGCAGGATGATACCTTGGGCTTCTATATGGTCTAAGAATCCTTTGAATGTAGGATATTCAGAATCAAGGTAGTATTTTCCTGTAGGTGAAAGAGGAAATTATAATTCTAGCTTCTGAAGGGTATTCATGATGATTTTTGAGCATGTATAGAATCTTCCTAGCCTATCAATGCAATTGTAAAGCACATATTAAAATCATATATAACGAGAACATTTGTGGTAGGTACTCTGCTTCTTCCATTGGAAGGTGTCTTTTTATCAACAGGAACATGAATAGCAATATGAGTGCCATCTATAGCCCTTATGCAAATCTTGAAGTAGGGCCAATACCTAGCATCATCCTTAATTAATTCAGGAGCATCTCTAAACTGATGAGAAACAAATTTCAGTTCGTAGTTTTGTAACAAATTTCAATACACAATGAAATTGTTTCCATATTATTTCTCCTAAATGTTGAAATCTCTCCTCAGCATTCCTGTCAAAAGCTCCATGGCCAATCATATATAAAGATATAGCAACAACCTCTTCTTTACCAAAAAGTGATGTTGGTTTCAATCCAAAATTTCAAGTCAAGTCCCTCACAAATATCATAAAGACATGCTTTCTCTTCCACCCACCTATGTCCTGTTAAAGTTGATTTTTTTTTTACACACATATTGTAAGTTATAAACTACAACACCAGCAACAGCTAACAATCCTACAATTTTTCAATCGCTTTATTATGGTACCTCCTGAAGAATTTTCATTTTCAAGTCTTTCATAATCTAAGTCTAAACCGTCAGTCGTCTCGTACAAATAAAACATAAATTAAATCAAAGAGGCACAATATAAATTTTCAAGCCACTAATGATTATCATATTAAAATTCTACATGACCAACATCGTACATCCAAGACTAAGAGGTACAATACCTAAAACATAATACAACTTTAAGAGATGAAAATTACAAATTTAGGTGAAGTTACGACGAAGTGACAACCATGCATAAGTCTTTCACAATACATAAGTTAAAAATTCAAAACATAAGTGACAACAATACATCACTCAAAAGTTCTTTTGGAGCTTAATCACTTGTAGTTTTTCACATCTTCCAAGGCAAACATGCTTAACCATGCAAGAACATGTACGGGTGAATCTTCCATGAGATGAACAAATGCATATCTGGTTTTTTCATTTATAAAAATTCTAGTGGCCAACAAGTATTGAGGGCTGCCCTTTTCTAAGCTTGGCACATCTTTTAGCAAAGTGAGACATCTAGTTCTACTAAAAAGCAAAGTGAGACATCTAGTCATACTAAAAGAGTCATTTGATTTTGTTGTCACAGTTGTTTGTGATAATTGATCAATACTATCAAGAATTCGATCAATTGATTGTTATAGTTGTTGACCCGATCTACTTCCTTTATCTCCTTTCTTCCATTTTCTCTTAATATTGCTTTGCACAATTGATCACTCATTAATGTCATTTAAAGATTGTTCATCAGTTTCCCTTTACTCTCCACAATAAGAGCTCCATTATGACTTTCATCTTGGTCATTTGTTGATGAAAGATCTTTGTTTGGTATAAAAATAACATAACCAATAACAATCACACCCTTGAAGTATTTTCCCATTAAACTAAGGAACTTAGGACCTTGTTCATTCCTTAGTTTGATGGAAAAATACTTCAAGGGTGTAATTGCTACTAGTTTTTCTATTTTTGTACGAAACAAAGATCTTTCATCGACAAATGACCAAAAGATGAGAGTCATAACATGATGGAGCTCCTGTTGTGGAGTGTAAAGGGAAAATGATGAACAATCTTCTGATAACATCAATGAGGGACCAAGTGTGCAAAGCAATATTAAGAGCAAAAGGCAAAGGATATAAAAGAAGTAGGTTGGGTCAACAATTACTGATCAAATTCTTGATAGTATTGATCAAGTATCAGAAACAACGTTGAGAACATGATCAAATGATTCTTTTAGTATGATCAGATGTCTCACTTTGCTAAAAGATGTGCTAAGCTTAGAGAAGGGTAGCCCTTAATACTTCATGGCCACTAGAATTTTTGTCAATGACAAAAATAGAGATACTTGGTTATCTCATGGAAGATTCACCCAGAAATGTTCTTGCGTGGTTAAGCATGTTTATCTTGGAAGATGTGAAACTCTACAAGTGATTAAGCTCCAATAGAACTTTGATTGATGTATTGTTGTCACTTTTGTTATGAATTTTTAATGCATATATTGTGAAACACTTATTATTGTTGCCACTTTGTAGCTTCACATAAATTTGTAATTTTTATCTCATGAAGTTGTTTTGTGTCTTGTGTTTACTTCTTGGATGTATAATGTTAGCCATATAGAATTTTGATATGATAATTATTAGTATCTTAAAAATTTATAATGTACCTCTTTAATTAAAGGTTATTAACATAGGATGACTAATAGTTCAGATGGAAATGATGAAAGTCTTGAAAATGAAAATTCTTCAAGGAGTATGATATAAAGCGATTGAAAATTACAATATTGTTAGTCATTGGTGTTATAAATTATAACTTGCAATATGTGTAAAAGTGAAAAAAGAACATCAATCCTAATAGGACATGGGTGGAAGAACTAAAAGAGGAAATAGCAATCAATTTTTTAGCAATTTCAGATGAGAAAACGTCTTTATGACATTGGTAAGGGACTTGACTCAGAATTTTGGATTGAAACCACATCACGTGTTGGCATAGATGAGAATGTTGCTATATTTTTTTATATGATCGATCATAGAGCTTCTTATAGGGATGCTAAAAAGATATTTCAACGTCTTGTAGAAACAACATGAAAGCAATTTCGTCTTGTATTAAATTAAAATCTCTTACAAATTAGGAACTGAAGTTTTAAATCTGTTGATCATAAATTTTGTGATGCTCCTGAAATTATTAAGGGCGATGCTAGGTATTGGCCCTACTTCAAGGATTGCATAAGAGTTATAGATGACACTCATATTGCTATTCATGTTTTTGCTGATAAAAAGACATTTTTCACTAGAAGAAAATGAATAACTCCCATAAATGTTCTTGTTGTATGTGATTTAAATGTGCTTTACATTTGCATTAAAGGTTGGAAAGGTCTCAAAAATCTCCATGGATACCCTTTGTAAGCTAGAATTACAATTTCCTCTTCCACCTGCAGAAAATTATACTTTCTTGATTCTGAATATCCTACATTCAAAGGATTCTCAAGACCATGTTAGAAACTATCATCTTGATAATTATTTCACATAATGAAATGTTTAACTTTCACCATTCAAGTTTGATGTGTGTGCGATTGAAAGAACCTTTGGAATCTGCAAAGCAAGGTAGAAGATGTTGAAACCCATGTAGAATTTAAGCTTAAAACTGAATTTGCTATATCATATTCCGATATGGATATTCTTGAAGAGGTAGATAATATTGATGATTCAAAAGATGATGAAGAATAAAATGAATGGGAAGTGGCAACTCCAAAATCTACTAGACTGATGGAAGAAACAAAAGATGCTATTAGTGATCAATTACATAGTCATGTGTGTCGTTGAAATTTATAAGAATGCAATGTAACGTAATTGATGGATGTTCTTTGTATTGGAGTTATTCTCTATATTTTTGTAGGATTGTTTTAAATAATGAATGTGTTATAATATTGTTGGATGTCTCCAAATTGTAGGATTGTTTTAAGATAATGAATGTGTTATAATAGTGTTGGATGTCTCCAAATTGCATATTATAGTGCTTCCGCATTTCCTTTTCAGTAATTTTAAACAATTAAAAGTGTTTTTACATAGTTGCATCCAAATGCTTATTATGATTTACTCAGTGTTGTTAATATCGAATATCGGAAAATATCGGATAGCCAAAAATCCGATATGTGAAATATCGGATATCGTATCGGACAAATATCGGAAGTCACGTATCGGTTGAAATTCCCCTTCTTTCGAGTCAAGTGCTCTTTCATTCTAGTAATTCCACCCCACATGGCCTACCCACAAAAATTGCGCACACAGCCACTGGTACCATTGGCTTGTAATGGACTAGTACTTCCATCCAGGGTCATTCCTAGATACTGTTGAAGGATTGGATGAATCTTCACTTGCCATACTACAAACAGGGGAAGAGAAGGGATATGTAAGAAACAAAAAATAAAGAGAGGAAGAGAAGGGAGAATGTGACAGAAAAGTAAATGAAAAAAACAAGAAGAGAAAGGGAGAATGGGAGAGGAAAGAATATGAAAAACAGAGGATGAGATTAGAAGAGAAAAACAGAGGGAATAAGCCAATAGAAAACAGAATAGAAAGGAAGGGAAAGAAGAGAATGGAGAAAACAAAGGAAGAGACGTTACCTGAGAGGCTGAGACCGCCGGCTGGAGATGATGAAGATGGTGGGGGCGAAACGCGAGGAGACCGAGGCAGAGCTGTTACTTGATATGGCTTGGAAGTTGAAAGTCGAAAGGTTGAATCTCTTTAAAATCAATTAGTTGCATAATTAAAGGAATGGGTCGGTGCTTCTCAAGGAGTCGGTCGGTGGACGGTGCTGACCCTTCATTTATAGTGTTTAAAAAAAGGAAAAAAATCCAAAAAATGGCAAAGTTCCGATATTTCTCATATCAGCGAGATATCGATATCCGATATATCGGCCGATTTATGTCCCAAATCGGAAAGGCCATATCATATCACTTTGCGTACCGGGTCCTCCAATTTATATCGATATATCGGCCATATCGCCGATATTTGACAACACTGGATTTACTAGTGTTGATAGTTTCTACTTCTACATCATAGAAGACCTTTTTTTCAAGCTATCTAAACGAGCCCTATGAATGATCGATTTACACTAGTATAAGTCAGCCTTAGCTAACATGCTATATAATTTCATTTCAATTATGCTTAATATTAATGCCTCGGCTAAAACTTCTTCTATATTGCTCCAAGATGTCGTAGTTTCTTGATAGTCCAAGTCTAAAATTTGCTGACCTGAAATACATATTTTCTTTTGGCAGAACTTGATCAATTACTTGAAGATGCACCTTTGCCATTCATAATGCAGCATGCTGCCAAGATTTCTAGTGTTAGGAAAAGAGTTTCATCACTGAATTCACTTCTAAAATCCATCCAAGGGCGGATTGACAATATAGACCGCATGCTGTCTATTGGCACCACTCCTGGTATATACATGTCTCTTAGTTTGTTATTTTCTATTAACTCATAAGTTTAGTATTGGATTTTTTTTTATTTTCTCCCACATATATGCTCTCTCTTTAATCAGTATACAGTTTTATTGCTCTGTGAAAAGTGCAAATAAAATTAACAGTGATCAACTCTCTGACTAGTTTTGTCAACGTTATGTTCTTAAAAGGTTCCAGATAATATTACCAGTCATTGTTACATAAATGACAATGGCAAAATCTAAATCAATGGCACACGAGCTGATTACTTAAGTGGACTTATTATAACTTTTCCCCTTCTTTTTCACTGCGGGAAAGGTGGCTCTGGCCAAACGATTTCAAATTTGTGTCAATATTATATATAATAGTAATTTTGCTTATTGTTTGTACATTACCTTAGTTTTAGTATTAGTAGTTTGGTTGATTGTTATTTGCTTTTATCATTGCAACCGGCTTTCTTGCAGTGCTTGTGTTGTAGGACCAAGTTCTCCAAGAATAAGTGGTCCAGGCTTACTAGCTTAGCAGCCATCACAGTTGAATATTTTCAGTTCCATTGGAATTTCAGATTCTAAATTTTGTTCTCTAAGACTACAAATGAATTATTAAATACTCCCTTCCACATATATCCTGAAAACTTGTCTTCTGTCACTTTCATGCTAATGAGCTGAACTGCATCATCATGTGCAACTTCAGGATGCCTCTTAGCCTACTTGTGACCTGCTTTCCTTTTAGTTGGAGGAAGTTCCTTGACTACTTCTCTCAATATTCTTATCGTTTTAAGAGAACTCTTGAACCCACATGCACTTGCCATGAGTAAAACACTGGGATCAATCACTCTCGCTGGCATAGTGCAGATCAATCATCTCTTCATCATGATAGATATCTTATCAGGTAGACCAGAAGCATCATGGCTGCTCTGGCTTGATATGGAAAGTGGTCAGAAAGCATTGTATGCTTAAATCTGCTTCTAGGACCACTGAAGATTTTGATAACCCTATAATGTCTACGATATGATTCTAACGAGGCCCAAAGGACTGAAGGTACTGTCCCTGAAAAAAGTAAGACAGCTTGAACTGATTAGGATAGACTACTAGACAAACTGATCAGAAGTCTAGGCATGTGGCAATCTGATTTAAACATTGATAACTCGCCAAAAGTGAAGGCTATGCCTTTGTAGATGGTGATATTCTACGGAATTTCCATGGCTAGTAGTTGGTAACAAGTTTTGTCAAAATATATGACTGATTTGTAGCAATACTGAATGGCTTGTACCACATCCTTCATATATGAATTTTTGGACTTTTATCGGAATCCCAGTTTGCATTGATTTGATTAATAACTTCTAAACTTTAACCCTTTTTTTATCCATATTCTTACAACCGAATTGTTTTATATGTTATTCTGCAGAGAAAACAACCACTGAAGGTTCCGGGTGAACTGTCATCAGCTTGATCAACTTTGATTGTCTCCGTATGTACTATGCTAATGCGTCCTTAACCCCTTGAGTCTTCTCGTTAGGCATATACTTGCTTGGTGGCAGTTGAGGACTTCAAAATTGGTATCCAATTACAGGCTGTATTTAGGTTGCTTTTGATTATCACTTATTTTGTGTTTGAAATCTCAAAAATTGAAAGGAAAAAAAAATGGTTTATAAATGAATTTCTTGTTTTAAATTCAAAACGTGTTTGGTATGCTAAAATTCAGTTTATTTACAAAAAGTTGTTATATTTAAGGATTTGTAAATTCTATCACTATTGATAGGGAAAGAGTAATACCAACACGCTTTCTAACACTATTTCTAACACACTCTTCTGTTGGTTAAAATTCAAATGGGTCCCATTATTTTGGAAATGGGTCTCACTAATTTATGTGGGTCCACTTGAATTCTGTAGGACCTACATGAATTTCAACCAATAGGAGAGAGTTTGTTGGAAAGAGTATGTTGCTAGTATTTCTCATTGATAAAGTGGCTTCTAAGGTGGACCATTTAGTTAATGGACTACCAAAATGACCTGTTGTGACGGGTTACGCTAACCCTAGCCACTACAACCCCCGTGGCTCAACATTTTTGTGTCACGGCAACCCCAGTGACGGCCACCATTCCAAGCCACCACAGCACAGCACCCATCGAACCATCTCCGAGTGGCACCATCTTTAACCTCACCCTCATCACCAAGAATCCCTACAACCACCACTCTTTGCCACCCTCCACTGTCACAGCCACCCCTCAACTGCAATCCACCAGAGGAGTAACTTTCTTGGCCACAACTGCAATCCACCAGAGGAGTAACTTAACTGCAATCCACTAGAGGAGTAACTTTCTTGGCCACAACTGCAATCCACCAGGGGAGTAACTTTCTTGGAATTTTTTGAAGTAGCTTGCTAACTTGCCAAGCATGCTACCCATCTTTAATCCCAGCCATTGATATAATTGTTATGACATCTAATGGGTTATATTTAGATGGTCTACCGCTAATACATCAACAAGGTGATCCATGTTATGCGTGGCCATCTACTAGTCATTTGATTTCAAATTTGTTCTTTTCAGTACATATCCTACTAGAAACCTGTCATCCCATTCCCTACAGCTAGAAAACGAGAAAACAAAAAGAAATGAGGAAAATAGGAGCCATAGCACTGCGGGGCTACTTCACAGATGCCCCATCTAAAGCAGCATGCTTTGTTGGTTGGTAACAAATAGTCACATTTAATTTTCTTGAACTACTGAGACAAAATGTGCAACCCAGTTCCGTTGAACTCTTGGGGCCACACACCTCACCATCTCTTTGATGGTGATATAGACTCATAATATATGAAGGCAAGTGCATGTTTGTATATAAACGCAAAAGATTCGAACGATTTGGTGACACATGCAAATTTTCCCAAGCATTACCAAATCTTGTTAGTTGAAGCAATTTGCCAGAATCATGTCTTGGTTTGCTATTGTCGTATTATTGCACAACTGGAGTAAGAAGAAAATAAAAGACTACATCTTAGCTTCATCCATTCTGATTGAACCACAGTAAAACCGTAAACGTTGTTGTCAATTTTGTACTAAATTCCAAATGGACCCAAACCCATCACAGTTCATTACATACCTCAACAACAAATTATACTTCCAAGTCCAGCTCATATAGATACTGTGATGTGACCTCTAATAGTTCACATGCCCCCACACTGTACTACGTATCTCATACGAGTAGCATTATTGTATTCTAAAACATTCATCCATGCATCTGGCCTTGAATCTTACATGGGGACACTGCAGAGTAGGTGAGTATGAGGGCAGGGATATTTTCCCAATTCAGGAATAGCTTAAGCTTACCTCAAATTTTATGTCCATAAGTTTTTGGAAACTAAAGAGACTAACTAATAGTATGAGTGATTAATTAATTCATGTAATGCATTAACTATTTAGCTTTACTATAAAGATATTATTTTTGTCTGCCCTCCTCATTCTAGATACCAACCCCACCCTTCTTAGCCACTAGCATTTAGCAACAGCACCCTCACTTTCTCATCCCTTTTTGTGCACTGACCCACACCCTATACAAGAGAGAGAGAAGGGGGGCAGTGAATAGTGATGTATATGATAGGGTTAAAAGAGATTGGAGGAGGGGGAATCTATGCAGAGGCCCAACTGTACATGAGCACGTTCTTTCCTTGATGCCCCAAAACTCCCCTCAGCCTTTTGCAGGCTCTCTCATTATTCAACAAACAAATTGTTTTCTTTTGTAAGACACAGAAAATCAGATCAACAAGATCATCCTTTAAATACGTCCCCCACCACCTCCCCCATTGAATATTTTTATTATTTAATCAATGGGGGGCCTCTGTAGCTGTTTAAGACTTTGTTGTGTTCCATTAATTAACCTGGTGTTGCTTTTCAGCTGATTTACCTCGCAAGATACACATGATTGCACGTATCCTCAGCCCTATTAAAGTGAAGAGAAAGTAATGACAAAGTTGAGCTCACTAACCAAAACAACCAAACTATTATAAGTCACATCACACCATCCTGAGTCCTGAGGACCTAGCCTTCCATATAGTGCAATTAAGAACGGGGAATTAATGAGCAACAAGGATCTAGGGATTATTTGGATTTATGGTATCATTTTGAGTAGGTAGGTATCTCAACAAGGCCAAAAACACTTCCTACTACGATGAAAAGACATAACTACCCTTGAGCTGATGTATTGGAACAAACCAAAAAGACAGCAGCAGCATGACTATCAAAAGATGTGATGGTAGGTGCATCCATTTTCACGTTGTCACAAAACCCAAACCCTATAATGGGAACAAATGTGTGATGGTATAATAGAGTACCCACTTAGGACTGGTCAAACACCATCCCTCTATCATTTCATATGCATCAAAATCCGAGCATGATATAAAACACCTAAAAAAATGAGTAGGGGGCGATGATATGATTCATGGCTGCAACAACGGCTTTGGTGCTTCAAATGCTGCAAAGGTAGGTTAGGATTAGGTTTTATGACTTGCTTTCATGGAGTTTACTTTTTAATTACCAATCTGGTACAAGTCTAAAAGAAATTATCCAGCTAGGATATATATTTCACTTTTTCAATATTTAAATAAAATAATGGAAGTCATACTTATCATATGTGAATATAACAATTAAGTGAAGTTGTACATGACTAATATGACTTTCATTATGTTATTATAAAATTGAAAAGTAAAGTCGCATAAGAAATACTTCAAACAGGTAATTTCTTTTAGATTTATATCACATTGATAATTTGTTACGCAAATTATAAAATTTGACGGGCATATGGCTTGAAACCTTATAAAAAATAAAAAATAATAATAGGCTTCAAAATTGGAAAGTCTCGTGTAGCTAAGAAGCATGCCATGCATGAACCCCTCCTAATAACAAAACAGATTCTTAGATCCAAGCTATATGGCTATGGCATGAGTTACAAAAATGTCAAATCAATAATAATTCATTGACACTAGAGGGACTCAAGTCCAAACCCCGAAGCATGCGCAGGTGAAAGATGGGACGGGACTCCACGAGACAAAAAACCCGGCACTCTGGTGGACAACGACAACTGAAATGTGTGCAAAACGAACTCCCGTGTTTGGACCAAATAAAAAATATATTTTATACCCTTTTTTGGTACAGGAATAAAGAATATTTTATTTTATACCCAAGAATTTAAATAAATAAATAAAATTAATGCAGTGAGTATCTAACATTCTATTGTTGAAAAAATCACTAAATTAATTATTGATGCTTTATTGTGCTTTTATAGTAAATTTTAAATAATAATTGAAAGCTGTAATACGCCATAATATCTTATCAAATTACTTTTTGGATGGATAAAATTATTGAAATGAGATGAAACGATATTAGGTTTTATTATTTGAATTGTTTAAAATATAATGAAATGGAATAAGACATGATTAAATTCCAACACCTATATTTTTTTTTCCCTTCAGTTTGGCAAGTATGAGATGAAATAAGATGGAACAAGCTTATTATTCACACCATTATATATTTTTTTTTTTGACAAAACACCAATACGCTTCTCTATCATAAAATATACCAAAAATAGTATGATAAATTTTTTTCCATTCCATTCCACTTCATTCTATTTCATGAGTTTTGTTATATTCTCCTACAAAATCTTTCTACTAATCCAATACTCCCTCCGGACTCAATTATAAGCAAAATTAACTAATTTCACACTTATTAAGAAAGATAGTTAATTTAGTTTAATTGTCTTGATTTATGTAAAAAAAAAAAAAATGAGTTACAATTACTAATATACCCTTTAATTGTCTCGGGAGTGTGCAATGCTCTTTGAAAAGTAAAAGTAGAATTGATTGGATTGGTTAATTTTATTGATTTTTGAAACACTGGTATTAAATAGAGTTGAATATTGTTTATTTTTGAGTCCATAAAATATAGATCTTTTTTTGCTTATAATTAAGTCCAGAGGGAGTACTAGATAAAGAAAGCATTAAATCAAAAAATAAATACATCTCTTGTCTTGAAAAATATAAAATCATTCAATACTTCTTATGTAGTAAGTAGGAAGATTAATAAAAAAAAATGTTATAGAAGGATTAGAATTCACTCATTCTAACTTATTCCATTCTAATCCACCAATCATCAAAGATCCAAATATAATTTTACGAAAAATCATTCATATTCTCTTCAGAGTTAGTCTACCATTTATTTAAAACATAAATACCTTAATCAAGATACCATGTTATTATATACATAATTTTTAATTTTTTCCAAACTGAAGCACAACTTCAAACTGAAAAAAGAAAATTAATAGTAAAAAAGTATCAACCGAGTGAATGCGTAAATGATGAGTTTAATCAAGATACCATGTTATTACATACATAATTTTTAATTTTTTCCAAACTGAAGCACAACTTCAAACTGAAAAAAGAAAAGAGTAAAAAAGCATCAACAGAGTGAATGCATGATGAGTTTAATTTTAGTGTAATACTGTAATGTATATATGAATTTTTTGCCTAATCAACCAATTATATATTATTTATTATTTATATATATGACAACTATAATATTTATTATGAAAATTAATTAAATATTTATAATAACATATAGTTGTACAAGTAAATCAGTCTAACATTTTTAGAATGAAATGAGTACATCATTAAATCGAGGTTCTGTTTGGATGAGCGCTTACCAAACGTGATTTTAGATATAATTGATTTTGTAGAATTGATTTCACTATAATTGAGTTTGAAGTAAAGTGATTTATGTTTAGATGTTTTTATTTTAAAAGTAACTTTGATATAAAACTTAGTGTCATTTTTCAATCCAAAAGCAAAAATTACTCCAAACTGCTTCTGATAGAATTTATTTTAGATACAAAATTACTTTCCTAAACGTGTAACCAAATACCTCTTTTTTTTACTAGAATCGCGTTTTACGGGTACATAAACATTTCTGATATCTCCAAAAGTGAAACCAAACAAATACTTAGGTGACGTTTGGAAGAACTTATTTAAGCTCCTTTTGACTTATCTGATGACATAAGCTCTTATGCAGCGTGTTTGGCAGAGCTTATAAAAGTAACTTATGCCATCCCATAAGGAGTTTTTGACTTATTTTCATAAGTCACTGGAACAAGCTTATGGAATTTTAACAAGTGCTTATGACCCCTCCATGTGTTCCCCCTTCGAATCATTTCCTGCCTCTTTATTCATAAGCTTTTATGGCATAAGCTTTCATGTAATAAGATTTTATATGATAAACTCTTAATTAAGTTGTTTACCCAAACGCGACCTTAATCTTATTAAAATCAATTAAAAGGTGGGAAAGCTTTTGAAAAGACCGAGTAATTTTATTTATATTTTTAAAAAAATTATGCGAAACACTGTAATTTTATTGTTTTATACGACTATAAGGTAAAACGGACTTATCTCCTCCTATCCGTGACATCGATTCAGACGCTAGACTCTGTTCATTTGTTTAATCAATTAAACCCCGCTCTTTCACATGGGGTTTGGCTTTTATGGAAGCCAGGCTCAAAAGTAAGCCAACATCTGAGTCACGTGATTTTAGCATATATTTCTATATTAAAAAAACATTGTAGTGGTTTGCTGCTTTTTTCTTTTCTCTTGTTTCTTTTATTGGGAGTTTGTTTGATTGCTGTTTAGTCCTGTAGTGGAGTGCAAAGAAGCGTTCAAAGTTGTCTACCTGGTTTGGGTTTGGAACGGGAATATGGCACATTCATGAACAACCAAGCCAACTAACTATATAGGGTCTAATTACAAGTTAATTCCCACAAGTATATCATTTCTATGTGACTCAACCCTTCCTATAGTACCACGGAACTAGAACCATTTCCATCACTGTAGGGAGAACAAGATAAAGAAGAGAAAAGCGGGTCCAAAGGCATTGAACTTTTAAACATATACCATTCAATAATTCAGTTGGGTAGCAAATATGAAATTGCTTGCAGCAAACAGGAAACGGACCTACCATATCTAATTAGGGATGGACCCATATGGGGATAATCATGTCTGGGAGTTTCTTTTCACTTCGATGAGATGAAGTGAAGAGATTTATCTAATCCAACAAAACGTGTGAGGACAAAGATATGACCAAATTTGTGGATGTTGCTCCACCCCATCCACCAAAATCTAAGACACACAGAAAAGGAAAACTTAATAGTGAAATCATGTTAAATTATTCATTGAAGCATGGTAATCCGTTCTGCGAACTCATAACATGTCCCCAATCAAAGTACACATTTTGATTAAAAGAAAAGAAGCTTGTCCCACCCAATTGAATCTTCTATAAAGGTCACTCACTGAGCTTCAGGTGTGGACCACCGACCACTCAGCCAGAGAGTAATTCCCCCCATTAACGTCCCAAGAAATATCATACAATATATATTATAAAACAAAATATTACTTTGTCATTTAGCTCAAATAAATAGTATAAGTTTAAATGCAGACATAGACTGAATAAAACAACTCAGGGATAAGAAATCAATGCAAGATAATGCATATGAATGCAATACATCTATTCCTTGAAAATATGAAATAGCTTATGCAAAGTGTCCATTATTGGTGATAAAAGAACCATTGTACAAAATAGAATAGTAGTAGACATAATGGTTTGGGATCAGACTGACGTGCAATAAAATAATTCAGCATAGCTGGCGCCTCTGTTTGAATCTTAGCATCATTTCCCAAAACTTCACAAAGTATACTATAGTATAGAGTATATAAACAACAAAGAAAATAAATTAAGAAATTTAAAATAAAAAGAAGGAAAAAAAAAAAAAACACAGAAGCAGACCGGCTAGATAAGCTCAACATGATACTGTACTACTACTACAGATCTTGGATATTGAATTTTTAATTCGATCTTAGCAACGAGTGTTCTAAAGACATCGATTAAGAAATCAATAAAATTGAGAATACAAGTTAAACAATTTTCAATGTAATAAATACATCACTTTCTCGTACAAACTTACTTATTTGGATTTCTTAACCAATTTACTAAAAACACTCGTTATCATTCTTTTTTTTAAATAAAAAAGAAAAAGAAAAATCAAACTAAATTTTCATTATTAAATTAAATTAGTTAAAAGCCAAAAAGAAACAGTAAAAAGTAGAGATTCCATATGCTTTTGCTCAAAAAACAAAAAAAAAATTATAATTATAATTATAATTATAACAACCAGCAGCCATTGAATTACACTGAAAAAGCTCAACTAAGTTAGAAACAAAGCAAGAAGATCATTATCATCATTAATTAACAACATCTGAATCATTCATCAAGGAACAACTGAAATTTAATTCCCACCCCGTGTCTTTACATTAATCTAAAACATGTTAATCTAATTAGGAAAAAAAAAAAAAAACTAATTTGATCCCCAATTTAGTCAACAACGTCCTGCAATATTTTCCATTCCAAGATTAAAAAGCATGAACAGATATTAATTAGTAGAAGTTGAAACCATAAACAAAAACAAAACAAAAAGAAATAAAAAAAAAAAAAAACAAAACAAAAGAGCCTAATTAATTGTTACCCTCTCACTTTTTTTTTTTCAAAGGTTAACGATTCCTACCACTGTGTTGGTGTCCCTTGTTGCTGGTACTTCCACCGTTACCAACAGAGAATAGTTGACCGAACCCGAAAACAGAACCGGATTTCGAACCGCCCCTTAGAGAACAAACCGGAACATTGAGAACCGGAGTGACTCTCACGTTGGCAGAATAAGACCGTTCCATTCCTCTCTGCTTGAACCGCGGCCCTCCGTTGAAGCTGCTAGGGCTACTCGAGCTTCGTTCCAAGCTCTGAAACACTATCTTACCCGAAGAGTTCATCCTAGGGCTGTCCACCGAGACTCCCCTGCACCCTACCGCACCGGATTCCGTCCCCGATTTTCGGATCGGACTCCGCCCGACCCGGTTGCAAGGCTGGTTGTTGTTGCTGTTGTCGAATGAGCCTGCCCTGGCCTTCACCAACCGCATCCTCGGGTGGTTCGGGTTCGGGTTGCGGTGGATCGAGATCGGGTTGTGGTTCGGGTTGGGCTTTTCCGAATCGAGCGAGAGCCTCGGGAGATCGTCGTGCTCGTGGCCCGAAGAGGATGACGAGAGCGAGAGACGAGAGGAAGAAATCGAAACGGATTCGCAATCCGAATGGTCCTTCAACAGAGGAAGGCTCAGCGAAGCGTTCTCCGACGAAAACGACGTCGTTTTGGAAGTGCCGCGGTGGAGTAAGTTCTTCAACGATTTGTTCGTAGAAGTTGAAGACGACGAAGATGAAGAAGACGACGTCGTTTTGTTTGATGCGGTGCCGTTGGACGCGCTCAGGTAGAGTTTCTTGAGCCCTAACAGCTCCTTCCACCGGCTCGAACACCGCGGCGCCTTCGGCGAGAACAGGTAAGGGTCCGACCCGGACTGGTCGGGTCTCCGGTAGGATTTTGCCGTCTCCGGCGAGGTCGCGGTGGCCTCCGGCGAAGTGGTGTTCTCCGGCTTGAGGTAGGAGAGATGGAGAGGGACGAGCTTGCCGTCGGAGAAGAGCTCGTCGGCGGGGAGCATGGCGACAGGATCTTCGAGGCGGAACTCGAAGTCCGCGGGTTCTGGATCGGGTTTTAGGGTAGGGTCGGGTGACGTGGATCCGGAATCATGGTCGTTTTTGGTGTCGCGGCTTAAAGAGACGCGGGGAGTGAGCCAACCGTAAGAGGGAGGGCAGTCAAGGAAGTTGTTGACGCAGGCAGAAGCCATAGCGGTGTTGGGATCATGCAATGTAATGAAGCAGTACCTATCTATCACAGTGAAGATTCTCACCACTATATACACAGTAAAACAAGCTTTTATGGGTAATAGTAGGGTTTGTGTTGTGTTGTGGTGTGATGTAGTATAGAGCAGTGTTACTGTTGGATGCTGCTGGTTACCATGCCATATATTTGGGTCTGTATGCTCCATGGAGAGAGGCACACTTATATATATGTAACAGATTTTATTTTTTTTTATTTTTTTAAGCTACATGGACCTTCAAGCCCAAGGAGAAGAAAGTCACCTTCAGTGATATGATGAAATCATTAATCTTTGTGTGAGCAACCCACTCTCAACATGTCCTATTCAATTCAATATAGTCTCCTCCATTATTTAAAAATCATATAAGTCCCACTATTTTGAAAATTGATCCTTAAATTTTATAGGATCCACATGAATTTTAATTAATATGAAGAAATATATCTAAAAGAGAGTATTTAAGAGCGTATTGCTAGTATTTTTCATCTTCTTATAATTTAATATTATTTTTTGGGTCCTTTTTAATTCAATATTTTTCTTCTTTATTCATTACTTTATTTGATCGTCCAAGTGCCTGTGTTTCAACAACAATCTTGCTATTTTATGGCACCAAAAAACACAACAATCTTGCTATTGAGTTTTTTTTTTTTTTTTTTTAACAAAAATACGTAACGGTATAATTAGGTGAGCCTATGTGTCAATCCATGTCCCTTTTATTTATATGATGACGTAAAAAATATTAATTTAGTGCAAGTTTGAAAAATATTACCAACCACGATTTATAGGTAAGTCGTGGCTCTTCATTTAAGTTTTTTATTATGTTTTTGACTCCAAGTCCCAACCACGACTCAACTTTTTCTTATGAAAGTCGTGGGTAGGAATCAGGACTTTGATGAATTAACTACTTGCGTCAACATTTGATCACACACTAGTCAGAGTTGTTCTTGACTCATCTCAATAAGAGGAATTTGAGCGGGAATTCCCATTTTGATATCAATAAATGGCATATGAGGCTCCATGTTATAATAGCTAGAGTTGGTTTGGGGCTTGCTACGTGTATGTTTGGAGGGACAAAAATCTGTTGTATAAAAAAACTAGCAAGTTGACCCGTGCGAGGTCTCAACACATGTATCAAAATAACTTATAAATATATTAATATAGTAATAAATTTTCATATATTAGATTCATCCTACGATGTTTATTTCTTTTTACTGTCAAATATAGATAAAAAGATCACCAAATTGTGTTTTAAGGAAAAACAAATAATGATTTTCACATGAAATTAGAGGAAGTAATTATGTCGATAATCTGATTACATATTTTAAAATACAAATGTTATTAATGGAAGGAACATGAATAAATTTAATCTCAAATAACATGTCAAACTCAATTAGGTTCGGCATATTGAGAAGATTCTAATGAAGTACATGAAATACTAATTTTGGAAGTCATAACAATAACAACAATAATATTTATGTATAGCAAAGTTGAGTGTAGCGATTACTTACTTAATCAATCTCAAAGTTAAATTGTATGAATCATACAATGATTTTGAGCAGCCTCCAAAGTGAGGTCCAATAGCTTATTCTACCGATTCACCACATTTTTTTGCTAATAATAAAATGATTATAATTATAATATCATAATTTTTTAAATTATAATAATGACAATAATTATAATTATTTTAATTATAATATCATAAATAATACCGATGATAAAAAATAGTTTCGATGAGGGTGGGGAAAAAAGAATAATATTACGATTTATGAAATAGTAAATTTCTAATTAAACAAAAAAATTAAAAGATTAATTATAAATTTTGCTTAAAATAAGGATTAATTACATAAACATAATAAATAAAAACAATTTTAATTATACGATCATGATATTTTTTTTGATAGAAATATATGATCATTATATTTTAAAATAAAATGATTATGTTAATTATAATATCACAAAATAAAAATAATGAGAAAGAAAAAGAAAAGCTCTGATGACAAAAGGGAAAAAGAAAAAAATTAGTTACTATTGTAAATGAAAAAGAAATGAAAAGCTTTACTATCAATTGTTAATGAGAGAAAAATTTAAATTTTTTTTTTAAATATAGTTTCAGTATGTAAAAGTTATCTTATAATATTTAATAGGCTTAATTGCACTTTTTGTTTTCATACTATTGGTCGTGTGCTACTTTGATCCCTAAATTTTTTTTTTTTTGCATATTTGGTCCTCCTATTTTTTTAACGTTGCAAATTCAGTCCATTCGTACAATGTCCATAAATTTTTTAATGATTGACGTAGAATCTGTAAGCAAATTGAATTTCTGTTTGAGCTTCAGTGGTAAATGACCATGTGGTGTAATCAAAAAAAGGTCCCGGAATGGAGGGACAAAACACATAAATAGGATAGAGGAACTATAGAATCATGTTGAATCGAAGATGCTGAGGAGACAGAACCTCAACCAAAGGTTTTATGCGCTTAGAGGAGTAAATAATTATAATTATAAGATCATAATATTTTCAAATTAAAATTATGGTATTAATTATTATTATAGTAATTATAATATCATAAAATAAAACCAATGAGAAAGAAAAAAAAAAGTTTGGATGAACGGGCTGAAAAAGGAAAAAATTGGTGTTATTATAAAATAATAAGAAGGAAAAAAGAGAAAAGGTAGTCAGCCCAAAAAGTGATTGAAGGGTGATAGAGGAAAAAATTGATTGATGTTAATATTATTGTATCCATCTTCTTTTTATATTGTGTTTTGATAAATTCAAGTTAATAAAAACTTGTTAAATAAAAGAATATTAAAATATTAAAATATTTGAAAAAGTTATTTTGATAAATTCAAATTAATAAAAACCTATTAAATCAAAGAATATTAAAATATTTGAAAAAGTCAACCTAGATACATGGGTGCATTGTATGTGTTAGTGTGTGTGTGTGATGGAAAGAGAATGGAAAGATGGTGTGGTTTTGGAGGGAAATTTTTTGCTAGAAGAGTGACATGTGTCCCATAAAGGATGAGTTTTCTTATAGTAAAATAGAAGATAACTAATTTTACACTTCTTAAGAAAGTTAGTTAATTTAGTTTAATTGTGTTGATTTATGAATAAAATAAGTTATAATTACTAAACTATCATTTAATTATCTAGGGAATGTGCAATTCTCTTGGAAAAGTAAAGGAGAGTGGTTTGATTAGTTAATTTTCTTGATTTTTGAAATATATACATTAAATAGAGTTGAGTTTGCTTATATTTGAGTCCAAAAAATATAGGTACTTTTTGCTTATAGTTGAGTCTAGGGGGAGTATCTGAAAAGTGACAAAATGAGTAGTATAGATAACAAAGAAGCTTATGGTGGAAGCTCCGTGGAATGTGAAAAAATTGCATGATTAAGAATAAAATAAATATAAGAGAGAGAAAGTGTTGAAAATGTTTTGAAACAAAAAATAATAATGTATTGTAGTTGTAGATTGTAGAAGAGAAAAAGGGGTGTGGTTTTGGAGGGAAAAAATTTGTTGGGAGTGTGTCATGTGACAAGCTAAGGAAGATTTTTCTTATATAGATATATAGATTATAGTTGAGTCCAGGGGAAGTATCTGAAAAGTGACAAAATGGTTAGTATAGATAACAAAGAAGCTTTTATGGTGGAAGCTCCGTAGAATGTGAAAAAAAAGGCATGATTAAGAATAAAATAAATATAAGAGAGAGAAAGTGTTGAAAATGTTTCGAAACAAAAAATAATAATGTATTGTAGTTGTAGATTGTAGAAGAGAAAAAAAAGGGTGTGGTTTTGGAGGGAAAAAATTTGTTGCGAGTGTGTCATGTGGTAAGCTAGGGAAGACTTTTCTTATATAGAATATATAGATTATAGTTGAGTATCTGAAAAGTGACAAAATGAGTAGTATAGATAACAAAAAATTTTAATTAAGAATGGCACGATTTATGTGGGGAACTGTAGCGCCCACTTAGACATAATGAAAACATGGTTTCGAGGTAAAAACTGTCGTGTCCATGATTAGCTTCAGATTAACAAATGGTATTAAATAAATAGATAAATAAATAATAACCATTTTAATAAAACTGTTGGGTTTCATCATATTGACTCAGCAGAGTCAGACAGGTGATCACAGACAGTTCAAAAACTCAGACATTTTATTCAACAATACAATGCATGTTTAAATTATCTCTAATAAATAAAAATCTTTCTTCTGCTAAAGGCTTAGTGAAGATATCAGCCCATTGATTTTCAGTTTTAACAAACTTAATATCAAAGATACCTTTCTGGACATAATCTCTAATGAAGTGATGTTTGATCTCTATATGCTTAGCCTTAGAATGCTGAATTGGATTTTTAGTTAAGCAGATAGCACTAGAATTATCACACCATACAGATATATTATGCTCAAAAATAGAGTAATCCTCAAGTTGATGTTTTACCCATAAGAGTTGAGAGCAACAACTAGCAGCTGAGATATATTCTGCTTCAGCAGTAGATAGAGCAATAGTTGTCTGCCTTTTGCTTGACCAAGAGACCAAATTTGCTCCAATGAAGTGGCATCCTCCACTGGTGCTTTTTCTTTCTATCTGTCTCCAGCAAAGTCAGCATCACAGAATCCCACTAATCTGTATTCTTTAGTTCTTAAATACAGCAAACTAAGATTAGTAGTACCAAGCAAATATATAAATATTCTCTTAACAGCTTTAAGATGAGATTCTCTTGGGTCAGATTGAAATCTAGCACACATGCAGACACTAAATTGAATATCAGGTCTGCTTGAGGTTAAGTATAGTAAAGATCCAATCATACCTCTATAGACAGTTTGGTCTACCTTTTTACCTTCATCATCTTTACTGAGTTTTGCATTGGTTTCCATGGGAGTTTTCATAAGTTTAGCACTTTCCATTTTGTATTTCTTGAGCATTTCCTTGATATACTTTTGTTGATGGATGTAGATTCCATCACTTGTTTGTTTGATTTGTAGACCAAGGAAGAACTTCAATTCTCCCATCATGCTCATCTCAAATTCTGCTTGCATCAGCTTTGAAAAATCCTTGCACAGCTTTTCATTAGTTGCTCCAAAAATAATATCATCAACATATATTTGGACTACAATGAAATTTTCTTTATAGCTTTTCTTAAAAAGAGTAGTATCTACTTGACCTCTTGTAAAACCATTATGCATGAGAAAAGAGCTTAGTCTATCATACCATGCCCTAGGTGCTTGCTTTAAACCATATAATGCCTTTTTAAGTTTAAAAACAGGATCTGGTTTATCAATATCTTCAAAACCAGGGGGTTGTTTAACATAAACTTCTTCTTCAATTATTCCATTGAGAAACGCACTTTTACATCCATTTGAAAAAGAGTGATTTGGTGTTGTACAGCATATGACATCAGTATGCGAATAGCTTCTATTCTAGCTACAGGTGCAAAGGTTTCAGTATAGTCAATACCTTCTTGTTGGTTATAGCCTTGAGCTACTAACCTTGCCTTGTTTCTGACAACTTTGCCATCTTCATCTAACTTGTTTCTGAAGACCCATCTTGTTCCAATGACAGACTTGTTTTTGAGCTTGGAGACAAGTGTCCAGACATCATTTCTGGTGAACTGGTTGAGTTCTTCTTGCATAGCAAGAATCCAGCTTTCATCACAAGAGCTTCTTCAATGTGCTTTGGCTCTATTTCTGACAAAAAGGCCACATTGCTTGATTCTCTTAAGGTGGATCTGGTTCTCACTCCTTCTGAGGGATGTCCAATGATGAGATCCTTAGGATGATGAGTTTTGAATTTTCCATTCTCTTTCAAGAGGATCCTGACTTGTCTGTTGACGTGTCTGCTCCACTTGTCTGTCTGGTTCTGCTTCAGGTTCTGATTTAGTTAAGTCAGGTTGTTGATCTTCTGACTTGTTTATATCAAGACCTGCAAGATCATCTTCTAGATCTGACAATTCCTTATCAGTCTTTAAGTTATCATTAAATTTGACATGAACAGATTCTTCAATAACAGATGTTCTAGAATTATAAATTCTAAAAGCTTTAGACATTTCAGAGTATCCCAAAAAGATACCTTTGTCTGTCTTAGAGTCAAATTTTCCAAGTTGATCCTTGGTATTTAAGATGAAGCATTCACAACCAAATGCATGAAAGTAAGAAATGTTGGGGCTTTTTCCTTTCCACAGTTCATAGGGAGTCTTCTTTAGAAAAGGCCTAATGAGTATTCTGTTTTGTACATAACAAGCTGTGTTTACTGCTTCTGCCCAGAAGTACTGAGGGAGATTATTCTCATTGAGCATAGATCTAGCCATCTCTTGCAGAGATCTGTTCTTTCTCTCAACCACTCCATTTTGTTGAGGAGTTCTAGGTGCAGAGAAATTGTGAGAGATCCCATTCTCCTCACAGAACTGACTAAACTGCTCATTTTCAAATTCTCCCCCATGGTCACTTCTAAGAGTAGAAATGCAGAAACCCTTGCTCAATTTGTACTCTTTTACAGAATACTGAGAAAGCCTTAAAAGACTCATCCTTGTGAGTTAAGAAGAGTACCCATGTATATCTAGAATAGTCATCAACTATGACAAATCCATATTTCCTTCCAGCTAAGCTAGCAACACTAACTGGTCCAAACAGATCCATGTGTAACAACTGAAGAGGTCTAGAGGTTGATACTTGGTTTTTAGATTTGAAACTTGATTTTATCTGTTTACCTCTCTGACATGCATCACACAAAACATCTTTCTTAAAACTAATATCAGGCAATCCTCTCACAAGGTTATCCCTTTTTAGTTTTGAAATTAATTTCATACTAGCATGACCTAGTTTCTTGTGCCACAACCATCTTTCATCCTCTTTAGACATCAGACAGGTTACACTTTGATCTGAGAGATCAGTCAGTTCAATCTTATACAGATTTTGTTGCCTTTTAGCTGAAAAGAGGGTTTTGCCACTTAGATCTTTAACTATACAGAAATCTTTGGTAAAGGAGACATCAAATCCACTGTCACATAATTGACTTATGCTAAGCAAATTGTGTTTTAATCCTTTAACCATAAGAACATTTGATATAGAGGGAAGAGGAGGTTTACCACCAATAGTACCAATTCCTATAACCTTCCCTTTCTGATTTCCACCAAATGCCACATGTCCTCCCTTTTTAAGTTGGAGGTCTAGGAACATAGACCTTTCTCCTCTCATGTGTCGCGAGCAGCCACTGTCCAGGTACCAGCAGTGGTGTTTTCTTTGTGCTGTTGAGGACATCTGCAACAGAGATTATTTGATCTTTAGGTACCCATAGTTTTCTGGGTCCTTTTCTGTTAGTTCTAGGAGTCTGTGAAGACTTCCTTCTTTTCTTATGAAGACACTTAGACATAACATGTCCAGTCTTTCCACAGAAATTACAGACAGGTATGGAATTAATAGAAGTAGATGTAGCAGACACTTTAGAGTGCTTAGTTGATACTTTATGATGTATCTGATGGGCATATCCTATACCTTCTTTGTTAAGGGAGTGCCTCTGACAGCCAAGAAGCTTGGTCAGATTTTCTCTACCATTAACAAATTTGGCAAGATCAGAAGTGAGCTCTTCCACTTTCTGTTAAAGTTTTTCAACTTCTTCATACTGTGACGTATCACTAGAGATCTTAGCTTCATTAGACTTTTCAGTCTTCAGCTCACTGTTCTCCTTGGCAAATTTCTCACATTCTAGAGATTTCTGTTTATGCTCACTGAGGAGCTTAACATGATCTCTCTTGAGAGATTTGAAAGCCTTGGATAAACAATTGGATTCCTCCAAGAATTCTTCATAGGCATCAAGTAATTCCTCATAATAAGAATTTACCTCATTATCTGAATCAGAGTCAGTGTTAGCCATTAGACAGAGATTTGCTTCTTCCTCTGTCTCCTCATCAGTAGATGTTGACTCTAGATCTTCCCAAGTAGCCATCATTCCTTTCTTCTTCTTTTTGAAGAACTTCTTAAATGGGGCTTTCTTGAGTTGAGGACATTCTGCTTTGATGTGACCTGGTTTCTTGCATTCATAGCAGACAATTGAGTTCTTGTCTGTTGAAGTGGAATCCTTGAAGTTCTTGTCCTTGTTGAATCTTCTGAATGGCTTATCCTTTCTAAACTTCTTTTTCTGTAAGAGAAGCTTTATCTTTCTGGTTAGGAGAGATAGTTCTTCATCACTTTCAGAATCCTCAGATTCAGACAGGTCATCATCACTGGATGACTCGTCTGCCTTCAAAGCTTTAGAAGCTTTGGAAGACTTTTGATCAGCCTTCAGAGCAATTAACTTGCTCTTCTTTGTTGAGACTTCATCTCCAAGTTCTTGCTCATGAACAGTAAGTGTTCCAAGGAGTTCATCCATGGTCAAGGTGGTAAGATCTTTGGCTTGAGAGATAGCAGTTACCAGAGGTCTCCACTGCTTAGGTAGACTCCTAAGTATCTTTCCAACCTTCTCAGCATTAGAGTGAATTTTGCCAAAAGACTTTAGACCATTGATGATAGTTTGGAATCTCCCAATCATTTGAGCAACAGATTCTCCTTCCTCCATGAGAAACAGATCATACTTTCTGACAAGTATGGCAATTTTTGATTCTTTGACTTTGGCTGTTCCTTCATGTGTGACAGCTAAGGTGTCCCATATTTCTTTGGCAGAATCACAGGCACAGACCTTCTCAAATTCGTCAGGACTGAGAGCACAAATAATGTTGTATCTGGCTTTGTGATTCAGCTCCCACTTTGCCTTTTCTGCAGGGGTCCACTGAGCTTTTGGCTTATCAGTGTTGTCATCGTTTTTAGGAATGAAAGGACCATCAGCGATGACATCCCAGAGATCAGAGTTTGTAGATAGAATGAACCATTGAAATCTGTCTTTCCAATAGTTGTAGTTTTCTCCATTGAAGAATGGAGGTCTGGTTAAGGAGGCTCCTTCAGTCTGGTTACTTCCACTAGCTCCAGCAGTCATGTCTGTTCTTCAGGATCTTTTACCTCTACACTGTTAGATGCTCAACCCAGAGGCTGAACTCTGATACCAACTGAAATAGACAACTATAAACATGAGAAGGGGGGTTGAATTGTGTTTATCAGAAATTAAAATAAAGTTAAAATCTTTTTGCATTCAGAAGCTAAGCACAGACGGGTGTAAAAAGGTTACACAGACTGTCTGTTGTAGTTTTCTCATAAAACAACACACGTATAGATGAAAAACAGTCTTGATAAAAACAGTTTTAACCCCTTAGTTAGAAAGCAGATGATATATAATCAAAACAACTAAAGAGATTAAGGGAAGAGAGATTAACACAGAGATTTATCCTGGTTCACTCTTTAACACAAAGAGCTACGTCCAGTCCTTGGCAGCACCAAGATTTATCCACTATAACTGATCAGGTTACAGACTCCAAGTATTGTTTGCACACCTAGCCTCTTCAGGCTCCAACACAAGTATTCTTTGCACACCTAGCCTCTTCAGGCTCACTCAGATTTGTTTGAGAGTTTGGTTTGTAATGAATACACTTACAGACAGACAGATCTTTCACTAACACTCAGAGAGTGGTTTAAATGTAAAGCTTAGGAAAGTCTACGTAATAACTTCAAATGATTGAAGAATACAAAGTAAATAAATGAACTGAGTAATGGCTCTTTAATGCTTTGTAAACTCTGATGTGTTCATCTTCAATGACTTCTGTATTTATAACCTTCAAACATTTAATATCCGTTAGAGACATTCCTTGCAACGATGGCTTCAAGCAGAGCTTCATTAAATGCAATATAGTCGTTCTGGGCAGCCATTAATGCAATGGAGACGTTGGTTGTACTCTAACATGAAGGATAATAGCTTTATGCATCATGTAGAAATTAACTCAGTTGTGCAGAGTGCTTTTGTACTTTTGCAGAGTATATTTCCCTTTCTGTGTAATGACTGAAAGTACCAGGGAATAAAGCATGTTGGAAACATTCTTTAACTGGAAGTTTATCTCTGACTTCCTAGGTTGCTTGAGAGAGAGCACTTCTGAGTTTCTTGATAAGCGTGAGAGAGAGTTCTCAGAGTATTCTTCATGAGGGGACAGCTTGCAAAAGCTTCCTGTACTTCGAGTTCTTTAACAAAGAATCTTGGACAAGTTGAAGAGTAGAGTAGAGACCGGTTGTAAACCAGTTTGCATATAGTCAACAATCCTAGTCAGCAGACAGGTTGATTTTTGGGCTTAAACGGACAGGTTGATACTTAGGTAGACAGACAGGTGAGTTTTGTAATCTTCTGATCTGTACACTAAGTATACAGGTTAGCAACCACAAAGTAGGTTAATTAAATCATTAACCAATGTTTAGTTTTCATCAAAACTTAGGGAAATGCACACAGACATTTTAGAGACTTAACATGATGACTTGGTAGGACGATAAAGACAGTCACCGAGGCTGCAAAACCACATAAGGAAAGTTTAAAATTTTTTTAGTGTTCCGTCGGGTTCGTTTACCGATGGATTGCATTATGCAAAACCGAACCCGCCCGATGGTACCTATACGAAACCTATTTTTTTTCACCCGACAATCCATTGACCCGACCGAACCCACCCACTTCACAAAATTATCAATCGGTTAGCTCGGGTTTGGACGGGTCACGAGTTGATGATCACCTCTAATTGCAACCATGAGAACATTGCATAAGCTACTATAAAAAGACAAAATAATAGTTGTATCTCTCAAACAAGCTTAGGTATAACTCCATTTAATGAAGACCAATGGCTAATCTCTGGGACCTATAAACTGAACATGTGTCCTTGAGCTTTTTATAATGGTTGGAAGTCATGGTTGCTAAAGTTACATTCAAGTTTTTAAGTTTCTATTAAGTTTTTAAATTCTTTTAATTGCTAGAGTGCTTTCTAATGGCAATGTCTAAGGTGAGGTATTTGGAAAGTGCCACATCATGAGGTACTAAAATTTCCCTATGATAATAGGTTTACCAGTTATTTATTTATTTTTTAAATTTTTTTATTGTTAAAATTATAGTTTTATCCCTTTCATCCCCACCCCTCATCCTTACCCCTCTCTTCCACCACCACCTCCACTTTGCAGATTTCGGTCTCACAACCACCCCACCTCCACTCCTCCGACCCAGATCCAGCCATTTTTCTTCCAAGATACTCACATTTCGGCGAATCCACGGCCACCACCGTCCAGAGCTGCCGCCGCTCGATCTGAACAGTTTCTCGAAAACCTTCCATCCATGCTGGATCACCACTCTCACCTCCGCGCAGCAAGCGCCGCCATACCACATAGAACACGACAATTGCAGAGGTTGGTGAATGGGCTCGTTAGCAGCAAAGTGTGCGGTGGAGGGAGATCTACACGCAGTTGTTAAGAAGCAAAGTGCTTTCACGATCCAGTCAGTAACCCAAAATTCCCCAAGTGCTTTCATAACAACCCATGATCTGTGTTTTCTGAAAAAAGGGGAAAAAGAAATTGGGCTGGTTGCAGCATTGCTATAACATGAAGTCGAACCCTAATTCCCAATTTTGAAGTTCCACTTGTTGTGTGTGACTATGAGGAAGAAGAAGAAGAAGAAGATGGAGATAGGGAAGGTGCTGTGGAGGTGGTGTTGCAGCACGGTGGCCGGATCTAGTCGTGCCGTGGCCGAATCTGCAGGAAGGATGGTGTGGTGGTGGTGGCTGGGGTGGTGGTCACCTAAGAGAGTGAGAAGGTAGAGGGACAACAATGTGGCTGGATGGATGGGTGGGGAGGGTAAAATTGTAAATTTTAATTTTTTATTGTTTACCTATATTTTCAGGTAAAGGTTAATTTTTTTTTGAACCATTGAGTCTGAACCGTTGATTAATTTATTAATAAGTCTAATGGTTAAAAATGGTGCCTCATCCATGAGGCACTTGCCAAGATACCTCATGCTAGACGCGACCCTTTGTGACACCCGGGGCTGACGAGGGCGGGGAGTGGTCGCCGGTGCAAGAGGCATGATCAAGGAGCGGCTCCTAGCAGGCTTCTAGGCGGAGGCCGGAGGGACACATGAATGAACCGATAGCACACCTGAATGAGAGGGATCCTGAGACTGTGTAGGTATGGGACTATACAGTAGATGATGGCTTATATGAATTGATTGGTACTACCTATACCAACAAGATGCATCTTCTTTTCGGGAGCCCATCACTTAAGAACTCCACAGTTAAGCGTGCTTGACTTGGAGCAATTTTGGGATGGGTGACCTCCTGGGAAGTTTTCCCGGGAAGCGTGTGAGTGAGGACAAAGCATGCTGAAAAGACCCGTGTTGGTCTGTGGGGTCAGTCGTCAATCCATAGAGCAGCCAGGGATGTTACAAATGGTATCAGAGCGGCACCTCTCCCAATACGGTGTGGTTCAGGGACGAACCAAGCGGAAGCTGGTGGGCATGTGACACCCGGGGCTGACGAGGGCGGGGAGTGGTCGCCGGTGCAAGAGGCATGATCAAGGAGCGGCTCCTGGCAGGCTTCTAGGCGGAGGGCCACATGAATGAACCGATAGCACACCTGAATGAGAGGGATCCTGAGACTGTGTAGGTATGAGACTATATAGTAGAGGATGACTTATATGAATTGATTGGTACTACCTATACCAACAAGATGCATCTTCTTTTCGGCAGCCCATCACTTAAGAACTCCACATTTAAGCGTGCTTGACTTGGAGCATTTTGGGATGGGTGACCTCTTGGGAAGTTTTCCCATGAAGCGTGTGAGTGAGGACAAAACATGCTGAAAAGACCCGTGTTGGTCTGTGGGGTCAGTCGTCAATCCACAGAGCAGCCAGGGATGTTACACCCTTTCTAATAGCAATTTTTGTTCTATATTTTGTAAATGGAGTTCAACGCTATATGTCTAACTGCTAATTAAACCACTAAGAGTTTGTTTGGGAAAGTTAAAAAAATAGATTATGCCAATAATCGATTGTATAATCGATTATCGTGATAATCAGTTATAATCAAAATATGTTTTTTTTTTTGGCAATGTTTGCTGAAAAGTGATTTTGAGATAATCTATTTCGTTTGAATGATACAAAAACAATCATTTTTACATAGTAAATTACAAAAAGGGGTATGAAGTGGTGCATTCAATATATCTGGAATAAATATATTTATTTTTTCAATGAATAATTATATTTTTTCAATTTCTTAAATATTGTCCCTAAGACACTAGTTAGCAAGATCCTTTTGAATAGTGTCCTTTTTTTAGAATTTATTATTATTATTTCTTGCTAATATGTTTTTTACTCATTTTAATCACTTAACTTTTTATTATCAACCATAAACTTTCTAGCATATTTTTATATTTTATTATTATCATCATCATCAATTTTTTGGACAAATTTTTATTTTATTTTTATTCGAGTAGTAGATCTATCAAATTGGTCAATATTTTGGTTGAAATTGTTTAATGAAATGAGACTCGCGATCCATAAACGGAGCCGCAACGATGATGAATAGTAAATAGTGAGTATAGATTATAATATGAAAAAAACAATCAAACAGTTTTTATTATTAGATTTTCTAAAACAATTTTTTTTTTTAAAAAGAAAAAAAGCATTTTTAAAAAAATTAATCTGCTTACCAAACATAATAGATTGTTTACAAAATAGCTGAAAGAACAAAAAAAACAACTGAAAGGCATA
Organism: Echinosophora koreensis; assembly: GCA_035048595.1. Taxonomy (NCBI): domain Eukaryota; kingdom Viridiplantae; phylum Streptophyta; class Magnoliopsida; order Fabales; family Fabaceae; genus Echinosophora; species Echinosophora koreensis. Next base: position 4,156,293 of record JAPCYP010000037.1, on the reverse strand, counting down.
AAATATATCTTTCCCAAACATACTCTAAGAGCTTGTTTGAAAGTTGGGATATGTTTGCTGAAAAGCGATTTAATCGATTATAATCAGAATCTGTTTGTATTTGGGTATGTTTGCTGAAAAGCGATTTTAAGATAATCTATTTCGTTTGGGTGGTGTAAAAATAATCACTTTTGTATAATAAATTACGAAAAAGGGTATGAAGATATTTGTTAATAATATTTGTTTTTTTTTTTAGCATTAGATTTTTTTATATCTTGTCATCAAAATTTTATCTAATTTATAAAAAATTGAATAAAATTTGTAACTTTTTTCCATGATTATGAAAAACATGTGAAAATATATTATTTTTTATAATAGTCAAATACTCCATTTTTTTTAATATATATTTCTTTTATATACTCATATACATCATTCATTTATGCATAGTTTATGACGCTCTTTCCCATAAATGCTAATTTTTTCACACATTAAAAAACATGCGATGACACTAGATGGACAATGTTTTTTTGTGAAGAAGGACCGTTAGGGGAGAGGAGGACATTATCAGGGAAAGTTATGAATAATCCAAAAAAATTTAAGCAAATAGTTGGGGACATTAACTGGTTACAAAACAGCTGAATTAGGTGTTAAAAAGCTTTTTTAAGAAATAATATGTTTTCCCAAACATTATAATTATTTCACAAAACAGCTGATACCTCTCAAAACAGTTGAATGAGAAAGAATTAATATTTCTCAAACAAGCTTTAAGTACGAGAGTGATCCATAAAACATAAATCCACATCTTTCTCTTTGCAACCTTGATTGATCCAAGAGAGTGATAGGTGGGGTTTCTGAGTCAGATCAGTTTTTTTAAGAAATAATCTTTTTTCCCAAACATAATAATTATTTCACAAAACAACTGATACCTCTCAAAACAATTGAATGAGAAAGAATTAATCTTTCCCAAACAAGCTCTAAGTATGAGAGTGATATATAAAACATAAATCCACATCTCTTTCTCTTTGTAATCTTGATCCAAGAGAGTGATAGGTGGGTTTCTGAGTCAGCCTAAAGAAGTCATGTGTAAAAATAATACTTATAATCCAAACTTGAAGGTTAAGGTGGGGGAAAAAACTACTCGAATTTATAAATCTTGGTCATATATATTAGCACTCAAAGTAAGTAAACCAATATAGATCAATTCTATAAGTTTATTACCCTAATTCTTTACTTTCAGAATTTTGTTTATGATAAGTTCTTTCAAGCAGTAAGAAGTATCTATAAATATTGTTTTATATATGATCTTATTCTTAATTCTTAATTAATTGAAAAGTCAATAGAAGTTTTTCAAATTTATTGAGGAAGCTGTTTGAAATCATTCTACCTAGTTTTCTAACCTTTTTTTAGTATGCAATTAATTAATCCTTTCAAAGAAAAATTAGGCCCCATAAGTGGCATATTCGAAACTCTTATCCTCCCTTGAAGCAATTTACTTACCACTACACTCATTTTGCGCATATATATTTTAGTAGCATCTCCTCATCACATGTCATAGACCAGACCACCTTTCAAACCAGGGGAAAAAATCAATGAATCAATGTCCCCAAGATGAAAACTCAGACAGCATAATTTGGCCGAGGGATCAAAAGAAACATGAGAATGAATACTAAAATACATCCAAACAGCATTGCAGCATAACATATTATCATGATTTGGAGAGACATGAAATAAAAATAGTGATACAAAATGAAACCGACCAAAGAAACAGTAATAATGCAAAATGTTGATGCTTTGATTGAACTTTTACTAGACAATCTTCCGACATCATTTATGTACTAAATAGATAGCCAAAGTCTCTTTGGCGTTTTGCCTGCATAATTAATATTTTTTTTCTTGTCTATACTGTATATGAAATTAATTTTCTTACAATTCTCTGTGGATGAGGGTAAAAAATATAATATATAAAACAGGCCTTCATGAAATAAGAATATGAAATAATAGTTTGTCTGTATATGCATTTTTATCATAAGAGTAACTTATATACCAAGTTCATAGCAAATCAGTAAGATTGTGACAGTGATGACCGACGAGGGGTTTGAATATATAGTTTAACATTATAATCTGTATGTATTTACAGTATAAAGGTTTTTTTACACTGTCAACCAATCAGAAATCATAATATATATGACTTTTAAGGTGGTTATTAAGATAAGAGTCAAACATTTTCAATGAAACCTATTAGTTTCTGATTGGTTGACAGTATAAAAAATCTTTACACTATCAATACATACCAATTAAATCGATAGTTTAATGTTTAAGCTTTTTTTTTTAAACCAAATGTTTACCAACAAAAATTTAAAAGATATTTCGATGGCATTTTAATTTTGATTTGAAATTCAAACTGGAATTAGAGAATTGTCACTAAAAATAACTCAACAACTAAAAGAAGGTATCGGTCTCTACAAAACTGAATCTATTAATTTCCAATTATTACCGATTTCTTCAAATTGAATGACCTCAAAATAGTTGTGTAAGACGTAAAAACTAGTGGATAGCGGAAGCTAGCTGATATTGGATAACGGATAGGCTAGTTGATAACAGATATCGGATAAGCTAGCAGATTAGATTTGAAGTGTTTGGTAAAACTAATGGTTGGACATGACATTTTTCCAAAATAAATTTTCTTTATTAAGGACATCAGTTAACATTTTTTTGAATTTATTTCCAGTATAGAACAAACAAACATTTCGATTAAACATTCTTTATGTTTTGTGATGAACTAATGATATGATCCCAGCCTTTATTAGAGCTTACCACAGATTTGTGTTTAGCCACATATAGTATGAATGAAAACCGTAATAATTATGCTTAAACTCATGGGGAAGAGCTAGCTCTAAGAGGCAACCATTCCACCCACAACCTTCTCTAGCACGTTGAGTGTATTAAAAAGCTTCGTTCTCATGATGAGACCTTTGTTGACCAGTGAGTCAAGTCTTGTTCATTCAAGTAACTTTTGTACACAAGTAGAAATGATGTTTATAGTTTGACAGGCATTTATAGTTTTTGATTGTTGAATATGAAGTAGATGTTCTCCTTATAAATGAAAGCAGAACAAGTTTGACGTGTAAAATGTTTTTTTGGTTTCTCAGGGTATCCGCCACGTACAACTGTAGAGACTAATCCCTCCCTCAAGAGTTTTAATGCTACTGCATTCCCAAGGCCAAGATTCGAACTCGAGACATCTAGTTAAGTTGTAAGAGACATGAGCCATCTCATCCAAGTGCTCTTGGGTATTGACGTGTAAAATGTTTAAGACAAGCGTGATTGATATTTTTAATAAAGAATTTGCACATGCACAATAGTGAAGTGAGGCAAATAGCTAGTAAACCGTAGATCCACATGGGCTCGGCTATGATATTATAAGGTAGATAAACAATACATCATAATGTCTGAATATAATTAACACCTTGCGAGTGTAATTAGCAAGCTATGAGAAATTAATCCTAATAAGATCTGTTTTTTAACTGCTGTTAGCTAGCATCTGTCTATCTGAACTAGCATACACACACTTTGATTAATTTACCTTTTCACACCAAAACTAGGAGATCCACAAAGATATTCTTTATGAACCTAATCCTAATAAAAAATGAACATAGCTGAGATTTGATTTGAGCATGTTACTGAACCCTGCCTACACATAATATGTTCTTCTATTTCTTTTTTTCTTTTCTTTTTTTGATAAAATGTTCTTCTATTTCTAAGCCAACACTTGGAATTGTTTATCTATATTCTATCTTTCTCTAAAATGTAAAAACAGGGCTTAATCCCAACGTTATTTTTTGCCACCCAAAATTATCCTATTATCACGTTTTCTTTTAACCAACTATTTCATCATCAAATTTTCTTTGCATTTAATTTATATGAGCGGTTACATTTTTTTTTACATTGTCAATCATTAATAAATTGTCGCTTGTCAAAAAAAAAAAATAATAAATTGTCATATTATTAATTTTTTTTGCCTCTGATTATAATTACTTTAAAAAATAATACATATCAAAATTAATGTCTTTTTCTTTTAGGAAACTATCCTAACCTCAATTATTCTTTATTTATTTGAATGGTAGACATCAAAGTTATGTTATATTTTACAAATCTTTTTAGAGTTTAATTAGTATGTATTATCAGTGTAAAGTTGTTTACACTGACCATCAATTAGAAATCATGATATAAATGACTTTTAAAATAGTTAGAGTAAGAATCAAACTTTTTTAATGATGTGATGTGCTCATGCTATCTCAAATATAAATATATATTGCACACTTGGAATGTATGTGTGTAAAAAACGAAAAAAGATAAGGTTAGGTGTTGAAATAGGTCAAGATGGGCCAAACTTTGAGTTAAATGTATATGGTGTATGAAAAAAATATAAAATTAAAATTGTGATTATTTAATATAAAGTGGTCATAAAAGTTTGGAATATCAGTAATATTTATCTAATTGAAATATTTTATTAAGAGCAAATCAAATTAAGGATATGTTTAATTAGATTCTTTTTATATAAAAATATTATTTTAATAAAATAATTGTTTCTAACTCCAGTAAAAAAATGCTTCTAATATCCACATACTTGTTTGATTGGGCTATCAGTGTATTTCACAAATTCATGATTCACAATTAATGTCTCACAGTTTAACTAACTAAACTGACTTAGAGCATCCACATCCCAGCACCCCACTTTGGAGTTCTTAAATAGGCCCCACCATTACGCGTCACTCATTTTTACTTTTAATAACTGAAGCACTCATCTCTCCAACCCAACAACTCCTAAAAAATTCTTAAATGGATCCCATCAGTGACTCATATCCTTACAATTACAATCAATTTTAATTAAAAATAAATAAATAAATAAATATCAGAGGTCAAGCACAACCACCGAGTGCTTGTGCAAGATCTCTCTCTGTTAAGCACCTCAACAAGCACCGTCCCCATTGCTTGGAATTTTTTAAGCATCGGTGCTTAAAACATAAGCACCCCACTTTGACAACCGATAAATATGGCCTTAGCACCTGTTTGTTTAAACTTTTTTTGACGTGTTGGCACTTGTGTTGGGAGAAAGCTCCCATGGAGCTTTGGGAAAAATGTCGTTCCAATGCCTCGGAACGTGGTTTTTGACTGTTTCCGTTAGGAAGAATCCTAAACAAATAGGCTCTTAATATGACAAAGAAATTGATTTTAACTTTTATGAAAAGCTATATTTTTTAAAGGATTAAATTATAAAAAACAATTTTTTATAAAAAAAAATTAAAAATAAAAAACACTTTTTATAAAATCACTTTTTTTAAACATGGTGATTACTGGCTAACCCAACCAAACGCGGACTAGTGTAGTGAGTAGCAGTGATGGCTAGCGCTGCAGAGTGGAAGTACTCATGCGAGAACGCTTCTGAGACCCTGGCATGGATCAAAGCCATCATCGACTTCATCACGCCTTTCTCCCTCTTAGTCAATTCTCATGTTGTCAATTTCTTCCAGGTTCATTCACATTCACCATTCTTTTCTATTATTAACTACACCAATCTTTCTTGGTTATCATCTAGCACTGTAATTACAGCTTAACAGCTATCACTGCTCCTTTTTTTTTTTTTTTTTTAAATCAATTGTAGTGAAAATAGTGATTATTAAGTTATGGAGCCAATGGTTATGATTGAATTTCAGGATAGACTATGGGAGAATGTTGACACGGAATGGATGGATTGCCTTCGCGGAGAACCTGTTCAAAATCTTCTCTTGATACCTTCTGGAGTAGTACAGGTTACTTTACTTACTAGCTTTTCAAATGTCTATCTATTTTGTATTGAATTTTCCTGTTTTATTTATTTATTTATTTATTTATTTCTTTGGAATCTAAATGTATTGAAGTGCCTTTTTCTTTTGGTTTGAAATTGGTTTTGCGTTATAGGATGGATAGATAATTGGACTAGAATAGGTTGATGGGATTTGCGGGCATTTGTTATATTGCTTTTGCTAGCTTTGTAGGGTATGTTTGGATAGTAGGGTATGTTTGGATAGAGGGGTTTGGAAGGAAAGGGAAGAGAGGTTTTTTTTCATTTTAAATAAACATTCTCAATTTGAGAGATTATCATGAAATTATCCCTTTTTTTCTAATAATTTTGTAACTCTCTTACTTTTTTGGGGGGGAAAAAGAATGAAGGGCAAACATGTTCCTGAAAAAAATAAAAGCACGGGGACATTTTTAGTCCCTAGGAAGAAAACTAACCATTTAGTTCCTGACATTTACAAACATGGGACACGTTAGTCCTTCTGTAGTCATAGGGAGCAGTGAACATAATATTAATTTAAGGGTTAGAGTGGAGTGAGGCGAGGAGATCCTTTATCACCATTTCTTTTTACTGTTGTGGTTGATGTGTTTAGTGGTTCAATCGCCAGATTTGTTAATAGTGGGTTGGTTAAGTTTCAGAATGGTTAACTATTGGTTAGAGCTGTCTATTCTGAAATTCTTCAATGTCATTTCTTGTCATAACTCATAAGATCAACTTGTCTAAAAGTGGTTTGGAGGGTGTGAATGTAGATATTCAGTGCTTAAGTGCTTTTGCAACATTAGCGGTAGTCAAATTCTCCAGCGGCTTCTCACTTTTCTAGGCATTCCTTTGGGAGGTATTCCTCGCGCTTTGGCCATTTTCCAATCTGGTGGTTTGTAAGATTTCTAAACTGATCGATTGTTGGAAGGGTGTTTTCTTTTTTGGGTGGTCGAATCACTCTAATTTAGTCTTGTTTGTGTAGCATCCCTTCATACTCCCTCGCTTTTTTTGTATCCTGTGACTGTAGCTTAGAAAATAGAGAGTTATGCGAGTTTTCCTTTGAGTGGGAGATTCTAGTCGAGACCACTTTGTTAGGAGGATGCGTTATTTTCTACTTTTGTATGCTTATATTCTCTTTTTTAAGTAATATGTTCTCTAAAAAAAATTGGTGGCAGGATCACTGGCCAACTTCTTTGAAGGAGTTCACTCTAAAATTAAGGTCTATGGTATTTCATCAAGAACAAGCAGATATAGACATGGTATGCTATCTTTGCCTAGTGATTTACCATTACTCTTATGAAATCTGGGAAATATCTTGTTGATTAAAATTTAATGAAGATTTTAAAGTAGCTGGATAAAAATAGTGATGAACATGGCTTATATGTTCTGTTTGGTTATTTCTTACTAATATCATGTGCAACCAACTGAAGATGATAGTTGGGGGATAGGTGACAAGCATATTGGTCAGTTATCTTGGGCAACTTTTACCATGAAAGAGTCTCTATTGGACTAGCATTGAATTTTCACAAGCCCTTTCTTTATGAGCCATTAAAAACGACATCAAATAGCCTTAATTTTTCAATTGGTTTTTTCGGTTATATCAAATCCTTAGTCCAATTTGCAATCCTTCATTTTAATTATCTTTTGATATTTTTTTGGTCAATTTTTTAATAAGACCAGATTTAGGCCTTTATTTTTTGCTCCGTTGGCAATTTGTGCAGGTTCAAAATAATGGTGAAGAATTTTTCTGAACTTAATAATCAGAAAGGCGATTTAAACACATTATATATATATATATTTTTCAAGCTATATTTATCCGAGACTTCTGTTTGACTGGGTTTTGGATTTGGTAGTCTTCATTTCTTGATTTATAATTTGTTTTGTATTTGCAGGCATTACCTGGCCTGCAAATGACTTCACTTAACAGTGTTCTTTCCCAGGGCATGAATGTAAAGAAAAAACACGAAGTGAGTCATTGATTATCCTATTTTATAATTGCTTTCTTTATGATCTTACAAGATGATGTCTTTAACCTGAGGTTTCAGACAAGTAAATCTTCAGTCCTAGATTTCGTTTTCTTTTTGAGCAAGAAATTTGTTGCCCTTCGATATCTCAGATAAAAAGAATTTCACGTGTGCAGGTAGAAGTTCTTTCTGCTGTTGTAAGTACAATTGCAGACAGTGTGAGAACTAATGCCATTGTTGATGTTGGTGCTGGTCAGGTGTGGCTTCATTTTCTTTTGTTTACATTTCTTATAGGCAAGATGCTAAACCTATATCTGTTTGGCAATTTGAGGACATCACATGGTTAAAAGTAATGTCGAAAATGAAAGTCAGAATATTGGTTGAGCAATGAGCAAAAGTCATGCCTTCATGTAGTGATGCTTTTGGTGTCTGTGTTTACAGTTTTGTTGTTTGCATTAGATCCTCCTGTGTCAAAAGTGAAAGTCAATGGTTGAGCAATGGGCATATTTTGTGACTTCCTTTAGTGACAATTTTGTCTGTGCATTAACTGCTTTGCTGTTTTCATTAGACCGCTCAATGTCAAAGATGAGGTTCTGTATATTGGTTGAGCAGTGAGCATAAATTATGCCTTTATTAGTGATAAATTGATAATGTTGGTGTGTGAATTTACTATACTTTTTTTTTACTTCATTCTGCTTATAATTTTTTATTATATTTTTAGGGTTATCTTGCACAAGTACTTGCCTTTCAATATCAGCATCCTGTCATTGCAATTGATGCATGTTCTCATCATGGAAAGGTTACTGATGCACGGGCAGAACGAATTAAAAAGTACTATGCATCACAGATGTTAAAATCTGGGTATGTTCTTATTTATTGCAATGTTCCCCTATGTTAGGGAATACATACTATCTTCTTAAAACGACTAACAGATATATAAGGCAAGAAGTGAACGTTTTGCACGTTAGGAATTCCAAGCATAAATGTCAATTTTCCCATTATGAATTTATAATTGAGGTAACAACTGATGTGCGGATATTAGTCTTTGTATGTTTGGGAGGGTAATTGCAATTTGAACATGCCTTGCTAGTTGTTCAAAGTTCTTCTTCTTATTATTATTATTGTTGTTGTTGTTGTTGTTGTTATTATTATTATTATTATTATTCATTTGTGTGTTTATTTGTTTTGCTCTAGATCAGGTATCCGGAGTTTGAATGTGCCAAAGACAATCACATGTCGTGTGTTGTCCATTGACTCATTGAAAACCTTGGTTGAAATGTCTTTGCCTGGAGATGATATCAAACAACCTAGGTTAAAGGGAGAAAATAAAAAAGATCAAGGGAAACTACATTGGCCCAGCGATGCAAACAAAAAACCTTCAACTGTTCTTGCTGGGCTTCATGCCTGTGGTGACCTTTCAGTGACTATGCTGAAGTGAGTTTCAAATTCTGGTTAAGCCTTTTTTTTCAACCGTGCTTTTTAACTTTACGAATTGTTTTAATTACTTCAAGTCTATGTCTATGAAGTAGTGTTGGAACTTGTCTCCAAACAGGTATAGGATGTCATAGTTGACTAACATCTCATTCATTACATTGTTCCCTATGTTAAAGTATCGTCTTCTCTCTGAAGTTATTAACACTATTAACTTACTTTATTGTTGGTTTTTCTCCATATAAAAATAATGAACAGCCTGTTTTATAACATTGTTTCTGTGTATGTTACTTTATTATATTTACTATCTATATCCTACATTCTACAAAGGTGTAATTCTCTGAAGTTATTAACACTATTAACTTACTTTATTGTTGGTTTTTCTCCATATAAAAATAATGAACAGCCTGTTTTATAACATTGTTTCTGTGTATGTTACTTTATTATATTTACTATCTATATCCTACATTCTACAAAGGTGTAATTCTTCATATCCTTTCTTTATTAGGACTTTCGTAGAGTGTCAAGATGTTAAAGCCGTTGTTAGTATTGGGTGCTGTTACAATTTACTATCTGAAGAAAGCATTAGGGATGATGGATCTCAATGTGGATTTCCAATGAGTCAAGCTGTAAAATCCACTGGCATATCACTTGGAAAATGTGCACGTGATCTGGCTTGCCAGGTAAATGATCTTTTTGGTTCCCCTCCTTCTCCCCTTCTCAACTTACTAGCATCCTGAATGGAGGGTAAAATAGTTAGAATGTTAAAAAAATTAGCTGTTGATTTATGGCGCTCTTAGCAGCAAGCAGCTTAGGGTTATGTAAATTGAACATCTTACTTTTTTATTATGGAAAATTAATGCAAAACCGTCGAGTAGTCTATTGTTTTCTTCTTTTTCTAGTGTTAACGCCTTTCTTAAGTGAGGCTTGCATTTTTTGTGCCTTTTGCTTTAAGGCATTAAAGTTCCATTACCTTTCACTTTTGACTACCTTGAACATGCAATGCCGCTACTGGATATAGTACAATTACTGCTACATAAAACTTATTGTATATGTAAAGTATGATTATATAAAGAACTTAAACATTCATAGTATAAATCATTAAGCTCAAATGAATAGAACATTTGTCACAAGTCTAGTGCACCATTCAAGTAAAACATAACAAGTTAAGGCTATAATCATGCATGTTTCCATTAAGGACATATGTGTAGCTTTTGCACTATGTATTTGAACCATATTTGTCATCAAAAGAACTTAACTGAATGAATGCTGGGGTTAAGATGAGGAGTACTAAAATGCATTATAGCTCATTTAGTACCGGATGCATTTTCTACATAAACAGAAATTGCAATTAGTTCCTGACTTTTCTCTGCAACTTAAGTTCTATGAATTTACTGTGTTCTTACCTTTTAAGTTTTAATATTAAAGTCATTGAGAGAAATTTACTGTACTAACTGCTTTTTATCTTGTTAGAGTGCAGAGAGATGGAGGAGCCTGGATATGCATGCTGGTATTCATAACTTTGAGTTGCATGCTTTTCGTGCTGCTTTTCAAATGGTACTGAATTATCATTTAGTAACTTTGTAGAAAAATATATTGAGTATTATTGATCATGTTCGTGAGTACAAACACTAAGCAGATTATATAGGCAACGCTAAACCTAATGGGCCAGACTAATGGGCCTAATACAAAATTTACAATATTTACAACACTCCCCCTCAAGCTGGTGAATGGATATCTATCATTCCCAGCTTGCAAGTAAGTTGACTGAATCGTTCTGTTGGTAAGCCCTTTGTTAACACATCTGCCAGTTGATGCCCAGAAGGAATGTAAGTCGTAGTTATCAGTCCGCTATCCAGCTTCTCCTTGATAAAGTGTCGGTCTATCTCAATGTGTTTTGTCCTGTCATGCTGAACAGGATTATGAGCAATACTAATAGCCGATTTGTTGTCACAAAGCAACCTCATAGGGCCTTCACACTTTATCTTCAAGTCATCAAGCACAATCTTCATCCACAATAGCTCACAGATTCCCTGTGCCATAGCTCTAAATTCTGCCTCAGCACTTGATCGAACCACTACACTTTGTTTCTTACTTCTCCAAGCGACAAGGTTTCCACACAAAAATGTACAATAGCCTGAAGTGGACCTTCTATCACTCACTGAACCTGCATAATCAGCATCTGTATAGGCTTCCATAGTTAGGCTTCCACCTCTTTTGAACAAGAGCCCTCTCCCTGGAGTGGCTTTGAGATACTGCAGAACACGCTCTACAGCCTGCAAGTGTCTCACCCTCGGATCATGCATGAATTGGCTCACAACACTAACCGCATATGCTAAATCTGGTCTAGTGTGTGCCAAGTAAATCAACTTCCCCACTAATCTCTGATATTGGACCTTGTCAACTTTAGCACTCTCCTCTTCGATGCTCAATTTGTGATTTTGCTCTATGGGAACACCTGCAGGTTTACATCCAAGTTTGCCTGTCTCCTTCAAAAGATCAAGGACATACTTTCTTTGAGAAATGAAAATGCCTTGTTTTGAGTAGGCCACCTCAATTCCTAAGAAATACTTAAGTTTCCCAAGGTCCTTCATCTCAAACTCTGCAGATAATTTCTCCTTGAGTAGTTGTCTTTCAACCAAATCATCTCCTGTAATAATGATATCATCAACATAAACAAGAAGTACAGTTAGTTTTCCTCCCTGTGAATGTTTGAAGAAAAGTGTATGATCTCCTTGACTCTGCTTGTAACCCAGGCAAACCATTGCTTTTGTGAATCTCCCGAACCACGCCCGGGGAGACTGTTTAAGCCCATATAAAGCCTTCCTCAATCTACACACTCTGTTTGTTCCACTAGTGGGTCCAAATCCTGGAGGAATCTCCATATACACCTCCTCTTCTAAGTCTCCATGCAAAAACGCATTTTTAACATCAAACTGGTGAAGGTCCCACCCTGAGTGAGCAGCAAGAGAGAGTAAAATACGAACAGTATTCATCTTTGCCACTGGAGCAAATGTCTCCTCATAATCAATGCCATAGGTCTGAGTATATCCCTTTGCTACTAGTCTTGCTTTGTATCGATCAAGAGTGCCATCTGATTTATGCTTGACTGTATAAATCCACCTGCAACCAACTGGTTTCTTGCCCCCTGGCCTCTCAACAATTTCCCAAGTTCCATTCCTTTCAAGTGCTTTCATCTCCTCATCCATAGCTTGGACCCAATTTGCATCTTTTAGTGCCTCTTGAACAGATGCTGGGATTCTCACAGAGTCAACCGCTGCAATAAAACTCTGATGCTGCAGGGAAAGATGTTTAGAGGAGACAAATTGAGAAATAGGGTATTTGGCACAAGACCTTTTCCCTTTTCTCAAAGCAATTGGTAAGTCATCAGGATCAGGGTCAAGAGTATCAAAACACTGAGAATCAAAAGTGGGTGAAATATTTTCAGCACTTACCTCCGGTTCGGACAATTGAGGTTGTTTCTGGACCAGGTTGGGTTTTACTCTCCTCTGATACACCAATATTGGCTCATTAGTTTTGTTCTTCGCTGGAGCTGAAGGTGCAGATTCCTGTAAAACAGAAGACAAAGGAAAAACAGGAGCAGAAACAGGAGGCTCATAAACAAGTGACTTAGGAGCAGGTGACTGAGGAACAGGTGACTCAGGAGCAGGTGACTGGTGTAGACGAGGACCAAGGAGGAGAAACTCGGACTCAGATGCCAAATTATTGCTCTCCCCCTGAAGCTGAGGGCGAGTGAAGAATGACACATGTTCATGGAAGGTAACATCCATAGAGACAAAGTATTTACGACTGGAAGGATGATAGCATTTGTACCCCCTTTTGTTAGGTGCATAACCCAGAAAGACACACCTGACTGCACGAGAATCCAACTTAGTCCGATGTTGCTTATGAACATGAACAAAGGCAACACATCCAAATACCCGAGACTCAAGACTCTGCATGATAGGGACAGAAGGAAAGTGTGAGATCATAAACTGAGCAGGACTAACATTACCTAGAACACGAGATGGTATCCTATTAATCAGATAGGCAGCAGTCAGAACTGCTTCTCCCCAGTATGAGTTTGGGACTGACATTTGGAAGAGAAGGGCTCGAGCAACTTCAAGTAAGTGGCGATTTTTCCTTTCTGCAACCCCATTTTGTTGTGGGGTGTCAACACATGTAAATTCATGGATGATGCCCTGTTTACTATTAAAATCGGAAAGGCTATGATTGACATATTCTTTTCCATTGTCCGAGCGTAATCTTTTAATGCCTTTCCCAAATTGTGTCTGCACCATATGATAAAATTGAATAAAAAGTTGGGGTACTTTTGATTTATCCTTCATCAAGAAAAGCCAAGTTACTCGAGTACAATCATCAATAAAGGAAACAAACCATCTCGCACCAGAAATATTAGAAATAGGGGCTGGTCCCCAAACATCAGAATGTATAAGATCAAATGGTTCAGCACTTTTCTTATAACTAGAAGGAAAAGTAGCACGATGATGTTTAGCAAACTGACAAATGTCACACTTGAAAGACTCAACAGACTGTTGTAAAAACAAAGACGGAAACATAGACTTAATTAGAGAAAAAGGAGGATGTCCAAGACGCTTGTGCTGAAGCCAGACCTGTGATGCAGGAGAGTGAGACTCAGACTGTAAGCAGGAAGACTGCACCTTCTGACCATATCTTTCATCAGACAGATAGTACAACCCTCCCTGTTCCTTAGCAACTCCAATCGTCCTCCCCGTGGCAAGATCCTGAAAAACACAATGAGAAGGGAAAAATGTTACTGCACAGTTCTGGTCCTGAGTAAGCTTACAAATAGAAATTAGGTTGTTGGAAAGTTCGGGAACATAAAGCACATTTTTCAATTTAAATGAGGGTTGAATGTCAATATTCCCAGAACCGACAACACGGGTACGAGAACCATCAGCAACAGTAATATAATGAATACTGGAAGGTGAGGTATAAGAGGAAAACAATTTGGAATGGAATGTCATATGATCAGTGGCACCAGAGTCAATAATCCATGCATTCTTAGGGATAATTCCAGAGGCACTAAAGGTGCGGGAGCAAAAACTCTTACCAGCCATATCCACGGAACAAGATCCAAAAAATCTTACTAAAAAAGTCGAGACTCGGTTCTGAAACAGTAGAAGGCAGCAGCAACAAAGAAGCACCGAGGCTTCAAAAATACCCACGAAAAAAGGTTCTCCGATCCAGATTTCAACCCCTCAAACGGACCGAGAACGTGCCGGCGAAGCTACAGTGAAAGTCGCGCGGCGAGACGGTGGCTGGAGGGCGGCGCGTGGGTTACACGCGCCGGGAGGTGAGCTACGCTGTGGAGGCGCGTGAGGGCGCGTCCGGCCTCCGTTGGCTGTGATTTTCTGGGTTCCGGTCGATCTTGAGGAGGCGATCCTCTGGGTGTTGTCGCCGGAGTGATATCAGCGGTGGACGGCGGTCAACGGTGGTGAACAGTGACGGATGGTGGGCGACGACCAAAAACGGGCACGATGAAGGTGCCAAACGCTGCTACGAAGACAGCCAAGAGAGCCGCAATGAAGGCGGCTAGGGTTTTTGTGCGGAAGCAAGATCCCCAAGACCGGGAGCTCTTGATACCATGTAGAAAAATATATTGAGTATTATTGATCATGTTCGTGAGTACAAACACTAAGCAGATTATATAGGCAACGCTAAACCTAATGGGCCAGACTAATGGGCCTAATACAAAATTTACAAAATTTACAACAAACTTTATTGCTATTTGTAACTTTATTGCAACTTTCCTCATCTTGCCGTTAACATAAATTAAAGAAACAAATTAGGTGGCTACTTAAAGTTGTTTTTCCTGCTTTCAAATGTACTAATTAATGAGATTCTGAGATCCAATACATCCGACTGCTTGCCAATCTTATTGTAGATGGGATATGATGGGATGATTGTAATACTAATCACATACTCGCCTTCCATTAAAATTGTTATATTGGAAAATGATTCATATTTGAGAAATTTAAGCAATGATATCTACATCGTCATCTATAAAAATTGACAAGCTAAGGATTTTATTCCTCAAGCAATTCACACAAACACTCTTTTCAAGTAGATTGGATTGCCCTATTTTACAAATGGGCTTTCTATTTGCTTCTTCTCTGTCTTTTTATTATGTATGTAGGAGTTTCCAAGTTTGTCTTGTTCTCCTTCCTTATAATATTTTCTTTTTCTTTCATGTCTTCTTTGTACAAAAAGATAATAAAATTCTTTTGTCAAAACTTATTTGTTAATTTTGTTTGTATATATATCTCAAAATTTTAATTAGGTTAGACAGCATTGTTTTATTTTGGATTTAATGAAATTTCATATTGTAATTTGGCTTTAAATTTTTTATTTAATGAGACATAAAAATACGAAATATCTTTTATAAGGGCTTAGCCATCTTCATCATAAACATAAAGGTGTTTATGTTTTTACCTTGTGCCTTTCTGTTTTCATGTGAAATAAGTTAAATAACATATATCTGTTCTTTTTCATTTTTAATGGGTTTATCTTGCAACTAAATATGTTTACGCACTTGACAAATAGAAAAATGACTAACAATGAAAATGAAGTTGATGACATATGGAGAAAGAATGGCTGTCTTATGATTTTTGACTGGGTTTGTCCTGTCTATACTATGCTTAAGCATTATGCTTAATACCCATTCTTGGTCAAGAGGCATTTTGTAATGCATCCGGCAAAATATTAGGGCAGTGAGACAGACATGCTTCTTAAAAATTAGAATAGACATACAATACTTGAATCACCTTGCGAAATATCACGATAATGTTATTCTTTTAACTATTGCATTCTTCTCTAGTACCTGGTATGATGACTCATTTTCCAATTGTTCTTTATAAACAATTCATTTTCCGTCTGTCACATCCTCTCTAGTTAGTTATATGTACAATATTTTTTCTGCTGAAGGTTCTTTCTAAATATTATCCGGAAGTTGTAATGAGTACTCCTTCAATTGGGCGTAAAGGGAAGGCTCTCCGTCGACGACATCAAAGGAGATCTGCAGAGTCCCAGCTGCATCATAAAACTTGTCACATGAGACAAAATTCCCCTCCTGTAATGCCTGCAGAATCTGAAAATGGTATATGAATAATTTCTTTTCTGAGAGTTTATGGCTGTTATGATTGGAAATCCTTTTTAAAGTTTATTTATGAACCTAAGAGAGTTAAGAAGTCTATAGAAAAGAGAAAGGAAGAGTTAAGAAGTCTATGGAAAAGAGAAAGGAAGAGAGCAAATCTACCGTGGTTGACTGAATCTGAACAGAAAAGGAGAAACTGCTCCTTCCAAGGGTTTCTCCTCAACAAAGGGGTTTCCCTTTCACAACTGAGCTAATGCTTGGTTCCCAAAACTAACAAATCTGGATACCCTCATCTGCCCTTTCCCACCTTATTTAAACTAACCTCCTGCTCCCATCTTTGATCCCATCTAACTAATTTAACTGTTCTAACATATTTGTCTCCCTTTCTTTAGCTTTATTTTTTCTTCCCAGTATATACCCTTCCGGGTCTCATCAGTTTACTTTCCATCCAACACCTAAAAGGTGGAACAAAGATAAAACTAGAGATAAAGAGAGATAGGGAATATGATCTTAAACTATGGGATGGAGTAATATTGTTAGCCTCTTTATAGCGAGCTAATGGCCATTTCAATGGGTTTCTTTGATGAATATGCAGGGAGATAGGCAATCTTTTCTTAGTTTATTAGTTTGTCTTGATTGTTCAGTACTTGTATTTTTGTTCTCTTTTAGGAGGATGTCTTTTTGCTTGTTCTTGTATTTCAAAAGTTGATATATGTCATACGGTACTTCTTACACATTTTACTTAAAAATAACTTCTGATTGTTCTGGCACTGTGTTACGTGCCTTTGCCTTTCTCATTGTGTTATAGATGGGGTTCTGGCCGCAGTATCAGAAATACAGGCCTTACCTTGTGAAATTCCTTCTAATGAAAGAGCTGCACGTGAAGGGACTAAATCTGCCGACAAATTTTCACTTTTTGAGAATTTCTGCCTGTCTGGATTATCTCATCTTGGCATCAAATGTTCACATGATATAAACCTTCAAGGCATATGGAAGGAAGCTGAACCATTTGCTGTAAGTAAATTTCAATTTCTTCTATTATTGATGTCATTATAATGCTCATTTTAGATCTTATTTGTACTTTGTCTAGGACTTTGTTTTCTTATTAGTTTTTTTTTTCTGGGTTGCTTATTTATGATATTTTTCCTACTTTATGTGCAATTTTAAATATTACTTTGCATAATAAGCTGGATTTAAATTTTATACAGCATGTGTCCCTGTGATTGAAATAAATTGGTTGCTTAGTTGAAAATGCCTGCCTTCTGATGAGAGTCAAGAATTATTGATTTTGACTTTTGAGTACATTGCATAGTTTGATGACTTATTTTACACGTTCTTTACACTTTAACGTCCATATTATCCAAACATGTCTGTGAATGTAAGAATTCAACCTTCAAGTGGTGAATGGGATGTAATGGTGGCAAACAAATTGATTGGCTGCTTCTTTAGTTAGATTATTTTTGTAAGAAATGAAATCATTAATCCAGCCCACACATTATTTTCATGTTTCTAGTCACCTAAAGTGTGGTTTATTTGGTTGTCTGGTTAATAAGCTTGGATTTATTAAGATAAGATTTATAGGTTGCACAGTGTGGAACATTTGACATGAAAATAAAATCTTTTAAAGGCAAAATCCTTTGGTAGATTGCAATATTTATTTACAGGAACTGTAGAATGTTGGTTTTCTATGTTGTAATTATTTTTTTTGAAGTGTTTATATCTCTATCCGTTTGTTCTGCTATTTTGGTACCATGTCAATATAATTTTGGTCATAAAAAAAAGAAGTTTTCTGCAAAACATAATGTAACTTCTTTGGACTGCATTTAGAAAAAGGTTACCTAGAATTTCAGTAAAACATAATTTTGTATATAGCTTTTAAAAGTTGTTTTATGCTGTAACCCAAGCCATAAAGAGAATTACCAAGTGGGCAAGTACTTATTAGTGTAGCAATTATGCACAGGACCTTATAGGACCTTATTGGTCTCTCAGAGCTGCTTTGGGGCCTCTTTTGGAAACTCTTATTCTGCTTGATAGGTTATTGTTTCTTCAAGAGCAAGGTAGTGCATTGGAAGCCTACTTGTTACCGATTTTTGACCCAAACGTATCCCCAAGAAATGTGGCCATAATTGCAAAAAAGATTGACTAAGATTTAAGATCAAGCTGTTTCTGAAAGGTAATCAGTCTCTGTCATTTATATGTATCTCTTTGCCATTTAATCCTGTTATCCCATCACAGCTCCTCTAATAGCCTTTGTTTTATCACTCTGTTGCTGCCTTTCTCTGTTGCAGGATACATCCCAGTCTTTTTTAAAGGACATGAAGTATGAAGAAGCATCTATTTTTAAGCATAAGTGGCTCAGCATCAAAAAGGTTTTTGTAGCTATATATACTAAAAATTGCAAATTTTGGCATGAAGGTTCTTTATTGGATCCTTTTTGTTTGTTGGATTGTTTTCTCTCACTTGTATTTGTTTATGTTTATTTTTTTTTGGATAAGCTCTCTCACTTGTTGATATTATTAAATCTGTCAAACCGTACAATGTATCAATATTACTTCTCCCTGCTCCATTGCCCGAGTTTCTTGTGAGTTTTAGTTGATTCTCAATATCCTCGCAGGTGAAGAGGGTCAAACCCATATGGCACAAGGCCAGGATGCTACTGCTATCATTCAATCCCATTGGTTCCCTCTATCCTTGTTGGAAAAAGGTTGTTACTCACCTGCACGGTTGGTTCCAGTTGTCTCACATCATGAGAGGTTACTTTGTTATCATTAATCATATGTAATGCCCTGAGTCGCTAGCTGGGTAATTAACTTAAATGTTGCAAGCTTGTCGAAGTTTTAAGCCCATGTTACCAATTTTTTTGTTGTCTTTCCTCCCTGAGGCATGGAATTTTGGATTACTTGCTAGTGTTCTATTCGAAATATATATTGCTATAGTTAGTTTCCAATGATATGTGCTGATAATGTGTAATAGATATGGGGATCCTCTGTGAAGCTAATAGTTTGAATCAAATTCTTCTATGCTCTTGCATAATTTTGTACTCTGATTTATTGTAGTTTTTTTTTTTTTTAAATCTTAGGCTATGAGAAATTAATTTCATTGTCAACTAGGGTAAACTACATGAAACACCATATGTTTTCTAGTGTGTGTTTGGATGAGCGTTTGATAAAAAGTGATTTTGAATGTGATTGATTTTGTAAAATTGTTTTGATTAGAATTGAGTTTGAAGCGAAGTGATTTCTGTTTGGATGTTTTTATTTTGAAAGCAAGTCTGATATAAAATTTAGTGTAAATTTTTCAACTCAACTCAAAAACTACTTTTTGTAGTTTCTAGTCAGAATCGTTTCTGGAGGCAAAATTAATTTTACCTGACAGTAACCAAATATTTTATTTTTATTAAAATCACGTTTGACAGTAAACATAATCAATTCTGAATGTTTTCAACGTGAAACCAAATACATTCTCATGCATGGTCACCGTTTCAGGTGTGTAACTTATTCCCCTCATAAATTATAATAGAACATCCTTGGTTATCTACTTCCAACTTCACTACTGTGCTTCCAGATTTGTTTTCAATCTCAACCATCCACTTCTTTTCAAATTATTAGTGAAAGCTGCAGCTCTAGCAATTGTATATTTTTGCACTTATTTTCCAACTTTAGTGTGTAAAGCCTGATTGTTATCCAAATCAATTCATTAGAAAAGTACTGTGAAGTTGTTGAAGTTTATAAAATGGAGATATTTGGATACGAGATTCTAACATAGGATCCTTATGTTGCCCCATCACTCCCCTCCCTAAAATAAAAATGAAACAAAAAATAATCAGAAGCTTTTTCTTGTATTTGCGAGAGGCTGATCAAACTCAAACATGACGTCAAGGCTCCCATCATAGAATTTGCGTTGAATATTTAGCTGGTATTTGCGCTTTCTGTTTTCATGCCTACTTTTTTGGTCTTACAGTCAGTCAACTTGTATTTTTTTTTTTTTTTACATTCTACCTCATTTCGGATAAACGAGATCTTGAATACTCCAAACTAGGTGTTTTTCCAATATTAAAATGTAACTATTGTAATAGTAATAAATTAATAATGAAAGAAAATAGGCATGACAGACTTTGCTTTGAGGTTGTTCTGCATGGAGAGTTTTTTCACAACTAGAAGATGCTATCTAAATAAGTATGAGAAATGTTACTATCACACTCTTTAACACTCTATTATTGATTTATTGGGTGGGTCTTATGTGGGATCCAATAGATTAGGTATGACCCACATGCGGTGGGCATTGCTCAATAGATATTTAGCGGGTTTCATATGAAATCCATCCAATAATATAATATGTCGGAGGGAGTGTGGTAGAGTGTATTAGTAGCTTTTCTCTGTGTCTATTGCAAGGTAGGATGAGGCTAGAGAATTATAGTAATATATATATATATATATTTTTTTGGTACATGAGAATTATAGTAATCTGAGATTGAACTATAAATGTGCGAGAGATACATAATTATGGCTGTCAGTCATGGACAATGAAGCACGGACACTCCTAGTTTTTGGGGTGTCGGCGTGTCAGACACGCGTCCGACGACGACACTCGTGTGACACCAACACGAGTCACGACACGTGTTCGACTCTTTTTGTCAGGTATCCCATTTAAAATTTATTTTTTTGGGCTCGGACACTTCTTAGACACTTTGTCAACACTTTTATTTGGACGCGACACCTTAAGGACATTGCTCAATTTTTTTAAAATATAAAAAGTAAAATTTTAAAGAATAAAAAAAAGAGTAAAGAACAAGACTCTTTTCATAATTGTTTCTTCCATTTCATCACTATTTTCCTCCCTCCTTGTATAACTCCTCTCTTCTTCCCAAACGTCTTTGTTTTCCCCACACCTCTACTTTGTAAAGAAACAAAGTACTCAAATTGTATAATGATGTAAAAAAAAATTTTTTTTGAGTTATCATCATAGGAAAAATGTAATGCTTAACAAGTTATTTTGAGATGATGAATATATAAATATTGATTTTCAATTTAGATATTCTATATTGATACCTATATTGAATTTTATTTGATTTCACACACACACATACACACATATTTATATAGCGATGTCGCGGTGTCCTATATTGTGGACATTACCAGTGTCCGTGTCGTGTCCGGTATCTGTGTTAGTGTCTGTGCTTCATAGGTCATGGACGCTTCTATTTGGAAGAAAACATAAAATATATAGCATAAATTCCTCTTTGACTAAATTTTAGTCATTTAACTCTAATTTCATGTATGAAATACTTTCCAGAGTTTCAAATTAGCTATTTGAGGTTTTAAGGAATTCTGAAATTTTAGTTAGTATGTAACCATTAAATATGTTGCAATGGCATGGCATTTTGCTTTTATGTCTTGTAAAACTTGTCTGAAGGTTCTGAAATTAAGCATGCTTTGTTCTTGTAGCTAAGGATTGATATTCTGACATCTTTTCTTCTCAGCCTCTTTTGATGATCACCTGTTGTTTAATAAATAGTTCAACACTTTCTATGGACCCTTCAATGATGGTGCTGTTATTTGTTAAGTTTTTGTATTATTTTACTCTTACAAGTGATGAATAAGCCTAATTATGCTGCCAGTTTCACTAGCTTGTTTATTGATATCAGAAGTATTACTTATATGCAATGTAATTTTAGAGGTGAGCCAGAATACTTGAAAAGTTACTTGCAGCCAAGGATATGTTCTTCAAAGTGATAAATTATTTTTCCAAATATTTATATTACAAAGTTACTTGGAACAGAACTATCAGCAATTTTGTCATGTAATAATCATGAGATTTTTTTGTTTTCTAACTATGTTTCTGAGTACAAAATGCTTATAAGACGTGTCCATGTAGCTTTTGTACAGTCTGTATATTCTTTGTTGGGTTGCTATATGCCATGGGGTATATTCTTTTTAGACCTGATCTCTATGACACTGATTTGATAGTTGATAGTTTAAGTGGATAACTCCATAGTTGGCTCTATTATAATTACAAACATATCTTGTCCATAGTATATATTAAGATTCCTAGGGAGATTTTTTCAGTTCATCAATTCATCTTTAGCCATTCCATCTAGCTAGCAGTTTGTCTCATTATGTCCTTATCTTGAAGCTGCAAATAGCCAGTCAAATTTGTTCATATTCACATGTTGATCGACCACACCAGTTTCTTGGTTATATTTGTCTTTAAATGCTTTAAACAAATTAGGAAATATTAATAATTACTCATTTTGGTTTGTTGTGTGTGATTAGTCTGAATCAAAGGTCGTATTGCATAGGTGATAACCTTTTCTTTGTCTATTGTGGTTGTAATGTTGGAAAGGCAATTGAAGACCAAGAGAGCATGGCCGTGGCAACCATAACTCCATAAGGCAACTTAATTAGACAATTGTCTTATGCTACGTACTGTTGTTAGTTACTATATCACATTTTCGGGAGGTTGGATAGCTCAAATGGTTTGAATTATGGGTAAAAGGAATTGGAGGAGTAGGAGATCAAGGTTCAAACCTTGACAAAGGAGAAAAATTAACATAACAACTAATTATTAACATTTACCTATAAAAAAAAAAAAACAATATCACATTTTCAAAGAATTAACTCATTATTATTCCTGAGTAGCCTGTTGGTTTGGAACTTGTCTTTCAGCCTACAGATACTCGGTTCGAGACTGACACCCTAGCAGCAATAAAAAAACTCATTATTATTCTCAATTATCGGTGGGTTTAAATTTTTTGCACGTTAACTAGCATCAAGAAAAATGTTAAGAGAAGAAATCAATATTACAATAATAATATTACACTATGTCAAAAAATTAGATTCTTTTCTAAATACATATAGAATATTATTGACAATAGTTATAACAGTTGTTATTATTATTGAAAGAAGTTTTTCAAAATTAAAAATACTTAATATGAAAATTGATAATTTACGGTCTCTTTGATAACTTTTTTTTTATTCGAAGCAAAATGACATGAAGGTTGCCATCAACAAAAAGAAGAATGACTTAAAGTACTTAATGTTATGCACATCTGTTAAGAACTAGAAAAGCTCCTTAGTGGTTTCAGATAGGCACAATATCACTTTCATGAATTAGACAAAATTTTCAACATTTAGGTTTGAATGGAAACTAACCATACTTGCATGTCACAGACAAAGGATTTAAAGGTGAACTAATTGAACAAGACTTTTCAAAACTTTAGTGGATTAAATAGAACGATTGGATATGGTCTCAGGAACAATGTTCATGTTCTTAATCTTATCATTTCCCAGATATTTGTGCACCGTTGTTCTCCGAAGCCAGACTTCATGTCGTGTGACTTTTAATCATGATTTCTAGTTTATACATGTGCTGTGATTTAATTACTCGTGTTTAAATTTTTTAATTATATTTGATTATTTTGTTTTCATTACATATATTTTCTATAGTTAATCCGTTAGTATAATTTTAACTTCTTATTTGTATATGGATTTAATTGGTTTATCTCATTAGTGTAAATATTTTTTGTACTGCCAACCAATTATAGATCGTCGTATTTTTAAAAGTGTTTGACTCTTATTCTAAGTACCTTAAAAGTCACACAAACGTCAAAATTTATATTTCTGTGGGCTAGCCTTAAATAAGTTTTTAGTCCCTTAAATATGTGTTCTTTTGGAATTTGTCCCTGAAAAACTTTTTGTGCTGTTACTATATAGTTTTCTTTCTGTTTCTTGGGGGATTGGTAAGGACAAGATGTAATACACTAAAATGGAATAACAAATTCTCATCGATAACCAATGCCGCACATGAACTAATAATTGACATGACATACTCGCGGTTGGCAAGTTGGAATGATGTGAGATCAGGACAGGTCCAAGGTCCAAGTAACTAAAGTCCTTGCTTTAGGCCTGAAAAAATATTTACACTACAAGAAAATATTTAGCTAGGGCCGGCTAGAGGCTAATATAGTGACGCTATTAGCGTCGGCCAGGCCTACGCTAACACTTTTAAAAAAAAAAACTTGTTCAAAGAGACTTTGTCGCAGAGTTCATTTTAGGTCTAAATAGGTGTTACACTGACCTCGGTCAAATCAGATGCAAAATACATGCCACACAACCACATATGCCTTACGCTGGCTTTTGACTTGGGACCTCCTTGAACACTAATTAATACCCCAGCCACACACAACCACACTCTCCTTCAACCCCAATGGCCCTGCCACACAACCACAACTCAAGCATGCACACTGCATGACTGCAAAAGAAGTCGTCACCAAATGAGATGCTTATTTATTATATCCAACTTCCTTCCAAATGGATTGGTTAATAGGGGTAATGGACGATGATATATTGATCGGATGAACATTGATATTCATTTAACTACAACAAGTATCGTAACATGACCCTTCTCTCTTACGTTTCTACATGTGCAATTGGAAGTATGGAAGTACTACAACATGCCAACATACCTGCCGGTACGGGTGGGAATAGACCGGGCCGCTCGTCAGGGGCCTATAATCTGACCTATTTAAGGCCTAGTCTGGCCTGACCTATTTAATAAAAAGGCTAGACCTGAGCTTTTCAAAAAGTCTTTTTAGTTAGATAGGCCAAGCTTAGGCTTATAAAAAAACTTTTTAAGCCTAGTAAACAGGCCTACTTATAAATAATAAATAAATAATAAATAAATAATAATAAATAGTAAAAATATTTTTTTATAAAATAAAATATAAAATAAAATACGTAATATATAATATATGATTTATAATTTAATTGATATTTTTATTCTTAATAATAATATAATGATGCAAATTATGCAAATGGTACGTAAAATTATATGATATATCATCATATCATATCATATCATATAATATTGATTTAACAAATGATGCAATTTGCTCTTTATTTATAGAATGTTGGTTTGCTTTACATGTATACTTTGAGAGATGTGGAACTAATAGAGGCAATTGCCAACTAGGAAGAGTCCTCAATGCAGAAGAGCCTTGGAAGGAGTTTCATTCTTTTGAGAATGGTAAAAAGACTCCACCACTCCTATGCTTGACGTTTCTAGACTCATGAAAGATGAAACCAATATCAAATTCTTATGGATTGAAATTGTTGATTGTGGTTTCATTCCTTCACTTGCTTGGCTCCATAGTTTCGTTCCTTCACTTTCAGAATATTACGAGTTCAGATATAGGAGTTAGTCCCACATTGCTAAAAGTATACATGTGAAGCAGACCATCATTCTATAAATAGAGAGCAAGTAGATGATCAAAGTACTAGGTGAGTAATTAGGAAGGCCCATTGGGTGCCTTATTATAAAATAGGCTAACAGACCAGACCAGACTTTTGAAAAGGTCAGGCCAGGCTTAAAAAAAAGCCTATAACTCCATTATAAGGCAATGTGGCAATTGAAGACCAGGAGCAGGGCCGTGGCAACCATAACTCCATTATAAGGCAACTTAATTAGACAATTGTCTTGTGCTACATATGTTGTTAGTTACTATATCACATTTTCAAAGAACGAACTAATTATTATAATCAATTATCAACATTTTGTGGGTTTAAATTTTTTGCACGTTAACTTGCATCGAGAGAAGTTTTAAGAGAAAAAATTAATACTACGATAATAATATTACACTTTTTCAAAAAATTAGATACATACATTGCTTATAGAATATTATTGACAATATCTATAATTTTTGTTATTGTCGAAAGAAGTTTTTTAAAAATTAAAAATTCTTAATATGAGAATTGATAATTTACATTACATTAAGTCTTTTTAATAAAAAAAAATATTCAAGTCCCCAAAATTTCTGGCCACGACCCTGTGGATAGGAATGAATGAGGAATCCTTAAGTTTTGGCATTGCACTAAGTTTAAAGTTTAAACGTCTAGCCATTATGAATAAACCTTTGTTGCCTTTGGGATGTGGCTAGCTTCATTACAGATGTCAGTACCATAAGGCATGTCATGTGTTCTTGGTAGAAAGATATTTTTCCATTTAGGCTTTTGAACACTTGAGGGTAGGGTTGTAATTAGTGAATGTTCTCTCTATGTTGATTCGAAGCAAAATGACATGAAGGTTGCCATCAACAAAAAGAAGAATGACTAAAGGTACTTAATGTTATGCACATCAGTTGAGAAACTAGAAAAGTTCCTTAGTGGTTTCAGATAGGCACAAGATCACTTTCATGAATTAGACACAAATTTCAACATTTAGGTTTGAATGGAAACTAACCGTATTTGCATGTCACAGACAAAGGATTTAAAGGTGAACTAACTGAACAAGACTTTTCAAAACTTTAGTGGATTAAATAGAACGATTGAATATGGTCTCAGGAACCAGTCATGTTCTTAATCTTATCATTTCCCAGATATTTGTGCACCGTTGTTCTCCAAAGCCGGACTTCATGTCGTGTGACTAATTTTAATCATGATTTCTAGTTTATATTCTGTGATTTAATTACTAGTGTTTAGAAATTTTTATTATATTTGATTATTTTGTTTTCATTACATATAGTTCTCTATAGTTCATCCGTTAGTATCATTTTAACTTCTTATTTGTATATGGATTTAATTGGTTTATCCCGTTAGTGTAAATATTTTTTGTACTACCAACCAATTATGGATCGTCATACTTTTAAAAGTATTTGACTCTTATCCTAAGTACCTTAAAAGTCACACAAACCTCAAAATTTATATTTTTGTGGGCTAGCCTTATATAAGTTTTTAGTCCCTTAAATATGTGTTCTTTTGAAATATGTCCATGAAAAACTTTTTGTGCGTGTTACTATATTCTGTTTCTTGGGGGGCCTGCCCCCTTTTAAATATAAAAAGAAAATTAAAATATGTGACAAAATATTATTAGTAAGTATAAAATGTAATACACTAAAATGGAATAACAAATTCGCATCAATGACCAATGCCACATACAAACTAATAATTGACGTGACATACTTGCGGTTGGCAAGTTGGAATGATGTGAGATGAGGACAGGTCCAAGATCCAAACAACTAAAGTCCTTGCTTTAGGCCTTAAAAAAATATCTACACTACAAGAAAATATCTAGCTAGGGTCGGCTAGAGGCTAATATAGTGTCAACTTGGCCGACGCTAAGAGGGAACTAATCAGCGTCGCCAGGCCTATGCTAACATTTAAAAAAAAAAAAACTCGTTCAAAGAGACTTTGTTGCAGAGTTCATTTTAGGTCTGTATAAGTGTTACACTGACCTCGGTCAAATCAGATGCAAAATACATGCCACACAACCACATATGCCTTGCACTGGCTTTTGACTTGGGACCTCCTTGAACACTAATTAATACCCCAACCACACAACCACATTCTCCTTCAGCCCCAATGGCCTTGCCACACAACCACAACTCAAGCATGCACACTGCATGACTGCAAAAGAAGTCGTCACCAAATGAGATGCTTATTTATTACTCCCTCCGGTCTATAATGTAAGCAAAATTTTCCAAATTTTTTGGTCCAAAATATAAGCAAATTTCAACTACTTTCATCTTATTTAACGAAGTTATTCTCAAATACCCTTCATTTAATATAAATTTTGTTTTCCAATGACTCCTTTTATTCTCAACAATACAAGCTTAATAAACAAGAGAAAGCGTAATTTATGTAACAAACTTAATTTTTTATTCTCAATGACTCGTTTAAATGAAATCAACTAATCACCTTAATATGTGTGTTTTATTCAATTTTTGCTTATAATAGAGATCGGAGGAAGTATATCCAACTTCCTTCCAAAAGTTAATAGGGGTAATGGACGATGATATATCGATCGGATGAACATTGATATTCATTTAACTACAACAAGTATCGTAACATGACCCTTCTCTCTTACGTTTCTACATGTGCAATTGGAAGTATGGAAGTACTACAACATGCCTGCCACACAATGTAAAGAAAAGTAAAACAAATGTAATGAAAACTAAGGGTACCATTAGTTTGTTTCCTGTTTCCTATTTCATTTCTTATTTTTAGAAATAATTATAATAAAAACAATTATAAAACTTGTAACCAAAAAAAAAATTATAAAATTGTCACATTTCTGTTTACTGTTTCCAATGATTTATACATGAAACACCGTAAATAACACAAAATGAAAATAATGACAATTTTATAATTATTGTTATTGTAATTATTTCAAGAAATAGGAAATGAAAACACGAAACAATAAGTGAACCAAACATGCCCTAAGGGGTGTTTGAGGATTTAGACTCCCCAAGTTTTAGGGTGCACAATTGTACATCCAAAAATGGAAATAAATTGGCAAATATTTTTGGTCCCTTGAGTTATTTGTTTTGTTCAAATTGGTCCATTAAGTTTTTTTTTTTTTTTTTTTTTACAAACTAGACCCTTAAGTTAGGTTCGGGTGACAAAATGTGACTATTTTTTTTTACCATTCCAATAATTAATAATTTAAATAATAATTTTTAAAAAAACAATTAATAAATAAATAGATTTTTTTTCTTTTTCAATCTTCTCCCCTTCTTCAGAAAAGGACTCATCTCCTTCAGCAAATAACCCATCTTCTTCCATATCTTCTCCGGCGGCAGTGACCACCAGGAGGCGGCGACGACAACTGGGAGGTGACAGCGACTCTGGGAGGTAGTGGTGGTGACTCTGGGAGGTGACGGTGGCGAGGTCTTTTTTTGCATTTTTTTCAACCTTCTCTCGTCTTCTTCAACGAAGCCACCAGCAAGGTCTTTTCCAGCGGCAGCACGACGACGCAATGGTCTTCTCCGGCGGCCGTTCACAGATCCGCAAATGTCTATAACTTGTGTGGACGAGAT
This sequence comes from Echinosophora koreensis, assembly GCA_035048595.1. NCBI lineage: Eukaryota > Viridiplantae > Streptophyta > Magnoliopsida > Fabales > Fabaceae > Echinosophora > Echinosophora koreensis. The sequence goes on along the minus strand of JAPCYP010000037.1, from coordinate 4,127,152 downwards.
TCTTTTAGTTACATGTCAGTTTCCCAATAGAAATTCCTTGGTATTAACTTGCAAGATTTTGAGAAATACCTTGCAAGAAACAGATTTGGTAGTGGAATAAGATAAAACAAGAAGAGAGAAGAGGAAAAGGGTAGGGAAATTGTGAGGTTTGAGAATGTGGGTAGTTCAAAATGCAATTCCACCTCCTAGAGTCGCCGCCTCAGCCTCCCAACCGTCGTCGCCGCCTCCCAGTGGTCACCGCCGGCGAAGATATGCAGCGGTTTGTTTGTTGAAGAAGGAGATGGGTGATTTGCTGAAGGAGAGAAGATTAAAAAAGAAAGAAAAAATCAATTTATTTATTAATTGTTTTTTTAAAATTATTATTTTAATTATTAATTATTGGAATGGTAAAAAAAAAAGTCACATTTTCTCACCCCGAACCTAACTTAAGGGTCTATTTGTCACAAAAAAAAAAAAACTTATGGGACCAATTTGAACAAAACAATTAACTTAAGGGACCAAAAGTGTAATTTGGTCAAATAAATTCATTTGTCTCTATATATCAAAGGCCGATATCTCCTGTAGTTTTCAGTTTCATGAAAATTGCAGAGGATTTTAATTTTGTGATATTCATACCTGGGGTGAGTTATAAAAAATATATTGGTTGTTGGTTTTAGTATAAATGCTCCAAAATTCATTAAGTACAGTTAACATGCAATTAGTGATTTCGTTAAAAAAAATGCAATCAGTGATTAATATTTGATCCTATGTATTATTATATAAGATATGATACGAAATGATACTAATATGTAGATAAAAAAAATTAAAAGATATAAAGATAAAAAAGTATATAAAAGAACATGAGTGATTTTTGTACAACAAAATGGAGATTTTTTTTAGTGCATTTTCGAAAAGCATGTATACAAAAAAGATAAATAGTAAGTGAGAGATAAATATAAATATATATGGTATCATACACGGTGTCCAAAATTTGACGTTTAAATAACATAACTGATAAAAGAATCAAAGTAGATGATACAATACATGTAAGATAGCACGGCGATCATTTTGTAATATTGGTGCTACATATATTACTAGTATGTGTTTGACTCGTGCAACGGGTAATAATTGGAGTTGAGGTTCTAGTGATGTGTGTTAGTTATTTAAAAAATTTCTTATGAATTTTAATTAGAGATAGATAACAAGGTGAAATTAAATCAATTGAAACATATTTCATTGTATTTTTTTAATTTGAGATCAAAAGTTAATTTGTGGAAAGAAATTAACCCACCCTTGTTTTTTAATTTGTTCTCAACTCCTCATTAACATACTTGTTTTGCATAGAATATTTAAAAATTTCATAATTCAATTATTTTAAAAGTAATTAATTTCAACTAATGTATAAACTAGGAAAAAACAAACAGCTAGATACAAACACCAAAGACAAACAATGAAACCTTAAGAAGTTAAGAAACATGATAAAAATGAAGATGGCACAATGAAACCTTAAGAAACATGTACCAAATGTATTTCACAGTGACAAATAATGATAAAAAAGGAGTTAACAATGCATGTGTTTCATCATAGTAGACAAATATAAAAGAGTAATGATATTCTAACACCTGATTTGGACACCTCCAGCGACACCTTGGTTAATCACGTGCAAATTTTTGGTTAATTCAGTTCATTATATGGTTAATGGGTCATCTGAAGCTTATTTTCCATAACCATATAAATATTTGGTTAATCACATGCAAATATCTGGTTAATTCAGTTCTTTATATGATTAATGGATCATTATGAATTAACCAAATATTTGTACATGATTGACCATATAATGAACTGAATTAACTAAATATTTGCACCGATTAACCAAGGTGTCAAAAGTTGGTGCCAACTTTTGGTGTTAGAATATCATTACTCAATATAAAAACCACAAATCACAGCCATGTTGAACAAAAAAATAGAAATACGGCCAACGATGTCAGAGCAACCAATGCTCATCAACCAGAATTCGAAATTAATGTACATAAAATTGATTGCACCAAACCTACACCTGAAATCAATTTTACTCAATGGAAATGCTATAAATTCTTTATTCTTGCACCAAACCTACAATCAATTTTTTTTACACAGTTTGGTAACAAACACATCCAAAATCTCCAAAATCACTTTCACTTCAACTATAATCAAATTTGGGCTCTTCAAAATCTTAAACAAACAAGCACTCAATTGGCATGTTCACCCTTTTAAGTTGTACTAGTCTTTGATGGCTTTTAGACATTATCTCTTAGTCGAATTAGAGATATCTGGAAGAGTTTATAAAAAAAAATTATTTGGGCTTAAAAAAGGTGATTTAAAATGCATTGGAAAACATTTTTCCGGGATTGCTTACACTATGTTTGGTTTAGGAAAGAAAGTGGGAGGAAAGAAAGTGATAGGAAAGAAAGTGAGTAGAAAATGAGATAATTGTATAATCGTTTGGCAGGAGAGAAAACGAAATAAAAGAAAAATAAAATTTTTCTTTCCTCTTATTTGTTTGGATAGAAAATGATAGGAAATAAAAAAACATATTTGTGAAATGACATAAATACTCTTAACTAAATATGAGATGTATTAAATAAAATAAAAATGAAAAATATAAATAAATTTAAAATATTAATAAATCAATAAACATTTAATTTTTATTTTTTAAATGACTTTTGGTTTTTTTTTTAAATGAAAAACAAGCCACTTAAAACTCTAAAGTCTAAAAGTTAAAAGGGGCTGCTATTTACACCTTGCAAATTGCTCCCTATACCTTGCAATCTATTTTTTTTTATTTTTTTCCAAAAATATCCTTGATCACATTACCTTGCAATCTATTTTTAATTTTTTTTTCCAAAAATATCCTTGATCACATTTCTTCCTCCCCCACTCTTTTTCCGGAAAACCCCATACCACACTTGAATGGGGCTTGTGCACGGCCCCTCCTTTCCACGGCCCCATGCTCCCTTTTAATCCCCTACTTCTTCATCTACTTCATTTTCTTCTTCCTGTTCATCCTGCTTCTCCAATCGTTGTTCTTCGACTGACTTCTCCTCATCCACCTTCTGCTTCTCCTTGTCGTTGTTGTCGATGGTTTCAACATTTTCGATGTTTATGTCTACGGCAGCGACGACGACAGGGGTGTTGGAATCAATGATTTCCGGAGCCCAACAAACAGAAACCAGAAAATGTGCACCAAGTAGTGCCACTTAGCCGCCAACAAACAGAGAAAGAAAGTGATCAATTTATGCAAAATTCATTGAAGTGTAAAATCCGGAAAATAATTTCTGGATAGCCTCCGGAAAACAAAATCCGAAGAGTTCTGGAAAACTAGATCCGGAACCAGTGGGAAAAACAAATCCGCGGGCTACGATAGCAACGTCCGGATTACAAATTCCGGACGTATTTGCTAAACGGCTTGAACGTCCTGAAACGAGAATCCGCGGACTGCCGGAATACAACATCCGAAAACAAACAATCTTCAGAAAAAAATGAGAACCAGCAAAGGGAAGACGAAAAAGAGAAGAAAGACTCTTCAGAAGAGAAGAGGAAGGCCGAGCTTGTGACGCCTTTTTTGCAGGAAAACTGGGGAGGGTCACGTCGCGGTGAGGGGAGGCAGAAAGCTCGGCCGAGAACGCGGTGTGGGGAGGGGAGGCGTGGCGTAAAGCTAGTGACGCCTTTGTTGCTGGAAACTGGGGAGGGTCGTGTCGCGGTGTGGGGAGGCAGGAAGCTTGGGGAGAATGCGGTGTGGAGAGGGGAGGCGCGACGCTCAAAGATGAATGGGGGATTTTAGGTTTTCCGGATGTGGTAGCTGAGGTGTGGGAAGGATATGACACTTAAGGATAATTTTGGAAAAAAATAAAAAATAAAAAGGCTGCAAGGTGAAAGGAGCAAAAAACACGGTGCAAATAGCAAGGCCCAAAGTTAAAATTTACCGAGAGACCTAACCTAAGCTTACAACTTACAAGGCCCAGCTTAGAATTTATTTTTGTCACAAGGCTTGTAGGCTGGCCACTCGGCTGAACAAAACAAAAAGGCCACACCCTAAAATTGAAGCGCACACAATTAAACCCTAATAATTGGAAAACAAGTCTAACATCAGTGAGTGCAGAACGATGCCGTATGGAGATGACGAGCGGCGCAACTGAGCACTACAGCTGCACGTGCGAAACGCAAAAACCCTATTCGTAAGATTCGTAATCAATTAAACCCTAATTTCTCCCACTCACCCTCTCTCTCTTCTTCTACTTCTTCACCCTCTTCACTCCTTAAACCCTAACCACCCCACCCTCACCGTCTCTGATGGCTAGGGTTACCCCAGAAACAGTGCAAAAAGCCATCGACTCTCTCCTCAAATGGCGCAATTCTCAATCCCAAACCCAAAAACCAAAGCTTTTCGACCAAGACGACGAGTTCGTTTACCTTATCCTTACCCTTAAGAAGATCCCTCCAAAGGGTCGCGTTAACCCTCACAAGATCCCTCTCCCTCATTCCCTAATGTCCCAATTCTCTGAAACTTGTTTAATCATTGATGACCGTCCAAAATCCAATCTCACCAAATCGGAAGCTCAGAAGAAGATTCAGTCCGAGAGTATTCCGATTTCGAAGGTTCTGAAGCTCTCTAAGCTCGCTTCCGATTTCCGTGCCTTCGAGGCGAAGAGGAAGCTGTGCAATTCGTATGATATGTTTTTGGCTGATAAGAGGGTTGTGCCATTGCTGCCTAGGCTTTTAGGGAAGCAGTTTTTTAAGAAGAGGAAGGTGCCGGTGCCGTTGGACTTGAAGAAGAAGAATTGGAAGGAGCAGGTTGAGAAGGCGTGTTCTGCGGGTTTGTTGAATATTAGGACTGGTACTTGTAGTGTTGTTAGGGTTGCAAAATTGAGTATGGAGAGGGATGAGATTGTGGATAATGTGGTTGCCGCGATCGATGGGGTTGTTGAGATTGTTCCCAAGAAGTGGGGGAATGTGAGGTCTTTTCATGTTAAGTTTTTGGAATCACTTGCTTTGCCAGTTTATCAAGCTGTACCGGATATGAAGCTGAAGATTGAGGGAGGTAAAGGTGAAGAGGAAGATGAGAAGGTGGAGGAGGATGGGAAGAAGGGGGAAGAAAAGGGTGGAGGGATTCATGATCGGAAAGTGGTGAAGAAGAAGGGGAGGATTCATCAAGTTAGGTACATGGATGATAATGTTGGTGAGGATCTTGTTGAAGATAAGTCAGATAGTGATGATGAGATGGATGCTGTTGTGGATGATGATTCTGAGAAGAGTGACCAAGAGGGTAGTGGTCAGTTGGTGAATAAGAAGAGAAAGAAAGGCATTAAAGTGGAAAAGGGGTATTTAAGTGAGTTGAGTAGTGTCAAGAAGAAATTGAAGAAATCTTCTAAGGAAAGTGGAAAACAGAAGAAGGACGAGGGGAAGGAAAATTTGATCAAGCAAAGAAAAATTAAGTTATCTGTCGAGGATGAAGAGTCAGGCAAAAAGGAGAAGAAGAAGAAGAAGAGTGTGGATGTGAAAGTAAAGGCTAAGAAAAGTAAGAAGACTGCATAAGCTGACTGTTGATGTCCAAGGAGTAATTGCTTGATGTGGCTCTGTGTAATCCTGCGTGGTTTTGCATATTGGGTCCTCGAGCAGGTTTTGTTTTGAGCATATTGTTTTGTAGCATTTACTATGTTCTGTTTCGGTCATTTTATCATTTGCTAATTGAAATTTTCTATACTTGAGCTTTAGAATGGTTCTCAGGAGGAATCAGAATATTGTTTCTCATTTTAGGGAGATCTTAAGTTATTTATATATTGCATGTTGTCATAAATCAACTTTAGAAATTGTGAGATGAAAATGGGTGCTTCACTTTAAGCAAAAGGCTTATCAAGAAAATGAATTGATCGGAGAATGTGGAGAACAAATCATTCTTTGTGTGTGTTGAGGATTTCCTCCTACACATCACATTGTGTTGCTTACTGTTACCCCCCAAAAGAAAGGTTAAATTGTGATTTAGTGGGAGTATATTTGAAAATATAACTTGTTAGCAAAAATTAAGTTAAATTTATAGGTAAGACCAAATTTAAATTATGAATTGTATTTGTGTTGAATTTGCATGCAGGTCTCTACTTAAAAACAACTTTAGGTTATTAACAAAAACTACTACTAGGCTTTGGCACTTCATTTCAATGTCTCATGGTGAAAGGCTAGAGCAAACAAGATCAGGAAGGGTCCATGTAATCTTAGGAGAGAAGTAGGAGCAGCAGCAGCAGTAGGCACTATTAGTATTAGTAATAGTAATAAGTAGTGGTGGTGGTGATGAAAGGGATAAAATTATGTCATCTATAGTGGCTTTGGCGGTTTCAATTTTTCTTGCTTGTAAGCGAGAACAAAGTTTCACATGTGTTACATAGTGGAACAATTCTTTCACTGAGCGGAATGAGTGATGTTGCTCCCTAATAATTTTTAAGGCTTGAGCAAACAGGATCTTTAGGGGTCTACGTTTCTTAGGAGAGAAAAAGGATCCGGTGAATAAGATTTTTACTAGTTGCTCCGAGCTGTGATTCACTTATTTCCATTTCCTTTTTACTTTCTTTGTGTATTTCTGATGCCTTTTCTTCTCCTGGGTTCCTCTTCTCCATTAGTTATCCTGCCAAAACCAAACATCTATGCTACCTTGGAGGTTAATTCACATGCAAATTCTTGGTTCAGCTAAAGGTAATTTGAAGACTAGTTAAGGACATTTTATTTTTATATCTATTAGGACTTCAGGAGTTAAGATATTTTAAGGCATTGAGAGAATGCTGATTTATAACAATTGGAGATAGAAGTTTTTACTTATATTACTCGAGATTAAGCTGAGTACCGAGTATATCTTTTAGGCTTTTAGGTTAATGACTGTATTTTGTTATATGTTGATTAGTGACTGTTATGTGGTTATTTAGACAGTATATATGTATTTTATATGGTCTGAGCAATTTAAGTGAGTCAAAGAAATGGTAGTGTTAAATCTAATTCTAGGGTGTGCTGTGTGATTCTATTTGTACTTAAATTGAAGATCTCTAATGGCTGTTTTTTGTTGAGAAATTTGGCAAAGGTACAATGAAGTCATTTGGAGTCATGTGAAGTAACAAGAGAATCTTTTAAACAATATATAGGTATTTTAAACGAGTCAACACATATGGTGACTAATTTAAATGAGTCAAAGAATGGTAATGTTGAAATTTAATTCTAGGGCGTGGTATGTGATTCTGGGAAGGTTTCTAATGGCTGCTAAAGTTCATAATTTCGAGTTATATTTATGATCCTGAATGTTAAGATTTAGGGGACAATTTTGATTTTTAAGGTTAGAGGTCAAGTCATGAATTAGAGGGACTCAATTTTTTGGATTTTGGTTTAACATAAATTAGAAGTAGTTCTTATTGTTATGTGGTTTCGGGTGGCTCAAATCTTATCTTTTTAACAAATTGGAATTTGTGAGTTTCATGATATGCAAATTGATTTTACCATGGACTATGGCTATGGATAAAATCAATGCTCTGTACTCCTCAATTTGTTTTTAAACGTGTTTTGAATTTAGGCTGTTGATACTATGTGTAAGGACGTCTTAAGTCTTAACAATAGGTTCATAGAGTTTCAAATGCAACATAGACTTATTAATGGGTTAAACTTAACGAGACTTGCGGATCATTTATGTTGAAGGCTTTTATTTTGACAATTTCAGCAGTTTAGGATATCCTTCTTTTGAAGGATCCTGTGGAATGACTTCAAGTCAAAAAGGGAATAATAGTGTGCTGCCAATAATTGACTATAATATGTGAAGTCGTGTATCTGTAAGGGATAGAATCATATGGCTATTTTTAAGCTACATGGATTCTTGGTGCACCAAGAGGGTTGAAAGACAACCACCTGTTAAATCCGTGGGCATGACCCTGGATCCAGATTATGAGAATCGATGGGCATGACCCAGATATATTATATGTAAAAATATTAATCCCAGGATGCATAATTCCCTAGGTGGAGTTCTAAGGGGAATGGATTGGCAGGGGGGTGGTTTAGAGATGGAGGAAGATGAAGCGATTATGGTTTGTCTTTGACGTGATATATGTAGCTTTATAATTCTATCCAAACGTTTTATATTTTATCTTTACAGATAATGCTAACATTAACGTTTGCAGTTACATGAGCCTATTTGACTTTATTATTGGCATTTTTATTCTTTTTCAAGAAAAAAATAGTTTGATGAAAATTGATTGTATCCAAAACGGTTTTATTTAAATGGTGGTAGGCTTGCTTTAGGTTAAATTTCATTTCTTTCTTTCTATATTACATATCTATTTCTATGGAATTTTTTTTTTAGTGTTGTCCTGCTTTTTCAGTTTTTGAATGCTAAGATTAATGGAAAATGGCAAATTTGGAGCCATCTATTATTCTGTACCTTTGGGCACCAATTGTTCAAACAGTTCAAGTATTGGTTTTTCAGAGTTGTAGGAGTGAGGGGCTTCTATGGGATTAGGTCTCGGATTCAAAACTCTCGATCCCATTCAGTTAGGACGTAGGATATATTAGTCACCTATCTAGACTCTTTATAGGCATTTTGTCAGATATGGATTCGAAACACAGGTATCAAGAGTACATATGTTTGCTGGTCTTGGTAGTTAATTTTATCATCTTAGGACTCGTTTGGTGGTCAGGATAGGATAGGGGCGGATAGGATAAGAGAGCAGGATAGAAGTAGGATAAGATATGAGCAGGATAATTTGTTATCATATCCGAATGTTTGATGTCCAATTGTAATTTTAGTATGAATTTTAAAATTTTCGTTTTTTTTTTTTCCCGAATGTTTTCATATTTTTATTAGATTTAAAATTTTTTTTTATAATTTTCATTTTTTAAGTTTCTATATAAAAAGACAAAAATTGTCCTTGTGATAAAATTACATATTATATTTTAAAATTTAAAATATTGTTTAACTTAAATTAATTTTTTTATAATTTTAAATATTCATTTTTAGTTTTTTACTTTACATATAGTTAAATTATTAGAATGTTTTTTTTATTTATTTTTTAGTTTTTTAAAATAATATACGTAATAAAATTAGCCTTGTGACAAAATAAAAATAATTTTTAAAATTAATTATTAATATTTTTATAATTTTATGTTTTTATTATACCTTTTTTGCAACCATATTATATTTTATTATACGTTTAATTATTTTATATATAAAATATTTTTATACTTTATTATACCAGTGTTATTAAAAATCGAACCGGTGATCGACTCGGTCAGGGCACTGAGTTAATGGGTCACTGGTTCAATCGGGTTCAACCGGGGGTACTGATTGACTCGGTTAATGAAACCTGGTATATATTAAATATATATAAGTTTTATACTAAGTATGTGTATGTATAAAATATTTATAAGGCATATACCATGTGATTCATGTGGCCTAGCGGTAATGAGCTTGCATTCCCTTGACAAGGTCTTGGTATCGAATCATACTTTGGTGAGTTTTGGCTATTTTCGGTCATTCTTCGTGAATTGATGACCAATAGCACGCCTGCAGTGATTGGTCAGCGTGCCACCCACCCCGGTTTAAACCGGTTTAACTGCCAGTCGAGTCAGCGGTTTAAGCCGGTTTAACCGCGGTTCAGTGATGTCATGTCTAGTTTGATAGCCTATCCGGTCCAATACGCTGACCGGACCGGGCCATGGGTCCGGTTTCCGGTCCAACCGGCCGGTCCAGTCCGAGTTTAATAACACTGTATTATACTCTAAATCACCTTATAGGATAGGTGACAGGATAGACTTATCCTATCCTGCTGGCTCACCAAACAACAATTTCAGACAGGATATGATAGCTTATCCTATCTTGTCTCTCTTATTCTGACCACCAAACGAGTCCTTAATGCCCTGATTAGTTAGCTTGGAAGCTTGCTTAGGGAAATTCTAGGGTGAGAGACCCGATAATATCTCTCACCGTGAGCAACCCCTCTCTTTGCAAAAATTTTATTATTTTACAATCCTTAAGCTTTTCAGCTTTAAAAAGTTCACCCCTCCTTCCCTCATTACCTCTCCCCTCATCCTCCTTCAAGCTGCTCCCACCCTTCTCTGTCAAGCAGGTTCCACAACACCACTACCCAGGCATCAAAGGTGCGGTGGCCGCTAGGTTGACGCGGTGGCTGCGCACGGGAGGAGGAAGCTGCGTATGGCGGTGCGTTCTGGTTCGGGGCGGGATGCTTCTCTGCTTCCGTGTGCGGCGGAGCGAGATCGGCGGCGAAGGTGATGACATGCATTTCTCCAGCAACTCTCCGGCCTCCCCTCCCACTCCCACCGTCACTCACTTTGTTCAGGTATCTTCTCCGGCAAGATCTGCTCTGCGAGCGACATTTTCTCCACCGGGCCGTCTATCCACCGTGCCACCTCCGGTGGCGGTCATTCCTTCCCAAAATCAGTTCAGTTTGTCGACGATTGTGGTGAAACCGATTACAACAAGAACCCAACAAAGATTAGAACCGATTACTGGAGTTAAATGATTACAAGACCGTGAAAATAAGAATCGATTACTAGAGTAGAAATTGATGGTGTTAGTTCTTTCTTTCTCTGGTAGTCATGAAGCTTTGTCTGAGTGTTTGACTTGCTCCTGTTCCAAAAAAAATGAGAAGAAAATGAGGAAGAAGAAAAAGAAATGTACCAGCTTGAAAGCTTGAAGGCGACAGAGGGGATGGAGGGGAGTGAGAGAGAAGATGGGTCAAATTTATAAATTTAAAAAAGATTAAGAATTTTAAAAATAATTATAAATTTATTTAGATACCCCTCCTTTTGGTCTCTTCACCGTGAGAGATATGGTAGGCTTTCCCACCGTAAAAGCCGCCGCTAACTTAAATGATGCATTGCTTGTAGACTTTTTAAGTTCATGTTTTTTTTTTTTTTTTTAAAGCTACTAGAATCTTTATTTGCAACCATTCTTATAATTGTTTATACTCCGTGGGGCATTGGCTGTTGGACCGAATTACCTGCAAGTGTTTCTTATTCTAAATATATTTTGCTAGAAGTAATTTCCAATATTTTTGCTAAAAAAAGTGATAGTAATAGATATGTGGGGATCACAGACTCTCAGTGTAAGGTCCTTTTAGAAAGCTACTAGTTTTGACACAGATTCCTCATTTTTTTCTTGACTTCATATTTTACTTTTGTAATCTGTTGTGTTTTTATTTAGTATAATAGGATGTTAATTCCCCTGTCATATACGTTTAAGTACATGAACACCCTTTCAATATGTTTTTTCTTCTTCCTAGGCAAGATCACCCTTTCAACTGGGTAACTTCTATCCTTAAAAATAAAATGCCCGCGGTTATCTGCTCCCAACTTCACTTTTTATGCCTCCAGATTTGCCTTAAATCTTAATCCTCCACTTCCTTTTTTAAAATTATTAGTGAATTCGGTAGCTGTAGAGAACTAGAGATTGTATTCTTTGTGCTCCCTGCTTATAATGGATACAAAATTCTAACTTAAAAATTCAGAGAGGCCCGCAAACTAAGAGAGAGAAAAAATAATCAGAAACATCAATAAAATTTCTGATTGGATTCTGCACTTCTGTGATTAGCTAATAATAGCTGGAATTAGTTTTTCCTGTTTTCCCTGTGTAAGGTTTTTTTTTTGTCTTAAGAATTATTTTATTTCCATGTTCTACCTCACACTGGATAAGGACCTTCATGAATACTCTAAACTTGGTGTTCGTCCAAAATTAAAATGTTATTGTTGTAATAATATTATAAGATAAATGGTCCTGAAAATCGCTGGCTTGGTGTCCTTGTGGATTGAGTTTCTTAATAGCAGGAAGATACTACCTAAGTACCTATTGCAAGTCGTGGATCCAAGAGTCATAATTTTGAGGTTTGAAGTTTATGCTGAGATTGAAATTTAAATTTAGGCGTGAGATACATAATTAGTGGTTGTCTATGTCGTGGAAGAATGTACTTAATACAAAACATCATATTTCATGTGTTCAACTAGTTTTGCGCTTCCTGTTCTGTTGTTATTATTAATAGGCTTAATTGCACTTTTGGTCCCTTAGGTTTGACATATGTGCGATTTTGGTCTCCAAAGTTTCAATTGTGCGAATTGGGTCCCCAACGTTTCACTGCCGTTACAATCAAGTCCTTCCGTCCACCTTCCATCCAAAAACTAACGGTTGACCAGTTTGACTCCTAACTGGCGTGCTGATATGGCAAAATTGTTGCACATGTCCCTCACGTGACCTCCATCCCCCTTGAATTAGGGCACGAATTCGCTCCCAAATTACCAAAACCAGTCTTCTGCTACTGCTCGATACCCCCATTGCTCCACTTCTTCATCTTCATCTTGTTGAGGCACTGAAATGGGAGATTCGAATGAGTATTCTTCTGCAACAACTTCAAGCGCCTCCAAGAGTATTCTTCTGCAACAACTTTGGGGACCAAAATCGCGCATATGTCAAACCTGGGGGACCAAAAGTGCAATTAAGCCTTATTAATATTTGTTGGAAAATTTTGCACACCAAGGTTTAAGGATGAGAACACATGAGGCACGTCATAAAGAAAATAATAGAATGCAAGAATTTATATGGTTTGACATGGTCTGCCTATGTTGCCACAAGGACAGTAAACACTTACAAGAAATACTCTTACTACTCAAGTAATCACTAACACTTTCACTCATTGATCTTGGATGCTCCAGCACTTCACAAGGTTTCTTTTATATAGTAGTGGGATGTGGCTTTTTCCAAAAATGAGGAGGTGAATATTAATTTCTCTCCACCTTTTCAAAGTACTTGAAAATTGTCATCACCTTTTTTCAAGCATGAATGTGAATTTTACTATGTTAAAGATAAACTCCATGACTATGTATGATACTTGTCATCAAAATGGCCCTGAAGTATTGTCCTTTTTGCTTTTTTTTCTTTTTTTTTTTTTTTCTTTTTTTGGTTTCCCAGGAATCCTCCGTGTGTAACTGCGGAGACTATTGCCTCGAGTCGGGTAGGACCACAAGGGCAGCAAAGCTCCCTCTCAATAGTTTTAATGCTGCTGCATTTCGTTTTTTATTTTCTTTGAAAATTTTAGTTGTTAACCCATCCATATTGAATCAGTTTAGAAGTCCAAATTAAGTATTTGATTTTTAAAGGCTTTAAGATACAAAACTTCATGCTTAAGTATTGTAAATGTTGCAATGGCACTGCCAAACATTTTACTTTTAGTATTGTTAAATGTCTACTATAACTTTTCATAAGAAAAAAAAAAAAAAAAACACAAAAGGAGTATATTGACTTTCCACGAGATTTAACCTCCTTATACTCTTATTTTAAAAGTTACACTTTCCTCTCCCCCTCAAGGCCTCGGGAGGTTATTGTAATTTAAGTATCACTCTTTACAGGAGATAACTGTAATAATAACATAAATTTTAACGGAGGTTGATGTAATTTCTGAAATAAAAGGAGTATAAAAAATAATTAAATCAAAACTTACGAGAAGTCGATTAATATTTATAAAATAAAACTGACTGCTAACTTTTTAGAGGTTAAGCATGCTTTGTTTTGTAGCCAAGGGTTTAAATTCTAGCATGTTTTCTCTGTTTTGCTTTCTTGCGGTGATCTTATATATTGTAATGCTATTAACAAAGTTCAACGCTTGTTATGGATTCTCAACTCACTCAATGACTCTGATGTTATTTTCACTCTTCTAATTAATGACTCTGCTTAATCATTCCGCAAGTTCTCAGTCACACTGGCTTGCTTATTTGATATCTGGATTCTGGACTAAAATGCAAATACGTGTCGGAAATATATACTTTGGGAGGGGTCTCTATATATACACTCCCATCCCCCGTAATATCGATTGTTCAAGACTGAGTGTTACAACTTACAAATGAAATTACGGATATGTAATTTTAAACGAGATATCTAAGTGGAACTGTCGGCAATTTGTCATGTAATAATCATGATGTGATTAAAAAATTAAATTGTCATGTAATAATCATGATGTGATTATGTGTTTTATAACTTTATTTCTGAGTACGAAATGTTACAAGACGTGACCAAGTAGCTTTAGTACATTCTGTATATTGTGCTTTGTGGGTTGGGATTGCTATATGCCATGGGGTATATTCCTCTTAGACTTCATCTCTTTTTGATAAACAAGAAATTTATGGTCATAGTTGGGCTAATTTATCCCAAAGTTAAGGTATATTTTCAGGCTCAATGGGTGTTTATAAAAATACTTTCAATAAATAATTTATTAATAACAATATTTAGTAAAAATCAAACTCTGATTTAGGGTCTATTTATTTTAGATTTTGATAGAATTGATTTTAAAAAAATAAATTTAAAAAAATTGAGGTTGAAAAAAATTAATTTGTGTTTGGTAATGTTATTTTAAGAGTGAGTTTGAAGAATTATTTTTGTTTGGAAGATAAAGTAAAATTACTTTTGAGGTATAAATATAAATAATTTTGTGAGTCCTACACTTAGAATCAATTTTAGTGATCAGCTAGAAATTATCGCTTCTCTTCAAATTAATTCCACCAAACCTAAAACCCATTTTTTTGGGACATAATTTTGTAAACAAATACTTCAAAATCTCCAAAATCACTTTGACATCAACTATAATCAAATTTGAGCTCTTCAAAATCTTAAACAAACAAGCACTTAATTGGAATGTTCACCCTTTTCGAATATACGAGTCTTTGATGAATTTTAGACATTATCTCAAAGTTGAATTAAGATATTTGAAAAAGTTTATAAAAAGTTTGTTTGAGCTTACAAAAGTTTATTGGAAATGCATTGGAAACCATTTTTCCCGGTTTGCTTACTGAAACATGCAAGAAGTATATAGCTTCATAATTAGCTATTATTATAATTACCAATATGTCCTGTACGGAATATTAAGATTCTTAGGGAATTTTTGTCCAGATCATCAATTTCTTATCGGTCACTCCATCTACCAGTTGTGTCATCAAATCTTTATCTGGAAGCTCCAATAGCCAGTCAAACTTTATCATGTTGGCATGTTGATTAACCACACAAGTTTCTTGGTTATATTTGTGCTTAAGTGCTTCAAACAAATTAGGAAATTTTAATAATTACCCATTTTGGTTTGTTGTGTATGATTTCTTTATCAAAAGTCCTATTTGCATAGGTGGTATAACCTTTTCCTTGTCAATAGTAGTGGTTGCAATGTTGGAAAGGTAATTGAAGACTAAGAGTGAGGAAGCCCTTTTGATAACCATGATATAGGTACGAAGTATCCACCACCATTAGTAGTGACTAATCTCTGTCGGGGAACCTGTTGGGCACACAAGGTGGGTTCTCGAGTCAGGATTCGAATCCCTGACCACTTGCTTAAGGTGTCCAAATCCCTTATCACTTGGACCAACCATATGTTGGTAGTGAGGAAGCCCTTTGTTTTGAAGTAAAGATATTTTTGGACATACAATTTGAACATTTTGTATAGACATCGTAGAGCTTATGAGTATCTTGAGAGTGATGATATACATGATTAGAGAGAAGAAAATAATAAATAAGTGGGGATGAGTATTTTTATATGGTATTGGACACCATTTTTTGTTTGAATATCATTACTCTTGTTTTGGCATTGCACTAAATTTAAAGTTTAAACGTCTAGCCATTGTGATTTGTGATGATGAACTAATCCTTTTGGATGTGGGCGGCTAAGTTACATGTGGCAGTACCATAAGGTATGTCACGTGTACATGCTTGAAAGATATTTGTCGTTTTAGGCTTTTGGTGGATTTTCTTCTTTCCATTTTGACTGTGATAACAAGCAAAATGCCATGAAATGTTGCCATCAACAAAAAGAAGAATCACTGAAACTACAGCATTTGATGCACATCCGGCCTGTTGAAAAGACTAGAAAGGGTCCTTAATGGTTTCAGATATGCACAAGATCACTCTCATGAATTAGTCAAATTTTCATCATTCAGGTTTGAATGGAAACTAACCGTATTTGCATGTCATAGACAATGGTTTTATATGTGCAGTTAAGTGAACTAGACTTTTCAAAATTTAGGGGATTAAATAGAACTATTGGATTTGGACACTTGATTATGTTCTTATTAGTTATGAGATTCTCTCATTAATTCTATGTATCGCATAATGATTTCGTTGTTAAACGTTTTACATACCAAGTCCACTTCAAAAAAAGTCTTGTAATTATAAAATAAAAAAATAAAAATTGACGAACCGTGCATTAAGGGTGCGTTTGGAAGAGTTTATAAACAACTTATAAAAATAATTTATGATAATAATTCCTAAGCAAATAGTTTTATAATCTTTTCATAAACTGTTTTAAGCTTATTTCTATAAGCTTGTTAGAGAAGCTTATGAAAATAAGCTGTTTTTAGCTTATTTGAAAAAGAGCTTATTACATAAGCGGTTAAATAAGATGTATACCCAAATACACCATGAATAACTTGTGTAGCACATATCCGTATCATGTACCGGATAACTATGTTCTTATCATCATTTACAAGACAATTATGTACCATTGTTCTCCAAAATTGAACTTCATGTCATAACCTTTAATGATTATTATTTCAGCTTGGTTGCACACATACTGCATTCATTCCAGATTACGTTGAAGTTAAGTCATTATTGTAGGAGTTTTAGTTTGTCTCTTATTGTTTCCCTGTCACATTCTTCTAGTTCATGCATCAACTGAGATAGATTCCTTTGGCACAAAAGCATGACTTCGTATTAGATGCCCTATTATAATTGGCTAACACTCCTAATTTGACCTTAGTCACCACACACCCTTGTGTGGGATTTACATTGAAACAAGAGTCGTATAAGGCTAGCTCAAATTTGTAACCCTTTTATTTCGTCTAGTGGGCTCACTTTCTTCCTTTTGTACCTTTTAACATGAAAGTAGTTTCTACCACTAGTTATTGGTAATTTGATTTGTGCTAGCTAAGATTGGTGCACGGTTCCCAACAAATACCCGTAAAGTGCATATAAAAGAGTCTTATATGGATGAGTGCGTTTCACTTGAAGTAGTGGTTGGGCAATCTTTCACTAACAATAACAAAAAAATGTTGAATTTGCTTCAATCTTTCACTAATATATCGGCTTTCACTAATTATATTATATTATATATTTTTCTAGACTTTTGATATCAAGAAGTTATAATGGATCCCGATCAATTCGAGTCGAGCTGGATGGACTTATATAAAGAGACAAAGCTCTCTCAGTATCTATTTTTTTCTATTCATAAAACTCGAATCTAAAACATTACTTAAAAGGAACCAAACTTAAGCCACTTGGAGTTAGGGACATTGAGTCTTATATGGATGTGTGCGTTTCACTTGAAGTAGTGGTAGGGCAATCTTTCACTAACAATAACAGAAATGTTGAATTTGCTTCAAACTTGGCTTCAATCTTTTATTAATATCAGAATCTTTCACTAATTATATTATATTATATTGTATCATATATAAATTTTTTTTTTGTCAAGACTATATATCTGGGAATCATAATAGACTCCAACTAATCCGACTCGAGCCGGGTGAACCTATATAAGGGAGTAAAGTTTTACTTAACACCTATTTTTTTCATTCATAAAACTCGAACCTTAAACATTGCTTAAGAGGAACCAAGTTTCAGTTGCTTGGACCAGAAGACTGTGATTATATTATATTACATATATGGACTAATGTAATGAAGCCATGGCCTACATTCTTTGACAAAACTAAAACCACAGTTTCTCATCCAGTCTTGATAATGCAAATGGTAGGCCTGGAATAATTAAGACAGACGTTGATTGAGTTTACCCAAACAGTGGGAAGTGGCGTGCAGCCTAGCAGAAAGACAATAGTTCGATCTGTAGATGATTTAGATTGGATTAGTATGTGCAAAATTCTTATTAACAAATCCAGTGTTCTTTAACCAGGGTAAAAACAAAAAATACTAAACTTGGGTTTTGTTTTCCTTTATTTTCTGTTATTTGAATATTCATAATACAACTTTCAAACCACGCACCACTATATCTGCATTTAATTTCGGCTTTCCATATAATATATGACATTATCCAACCTCTTACACACATAAAAGTATAATGAGTTTGGATTCCCTTCCATTTTTCCTCTCATGTTATGAGAAAGAAAGACACAAAATTAAATTCGAGTGTACCCTACAATTAAAAGCAAATTTGATTTTATATTTTTCTCACTCGTAACATGTTATAAAACATTAGAGGAAAAAAAAATAAAAATAGCTTAATCCAAGTACAATGCCCTACCAGATGTCAAATCTAAATCAACAAAAAAAAACATCACTGTTATTTTTAGTATATCAGAGATTCAGGGAGACTCTGTTCACAATTAAAACCTGTCATCTCTATTCAAATTCTCATCACCTTATAACCAGTATTTACTTGATTACACTCAAGTGGCCCCAAGCCAATATTACACTCTAGATTCCATCTTTTCTGCAAATCAAGTACCACTTGTACCACTGTGTATAATTGATAGGCCAAGTCAGTATCACGCGTGCACTAGTACTGTACAATGCATGCATTACTATTAAGTTTTGGTTAGTTAGATTGAATTTGAGTCAGAGAAATTCTGATGTTTGGAACATGAATTCAATTGAGTTTGCTCACAAAACTCTTACCCCACCACCGTTTCAAGAATGGATTCCCTACGGTCATTTTGTGAATGCAGAAAGATTTTGTTCATTGATTAAATTTTGTGTAGGATGAATATATTAATATAAATATGAGTGTATAGAATTCTGATCATAGATTAAAATATGCGTGAATGCATGAAATTTATAAATACAGGAAATCCAGATGGTCAACACCAAATTTCTTACGAAAACCACACTGGCCTCCACACTCCCCTTTCCATGAAGACATTTATGCCACACACGTGACCCTCTTCCCAAAATTCAATACCTAAAAATGGGGAACCTGTATATACCTAACCAGAAAATATTTGAAATAGTCAAATTTGCATCCAATTGTATTGTTTGCCAAACATGACATCAAATTCCATAATCCCACTATTCATTTTTTTTATATGATTGTGATTGGACACACGGTTTTAGTCTACCTCAACACTATTGTACCTCTTTTCAACCATTGTTATTATATATAAAAAATATTAACGAGTGTCCTAAGGATATTGATTAATGAACCAATAAGTATTTATTAAAAAATGATGTATTCAATATTTAGATAAATATTATTTTTTGTTTTTCAATGAAAACTTGCTTTTATTAGTATCATTAACCAATTCCCCCAGAACATTCGTTAACAGGACCTATTTTATATTATTCCACCAATATCCCTATTTTCTTGATGGCTTCAATTATAATTCATAGATACAATTTTCTACTATCTCTCTGTTTATGGATTGAATTTGAAATCATAGTAGCAGGAACTTGTCAATTAAGTTGACTTAGAGGAACTTAGAAAATAGAAGTTGCACTGACAATCAAATTCACGTGTGGCTGTATGATGTTATATATCCCCTGCCTATATGTTCTGTAGCAAATGTAGCTTGAGCATATATGAAGCAACTTTATGATATGGATTTGAATCTTCCCAAGTAAATATTGTCGGTGTCACTTCTAAAAGATTATGAATCCATAGTGATGGATTTTCTTTCATGTTTCCTATACACATTCTACATTTTCTTTTAATGCGTAATAACAACATTAAAATAGTATGTTTGAATGTTTGATAATGTAACCCTCACACGACCAAGTAGAACTAATTCAGAACAGGATATTTATATAATTTTTCTACAAAAGTTGCTTATTGAAAATTTACACTTTAGACATCGTCGTCACCAGTGGCGGATCCAGGACCCTGAGCCAGTGGGGGCAATATATTTCCAAAAGAGTTAATAATAATTGTCATCATACAAGAGAGAATTTCATAAAATTTTGAGCAAACCCCTAATTTTGAGCATATTAAAACCTTAACTATCGATATTTGCAAATAACCATCGTCAAGAGAAAATTTCATAAATTTGACTTCATAAATATGTTACTCATCATCCTAATTGCATAATCAATCAAACAATTTGATAGAAATAAACTTACATACAAAATCCCCAAATTTCAAGATTTAACAAACTCTAACAATAATGGTCCATAACTAGAAACAATGGAATGAGAAAGACTAAAAGAGGGCTGGACTTGGACTTGCGCTTTAAGTTTTGTGAAATTAATAAATTAATTAAGTTTTATGACTATTTTAATTGATTAAATTTCATTATGTAATTATTTTATTTGTAGATCAAAATAAATGAAAAGTAGAGAAATGGAGCAATTAGAAATTGAAGAGGAGGCTTACGTTTTATTTTAAAAATTGGTATTGATCAATTGATGAGGAAAAAAAGCACGTGGGGTCCATCGATGAGTTAATGAGGATTCACATATCATTTGCCGGTTCTGCACTTTCAGGATAAAACATCCATGAGCCCACGAGAAGGCTTTTGCAACTACAAAATTGAAGAGTTTTAAAAACTTAAAATATAAAGAGGGGAGCAGGAAGCTGCACCGTTTGAGTGTGTGCAGCAGGAGCCACACCCACAGTGCCACACCGCACAACTCCAATTACGTGAAGGGAAGAAAAGAAGGGGAATAAGGGAGTGGCCATGGGTGCAAATATCTCGTATACATGGGGGCAAAATAGTGGAATATAAGACACTAGTAAAAAAACTTTAAATTTCGCTGGGTGCAGCTGCCCACCCTCACCATAACATAGATCCGCCCCTGATCGTCACAATAGTCAAAATGACTTATCCAACATTGTAAGTGTAAAGTTTTTACATTATTATTGTATATGTGACTTTTAAGATTATTATAATAAGAATCAATCCCCAGACCAAAAATAAAATAAAATAAGAATCAATCTTTTTTAATAATGCGATAATTTTTAATTGGTTAACAATATAAAAAACTGTATATGTGTAATTTACTTATTTTTGGACGTCTCACCGTATAGCATATTAAGCTATTTAGTATGCAATAACTACGAAGGGTTAAAAGAAAATCTTTGCATTTTTTTAATTACTTATTTAACTTTGCCCTTTCAATGATGTCCAATGTTTTTTTTTTTAAGTTTAAATTTCTTTGACAACACTTCAATGTACTTTGGCAATTATCTATTAGATAAGACTTAGGTATAGTTTCATAAATATTTGTAATGCTATTTTTCAATAAAAAACATTACATGCATAACATTGTAAAAGAAAACACATATATAACATCTCATCAATAAAAATATAACATATATAACAACTGTTACACATATTCCATTCTCATTGAAAAACATCACAAACACTTAAAAAAGAAATACCTACATTTTGCCCTTATTTATATCGGGATTAAAGCAGTATGTATTGTCAATATAAAAAGTTTTACACTAACATCCACTAATAGTTTAACACATGTGCTTTTAATTTAATAACTAAGATATAAAAACAAAAATAAAATCTATTTGCCAAAATCTCATTAAATGACAGTGTAACTCTTTTACACTGTCACTACATAGAAATTAACCTCTTTAAATTGTACATGCATAAGATTTAAAGTGGGAAAGTTGGTGTCTATATACTACCTTTTTTTTATAGCAAATCCATGTATTACCTTAAAATTAAAATTCTAATGTTGCTTCTATTTTAAATTTAATATATACGAAGGGTTAAAATAAATTCTTCGCATTTTTAATTGCTTATTTAACTTTGTTTTTTCTTTTTCTTTTTTTACAACTTTAGCTTTGTTATATATAAGCAATATTTTTTATGAACAAAAATGATAGCTAGAGAAGGCAGTCCCAAGGCTACAAAGTAGGGTACCGATGGCATATTGGGGCTGCTAACAAAGGCCCAACTCAGAGGATTACTACCGCATAGGCCCAGACCGCAAGCAGGCTCACTCAGTTGCAGCCACTCAACTAGTCCCTGAGAGCCAGGGGATCTCCCTTGGGATGGTTTCCCATCAAGAGAATTTTAATGGTGTCAGGGAGATTCGAACCCACACCAATTAGAGAGTGAGAGTACAACTCCAGATCTTTAACCTCTTATGTCAACCCCATTGACTAAGCAATAACTTTTTAGTTTAGATTTCTTTAACAACACTTCAATGTATTACTTTGATGATTATGTATGGCGTCATCTAACATGCACCCTCTAAAAAAGATGTGCATCATACACCTTTAATCTCAATCGTTGATTAGTGAGAAAATATGTTGATGAGCAATTTGTTACTAGCTGACCCAATTTTTGAAGAAATTTGTGGATATTTGCAAATAAGCCCCTTTCCACCTCACCCTCCTCACCTATTCTCCCTTCTCAACCTCAGTTTCATTTGTGATTGAAAGCTCACCACCACCATGTCACCACTGCCACCCGTACTCACCCTTCTCCACCCCGATTCCATCTAAAGAATCGGATCTCCATCATGTCGAGCTTCTTCCCCATCGGTCGCAATCTAGATTTAGTGATGCTAAAAAAAAATGAACATGAACTATGAACACGATCTTGAATGAATTGGAATTCAAAATGGGAGAAGAAGAAGAAGAACTTGTATGAGAAACCCATGAAAATGAACAACCAACATGAAACATAACCTAGAAAATGAAAAACCATCATAAACTTATAACATAATAAGAAAATGAACATGAACAATCTAGAACAACCAAGAACATGAACCTCAACAAATCTCAAAAATGAAAAACTCAAAACATTAACATAGGAAAACACACAAAATCCGAAGACGAACAACAATAAAAATGAAGTGGTTGCAGTTATAGATCTGAACCCACATCCATCTTCTTCCCCACCTTCGCCTCTGGCATCGACCCTCTTGTCGGTCACCTTCAACAAATATAGGCTACCATAATAGATGTTACAAATCTTAGCGTTTGCAGTGTTACAGATCTACAACGACTCTTCTTGATCGTGTCTCTGTCGTTTGGCGACGACGTTTAGCGTCGGAGAAACCCAGGTGGTGGTGGATCTAGTCTTGGAGGAATGGTGGCCTTCAATGCTTTCACGGCAAAGCAATGACGGCCATGTGTCTGGATTTGTGAAACAATGATGAGGAATTTCTTGCAATTGAAGGCTAATTGAAGCTGGTGAGAGGTCGGGGACATGTTGTAGTGATTGGGGCCATTAAAGATTTCATCTTTCCAAATGGGATGATGGAGGGGTGGATTTACAAATACTAAAATAGTGGGCCATTTCTATAAAATCTTAAAAATTGCTTGCTATCAGTAAAATAAGGGGGGTGCAACTTGTACCAAAGTAATGGGAGTGCATGCTAGCACGCAACAATTATGTATATTATATGGGTATAATATTTATATAATTTAAATTATAGATTCATCTTTGGAGATGACTTAGAACCGATAGTTCATTATTTAATAGATATTTTTGTTTTAATACTCTATCAAAGAACCACCAATATTTGTTGAATGTCTTCCTATATAACGGAAGACTATTAAGAAGAAAAAATGGTTTTTCCCAAATGAAATAATTGTTATGGGCTTCAATTTGAATTGAATAATAAGATAGATAAATCTTTGTTTAGATTGGTAGATCTTCTCATCAAATGAAAGATCTCCCATATCTATAAACAATACATTTCTATCCCCCATGCAATGTTATGTTGCCATGTGTTATATTCCCTATGCACCCATGTGTCTGCTAAGTGTCGACACTACAATTTTTTTATTTATTATTGTGTTTATAAATTTAACAAAAAAAGACGAAATAAAAATAAAAAAATGAGGGAAAATTAATTAATTAATTAAATTGAAAACAAATTTTTGAATTTCATTTCTGAATTTAAATCAAATATCAAATAAGAAACAAAATCTTCAACCAATAATTAGTCTTCAACATTTGGGTTAATTTCGAAAATTTAAATTTAAAATGTAATCAATTTAATCTCATTAATGTTATCTAATTATTTAATTTATTTCAATTTTAATTTCAAATTTAAGGTCATACAAAATGTATTTACGTAAATTTTATCAAAACTAAAAATAAATTGAAATTAAAAAATTTTAATTTTAATTTTAAATATAATTAAACTTATCTAATTATTTAATTTATTTCAATTTTAAGGTCATACAAAATGTATTTACGTAAATATTATCAAATTTGAATTTAAATTGAAATGATATAAATTGAAATTAAAATTTTAAATATAATTTATCTTATCTAATTATTTAATTTATTTCAATTTTAAGGTCATACAAAATGTATTTGCGTAAGTCTTGTCAAAATTGAATTTAAATTGAAATTAGATAAATTGAAATTAAAATTTAAATGTAATTTATCTTATCTAATTATTTAATTTATTTCAATTTTAAGGTCATACAAAATGTATTGTCGTAAATCTTATAAAAAAATGAAATAAAATTGAAATTATGTAATTCAGAAATGTATTTAATCTTATTTTAATGACTAACTTTAAATACATTTTAGGTTATTTACGTAATTCTTATCTTTAATTTATTTAAATTTTACTTTCCAATATAGTAAATTTGTTTTAAAAAATAACTTATTCTAATTACTTACCCTATCTCTTTTTATCTTTTTTTTTTAAAAAAACGACTAACACTGTAACAACTTATTTACAATAATTATTTGTTTATAGATTTAATTTCAAGTTTGATATTTGATTTAGATTCAAAATTGAAATTCAAAAATTAATCTTTAAATAAGATTATTTATAATTAATATCGTATGCTTTCTCTTACCCACCATAAATAAGTTGGTTGTTCATACTTTATACTATCGTGTTCACTACTTATGTTCCCTTCAATTTCCCATTGACTTAAGATGGCATCTGAATATACTTATCTTGATGACATAATGCCTAAAAAGGTTTTATGCCCATCAATTACGTCATAGTCTCATAATATAAAAAACTTGATCCTAGAAATATATCAAATTTTATAATCAATATTTTTTATTTCCCAATTTATTGAATAGGTCCTTTAAACTTAACTAATTAAATGATATTCACATGCACTATATATTTTATATAGATTTGTGTATATTATGTTAAAAACTTTATATAATTGATGTGTCGAAATTAAAAAGTTATTTTATAATACAAGAATTGTTAATCAAATAATTTAAAAACCATCCATAATTGCACGGGATCAAATTTTAGTCAATAGTACATTTCAGACTATCAAGCCTAATTTTAATATTTTGTTTCCATCAAGCAAAAATATCCATAAAGCGGGTTATTTGTCCAATTTAGATATTCATGATAAAGAAGTACTAAACACTCTTTCATTTTGGATAAGCTTTAAAAAAAAAAAAAAAAAAGCTTCTTCACCTGTCAAATAATATGGAAATAAAAAAAAGTGAAAGGTTAGTATCCCTATATTACCTTAAAGTTTCTAATATTGCAGTCCTGTTTTAAACATTTCATGTACAGTAACTTCATCAAATATTGACTTCTTCCTTTTAAGTATTAAATGGAAACAAAAGGCCTTCTCTTCAACCTAATGGTAGGTGAATAATTCAGCAAATTGGAGCATATTAAATTTAGGATTTAATTGATATATATGGATAATGTAAATATTTTTTATACTGTTAACCAAACAGAAATTGATATCACATTTAAAAAAATTGATTATTATCCTAACTATCTTAAAAGTCATTTTTATATTGATTTATGATTGGTTGAATGTATAAAAAAAAATATATACACTATTAGTGTATATCAATTAAACTCTTAAATTTATTGAGGAAAAAGAAAAAAGCCAACCATCAAGATTGATTTCTTTCATTCCCAAGAGTTGCTCAAAATCTGAGTTTATGTTTCATAAGGGATGTGAATATTGTTGAAAAAATAATGAATAAAATATATAAAATAGACAAATAAAATAAATATAGAAAAGATGAAGAATATTAATAATAAGTTTATAGTCTGAGACGTGTGAAAACACACTGTGCTTATGGATTATTTCGCCCACCCATAAATAATTGTGTCAAATTAATTGTGAAACTCCTCCTAGGATATAACAGACTCTTTCAGAATAACAATATTATTCTGGGTGCCAGAACATCAAGAATTACATCAACTCTCATGCATAGAAAATAGAAAATAATTATTTTCCACGATAGAAAGAAAAGCTTTTGAGAAGAAAAGATATCTCCAACTTCACCCACTATATGATGAAGCCTTTTTCTCTTCTCTGCAAAAAGTGAAAGTAGATGAAACACAAGATTTTATATGCATATGAAAATGTATCAAATAACAAATATTTATTCCAGTCACTCTATTGACCATGAGTGTATAGTGTATATATATAGAGATGTTAGAAGCCTCAAAAAAATGTTTTCACCTCTTAATTGTAATAATGATAAATTATTTGTAATAAAGAACATCAAACGGCTGAAATAGGAGAGCAATAAAATATACAATTAAAGATAATAAAAATAAAATCAAAATATTAATAGGAATATTAATTTTAATAAATGGTAATAAAAGAGATATTTAAATCAAATTATTTTGGAAATATTTTTCCAACAAATATAATTTACTATCTACTAATGTATGCCTAAATAAGAGTTTGTAATAGTTGGATTAGAAAGTAAAAATTGATTAGAATGTATGATCAATGTAAAGAGTTTTTTTACTAATAATTAATCATATATTCTCACGTCATTAAACTAATATGATTATTCTAATAACTATTTTAAGAGTCAAACATGAGATAATTAATGTTTGATTGTTTGATGATATAAAAAACTTTACACTAATAACATATTAAATAAACTCGAAAGAATGATTTTGTCTATCTTTTAGCAAATGATAGGGTGTATGTTCTTCAACCATTCATAGAGGGTGGGTAGAGCATTTCATTGTGATACTGAAGTTAGACGTATCATGAATAATTTTTTTTAATTATGGAAAAAAATAAGCTCAAAAGAATTACAAAGACTGACCCCCTTTTCAACTGTTGGGTTAATAGCATGATTTTAATAAATCAGTTAATGCTTAATAAAACCATAGTGTCAGCCTCGTGAAAAAGAAAAATAACATCAAGTGTTTGTATTTACCTATTTTTAAAATCTTATGACGAAATTGATCACCTAACGGCCTAACTCCCCTGCTCTCCTATGAGATTTCAGCACCATAAAACTAATTTGATAAATAATGACTCATATAGTTTTGTTCTAAATAAAGGGCATTCAAGAAAAATCTTGTGGATGCCAGCTTATCACAACCATTGGAATACAACATAAAGAAAAACTCAAATTATTTATCACTAGGTTTGGGCCAAGCATGCTTACAAAATTCCATTAATTAAGGATGACGATAAATCATAAAACTAAAATAATAAATTAATGGAGAGGAGAGAGAGATCAAGCAGAAGTGGACAAAACTAAAATGACTGACTTTGTCATCACTCATCAGTCATCACTAGTGAGCCCTCCCTCGAGACTGGCAGCTAGCTGCTTCTTGCCTTATTGTGCCATTTATTACATTCTTATTAAATTGTTAAATACATTTTATAATTTTAAAATATCTAATTAAATATTTATAGTTTTATAAAAATTATACACAAGCTTAAAATCTTAAAATATTATTAAATATGTAACATCAACATTAAATGACTTGGGCTGACTATAAATATACATTAGCAGAGTCTAAGTACGGTTGTCACCCACTAAAGATTTTTTTCTCTTAAAAAAATATAGAGACCTAAATTGTGCGATTTTTTATTTATTTATTTATTAAACTATCCTCATTCAACTTTCAGCAAATAATTACTCAACTTTACATCAACGAAATTCTTGGTGGATTCTAGCATGAAGTACCACTTTTAGTGGTATACCCGTATACCACTAATATTACCTATCAAAAGACCATTTTGCCCCCTTCCTTGTTCCCTTCCCCTCCCCATTGTTCCCTTCCAGAACCTTCTCCACCCTCTCTTCTCCGCCGCCGCCGCCGCCACCACGCCCCACTCCGTCCAGATCCGCACCACCCCATCAGATCCGCACCACCCCATCCATGGCAGACCCGCCGCTGTCCAGATCCGCCGCACCCGTCAAGCTCCGACGCGAAGAGGGAAGACGAGCAGAGGGAAGACGCGAAGAGGGAAGACGAGCCACCCCATCCATGGCAGAAGCACCGTCACTGTCGTGGCGTCCCCCACGAACCTCCGTCCAGATCCGCACCACCCCATCCATGGCAGACCCGCCGCTGTCCAGATCCGCCGCACCCGTCAAGCTCCGACGCGAAGAGGGAAGACGAGCAGAGGGAAGACGCGAAGAGGGAAGACGAGCGGAGGCGCGGGCGCGACGGCGACGGTGGTAGCTCGCGAAGCGGAGCACGCGACGGCAATTGGAGGTTGTGGTTCCAGAGGAGCGTGGTGGTGATGGTGAGGTGGGGGCACGGGACGACGCTGCTGGTTGGAGGAGGGTTTGTACGGTGGGAGGGGAGGGGTCAAGGGTAACTTGGTATTTTTCAAAAAAAATTGTTTTTAATTTTTTTTTTGCTTCAATAAATCTAGACTTTCCATTTATTTAATTATTATATCTAACGGTTTAAAATCGTCCATAATAAAAAACTTGGAGGTATACCGGTATACCACTAAAAGTGGTACTTCATGCTAGAATCCACCGAAATTCTTGCATAATGTTTGAGCATTTAAGTAGTAATTTTTTTTTTTTGGACAAAAGAGCATTTAAGTAGTTGAGGGTATTAGATTGATGAAATCATTAATTAATAGATAATTATATAATTAATGGGATTGCCCTCATACATATTTTAGGTTAATTTATACATGATTTTAATTTTGATATATATCAACATAAAAATTTTTACACTCTCAATTAATTATACATCATCATATAAATGACTTTTAGGATAACTATTATAAGAATCAAATACTTTTAACGACAATGTTTTGGTCTTTTGGATACTTCGTAATCGTACTAATAACATGGTTTCTCAAAAAAAATACAAACAATATACAATACTTTTACACTAACAATGAATCACAATTGAATCCTTTATATATTATATATCCAAATTTCATAAATAGCTAAGATTTGATAAATTTTAAAGTTTATTTTTTTCCAGTAAAAAAAGAAAGAAAAATAAAACATAACTTATAACATACTAATTTTTTTTTTTTACCACAACGACAAATATTTCTTAACATATGAAAAGAGGCAATTATCCCAACAATAAACTTTAAATATATGTGTGAAATATAGTATCAAATGGCTTTTGCTTATGTGCCTAACAGTATCCCAAAAGATTAATCTTTTTTATCATGCAAGGGCGGAGGCTGGTGTGGCTTGTGTATATTATGGTCACCCCAATTTTTTTATTTATTTTGCTAGTGTTATTATATACAATTATTATTTATAGATTTTTATTTTCAACTTTTTATATTCATTAATAGTTTATATATTGAAATGTAAAAATGCTTTTGGTGCTAATCCACTTATTTAATATCTATTGTATATTCATATCTATAATTTTTCTATATAAAGAAATAAATATAAAAAACCAATATATTGTTTAATGTTTCTACGATTTTCTCCGTCCGTAATTGTTTGTTGGACAAAATTTATGTATAACTTTTTGAATGCATTGACGTTATTTTTTAATTAAAATATAACATGTTGTTTTTGAAGCAATTAAAATATAACATGTTAACAATTGTTACATATATTATGTATTTATCGATGTATTGTTATATATTTTTTGTTTTTATTGGAAAATAGCACCAAATGTCCTAAGAACTGTGTTCAAGTTTTGTCCTTATTTATTTTCTTTTATAACTTAAAAAAAGAACCGCACTTTATGCTTCCGGTGTTTTCCATCTTAGAATTTATTATTAGATTAATATTTTATTTCATTAAGGCTCTGTTTGGTAAAAACTAACGGATAACGAATGAGCTAGTTGATAATGGATAGCGGGTAAGGTAATTGATAGCGGATAAGCTAGTAGATTGGATTTGAAGTGTTTAGTAAAACTAGTGGTTGAACTAGCTGATAAATATAAAATGACATAAAAGGATATGTTTGCATTTTTTTTATATAAATTATATATATTATTTATTTTAAAATAATTATCACTTTTAACACTTTAATTTATTTTATATTTGACAGATTAATTTATTTTATATTATTTTATCATTTCAAAAATTAAAATATTAGTTTTATTTTTAATATTAATTCAGTTTTAATTAAAATATAATGATTAGTATTTTATTTTATTTGATAAGGATAAGTGAAGAATTTAATTAAGATAGTTAGGAAAAAAATGGAAGAAAAAATGATAAGTTATACGTTATAAGCCCAAACGCTACTTCAAGACGCTATATGTCAGTAAAAAAAACACTATAAATTAATAAGCTAATTTTAAAAACAATTATCAAACGGAACTACTTTTCCATTCGCTATAATCTAACTGGTATATACTAGTGGATTTGGTAAATCAAACACAGTCTAGGATATATATTTAAATTTTTCTTTACTTATGAGGTATGAGTTATTTATTTTAAGTTCCACTTAAATCGAAATCCTGACTCCAACCCTTATTATGGGATAGAAGGGATATTATGAAAATACCAAAATGAGAAGACTTAGATGCAATTCTAATAGTATTATTGATGTGGTTCTCTAATCACAATACATCATGTGGAATATTTAATTCATATTATCTATTATCTTTCAGTTATTTTTTGAGAAAGAATCCATAAGGTATATTGTAATTGAAAAATCACACCAATAGTACCATTGGAACCGTATCTAAGTTTTCTCCAAACCCAAAAAAATATACGTATCAACAAGTTGGCTGTGATTGATTTGTCCACGTCATCATACAAACAGGATCCCTCTCTCTTAAAATCAAAATGAGGGGATATACCACTTATTTAATTCCAACCCACCCTCCCTCTTTGAAGGTAATTACATGTTGACTTACCCATTTGTGTTCCTTCCCCTATTTATATATACACCTTGTTTATCCTCCTTTTTCTAAGATCTCTCACATTTCTTACTTGAAGTTTGAGCTTCTGTCTTTCTTTATTCTATCTCTCTTTCTCCTTCTCCATCTATCTCCTATATATCATTCTATATCTTCATTGAAAGAAAATGAGTAACATAAGCATGGTAGAGGCAAAACTGCCACCTGGGTTCAGGTTTCATCCCAGAGATGAAGAGCTTGTGTGTGATTATTTGATGAAGAAGCTGACACACACTGACTCCCTTCTCATGATTGACGTTGACCTTAACAAGTGTGAGCCATGGGATATTCCTGGTGAGTACTCTTTCCCCTTATTATCATGCATTAATTCCTTAGTTATATCTATAATTTTTCTTCTATATACATGCCATGTTAATGTTAATTTCTTTCTCTGCCTATATTATATATTCATTAGAACTTCAATCTCTATGGAAATCAACACAAATGACTACAATTGACCCATAAGAAAAGAAAAAGAATCCTTTAATTAATTGGAGATGACATTGAATTAGATCATTTCCTGTAGTTTTCTTCATGGCACCCCACATGCTACTAATGGATATGTTTTTGATCCATCTCAATTTGCTATTATGGTTGGTAAAGTACAAAGGTGTTGTTACTTTCATCTATTTTCCTTTTCTTAATTTCCTTTGGCTGTGTGGGGTTGAGGTGATGATAGCAACTTGAATGGCTGTTAAAGATGCCAATCTATACATGACTTGTATATGTGTTATTTGATAGGGAAATGGTACCAGCTAGCTAGTTGCCAACTTTGGCTAATGAGACATTGCAGAATATCTGGAAGCTTTCATCATTCAAATCAATTCATCAGAAAATTAATTGTATGAGTTAAATAATTTCATTTTATAGGTTAATTATAATTAGAACCCAACACTAATTGGTTAAAAATAAAATAAAATAAAAAGAACCCAACATTAATATCTTAGAAATTAAATATATAATATGACATGAAGAAGAGTCAATTGATCCTGGGAGCCTATAGTTACTAGTTATGATCTACTCCTTTTGTACATGCCAATAATGAAAGAGCAACATGGAAACCATTAAACCAATATATACTCTCATTTTTCACTCTCATTTTTTTTTTTTCTGGGATCAAATACCAGCTATGATCTAAATGTTAAATGATCATTTTCTTCCTTCTGGAATAATTAGAGAGCACATAACATTATTTTCGGTCTATCTATATATATATATATATATATATATATATATTGTCAACTACTGGTCATTAAATGTTATTCCAATAGCAGCCTCATTCACAGAGATTAGACGGGTGGCTGAGGTCAAGTACTAAATAATAATGATAAATATATTGCAGGCAGTAATAGTACTTTTTCTTTTAATGAAAATTCATGAATTTTTTTATCAAAAAAAAAATATGAATTTTTTTCACCAAAAAAATAATCATGAATTTTATCATCCTTAAACTCCATTATATATATTCTCACCAATAATACTAACGAGTGTCCTTATAATATTCTTTAAGTATTCTAAAGACATTCGTTAGCATGAGCCATGTTTATGTTTAAATAGGGACATGCATGCACCTCGGAAAGGGATATACACAGTTCAGGTTAGCAGCTTTGAATGTTGTAATGTTATCTCTACTGTAGGAAGATATGTATCACCTTCAAAACTCTTTTTGGAATAAATTGACAGATCGAACTTGTCCTACTATAAAGTGTTCGACAGTGATTGTCATCAAAATAATGCAACCATTAATTTTCACTACAGCCACACGCGTGTACATGAACATGATTATGAAGTGGATTACAAAACAAATGAAACTGCATGTGCAGTTAACCATCCAAAGACTGATATTTTATGATTAATTTTTGTCTTTGATATTTTTGAGTTTAATTCCTATATGTTGCTATTAAAAAAAATCACAAACATCCAATTATACCTTAACAAATTATAATTATTTATTATTAAAATAAAAACACATATGTCAAAATGTTAGGGGATGACAGGTCTAAAAAAAAATTAATTTTTTGTGGTGTCTGCAATTAAAATTGGCCTACATCATTAACTTAAATGTCTTTCATATTAAAGTTCTGATAAAAAAAAAAAAAAAGATGTCATATTAAAGATATTGAACACTCAAGTGTTACTGTATCTGATCATGTCTATCATACTTTCATATAAAAAAGGGAAGGTAATGAGAGAGTTAGTTTTGCTTTTTATTTTTTATTTTTTATTTTTTGGGTTTTGATAGGAATTTATTTAAGGATTATAAAATTTATTTATAAGAAAATAGAGCTTTCTTAATTTTTAAAAGTATTAAATACTCCCTTTTATTAAAAAAATTCCTATGTTGAATCCTTACCAGATGCCCGTAAAACCCCTTTTTTAGTGTTTTTTTTTTTCTGAGTTAGATTTTCTGAAATGAATATTTTATTAAATAAGCAAAAATTCATCCGTTCTACAAATTTTCATCAACAAGGACAAAGAAGATTTCTAGGCCTGATATGGGGTCAACATTAATACTTCGGTGTGCTAGGCCATGTGTTCACGGTTTACATTATTTTGGAAATAATATCAACTGTTTGATTATGAAATCACCATAATCAGTTTTGTATTTTATACACGTATATATGAAAAGCATTGATAAGGATATGCCCAAATCAGAAGCACAAACAACAATTAATGGAAGAAGCTACAAATATATATATATTCAAATACTTAATTACTAGAATAATTTGCATTGTTATTACTATTTTTACTATTATTTACTATTATCATTATTGTTGTTGCTGCCGCTTTTTCTTCCAGACGAGATCTTTTTTTTTCTCAAGAACTTTTATGGGGGAAAAAATGTGGTTCTTTCTCTGCTAAAAATTCTTTTACGTATTTCTAAAAAAGAAAATTCTTATGGTCTATATTACAATTGACTGACTATAACTTTCTAATTTTTCTTACTCTTTTTGCAACAATCAATATTGTCAATTCTAATAGGACAAAGAAAAGAAAGTCATGAGCGTTTAATCTTATATTAGGATAATATTAACCAAGAGAAGATATTGTTAATAATGTGAATAATTATTTTCAACTAATCATAGTTGACTACAACACAAAACTCATTCACACCTTATTGACCTAGCTGCACATGTTCCCCGTCTTATTGAAATCTCGGGAATTATATCGCAAATAAAAACAAGAATTTAATTGACATACAATGTTAGAATAAAGATTTTTTATACTGTCAGTCAATTATAGATTATTACATATTTAAAAATATTTGATTATTATCCTAATTATAATTACCTTAAAAATTACTCATATCATGATTTTTGATTGATTGACAATATAAATTTTTTTTATACTGATAATGTATATCAATTAAACTATCAAAGAGCGCTTGGATGAGATGACACGAGTCTCTTCCAGCTTAACCAGAGGTCTCGAGTTCGAATCCTGGTTCTGGGAATGCAGCAGCAGCGTTAAAACTTTTGAGGGAGAGCTTTGCCGCCCTTGTGGTCCTACCCGGCTCGAGGGATTGGTCTCCACAGTTGCACGTGGAGGATACCCTGGGGAACTAAAAAAATAAAAATAAAAAATCCTAAAAACTACTAATACCAATATTTCTATATGATATTTCACTCAACTTTTTTTTTTTCTAATTGTACATAAATAATGTATAGTCTTATATCAATGATATCATTTACAAGCACTAGTTTCATATATATAGATATAGTATTGTGTTGTAAATGTATGCTTGATGAATGGTTTTGGCAGAAACAGCATGTGTAGGAGGGAAGGAGTGGTATTTCTACACACAACGAGACCGCAAGTATGCAACAGGGCTGCGCACAAATCGTGCCACAGCCTCAGGGTATTGGAAGGCCACAGGGAAGGACAGGGCAATCCTCCGCAAAGGCACTCTTGTTGGGATGAGGAAGACTTTGGTGTTCTATCAAGGAAGGGCACCCAAAGGGAGAAAGACTGAATGGGTCATGCACGAGTTTCGCATTGAAGGCCCACAAGGCCCTCCTAAAATTTCTTCTTCCAAGGTAATGTATAATGGATTGATTTATAAGTTTTTTTGTTGCTTAAAACTATTTCAACTATATGCATTATCCAAAGTATTTTATGTTACATTTTTGTTTCAATGTGTAAATTACAAAACTGAGTAGCAGGGACGCAGCCTTGTATTACTGTTATACAATAAATCTAGTTTGATTTTGATGTTGTGTAAGTTTTATACTATCAGCTGACCATAAATTATTATATGTGTAAGTTTTGAGGTAATTATTGTGAGGATCAAATATTTTAATAACCTGGTAATACATGATTGAATATCAGTGTATAAAAAACTTTTGCTTTCATAATGTTTTTTATATATATATATTTTAAAAACTATAGCCTTGCATTATTTTCTTTGCATGAATCAGAAGGCAACTTGTGATTGCAAATAAAATTTTCAAGACGTTTGACTTTTCCCAATATGTTTTTGCTATCTACCGAAACCAAATTTTGTCTCACCTGGCTATTGGCTAGAATGTGACTTCAAAAGAGATTGGGTAGCTAACCTAAGAAGATTCTCTTTGAATTTTTTATCAAACACCATATGTAAGCCTCTATGAAAGCACCGAATTTCTCTTAGCTCTAAAGTTTTTCTTATTATATTTTTGGGTGGGAGGTTTGGTTATAGTTGAGAGGTTAAACCGTTAAAGTAATAAAGTATCAATCAATATTTCTTTACATTCACTTTCAGCTCTTAACTATTTGCTTAATTCATTCATTAGAATATGTTGCATGGATACCGTATTTATTGAGCACAACCAATCAAATTTTCATTCATTATTTCTAAATCACAATTCAAAAAACAACAAAGTTTTTATTAAAATTATCTTTAGATTTGATTCATTGTACCTCAATGGAACAAGTTTTGGTGATTTTGAAAATGTTCGTGTAGTTGTGTTCTGTTTTTGAGTTGGGAGATTTTTTTTTTTTTTTTGTATGTTTGGGGGTGTTGCTAGGATTTTTTTTGGTGGTTCTCTAGTTAATTAGTTGCTTTATGTCATGTTATTCTTTTTATATATAGGTTCGAGTACCCCTTGTATCCTTATTAATTAATAATATTTTGCTTATAAAAAAAAAGATTTACTCTTCCTTGATTCAACACCTTGGCTTGCTCTAATTAAACTAAAATTTGCACCTTTTCTTGTACATACAGGAAGACTGGGTTTTGTGTAGGGTGTTCTATAAAAGCAGAGAAGTTGCTCCCAAAACTAGCATGGAAAGGTGCTATGATGACACAGGCTCTTCATCTCTTCCTGCATTAGTGGACTCTTACATCAGTTTCAACCAACCTCAAACCCATGCAGATTACACTGACCAACAGCAAGTGCCCTGCTTCTCCATTTTCCCCCAAAACCAAACCAACCCCTTTTACAACCACAATATAACCACAATGGAACCAAAATTACCTGCCAACAACAATACAACTAGTACATTTGGAGGAACACCCAATTTGGGTTCTTACTTGGACCCTTTTAACTGTGACAGGCAAGTATTAACAGCTGTTTTAAATCAGCTCACAAGGATGGAAAGAAACCCTCCTAACAACCAATGTCTAAAAGGGTCACCAAGCTTAGGAGAAGGAAGTTCAGAGAGTTATTTATCTGAAGTTGGTATGCCCCAGTTGTGGAACAATTATTGAAGTGGTGCTCCTAGGCTTTCTTGGTGTGGCTTCCCCCAAATTAAACCCTTTCCCCCAAAAAAAAAAAAAAGTAGCAAATGAGGGGAAGAGAAAATCCATTGTTTTATGTAATGGTGAGTATTTATATTTACCCTTTATGTTAGCTATTAATATATAAAATTATATATACCCATCCATGATATGTCCCAATATATTAGGAAAATGGGACTTGTAATCTAAACTCATAAATATTTGTAGTTAATTTTAGTTAGTGGATGGGTTTTTTCTTTTTTCTTTTTTGTTTCCTCCCTTCTTGTTTCAATTAGATGATGAATAGAGATGTGATGGTAGCTTAAACTTGATGATATGTACATCTCTACCTTGAAATGTGAGGAGTTTTCATGTGACATCACAAATTCAAATCCACGTTTAGTGTTATATATTAATAAATATCAGAATCATATAATGTACACTTTTTTTTTCTTTTGAATAAAATAATGTACGCTAAACTTATTATGCTTTTAACAAAATATAAAAATGCAAATCATGTTGGAGGAGTAGCTATCATCCCGTCATGTAGGCCAAATGTTAATGGACAAAAAATGTTATACCATCATTCTTTAAAAAAATATTTTCCACAAGCAACACAATATATAATTGACTAACAAAATCAATAGAGTTATAAGCTAAATATTTTTTGTTCAAATAATAAATCTTTGATGCAATTATTTATTCATAACAGTTAGTAGCGAAAATAAATCATAGTAGATTAGGTGTTCCTGACATTCATAAAATATTGTTCGTCATTTGTTTTTTTGAACAGAAAATATTTTTCGTCATGGTGATTGAATAAACACTGGGCTTTGTTTCTTTAATACATCTAATGGGCCAATCTGATGTAACACATGTACATTTTAGATATTAATTTTAAAAATTCAGACTAAAGAAAGGATGCAATTTAAAGAATGAATTCGCCTTTGCTCAAAGATCATCTTCGTTATGCAGAGGTAGCATAGCAGATAAGCAGAACATGTTTTCTTCAATCATAATATTGTTTTCTAACGTTGGTTTTTTTTTTTTTTATTGGTTTGGAACCCACTTTAATTAGCCATTTGGGCCGAGTGGGTCTACCATAGTATCCCACGGTTTAGCTATGGGACTAATTTCTGGTTCGGCTAATGAGTAGAGTC
Source organism: Echinosophora koreensis (assembly GCA_035048595.1). Taxonomy (NCBI): domain Eukaryota; kingdom Viridiplantae; phylum Streptophyta; class Magnoliopsida; order Fabales; family Fabaceae; genus Echinosophora; species Echinosophora koreensis. Next base: position 4,089,287 of record JAPCYP010000037.1, on the reverse strand, counting down.
ATTGTTTTCAGCCTCCAAATTGGGGGTGACTCCACAAGGATTGAATCCGGGTTCCCCAGATTCTCCTCCTTATAGGGACAAGTTGCTTCCACTCGACTAACTCCGCATTATGACTTCACAACGATTCAAACTCGGGTTCCGGGTTCTCCTCCTTAACCCCTGCAGTTACACTGAAAATAATTGAGAATAGGGTAAAATGATATTTGGAACATCTTTCTCTTAAATTAACTACAAATATTTATGAGTTAAATTACAGAAGAAGCAAGAAGGTTCAAGACAATATATTTTTAATTGAAACTTACTATGACTTTTCAACTCTCCCTATTTAATCTGCAGACCAATTTAAAGAAAAGGCATGCGCATAAATTATAATTCTTTCTCTCCAAATATTATACTAAAATGCAGGTTTGATGTCAGCTACAAAAAATTGAGGTTTGGTTATAACTCATAAGGAGGGACGCAGCCCAATACTTCACATATCTCATAAATCAGGTACACAATAGACATTTGTTGTTTTTCCAACTAATGCAATTTGTCCTTATTTGTCATTCACTTGCTCATTGTCAGATTTGAATAGAGGGACTATCGGATGTAGGGGTGTTCATGGGTCCGGGTCGACCCGCTGAACCCGGCAACCCGAACCAAACCGAAGGGTTTGGTTCGGTTTTTTTCGAGATTCGGGTCCAACCCGAACCAACCCAGTGAAACCCGAAGTTCATTGGTTCGGGTAGCGGGTTCATTGAATTTGAACCCGTAGACCCGACCCGATGGTGCATATTTAATTCAAAAAAAAAAAAAAAGATACTTAAGGGTTAAGGTGCCTAAGTTAGAAATAGAGAGTGTGGTCATTATGTTCCCTAAGTTAGAAATATTTGCTCAATGATTGGAGCTGGACTTAGTGGACTATTGTATTTAGAATTATTATAGACATAATTTGCTATAATATTTCTAAGTGTGATTGGACCATGATCTTATATAATGATTTAACATGTTTATATGACATTAAAATTGTAGCATTCTTATGAGTTTTTTTATGGATTTTATGGATTTTTAAAATGAGATGAAAATAGGTGTATACATACGGGACCCGATGGACCCAACCCGAACCAACCCGGATTTGACCGGGTTGGTTTGGTTCGGGTTTGATGAGTAAAATTAACAGAACCCGAACCAACCCAACCCGGAGAGTTTTGATTGGTTCGGGTTCCGGGTTGGGCAAAAACCGACCCAACCCGACCCGTGTACACCCCTAATCGGATGGAGATTGCCTGTCCCAAGATGATATCTCATTTCCTGTCTCATACTTATAATAAATAATGTCATTAATTTTTCAATTGGCACAACTTAAGTGGATGAGACAGGAAATGAGACAACATTTTGGGACAGGTGATCTCCATCTGAGACTACCATATTGAAAATGGTTATTATTTTTGAGGAATTTAATCACATCATAAACTTATTATATTCAGTTATGCATCATCTGGTAAACAATTAAGCTCATATTCATGATTCAATACTCAAATGTCATCATATTCACTTCAAGCAATACTAGGATATTCAATTAATGGACCAATAAAAGGCAAACCATGTAAAACCAAAATATATTTCACGCATAGTCACCCAAAAGAGGTTCTACTAACCTATGGGTAATTAACAACTAATTTTAAAGTTTATTAAATTAATTTTTCCTGAATAAGTGTATTTTTTAATTTATCTCATTTACAATTTTCATCTGAAATAAGAATAATAGATTAATTTTATATAAATAAATATATGATCACATAAGTATAGGAAGATTTATATTAATCGTGAAGTAGTGGTAAATTTTAATATACTTGTCCATTGATGGATCGACTTGTGACACCCTCTACCCCGCATGTATTCAAAAGCGATAACACAGATATAAAAGAAAGAGAACACATGCATATTATATCATAATAATAAAAACCGGGCAGAGACTAACGCATTATAGCATAACGCGGAAATAACCAAAACATGTTTATAAAGGAAACATAACATAACTGAAACATAAACGAACCCAACCCCGATGTCACACTACAGAGCTGGTATAACCAATCTGATAAACAACTTAGATACAACTGGAAACAAACTAAACAACTACTGAAAGTGGGAAATCCTATCTACGAGTCGCGGCTTCTCAGAGTCACTCCTCAACTTGCTGCACACCGACATCTGTATAAAAGATACATGCCACAAAACAAGAAACATAGAGATAGAGAGTAAGAAATATATGTACGAATATAACGGCAATGAAGCAGTTAGCAAGACAAGCATACATCAAACAATCATGTTATATCAAACAGCAATATCATAACAATCATCATCATATAACGTTTATGCTATGCAATGCAGTTCTGCTCCACTCCTCTACTATGCACTTGGATCCAAACTAACTCAGGATGCCAACTTTGGGGTTACATCTCCACATTGGCCAAAAAGCACCAACGTCGGGCCAGACCACCAACCATGGGTGGACCCCTAGGACAGCCGACACATCTTACTCACGGGTGCGCCACCACGGTTGTACATGACCCCATAGTCTCAGATGAATCGTCGCAGATGGCCAGATCTTCTTACTCTCGGACAACCTCCCCTATGTTGCACAACCTCCCATCAATATCTCCGATGCGTGAATACATGGCAAACAACACACAACCACAACCACCACCTCCGCTTGGGCCCATAGGCTACCCAAGTTTTATCACCATCAACACCTCAACCACTAGGCTATCGAGGATTATCGTTTAACGTTTCATCGTTAAGTCTTTTAAACATCAACAACACTCTGACCATTAAGCACCAGAGCTCAACACCTTGACAATCAAGTATTAAGGCCCCCTTGGATCGAACACTAGGCTACCAAGGTACAACATCTTATCACTTGGAGCGAACACTAGGCTACCAATGTTCAACATCTCAACGCTTGGAGCGGACACTAGGCTACCAAGGTACAACATCTTATCACTTGTCCTTGGTCTTCATGTTCTGTTGGTATCTTATTAAGTCTTTTAAGCGTTTCAGGTGAAAACCCCTATTTCACCGTGCTCACCCTCAGCACGGGCGTGCTGCCTGCTGAGCACGGGCGTGCTCAAATGTGCGCCCTGCTCTGGGTTTATCAAGCACGATCGTGTTCAATGGAGCATGGCCGTACTGATCTGGGCAGAAAGGGTCAGAAACCCTTTCCTAAATCCTTGGCACAGTTCACAGATTCAACCTATTGGCTTTTACTAATCCATTAATCATCAACTTCATTAATCTTAACTATTCTTCATTAATATTCATGTCTTATCATCAGGGGGAATTAATCCTTTAATCATAGTTTCGTTATTAATGTTCCTCGAACACTCACTAATCAACCTAGGGTCTTTAACTAAGCCCTATGAACATAACCTTACCTCTCACACTAAATTCATGTATTATGAACAACTGGGGAAACATCCCTTAAAACTCATTATTATCGTTAATGTATTTTAACATCATTGTTAGCATTAGTGATAGCGTGAATCCACAAGTGTACGGCTTCGTCGTCAAGTAATAAAAAGATCGTATCCACAGGGACCGTGATTTTGAACACCAATTAATTATCAAATATATTTAAACTAAACAAGGAAAGATTTGGGTTTTGAAATTAGAAATCAAATAACAAATCAATTATTAAAATCATAATCAAACAAAATAGGAAAGTAAATCAAATCGGTTGTTTTTCAAATAAAAGGAGATTTTCAGGAATTGGGTTATCAACAAGACTGCTTATGCTACTAAATTGACTACCCTTCTTGTTAATTATCAAAATGCTTTGAAGGTGAATTTATCCTAATAAAGTTAATGTTCCTTCTCGAGATACAAGAACCGTGCCCAATTAAACCAACCCCTACTCTCGTGGTAATTGTATTTAAATTGAACTCATTAAGGTTTGTGACAATTCAATGAACCCTCGAAGGACCACTTCTAACTCTCGTGAATTAAGTCCTAAGTTCAATTCTTATGAATCCAATACCTAGGTTCACTTCTCAGTTCCTCCCTAGAATATCTAAGACATGCAAATAGGTGATCAATCAATTCACATGGATGAAGCACAATAAGAACCAAATCTAAAGCAAATTGAAATTAACAAAGGAAAACATCAATTCATAACATAAAACAAGTCTTGGGCATAGCCTCAATTCCTAGAAATAAAAGAAACTACTCAAGCATTGCTATAGTGATAGCAATCTTGATTAAAAAGAACATAAAAATCCTAAAAGAACGAGAGAAGAAATTGGAGAAGAAGAGAAATCTTAATCCTAATGCCAAAGCCTCCAAAGAGCAGCCAAGGATCCCTATTTTCGAGCCCCAACATCCTATAAATAGGTTAGGTCAACTTGGGATAAAAGCCCATTACAAATCAGATCAAAAGAAGATAAAATTTCTGTTTCTGTCGCGTCATGGCCGTGACAGCTTCTGACTTTGTAATCTCTGATCATTCTTTCCTATCATGGCCGTGACAGGCTCTGCCCAACTGGGTTCTTTTTTTTTTTTTTCATTCTACGCGATCATGGCCATGATGGTCATGACCCCTAGGCCGTGATAGCTTCTGCCTTACATATTTTTCATGTCTTTCAAGCTCCATCTTCAAGCAAACTCCAAAACAACTTGATTTAAGCATTTTTATCATAAATTCCTGCACAAACACACCACAACACCACCTTACTCGTTCCAAAAGGAAAACTAACAAATAACTAAACAAAAATGCCTAATCTACCATGAAAATGCATGCAAAATGACAATGAAATATGATGTGAAATCACACTTATCAAACTACCCCAAGCTTAAGATTTTGCTTGTCCTCAAGCAATAACTAAGCCAGACAAGATAAACAATTAGAGCACAAACAATGAACCAAGAATCCGAGTACAAATCCAAGTGACAGGCATATCCAAATAAATAACCAAGAGACAATCAATTTATAGTCCAATTAGAAGCTTAGGTTCCCTAAATTCATGTCTCTCACTAATTTGGGACTCTTCGCACCTCACTCAAGTGTTTAAGGGCATATGATAATTCGCTCAATTTTCTCAAGGAAAGTACCCCACCATAAGTTTGACTATTAACCAAAATCTCTACTTTATTAATGAAAACAAATAAGAATCAAGAGGTCTTTCATTTTGGTTGTAATGGGGCCATGAGATTAATCGTTAGGTGGGAAACCAAGAAAAGGAAAATTCAAGAAGGCTAAACAAAATATCAAACAATGCAAAATATGACAACCTTCTAAAATACATTTTTTTTTTTGCTTTAATCTACTTTTCCACCTTTCTTCCCTTTTTTTTTCCATTTTATTTCTCACTTTCTTTTTCTTATCCTCTTCTCCATTTTCTTTTTGTTTATTTTTTAACTTTTTCATCAATTTGGAGATGGGGAGATTTCCAACTCGAGAAATATTTATTTGTTTTTCTAACTTTTTCATCCAACAACTTTGCAAACCACCTTCTTGCCCTTTTTGCAATACTTTTAAAATGTGTCATACCATGCATCATTTATCAAAAATAATCAAGGTACCAAGAAAAGCATTTTATTCTATTAGGCTAAAAATTGGGCAACTAAGGGGTAGCATTCAATCATTCAAAGCTCAGAAGGCCAGAAAAATACCTAATGCCTCAATCATTTTCAAATATGTTTTAAAAAATTTCTAAGTTTTAAAATGGTTTCAAGTCAAGTTCGAGATAATACAATCCAAGAGGAAATAAACACTCAATCACAAAGAATGGGGCCAATTTAGTAAGTACACCCTTTTTGGCTCAAAATCTTATATTTAGTAGGTTTAAAATCAATGAGAAACACAAATTCAAGGAACCACATGCTAATTAACAACTATCAAAAGATCATTTCTAGCATTTAATTTATTTTTTTTAGCCTATCATTGGGTTCAAAAATTCACTATCTTAATTCATTTGGCACAAGGTTCTCACAATAAGATGCATACTCTAAGCAAGGGGCAATCTAATGATGTGATCATTCAAAACTATGTCTAAAATGAATGCAACATGAAAAAAATGCACTATGCAAAAAATAATACCCCTACCCCAAGCTTAAAAACTTACATTGTCCCCAATGTAAATAATCAAGTCGGAGAGGGGAGAAAAATGGAACAACTCACTGTGGCGGTGTTGGGTGCTTATTTAGATGCCAGTCGTAGAGCTTGCTCTTTTTTTTTTGCTCCATCACGGCCATGATGGCCATCAGGGCCTAGCCATGATCGTTTCTGACTTACAAGAGAAATCTTTTCTTTTAGTGTCACGGCCATGATGGTCACCAGGGCTAGGCCATGACAGATTCTGACTTCATTTTTCATGTCTCTTTGCGCTTCATCTTTCTCCAACTTGAAAACAAACTTGGCAAAACCATCAATAATGATCTCTCTTCCCCATTTTCCTCAATTTATTCAAAAAAAAAATCAACAATAAAATAACAAGGGAAAGAAAACTTGGGTTACCTCCCAAGAAGCGCTTATTTACGGTCTTAAGCTTCACCATACCCCTTTCAATCAATCGGGATCAGCTAGGCTTGGAAGTGAAAGAACACCTCTCTTCCAAGGAAGTCCTTCAACGAGCCTATATTGTTCATATGGCCACATGCGCTTTCGCTTTGCTCTTTTCACTCTGAGTCTCATGGCCTTACTTCCTCCCGATGGAAGCTTTAACTCCACATGTTGAGCAACTGCAATTTCATCTTTATTTGGTGCATCATTTGTCATGAAAAGTTTGGGAGTTGCTCCCATGTTAAGATCTTCCTTCACCTTCGGAGGCATTATCTCAATCCTGCACACATGATTCTCAAAAGGAGGGTTGTTATATGAGTTAGTCATATCAAAATCCATCCTACCTTTTTCTACATTCAAAGAGAGCTTACCATTTTTTTACATCTATTATTGCTCCAGCTGTGGCCAAGAATGGCCTTCCAAGAATGATAGGGAATTTAGAATTCCTGTTCATATCCAACACCATGAAATCAGTAGGAATGAAAAATTTTCCTACCTTTATGGGGACATTCTCTAGTATGCCTAGAGGGTTTTTAGTTGAGCCATCTGCAAATTGTAAAGAGAACTTGGATGATCTCAATTCCTTTTTTTTGTAACTTCTCAAAGATAGTAAGTGGCATCAAACTCGCACTAGCCCCTAAGTCACATAAGGCGTGGTCTATTTTAACTTCTCCAATTGAGCAAGCAATAGAGAAATTTCCTGGGTCTTTTAGTTTAGGAGGCATATTAGTTTTTATCACTTCATCACGCTCCTCAATTAAGCTCTTAGTCTCTTTTTCTACATGTTTTTTCTTGACTAGCCTTTGTGGGAAATGTATTGGAGGTTGGTAAGGTGGTGGAGGGATATAGCTCACTGGGATTAACTTCGGATTGTCCCGGAAAAGTACCCTTAGTCCTAGAAAATGTACTAGCTTGTTGGGCAATTTGTGTCTCTAGCATCATATTGTGAATAGCTAAGTTATCTACTTTAGAAGCTAGTTCTTTAATGGCTTCTCCCATAGCCCTACCATGTTGCCTAAACTCTTCATTTTGCTTTGTTTGAGTTTCAACAAAATTTTCCAAAAGAGACTCAAGTTTAGAATTTTGTATGTGACACCCTTCTACCCCGTATGTTATAAGGCATTTAATATAAAAACAACTAAAAATAAAAACATGCATTTTACTGAATAATTAAAACATTTGTCCATGGTTAGAAAAGTCCCACATGAACCAGTTCACAAATGCAGAAAATATAAACCAAGTTTAACAATTAAGACATAAACATAACCCAACCCCGATGTCACATATAGAGCTGGTATAACCGTTCCAGAATAAAATCCACGGAATTATAACTGGAAACTAACAACTAACTGAACATAAGAACAAGCCCTAACTAAGTTTCCTAGGACATTCAAAGATCAAACCTATTGATTTAAGCTACACCATCAATCATCAGTTTCATTACCTTTAATTGTTCCCATGTCTTTTACTTCCAGCTTCAATACTAACGTCCCTAAAACACTCACTAATCAATCCTAGGGTCTTTAGCTGAGCCCTATGAACATAACCTTGTCTCTCATACTATATTCATGTCTTATGAACAAACTGGGAAAACAACCCTTAAATGCATTCATCTTTATTAACATCTCTTCTAAGGTCTTAAAATCATTAATAAGCCATATTAATTGGTTATAGTCTTATTAACGTCATTGTTGGCATTAACATGCACAACAATCAACAGTCATTCAGAGCACCACATCATCATCATTATCATAACAGTCTTATCATTCTCATAACAACATCCTCATAATCATAACAACATCATCATCATAATAGCATTATCATCATCATAGACATTCATGGCATCATTAAACATCATACTCAATCGGGCATACCAATATCATCCATTCATACATCATCAATAATTAACATGAAACAGTATAACAATTAAAGCATGCCATTAACATTATAATCATATCATACATACATCAATTAACATCAAATAGACAACAACATATGACAGGGTCATGGGTTAACCCTTCATCTTACGCTACCCCCAACGCCTACATATCAATACTATTCCTTCTCCTCATACTTGGTATGAAGATTCCAACCAACGAAAACCAACTGGCAACCCAAACGAAGAATCAACGCGTTTCCCTCAAGCTGCTTGACTAGCTTTCCAAGCCTTGGTCAAACAAAAGGTTAACCAATAAGTTTCCCAAATCAAAACAAGAAAGGGTACTAAAGAGGGAAGGAACCATTACCTTCTACGAATTGCACAGACCAACCAAGATCTACCAAAACTAGAGGAAGAACACCAAGGGCATCAAAGGGTTTCAAGGGGAGGAAGAGAGAAGAGGTTTTTGCCCCACAAAAGCTGCCCAAAGTGCCAAAATAGGGTTTGGCTCGTGACCCTCATGAAACTTCTCTATTTAAATACTCTAATACCTGAGCACGGCCTTGCTCCCTGTTGAGCATGGCCGTGCTCAACTCCTGAGCACGGGGCGCTGAAATAATGCCTTACGATACCACCTAGATGATCGATTTGGCCAAAATACATAAAATAAGACTTGTATATAATTTTCTTAGCTTTCCAACGCCACAAAGATCACCTCGATCGGACATCTAGAACTCAAGATATAGCCAAAACGGTGAAACAGGTTGCTAGGACTCTAAAAGGGTTGAACCTTTCAAAGGCTAAACCTTCCCAAACATGAACTTAGACATAAAAAACAAATATAGCAAACATATACAAACATATATATAACATATATGAAAGCACTAAGCTTATTTGCGAAAAACGGGGTGTTACAATTCCACCCCCTTATAAAAATTTCGTCCTCGAAATTTCTATCACTTTTATTGGTTAAACTTTCACCAATTAGGCACATACCTTGGGTTAAGTCCTCAGACTCGAAGGCTCCAGATACACTAAGAGTAAAAACTCTCTCAGTGGTCTTCAGTTGATTGACTTGGGGTCTCTGGTCCCTGCTAGCGCTCTGCGGTTCTAACTTCGCTCTTCTACACTCCTGGCTGATGTGGCCAGACTTGCCACACTTGAAGCAGATGATGTCTGTCTCCTTGCACTGCCTGGTATAATGATCCCGTCCACATTTTCCACACCTGATGGAGCAGAAGGATCCCAATCCCTGGGCTCGCTTGCTGAAAACTGTGACTCTTTGCCACTCTGCTTGAAATCCCGGCCGACTGGAGCTAGACGCTGCCTCATCTCGTCCTGCTGATCAATCTTCTTTCTGCTCTAAACATCTGAACTCTTGCGGCTTACCAAGACTGGAAAGATTCGGATCTCCTGATAGCTGATCGCCTGCTTGATCTTTGGACGCAGGCCATCTTCAAACTTTACTCACTTGGAGCGATCGTCATTCACATGCTGATACGACGTGTAATAACCAGCAAGCTCCTCAAACTTCGCAGCATACTCTCCCACGGACATACCCTCTTGCTTCAGGGCCAAGAACTCCATCTCCTTCTTGTCGCGGATGTCAGCTGGAAAGTACTTCTCTAGAAATCTATCTCAGAAGACATTCCATGTAACCACTATACCCTCAGCTTCCATACGCTGGCGACAATTCTCCCACCAGTGCTCAACTTCCTCTGATAGCATGAACGTCCCAAAGATGACTTTCCGAACATCGTTGCATCCCATAGCCCGGAAGATCTTCTCAATCTCCCTTATCCATAAAAGAGCACCGTCGGGGTCATAGGCTCCCTTGAACTTGGGCGGGTCGTTCCGCTGGAACTTATCCGGACCCTGAAACTCAGTCGGTCCATCATGGTGGTTGTTGTTCTGGTTCTGGCCAATAGCAGCGGCAAGCAGTGCCAAAGCATCGGCGATCGCCTGGTCGTTCTTACCTCTTCCTGTCATTGGTTCCTACATTTACCCAAGACAACTGTTAAATACAGGGGACCAAGCAGGAAGGTCTAAAGGTTCTTAATACTAAAGCATCATTATCTATAATAAATATAGATAATTCAAACAAAACACACAGAAGACTCGCAACATACTCATACCACATCCGGACAGGGCCGAACTGCTCTGATACCACTAAATGTGACACCCTTCTACCCCATACGTTATAAGGCATTCAATATAAAAACAACTAAAAATAAAAGCATACATTTTACTGAATAATTAAAACATTTGTCCATAGGTAGAAAAGTCCCACATGAACCAGTTCACAAACGCGGAAAATATAAACCAAGTTTAACAATTAAGACATAAACATAACCCAACCCCGATGTCACATACAGAGCTGGTATAATCGTTCCGGAATAAAATCCAAGGAATTATAACTAGAAACTAACAACTAACTGAACATAAGAACAAGCCCTAACTAAGTTACCTAGGACATTCAAAGATCAAACCTATTGGTTTAAGCTACACCATCAATCATCAGTTTCATTACCTTTAATTGTTCCCATGTCTTTTACTTCCAGCTTCAATACTAACGTCCCTAAAACACTCACTAATCAATCCTAGGGTCTTTAGCTGAGCCCTATGAACATAACCTTGTCTCTCATACTATATTCATGTCTTATGAACAAACTGGGAAAACAACCCTTAAATGCATTCATCTTTATTAACATCTCTTCTAAGGTCTTAAAATCATTAATAAGCCCTATTAATTGGTTATAGTCTTATTAACGTCATTGTTGGCATTAACATGCACAACAATCAACAGTCATTCAGAGCACCACATCATCATCATTATCATAACAGTCTTATCATTCTCATAACAACATCCTCATAATCATAACAACATCATCATCATAATAGCATTATCATCATCATAGACATTCATGGCATCATTAAACATCATACTCAATGGGGCATACCAATACCATCCATTCATACATCATCAATAATTAACATGAAACAGTATAACAATTAAAGCATGCCATTAACATTATAAGCATATCATACATACATCAATTAACATCAAATAGACAACAACATATGACAGGGTCATGGGTTAAACCTTCATCTTACGCTACCCCCAACGCTTACATATCAATATTATTCCTTCTCCCCATACTTGGTATGAAAATTCCAACCAACGAAAACCAACTGGCAACACAAACGAAGAACCAACGCGTTTCCCTCAAGCTGCTTGACTAGCTTTCCAAGCCTTGGTCAAACAAAAGGTAACCAATTAGTTTCCCAAATCAAAACAAGAAAGGGTACTAAAGAGGGAAGGAACCATTACCTTCTACGATTGGCACAGACCAACCAAGATCTACCAAAACCAGAGCAAGAACACTAAGCGCATCAAAGGGTTTCAAGGGGAGGAAGAGAGAAGAGGTTTTTGCCCCACAAAAGCTGCCCAAAGTGCCAAAATAGGGTTTGGCTCGTGACCCTCATGAAACTGCTCTATTTAAAGACTCTGATACCTGAGCACGGCCTTGCTCCCTGTTGAGCACGGCCGTGCTCAACTCCCAAAGCACCAGGCGCTGAAAAAATGGCTTTCGAGACCACCTAGATAATCGATTTGGCCAAAACACATAAAATAAAAATTCTAGATAATTTTCTTAGCTTTCCAACGCCACAAAGATCACCTAGATCGGACATCTAGAACTCAAAATATGGCCAAAACGGTGAAACAGGTTACTAGGACTCTAAAAGGGTTGAACCTTTCTAAGGCTAAACTTTCCCAAACATGAACTTAGACATCAAAAACAAAAATAACAAGCATATACAAACATATCTATAACATATATGAAAGCACTTAGCTTATTTACGAAAAACGGGGTGTTACATTGTACCTGAGGATGCTGCGATGTAGGTTTCATATTACCTTGGCCTTCTTGGAATTCGTGGTTCAACGTGTTGTTGTAGTTCTGGTAGGAGAGATATGGGCTATTCTTCCTTCCTTGGTTGTAAGTATTTGAGGGAACATAGTTTGGCAACTTCGTGTTCGTGTCATAAAAATTGTGACATGAATTCACTTGTTCACTTGAAGCACCTTTGCAGGAGCACTACCATGTGGGCACTCCATGAAGTCATGTCCCTGCATTACACAAATCTCACAAGCAACATTAGTAGCACCTATTGAACTCACATTAACTTTTTCAAGCTTATCAAAGCGCTTACTCAATGAATCAAATTTAGGCAAAATCAATTCTGTACCACCTATATCGAACTTACCTCCCGAAAGCTTTTTCGGGTTATTACCTCTTTCTGAACCCCATTGATTATAATTGGTGGCTACGCTTTCAATGATATTGAACGCTTCTGTCAGTGGTCTATTCATCAATGCTTCACCAGCTGCGGAGTCAAGTGACACCTTCGAAGAGTAATCCAATCCGTTATAGAAGGTATGCACTAACAACCACTTCTCGAGCCCATGATGTGGGCAAGACTCTAGCAATCCCTTGTAACGATCCCAAGTTTCGGATAAACATTCTCCGTCCTTTTGGAAGAAGTCGGTGATCTGAGTTCGTAGGTAAGCAGTCTTGGAGGGTGGAAAGAATTTTTCCAAGAATGCCTGCTCCAGTTGGTTCCATGTTGACAAAGTATTAGCAGGTACTGATTTCAACCAAGCTCCAGTCAAAGAGGAGGGGAATAACCTCAAGCGGATAGTATCAACCGGCGCACCTTGAATTCTTGTTGTATCATAGAATTCCAAAAATGTCTCCACATGATCAGTCGGGTCTTCCGAGGGTAATCCTCCAAATTGATGTTGCCTAATCATGCCAATTAACTGGGGCGGTATAGTGTAGTTCTTCACCTCAATTTCTGGCCTAGCAATCCCAGTTCGCAAACCCCTAGCATTTGGGGTTGCGTAGTCCTTCAGTGGTTTGGTATCTGGTTGATCGGCCATGAGTGGAATGGGGATCAACTTTTCTCTCGCTCTTTGTCTTTGTAGTCTTCTACGTCTATGAAAAGTCCTTTCGATCTCCGGATCAACTTCAATAAGAGTTCCAAGACTTTGGGATCTTCGCATAAAAGAGAAAAATCACCTGCAAAGAGAGAAATAGATACACTAGAAAAAGAAAAAAAATGTTTATAAAAATCAAATTAAAAATAAATTGATATTAGCACAGTCCCTGGTAACGGCGCCAAAAAATTGATAGCGTGAATCCTCAAATGTACGGCTTCGTCGTCAAGTAATAAAAAGATCATATCCACAGAGACCGTGATTTTGAACACCAATTAATTATCAAATCAATTTAAACTAAACAAGGAAAGATTTGGGTTTTGAAATTAGAAATCAAATAACAAATCAATTATTAAAATCACAATAAAACAAAATAGGAAAGTAAATCAAATCGGTTGTTTTTCAAATCAAAAGAGATTTCCAGGAATTGGGTTATCAATAAGACAGCTTATGCTACTAAATTGACTACCCCTCTTGTTAATTATCAAAATGCATTGAAGTTGAATTTATCCTAATAAAGTTAATGTTCCCTCTCGATATACAAGAACCGTGCCCAATTAAACCAACCCCTACTCTCGTGGTAATTGTATTTAAATTGAACTCATTAAGGTTTGTGACAATTCAATGAACCCTCGAAGGACCGCTTCTAACTCTCATGATTTAAGTCCTAAGTTCAATTCATATGGATCCAATACCTAGGTTCGCTTCTCAGTTCCTCCATAGAATATCTAAGACATGCAAATAGGTAATCAATCAATTCACATGGATGAAGCATAATAAGAACCAAATCTAAAGCAAATTAAAATTAACAAAGGGAAAACATCAATTCATAAATGGGAACGTTTAAAAAATGTTGCCTATACTATAAAAAATGTTGCCTAAAAGTATAGGCAACAGTTTTCAAGAGTTGTCTATTCCAGCGTTACCTATTGTCAAAGGCAACAGTTATTTACATCTTATGACAACACTTTCGTAAACTGTTGCTTGTTCTATATGAATAGGGAACAGTTGTCAGGTGAACCTAACGCAACAGTTTTCAAATGTAACCAAATGTTAATTAGTACAGTTCTTGACCGTTGCCTAAAGATCCAAATGCAACATTTCTTAAGTGTTACCGCAACTCATAGGCAACATTTTTTTTTTTGTAGACAACAATTTTTAACCATGTTTTGGGTACAATTATTAATTATTGCTTAAAAGACTAAAGACAACGTTTGACAAATGTCATAGCATTGAATTTGAATCAACCATCAATTTAATAGTTTAATAAATTTTCAGAATATTTGATATTAATTTTCTAAATTTAACCTTAATTTGATCCCATACACAATTTACATACCCTTTTCATTTTTTTTTCTTTTATTATTATTATTATTATTATTATTATTATTATTATTATTATTAACAAAGAAATAATCATGCATTATGGTTCTAAATGGATCAAGTGCAACGTAATATATATATATATATATATATATAAAGTTTGAACATCAACCTAAATACACAAAAGTAGTCAACAATAGGACCACATGGTTTGAGCAAATATCATTTCATTCATTGACGTTCGAGTCTTGCCAAAAAAAAATCCGAAACGAGTATCTAAAGAAAAAATAAAAATCCATCATCATCTTGCATCTCCTCATTTGTATCTCCTCCATTTTGACCTTCCTGGACAAGAAAATAAAAAAATTATTTCATTAGACTAAAACTTTTTTGATAATGCAAGCTTATTTCACACTTTCAACTAAACCATAACCGTAATGAATTTATTTCTCAATGGAGGATTCATTGCTAAAACCTCTAGCAATCTCAGCGTGCCATATATCAAACAAGTCCACAACACCAAACAAGAAAAACAAGAAAACAAGCAAATCAACTAAATCTCAAGTTGTCTATCATCAATTTTTTATTCCTTTTTCAAGTTTACTCATGACGTTTGATAGAGGTTTTAAAAAAGAAGTAATTAAGGAGGCAAGAAAGTATTCATATCTTCTTAAGGATAGAAAGCTCCCAATCTCTCATCAAAAGAACATACCCAAGAAATGAAGAAATACAAAAACAAAAGAGACCAACTTTCAACAGAGATTGTCTCAGAGATAAACAAACTACCAATAAGAACCATAAGTTAAATGCTATAAAAATCTTCAAAAACACAAACTAACTAGAGTACATCAAAATACAACTTGAAATTCTCTTATTTACGCTATGTAGTCCTTCAAATAACAAGCCAAGGCAAAACAAAATTTTTTTGGAAAAATTTCTATAATGGTTATATAGTCAATGAAGCACCATTCTATGCTATGTACCTTGCAGATTTCCATCGATTGTCATGGTAGCTTGATTTTCCCATTTGCGCAAACTATAGATCTACAAACATAACAAAGAGAAAACAAACAATTGCTTACTTAGCACACAAGAGGCAATGTCTGCCCCCACATGAAGATGAAAACAAATTTAGTAAACCAAGATTGCTTGCCAGGAAGTGATACTAAATATCAATTTAGTAACAAACACACTAAAAAGAATAGGAATAAGTGACATTGTAATTATCTCACCTTTAAATTAAGATGTCATATAGCTCACTCTTGACAGGTAATTTTTAAGATCCAAGAGTTCAACAATTTTTTTTTTAAATTTTTACCTAGATAAGGCAAGTTCAGTGCAAAGAGAAGCAAGCATACCAACTGCAAAGAAAACTTGCAGTAAGCCAAACAAATCAGGAAGAGTGCATCAAAAAAACTCCTTTACCATAATGAATCCTCCTCAACAGATCACCTGGAAGTAAGAGCAGCAGTTCTGAAATCCACAGAATGCTATCAATATCAAGTAATTGAATAAAAATATCTAAATAAAAGTATAAGCAATGACAATGAAAGGTTTCTGGAAATTTCGAAAAAAAAAAGGATAAAAAAGTTGATCCCTAAGTTCTGAAATCCCTAAACATGGATTCCTGTAAAACTACATTTTGCCCAAGTTTTGAAGATGGGTTTTGAAACAAAGTTGATCCCTAAGTTGTTTAAGCCTTTAAGCAAATATCAATGCAACCTCAATCCACCACTTTTGCATACCCAAGTATTACCACAAAAATCAACAAATTTCCATCGAATAAGATATTATGGCCACAGGTAACAACACCATTTGAGTCCATTCACATTATTAAAGCATCCAAAACTGGAAAAATTTCATCCTAAACAAATTAAAAACTTGAGTAACTCATGAAAAAGTAAATCCTAGGAAATAGAAATAGTGAGAAAAACTTATAATTAGGGATTCAAAATAACTGTTTCAAGAACTAACATCATAGACATGTTATTAGATTAGAACGACCTGGCTAAGAGTTTGATCCATGCCTACCCTACCCCTTCCCACACCAGCTCTTATACCACATTGCAGACATGTTACTATGCGGAGCTTAACATGTCTAGTTTCTTCTATTTCTATTTCCAACTCACAGCCCACTCTTATCCTCTGATCTGGCACTCTCAAACTGCGTTCATCTTTTGTGAAACACTGCAAAATTTTGAACCACCGAAAAAAATGAAAGGTTTCTGGAAATTTCGAAAAAAAAAAGGATAAAAAAGAAAACAAAGTAACCACTAAAAATCTAAAATCCCTCTCCCCAGTCAGAAAAAACCAACAAAAATCCAGAAACCAAAAAAACCATGAGAGGGCAGAGAAAGCAACCTGTGGGAGAGGAGCTCGCGGCTGATTCATCTTAAGAGGTTCGGATTTGAATCGGCGGAGGTGACGCCGAAGCGCTGGAAAGTGAAGGCCGAGAAGCCTCAGCCCTAAATCAATTTTGGATTTCTGAGCTGCTCTCCCTTGAGAATTGCGCGAACCAGCTTCTCCCAGTTATCACGAACCCTAGCCATGGAGGCTCGCCGGCTTCAGCACCAATCGTAGTGCGTGAGTGAGCGCTTGCTTTTCAATTTCAGAACTCAGAGAAACTGCTTTTTTGTGTTGTGTGCATAGAAATGAAGGGTTTAGTAGTTTGCCTAGAGAAGAAGCACAGATCGAGGGCAAATGGCGACGTAGAAATTGAAAGCAACTAAAGGCTCTGCATTCATTTGCTTGAATGTTTTTTCGAGGGGTTTTTAGAACTAGGGATTTCTTCTAATGAAAACTAGAAATTCGAGTAGAGGGAATGTTTTTTTTCTTTTTAAAATTTAATTTTAGAATAGTGAATTAGTGCTTATAGATATCTAAGGCAATATTTATTAAATGTAGCCTTTTATAATTAATAAGCTAACAATTAAAAACTGTTCCCATTTATAGTTAAGGGAACGATTATTAAGTGTTGCAAAATATTTATCATAGTAACATTTAAAAATTGTTGCCTATTATTTTTAAGGGAACACTTCTTAAATATTGCAAAAGAAGTGTTGCGTAAAACATGTATCTTATTGCAACAGTCTTAAAATGTTGGCTAATATATGTTTAGACAACATTTTATACCCGTTGGAAAAATAAGTGTTGCCAGAAGCAAAAAATGTTGTAGTGCTGCAACCCCTACTCTCGTGGTAATTGTATTTAAATTGAACTCATTAAGGTTTGTGATAATTCAATGAACCCTTGAAGGACCGCTTCTAACTCTCATGATTTAAGTCCTAAGTTCAATTCATATGGATCCAATACCTAGGTTCGCTTCTCAGTTCCTCCATAGAATATCTAAGACATGCAAATAGGTAATCAATCAATTCACATGGATGAAGCACAGTAAGAACCAAATCTAAAGCAAATTGAAATTAACAAAGGGAAAACATCAATTCATAACATAAAACAAGTCTTGGGCATAGCCTCAATTCCTAGAAATAAAAGAAACTACTCAAGCATTGCCATGGTGATAGCAATCTTGATTAAAAAGAACATAAAAATCCTAAGAGAAAGAGAGAAGAAATTGGAGAAGAAGAGAAATCTTAATCCTAATGCCAAAGCCTCCAAAGAGCAGCCAAGGATCCCTATTTTAGAGCCCCAACATCCTATAAATTGGTTAAGTCAACTTGGGATAAAAGCCCATTACAAATCAGATCAAAAGAAGATAAAATTTCTGTTTCTGTCGCGTCAAAGCCGTGACAGCTTCTGACTGTGTATTCTTTGATCATTCTTTCCTGTCATGGCCGTGACACGCTCTGCCCAACTGGGTTCTTCTTTTTCTTCATTCTTACACGATCATGGCCATGATGGTCATCACCCCCAGGCCGTGATAGCTTCTGCCTTGCATATTTTTCATATCTTTCAAGCTCCATCTTCAAGCAAACTCCAAAACAACTTGATTTAAGCATTTTTATCATAAATTCCTGTACAAACACACCACAACACCACCTTACTCTTTCCAAAAGGAAAACTAACAAATAACTAAACAAAAATGCCTAATCTACCATGAAAATGCATGCAAAATGACAATGAAATATGATGTGAAATCACACTCATCAATTAGCATCCTCAACATTCAACACTCATAAAGAGCACAACACAACAACAGCCAACAACATCATACTCATCATAATCATGGCATCACAACGTCAACATATTTATAACAAACAACGTCAATCAATAATAAGAGTCATGCCAGTCATCAACATCATAACAGTTAAGCATCATATAACAAATAGGCATAAGGCATATAGACGTGTTATCAAAGGAAAGGGTCACGCGTAACCCTTCGTCTTACGCTACCCCCAAGCCTACATACTCATACTTTCCCTTCTCCCCATACCTGGTATGAAGATTCCCAAAAGATAACGTTGGCAAAATAGACATGTTCCCTCGAGAGGCTCGACGAGTTCCCCAAGCCTTGGCCAAACAAGAAGAAGACAACCAATTAATCTCTAGATCTGATAATAGAAAAGAGACTAAGAGAGAGGGAAGACAACGTTACCTCAAACTATACTAGCGCGCTACTCCTCTCCTAAAACTAGAGCAAGAACACCAAGAACTTCGAGGGGTTCAAGGCAAGAAAGAGGGAAGAGGTTTCTGCCACACTAGGATTGCCCAATGTGCCAAAATAGCGTTTCACACAAAGACCCTCACGCTGCTGCCTCCTATTTAAAGACCCAGACCTGAGCACGGTCGTGCTCACTTAGCGTCAGCGAGACGCGGTCACTTGCCGAGCACGGTCATGCTCCCTATTGAGCACACGGGCGTGCTCGCCAATCCCTTGCACGGCCTTGCTTCTTATTGAGCACGGCCGTGCCTGTGATCCAAACAGTCACAAGACACAGCCTTGAGCACGGGTGTGCTGGAGATGAGCATGGTCGTGCTCATGTACCAGAAAGGGATTTTAAGGCTAGAAATCCCACTTAGCCCTCCAACAACAACTTTAAGCTAAGCCCTAAGGCTTAACCAAACAAACAAGGCACACACAAAAGCACTTTAAGAGAAACGGGGTGTTACAATTCCACCCCCTTATAAAAATTTCATCCTCGAAATTTCAAACACCCTAACTGGTTAAACTTTCACCAATTAGGCACATACCTTGGGTTAAGTACTTGGACTCGGAGGCTCTAACCAAGCAGGAAGAACTAAAGGTTCTTAACACTAAAGCATCATTATCTATAACAAGTATAGATAATTCAAACAAAACACGCAGGAGACTTGCAACAGACTCATACCAGGTCCGGATAGGGCCGAACTGCTCTGATACCACTAAATGTGACATCCTCTACCCCGTATGTATTCAAAAGCGACAACACAGATACAAAAGAAAGAGAACACATGCATATTATATCATAATAATAAACACCGGGCAGAGGCTGCCGCATTGTAACACAACGCGGAAATAACCAAAACATGTTTATAAAGGAAACATAACATAACTGAAACATAAACGAACCCAACCCCGGTGTCACATTACAGAGCCGGTATAACCAATCCGATAAACAACTCGGATACAACTGAAAACAAACTAAACAACTACTGAAAGCTGGAAATCCTATCTACGAGTTGCGGCTCCTCAGAGTCACTCCTCAACTTGCTGCACATCGACCTCTGTATAAAAGATACATGCCACAAAACAAGAAACATAGAGATAGGGAGTAAGAAACATATGTACGAATATAACGGCAAGGAAGCAGTTAGCAAGACGAGCATACATCAAACAAGCATGTTATATCAAACAGAAATATCATAACAATCATCATCATATAACGTGTATGCTATGCAATGCAGTTCTGCTACACTCCTCTACTATGCACTTGAATCCAAACTAACTCAGGATGCCAATTTTGGGGTTACATCTCCACATTAGCCAAAAAGCACCAATGTCGGGCCAGGCCATAAACCATGGGTGGACCCCTAGAACAGTCGACACACCTTACTCAAGGGTGCGCCACCGCGGTTGTACATGACCCCAAAGTCTCGGATGAATCACCGCGGATGGCTAGATCGTCTTACACTCGGACAACCTCCCCTATGTTGCACAACCTCCCATCAACATCTCCGATGTGTGAATGCGTGGCAAACAACACACAACCACCACCTCCGCTTGGGCTTATAGGCTACCCAAGTTTTATCACCATCAACACCTCGACCACTAGGCTATCGAGGATTATCGTTTAACGTTTCTTCGTTAAGTCTTTTAAGCATCAACAATACTCTGGCCATTAAGCACCAGAGCTCAACACCTTGACCATCAAGCATCAAGGCCCCCTTAGAGCGAACACTAGGTTACCAAGGTACAACATCTTATCACTTGGAGCGAACACTAGGCTACCAAGGTTCAACATCTCAATGCTTGGACCAGACACTAGGCTACCAAGGTACAACATCTTATCACTTGTCTTTGGTCTTCATGTTCCGTTGGTATCTTATTTAATCTTTTAAGCGTTTGAGGTGAAAACCCCTATTTCAACATTCTGGTTCTGTCCTCGTGCTCACCCTCACCACGGGTGTGCTGGACCTGCAGGCAAGCACGACCGTGCTGCCTGCTGAGCACGGGCGTGCTCAAATGCGTGCCCTGCTCTGGGTTTCAAACTGGAGCACAGGCGTGCTCCTTATCAAGCACGGCCGTGTACAATAGAGCGTGGCTATACTGATCTGGGCAGAAAGGGTCAGAAACCCTTTCCCAAATCCTTGGGACAGTTCACAGATTCAACATGTTGGATTTTACTAATCCATTGATCATTAACTTCATTAATCTTAACTGTTCTTCATTAATATTCATGTCTTATTATCAGGGGAAATTAATCCTTTAATCATAGTTTCATTATTAATGTTCCTAGAAACACTCACTAATCAATCCTAGGATCTTTAACTAAGCCCTATGAACATAACCTTACCTCTCACACTATATTCATGTATTATGAACAACTGGGGAAACATCCCTTAAATCTCATTATTATCGTTAAAGTATTTTAAAGTCTGAACATCATTGTTGGCATTAGCATCATTAACAATCAACACTCATAAAAAGCACAACACAACAACAGCCAACAACATCACACTCATCATAATCATGGCATCACAACGTCAACATATTTATAACAAAAAACATCAATCAATAATAACAGTCATGCCAGTCATCAACATCATAACAGTTAAGCATCATATAACAAATAGGCATAAGGCATATAGACATATTATCAAAGGAAAGGGTCATGCGTAACCCTTCATCTTACGCTACCCCCAAGCCTACATACTCATACTATCCCTTCTCCCCATACCTGGTATAAAGATTTCCAAAAGATAACATTGGCAAAATGGACACGTTCCCTCGAGCGGCTCGACGAGTTCCCCAAGCCTTGCCAAACAAGAAGAAGGCAACCAATTAGTCTCTAGATCTGATAATAGAAAAGAGACTAAGAGAGAGGGAAGACAACGTTACCTCAAACTATACTAGCGTGCTAGTACTCTCCCAAAACTAGAGCAAGAACACCAAGAACTTCAAGAGGTTCAAGGGAAGAAAAAGGGAAGCGGTTTCTGCCACACTAGGATTGCCCAATGTGCCAAAATTCACATGAAAACCATCGCGCTGTTGCCTCCTATTTAAAGACCCAGACCTGAGCACGGTCATGCTCCCCACTAAGCACGGTCGTGCTCACTTAGAGTCAGCGAGACACGACCACTTGCTGAGCACGGGCGTGCTCGCCAATCCCTTGTACGACCGTGCTTCCTATTGAGCACGGCCGTGCTTGTGATCCAAACGGTCACAAGACACAGCCTTGACCACGGGCGTGCTGGACATGAGCATGGTCGTGCTCATGTACCATAAAGGGATTTTAAGCCTAGAAATCCCACTTAGCCCTCCAACAACAACTCTAAGCTAAGCCCTAAGGCTTAACCAAACAAACAAGGCACACACAAAAGCACTTTAAGAGAAACGGGGTGTTACAATTCCACCCCCTTATAAAAATTTCATCCTCGAAATTTCAAACACCCTAACTGGTTAAACTTTCACCAATTAGGCACGTACCTTGGGTTAAGTACTTGGACTCGGAGGCTCTAACCAAGCAGGAAGAACTAAAGGTTCTTAACACTAAAGCATCATTATCTATAACAAGTATAGATAATTCAAACAAAACACGCAGAAGACTTGCAACAGACTCATACCAGGTCCGGATAGGGCCGAACTGCTCTGATACCACTAAATGTGACATCCTCTACCCCGCATGTATTCAAAAGCGACAACATCGATACAAAAGAAAGAGAATACATGCATATTATATCATAATAATAAACACCGGGCAAAGACTGCCGCATTGTAACATAACGCGGAAATAACCAAAACATGTTTATAAAGGAAACATAACATAACTGAAACATAAACGAACCCAACCCCGATGTCACATTACAGAGCCGGTATAACCAATCCGATAAATAACTCGGATACAACTGAAAACAAACTAAACAACAACTGAAAGCGGAAAATCCTATCTACGAATCGTGGCTCCTCAGAGTCACTCCTCAATTTGCTGCACACCGACCTCTGTATAAAAGATACATGCCACAAAACAAGAAACATAGAGAAAGGGAGTAAGAAACATATGTACGAATATAACGGCAAGGAAGCAGTTAGCAAGACAAGCATACATCAAACAAACATGTTATATCAAACAGAAATATCATAACAATCATCATCATATAACGTGTATGCTATGCAATGTAGTTCTGCTACACTCCTCTACTATGCACTTGGATCCAAACTAACTCAGGATGCCAACTTTGGGGTTATATCTCCACATTGGCCAAAAAGCACCAACGCTGGGCCAGACCACCAACCATGGGTGGACCCCTAAGACAGCCGACACACCTTACTCACGGGTGCGCCACCACGGTTGTACATGACCCCATAGTCTCGGATGAATCGTCGCGGATGGCCAGATCGTCTTAGTCTCGGACAACCTCCCCTATGTTGCACAACCTCCCATCAACATCTTCGATGCGTGAATGAATGGCAAACAACACACAACCACAACCACCACCTCCGCTTGGGCCCATAGGCTACCTAAGTATTATCACTATCAACACCTTGACCACTAGGCTATCGAGGATTATCGTTTAACTTTTCATCGTTAAGTCTTTTAAGCATCAACAACACTCTGGCCATTAAGCACCAGAGCTCAACACCTTGACCATCAAGCATCAAGGTCCCCTTGGAGCGAACACTAGGCTACCAAGGTACAACATCTTATCACTTGGAGCAAACACTAGGCTACCAAGGTTCAACATCTCAACGCTTGGAGCGGACACTAGGCTACCAAGGTACAACATCTTATCATTTGTCTTTGGTCTTCATGTTCCGTTAGTATCTTATTAAGTCTTTTAAGCGTTTGGGGTGAAAACCCTTATTTCAACATTCTGGTTCTATCCTGGTCAGGTGAGCACGGGTGTGCTCACCCTCAGCACGGGCGTGCTGGACCTGCAGGCAAGCACGGTCGTGCTGCCTGCTGAGCACGGGCGTGCTCGAATGCACGCCCTGCTTTGGGTTTCAAATTGGAGCACGTGCGTGCTCCTTATCAAGCATAGCCGTGCTCAATGGAGGATGGTCATACTGATTTGGGCAGAAAGGGTTAGAAACCCTTTCCCAAATCCTTGGGACAGTTCACAGATTTAACCTATTGGATTTTACTAATCCATTGATCATCAACTTCATTAATCTTAACCGTTCTTCATTAATATTCATGTCTTATAATCAGGGGGAATTAATCCCTTAATCATAGTTTCGTTATTAATGTTCCTATAACACTCACTAATTAATCCTAGGGTCTTTAACTAAGCCCTATGAACATAACCTTACCTCTCACACTATATTCATGTATTATGAACAACTGAGGAAACATCCCTTAAATATCATTATTATCGTTAACGTATTTTAACGTCTTAACATCATTGTTGGCATTAGCATCCTCAACAATCAACACTCATAAAGAGCACAACACAACAACAACAACCAACAACATCATACTCATTATAATCATGGCATCACAACGTCAACATATTTATAACAAACAACATCAATCAATAATAACAGTCATGCCAGTCATCAACATCATAACAATTAAGCATCATATAACAAATAGGCATAAGGCATATAGACGTGTTATCAAAGGAAAGGGTCATGCGTAACCCTTCATCTTACGCTACCCCCAAGCCTGCATACTCATACAATGCCTTCTCCCCATACCTGGTATGAAGATTCCCAAAAGATAACGTTGGCAAAATAGAGACGTTCCCTCGAGCGGCTAAACTAGCTCTCCAAGCCTTGGCCAAACAAGAAGAAGACAACCAATTAGCCTCTAGATATGATAATAGAAAAGAGACTAAGAGAGAGGGAAGACAACGTTACCTCAAACTATACTAGCGAGCTACTCCTCTCCCAAAACTAGAGCAAGAACCTCGAGGGGTTCAAAGGAAGAAAGAGGAAAGAGGTTTTTGCCACACTAGGATTGCCCAATGTGCCAAAATAGGGTTTCACACGAAAACCCTCGCGCTGCTGCCTCCTATTTAAAGACCCAGACCTAAGCACGGTCGTGCTCCCCACTGAGCATAGTCGTGCTCACTTAGCGTCAGTGAGACGCGGTCACTTGCCGAGCACGGTCGTGCTCCCTATTGAGTACCGGCGTGCTCGCCAATCCCTTGCACGACCGTGCTTCCTATTTAGCACGGGCGTGCTGGACATGAGCATGGCCGTGCTCATGTACCATAAAGGGATTTTAAGCCTAGAAATCTCACTTAGCCCTCCAACAACAACTCTAAGCTAAGCCCTAAGGCTTAATCAAACAAACAAGGCACGCACAAAAGTACTTTACGAAAAACGGGGTGTTACAGACTGAATTAATTTACATTAGTAAAAATATAAAATAAAAAAATTATTGCAATAATAAAATGTGAATTACTACCTTTTACCTAAAGTTTTTAACTTTTTTTTAGTGAATCCTATGTATTTTAACTTGATTCAATGTTTACTTCTCATACAGACAATGATTTTATTGCATATCACTTTTCCTGTATAATTCACTTTTTGTAATGTTTTACTAACATTTTTATTCCTCATTAACTTTGTAATGTTGATAATGTGAGTATTATGCATTATTTGATGATCACATTTCCTTTATATTTTCATCAAATGTTGATTGTTATAATTATTTTGTATATTTTGTCACAATTCCATTTACCGTAATATCTCATTATATACATATCCTGAGTTTGCGATTGTTGTTATCGGGTGGCTCATGGATTTTGAATGGTAGTGCATTAAGGATTAACCAAAACTTGGGAAAACTTGCTAGCAAATGTATGATTAATTTGTCCACAGACACTTTTTGTTCGTATAGGGACCATTTTAATAATTTTTTATGTATAGGGACTAAATCGAGAATTCGTGTCAAGTATATGGATCAAAATATTACTTTAACCTTTTATTTATTTATATAGATATAGATGGGAAGAGGAAAAGCCAAGAGTCCAAACACATTAATGATTGTCAAATGTACAATCCTAATAAATGCAAGCCTTGTAGATGAAGCAAAGAAAATAATAAAATAACAATAAACAAAAAAAAAGTAAAACTTTCCACACAAAAAAATGTCATGCTGTCACCTCAATATACAGTAAAAAAAGGCTATCCAACTTTTATATTAGTATAGATATTTTTTTCCCCTCATGTTCTCCTAATTTTATTTATTTTTTGCTGCTAAATCATCAGTTTGAAGCCCAAAAATGAAAACTTACACAGAAATCAAATAAGGAATAAAAACTCTTATTACATTAGAGAGTAACATTTGTGCAACAACATATACTCATAAATCACCAACTCTAAGCCAAATCCACAGCCTGATTTAGCCCAATTCTCTTTTTTACAAGGGTTTTGATTTACTACTAATGGCAATGTTAAAGTGGATCCCGAAATTTTGGGTGCATGGATGGTCCTCTTCTGTCGATTAGTTGATTTATTAGTGAAAAGAAATCAACCTAATAAAATTGTTACTAGTAGAAATCAATGTGATAAAATTGTTACTAGTAGCTCATTAAATGCTTGTTTGGTTTAGATTTTGGATGGGTTAAAATCATGCTTGCTTTCAGCGAAAGCGGTTTTGGGATTCTGGTGATGTTTATTTTAAATTTAGCGTCCAATAAAATCAATTTTATGTTAGGTATAATTGATTTTGAGAGAAGTAAGAATTTCTAGTTTTCCTATCAAGTGAAATTGATTCTAAGTATGACACTCATAATATTTTTATATTAACACTTAAAAAGTTATTTTACTTTATTATCCAAACAAAACTAATTCTTCTAAACTCACTATTAAAGTAAAATTACCAAACACAGATCAATTTTTTTTTTAAAAAAAAATCAATTCTATCAAAATCTAAAAAAATTAGCAGAAAAATGTAATATTTATTGGCAGATTCCTATAATGATTTATGTTGAAGGGGTTCATGAAAGCACTATTTATTTTTAGATCCGTCTACATATTTGCAATTGACATCCAAGGTAGACAAAGGGTCTGTCCTATAAGTGCTTATCATATAAGCGCTTGTATATAAGCTATTTCTATAATCAAAGAGAGAATATAGTCAAACTGTTTTCATAAGCTATCCTGGAGAGTTTATCAAAATTAGCTGAAAACAGCTTATGCCATAAGCTCTTTCAAAAACTCTGACAAGTGCTTATGCCAGTAGATAAGCCTAGATAAACTGTTTATAAGCCAATCCAAACAGGCCCAAAGTAGATATCTGCTTTTGGTTGAAGGAAGCAGTAGAGTTTTAGTGAAAGATGAGGGAGCCTAAATTGCCATATACAAGATATCATGGTGTTTGAATATATAAGGGATAGCATGCGGCTGTGATGTAGGAAGAAGAATGAGAGAGTTAACCACGTACGAAAAAAAGGAAATTGGAAGAATATTGAAAAAGGATATTGAAGGAGAGTGTTTCAATTTCCATGCACATATATTAATATGTGTTGCTACAGCTATAAGGATTTGGGTCCCTTAAGGATATGATTATGGGTTCGATCCTTAAATTTATGTATCTATATAGAAAAATATTATTAAAAATGATCCTCACTTAGGCATTTGATAAGAAACTATCATTAAAAATAATATCAGCGAAGGCTCATGAGAAAAAAGTTAACAAAAGAAAACCAAAACATCCCAAATGGAGAGGAAGTGTTACAAAAAAAAATAAAAATAAAAGAGAAAACACCACAAAATATGAGAAAATTCCACAAGATTTAATTTTAACATAGATGTTTATTTATCAAGTATCAAGTATAAGTTTAAGTTTTATTTTAATGATTCTTGGATTTCAATGGCTAATCCCAATTAATAAGTCCATTCCCTCTCCTCAATCTTGCTAGCCTTCTTTGCAGAATATATTAACAAAAGGATTTATGGTTTAATTGACATGCAATTATTTAAGCTTTTCATAAAAAAAGATTTTTTTAAAAATAATTTTTATCTTTAAAATGAAAAGTTACTTTCATTATCTTTTGGAAAAAATTCAATTGCATAAACTGATTTTTTTTAAATGAATGATTTTTTTGAATATAAGCAAGCACAATATAACTTCTGTTTTTCCTTCAAATCTCTAAAAATTAATCTCTAAATTATTGAATGTCAAAATCATTTTTATTTTAATATGTAACAAATATGCCCTAAAATTATTAAACTAGCCTACATTGCCTCACTGGTGCATCGTTAGCCACATCAGCCATTAATAGATAAGCACTATCGACAATGACTAAAATTTCCAAAACTTGTAGGGATCAAAATTAATGCGAAAAAAATATAACGTAGGGACCAAAACCAAAACTCGTCTATTTTGCAGGGACTAAAAAGTTAATTAAACTTTGACAGTATATTAAAATATAACTCTTACTATATCAATAACTATGAACGAATTTGATTATTTGTAAAAAAAATTAAAAAAAATTAACAATTTGATTCCATCAATCCTTATTACTGAATGGAGGATTAATGGATTATAATCATATTATTCTACAAGGTGGGCTCATTTCCCCCTTTGGGCCTCCGTAAGATTGGCCCGCCGTTCAAAGGGGTTTAGGTCGGTCTACTGCAGAGTAGGAGTGGCGGTGAATTGGTCACTTCATATATGCAGATAGTTTCTCTCCGTAACTGATAGTGATAGCGCTTCTTCTTCACTCCTCTTCTTCAGATCACGTTTTTGTTCTACTATTCTTCAGCGTTAGGTTTTATTCTGTAAGCTTCTTCAATCTATATTTTTCAATTACATCAGTTTTAGGGTTTTTGAGTTGTTCCAATTGCTTCACACATAGTTGTTCTTATTTGTTTCCATTTCTTCAGGTTTAGGGTTTCGGATTCAAATTACAGAGAGACAATGGCGCACCTTGGTGGTGGTGCCGAAGCACACGCCCGGTTCAAGCAATACGAATACCGAGCCAATTCCAGCTTGGTTCTCACCACCGACTCTCGCCCCCGCGACACTCACGAGCCCACCGGCGAGCCGGAATCCCTATGGGGAAAGATCGATCCTCGAAGCTTCGGCGACCGCGCATATCGCGGCCGGCCGCCGGAGCTCGACGAGAAGCTCGAGAAGGCGAAAAAGAAGAAAAAGGAACGCGACCCTATGGCAGAGCCAGTCAGCCGCCAGAGCAAACGGCGGCGCCTCCAGGAAGAGAGCGTACTCACCGCCACCGACGACGGTGTTTACCAGCCGAAGACGAAGGAAACCAGAGCCGCCTACGAGGCCATGCTCAGCGTGATTCAGCAGCAGCTTGGCGGGCAGCCGCTTAACATAGTGAGCGGTGCCGCCGATGAGATCCTTGCCGTGCTTAAAAACGACACCGTTAAGAACCCTGATAAGAAGAAGGACATCGAGAAGCTCTTGAATACTATACCCAATCATGTGTTTGATCAGTTGGTTTCGATTGGGAAGCTTATTACTGATTTTCAGGAAGTGGGTGCTGATGGTGACGGTGGAGGCGGCGGTTCCGGTGCGGTGGACGGTGATGATGCACTTGATGATGATGTTGGTGTTGCGGTGGAGTTTGAGGAGAATGAGGATGATGATGAGGAGAGTGATCTTGATATGGTTCAGGAGGAGGAAGAAGACGAGGATGATCTAGCTGAACCTCATGGAACCGGTGCTATGCAAATGGGTGGCGGTATTGATGATGAGGATTTGGAGGAGGCAAACGAAGGGATGAACCTCAATGTTCAAGATATAGATGCATATTGGCTTCAGAGGAAAATCTCACAAGCTTTTGAACAGCAGATTGATCCACAACAGTGCCAGAAACTTGCTGAAGAGGTGTTGAAGATTCTCGCGGAAGGCGATGATAGGGAGGTTGAGAACAAGCTGTTGATTCATCTTGAGTTTGATAAGTTTAGCCTCATCAAGTTCCTTTTGAGGAACAGGTTGAAAATTGTGTGGTGTACCCGTTTGGCTAGGGCACAAGACCAGGAAGAAAGGGAGAAAATTGAAGAGGAAATGAAAGGGACTGATTTGGAATCGATTTTGGAGCAGTTGCATGCTACAAGGGCCTCTGCTAAAGAGAGGCAAAAGAATTTGGAGAAAAGTATAAGAGAAGAGGCGCGGCGGTTGAAGGACGATACCACCGGTGGTGGAGATGGTGACAGGGATAGGGATAGGAGTAGGAGGGGACTTGTTGATAGAGATGGAGAGAGTGGTTGGGTTAAGGGTCAGCGCCAGATGCTTGATTTGGATGGCCTTGCTTTTGCACAAGGTGGTTTGTTTATGGCAAAAAAGAAGTGTGATCTTCCAGATGGTTCTTATAGGCATCTCAGCAAGGGTTATGAAGAAATCCATGTGCCAGCGTTGAAGGCTAAACCACTTGATCCTAATGAGAAGCTTTTGAAAATATCTTCTATGCCTGATTGGGCACAACCAGCCTTTAAGGGTATGTCACAGTTGAATAGGGTACAGAGCAAGGTTTATGAGACTGCCCTTTTCAAACCGGATAATCTTCTCCTATGTGCTCCAACCGGGGCTGGAAAAACGAATGTTGCAGTTCTCACAATACTTCAACAGATTGCACTGCATAGAAATAATGATGATGGTTCGATCGACCATAGTGCCTATAAGATTGTTTATGTCGCGCCGATGAAAGCTCTTGTGGCTGAGGTTGTTGGGAATTTATCCAATCGTTTGCAGGATTATAATGTTAAAGTTAGGGAGCTTAGTGGAGACCAGTCACTAACACGCCAACAGATAGAAGAGACTCAAATTATTGTGACAACTCCTGAGAAATGGGATATTATCACAAGAAAGTCAGGAGATCGTACTTATACACAGCTTATAAAACTTCTTATCATTGATGAGATTCATTTACTTCATGATAATAGAGGACCAGTTCTTGAAAGTATTGTTGCTAGAACAGTGCGGCAGATCGAAACCACAAAGGAGCATATTCGGTTGGTGGGGTTGTCTGCTACTCTGCCTAATTATGAAGACGTGGCTCTATTCTTACGTGTTGATCTGAAGAAAGGGTTGTTTTATTTTGATAATAGTTATAGGCCTGTTCCTCTTTCTCAACAGTATATTGGAATCACAGTAAAGAAGCCACTGCAGAGGTTCCAGTTGATGAATGATATCTGTTATGAGAAAGTTATGGGTGTAGCTGGAAAGCATCAGGTTCTTATCTTTGTACATTCAAGGAAAGAAACTGCGAAAACGGCTAGAGCTATCAGAGATGCTGCACTTGCAAATGATACTCTTGGTAGGTTCCTTAAAGAAGATAGTGCAAGCCGGGAGATTCTTCACACTCATACTGATCTTGTGAAGAGCAATGATCTTAAAGATCTTCTGCCATATGGTTTTGCAATTCATCATGCTGGTATGACCAGGACAGATCGACAGCTTGTTGAGGATCTCTTTGCTGATGGACATGTGCAAGTCTTGGTATCCACTGCGACCCTTGCCTGGGGTGTGAATCTCCCAGCTCATACAGTGATAATTAAAGGGACACAGATTTACAATCCTGAAAAGGGTGCCTGGACTGAACTAAGTCCTCTAGATGTGATGCAGATGCTGGGTCGTGCTGGAAGGCCTCAGTATGACTCATATGGAGAGGGAATAATTGTTACTGGCCATAGTGAGTTGCAGTATTACCTCTCTCTTATGAACCAGCAACTTCCTATTGAGAGTCAGTTTGTGTCCAAGCTAGCTGATCAGCTTAATGCAGAAATTGTTCTTGGCACTGTTCAAAATGCGAGAGAAGCCTGTAATTGGATTGGATACACTTACTTGTATGTCCGTATGTTACGGAACCCTACACTTTATGGTTTAGCACCTGATGTCCTAACAAGAGATATAACATTGGAGGAAAGGAGGGCTGATTTGGTAAGCATCACAAAACTCAAATTTATGTTCCTATTATTACCTGAACTAAAAAGATATGTTTGTCATATTATTTGGTTTATTTGTTATAATTTTTTTTTTTTGGGGTGTTGGGGGGGGGGGGGGGGGGATCTGTGTTAGGTTAGGTGTATTTCTGGTGATGATTTTACTTGTCATTGCCATTATTTGTGTAGAATTGCATGAGAAGGAAACTGTGGTATCCCCCAAAAGAAAGGTTAAATTGTGATTTAGTGTGAGTATTTAGGATTTATTTGAAAATATAACTTGTTAGCAAAAATCAAATTTATAGGTAAGACCAAATTTAAGTTATGAATTGTATTTGAGTTGAATTTGCATGCAAGTCTCTACTTAAAACAACATTAGGTTATTAACAAAAACTACTACTAGGCTTTGGTGCTTCATTTCAATATGTTTCATGTTGAAAGGCTAGAGCAAACAGGATTAGAGAAGGTCCATGTAATCTTGGGAAAGAAGTAGAAGGAGGAGCACGGCAGCAGTAGGCAATGATGAAAGGGAGAAAATTATATCGTCTATAGTGGCTTTGGTGGTTTCAATTTTTCTTGCTTGTAAGCGAGAAAAAAGTCTCACACGTGTTACTTAGTGGAACAATTCTTCCACTCAGCGGAATGAGTGATGTTGCTCGCTAATAATTTTTAAGGCTTGAGCAAACATGATCGTGAGGGGTCTACATTTCTTAGGAGAGAAATAGGATCCGGTGAATAGGATTTTTATTTTTACTAGTTGCTTCAAGCTGTAATTCACTTATTTCCATTTCCTTTTTACTTGCTTTGTGTATTTCTGATGGCTTTTCTTCTCCTGGGTTTCTCTTCTCCATTAATCATGCCAAAACCAAACATCTATGCTGCCTTGGAGGTTAATTCACATGCATGTTCTTGGTTCAGCTGAAGGTGATTTGAAGGCTAGTTAAGGACATTTTATTTTTATATCTATTAGGACTTCAGGAGTTAAGATATTTGAAGGCATTGAGGGAATGCTGATTTATAATAGTTGGAGATAGAGGTTTTTACTTATGGCACTCAAGATTAAGCTGGTACCAAGTATATCTTTTAGGCTTTTAGGGACTTTTGTGTGGTTATTTAGACAGTATATATGTATTTTATATGGTCTGAGCAATTTAAGTGAGTCAGAGAATCGTAGTGTTAAAATCTAATTCTAGGGTATGGTATGTGATTCTATTTGGACTTAAATTGAAGGTCTCTAATGGCTGTTATTTGTTGAGAAATTTGGCGAAGGTACAATCAAGTCATTTGGAGTCATGTAAAGTAACAAGAGAATCTTTCAAACAATATATAGGTATTTTAAATGAGTCTATATATATGGTGAGCCATTTAAATGAGTCAAAGAAATGGTAGTGTTAAACTTTAATTCTAGGGCATGGTATATGATTCTGCAAAGGTCTCTAATGGCTGCTAAAGTTCAGAATTTTGAGTTATATTTTATGATCCTGAATGTTATGATTTAGGGGACAATTTTTATTTTAAGGTTAGAGGTCAAGTCAAGTTATGAATTAGAGGGACTCATAATTTTTTGGATTTTGGTTTAACATAAATTCATAGTAGTTCTTAGTGTTGTGGTTTTGGGTGGCTCAAATCTTATCTTTTTAACAATTTGGAATTTGTGAGTTTCATGATATGCAAATTGATTTACAATGGACTATGGCTGTGGATAAAATTTATACTCTATACATTGTACTCTTTAGTTTATCTTTAAACGTGTTTTGAATTTAGGCTGTTGATACTATGTGTAAGGATGTCTCAACTGTTAACATTAGGTTCATAAAGTTTCAAATGCAACATAGGCTTATTAATGGGTTAAACTTAACTAGACTTACGAATCATTTATGTTGAAGGCATTATTTTGACAATTTAAGCAGTTTAGGATATCCTCCTTTTTGAGGGATCCTGTGGGATGACTTTAAGTCAAAAATAAAATAATGCCCTTTTTCCTCCTATTTGAAATAATTTTTTTTCGTGTAAAAGTTTCATTTTTGTCTTCAAAAATTGAGTTTGTTATTTAATCTCTCATGAATTGATATGCATGAAAAATGGGCTGTGGTCCCTTTTTAACTTGTTTTCATCAATGACAATAATATGTGAACTCATGTATCTGTAAGGATGGAATCAATTGGCTGTTTTTAAGTGCATGTACTCTTGGTGTACCACCAGTCGAATCCGTGGGCGTGACCCTGGATCCAGGTTTTAAGAATCGATGGGCACGAGCCAGATATATTATATGTACAAATGTTAATCCCAGGATGCAGAATTCCCTGGGTGGAGTTCTAAGGGGAATGGATTGGCAGGATGGGTGGTTTAAAGATGGAGGAAGATGAAGCGATTACGGAGGGTCATATATGTTACATGATAGTGTTTAGTTATGGTTGTCTTTCACGTTATATATCTAAAATTTATTCTATCCATATCATTTATATTTTATCTTTGCACATAATGTTATTAATGTTAAAATTGCAGTTACATGAGCCTATTTGAGTTTATTATTGGCATTTTATTCTTTTCAATAAACATTAGTTTCATGAAAAGTGATAGTATTCAAAACGGTTCATTTAAAAGGTGTCAGCTTAGCCTTTTGATTTTGTTAGTTCAAGAAATTATCTGAAATGGTATTTAATAGTATTTTGGAGAGCACATGTTATCTAGTATTTAAGAAAAAATGAATATGTTATATGCTCGTATGAGTTTAGTCGAGTAATTTATTATGTACTAGTAATGTACTAGTAATTTTGAGTATTTTAGTATAGTCTGTTAGGCAGCTTAGCTTGGCTACTATCGACTCTATATGAACATCTATTGTATTCTTGTTCCCCCCCTAGATTTACAGGTAACAAGCATCAGAGTAAGCAGAAGGGCTGTAACTTAGAAAATACTTCCTTTTTTAGTGAGGGTCGTAAATTGCATAATTTTAGTTTCCTTGCAATCATGAAAGAAAGTTGCAATTTTTCAACGTTTGAGTTTTAATTTTGACTTTAATAAAAATGGGTTTTCTAGAGGTTTTGGGTTCAGGGAAGTGGGGATCTAGTCTCGTATCTTGGCCATCACAGGCTTCTAGATTGGGCTATGACAGAAGCCAATTACTCATCTTGATTAATTTTTTCTTTTTTTTCCTTTGCATATTTTCTTGGATGGATTTCAAAGGATATTGAATGCAGAAATTTCTGGATATATATTACCTATTCTTACTGTCTTTTATTAATATATTGGCT
Source organism: Echinosophora koreensis (assembly GCA_035048595.1). Taxonomy (NCBI): domain Eukaryota; kingdom Viridiplantae; phylum Streptophyta; class Magnoliopsida; order Fabales; family Fabaceae; genus Echinosophora; species Echinosophora koreensis. The sequence continues at coordinate 4,053,830 of JAPCYP010000037.1, read as the reverse complement.
AATGGCTAATATTGATCTATCTCTTGGGTATCTTGCAGATTCACACGGCAGCAAGCATCTTAGATAGAAATAATTTGGTGAAGTATGATAGGAAGAGTGGATATTTTCAGGTCACTGACTTGGGTCGTATTGCGAGCTACTACTACATAACGCATGGAACCATATCCACGTATAATGAGCATTTGAAGCCTACAATGGGAGACATAGAGCTATGTCGATTGTTCTCACTGAGTGAAGAATTCAAGTATGTTACAGTAAGGCAGGATGAGAAGATGGAGCTAGCAAAGCTTTTGGACCGTGTTCCCATACCCATCAAGGAAAGTCTGGAAGAGCCTAGTGCCAAGATCAATGTTTTACTTCAAGCATACATTTCACAATTAAAGCTTGAAGGACTCTCCCTGACATCTGATATGGTGTTTATAACTCAGGTTAAACTTCATTGCTTGCCTATTTTGTGTAGTTATATATGGAAATGGTGGCTGTCTTATATGTCTTTTTTGCTGATTCTTGCATTTTATTTCTTCCTTTCAGAGTGCTGGACGCCTTATGCGGGCACTTTTTGAGATTGTACTGAAACGTGGCTGGGCACAGTTGACTGAAAAGGCTTTGAACTTATGCAAGATGGTGACCAAGAGGATGTGGGGTGTCCAAACACCTCTTCGACAGTTCAATGGAATCCCAAGTGATATATTAACGAAGTTGGAGAAGAAAGATTTGGCTTGGGAAAGGTATTACGACCTATCATCACAGGAGATAGGTGAACTCATTCGTGCACCAAAGATGGGAAGGACACTTCATAAATTTATCCATCAATTTCCAAAACTAAACCTTGCAGCACATGTGCAGCCTATTACACGCACGGTGTTGAGGGTTGAGCTCACAATAACTCCAGATTTTTCATGGGACGACAGAATTCATGGATATGTTGAGCCATTCTGGGTGATTGTGGAGGATAATGATGGTGAATATATTCTTCATCATGAGTCCTTTTTGCTGAAAAAGCAGTATATTGATGAGGATCACACTCTGAATTTCACAGTGCCAATATACGAGCCTCTTCCTCCTCAATACTTTATCCGTGTTGTTTCAGATAGGTGGCTTGGATCACAAACTGTTTTACCTGTTTCTTTCAGACACCTAATCTTACCAGAAAAGTATCCTCCGCCAACTGAACTATTGGATCTGCAACCACTGCCTGTGACTGCATTAAGAAATCCATCGTATGAAGCTCTCTATCAGGATTTTAAGCACTTTAATCCGGTTCAGACCCAAGTCTTCACGGTTCTGTATAATTCCGATGACAATGTCTTAGTTGCTGCTCCGACAGGGAGTGGTAAGACTATATGTGCGGAATTTGCTATTTTGAGGAATCATCAGAAAGGGCCTGATAATGTCATGCGTGTTGTTTATATTGCACCCATTGAAGCTCTTGCCAAGGAACGGTATCGTGATTGGGAGAGGAAATTTGGAGGTGGTCTAAAGTTGAGGGTGGTTGAATTGACTGGAGAAACGGCGACTGACTTGAAACTACTTGAGAAAGGTCAGATTATCATCAGTACTCCAGAGAAATGGGATGCTTTATCCCGCCGCTGGAAACAGAGGAAACATGTTCAACAAGTTAGTCTTTTCATCATAGACGAGCTCCACTTAATAGGAGGTCAAGGAGGTCCTGTTTTGGAGGTTATCGTTTCCAGGATGAGATATATTGCTAGTCAGATTGAGAACAAGATTCGTATTGTTGCTTTGTCCACTTCCCTTGCAAATGCGAAGGATCTGGGAGAATGGATTGGAGCTACCTCCCATGGTCTTTTCAATTTTCCCCCTGGTGTTCGTCCTGTGCCTCTGGAAATACACATTCAGGGTGTAGATATTGCCAATTTTGAGGCAAGGATGCAGGCAATGACCAAGCCAACTTACACTGCAATTGTTCAACATGCCAAGAATGGGAAACCTGCTCTCGTATTTGTACCTACAAGGAAGCATGTGCGACTGACGGCTGTGGATCTGATTACCTACTCGAGTGCAGACAGTGGAGAGAAGCCGTTTTTATTGCGGTCTGTAGAAGAGCTTGAACCTTTCCTTGACAAGATTAGTGATGAAATGTTGAAAGTCACTTTACGTGAAGGAGTGGGATATTTGCATGAGGGCTTGAACAGTCTTGATCATGACATCGTGACACAGCTGTTTGAAGCTGGCTGGATTCAAGTCTGTGTTTTGAGTAGTTCATTATGTTGGGGAGTGCCATTGTCAGCCCATTTGGTAGTTGTGATGGGTACACAATACTATGATGGGCGGGAAAATGCACAGTCGGATTACCCTGTTACTGATCTTCTGCAGATGATGGGTCATGCCAGCAGACCTTTGGTAGACAATTCTGGAAAGTGTGTCATCTTGTGCCATGCTCCTCGCAAGGAGTACTACAAGAAGTTTTTGTATGAAGCATTCCCTGTTGAAAGCCATCTTCATCACTTCTTGCATGATAATTTGAATGCTGAAATTGTTGCTGGAATAATTGAGAACAAGCAAGATGCTGTGGATTATCTGACATGGACATTCATGTACAGGCGGCTCACACAGAATCCAAACTATTACAATTTACAAGGAGTTAGTCACAGGCATCTTTCTGATCACCTATCAGAAATGGTGGAAAATACATTGAGTGATTTAGAAGCGAGCAAGTGTGTTTCTATTGAGGATGACATGGACCTTTCTCCTCTCAATCTTGGTATGATTGCATCATATTATTACATCAGTTACACAACAATTGAACGGTTTTCATCATCTTTGACTTCAAAAACAAAAATGAAGGGTCTTTTGGAGGTTCTATCTTCAGCTTCTGAGTATGCTCAGCTTCCAATACGACCTGGGGAGGAAGAGGTGGTTCGTAGGTTAATTAATCACCAGAGGTTTTCTTTTGAAAACCCCAAAGTTACAGACCCACACGTTAAAGCTAATGCTTTGCTTCAGGCCCACTTCTCAAGGCAATTTGTAAGCGGGAACCTTGCATTGGACCAACGAGAGGTGCTTCTTTCTGCAAACAGATTGCTTCAGGCAATGGTAGATGTAATTTCAAGCAATGGTTGGCTAAGTTTGGCTCTTCTTGCTATGGAAGTAAGTCAAATGGTGACACAGGGAATGTGGGAACGTGACTCCATGTTACTACAGCTTCCTCACTTCACAAAGGATCTGGCTAGGAAATGCCAGGAGAACCCAGGGAAGAGTGTAGAAACTGTGTTCGATTTACTAGAGATGGAGGATGATGAAAGGCGTGAATTGTTGGGAATGTCAGATTCACAGTTGTTGGATATTGCCCGATTTTGCAACCGTTTCCCTAATATTGATTTGTCATATGAGGTGCTGGAAAGTGACAATGTGCCGGCTGGGGAGGATGTCACAGTACAAGTCACGCTTGAGCGGGATCTCGAGGGGAAGACAGAACTAGGACCTGTTGATGCTCCCAGGTATCCAAAAGCCAAGGAGGAAGGTTGGTGGCTGGTTGTTGGTGATACCAAAAACAACTTGCTGCTTGCCATTAAACGGGTTTCGCTGCAGAGGAAGTTAAAAGCAAAACTGGAGTTTGCTGCTCCTGCTGATGCTGGAAAGAAATCCTATGCCCTCTATTTCATGTGTGATTCATACTTGGGTTGCGATCAGGAGTATGGTTTCACTGTTGATGTCAAGGAAGCAGGTGCTGATGAAGATAGCGGCAGAGAATGAAAAGGTAGTTTTCTGGTCTCCTCGAGCATAATTTGCTTGGCAAATCAATTTTTTTTTTTGGTTTTTAAACAATATACTTGCCAACAAGATCTAATATTTAGTAAGATGTTTGGAGTTAGGGTTTTGGAGCATATAATGTGTTGAATTCAATTTTTGTTTTGTTGAGGCAGAGACTGATTTAGTGATTCAATGGCTTCTGGATAAATTAAATCGATGTCTGGTGGTAGCTATGATGTGCCATGTTACATGAGAAATCGTTAGATATTCTAATGCAGCATCCCTTTTTTCAACAGCATTGCTATAAAAAAGTCTGAACATCTGCTCGACATCCTGATTTCACAACATGGATCATTGTTGCTTTTGTACAACACCATCATGCTGTAGTCTTTCCTTCAATTTGGAGCATTGGAAGATAAACCAATATAATATCCATATCATTTTATGACATATGAGACATTTTTTTTTTTTACCTATAATACCGAATATTTCTGTCTTATGTCATGAGATTAGTTTGAATGATTGTTGGATTCCAAACATACCTATAAGTTCAAGATATTTGCATTATCAATTAGCCTATATTATTGAAAATTAAACCCAGCAACTAGAGTTCCCTTGCGGTTTCTCCTCTTTCATCATCACTCTGCATGGCATATACAACAAAAATAGCATTGCACTACCTCCCTGCCAAAATGTGATTTTGATAAATGACCATGTTATTTGGCACTACTTTGTGCATTCTTGTTCCTGGACTTTATGAAGTTGGTAGGGTTTGCAGTTTCATGACTTGATGAAATTGGTATCTTTTGCAGTTCTCCAAAACATCAGATTGTTAAAGAAGTTTGGGCGAAACAATGCTGACTTTTGAAGGGGTTTTCCACTGTCAGATTTTCTTGCAGAAGAGACTAGAGATGGAAGCTTTGTTGAATTTTGTTCTGTTTTTGAACTTTGTTGCCGCTGCTCAGGATTCCTAGCTTCCTATATCTTTCAACTTCACTTAATTTGTCTTTAAAAAATGTTAAATTAATGACATGTATTAAAAGCTGTAGTGGCTTACTCCTTGACGGATGCTCGACCACATCATTCTGGCTAGCAATGCTGCTATTTTAATAGCTGTATGTAGACATAATGAATCATCTAACTTTGAGAAGAAATTATTGTAATTTGCTTGCAACGAGACTTCAGCTAAGGATTAAGTACAAAAATAAACGTTTCCTTTGAATGAAGATTAGCTAGTTTCATTGTTAGCAAAAAGGATTAAAGCTTACTTATATATGAATCGGTACAAATTATCTTTAAACGCTAAATTTCTTAGAAACTAGATTGAAGAAAATTGTCACGGTTAACTTTATTTTCACTCACAATAGGTGAGTGACAAAAGAATGATCCATGTTAAAAAATCAAGACTCCACTTTGGCACATTTATTTAGTAGAATCTTTTAGTTGGCTAGGTAGTAGCTTAGTCAGTCTTAACGTTAGCCATTAGCTGATGACTAGGATAGCCAGCATACAATGCAACATGTTGGTTCTGCATTAGATTAACATATGGTCGAGACAAATTGGAATCAGGCATGAAGATGCATGGTCATTCAAACAAGGCTAAAATATCTTTTTGGTCCTTTATTTTTTGGGTAAAATTCATTTTAATCCTTTATCTTTAAAAAGATTTATTTTAGTCTTTTATATTTCAAAAGTAACCCAAAATGGTCCTTTCCGTCATCTCTCATCTAAACTCCGTTAAACTCTATTCACTTTTATTTAAAATTAAAATTATAAAACTAAAAAAAAAGGAAAAAGATCAAGGGGCGCACAACCTCCTCTTCTTCCCCATAATGTCTTCTTCCTTGTTACCACCACTAGCACCACCGCCGCTGCCACCACCACCACTCTCTTTCTTTCTCTCCCCCTCCCTCCCTCATCATGTCAGAATCAAACATAAGAAATGGAAGAACTCCAACGCAACTGTCTTCCTCCACTCCACCTGCATGTAAACTCTACAACAACAATTGAGAAATACTTCAAGGCAATCATCTTGTGTCATTCCATTTCAACATCAATTGGTCAAAATTACTTCAGTCCAATAGTTTCAAATCAGAAACAAAAAGAGGGATGATCAAATCCAAAACCTAATTGGAATTTCTTCAACAAAAAATATGAACCGTTGTGGGGGAAAGGGATGAATCAAACCCTAACCTAGAAATCCATAAACCCATTTTGAAGAACACTACCATCACTGAAAGGGGAGGAACCAAAAATCTGAAAGGGGAGAGGGCGTTAAAGAAGGGGAAGCATCAGAATGTAGATTACAAAAAAAATGCCCTCTTCCTAACCTTCATCTTCAACCTCATCTTCCATCTTCCTGTACAATGAAAAAATTCACAACCCCGGATTTGTTTCTCCCTCTGTCGGCATCTCCTCCTGCAACTCAGATTCAGATCCGCCGTCGTTCTCCGCCCTCCGCCACGCACCACTTCGGTCCAGATCCACCGCGTCGGTCGCCTAGATGCCGTATCAGCCGCTACCGCCATACGGATCTGATGCTGCCGTGACAAGCCGTCGTCCCATCCTCCTCATCGCTCGACCACCACACCGACCAGTGCGTCGCCGCCTCCGTCATCCTACCTGAACTGCTAGAGCTGCCTCCCTCATACAGACCGAAAGTTGCCTTCTCCTGCCACTCCTTGCTGGTATCGTGAAGGAGAATCACTTCTCCTTTCAAAATTTTCTTTCCTAAAGGTCAAAATGACATCATCCTTACCTTGGTAATGCCACATCAAAAGTTTCCGTTACTAGGTTTAACGGTGATGACAGAAAGGACTATTTTGGGTCACTTTTGAAACATCAAGGACTCAAATGAATATTTTAAAATATAAAGGACTAAAATGAATTTTACTCAAAAGATAAAAGGCCAAAAAGGTATTTTAGCCTTCAAACAAAAAGGTTTTTAGATAAAAACAGGGACTAGCATCATTAAATTTTAGATCCAGATAACATATATCGAACTGAAAGGGAACCTTATCCACATAGTACTTGAACATTCCTTCATTTTGAGTTACATTACATGGAATTTGCTATAACTTGAATATGCATTTAGCTAAGTCTATTGTGACAAAGCACTTGTGTTGTAGACAAGGAGTGCACCGCCAGCAAGAAGACCAGCCAAAGTTACAGCCCAGATAGCCAAACCAGTGGTACCTGCATTTATAAAACTTAGTCTCATGTAAGGACGAAAAAGAATAATATCCTCATATTTAATTTTGATCAAATAAATTATGTATACTATGTGTATTCACATCATCGATGACAACTCTTTCAATTATGTTGATCAAATAAATTATGTATACTATGTGAATACACATCATCGATGACAACTCTTTCAATTATGTTGAAACGCATATATTAATTAATACGATAATACTAATGTAAACAAATTTTACGACAAAGTATATCAAAATGAAGGCATTTTAATTTCTTACCGCCAGTGTAGACATCACCGGTTGGAGACCAATCGTCAGTGTTGTAGATAGGACTGTACATCAAAATTAGGCAAATGCAATATCAATTAGCCGGATTCATACTTTACACAAATAACGTGTGTGTACAGTGAACTACTCTGATAAAAACAATGTTACTATGAAATATGAGAATTATAAATCTTGACAATAAATCTTATTTGAAAATTGAAAGACAAATATGCATAACTTCTATAAGTGGTCATGCGTTATGATACTAGTGGAAGGAAAAGGTGAATTGCACACCACCCGTGTAGTAAATGTTGAACCAATCATTTTGACACCTGGACATTTGACTTTTCAACTAGTCAAGGTTTGAAAATTTGACTCACTCATTTGGCTATTTGATTTACCCACAATTTGCCACATGGGTGGTACAATGGGTGGTGTAAATTTTGGGTAGTGCAACTTAGCCCAAGTCATATATATATATATATATTAGAATGTAGAGCGTGATAGAGGTGTGAAGAATTTGGACAAGCCTCTAGACTCCCTCTCCTCCTCCCTTAAGCTCTACCTCTTCTCCTTCTCTGAAATTTTCCCTACAAATGCTTCTAATGTTCCTTACATGGATTAAAGTATCATACAGTGCGTTGTTCCTTATTCTAACTTTCTAAGTTCTGTTAGTTTTTACTGTTATCATCAATTTTAGCCTCCTTACATCATGTAAGTGGCCATGTGACCCTTACACAATTTCTAATCTTGGCAATTTATATATGATTGATTACGTATGGTAAAAAATATAACTGTGACACACTTTCTTAACAATAGAATAATATTTAGTATTTACTCTGTTGTTTGATATGAAAATGATAAATAATTTACCAAACTAAAACCATTGGTTCAAATAATATAGATCTTTTTTACTAGTGCGTAAGCCATATTTACATGAGTATACTGAAAAAGAAGACAATTGGATCTATAGCTCGAAAGATGTTATTTACCTGTACCCATCAACATTAGCACCATATTTGTCCACGAACTGGTAAACACCCTTTCCCTGAATTGAAGTTCACAAGTAGATGGGGTAGAAGCATTAAAACAAGCATACACAATTTTAAACATGACAATTAATTATACATTTAATGCCTCCTTACTATTATAATTTTATCTTTTCCTGTAATATTACTGCTTAATATCGATGAATACGGTTATGCATTTAAGCAAAGACCAAAGACTATAATTAATCCTTTAAATTGTGCTAATTACTTATAAATAACAATAATAATAAATAAGTTAAAGTAATGTTTTGGTCCCTATACGTGACACTGATTTTCAATTTGGTCCCTATACGTAAAAAGTTATCAATTTGGTCCCTATAATACGTGACACTGGTTTTCAATTTGGTCCCTATAAGTAAAAAGTTATCAATTTGGTCCCTATACGTGACACTGGTTTTCAATTTGGTCCTCACCGCTAATTGGTCCCGATATAAGAGGACCAAATTACAAATTATTGTCACATGTAGGGACCAATTCAACAAAAAAAAAATTGAAATCGGTCCCTACATGTGACAATTATTTTCAATTTGATCCCTACATGTGATAATAATTTGCAATTTGGTCACTCTTATATAGGGACCAATTAGCGGTGAGGACCAAATTGAAAACCAGTGTCACGTATAGGGACCAAATTGAAAATCAGTGTCACGTATAGGGACCAAATTGATAACTTTTTACGTATAGGGACCAAATTGAAAATCAGTATCATGTATAGGGACCAAAACATTACTTTAACCTAATAAATAAAATAATGACTAGGATTACTGTGAGTTTGTCCATATCAAGAATCTGAAGCTAAAAACTTAAAGGACCTTTACTATACTTTAATTAAGCAATAATGATATTCTAACACCTGATTTGGACACCTCCTGCGACACCTTGGTTAATTATGTGCAAATTTTTTGTTAATTCAGTTCATTATATGGTTAATGGGTCATCTGAAGCTTATTTTCCATAACCATGTAAATATTTGGTTAATCACATGCAAATATCTAGTTAATTCAGTTCTTTATATGCTTAATGGGTCATCATGAATTAACCAAATATTTACACGTGATTAACCATATAATGAACTAAATTGAACAAATATTTACACCGATTAATCAAGGTGTCACAAGTTGATGTCAACCTTTGGTGTCATAATATCATTACTCTTATTTAAGATAGCATGCAAAACCACAAACCTTTCCTTTCCTTCCAGATGCATCAGTTCCATCCCTCAAGCTCATGCCACCATTAACTCCTGCAATTATTCACATTTAAAAAATAAAATAAAAAATAAAAAAGTGAAAAGAGCTGTCATATCTATATATTTTGATTTCAAAGGATTACAATCCTCTCCGTTTATTCTCTCCATTTTTCTCCAATGTAATAGAGAAAGACACAAAAACAAATTTGTTTTTTATGCATAAAGTTTTTTAAAACTTGTTTTTATATCTTTCTTCTAAGATGAAAGAAAAAAAAAAAGGAGAAGATGCAAATCCAATTTAAAAAATGGTTGCTAACCATAAGGCTTGTCAGTCTTGATCTTCTTGCCACCACTGGCCACAACTCTGAAGGAAGAAGTCCTTGCAAGGGAGGGAAGCCCTCTCATAGAGGACTTCTCAGCAGTGAAAGGAGCTGGTTTAAGGCTCACAGAAGCCATCACTGAAGATGCCATTTCAACTCAGACTTGTAGCAACAATAATACCACTGCTTATCCTTATGTTTTCTTACAACAAAACAATGTTCTCATTCTCAATCTCATTAATAATAGTAACCACGGTTTAGTGATTGCTATTGTGACACGTGGCATTGAATGTGTGGCAAAGTAGAGGATATGATATGATATTGCTAACATTATCCAAATGAGATCAAATTTTTACCAGCCGTTTCATAGCATATACATACCAACCCTTCTTGATGCAAGAAACGTGGATATTCCTTCCTTCTATAAAATTATTATTATTATTAAATAGGAAAAAGAAAAGCAAAATAATGACTGAAAATATGAAAATAAGTGATAGCAACTAGCGTCTTGAGAATATGGATCACATATATACTGAATGTCATTTTTTTAATATTTGTTATTGAATGGTACACCCATTTTTTCCTTTGATATTCTTCATTCTATTCTTTCATTTTTTTTTTAATAAAAAAAATCTTAAATATAATGGGTGTGTAGTTAAGAAAAATGCTACCAATACTAGTTAAGAAATATAAAAAAATGTATAAAAAAAATGATATATTTATTATGTGTTCGAAAACACAATGTGACATGATAAATTTACGTCCAAAATGCAAAAACTTTATATTGAAGCTTCTGAAACACACCACCCTTCCAAACACACTATTAATATATTGAAAGTTGTATACTTATATTTTCAATATAAAGTTTCTTTTTGTTGATTCCTTAATTAGAGTATATTTGAGAAAGCTGGAAAAAAAAGATTATGCTGATAATCGATTTTTGTATAATCGATTTTTGTGGTAATCGATTATAACCAAAATCTGTTTTTGTTTGGGTCTTTTTGCTGAAAAACAATTTTAAGATAATCTATTTCGTTTGAGTGGTACTAAAAAATTCACTTTTGTGTAGTAAATTACGAAAAATGGTATGTAGTTATTTATTTGATGTTCTTTTAACATTTTTTATATGTAATTTTTTTTCATGTTTATCATAAATTATTTTTATATTATAAAAAGCTGAAGAAAATCTGTAAATTTTTTATATTAATAAATATATATTATTATTAGAACAGTGAATAATCTTAGCATAAAAAAAAAACAGTGAATAACGGAGCAATCCATGAAACGTTACGCATATAGCTGTTGTGATTTTTTTAATCAATAACAATGAAACAGCTACATGCATAACGTTTGGAAGGGTGGTGTGTTTTTCAGAAACATAATGATTTTGTATGAAACAGCTTTTTTCATTGAAAAACAGCAGAAATGCAAGTTCCCAAAGAAGCTCTCATCAAGAAACAAAATACTAGTGCCTTGATTAGCATGACTCTTAATTTAAATAAAAAAAAAAAAATATCATTCATTTCCTTATTCTCAGAAACCCTCTAAAACAACATTCAAACAAACCCTGTAGATGTGGCCTCATCTCTTGAAGCATTTATCTTAACATCTTACTAGTAATAAAGCAACGACTTAAAGAAATTTTAAACATCAAATTTTCTGAGAAGAAATGAACACAAATAAAGGCAGGCCCAAGTTTGAAAATACATAGAAAATAATCAAATAATGCTCCAAGGCTCCAACTATAAACAGCTGACACAATCTTTAAGCCTTAATGCTGCTGCCAAGCCACTATCTATGGCACCTTCAACATTGGGACTAACACAAAAGTCTCCACATATGGCTAGTCTCTTCTTTTTGTCCCAGAGACATTTTTCATCTTGGGCAATACTATCAGCTGGAAATGCACTCCCCCTACAAAAACAACCAAAGTTCTCATCATGAACATATAATGGGCATGCTTGCAGTATTAGTTTTTCAGTTTCTAGAATTAAAGCTGATAAAGGAAAACCAAACAAAGTAAAATATATTAATATATATTATATAGAACTCAAGATTGTTTCTCAAAGCTCCAATGCTTAAACATAATGCTAATATATTATATATGTCCATGGAGTGAGAAATAACTGTCAACTCAGAGATCCTAGTTAGATAGCTACTTACCATCTATGGGCTCTCTTGAAAAAGGGTTGAGATATGTTAAGACCTGTGCTTTGAAATTCTTGGAAAAGTTCTTCAGCCACCTTATTCAGTGTAATGTCTGAGGGCTTCTTGAGTCCAGTTTGAGCAATTATACCCTCTGCATATTCTGCAGTTGAATGAAGAACCCATCTTTCACTGTAAAGTAAAGATACCACCACCACATGAGGTATCAATCAATGGAAACTGAACTCACAATATATTTGTCCTACTAATGCAACAATAAACCAGTACCTTGTAGTAGAACGGCTTGGCTTGCTGCTTTCACAATAAGCCCGGCTTAAAAGTTTAGAATTTTCAAAAGTAATGCCTTTGACTGCAATCTGAATCATAAATTGAATTTCGTAGACTAAGATCCACAATTCAACATCAAAGAAAATCGTCCTAAAGATTCAAATATTCAACAAAGCCTTAATTCAGCCTGATTATAAATGCAAATATCTTTATACGCGAAAATTAATTAGGAAAAACCATATCCAGTTGTTTTTCATGATAGTCATTCTGCATAACACTTTTGAATTTGTTGGTTACAACATTACCACATAAACCTTCTTCTCTGCCAATCTCATATTTTAGTTGTTTATATAGTAGACATCAAGCATCTAGCTACATAACATCTTTGGGCGTGCAAAAACAATAAAAGATACCAAGCTACATACCAAAAAGGAAATCAAGAATCATCTCGCCAAAACTAAGCATGAGCAATGAAATGGATCCAAATTCCAAAATCAAATGAGCCATGTCAAATTCAAGTATTAGCAAACTTGTAGAATTTAATGATGCTTGGAAGTTTATAGCTGTATCATACTGATGACAGAGGCTCAGCAAATGCCAGCATTACAGCGAAACATGGCCTAACAGCAAGATTGTGTAACTTTTCTGACAACTCTGGCACCAACTTTATATCTGCATCTCTCACACGTGTCATAGATTAGTGTACAACATAGTCAATATATTCCTTCATCATGTTCAAATTCAAGTTGAATCTACTAATCAAATTGTTTACCAACTACAAAAATTTAACTTATTTTGATTAAATCAACAAACTCCATCTTGCATATTAGTTGAAGTAAAGGAATTTTAGCTTGTCAATTATATAAGAAACATATTATATGTATTGCAAACAAGTACTAAATTGTTATCTGATAGGAACCTGAGCCCAAGCCCAAACGAGAAACAAGTGCCTCACAGAATTATAGATAAGCATGTATATGTAAGGAGGGGTACGAAAAGAAAGAAAGGGAAGGGGGAGCTGAGCAGGCAAGTTAGTTATAGGATGGGAGAGAGAACACACGTGAAAGGGGGTATATGAGGTGAGAGTGGGAGAAATGAGGGGCAGGTTGGTTTTATGGTTACTTTTCATCTTGTAGCTGGGCAGAGGGAATTCCAAATTCCTCTCTGAGGAGCATTGCTCTGGGATTACAGGGGAGACCCCTTGTAATACATTTTCTTTTTCAGTAAATATACACTCTCTTCCATTTTTATATCTTTGGTTCCTATCATTATCTCTCTCAACTTTATAGAATATCGACAAATGAAAAGTTAAAAGAAATACTTCTCAATTGCATCCATGCTACCTAGCAGCTAGCATAACATAATTTCTCGTGAAACATGATAGATGCCTAAAAAAGTCTATCCTGCTAGCATTAGTCTCTGTTTAACAATTTGAAGTTACCAAAAACTGACAGTAAAATCATACCCATGCCTGCTAGAATATCTACAAGCAATGCATTAACATGTTGGATGTAGCCCAGTGCTGCCAATATACAGGAAAGCACAATAGGATAAACTTCCAAAAACGTTATGAAGTCATTATTTATCAAGGCCCCCTTTAGGCTTCACTTGTAAACTTGTATCCTCTTCATAGCAAGATTTTATGTTGGACAATACCCTTCGAAACAATTAAATAACAATTCAAGGAAAATGCTCCTCAACCGAAAGAGGAATGGTGGCATATAACAAGTTTATTGACATGGCAATTGGCTGATATCAGCTAATCTTCTCAAATCACTTATTCTTTTAGAAGGTTCCTTCACAAAGTTATTTAATATCATATATAACTTAGATGGCTCACTATGCAGCTAATGTTCTAACAGAAAGACTATTAACAAAGCCCAACATTATCTCTCCTCGAAAGATAAATGAATCGTGGATCACTTCAGCATGGACAAATAAAAAGAGAGCTAAGGAAATAAAGCCATAATATTCTTACCAAGTGGTGGCAACCTTCCTGTCACTTCTGCAATCCTGGGAGAAACTATATTCTTGTCTGATGCAACAAGGCCCTCAAATTGACCAAGACTTTGTCCATCCACCCCTGTCAATGACCACAGTTTTTCATCATCCAACCATTCAACTCTTCCAACACTCACCCCAAACTTGCTTTCCACACCTAACAACGAGAAAATGATGACTAAGATTTTCACTGAGTCCATAACCAACTCTGAACAGAAAAACTAAATAATAAAAAGAATTAAGTAAATACCACTCTCATTGCATAATGCTTTACATATAGAATTCATGCCTGGAACACCCACAAATCTCTGGCTCAATCCTTCCTAAAAAATATTCCAGTCAGAGAAAAAACCACATTCTAATGAAAGTGATCTAGACATACAAGGATTTGTGGTAGAAGACATGTCTTCTACTTAGCTTGAACAAGTATATAATTGATGTTGAAAATGGAAGAAAAATATCATGAGTTTCCCACAAATTCTGTTTTTCTAATATCTAAGGTGTTGCTAAGATATATATAGTTTCAACCATCTGGTATTCACATTTTTAGGGAACTTAAGCCAAGACTTGGGGTCAAGTTGGATTATGTTACTAATTTCACAGCCAAATGTTATCAACACCATATCTATTCCAATAAATCTCCACTCATCATGTGCACCTCTAACACAATTGTTTAATTTACATATGATGGGATGATAACCCACATACACAGGAAGAAGGGAAAGAATCAGGGAAATGAGTCTAACAACAAAGGTCTGTTGGTGTATGAGAGAAGGAGGAAAGAAGAGAAGAGCAAGGAGGAAAATACTACTAGGGAAGGGAGAGCAGGTTTGGAGCAGACAGTTGGAGGAGAGAGGGAAAGGGTAACAGAATGGCTAGCTGTCAAGATGGGAATGGGGGAGAGGAATTGGAGAATGATGAGTGCAATCAAGAGGGAAAATATATGGGAGAGAGGCTGGAACGTGAGGGGATTATCTGACATTTGAAAATTGAATTGAGCGTATGCTTTGGCCTAGGGGAGGAAGTTCACTACTGTTATGACTTAAGCCCATGAGGAGAGCTGAACCCACCCAAAAGACTAGTCCATTAGGTGGGAGAACTTCATAGCTTAAGTACCACATTGAGCTTCCATACCTATTCAATGTAGGACTCACAACATTGCCACCCCCTTTAAGAGCCGACATCCACGACGGCTTCACTGTATCAACACTGACTCGATGGTATCCCTTCCCCTTTAGCGGCTCCAATCACCTATCAGTATTCGGTAATTTGCACCTTAATCCAGCCTATAGGTAGCCCTTTTCGTAGCCCAACTCTCAACGAGAGCACCAATTATTATGACTTAAGCTTATGAGGAGAACCCAACCCAAAAGACTAGTCCATTAGGTGGGAGAGCCTCATGGCTTAAGTACCACATTGAGCTTCCATACCTACTCAATGTGGCTCATAACAACTACTCCAGTGACCATTCCTACATTTCTTTTGCTTGTTTTTTCAGTTGTTTATTCTTCTTTTAGTACTGGTTTCAGCACCCACTCTGGGTGGTTTTGCTGTTTTTCTACTACTTTGTGGTTATTGTTGCTGTTTGTTGGGTTAACAGATGAATATACCTCTGCTGTAAGGAACTGAGCTCCATTTTCTAGTTTAATATCATTCAGTGTTTTTCAGTTCCATCAACATACTAAATAATAACATAATATTAATTTTAATAGTAGTCATTAGTCAACTGATACTTTGAAAACTGCACATGCTGTACATATAAATCATAATGTATAAGTTTTAGTAAAACAATCATGGGCAGCCCAATGCACAGGCTCCCACTTGATGGAGTTTGAGAAGAGTAGATGCACGTAGTCTTACCCCCACAAGCAGAGAGGTTGTTTCCAAGACTTGAACCACGACCTCTATGTCACAAGAGAACAACCTCACCGCTTGTGCCAAGGCTCGCCCACAAAATCAGTTTTAGTATATGAATATTCTAACAAAATCAGTTTAGAAAGGAGCAAAATGCATTGAATTAGGCAGCTATATTGAAAGCCATTTTCCTATTACGGCCCTGAAGCCCAAAGATAGGCAATATATATATGAAGATTTGAGCAGTAATCAGACCAATGGTAATTAACAGAATAGAACTCATGTTATAAAGACTCCATTGTTTATACAAATGATAAATGAATATAAATCCAATCAAGATTAATACATTGTATAGAAACATGATGAAGAGAGGCCAACAACTGATAGGAAGATATGCTATGATAATAAGTTTCAATCTTAATTCTTAAGTAATGACACCACTAACCAATAATTCAAATGAAAGTATGAAAGACTGCCTAATAAATCATCAAGATAAAATATGACTGCACAGCATATAATACAAAACAAAAATATAAGACAAGAATACTAGTGAACCTGCTCTATGTCGTTAAATCTAAGTGCGTGGAAATCAAATGAGCCAAACTTTTCTTTCCATTCAGCTACTAGACCCCTTGACTCCCACGCTTGAACTAGACATAACACTTCAGACTTGCTGACTGAGAAAAATGGAGCACCATGGTCGAAATGCAGCTCCTTCCCATCTTCAGTTTTCTCTCTGGAATTTCATAAAAAGAAAAAAAGAAAACTTAAGATCACTTTCAATTATCATTAAACCAACGAAGAAATTTGCAGTAGCATCAGTAAGGAACCAAGAATTTTAACTGTTAAAAGTTTAAACTAGTCTCTAAATGATGTTTGTTTGACTAAACAATAACAATCAGCATTATCTCAAAATGGTAAACAAGAAGATACAGAATTTTTATAGATCTTCTTAAAGAAAATGATTCAAATAAAATAGATTAAAACATTGAAACAGCAATTAACTATGTGCTAACTAATCTGAACAATCAAAACATAAGACAACTGCACGCAGCAGTGTAATGAGTCCTCTCTGAGCAACCAAATACAGCAATCAGGAAAACCCATATCAGCTTTTTCCTTTTTTTTTTATTTTTTTTTACTTTAACTCTTTAACCATAAAACTGGAAAATTCAGTATAACTATACAATATAAGAATTCTCCCTGAATCAATTGAGCGCCTTTAAAATGCTATTCTAAATGGATAAAACAATAATTTCTCAGAACCCCTTTAACACAACAATGGAAAGAGAAAAAAAAAAACAGGAACCTTCTTTGGGACATGCGTCCACCAGGGCCTCTAGCTGACTCAAAAAGAGTTACAGAAACCCCATTTCTGGCAAGTTTTGATGCACACACTCCTGAAACTGCCAACATTCCATTACAATTATTATTAGTTTAAAATTTAAATTATACTTTATAATAATAAAGCATGCACCTTTCAACCAAGGGAAACACTAAAAACCAATATATATATCAGTTGGCATTAGACAAATCAACCATAAAACTCCTCTAAAAATAAAATGAATAAAAGTATAAAATAAAAAAGTGAGGTTATCCAGCTTGATTATTCCACTTTAACTAATCAACGGTGGATACACTTCACTCTAGAGCATGATCCGAATGAAGGGGTGTGTAATGCTTACTTCCACTTCCCACCACAGCAACCTTAAAGAAAGCGCTATTCATCGTTTGTTTTGGTGGGTTCTGCACTCTACACTTTATCAAACTTCCTAGAGAGAGAAAGGGACAGAAGAAGTAGTTGCAAATTAAGGTGGCGATAGTTATTGTGGTAGCTTGGACATGAGAGTGCAATACACCCAATTTTTCAATAGGTCATTATCATCAACGAAAATTTGAAAATTCTTGCTTTCTAATCTCTCATATTAAGATTACCACCAGTACCATGATGTTTACAACAAGACTCACAAAAACTGTTGGAACACAAGCATGCACTCACAATAGAGGAAGAAAAAATATCGAGAAAGATGAGAGAAAGAACACAAGAAAAAAATTGCAAAATTGCACTTTGGATCCCTTTGAGTTATTTGTTTTATTTAAATTGGTCTGTTAAATTTTTTTTTTGACAAACTACACCCTTAAGTTATGTTCGGGTGATAAAGTGTGGCTTTGTTTGTGTCAATCCCAAGCCTAGGTGGCACTGCTGACTTGAGTGACAATAAATATAAAATAATATTTTTTTAAAAAAAGAAAAGAAAAAAATAATTTAATAAATAAATAAAGGTTTAAATAAGTTTTTGGTCGCTATAAATATAATAAGATTTGGTTTTAGTCCCTCCAAAATTTTTCTTAGGAAATGGTTCCTTAACGTTTTAAAACTTTGAAAATGGTCCCTGCAGTTAAGTCAACTATGCTAAGCGATGTCGTGGCAAACAGACCGCCATGTCATCAATGCCACATATGCCAAAATAATATTATTTAATTCATGTTGGATTTTTAATTATTTAAATAGTCTTAAATGATTAAATATAATTAATTTTTAATAATTATAATTATTTCAGGATATTAAAATTATTAAATTAATTAAAAATTTATAATTATTGAAAATTAACTAATTAAAAGTTACCTATTAAATTTTTTTAAAAAAAAATTTAAAAAATTTTTTTAAAAAAATTTAAATTTTATTTAATTATTTAAAAAATTACAATTATTTTTATTTTTCAAAAATTAAAATTTATTTTAAAATTTATGATAATTTAACTATTTAAAAATTATAGCTATTAAAATAAAATAATTATTTTAAAATATAATTATTAAAAATTAACTAATTAAACAAATTATTAATTATTTTTAAATTAGTTAACTTTAAATAATTATAATTATTTCATGATATTAAAATTTATTTAACTAATTAAGATTATTTAAATAATTAAAATCCAACATGGAATTAAATAATATTATTCTGGTACATGTGGCATTGATGATGTGGCAGTCCGTTTGCCACATCATCACTTAGTAGAGTTGACTTAACGACAGGGACCATTTTCAAGATTTTAAAACGTTAAGGGGCCAAATCCTAAGAAAAAAATTTGGAGGGATTAAAACCAAATCTTGCCATATTTATAGGTACCAAAAACTTATTTAAACCATAAATAAATATAAAAAATTATTTCCTCTTTTCCTTTTTTTTATTATTCTCCCCGGTCCCCATCTTCTTCAACAATCTATCTTCTTCTACTTTCTTCAACAACCCACTGCACGTATTCTCTGGCAGCGGCGGCGACAGCGACTGAGCAACGGCGATGGCGACTGGGCGGC
Source organism: Echinosophora koreensis (assembly GCA_035048595.1). NCBI lineage: Eukaryota > Viridiplantae > Streptophyta > Magnoliopsida > Fabales > Fabaceae > Echinosophora > Echinosophora koreensis. The sequence goes on along the minus strand of JAPCYP010000037.1, from coordinate 4,034,488 downwards.
GACGAGTGGCACGTCTTCTTCTCTTCTGCGTATCGAATTCCATGGAGAAGCATTGGGTCGACTGGGGATGCACCTCAGCCACCTGGAGATTTTCTGATCTGGGTAAGGAAGAAGATGTAGACCAGCGTTGAAGAAGACCATTGCCGCCACGACACACTCTCCTTTCTCTCTGCTTCCATTGAATCGCAAATTCTAGGGTTAGGGTTCCAAAAATTTTCTCTTCATTCAGAAGATGAGTTCTACCGATCGATGCATCCACTAAGGGTTTGTTTCAGATTTCTCCGATTTGGTAGATTTAGGTTTGTGTTTCTCTTCATCATCCATGTTTCTCTTCATCATCCACTAAGTGTTTGTGTTTCAAATTTTCTCTTCATCATCCATGTTTCTGTTTGTGTTTGTTTAGGTTTGATAATGCTACTTGCTTTGCTGGTGGTGACCATGCTCGTCGTCGCGTCACTGTCGGAGAAGACCATTGTCGTCGTCGCCGCCGCCTCCTCTTGGTCATCGCCTTCTCCTCCTCTTGGTCCCCGCGACAGGGAAGATATGCAGTTGGGTGTTGAAGAAGGAGAAGAAAAGATTAAAAAAAAACTATTTATTAATTAATTATTTTTTTAAAATTATTCATTTTTATTTTAATTGCCATAAGTGTGCCAGCTAGGTTCGGGTCCGAGGAATGGTAAACAAAGCCACACTTTGTCACTCGAACCTATCTTAAGGGTCTAGTTTGTCACAAAAAAAAAAAACTTAAGGGACCAATTTGAACAAAACAATTAACTTAAGGGAACAAAAGTACAATTTTGCCTAATAAGTTTCTATTATTCACTTCACTTCTCACAATTATGCACATTGACATTTACACATTTACACTTAGTCTATTTGTAGACTTATACATACACTAACTAACTCACCTAATAGCTTCTAACTAATATTTTTAGTTACAACAAACTAATCACACTTTAACATACTAACAAAACAACACATATATTTGACTTACATTCCAACACTAGATAGTCAATTAAGTAAATTTAGGTAGTTATGGTTAAGATGATTTTAGAACAAGAAATCTTGCTCTAAGGGTCTGTTTGGATTGATGGAATCAGGTTGGATGGAGCAAGATTCTATTGTTTCGGTTTTAAAAAATGAATGGAATGGAATGGAACTTGGTGGGATGCTTTCCTTCCCATTTCATTCTCTTCTCTTTCTTCCCCTCCAATTTGGGGGTATAGGATGAAATCTTTTCTCTAATTAATTAATTACTCATTTGAGCCTATTCTATTTCACATGTGTACACACTCTTCTCCTTTCTCTTCTGGTGTCGCATAGCAGCTCTCCACGCACTCTCCGCACGGACCGCAGCTTCCTGCTTCCACGCCGCTACGTTTCTCTGTTTCTCGCACAGCAGCTCTCCACCTCAACACACTATTGAGTTTATAATATTGAATCAACACAACACACTGGAATATTGAATACTAGAATGGTACCCGTGCTTTCGCACGGACCTTGTTGATTTTCATGTATATTTTAAAACTATTGGTTTGTATATTATTAATTAATTATTAATAAGATTAAAAGCAATAAAAGTTGTTTTTTAGTATTTCCTTCCCAAATATTTTAAAATAGGAAATGAAAATAGAAAACAGATGATCAAAATAAACATGTTTTTGAATTTTTCATAATTTTAAAATGAAAAGAATTTTCAGAAAATAGAAACAACAAATGAAAAACACAAACCAAACAGTCCCTAATTATTTCTGAAAACAAAACAAATAGACCCTAAATAAGTGATAGTAGGCAACTTTGACTTTTGTGGTAAAAATATGAGTCTAAATTCTAAGAAGTATACGTTTGCATGGGCTTAAGAAATGAGTTTTTTTTTTATACAAGTAGAAGCGTGTCTAAAGGTGGTTTAAAAAACCCATAATTGATTTTGCCATTTTTTATGATGTTGGATTTACTTCTAACTGAGTTGGAAGAATTAACTTTGGAACCGAACTTAGATTTGGGTAGAAGCAAAAATTTATTGCGTTTGTATTTGCCAAAACTCACTTTAAATTGTTTCAACAACTACGAGTGTGTTTGGGAAATCTGGAAAAAAAAGATTATGCTGATAATCAATTTTTGTATAATCGATGATTGTGATAATCGATTATAATCAGAATCTGTTTTTGTTTGGGACTGTTTGCTGAAAAGCGATTTTAAGATAATCTATTTCGTTTGGATGGTGTAAAAAAAATCACTTTTATATAATAAATTACGAAAAAGGGTATGGAGTTATTTGTATAATTTAATAATATTTGTTTAGAAGGTAGTTTTATAGGGGTAAACAGGGAATAGAGTTTTGAGAATGAAAAATAATCAAATCACAATAATCTTAAGCTAGAAAAAACTAGATGGCATAAAACAGCTTTTTTTTCCCTAAAAAAACCTTTTTTATAAATTTAAGCAAAATGTCAAACATAATAGATTATCTATAAAACAGCTTTTAAGCTAAAAAACAGCTGAAATCAGGGAAAATAATCTTTCCCAAACATACTCTACTTCTATCATACTGCCCCTTAAAAATTAATCATTTTTCATGCACATCTAAAAGTTGAAGGACAACTTAGTAACTACACATTTAAAAGTTAGTTTGAATGGCAGAAGGCAAACAACATTCATTTTACCAAAACTAATTTTAACAATAAAGTATTCAAAATAAATTATTTATTATAATCTCACTTTTAGTCAAATTCCGGTTTGTAAAACCCAGTTCATTAAAACTCAATTTTGAAAACAGATTCCCAAACACAACCGAAGTTATTTTGTGTTTGTACGAGCTTTAAAAGAAATGGCTTCTATGAGATTTGTCACAGGATGTCATAGACATTATTGTCCAACAATTTTCATAAAACATAACTATATACCCCCTCCCCTCTCTCTTCTACGTATCTCCTTTTTCTAGAAGTTAAGAATTATACATTTTTGTGTAAAATAGATTTTGTTTCCACGTCTAACAATTCTATTAGAATTAGGAGATTACTTTTTACACCTTTTTTTGCTGAATACACCGCATATCCTTGTTTTCCAAAATACCCCTGCCCTCTAAGAAACACATACCCTCCTTCTTGTATTTTTTCCCCTAACATTTTAGAAAACAACTTTAAATTCCAGAATTTAATTTTGATTTTTTTAACTTTTCGTAATGTAATCTCCAAAATATAAATATGCATCCCAAAATTTTGACCTACCCAAGAGCGTTTGGATGAGATGACACGGATCTCTTCCAGCTTAACCAGAGGTCTCGAGTTCGAATCCTGGCCTTGGGAATGCAGCAGCGTTAAAATTCTTGAGGGAGAGCTTTGCCGCCCCTGTGGTCTTACCCGGCTCGAGAGATTAGTCTCCGCAGTTGCGCGCGGAGGATACCCTGGGAAACAAAAAAAAAATCTCGAAATTTGACGTCGGAATGCATAAATATGTGCTCCGGAGATTAAATTACAGAAATAATTTTTTTATTGTTTTAAAACTTTCCTAGAATTTATTTGCATTCCGAAAGGTATTTTTTTTTATTTCGGAAACAGAACACCCAATCCATTGGAAGGGGGCCGATTCACTAGGCTATGATCTAGTACAAAACGCCTCTGTGTTGCATCCAGGATTCTAGAGAGCTCAGTCCTCTTTCGAAAAGGCAGCATATGGCGTTTCCCACAACAATTTTGCGACGGCAACTATCAGACATTAGAATTGCAATTCTCAATTTTTTGGCTCCATGTAATGAAAGGTATGGAACTTTAGAAAATCAATTGGGGAGGGAGATTGGGGCAACGAGCCAGGGGTTGCATTGGGCGAGGAGGGGTTTCGCGCAGGAAAGGTAGAGTACCTTTCTTCTTTTTTCTCATCGAGGTTGTGGTTCGTTCCGTGGATTTTGATCCGCCTCACAGATTTTTGCCCTGCGCACTTCCGTTTTGCCCCGCAAACCACCATTTCGTGAGATGGAAAGTACTTTCTCTTTTCTGTGTGAAATGGAGAGAATCCAAATCCTTATGCTTTGTTTGGATTAAGAGAGAAGTAGGGAAGAGATAAATAGGAGAGAAGAGAAAATGAGTAGATTTTTTTATTATTTGGATTGAGAGATCTCTAAGAGAAGTAAGAAATAAATAAATGTTAAGTTTTCTCTCCACCTTTTTTGTTGCATGGAAAAGTGAGAAAAAAGAAAATAAGTTTTTATTATAAAGACAACTTTGCCCCTAATGTATATTATTATTATTATTATTATTATTATTATATATAAAATATAATATAAAGAATGAAGAATAAAAAAAATAAAAAATATGACATTAACTTTCATCTTCATATCCTAAAGACTCCGACGGGCTCCTTTTCATTGTGAAAATGCATTTTTCTTATCTTATTGGACATCAAATATAACAAAATTGAATCTCATTTCTATGGATTATGAGCTGCACTGCAATATTGATTGACGATGGTGCATACAAAAATTATTTGGAGTATTCCCATGGGAAGAATAGGAGAAGGAGCAGAACTATAACCCATTCCGCTAAAACTAAAAAAATCAAAAACAAAAAGATTTTTATGTCGAGGTACAGGTTAGTGAGTGGTGGTCGATGGCGACGTACGGGTCGGTGGCGATAGCAGCGGTGAATGGTGGTCGATGCTCTTGTGTCGATTTGGTAGAACAGAGATGCATGAGAGAGAGAGAGAGAGAGAGAGAGAGCATAAATTAATAAAACAATTACATAGTGATCCTATGAAGATGAAGATTAAAGAAAAAAAAAAGAAGTGGAGGAGGTTAAAGCTGGTGTTACAGTGGTTGTGTGGGAGGTTGGTTTATGGAAGAAGAAAGGCATAATGGTAAAAAAAATGCGTTTCCTCCTCTTCATAATGTGTTTTCTTCGCATCTTAGAGAAGAAAATAAAAGTGTGGGCCAATACTGATTTTTTTCTCTCTTCCCTCTTTTCTAGCTTTATCCAAACAAGAGAAACACAACTTTTCTCTTCAACTTCTATCTTCCCAACCTCTTTCTACCCATTTTCTGTTGATCCAACCAGAGGGTTAGGGAGAGGAAAAGGGTAATGTCATAGAAATATTTTAGGAAAAATCTATTATAAAAATGGGGAGATGTGCAAAAAAGTAGGCTAAAGTACACTTTTGGTCCCAAAATTGTTATTAAATGTTCAATTTGGTCCCCAAGTTTTTAAACGGTTCATTTTGGTCCCATAATTCCTTAAACTTGTTCAAATAGGTCCTTCCATCAAGTTGACTAATGGCGACGTCAAGTTGACTAAGGGACGACAATAAACATTTTAAAAAACTTGAGGACCAAATTGAACATTTCAAAATAATTTGGGAACCAAAATGAACATTAAAATATTAAATTTAATGCCACGTGGCACTAAAATATTAAACTTAATGCCACGTGGCATTAGGTTTGACATCGCCGTTAGTCAACTTGACGGAATGACCTATTTGAACAAGTTTAGGGAATTAAGGGACTAAAATGTTTATTTAAAAACTTGGAGAGCAAATTAAATATTTAATAACAGTTTATGAACAAAAAGTATAATTTAGCAAAAAAAAAATAAAAAATTAACTCCCCTGTGGCATCTGTTACATGTTTTTTTTTTATCAGGATCTGTTACATGTTAAACAACCTAAAAAGACATCCGATCCGTAATTGTTATTTTTATGGTATACCATTTTGTTGTCTTGTTGACTCTTGAAATTTAAGAGACGCAAACTTTAGTTACTTTATAATTGGTTGGCCATCCATGCTAAATATGGGTGTGCCTTGGACATTTGAAAGCTGAGACGATGGTTACAAGCCAAATATGTATTAATTTATGCATAGTAGTCAAATAAAGTATTTGGGTTTAATTTAATATCAAAGTCCAACCACATGTAATTTATGTTCATACTCTGTGACGAGGAATTCCCTAGGCAGACTTCGTTTGACCTAGTGCCAATTCTATTCACTGAATTTGAGTATTTTAATTTAACTTCTACTAAAAATTATAAAAGTAGATAAACGCAACATCTTTGTATACGAAAATAAATTTTTTGATTATATTCATATTGATTTTAAAAAATACAAAATTAAATGAGTCTGGTGTTAAATCTTATTACAATATTGATTTTGTAATTAAATCCTTTAGTTATATTGTATTATTTTAATTTTAATTTTATACATAACATTTCATTGAATTTGCCTATATTCATATTGAATCTGGTGTTTTTTTAAATGTTATATTTGGAATGTATAAAAAATTGTTATTTAAAGTCAATAAAATAAAATAAAATAGTAAAAGGTATGGTAATAATAAATATAAAGGACAAAGATGGGGAGTGACAAAGGGTGTTTAAGATTTGTCTCATTCCATAAATCCTTTTAGGATAAAAGATAATTGTAACAAGTTTGGGTTCTAAAATTAGACTCACATATGAATAGGTGGAGTTATGCTTCAACTCATCCCAACTCGATCCAGAGTTACCATTGTTTTAAACATTATATAAAACTTTTTGACTTAAATTGATAACATTTTACATAATATGCTAATATATTTATAAGGTATCACTTTTTAATGTATCACTTTTCGTCCCAAGAGAAAAAAAAAAACTCATGAATGGTCATCGAAAATAACAAAAAAGAGACACATTAGTTCCTCTACTTGTCTTTGTCCTGAACTTGTCGTTAAGGTGATGATGTGTACCATTAGTGTGTTCACGTACCAAACAACAGTCTATGCATGTGGAATAGATCATGAGAACAATTATACATTGACATAATAAAGTCTCCAACTATTGTTGAAGTATAACCAAAATTAGTCCCTAACAATTCCTATCGTGAGACAAATTAGTCCTTCCATGTTACAAACAATACATTACATACACCAGACATACCACACTAGATGCATCAACAAATGTCACATGAACGAGTTTAACGAACATATACTGACGGTACACATAAGCACTTTAACGGTGTATTTAGGATGAAGACAAATAAAGGGACTAATGTGTCCCTTTTTTGTCATTCTCCAGGATTGTTTGGTGAGATTTTTTTTCAGAGGCGAAAAACGGTATCTAAAAAATTGCCGGAGATTAAAATCGCTCTTTAGTCTTATAATATTTATAAAGTATATTAAAATTCTTATTTTAAGAATTTTATAATGTAATTATATATAATATCAACATATCTTATCGACCCATTTCAACCGAAATCATTATCAAAACATCAAATTTAAATAAATAATTTAATCAAAATATACATATCAATTTAAATTTACACCAATCTAAATCCCACCAGACACCGCCAAATAAACATCTGTACATTGTAGTGTATTATAATGGAGGGGACAAAGCGTCAAGCCGTCAATCGTAAAACTTGTACTAAAAAGCAAGATGTGCTTGGTCTTGGTCAACAAAGAAGATGCATGACCTTAGACAAAGGTTTGTACGACACAAGAATGAGGCCGTGTACACAGTTCTCACCTGACACTTGTAGCTATTTAACTAATATTGATGACATTACAGGGATGCTTATTTTAGATTCATAATATCTTAACACAAATTTTGGACATCATATATAATATCGTATATATTTATCTTTATCTCTCACTTATTTTTTATCTTTTTTATATATATGCTTCTAAAAAATACACCTAAAAATCAAAAGGGACACCAAATAGTATCTGATTTTGATGTACAAAAATCATTCCTCTTATTTCAAATAACAATGCATCCGAGGGTGATGTGTATAGTGAACCATTTTAAAAACGACTAGCCTTAGATACAATTTTATAAGTATATTAGATGCTATTTTTCAATAGAATTATGACATATGTAATAACTATTATACATGTTATGTTTTCATTGATGAACTGTTATATGTGTCATAATTCCATTTAAAAGTAATAATAATGTACCTATGAAATTGTACTTAAGTTTTATCCTTTTATAAAATGCACTCATTTTACTTCCTTTATGATTTATTATTATTAAAATTGAAAGGCTAAGACTTTTGGATAAAATCCAGGTATCCTCCTAATGGAGGCAGTTTGAGGCTGATGGAGCAACAAGGATAGGACCTCTCCCTAAGGCATTCCTTTTTCATAAAAGATTGAACTAGAGACCTCCTCCTAAGAATATCCTTGGACACATTCTTCTCACTTATGGATCTAGCATGCTTTCACCAGGCTAGCCCCATGGGTATTGAAAGGCTAAGATTGATTATTGGTTAACTAGACAACTGGTTTTACAAAATTACTATTTGCAAAACGACCCCCAGCTGATCCCATTGTCATCACTACCATTCTCACCTTTCTCCTTCACCCTTATTTATGTAAATTTTTACACTGACAGTACATATTATTTTAATTCTTATTCTAATACAATGGATGAATTATTTACTTTAAAAACAATGTCAAAGGAAACACTATACTTTATTCTAACACATTCGTCGATTGATCACTATTTTCTATTTTCTATTTTCAAAGGATGGGTAAAGTTGAACATCAAGATTGACAAAATTCCATCTCCTATTTAAAAACGTTATATCTCAAGCGCACATGGCAAATCCAATTGTAAAACATGGATTTGTTGATCTAAACAAATGTCAAGTAATTAAACAAATTGCGTTAAGTATGGTCTGACACGAAAACGAAAGAGAGAGAAAGAGAAGATTCAAAGTACCTTCATGGCTTCATGGACCATTACAGTGTATAACTTGCATTGGTTAAAACATAAAACCCAACAACGTGACACAAACAACACAACCCCATCTTCACGGTTTCTCTCTTGTGCACTATACATAAAGATCTCTTGACCAAAGCCTTCTCTTCTCTATCTCTAGCTACAGTTCCTTCCTCCACCTTCTGTCCAGGTTTGTTTTTTCAGTCATGGGTTGCTCTTTTTTCTTCTTGTTTTTTGGCTACCCTTTAATTATGGGTTTGTGTTCTCTTTTTATTTCTCTTTTGTTGTGTGGAAAGTTGCAATTTTTATTGTTTTTGTTTTTGAGGTAGATATGGTGGTTTAGTGTTCTTCTTTAGCTCTGAACAATTTTATGGAAAACTTTTTTGTTTCTTTTTCCCCTGTGGTGTATAGTTCTATACTATGTAGAGTTGGGCTTCTATTCTATTACTAGCTCAAATTATCATTCTTAATCTTCTTTGAGCTGTGAAAAACAGCACAAATTGGACCACTATGAAGATATTGATGCCTAAATATAGGTTGAGATGCAAAGCATGGCGCTTAGAGCAAGAGAAGTTCAATTACCAAAAAAGAATACATTGTCAAAAGCATGGTTTTCATCTGATATGATGATGCACTTTCAAGCAAAAAATTTCACCTAAAGATCCTGAAGTCAGAGGTTGATCGAGATAGAGATAATTAATGTGGAAAAAGGCATGATTTTAATTGATCACTGAGAGTGTTTTTGTGTTTCATCAATCCCATTAGTTTGTTTTTTTGTCTTATCATCTTATGGTATTGGGAAAAATCGAGTATACTTCTTACAGGGTCACCCTCACATTAATAGTATTATCAAAAATATTTTCTTCGTAGGATTTTTTTTGACAATCTATAATACATTGGTTAAATCAGTTGAATTTACTTAACTTATTCAGAAAATCTGATAGTGGTCTCTGAGCCTTATAATAGTTTACTTATGACCAGGCTTTTATTTCTTTTGGAACACACCTCTTTTATGGAAGGCCTGAAATTTTGCATTATCTTTATCATGTTCAATTACTTGTATGAGCTTTCTACTTGATCATCCTAGCTTCAAGACTATGACACTTTTTGATGGTTTAACCAGGTGACCTTGGAACTGGTTTCATTTGAAGCAGTTGATACCATTTTGAATTAAAAGCTTCTTTCTGATACTTCATTCAGTCATGACCTGTTTTCCTTTCTTAAAAAGCAAGGTGCTTTCTTCAGCAAGACAAGATCCAGACATTGATGAAGGTAACTTAACTACATGTTATAACAAATTACATTAGATAATTAATACCATCATGGAATTGTTATATTTTCTTAAATTCAGTTACCTTTCTAGGGATGTGGTTGTATTCTTGAATTAAGATATATCTGATATATATTATATATTATATAGTACATTGAAACAAATCTACTTACAATTTTAATTTTAATTGAATATACTTGTGAACAGATATTTCAGGCCTTCAAAATGTTAGACTATATACCTACAAAGAACTAATAAAAGCCACTGATGATTTTAGTCCAGCCAATAAAATTGGAGAGGGCGGTTTTGGTTCTGTCTATAAGGTAAGCTGAACCACTTTCAAGTACTGCTTGCATCATCACAGCAATTGGCCTGATCATTGATTTTTTTCTTGCTTTTCTTATCAATGAAACTTTAATCATATTATGGTGGATGATCAGGGACGGCTTAAAGGTGGAAAAGTTGCTGCTATAAAAGTTCTTTCAGCTGAATCAAGACAAGGGGTGAAGGAGTTCTTGACAGAGATTAATACCATCTCAGAAATACAGCATGAAAATTTGGTTAAGTTATATGGTTGTTGTGTGGAAAGAAATAACAGAATATTAGTCTACAATTACCTTGAGAATAACAGCCTTGCACAAACCCTTTTAGGTAAATGCATCTTTTCCTATTTTGGGAAACTATCTGTGTTTTACTTTTATCAGTTGATGCTTCATATGGGACATGGAACTAGTCCCCATTTCTTAAAATATATTTTGCTGGAATACAATACTGTTGGGAAAAGCCTTTTGCAAAAGCTTTCTGGCCAAAGTTGAGAAGGACTCGCTTCATGGATTTATTATGGTTAAATTAACCCCTTAGGAGAATTTTCAAACAAGTCATACTTTAAAATTTTGTAATTGGATCCTTGAATACATAGAAAATTTGTGACTTGCTCCCCCCCCCACACACACTCTTTTTCGTTAGGGATCCAAAAGGTATAGGAACCTATTTGAATTTTCCTAAAGTGTACAGGATCCATTTGAATTTTTATAAAAAGTTCAAGAACCAACAAATGACGAGTGGAGGGATCACTTAACGGAACCCTAACGGATAGTTGAGAAAACTCTTAATGGAAAAGTGTATGACGGTACAAGGGACCCAAATCCAAATTTTCTGTGTTCATGGACCTAATTACAAACCTTTAAAGTATAGGGATTTATTTGAATTTTCGCAAATAAATTGAACCTTTTTTTAATCAATTGTTTTTCTCTTCACTTGCAGGGGGAGGTCACAGTAGTATCTACTTTGATTGGAGAACAAGATCCAGAATATGCATTGGGGTAGCACGTGGGCTTTCCTTTCTTCATGAGGAAGTAAGGCCTCTTATTGTTCATAGGGATATAAAAGCAAGCAATATTCTCCTTGACAAGGACCTTACACCCAAGATTTCAGATTTTGGTCTTGCAAAGCTTATTCCACCAAACATGACTCATGTTAGCACACGTGTAGCAGGAACACTGTAAGTATTTTAATTTACAGTCTCTACAAAAATTGGAAATTTTTTATTTTGTTTTGTTGTCCCCCTTGAAACTGCAAAGCAGCCTTCCAAATTGGAAGATTTGATTCCTCTGCATCAAGATCTTTGAATTATGCATGGAACTTAACACTGCTGAAGTGTGTTCTGACTGGTCACAATTACATGCTATTATAATGGAAAATTAGAATCTAGTTGACAAGATTGATCTTATTCTTTATAATTTTGTAATAATCCATTTTGATGTCAATTGATGACATTGAAGTTTATATTCATATTTTCTCATCTCATCTGTTATCACACTGTTTTAATGGTGACATAATAGTGCACACATAATATCAATATGACTGCTTTGATGTGTTAATGGAAATGTGTTATTTGCTTCAGGATTTTATCATATAAGATGTCTATTTAGTCACGACTTTACCCTCCTAACTTGATTAATAGGAAAGCTTATCTTTTACTTTTTTTTTTTATGCATATAATCTTTTTATATCAGAAATTTACTTAGGCATGTTCTATTTCAGAGGTTATTTGGCACCAGAGTATGCAATAGGAGGCAGGCTGACACGAAAAGCAGACATTTACAGTTTTGGTGTCCTCCTTGTGGAGATAGTCAGTGGGAGATGTAACACAAATTCACTATTACCAATAGAAGAACAATTTCTTCTAGAATGGGTATGGATGTCTCATATATTGGCACATCTTTGACTTGCATAAATTATAACAACCATTTGTTTCTTGAATCTTCATCTGTTCTGACTAAAATTCCCCACATGTTTGTTAATTACTTACCTTAGTCCCTAATATTAAAACGTATGAGCTCATATTATGTAAAAATTAAACTCCCTATTTGCTTTGAACTGTTAGTACAATACATATCATACTCATATGCAAAAGCATAGACTAGCCAAACCATTCATAATTTCTTTTGTTACTTAAGCATAAAGTAAAAATCAAAATGATAGTAGAATTATGCTTTAAATTAAAATGGCAAACATTGAACCTTTATAAAACATCAGTTTTCAGTCTACTTCTAGTTTTAATTATGCTTAGTAGACACATTTGTAGTTCTTGTAGTATTGTTAAAGGACTGTGTGACATATTCATAATATGGAATTGCTGTCTTCACATTTTGGCTTTGGCATTTCATTGCATTATAGTGCATTATATGAGATTTTTAGACCTTATCTTATTTTAGCTTCTGTTGTGACAGACATGGGAACTTTATGAGAGGAAGGAATTGGTAGGACTGGTAGACACATCACTAAATGGGGACTTTGATGCTGAGCAGGCTTGTAAATTTCTGAAGATTGCCCTTCTATGCACTCAGGAATCTCCGAAGCTCCGGCCATCGATGTCTTCTGTGGTCAAGATGCTCACTGGAAAAATGGATGTTGATGACAGTAAGATAACAAAACCGGCCTTAATTTCTGATCTTATGGGCCTTAAAGTTAGAGAGAAACAGGTAAGTAACATTGATATGATGATGGCTTCATCTACATTCAATACATCCTCTGCCTCAGATAACCAAGATACTACCATGTCATCATCAGCTGCTGCAAGTGCAACTACAACATTTACTGCACAATATGATCAAAGCATGTAAACATCACTCATCCATGCTTTGTCCTTTATTTTGAAATTACTCTATTTCATTAGAAGGGAGCTTGGCACATGGCACAAAACTTAAAATTGCTGTCACGTGATAAGGAGGTTACATGTTTGAGTCGTGGAATCTGCAAATGTAAGATAAGGCTGTCTACTATAGACCTATGTAGTGGGTCTGAGTCTTTCCTGAATCTTGCGCATAACGGGAGTTTTATAGCATCGAGTTAACTTTATTATTTTATTTCATTTGCTTTAGCTTGTATTAAATGTATATTTTGCTACCTTTATATGCTTTGGAAGTTCTTTTTTTGGTGTATATGTGTAATGCCCCATGACTAGGAAGATTTTGCCAATTGTACTGTCCTGTAAATATGAACCCGGCTTGTATACGATGATATCATGTGAAAATCTTTTCATTTTTCTGTCTTCTGCTTCTTCTCTCATTATTTTTCTTTTACAAAAATCCCTTGTAATTGTAAACCTTCACCTCAAAAAAAAAAAAAAAAAAAAAAAGAAGGTCGCAACCTGTATTCACTGTTTCAGCTGATTGCCCCTGACCAATCAATGTAGAATCGTCCCTATCTTTTGGGTTGAGGTGCAGCAATTTGTGAAGGTAACGGTATGCAGCAATATTAAGTTTTGAATATCTTATTTTATTTTATTTTATTTTAGTAAAAGGCGAAAGAATAGTTCGCCTTGTGCTCACCATGTGGCTCCACTGAATATCTTATTTAATATTAAAGTTAAATATGTTTTTAATTTTTATAAAATTGGTAAATTTTGATTTTAGTACCTAAATATTTTTATTCATTTATACTTTTTAGTCTCTAAAAATATAAAACTTATGTGTTTTTAATCTTTGGATAGGGTCTAAATTAAAACAGATTATTTTTATTAAATGTAGGGATTAAAAACGAATTAAATTTATATAAGGACTAAAGTAAAATTTTACCAATTTTACAGGAATACAAACATATTTAACCCTTGATATTGTATATTATTATTATCTCTTACTTTATATATATATATATATATTTTAAAAATAAAATAAAAGATTATTTGTTATCCCATTGTTGTCTACACAACATTTTCCTAATAGTGCCAATACTGCTAATCCATTTCCCATGCCTTTGCCTTTTTTACTATCGTAATGATATTTTGATATAAAAATAGTGTCCAATACCGTATAAAAGTATTCCTCTCCACTTATTTATTATTTTTCTTATCTTTCATCATATATTTCATCACTCCCAAGATACTCATAAGCTATACGGTATCTATACAAGGTGACCAAATTTTGTGTCAAAATATCATTACTCTTTTTACTATCATCAGGTAGAGCAATAGTGCTTCAAGTTCTCGTAATCCTAGATCATGAAAGTGGTCGTTATCTTGCGGTAAACTTTGAAACTTCAAGCACAGTTCCAAATTGGAACAATGCCAGGGAGAACTTCCTGTCAACTTCCTTGTATCCAAGCCTGTAACAGATGGTGATCAGACTTCTTGTATGTGCCGGTTTGGTTATGATTATTCCTAACGCAAACGGCATAATTTTTTTTTTTTTGGGATTACTGTTCATGCATTTTGGTACTGTTTATGCGTTTGTTTATGAAACCCCCTGAAAATAATTGATTCCTCATGGGTCAAAACTGAGTTTTGTGGAAGCAAAAATTTTTAGCTTTTCCGTTGAGAATAATTGATTCTGGATGTAGGACCCACAAAATTCTACATATTTATACCTCAAAAGTGATTTTACTTTATCATCCAAACAAAATCAATTTTTCTAAACTGACTTTTAAAATAGGTTTAATTATTCTGTAGGTCCCTATACTTTTTGGGAATTTTCAAATAGGTCCCTATACTTTTAAAATTTGTAATTAGATCCCTGAACTATTATTTCATTTGTAATTAGGTCCCTATACTAAAAAAATTTGTAATTAGGTCCTCAAACTTTTATAAAGTTTTCAATTGGGTCCTTGATCTAAAAAAGTTTTTAATTGGGTCCCTGAACTTATATAAAATTTTTAATGGGGTCCCTAAATCACAAAATTCGTTAGTGATATGTTGAATTGGACGGAGTATAACTGATGTCATCCAAGCTGGCTATGTAAGAGTACTTTGGATGGAAGATGAATGTTGAGATATTGTCACAATAAAATGTAGCAAGATGTAACAAGATGAAGTGAGATGTGGTAAGTTGCAAGTGAAGAAAATATTTTAGACAAAATTATTTCAAGGAAGGGATATACAAGCGTAAAACATAAATCGGGGAAGGAATGAACTATTTGTTCAGATGGAGGAAAAGCAATCACAGGTCAAGTTTTGGTTTCCTGACTCAACATTTTGGTCTCCTGCAACCCTAAATACAAATTTGGGGGAATTCCAGGTCACGTTTAACATCAGCAGACTTAAAGACCTCTTCACGGAACCCTACGCAGGGACTCCATTGAAAATTTTATATAAGTTCAGGGACCCAATTAAAAACCTTTTTAGTTCAGGGCCCAATTGAAAACTTTATAAAAGTTCGAAGACCCAATTACAAATTTTTTAGTATAGGGACCTAATTACAAATGAAATAATAGTTCAGGGACCTAATTACAAATTTTAAAAGTATAGGGACCTATTTGAAAATTCCCAAAAAGTATAGGGACTTGCAGAGTAATTAAACCTTTAAAATATCATTCCCAAACATAAATCAATTTTTTCAAACTCCATTCTTCCAAAATCAATTCTTTCAAAATCAATTCTATCAAAATCTAAACCAAACGGATCCTATCTCTTCTACCTTATAGGGAGTGGGTCATTTTCTGACAAGGGTGGCACATACCCCTATAAAATATAAATACTATTTGCCATGGACTAGAAGTCGATTAGGAGGTTTAATAATTTTGAGTTATGATATTTGAACACAAATTTTGGATATCGTATATATTTATCGCTATCTCTTACTTTTTATTTTTTTTGTATATATGCTTCTCCAAAACAAACTTAACAAATAAGGTGTCCCCATTTCATGTACAAAAATCATTGTTCATAATTTTTAAGAGTTTCTATATTTCTATTTGAAGCTTCCACGTCGCGTTGACGCAGTAACAAAAACACACTAGGATGCACCAGATACATCTCTAATCTCTAATTTTAATTATTGATTGGTTCTTATTTGAATAAGTTGGTAACCGAATATCGAAAGCCATTTGATCTGATTTCTTGAAAACATTTGTGAGTATTTGCATATAAAGACGTTGAGGAGTTGGAAATTAAAATATTATAAACAAAAGAAATTGCCAACACGGCGACACCACCCCTCGTGACACCACCTCCACTTTTCTCCGAATCGCTGTCGCCATCTCCACCCCACATCCCCCACCTGCACCATTAACACCCCTTTCTTCAGACCCTCCAAATGACTAAAAGTCATTTTAACAATAAATCAACCTGTTTGTCTTCAAAAGTGTGTCAAATGAAATTGATCTTCGATCGAGTAGAATTAATTTTAGGATAGAATTTTTAACATTTTAGTTAAGTAAAATTGTTATAGATGTCGGACTTACAAAATTCTTTATATTTATTTTTTAAAAGTGATTTCACCTAATTATTTAAACAAAAATAATTCTTCTAAACTCACTTTTAAAATATTATTATCAAACACAAATCATTTTTAATCTATTTTTTTTTAAAATCATTTTTATAATATTAATTCTTTTAAATTAATTTTATCAAAATTTAAAATAAATGGACCTGCTATTACCTTCACCTCTACCGTCCTCATTGACAACGATGGTGAAGGGTAGGAAGGTTTTGCCAATAAGCCCAATATCACAACTTTTGGATATTTTATTTTAAATAATATGGGTTTAAATATATAAAAAAAAATTGCTCATGGAATTTTTTAAAAAAATGGTACTCACTCTCTGGTCTCTATTATAAGAAAAAATTAAATAAAACACACATATTAAGGTGGTTAGTTGATCTCATTTAAAAGAACTATTGGGAATAAAAAATTAAGTTTGTTACCTAAATTATCATTCCTCTTATTTATTAAGCTTGTGTTGTTGAGAATAAAAGGAGTCATTGCAAAACAAAATTTGTATTAAACGAAGGACATTTTTAGAATAACTTCATTAAATAGGATAGAAATAGTAGAAATCTGCTTATATTGTTTACCAAAAAATTTGGAATTTTTTGCTTATATTGTGGACCGGAGGGAGTACATGATACTTTTATTCTAACTAAGGAGTACTAGTTCATAGAATCACCTCGTTCGTCACCCCCAAGGTTTTAAATTGCGGTCGCGTAGCGGCTGTGTTGCATTACGGACAATTGCGGGAAAATGTGGTTAATACGGCTGTCATTGCCATCGCGATATGGTATCGGCGACTGCCAAAAGCAATACATCGCGGCCTAGATCTCGATTTCGGACCCAGATTTAAAACCTTGGTCACCCCTAAGTTAAGCTGTCACAACCGATCTACCATAATAAATGTAAGGAGCTGTTTGACTTGCTGAACTTTGCTAAGCATGTGCCTCCTAAATTGGGTCTTCACTCTTCAGGGTCTATATTGAATCAAAGATGGAATGCCAGCAACCAGTACCATTTGGCTTACCTCAACTGGTGTTGTTTCACTTTCTAGCATTTTTTTAGTTTGAGTATTATATTATGGAAATTGGAAAATGTTACTTTCACATACAAACCTCTTACAAAGTCCAGGGCTATTAGATAAAAAACGTGGGTTTTATTGTAACTTTCTTGAATGAGCCATAAAAGTCTCCCTTAAATCTAACTATAAGAGTAAAGTTTGTGCAAGTATCATTAATCTTATATCTTATATTATATATAGAGAATGAAAAAGAGAACAAACAAAAACTGATTATGGCCAATATCAAAAAAAAAAAAACAAACAAACAAACTGATTATGTTTGCTAATTCTGTTTGTAACCATTTTTATTGAATTATTAAGGCAGCTTAGCCAAAACTATAGGTTAAAAAGAGTTGTTTGTCTTGGGCCTGGGGGAAGGGAAATCTTTTCCTCATGGTCACATGGGTGACAAGGACCTATTTTGTGAAATTGCAAATAGACAATACTGACAAACACACACCGAGAGAATAAATTCCTCCACCTATTCTGGAATGGAGTGGTTACAACCTTGTGTCTTTAATGTGTTTGTTGGTGTCAACCCACTGGATTTTCGGATATTCTTGATCAAAACTACTGGATTATTTGGAAATATTACACGAAATGCTGTTAATAGAACGAACAACACTTTATGTTTCTAAATCACATGAGAATTTATGTCCTTTGAGGATGAGGAAGTGTTCATAAATTGTAATGCATCATGCCAACCATAATAGATAATGAGGGTTGTTTTGCGAAGTACCAAGAATTCCATATGTGAACAGTGAACCACATCCAAAATCAAGGCATACCCCTATCATAAGCATATAAAATTTTATATTAGTCCTATATTGTTTAGCACATAATTAATATATATCAAGATTAACATGATATACATACTTTTAAAGTATATGAAATTAAGAATTATTTGATTTTATCTTTAGAGTTTAATTGATATGCAATTCTAGCATACAACTTTTTACACCGACAATTAATAACAAATCATGATGTATGTGACTTTTAAGGTAGTTAGGATAAAAGACAAATATTTTTAATGAAGTGACAATTTATGATTGATTGATAGTGTAGAAAAAATCCATATTTTTATTGAAGTTCAATTTTTTTATAAGAATTTAATTGGTATGCACTGTAAGTGTAGATATTATTTTTAAACTGTCAACCAATCATAAATTGTTACATTATAAAAATTGTTTGACTCTTACCACACTTATATGAAAAAATCACACAAAAGATGATTTCTGATTGATTTACCCTGACAATGTTTCAAAATTAAACTCTTTAAAAATTCAAAATTCATAAATTGTATACAAAATCATTGGATCATCCAAGAATCTTTTGCACAAATTTTGCATCTAATTTCTTGCCTTATGTAGCTGAATCATAGTAAAAAAAAAAATGCTTATTGCACATCTAGTAGAAACATATCATCTCAAATTTAAGGTATGTGACAAAATCAAAGTATAAATGTGAATAAAATAGAATAAAATGAGATCAACTATAATTAGATGATAAAAGATATAAAAAAGTGAGACTACATGTGTGTATAGGTTAGGTTGGTGTGCTATTTTTGAGTCATTTTTCTTAATGTCTTGATGTTAACAAAGATGGGTTACATCTCCTTTTCAAATTTGAAACCATTTTAATTCATTCATGGGCTTAGGTTTACCGTCAGACAATGCAACTTTTGGAAAGAAAACAACCCAAATATTACTTCAAATAGAACTATAAAATCGGTTCTGGCCTCCATGGCCATTAACAATAAAGACTTTATTTTTTGGTAAATTTTTGGGAGCAAATCGTTCTATGTTCAAAAATATCTAAACTAGAAAATCTATACTAAACAATAAGGTCCAATATATTTGGTAAACAGCCAGATTCCTTAAGCATGTTGTTGGAATTCGACTCTTATCGTACATATAAAAAATTCTTTATTAAGAGAGATAAAACTCACATCGTTAACATGATCTAGGTCTTGAAAGGAATTAAGCATCAAGTATAGACTTAGGAATACCCTTAATTTTAAAAATAAAAATAAAATAAACCTATACTAGCTTATCATCACAATAGCATGGATGAATCCATCGCCCCCTTTGTTACCACTCGAGATGAGTCTTGTAAATAATAAATACTACCTTATTTATTTATATTCTAGATTTTTTTTGGTACATCGATATTAGCTTATTTATTTTTAGATGAAATGGTTATTGGAAATCATACTAAGTTACTAACTTAAAATGTTTACAAAATGGAAAAAAAAAATGTAAGAGTTATTTATTTGATTATCAAATTTTAAATATTATATTTTACATCATATATATTTATTTATTTATATATCTCACTTATCTTTTTATTCCCCCCTTCATATACACTTATTTTAAAATTACATAAAAAATAAAAGAACATCATACGATATACCTCTTTTGTTGTTAAAAAAACTTAACTAAAAAAGAAATGAGTTGCGATTATAAATAAGAACAAGAGTATACAAAAAAATTCTTTATTTTAAATACTAAGAGGAAAAAACATTAATAATATTGAACTTTTTTATACTTGACTTTAATTTTATTCTATGAAGAAATTTACAAAAGAAAATAAAAGGAACCTGACGCAGACACAATTTAGTGTAAGTTTTATTCACCAAAAAAATTTAGTGTAAGTTTTGCATATAGATATTCTCCTCCAGTTATGATATTTTGGCATCAAATTTTGATATCATGGAAGGAACATCCTAATTTTGAATAGATTATTTATCACTTCATTTTTTTTTTCTCTTTATTTCATTGATTCACATCTTACTTAAAGTTATAATGTCCCCCATGATGTCATTCTCTTCTACAAGTCTACGACATCTTGCTAAATTAGTTTTTTTTTTTTTTTTTTTGAAACACTTCCTAAATTAGTTGTTAATAAAAACAAAAATAATATCTTGCTACACGCACATGGCTAGTTGGCCTTGCCATTGGATTATCATCTGCATTTATTGTTTTCACACGCATATCATTTTTATTTATGAAATTAGATTGAGTAATTTTCACGTTTGTTTTAATTATAAAAAATTATACTAATATTTATAATAATATCATTTTATTCTTATAAAATGCAATAATTTCTTTTGACGGAAACAAAATGCAATAGTTAAAATTAGGATTAAGTAATATATACTATCAATATAAAAAGTTTTATATTAATATTTATTAACATTTGAATATATGTGGTTTTATTTTAATAACTAAAAAAAAAATATTAATAATATTAATCTGTCAAAGTATCATCTAATGTAAAAAATTATTTGCATTGACAGCATAGAAATTAAATTCTTAAAATTGTACCAACTCCTTAATAAAAGGATGATATATTTTTTAAAATAAAAAAAAATATTAAATATAATTAAACTAAATTCAACAATTCTTGGTATAGTTTCTCTTTTTATTTTATTATTATTAGGACTTAAAATTAAAAAAAAATGCAAATCACAAAATTGAATTCACTGGACCCCACTACCTCATTATTACAAGACTCACCAGCCCTAATCCAATCCACAAAGCAAACAAATATTATTAAAAAAAGGAAAAAATGATGTCAAATCTCCTTTCTCTCTCATCCCCTGCAACAAAACTCTTCTCTCTCTTCAACCTTTACAAAACTTTTTGAAACTTTTTCCAAACTCACTCTCTTTTTCACGAGCAATCCCTGAAGGAAGACCATGGTTTCCTCCCTCAGCCAAAGCCAATATTCTTCTCCAACAACCTTCTTCTTCTGTCACTGTTAGAGAAGAAACCCCTTTTGTCCATTCTCTCTGTCGGTGCAACCTTTGATCTTCTTCTTCATCCAACTTCTCAAATCCCATTTGCCACTTGGTTTTTACAGTTTTAACTGTTACTGGGTCACCTTCAAGTTCATTCCTTTCATGGGTTTTCACCCCTTTTTGCAGTGCTGGGTCTTGAACTTGTTAAAGAGTCAAGCTTGGTAGTGTTGGAAATTTCAGTGGGGTTGTGAAAAAAAGAGAGAGGAATAGCAACATTGTGTTGTCAAAAAGGGAAGGGTTTCTATTTAGTTGTTTATTTATTATTATTGCTTTGTGTTTTTTTATATTTTGTTTTTGTTTTTGTTTTGGGGGGCTTTTGTGAACAGTGGTTGCTTTTTTAGGAAGCAATTTACCCCCTTTTTGAACGTGATTGTATTTAGTGCTCTCATGGATTCACACACTGTTCTCTTTTGATCCTATCAATCATTTTTTTTCCCTTTCTTTCTCTTTTTGGATTGGGAGCCATTGTTCTTGTGAAACCCGTGAATTTGGCTCTTTTATGTAGGCAGTTGGAGTAGCAGGTTTTATTTATTTAGTGAATTTTGGCAGATCAAGGTATTTTCCCCCTTTTTTGTGCAATTTGTTTTATGGGTAGCATTGATGATTTAGCATCACAATCTTTTAGATATAAGGGGTATTGGATTCATGGTGATGGGTATCAATAGCATTAGCATTTACAACTTGTTTAGGATAATGTTTAAGTTCAAGTCATAGGAGTGGAAGTTTCACAAAGTTTATAGGGAATCTTAGGAGGTGCTGGTGATGGAGGATGTAGGGTTGTTTAAGCAAGGTTGGCAATGGATTCGGTCGCAGAAGGATGCCTGCTGGCGTGCACGAACTGCAGTGACTTGTTGCAGAGACAAAACTGCTATGTTCATTGAGCGGCATTGGCCTCTGGTGTGCAGTGGTTGCTCCAGATTGGGGAGCTTAGTGAGGTTGTCATTGATTTTTTGGAAAGACTCTGCTCTGAGGGGGTTTCAGTCGTTCATTAGTTTCGGATCAGTGATGCTTCTGCTTATAATGTGGAGCTGCTTTCTTAGTTTGACTTCGATGCATTGCTTGATTTATGTGCTTCTTAGTATGGTATGTCTTCATTTCAACCTGTCTAAATTTTTATTCTTGCAGTTTTGCGTTCTGATCTGTGTGCTTGTGTTTAGTATCCTTTTTCTTAGCTAATCTTTAAATAATTATCATTAGCTGCCTCAATTTGATAGCATTTTTGGATTAGTGATAATTAGCATATCATTTAGTGCATGTTTGGTGATGACATTATTGCCAAGTAAATAATCACTTTTTTTCCCCGAAATTTCTCTCACAACTTTTGACTATAAGCTGTTTTAATACAAAATAAGATAATCTAAACATATACTAATGTGGTGGATTTTTTAATGAGTTATGCTAGAACCTCCTAAAATATCCTCCATTCCTCCTAATAATCATCCTAATCTTCATACTTAAAAAGGGAAAGTAATAAATAAAAAATTAAATGCATTTAATATATTAGGAACATAAAAAAATCCATCCTTCATTTAGTAATTACTAATTAGGAAGATTATGAGGAGGATATAGAACTTTTCTTTTATAATTGCCTTATTTGTAACTTCAAAAATTAGATTGGTACCTGAAGCACTTAGATTTTAATAGTTATAGATGTTGAACTGCTCTATAAGAATGTCATGGTCGAGATAATATTCAAGCCTTCAAGAACAATGCTAAGCTTTATGAAAGTGAGACTTTTGTCTTTCAAGCTTTGGGAGATTAAAAACTTTTAGGATGACGTGTAAGATGTGGACCATGCATAGTAGTCAATTAACTTCAGGACCTGACAATTAGTATTGTGGTTGGCTCAGTGTTATGCCCATTGAATTGTTTACTTATTTTGGCTTTGTATAGCTTGTATTGAATTATAATTTTCCCTAATTTGAGTTCAAAACATTATGATAGTTTTTTAAATAACTTTTTATACGAGTTTCAGTATTTGGTCTACCTGACAAGAGTCCATTCATGGCGTTGCTTTTTGCTAATAAATTTCCCACTGTCTAGGCTTCAAACATTGGGGTATTTATGATATTGTTTTAGTTGTAGGACTTGCATATAATGACAGGAAGAGAAGAGGAGTGTTATACCAACACGTGGTTGGTCCGAGTAGTAACGGGCTCGGGTCTCTTAAGCAAGCGGTCAGGCGTTCGACTCCTGACTCTTTGTATGGAGAAAACCTGGTTGGAAGGGGGACAACCCTTAAATGTTGTCCAGGTCCCCCTACGGAAATTAGTTACTGTTTACGACAATGGATAATTCGTACCAATGACATGGTTACCCAAAAAAAAGGAAGAGTTGTGTTATGGTATAAACGGAGATTATACATTTTCCTAGCAGAAGAAGCTAACATGACAATCACTCTTTATTTCCATCCGATATTCTTTTTCCTAATTACTAATTCTTTTAACCTTTTATTTGAATTCATTCTATAAACATTCTTGTTTAAGCATACAAACACTTGGCTTTTAGCATTGTAATGTGAATTACATTCTTCAGCTTCTAGGTTCTGTCAGCGACTTGACATTCCTCTAAATCTTAGTTTAAGAGGTAGGTTGCACTGCAGTAGTGAGGTCTCTACTAACTTAAATGGGGACTTATTTGATGGATGTGCTTTATATGCTTGCTTCAGTTCAATTCGGTAACAAATAATTTTTCAGATAAATTTTTTCACACAGTTCAATTGGATGTTTCAGGGTGTTGCTGGAGTTGCTGTTCAATACTTGGGCTATACTCCTGGGCTTTTTATTGTAGGGCTCTTTGCCATCCTTATTTTATGGATGTATGCTAATTTCTGGATAACAGGAGCATTACTCTTAGTTGGAGGTATGGTATTCTTTCTTGTTGTTTTGGTTTTAAGATGTATTCTCTTAATATCCTGGATAAAAGAGCAGAGGAGGCATGCTGCTTATTTTTCTATTGTCTTTTCTAATGTATACACTGTTATTAATCTGTTCATTTTTAAGGCAAATTTTCAACTGTTTGATATTTACATACAGTTATGTTGCTTGTTGACATTCCCCATTTTAATAATTTCCCCTAATTAAGAGATTTGGCTTATATTTATTGGCTGCACGACTCAGATGTGTTTTTAGCTATTATTGTCATGAAACTGAGTTTAGCTGATGTAACTTCTATAATATATGGACTATGAAGGACTGTTTTTTTTTTTTGTTGGTTTAATTGAGTATTTTGCCATTTTTATCCTGAAAATTTGTTTGTCAATTATACATATACAGGTTATTTATTCTCCTTAAATCATGCACGCTTGGTGGTGTTACTTGGAGCCGCATATGCTCTATATTGTGTTCAAGTTCGAGTGGGATGGCTGGGTGTTTTTCTCTCTATAAACCTTTCATTCCTCTCTAATGACATTTTGAATTTTCTGCTCCAATGGTTTGATAATGTGAGTGAAAGTTCACATTCTGAAGAGCAGAAGCAGTCAGAAACAATCGTGGAAGATGACTTCTCTGAAGAGTGTGAATACTCTACCCCTTCTACTGAATCTGAGAATCTGCATTCGTGTAAATCATCCAGTAAACCTGCTGTTACCACATCAGTTGTTGATAACCAGAAAGAGGTTTCTGCTATCAAAGTTGTTAAAGAGCAAACAAGCACAGTTGATGAAATGAGAAGAATATTGAAGAGTCTGAATCATTATGAAGCCCTTGGATTTACCCGCCACAAGAAGATTGATGCAGCAGTTTTGAAAAAGGAATACCGGAAAAAGGTATTTGTTTAATTTTTCTTTTGCTTTCTCTATTTTGCTTCACTATTATCAAACTTCTGCATGTGTGTTTAAGTAGTACCATGTTATGATGTATGTTGAATCACATTATGACTTAAGTTGTGTTGTGTTTACTAGTCAACTTATATTCTAATCTTTTATATGGGATATCTCATTTTTGTTTAATGACATAGGCTATGCTTGTGCATCCTGATAAAAATATGGGCAGTTCTTTGGCAAGTGAATCGTTTAAGAAGCTTCAATGTGCATATGAGGTAAAGTTCTGAGTACAAGCTGCAGTTGATAGATAAGCTGATATTTGAATAATTATGTGTAA
Source organism: Echinosophora koreensis (assembly GCA_035048595.1). Taxonomy (NCBI): domain Eukaryota; kingdom Viridiplantae; phylum Streptophyta; class Magnoliopsida; order Fabales; family Fabaceae; genus Echinosophora; species Echinosophora koreensis. The sequence continues at coordinate 4,008,870 of JAPCYP010000037.1, read as the reverse complement.
AACATAAATGATTCTCCATCAGAGTGGTTTCTCCTGTTCACAAGTTATATTAACCTTTCAGGTTCTTTCCGACTCTGTGAAGAAGAGAGACTATGATGAGCAATTGAGAAAAGAAGAATCCATGGCCAAAACTGTCTGCCAAAAATCTCATGGTAGTTCATGTCAGGTAAATCTGATGATATTATTGTGAATAATTCTGACATATTTTACCTCAATTCTATGTATATTCACTATTCAGTCCACAAATCTTGAGAGTTATAGTTTTGATTTTGAAAATCAAGAATATTATGGTAGTTTTTTTTTACTCTATGGACATGGGTTATAAATGCTTAGAAGTTCTCTGCATCTTTTTTTATAAGAAAGAATTGTTCCTTAGTATAATGGCTCTGTTTGGCAAGTCCAATAAGTTAGCTTATAACTTATTTGACTAGCTTATAAGCTTGTTTGACTGAAATAAAGATGTTTGGTAAACAAGTTTATCTCATTAGCTTATAGCTTTTCTTCATAAGCTATTTATTTAGCTTATGCCTTATAGCTTATTGATTTTTTCTCATTTTTACCCCCATTCATTTAATGAAATTAACACTTTACCATGTTTCTCATAAATATGTCATTTTACATTTATATGTTAGTTCAACAGCTAAATTTACCAAATGCTTCAAATTCAACCAGCTTGTTTTTCAGCTATCAGCTATCAGATATAAGCTTTCAGCTAAAAATTAGCTTATCAGCTATAAGCTACCTTATCAGCCATAAGTTAGCTTATCAGTTATTTTTGCCAAACAGAGCCAATATCTGATGGTTAAGTTGTTCATTTATTTGTTTAGACATAGCAATGATAGCATTCACATTCACAAGATTCATACATCAAGTGGGAAAGTGATATGAACTGGATATATTTGTATCAAAATAGATGGAAATGGAGCTTTGCTCCTTACAGTAATGAAAAATTTAGAAATGAAGCTATAAATCAAAGACTGAAATCAGAGATGGAATTCTCTTTTACAACCAAACCAACCCAAAAGGCCAAAACCACCTAATTACAAAAAATGACGATGCCCCCAAAGTGGTACCCTCTTTAAGTAATTACATTTTTCCCTTCTCCCATCATTCCCGGATCTTCCTCTCCACTCTCCTCTTGCCACTTGTCTAATCTGATAGGATCCAGCATAACAGAATCCCCTCCACTAGTTACAGCTTTCCCTCCACCATTTCCCACTACAATTCCTATCCTACCCTTGCTTCTTTTCGCCCTTCTGCGATACACCTTCATGGGAGACCCATGATGGGGCCATCAGAAAGAATTTCCTTCAGTTACCTATAGAATAGAACAATCAAAGAAAACTTGAACTGTTTCTCAATAATGTTGTTTCATTTATTCTTTTAGATAGTTAATTCCTTTGACAATCAACTAGTCTGGTGGGTTTAAAGAAGTGCTATACAGACACTAAAATAAAGGATGTGTCAAAGTCAAAACATTTAAAAATCTAATGGGACACTTTGAATTTTACTGTTTTGCTCTCCTGTGTCCATGCTCTCCTCTCCAGTTTGGCTGACGGATGATATTTATTAGAAATAGTGACAGTACATGTATTCTCCACAGGATAATCCTGATTATCGTTCGGAAGAATCCAGACGTATACAGTGCACCAAGTGTGGGAATTCACATATTTGGGTATGCACTAACAGGAGTAAGGCCAAAGCAAGATGGTGTCAGGTCTGATTTCTTTTCTTCACATTCTGATTATTAAACGCCTTCCTCTTTCTCTGTATTGCGTGCTCACTGTATCTTGTCAGCTCTGAATTTTACTTCTTCTCTGAAAGCAGGATTGCTGTCAGTTTCATCAAGCCAAGGATGGAGATGGATGGGTTGAATATAAAGGGTCATTGGTTTTTGACAGGCCTCAAAAGGTAGTTTCTTCATAGCAAATAATTTTCTGCACTTCATTTATATCGTTTGCATTTAGTTTGAGCTTGGTTCTTATCGTGATAGGTTGAGATTCCACGTGCTTTTGTTTGTGCGGAGAGCAAAATCTTTGATGTGTCAGAATGGGCTATATGTCAGGTTAGTGTACTCTACACATTATTTCTTGGTCTAATATAATTTACCTGATTCGGCGCTTCATCGCATATTTGAAGTATAGAAAAAAGAAATCAAAATAATATGGTAATAAATCTTTGCCTGACAGCTTATTTTATTTCAAGCAGGGAATGGCTTGTAGGCCTAACACCCATCGACCAAGCTTCCATGTAAACATGGTTGGCTTGGAGAAAAGCCAACGTTGCAACTCGAGTAGATTCCCATGGGATTTGGATGCTGAAATGATGATGGATGAAGATGAAGAGGCATTTGACCTGTGGCTTCAGCAGGCTCTCGCATCCGGTCTCTTTTGCGAGACCTCCAAACGCCGCAAGAGTTGGAGCCCATTCAAACTGCATCAAAAGAAAGGGAAGAAGCAATGGAGAAGAACTTCATGCTAAAGCTGAAGTAGGTAGGGAAAACACATAGGTCATTGCCTATCCCTAAGGGGTTTGGTGGAGTAAACATTTTGTAGAAAAAATGATGGATGCTGAGATCAAAACAAGCAGGAACAGCTAGCAACACTTTGACCAAGGTGCCTTGTTTCATCAAAGATAGATTAGAAACTTGGGATTATCAGGGTCAGGGTTGACAAGTAACTTAACCTTATCCTTTTTCCCTATTTCCAAGGCATTAAAAGTGCAAAAACCCTGGTTTCTAGTGGTTTCCCCTCATTGCTCTTTTGGTCCTTCATGTTTACAGAAGAGAGCTTGGGCTGCTTTACAGTGATCTGTGGCTTAGTGTTGCCTTGTTATATTAGAAGTGGTCTTTTTGAGGGTAACCAGCGACTATTTTGGTCCTTTGTACATACATCCCAATAAAAATTTAGTTATGTTATTTGAACATCAAATTTTGGACATCGTATATGACACCATATATATTTATCTCTATCTCATTTTTTTTTATCTTTTTTATATATACGCATTTCAAAAATACATAAAAAACAAAAGGACGTCATATTGTTGTCCCTATTTGGATGTTTAAAAAACATTTTCCATAAAAATTTATCAGTATTCGTTTTAGAGTTATGTTACATCCACAACTTCAGTTTTCCTTCACCCATTTTCTGTATCATTGGAATTACATTTGGATCTTTGCTGGGTTCACATTAGAGGGATGACATTTCTATCTATCTACCTTCGATATACCTTCAAATTTTAATTTTTTGTACTAACTAAAATGGATATAATTTTTTTCCTTTTAATCCTTAACAGGGTTCTGATATGAGAGAAAAAAAGTAATTTTTTTTTTAAAATTTTTTGTAAATCTCCCACGAAAATAATGATGAGTTTAACGTTAAAATTTGTCTTTTTCTTTTCATTTAATTGGACATGCCATGTTATAGATGGATTCAAATTCATAGAAAATGAAATATAAGATGCTTTGGGTTGAAAAGAGAAGGTTGCAGATCATTCGTGGCAATAGCAACACCAATGAAGGGAAGAGAATAAATTCGCTTATGCAAGAATGTCTATTTTGCAAAAAAGAAAGTCAAAAGGAGAATTTCTGTATTTTATTTTGCCTTAAAGATAGACAATGGATATTAGCGGAGAAGTTCAATGATCAGTCAAAAAGTTTTTTCAAGTCATGTTAAGAATATATTGACATAAAGTATTCTTCATTCTAATTTATTTAATTTTATAGTGAAGATTTTTTTTTCCCCTTTTTGTTCACTTTAAAAAAAGTGTTGCCCTTATATATGATGTTTACAATTTTAGCAATTTATAAAACTCACGTGGCATGGAACCCACTCTTTATATCACTAACATTCATGGAATCTTCATATCCTCTTGGAGGAAGAACAGTAGTCATAATATCACATGAAATGAGACCCACGTACTTAATATAAAAAAAAAAAAAGAAAAAAAGAGTGCATTTAAGGGTCGAGATGATATGCCGAGTGGAGGGAGAAATGTGACTTCGATGGAAATGTGAAAAGAGTTGGGATGCATCACACAATTGCAAAAGAGTCACACTCCCCCATTCAGTGTACATATGGTGTCGATGAGGGAGGTGTTCAAAAGTCATAACTCATTGCAAAATTGAGTTTGGATGAATTGAGTTTTACAATTTGGATTTAATTAAAAGTGAGTTTGTAATATTGATTTATATTTGAATACTTTATTGTTTAAAGTACTCTTGGTAGAATAAAAATTGTTTTGATTGTGCCATTGAACTAACTTTTAATTGTATAATTATCAAATTGTCCTTCAACTTTTAGATGACTATGAAAGGTAATTAATGTTTACGAGAATGGTAAAAGTATTAGTTGAAAAACTCATGCTAAGTTTTGGCAAATAGAAGCAAAAAAATTTTGGGTGGTTCAAAATAAGGTGCAATATATTCTTTTCAATGAGAAGTGTAGATTTATGATTATAAAAATTGAATGACCTAAATTATGATGGGTAACCTGCCCAACAAGTAATGCCGAGGATTATCCAAAAGGAACCCTCCTGTTCGCCGCAATCTCCACCACCATTTTCAATCACCAATCAGAACACTGTGACGGTCACCAGCTCCACTGCCACTAGAGCACCATTGGCCGGTTCAAGACTATCTAGAGTCCAATCATAAAACCATCCTCAACATGATTTAGTCTTAAAAAATAAACCAGCAATCTTAAATATTTAAATATGAAAAACTTGAAGAAAAAAAAAAGAATCAAGCCCAGAAATTTAAATCGGGATTTGGAAACCTAGAAATTAAGAAACAAATCCATGGGAAATATGAAGCAAAAACACTGGAAAGGAGGTTGCAGGTGAGCTAGAACTGCGATGGTGCAACGTGATCCACATTGCGGTGGTGGATGCTAAATGATGGCAGGGTTTAGAGATGGTGGCACAAGCGGCAGTGGTGTGGAAGTGTGATGGTGGAGCTCGACGGTGTCAGATCAGAAACACGCTTTAGTTCTGGAACCTTCTAAATGCAAAAACAAAGGACCCAACACTTCAGTGATGGCTGGGTTTAGAAATAGTGGCGCGAGTGACGACGCTGTGGAAGTATGACGGTGGAGGTCGATGGTGGCGGCTCGCTAACGAACCCCAGGTGGTAAAGAGAAGAGAAACTTTGCACAAAAAACTAAAAAAAAAAAAATTCAGGAAATTGATATAAATGCAAGGTGAATGGTGCACCATAACTTATGAAGAATTAGTCAAGGCAATTAGTTCAGTTATAAGTTGTTATTTCTATTTATTGTTGTTATTGTAAGTTAGTCATTTCAACAAACAGATAAAATGCATAACAACATAGCTATGACTGACTTATAAATATAGCAGCATAGCTACACATCTTGTAATTCAGTTTTGCAGTAAATGAAATATAGAGTAAGATACATGAATTTTACATGGTATCTAGAGCCGAAATCCTGAGAGTGTAATTTGCTCGGTCATCTCCAATCATGACGAAAAAAGGTGATCTTTCTAAAGATGATTCATCGCCATCACCTACGAAAGAATCACCGCCCAACAATGAAAAGAAACAGATCGATAAAGCTCCAACAGGTAATGAAGGATGCATTGATACAATGTCACCTTATTACCTTCATGCCTCTGATCATCCGGGGCAAATCTTTGTGAGCGAACCCCTCAATGGTGAAAATTACGGAGAGTGGGTTGCTGACATGAGTAATGCGTTGTATGCCAAGAATAACATTTAGTTCGTGGATGGATCAATTCTCATGCCAGAGGTAGATTCTTGCAATCTGGCACACTGGATGCAGTGCAATACGATGGTAAAAGGGTGCTTGAAGAATGGCATGGACAAAGAAGTCAGAAGCACAATTCGATATGGCAACACATCTCGAGAAATTTGGGTGGAACTTGCAGAAAGATTTTCGAAAGGGAGTGCACCAAGAGTGTATGAATCGTGTCATGCTATCAGTCATCTCAGACAAGAAAATATGTCATTACCTTCACACTACGCAAAATTGAAAGGATTATAGGATGAAGTTCATTCCATTTCACCCTGGCCCGAGTATACGTGTGGAGGATGCAAATGTGATGTGCGGAAACAATTGAAGCAGATGCGGAAAAGAGAACAACTATATGACTTTCTCATGGGCTTGGATGATGTTTTCATCACAGTCAAGACATAAATACTGAGTATATCACCGAAGCTCAACCTCGGTCATGTGTATCATCTTGTTGCGAAAGATGAGCAAAAAATATTAATTTCTGCAACACACAAACCAGTGACAGAGGTAACAACCTTTCAAGCACAAAGTAGACGTTACAAAGAAATGGAAGGACGCAAAACTGTGAAGAAAGAAAGGCCCAAATGTGACCATTGCCAAAAGATAGGACATGCACAAGATGAGTGCTGGGAGATCATTGGATATCCGCAAGATTGGAGGAAGACCAATCGTGTAAGGAAAGAAAAATCAGGATCTTGGAACAATAAGAAAGAAGGATCCAAAGTGGTACAAGTAACCACTGAAGAAAGCCTCATTCTATGACTGACAATGAAGCAATATGAACGTTTGATGCAACATTTGAAGGTAGATAATGAGCCTATGGTAGCTTCACAGCAAGCAAAGCCTACAGTTAACATGGTAGGTAACATTCTAATTAATAGGCCCCTGGATAATTGATTCTAGGGCCACAGAGCACATAACTTGTAATAAAGACTTGCTAAAGGAAACTCTCATTTCCAAACAGCAAATTGTGCAAATCCCTAATGGTACAAGTGTACCAGTAAAGGGATCAGGAAAATTAGAATTATCTAATGGCATGAAACTTGATAATGTTCTATATATTCTAGATTTTCATTGTAATCTACTATTTGTCAGTAAGCTTACAAAAGAACATAATTGTGCTATTATTTTTGTAGCTAATGCATGTATTGTACAAGACTTAGCTTCGAAAACCCTGATTGGAATGGGTAAGCATCAAAATAGGCTATACTTTCATGAGCCAATACAAGGAATGGCAATGAAAGTAGGTAAACCAATAGATGCAGATTTGTGGCACCAAAGACTGGGGCATACATCTGATGCTAAGATGAGTAGCATAGAGTTCATTCCTAATGTAGTTAGAAATAAAGTTCCTTGTGATTCTTGTATAAGGGCTAAGCGGACAAGGCTGTCCTTCCCATTAAGTTCAATAAAATTAGAATCCTGATTTAATATGATTCATTGTGACATATGGGGTAGATATGCCACTGCATCTACATCAGGGGCTCACTATTTCCTTACAATAGTAGATGACTTTAGTAGATGTGTCTGAATATATTTGATGAAACATAAGTCATAAGTTGAGCATTATTTACCAATGTTCATTTGTATGATAGAAACACAATGTGGGAAAAGAGTAAAAAGGGTAAGGACAAATAATGGTTTCTAATTCACCTCTAATCATATGCAAAAATTCTATGCAAAAAAAGGAATAGTCATGGAACTTACATGCACTTACACTCCCCAACAAATGGCCCGAGCATTGAGATTTCATGTTGGATTACCTGTTATGTTTTGGGGTGAGTGTGTTCTTACAGTTGTTCATATTATAAACAGATTACCAACAAAGATACTAAACAATAAAACACCTTATGAGATTATGTTTAAAAAATGACAAAATTATGAGTATTTAAGAGTGTTTGGTTGTTTAGTATATGTCTTGAAAACAAGGAACGAAGGGAAGTTTGATGAAAGGGGTAGAGCTTGTGTTTTCATTTTCTATCCCTCAGGTCAAAAGGGTTATAAGATCTATGATATAGAGAGCAAATAAATTCATGTATCTAGAGATGTAATTTTCTTTGAAAATGACTTTCCTTTTAGAAAACATGAGCCACATGTAAGGTAACAATTGGATCAACCGGTAGCTTGGGAAGATGAAGCAAGACAAATACAAGCTTCAACTGAAGAGACTCAAGAAGTTGATCTAATAGCAGAAAATGCAGAAAATGAAGTCATTAATGACGTTGCTCAAGATCAGCAGAGACAGGTCATTCATGACATAACACAAAACCAACTAAGACACAGTGAAGGGGTAAGGCAACTACCAGGTCAATTAAAAGACTATGAAGTTGAATTATCATCATCCATCATGGTTCCTATGTCCAACTTATCCTCAAATCACTTTGTACTTTATCCCTTATCAAGCTATCTGTCATATAACAAATTTTCATATTCACACTTAGCTTTTCTAGCAGCCATCTCTTATAGAGACGAGCCAAAAAATTTCTTACAGGCAGTAGCACACAAACAATGGAGGGAAGCAATGGAAAAGGAAATTGAGGCATTGGAGAGCAATGTGACTTGGACCTTGGAATGTTGTAGATTGAAAATGGGTTTTTTGTAAAGGAAGGAGATACATGAGTTTGAAAATTGGTTAAATCAATTTATGGACTACACCGGGCTTCAAGAAACTGGTATCAGAAGTTCACTAATGCACTAAATTCAATTGGCTTCAATTAATCAAAAGCAAATTATTCACTTTTCATCTACAAGGAAAAAGGAGTGTTCCTTACTGATTTGATATATGTAGATGATGTGATATTGGTAGGAGATAGCTTAGAATTCATGGACAAGGTAAAGAAGTACCTGGACATAAAATTCAGCATAAAAGACCTAGGAACATTGATATACTTTCTAGGGATTGAAGTGGCAAGAACAACAATAGGGAAAGTGCTTAGTCAAAGAAAGTACACCTTGGATATTCTAAAAGAAACAAAGATGGAAGACTGCAGGCCAAGCAAGTTCACAATGGAACAAAATTGTAACCTGCGGGTCAATAATAAAGATCCTGATGCAAACCTTACAAGATACAGAAGATTGTTGGGTAGGCTGTTGTACTTAACAGTCACAAGGCCAGACATCACCTATGTTGTAAACATATTGTGCCAGTTCATGACAGCACCAAAACAAGTGCATATGGATGCTGAAGAAAGGATACTAAGGTACCTAAAAACAACTCCAGGGCAGGAAATTATTTTGCCTAGTAGAGGAAATCGCAGTCTGCAAGCATACTGTGATGCAGATTGGGATGGATGTCCTCTCACCCGAAGATCATGCACTGGATATATGATTCTCCTTGGAGACTCACCAGTTTCTTGGAAAACCAAGAGACAGACAGTCGTGGCAAAGTCTTTAGCTGAGGCAGAATATAGATCGATGGCAGTAACAGTAAGTGAGATAATATGGCTGAGATGGCTACTGACAGAATTAATGGCATCACAGAAGGAACCTACACAGTTATTTTGTGACAATCAGGCAGCATTGCACATAGCAATGAATCCTGTTTTTCATGAAAGAACAAAATATGTGGAAATGGGCTGCTACTTTGTTCGAGAAAGAGTACAATCAGGAGACAGAGTGAAGGGTTGATATGTTGATTGATTCTTGAACGAATAAGTGGTTCTTATGATTTAATTTTATCTCACGATTATCGTTAAATATTAGTTATCACTTAATTTTGTTTAAAATTATGTGCACTTTCATAAGAGTGTCTAATTTTGCACTATTTGTTCCCTCTAAAAATAGTGAAACCAAAATATTATACGGAAAAAAAAGAAAAGAGAGAACCAAAACATACAGTATTGTTAAAATCTAACTAGACCAAATAGTTCAATGGACCTAATTATGAACTAAACACTAGTTGATCATAATTCCGTCTCATAATCAAATTTACGACTAGATAACTTAGAACTAACCAGTGACGGATCTTGAGCAAAAAAATCGGGGGAGCCACCAGATACTAGTCAAAATAATATATTTATAATTTATAATTTTTCATACATAATTTTATCACTAAAAAAACATAAAGCAAGTAAACATTCAATTTGTGAAATCTTAGTTAGTGTTTACTCATTTTACAATGGTGTGATGTAAGTAACTATTTAAATATTTTTAAATCAATAGAGTCTAATAATAATGTTTTACCAAATAAAATATGAGTTTAATTTACATAAGCTGTCAGTGTAAAAGATTTTTACACTCACATTCAATCAATATTGTTATTTCTCTCTTAATTATTAAAATAAAAAGATACATGTAAAAAATGTTAGTGAATATCAGTGTAAAATTTTACACTAAAAGTGTATATGACTTTAATGTTGGAAAATTTATTTAATATTTATTTCAAAATAATTTGTTTTGAAAGGTTTAAAATTTCTCCTTTATTGTCATTTATTACATTTAATTTTGTGTAACATTTCCATTAATAATTTTATTTAATTTTATTACCTTTTAATGCTTTTTATTGCTTTGTCCTCCATATATTAAAATATTTCTGTTATATTATATTTTTATGACTTTTTATTTTCTTTGAAAGCTAATAAATTGTGTTACTAAATTGTGCTTTGTTTCTCTATATTGCCAATGGTACAGTGGCTATCATATATAAAAATATAGATTTGAGCATTCATCAATGTTTTACTAAAAAGCAATTGGAGAGCCTTTTGGGAGAGATTGAGAAAGAGAGAAAATCTTTCTTTTATTCTAGTTTCAATCTCTATACATCTTTTTATATATTGTTTAAAGGAGTTTTCTGAATTTCATCCATTTTCATCCCACATTTTCTTTTCTTCTTTGATTGTGAGGGTTGATGCAATTCCTACTGTTCTGACACCCAGGATAATATTGTTATTCTGGAAGAGTCTGTTAAATCCTGGAGGAGTTTCGCAATTTGATAGACACAATTTATTTGTGGGTGGATGAAATAATCCTTAAGGACAGTGTCATTTGACACGTCTCAGACTATAAATATTTTATTGATGTTGTTCATCTTTTTCTCTATTTACTTTATTTATCTCATTTATTTATTATTTATTATTTTTACAATATTTAATTCATAAAACATATGATATTTGTAATTTTTACATGTTATATATGTTGCACAATTTATTTTAAGGGTGTCATGCATACATAATTTTCTATATAAAAAGAAAAAGGAAAAAAAAATGGGGGGAGCCATGGCTCACCCCCGCCCCTTTAAAAGGTCCGCCGGTGGAACTAACGGGCTATTTTATTTTGCCTAAAAAAAGAGAAGAGGGGGGGCGGGGGGGCTATTGTATTTCGTTTACGAAAAATTCAACATTTATTAATATTTTAATACTTTTAAATGATAAGCAAGTAGAAAAAAATTGGCATAAATATGTTAGAAATAGGTGGCTTCAACTGAAATGTTAAAAGAATTAGAATGTATTTCATTTTTTAGCTTTGGCCCAAATGTACCTTGTCCTTCCCTAGTGACAAACACATAATGACTAAGGTTATGTTTGAGATTTCTAGACGGGTTCACATGAAGTGGTTAGTAATGAACTGAGGCATAAATATATCACTCAATATTGTTTGGAAGTTTAATTAGAAGATGGAGACTGATGTAAAATCCCTAAATTGGAGAGCATGAAAATCGAAGGATTTAGAGAGAATGAAATGATTTAGGTTATCATCTTTAACTAATTCTCACTCAGTTACTTAAAAATTCTCGAGTAAAGCCCAAAGTGGTACCTCAAATTTTTCGAGTAGGTCGGTTTGGTCTCTAAAAAAATAAAATGACAATTTGGTCCCCGAAATTTTAAAACGGGGGGACAATCTTGTCCTTACGGAGGGACCGAATTGTCCCCCGTTTTTAAAATTTGGGGGACCAAATTGTCCCCCGTAGGAACCAAATTGTCCTTTTTTTTTAGGGACCAAACTGGGTTACTGGGGAAAATTTGAGAGACCACTTTGGGCCTTTACTCAAAATTCTCAAACAATGGTTATTAGCCTTTCTACCACTTCAGTCTATCCATCCATCCAAACAGTGAAACAGAGTTGTTAAAAGAGTTCAACCATGGTGATAAAAAATGTCATTGTTACTGTTGCTGGTAATTCTTCCTGGTAGTTTTGAATTGCTGATTTGCTGTTCTATGATTGTATATGGTGACAAAAATTGCATACGTAAGCAAACAATAATTAAAACACAGAAATCTAAAATTCAAATCAAACAAATAAAAAAAGACAAAAATAGAAATGAATTCAATCTAAAAAAACAATGGGATCTCAGATGAGACTGAGACAACAGAAGAAGAAGAGAGAAGGATCAGCATTGCAGAGAGAGAGCGAGCTGAGACACGTGAGTTGAACAACGACCGGAGGAACATTCACGGTCGTTCGGAGCTCCGTTGATTACGGTTGTGGTTCCCACTTCTCCTGTCAGTGGTTCTTCCTTCTTCTTATTCTTCATATTTTGCCTCTTTTCAGTTTCAACTTTCAAAGTTGTTTCATTTTAATTTTATTTTTAATTTTTAATATATTTGCTGAGTACCCATTTGAGTCTGATGATTTATGTGTACCAATTTGGAGCCTTGAAGGTTTATGAGGGGTTGGGGGCTTTAGAATTTTGTTGGGTTGAGTTGTTAAATTTCAAATAATCAAAATCAGTGGTTTTAATGCTGAAATGTGTGTTTCTTTGCACAAAAAGGTTGGAACTTGCTTGATTTGATGAGTGCAGTGGTGTGTACTAGCGAGGCTTGCGCAGGGGTTTTTGTGTTGTATTGATGTAATGATTCTGCTATTTTTGTGCTGTTGATCAATTTTTTATTTTTTTATTTTTTATTTTTTATTTTTTTTTACATACTGGAGACCAGACAATCTTGTTATCCTTTTGAGCTTTGCTTCATTGCAAATTTGCAATCCTAGCTGGTCACTTGTAAGCTAGAAAGCATTTCTTTGAGGAAGCATTGTTCATTGGGAAATCCTTTTCTTTCGGTTAGAATAGGTGTCACTGTTTTTATTTTATTTTTTATTTTTATTTTTTTTGTGCCCACAGTTTGGATACCGAAATGGAGGAGCAAAATTAGGTGAAGTAAAATGATAGGAAACTTTTGTAATAAGATTAGAGCCTGACTTGCAGTTTCCTTGTAAAACTTTGTTTGCTTTCTCTTCTATTTTTAATTTTATTTTTACTTATTCCCTATAAAATTGTGAGTTTTCGATTTTAGTCCCTAATAAATTTTTTTGCCTAAGTTTATTCCCCATTACTAAGTTTGGTCCTAGCTGTTAAGTCGGCATTAAGTGCTAACATGTCTAACAAAGCTACACTCCAGCAATGTACACGTGGACTACTTATCTGGAGCGGCTGCCACGTGACTTCCATGCTGTTGCCACGTCGCTGCCACATGACAAGTGTTGTCTATGTCATTTTAAGTATGTTTACGCTGCCATTTGGCCAGTCCGATCTGATCCGGTTCAGTCTGATTTGGTTTGATCTAGTATGGTCCAATTCAGTGTGGTCCGGTTCGGTGTGGTCCGTTCCGGTCTGGTGTTCGGTTTGGTCCAATTTGATCCCGGTTTGGTTTGATTCACTCCTGTCCGGGCTGCTTTGGTCCAATTCGCTCTGGTTTGGTCCAGTCTCGTTCGGTCATATCCTATATTTTTTAAAAAAAAATAGGCGTATCATCGTATCTGATACTCATATTGTATTTGTGCATCATAGTTGGTAAATCTTATGCCTTTATGCCTCTGGGGATGGGTGAACAGGGAGTTGCTTATGCTTTTCTTAACTCCTGTTTATATCTTTGTACACCACCTTTTAATGAATTAAGTTTGGTGATGATGCCTTGCATGTATGGCAATGTTGGTTCTAATTTCCCCTCTCAATGAAAACAATGTGGTATTTCTTGCAGCTGAGAATTTTTCTACTAATATGGCCTATTGTTGTAGCTGCAGTTTTACACACAAAAGACCTCATGTCTAACACAGAGGATATCAAAGAACAAGGACAGATGGATGTGGATGCATCTGATGAGTCAGCTAACATGCCGTCGTCCCAAATGCAGGTTCTATTCAGATCTTGCCTTCTTGCATGATTAAATTAAAAACTAAATGTGACTTTGAATGAGATAATTTCTTTAATACGAGTTTGTTTTACGCCCTAAAGAATTTTTATTTTATGGCTTATAAGTTCATAAAACATGTAGGAGGAAACTATAAAGAAAAAATATGGAGGAATTATCCCCAAGAAGCCACCACTCATATCTAAGGTATGTGTGTGGGTTACATTGTGCACATTTGCTAACTTTATGAAATGACAGTGGTCAATTCCCATGAACAATTGGTGATAAGTGTTCATTTTATTTTCATTTAAAATTAACTTACTATGCCAGGACCATGAACGCGCTTACTTTGATTCTGCGGATTGGGCACTTGGAAAGGTACTCATGGAAAACATACCACTGTAATAATTGCATGTATTGAATTTTCTTACACTCTTCTGTTCCCTCACATGAAACAGCAAGGTGGTGAGAAGCCTAAGGGACCACTTGAGGCTCTTCGGCCTAAATTACAGGTATTTAACCAATGCCAGGTTGCCTGATGGTCTTTGACTCTTTTTTTGAAAGAGTTATCCTGTTAAATGTTACTCCTCTGGTCCTATATATAGGAGGCAAAACCCTAAAACACACAGACCAAGGAAATACATTGAAATAAGCTATTTGTAATTAATATTCATATAAATTTACAAATTCAACCCTTCAATAATTAATGAACAAACCTACTTGTATTGAAAGTTGCACTATCTCGTAAATATAAACCCTATTATAAATTGTTAGAAAATGGGGTATGGATCTGCAACAAAGAAGAAGAAAACAAAGGTAAAGTGCAATCTCCAAGGCGTGTAGTAACACTAGGCTTTAGGTTCGATTCGCCCCCACCAATCTCTTATCGTAGATTGGATGCAACAGGTGTACCAGCGAATCCCCTTCAGGATACAATGGAGAACCTTGGTTTGGTTTGCACACCCTAAACCAAGCGTATCGACAATGGTAGTTTACGGAGTAATAGTCTCCTTAACTCTCTCTGTGCACAAGTGAGAAAATAAGGTGATTTGGAGTGAAGATGGCTTGAGAAATTCTGAGATTTTCGTGTCCTTCACTGCATGCATATGGTTCTATTTATAGACCAACTCATGTCACTTGGTGAAGCAAAACAACTCTTCAAATGATTTCAGAACTGGTCAAATTCGTTACATAAGTAACAATAACGATCACATATTGCCACATAATATCCGTTAGCCTGGTGGCCAGCGAGTGTGTCACTTGAGCGCACAGGTCCCGGGTTCGAATCTGCTCAACAACACTTTGCCATTTTATTTTTCCAATCCGTTAAACAACAGTCATAAAACTGAAGAAAAATAACGCAGGCAGGAATCGAACACGCACTGGCACAGCAGAAGCGTGTGGTCGCAATCGCTGGGCCATTTAACCGCCCAATGCAAATTCAACATCGTTATATTCTTTTAACCGTTCTTAAACTTTTGAAAATTCCTCACAATCCCCCACCATTTTCAAAATAAATCCAAATCCCATTATTCTGGAAATCGCATGCTTTCAGACAAAGGTATCTTGTGGATTTGAACCTTTGCTTAGTAAGCCATGGGTATCACTCATCCCCGAATAAAGTGGTAGACAAGCTTTGAATCAAATATTCATTAGAACAAGCGTGCACGACTTACACATGAAATCTCGGTACCATTGAACGACGTGATTGTGTGACACATTTGGTAAGGCCTTGTGTCGTGTATCCTTTTCATGAGAGCTTACAGAGTTAAGCCCAACTCTAAGAAGCGGCCCCACTTCATTCTCATATAGGTGGACTTTACCAAAAGCACCCCCATAAGTTGGGTACCTCAGCACATATATGCTATAGGTCCATTAAGAGCAAAAGCTCACCCTTTTCCTTTATGTCCTTATGGTGTCCAAGTACTTTTAAACCTTGGGATGTATCTATTCGTCAAGTACTTGCAATCACTCTCATAGTGTACTTTGGCCCATTGAACTCAAGACTTGATGCTACTCAAGTGTGAGTCGGGTTTCCACCATTGGTGATCATGTAGATATGGGCTTGAGTCCCATCCCTAATGATGTTTTCAACACCATATCCCTTGTCAGTCCTTTCGTCAAAGGATCCGCAAGATTCCTCTCTGTTTTCACAAAGACTATGGATATTACTCCATTTGTAATCAAATCTTTTACATAGTTATGCCTTAGTCCAATGTGCCTGGACTTTCCATTATATACCTGGCTATATGCCTTTGATAGTGTTGACTGACTATCACAATGTATGGATATTGGTGCCATTGGCTTCGGCCAAATAGGTATCTCATACAACAAATTTCTAAGCCATTCAGCTTCTTTGCTTCCCGCTGCCAATGCTATGAATTCTGCAGCCATGGTGGAGTCGGCAATGCAAGTTTGTTTCTTGGATCCCCAAGAAATAGCACCCCCACCAAGTGTGAAGACCCAACCGCTTGTTGAAGCATGGTCTTCTGTATAGGTCACCCAACTAGCATCCGTGTAACCTTCTAATACTGAAGGATACCCATTATAGTTCAAACTATAGTTCATTGTCCCCTTCAAGTATTTTAATACTCTTTGGACAGCATGCCAGTGGTGTTTACTTGGATTACTTGTATACCTACTTAGTCTCCCTACAACATATGCAATGTCTGGTCGAGTACATGTCATGGCATACATTAAACATCCAATTACTTTTGAATATTCAAGTTGTGCTACTGGACAACCTTTATTTGGTACTAAATTAGTGTTGTGGTCAAAGGGAGTAACAACAGATTGACAATCAAATTCATTAAATTTCTTTAACACCTTTTCTATATAGTGAGATTGGGACAAACCTATGTTCTCACCATCTCTTATTATTCTAATTCCTAGTATCACATCAGCTTCCCCTAGGTCTTTCATATCAAAATTACTAGAGAGAAAACTCTTTGTTTTTTCCACCTCATCTAGATCAGTACCAAATATTAACATATCATCAACATATAAACAAATCATAACACCTTTTCCATTATGCAATTTACTATAAATACATTTGTCAGATTCATTTATTTTATATCCATTAGCTAGCACAACTTGATCAAACTTTTGATGCCATTGTTTAGGAGCTTGTTTTAGTCCATACTAGGGGTGGGAATAGGCCAGGCCAAACCAGGCTTTGCTTAAATAGGCCTAGCCTGTTTAAAAAAAAGAAAGCCTGAGCCTGACCTGTTACCTGTCAAAGGCTTTTTTTGAAGCCTGGCCTGGCCTTTTTAAAAGCCTGGCCTGGCCTGTTGGCCTTTTTAAAAGCCTATTTCATATTAAGAGCTTCAAATAGGACATTTGGGTTATCTCAAAATAGGCTAATAGGCTATTAAATTGGTCAAGTTCTATATTTGGACTAATAATAAGGACTTCCAGCAAGCAACATAAGGCATTCTATGGGCCTTCTTAGTCACTTATCGAATGATTCTAACTTCTATTTGCTCTCTATTTATAGAATGATGGTCTACTTCAGATGTATACTTCTAGCAATGTGGGACTAACTACTATTATCTAATAAGGCCAACACGATGACATCTATGCAACTATGGAGCGAAGCAAGCTAACCACACTCGGAAATTTCAATCCCGAAAGAGTCTGACATTGGTTTCATTAGCATTAGCATAAAGTTATGTCTAGAAACAAGGTGTTGGTCACATTATTTGCGTCACTGATTGTGAAAGGATCCATAATCCATATGAGATGGCAATGCTTTGGTAGCAGGTGCAGCGTAAAAAGCGTAAAAATAAGGTTAATATATACAGTGATGCTTCATTGAGAGTTAGTTCCACATCTCTCAAAATATATATATATATATGAAGCAAACCAACATTCTATAAATAAATAGCAAAATGCATATTATTCTGTTAAAATAATAAAATAATAATAATTCTGTTAAAATAATAATAATATAAATAAATATATAATATATAATATTTAATTTAATATATATAATATATATATATATATAATATATATAATAATATATATTTTATAAAAAAATAATATTATTTATTTATTATTTATAAGTAGGCCGGCCTACCAGGCTTAAAAGCCTTTTTTATAAGCCTAAGCCTGACCTATTTAACTAAAAAGGCTTTTTAACAAGCTTGGGCCTAGCCTTTTTAATAAACAAGCCAGGCCAGGCTAGGCCTTAAATAGGCCAGGCCATAGGCCCCTGACGAACGGCCTGGCCTATTCCCACCCCTAGTCCATACAATGATTTATTCAATTTGCACACCTTCTTTTCTTGACCATTAACCACAAACCCTTCAGGTTGTGTCATATACACCTCTTCATCTAATTCCCCATTAAGGAATGCCGTTTTCACATCCATTTGATGAATGACAAACTTATAGATGGATGCAAGTGCCAATAGCACTCTAATTGAGGCAATTCTTGCCACAGGTGCATATGTATCAAAATAGTCAATGTCCTCTTTTTGTGTAAATCCCTTAGCAACTAGTCTTGCCTTAAATTTATCTATGGTTCCATCTACCTTCATTTTCCTTTTGAAAATCCATTTACAACCTATTGGTTTGGAACCAGGTAGGAGGTCTACTAATTTCCACGTTTTATTCCCCATTATTGAGTCCATTTCCTCTTGTATCGCTTCCTTCCAGAAAGCGGCATCTTGAGACTTTATTGCCTCTTCAAATGTTTCTGGATCACTTTCTGTATTATAACATATTGGTCCATAACTGTCTATGGACTCTCTTGCTCCTTCAACAAGGAACATGAAAAAGTCTGGTCCATAAGTTTTCTCTTTCCTAGCTCTTTGACTTCTTCTAAGTTCTGAACTCTCTATAGTATCATTATTAGATACATTGGTTTCTAGATTATGTGCATTACTATGAATATTATTTTTGTGACTTGGAATTGAGTTAAACCTATCCTCTTGAAAGATAGCATCCCTAGACTCAATTACTGTATTTACAGGATATGAGTCATTAGATTCTATAACCATGAATCTATATGCTTTACTATTTTTAGCATAGCCCAGGAACACACATTCAATTCCCCTTTCACCTAATTTCTTTCTTTTTGGTTCAGGAACTTTTACTATTGCCCTACAACCCCAAACTTTGAAATAGTCAAGGTTGGGCTTTCTATTTTTCCAAAGCTCATATGTGGTTATTTTGTTCTTTTTGTTTGGAACTCTATTCAAGATATAACAAGCCGTCAACAAGGCTTCTCCCCAATAACCCTTTGCTAGACCAGAATATGATAACATTGCATTTACCATTTCTTCTAATACCCTATTTTTCCTTTCAGCTATACCGTTTTGTTGTGGGGAATAAGGTGCGGTTGTTTGGTGAATTATTCCAGTAGACTCAAAGTAACTAGGGTTATAGAACTCTCCTCCTCTATCGCTCCTAAAACATTTAATAAATGTTTCATGTTGAAGTTCTACTTCTGTTTTAAATATCTTAAATTCATCTAACACTTCATCCTTTGAATGCATTAAATATACATAGCAATATCTAGTACAATCATCTATGAATGTCACAATATATTTTTTACCACCTATAGAAGGCCAACCATGTAAATCACATACATCAGAATGAATTAAATCTAACACTTTAGAACTTCTTTCAACTCTAGGAAAAGGAAGCCTAGTTATTTTAGTTAGCATACAAGTTGTACATGCATCCGAAATTCTACTTGTTTTAGGAATTAAACATGAATTCATCATTTCATCCATTTTCCTAAAATTAACATGTCCTAAACGAGAATGCCATAAATTACAAGACTCAATAATATAAGCAGAAATAAATCCATTATCATTAATAATATTGAGTTTGAACATATTCTCACAAAGGTATCCCTTTCCTACAAACATTCCTCCCTTGGAGAGAATAAACTTGTCTCCCTCAAATACACATTTAAACCCGTACTTATTAAGTAACGGTACAGAAATTAAATTCTTTCTAACATCTGGTACATAATAAACATCTGTAAGAGTGACTACTTTTCCCGAAGTGAATTCTAGTTCCACCGTCCCTTTGCCTTTAACTTGGACAGTTGATGCATTTCCCATATATAGAACGGTTCCATCTTCTTCATTAATTGTCTTGAAGAGATCCTTGTTCTTACACACATGACGAGTTGCACCGGAGTCAATCCACCATGATCCAACATCTTCTATCATGTTGATTTCAGAAATGACCGCAACAAGATTGTCCTTTGTTGCACTAGATTCCTTCTCATTTTTCTTCTTCAAGAGACGACAATTCCTCTTGAAATGTCCCGGCTTTCCACAATGGAAACAACCCTTTTTATATTTCTTTTTCTTGTTGTCATTCTCATTGGTGTTTCCATGAGATTTTTCAAAATCTCGATTCCTCTTTCTAGAGGACGTACCAGATTTCCCTTCCTCTACTACATGCACCTTCTCATGAACAGAATTTTCTTTAGTATCATCTTGTTTACGATACTCTTCTTCTAAACGAAGGTGATTACCCAACTGTTCAAGAGAAATGTCATCTTTCCGATGTTTAAGACTTCTTTTAAAGTCTTTCCATGAAGGAGGAAGTTTGTCAATGATTGAGGAGACAATGATGGTTTCATCCATGTGCATGTTATGTTGTTTGTAGTTATTGAGAATACGTTCAATTTCATGCATTTGTTCCATGATAGGCATACCATCTACCATTTTATAATTATTAAAACGACTAACAAGAAATTTCTTACATGTTGCGTCCTCCATCATGTATCTTGCTTCAAGTTTCTCCCATAGTTCTTTAGAGGATCCCACATTTTGATACACATCGAACAATGAGTCGGTCATGCCATTCAAAATATGCCCCATGCAAATGTAGTCATCATTCACTCACTTGTTCCTCTCACGAGTTTCATTGATGGTCCCATCTTCTTTTTCCTCTGGTCTTGGTGTGTTCAACACATACACCACCTTCAATGTTGTAAGAAGGAAGTGCATCTTCTTTTGCCAACGATTAAAGTTTCCACCTTCGAACCTCTCAAGTTTGATAAAGTCAGAAGTCATGTCCTTCAATGTTGCAGCCATTGTTACAGAAATCGAACCTAAAGATTGTTAGAAAATGGGGTATGGATCTGCAACAAAGAAGAATAAAACAAAGGTAAAGCGCAATCTCCAAGGCGTGTAGTAACACTAGGCTTTAGGTTCGATTCGCCCCCACCAATCTCTCCTCGTAGATTGGATGCAACAGGTGTACCAGCGAATCCCCTTCAGGATACAATGGAGAACCTTGGTTTGGTTTGCACACCCTAAACCAAGCGTATCGACAATGGTAGTTTACGGAGTAATAGTCTCCTTAACTCTCTCTGTGCACAAGTGAGAAAAGAAGGTGATTTGGAGTGAAGATAGCTTGAGAAATTCTGAGATTTTCGTGTCCTTCACTGCATGCATATGGTTCTATTTATAGACCAACTCATGTCACTTGGTGAAGCAAAACAACTCTTCAAATGATTTCAGAACTGGTCAAATTCGTTACATAAGTAACAATAACGATCACATATTGACACATAATATCCGTTAGCTTGGTGGCCAGCGGGTGTGTCACTTGAGCGCATAGGTCCCGGGTTCGAATCTGCTCAACAACACTTTGCCATTTTATTTTTCCAATCCGTTAAACAACGGTCCTAAAACTGAAGAAAAATAACGCAGGCAGGAATCGAACACGCACTGGCACAGCAGAAGCGTGTGGTCGCGACCACTGGGCCATTTAACCGCCCAATGCAAAGTCAACATCGTTATATTCTTTTAACCGTTCTTAAACTTTTGAAAATTCCTCACATAAATAAGGGTAAAATTGGAAATGAGCATTTAATATTTGTCAAAATACATGCATGTCTCTTATATTTTGGACCCAAAAAAGTAGTCATTTGCCTCTTATAATAAGGACCAGAGGTAGTATTTGCTGTTGTAATACAAAAGTATGGTTTTTTGTTTTGTTTCTAACCACTCCAAGTCAATTAAAAGAGAGAAAGTAAAAAATTGCATCTCAAGGAAATTCAAGTCACAGCTAGTGTTAGATTAGCTATGGGAACAAGCTTACATAAAAATTTTGTAGTGTTATGGGTGTGTCGTGAAAAATTTCTTGCATGCCTGTTTGACAAATTGTTTGGTGAAGCTTCCAAAGATCTAAATATTAAGCAGAATAATAGTTATGCACATTGGATGAATAAATTTTAATTCTGCCATTTAGTTATGGAACTTGGACCAGCACTTGCTATATATCGGCTTTGTTAACTTCTTCAAATTTCAATTAATATAAATGGGTAGAATCATGTATAATAAATTCAAGAGTACAAAGTTTACAGGATGGTGTCATCCTTATTCAATGACCTTGTACTATCATAAGGGCTGATGTTTCATAGCCTCTTCCATTCACTCCTTCCCCTGCAACCAAACAAAACAGAAAAGTTAAAAAAAGGTTAATGACATAGTCAGTAGCAGTTGCTGTAAAGTGGAAGGTTCAAATCTGTAATCATCCACCTTTCATAGTTGAACAAGATTAAATCTAACCATAACTGCCCATTTTCATGTAATGTGCTTGACAAATTTCGACTCGCCACTTCTGCTTTTCAGCCAACACAGCAGCAAACACGTTACCGGAAATCGCCTTACGCTCCTTCGGGAGAAGGTATGTTTTATTTGGATGGTTGCTTTGTTAAGTGAAGATGGTCAATTTAGATTCCTCTCTCTCTTCTCTCAGCAATCAGCATATTCAAAATGAACTAATTAACTAAATTCCCAATGTGTTCTATTTTTTATAGAAGGGGGAAGTGTTCCACCAGAAGATGCACCTTCCAATGAGTAAGCAGATATCAGTCTTTTGATGATGTGCTGATTATTATTCTGATACCTGAGTAGGTTATGACCTTTTGTTGTTTTCAACAATAAAAGTTGATTATGTATTCATATTAGCAGAAGACATGATTTACATGCAGCTATGCTGTAGAGTGTAGACAACTACTGGGATGATGATTTTTGTGTTTTATTTAACATTAACAATTTTCCCTCCCCCTCTCTTTATTTGAAAGTTTTGAAAACAAAAGGCAATAAGAAACTAAGAATAAAAAGTAAAGAAGATTCTTTCAAATGGTCTGATTTTGCAGCCCATTCTGATCTCTCCATGGCATGATGTAAGATAGAGTATGCAGGGTTGAAAATGAAATTGAGGATGAGTCTTTGTTTTGGTTCTTAATTGTTGTGATTCAAAATTTTCAATGCATGATGGTTGGTTCAATTAGTGGAGTAGAAATCGTTTCAAGTTAGTGGTCTTTTATTGGTAGTTCATTTTATTTTTACAATTGTACTATATATATTTACAATAAAATCAATGGTGGAGATTTGGAATAACTATCTTAAAGTTACATTTGGAGTAACTTGATCCCCACCCATATAATAAGCTAGGAAGCACAACTATTACACGGGATAGGGATGATTTGATATGGTTAGAGTATGACATATATAGAATTACCACAACAATGACAAACCTTTTTCTTAGTAGATGGGGTTAGCTTTATGGATCAAACAATAATATTGTGTCTTATCGTAAATCATGTATTTAGAATGTCATTTTAATTTTCAAGTCCTTTTTAATTACTTACCTATAATTTTTGTTTTTGTTTTTCTACACTTCTAACTATTGGGATAATTTTTCTAAAGATCTTTTCACATGGCAAAACTATCTAAGTGAGATTTTACCTAGGGGTGTAAATTGGTTGGATTTAATCCGATCAACCAGAAAAATCAAATCGAATCAATTAAATTAACTTGGTAATACTTCTGTTAACTGGGTCTAATATACAAAATGTCACGTGAGAGGATAGTATCAACATGAGAGGTGAGAGGATTTAATAATAGCTATTGGACAAAAATTAATGGCTTAAATTAAAAGTTTCATTAAAATTTATCCAAATAATAAATTATTTAAGGGTGTAAAAACGTATGATGAAAACAAATTCAAATTGGGGCATTGGTTTGAATTTTAAATAGAAAATTATCATGACCTTCCACTTAATTATACTTTACATTTCTTTTGATTCAAAATTTACACCAGCCTTTGGTGAGGTTTATATTATCATTAGACTCGTCTTTAAGATTTATGTGTCGTTATACTTGCATCTCTCAAGGCTTATGTTATGATTACACTTACATCTCTTACAAGTTATAACATAAACTCTAAGGGAGGTAAATGTAATTCTAAAACAAGAGAAGTGCGGATATAATTAAGCCAAGTCTTAAGGAACATTAGTGTAATTTCCAAAAAATAAATTATTTAAGGGTGTAAATACGTGTTTGATTTACATCAATGGAAATAGATCTCCCCACAAAAACAATTTTTCACTTAAAAAATAAAGACAGATAAAAACAAATTCAACTTGGGGCATTGGTTTAAAATTTAAATAGAAAATTATCACGACCTTCCACTTAATTATACTTAACATTTCTTTTGATTAAAAACTACACCAACCTTTCTTGAGGTTTATATTATCATTAGACTCGTCTTTAAGATTTACGTTGTCGTTATACTTGCATCTCTCGAGATTTAAGTTATATTACACTTACATCTCTTACAAGTTTCAACATAATTAAACTCTAAGGGAGGTAAATGTAATTCTAAAACAAGAGAAGTGCGGATATAATTAAGCTAAGTCTTAAGGAACATTAGTGTAATTTCCCTTTAAAATATGAACATTAATTTTTCAAGATTTACCAATGATTGTAATTTCCAAAAAATAAATTATTTAAGGGTGTAAATACGTGTTTGATTTACATCAATGGAAATGGATCTCCCCACAAAAACAATTTTTCACTTAAAAAATAAAGACAGATAAAAACAAATTCAACTTGGGGCATTGGTTTAAAATTTAAATAGAAAATTATCACGACCTTCCACTTAATTATACTTAACATTTCTTTTGATTAAAAACTACACCAACCTTTCTTGAGGTTTATATTATCATTAGACTCGTCTTTAAGATTTACGTTGTCGTTATACTTGCATCTCTCGAGATTTAAGTTATATTACACTTACATCTCTTACAAGTTTCAACATAATTAAACTCTAAGGGAGGTAAATGTAATTCTAAAACAAGAGAAGTGCGGATATAATTAAGCTAAGTCTTAAGGAACATTAGTGTAATTTCCCTTTAAAATATGAACATTAATTTTTCAAGATTTACCAATGATTGTTGTAGACACAATATATACCACTAGTATGTGTATAGCAATTCAAACAATAAAAGTAAACTTATACAGTATGCAGATTAGGAGTATCCAATGAGTGTTGAAAGAGTTATTTGACATAACACATGATTCTGGTACACTAACTATTTTGTAAATTATTTATGCCAAAAGTAAGATAAAATTCCGGTAAGCAAAATCAATAATAATAAAAAAGGAAATAATAAAATCAAATAGCAATGCGCATCCGGGGAATCGAACCCCGGTCAGTACCGTGGGAGGGTACTATGATACCACTACACCAGATGCGCGTTGATGATTGTAGTCGTATCATTTTGTGGAAATTCTAAATTCTGAATTCAACTTAAATTTCAAAATTAGCCATTTATTATTTTAGTGCTTAAGGCACTTCCTTTATAAATGGCTACATGATTGTTTTTGGGGTTGGATTTGTAGTGCTTTTGAACCTAAGTGGCTTATTTGGGTTGAATGAAAGTTTCTTTTTTTCTAGAATTTGATCCTTTCCTGTAACATGATAATCATGTTAGAGAGATATAGACACATCTTTTAATATATATGGACCCACCATGATTGGTTATAGGTCCCACTAGTTATAATTTTAAAATTTTGTTTCTTTCTCTCTCCAACAGGAGAGAATCCTGTTCTATGTAAACAGGAGAGAATCCAAATCCTCTTTTCTCCCCTACGAAAGTCCGAAACCATTATGAGTAGGTGAGGTTAAATTGAATCCATGAGTCTAGGTTAAAAAAACAACTTACTAGAATAAATGTTAAAATTAAAAATTAAACATTCATTATATAGAGTCTTAATTATAATAAACTTTATTCCCAAATAAATTTAAAAGTTAGCAACGGCTTCTGTGAGTATTAATATTTTAAATTGGCGTTTTCATTTTTCAAAATTATGGATGAGTGGACAACAATTTTACTGTATTGGAAATGATCATCCATGAACAAAAATCTCTTTTTGGACTGAATAAATGCTTGATGCACATACGTAAATTTGAAGGGTGTATGGTGAAGAAGAGGGTTCTAGAGTTGGATGAAGTTAGCGACGGGAACAGAATATGTATGGACTTGAATTAAATCCAATTTGTTGTTGTGTTCAACTGTTCAAGGGCAAGGTGACATTAACTATGGAGAATGTTAACTAGTGTATACTTGGGGTATTGATTAAGGAATCAAAAGAAGAAAATTTTCATTGAAAAGTGATATATTTAATATCTTGAGAAGGTAAATACTCCGTTTTCTAAAAAAAACTTGCTTATTATGAAATCCTTAATCAATGCTCTTAGATACTCCCTCCGTTCCTTTTCTATGGTAATTTAAGGTTTCTACACACAGAATAAGAAATCATTAATTTGTTTACATTTGTACCAAAATACCCTTATTTATAATATCATTAATTATTTATAAATTCTAACCACATTTACTCCACACTCTACTATCCATTTATGTACCTTGAAAAGAAGCATTTATATACCTTGGTCAAATGCAAAGTGCATTGATATGTGCTACTTTTGTTTTGGAACATGCAATATTTATGACTGAATTTAAGTAGAGAAGGTTTAGTGTATTTTCAAGGCATTTCAATTTAATTCTATGATAAGGGTATATATGGGAAAAAATTGTCAAATATATCTTGGGTTTATAAAAGATCCATTGTTTTGGAACAAAAACAAATAGCTAAAATTACCATAGAAAAGAAATGGAGGGAGTACTAGTTAGCAAGACCCATTAACTATTCCTCCAAACTTGTTAAGAAGGTTTTCAATGCATATGCGCAAAATTTGGTCTTGTATTGTGTTGGAACTTAATTTTCTCTTTATTCTCATCAATTTCCCAAAAAGGAAAGGCCCTATCATTTTTATTTTTATTTTTTGTGTAATATTACTCACACAATCAGAACTCAGAACTAACCATTTCCAACAGTGGTTCTTATATGAGTTTTTATTTATAAGAACTGGTTCTTAAAAATTCACTCATTGAAGATGGATGACCTGGATGTTCCTAAATGCCACCATGTAGAACGATGCTTATACAAGAACCGTTCTTGCCAAAAAAAATTTGTTTGCCAAAAAAATTTTATTGAAATAAAAAAAAGGGTAAAAATGCCCATTTTGGTCCCTGACAAAAAACGCGGTACCCATTTCAGTCCCTGACAAAAAAAAAAACTACCCCATTAGTCCCTGACAACTACTACGTGGGACAAATTAGTCTCTACGTGACTTCCGTTAGTCAGCATCCGTTACTAAAAAGTCCCACGATACTAATTATCAGGGACTAATTAGTCTCACTTTAAATATTGTTAGGGACTATAATGTCCCAAAGTAATTGTCAAGGACTAACTTGTCCATGTTAGTAATTGTTATGGACTAACGGAGTAGTTTTTTTTTTGTCAGGGACTGGAATGGGCATCGCATTTTTTGTCGGGGACCAAAATGGGTCTTTACGCTAAAAAAAATATAAATATAAATTATAAGTGGGGTCAATTGTAGGACCCACTTAAGAACAAAATGAGTTCTTTCATTAAAGTGAAAAAGTGTTAGATTCTTATATCCTATGTGGTATCTATAGACCAATAAAATGATAGATAAGAACCAAAACGTGGTTATATACTAACATTGTGATGCTCTTATGCGAGCTATTTGATATCTTAAGGTGTCTTAATCTCAATTTAATGACGCAGAGCTGGTGATTTAGAAAAGATGCTAGATAGGTTATAGATGTCACTTTAAGTGACACGTATTTCACACCTATTCATGTTACATGATTAAAATAAAGATGTCACAGAACAAGGTTGTAATAAATAATTGATAAAAAAAAAGGTTGTAATAAATAAATAAAAACTATACAAATGTAAAATAATATTAATAGAAATATGTATAACTAGAATTACTTGTTATTAAGTTGTATTCCCATGGTTTCGTATAAAAAAAAAAAAAAAAAAAATTTGTACTCCCATGGCTATGTACAAGGCAAGGCCATTGCCTTAGGCTCCATTTTTTTTAATATATATATATGTGGCAATTAGCTTGGTAAGTGGTTAAGTAACAATGCCTAATTCCTCATTCAGTGTACGTATTATTGAGATCGAAAATCAATCACAGGTGATGTAATATTCCGCAACATTAGTTACATTTCAAAGACTCTGCCTTTATGCCTTTATTACTTTTCCATGTACATTGTCAGGGTTGCCATTAAAGATAATTTACATAATTAATAATTGGAAAATGGGAATGCAACTAATTAAAAGTATAAAATAGTTGTTGGAGGTAATTAGTTGAGATTTTATTACTTTATTATATTTCCATAATTTAACTGTTATTTTACAATATATATTATAAAATTTTAATATTTTTACTTCAATTATTTTTAGCTCTCCCTTTTTTTTTCTCCTTATCTTCATATTCTATTGAGCGAAATGTTAAAATTGCTTAATTATGGAACTTTGATAAATGATTTCACAACTTAATAAACTAGAAGATTAATATGAGAATTAATAATTTATACAATATTAAGTCTCTCTAAAATTTTTGCCTAATCCCCAAAATCCATATATATATATATATATATATAAAATTTATTTTGAATGCATTATTACTAACTTAAATAAGAATACACAATAATAAATTGTATTTCTCAACAGCTATTTTTCCTATGTATGACTCATGATCCACAAATTGTAGATTCCATTATTAGTATTAAAAATAAAAAATAAAATATCTAAAGTTTTTTTTTTTTTACATAGAAGAAATCTATTAAAATGAAGAGAATGAAATACAAAGAGTTAGGAGGATAACACAATTTATTATTTCATCTTCTAATTCATTTCAAAATATTTTTTACATGGTTTTACATCTTCAATCTAAATTATATCTGAACTAGCTTATTCAGTTATTTAATTTTTTTTTATGGTGTATAATAAACAAGAAGTGAAGCCTTGACAATAGTTGGAGTTGTCATTTAACAGAAAAGCCACAGGTTCCAACCGTGGAATTAGCCTTTTACAAATGCAAGGTAAGACTGCCTACAGTAGACCCATATAGTGCGAGTCTTGACCCTTCTCTTGACCTTGCATATAACGGGAGCTTTATGGTACCAAATGTATAATGAAGTCTTTATATTGCAGCACAAATAACTTTATGCTAACAATTAAAAGTGTGGAGGGGTGGAGGCAAGGGATTAGCTATCATGAAGATGAATTTAAGACCATGTAATATAAAATAACAATAATCAGAAATCCCATAATTCTGGCATGAAATAAAACACTATACCCTATAAGCCATTTGAGGCGAATTGTGGTGTAAAGACTGTCGGATGTTTGGAGTAATGAAGTAACTTCATCACTCGTTGACATTATATCCAATATCAATTTCTACAGCTCAACTCAACAAGGCTTTCGATGAAATGATACTTTTATTAAACCAGCGAATACCAATCCAAAATCCAATAGAATAACAGCAAATATAATAGCCTCAAAACTGACTTCAGAAAGAACAAGATTGGACAGACACCCAATTAAAAACATAACCTTGATTATGGATATAGAAATAGAAATAATACTCATTCTTGGAGTAAAGGCTCAACTGAAACTTGTGAAAACTACCAGAAGGTCTCAGTTTCTTCCACGGCCTCTTACATAGGAGTTGCGCGCTAACAGTTTCTGGTTGGAAGTGAACTGGTCACCCTGCAAGAAACATAGACGTCAAGCAGCAAGAAATTTTGCATCCAACATGATCAAATATGCTGCAATATTAAATTGCAAGCCTTTTTATAACATCACAATGGTTTCCTTCATGATGAAATTGGGAGCTCCTTCTAGATATCAGAAGAAACTGCAAACTCATGTCATACAAAGACAAAACAAAGTACCAAGCCAACAAATAAATACATTGGAAAAAGCTCCCAAAGGTGACACCACCCAAATGCCATTTTACAGTGAGCTAGTGTTTACATTGAAAATGAAACTTCAATATCCAACAAATATAAAGCACTTTAATCAAATAGTTGCATCATTCAATTGCAAACCTTTTTGCATTGCATCAGGGTGGTATTTTGTAATGAAGTATGATTAAATTCGAATCTTTTCATAGATAACACAGGAAATTGCAAGATGACTTTGTTGGTGTTAAGAACAATTCATGTGCAGTAAGTCCAATCAATCCAACAACTGTACTTGTTGCGAATCTGGGGCTGAGCTTGTTGCTGAGAAGCCTGGCCTGAACCTCCAGTTGGTGTGGCTGATCCAACAGCAATAGCACCACCAGTAAGACTGGCGCTTAGAAACGGCAGAGTCAGAGGGAGTGGTGGATGTATCTGGACGATGATTTGAACTTCTCGCTCTTCGAGAGTTCGATATTTAGCAGAACCATACAACCTTCTTTGAATTACTCCTATGCAACAATTAACTCTACGTATTTCTTAAGAGAGTAGTAGTTCCAAATAGAAGAGTCCCAATAAAATTTAATAAAATTTGTTATTTCCAACACAGACTATTTCCTAGGATATTAACTGAACACAATTTTCCACACTTAATATATCTATAAGACTCGTCTACTTTTCTGTGTGGAGTTTATTTTCAGTGTACATCTAGTCGTGACATTTTTTTTAAAAAAGAAATGGCACCTTTTCACTATGAGTTTTTTGGTCTCATACTAATCTTGTGGCTACAGTAGTTTGAATTGGGTTTGCATTTACTGCATGTAAAGAAATTTGTTGATTCGGACTTCATGATGAAATAAGCAGTCCTAGTATGATCAAACAAGTAAAAGAATTTAATAGCTTAACTATATTTTGTAAGTCTTACATTCTGGTGCAATATTCTGCTCTCCTTATATAGCTTGTATGTGACTGACTAAAATTTCCAGCCTTGAGTAGACCAAATATATCTTGTATAACTATTTTTATTACACATCAAAGAGGATAGTTATTGAAAACAGGAATGCTCGTGAAAATATTAACATCTAAATATAGTGTTCTCCATCTAATCATTGATAATACTACACAAAGAAAACCAGAACAAACCTTGCACATTGATGCAGCTGATTCAGATTCCAGAGGTTGCGCTGGAAGATGTCCAAGAGACTGGAAAGAATCGAGGGCATCCAAAGTCAGCTGCCAGCCACAAAGAGCTACAGTACCTACACCAGAACTGGAGCAAGGACTGTCAGAACCAGCAGCTGCGACATCCCCGTTCACCCAAGGACAGTAGTCATTATGTAGTTTAATTGGATTAAATTCAACACCTCCATTACTGTTGTCTCTGTAAGGAGTCCCTGGAAATTAGAAACAAGTGCAATAGTTGATGCACAACAAAAAGCTGTCAGAAGAGGGTGGCAGACATTGTAGAAGTTTTCTTAGACAAATTAATCAGCATAATATGAATCATTTATTATGATAGAAAAATTCTACAAAGGGGCAGAAGTTTGGGTACAATTCATCAGCTGCATTTGAATTTACCACAAGATTAGATACTGTGTTTCATGTTCAATCATCAGTTCATTCTCGATAAGCATTCTGATTGTTTAATAATCAGATCATTCTCGATAAGCATTCTGAAATGGTTTATCATGTTTATAATTGATGTTGGCATAATTTAATAGTCAGATAATTGTATAACCGAGCATACATAATTATTTCACTAGAAGAGAGATTAGGAATCAAATTACAATAAAATGATTCAAAAGTCAAAACTCAAAAGGCTAAACCGTTTTTACTAGTCAACACATTGGGCATCAGAGTGAATAAGAAGAAGAAGAGGGAAGAGCATCTTCCAGGTTTAATGAAAATGAAAGAACTAAATAATGAAAAAAATAAAATAAAAAAATCAGACATACCCACAACATCTGCGACTAAATAGCCTGATTCATGATATGCACCATCATCAATATGAGATGCTTTCCCAGTCTGAGTAACTTCTTCCTTGGATACTTCATAGGCAGAACAAACAACAGCATTGCAAGAAAGAGATGGATGGGCACCATTTTCATAGCTTAGCATCTGCATGCTACCACTGGGCTTCTCACCACTTTCAACAGATTCAACCTTCGTGGATACTATAATTTTTGAGCCACTATCAGTTCTTGCTGTAGATTGAGATACCACAGTTTGACTATCCCCTTGAGGATCCTCTCGACTCATTCCTTCAGGCACAAAATCGCCAGCAAGTCCATGATAAGGCACAAATTCACCAGCCTGGCCCGGATTTTCAATCACTTCAGCAACTGGTTCAACATCGCCTAAACTATCACCTCTATGAACTGACATATCAGTCCCATGGATTTCAGCTTCATGACTTGCACCCATGCCAACACTGCCCCCACTAATACCAAAACTAGGCCCATCCCTAGCATGTGCAGTCAATATCTCAGTGTTCAAAACTTCCCCACAAGCATTTGAACTGCTAACACCTGTCTCCCCTCCTGCTCTTTCTAAGAGTGGTTGGAAACAAGCACTCTGCTGCGCTTGATAGCTGCTATTTAACTCTGATGTTTCATTCAAATCAACAGAAGGGAAATTGACACCATTATCATCTACAGGAAAATTTTCAACACTTTCCATTGATTCATCATCTGAGCTGTGATAAACCGTGTCCATTGCAATAATAGAAGATGCATGGGTGGAATCTCTGGTAGATAGGTTGCCGATAACATGATCCCTTTCTTGGTTCAACTGGTTAACCGTGTTTGTACCTGCTTCTATTTGAATATCCAATGAACAATTAGGGACATCAGCAGAATCATTTCTTAATGGAAATTGGATTGTTCCCGAAAGATTTGTATCACGGGCACGCTTGGAAGGGCCAGCTGAAAACTGTTGACCACCAGTGACTTCATTATTATCACAATCAATTAAAGTCCTTTCAGCACTGTCAGCCTGTTGCATGCCAAGGTGTAGTCTGGTCGCTGTGGTTCCAACATCATCCAACCTGCGCTTGCGTGCATTGGGGCCTTGTGATTCATAAGAAGCTGCCCGATCACCAACTTCACTTCTAGAAGGCTGCCTAATCATTAAATCTCTTCTGTCGCCAGCATCTTGCACATGATCTGAGGTCGAAATCAAGTTTATCGGTGAATGGGATGGCCCACTAGCCATTTTAAGATTTAAATCTAAACTTTTATTGGATACAAGTTGCCTTTTATCAGATGTTGTAGCGTCATCACGATCTCCAGCTCGTTCTTTTTCAACACCATCAGCAGCAGCCCATTCATTGATACCACTAGCTGCACTTATTCCTCGTGTTGATGCCATTTTCTTGCTCGTTTGAGGGGTATCAATACCACAGGGAGCCAAATGAACAGGACGGGGGACAGTCAAGAAATCCCATACTCTAACTGTGGCGCCACATAAGCTACAATCTAACAAAGGTGACCTAGATTCACAATTAAATTCTGAACCCAGTGCATCGTTATCTGCAGTATCTTTCCTGGAGGAAGCAGAAAACTCCTTCCTGCTTGGAGCAGGATCTGGTGCAGAACCTTTGGCTGGACCAGAGCTGCAACCATGTTTAGCAGATTCAGCAGAATGTTCTTCACAGTCAAGCACATTAGAAAGCCACCTTGGCTCCCATCCACAAAGACTTATGAGCTTTTGGGCCTATTGAAGTGGAATATTAATGTAAGGATGGGGATAATGAAATCAAAAGCCAAATTGGCATAGAATACCCTTATACAAATAATTAACATAAAACAAGGCATCTGAGAAAATCTTACATAAGAATATGACTGAATAGCCTGTTCTCCAGTAATGCCCACTCCACATACATTTTCCACTCTGTAGCCCAATTCTCCAGCTGTCTGAGTTTGCAATTGAGCAAGGAAGCGGTCAATTTGAGGGCTATGTGTAACCCGCATCTGCTCAACTGCAGATGAAGATACAATTGGGAGGGAGTAAAACTGCAAGAGTCCATCACACCGATCCTTAAATCCTCCAATTAGAGCGGAAGGTGAAGTAGGAGGGAATTGCACCAAGCTTTCTGGACAGCTATTACCTCTCCAAGGACAGGTGACATTGTGTCCTCTATCAAGCAGTTTAGAAAGTTCTTCACCAGAAGCATCAGCTTCATTAAATATATGAAAAACAAGAATATCACGGTCCAGAAAGTAGCAATGGAATCAAGTGGTGTAAAAGTCAAGATAAGAGGGATTATGGTAAGTACCAGAACAATAAAAAAAAGAAATTGAACTAATTATTAAAAAAGAAACAAGCATAAACTTATTAATTGAACATCAACTAGAATTGATACAACAATAGGTTCAAAATGTATACTAATACAAACCCAATATAATAAAAACCTCCATAAATTCAATCTAGTTGTCATTCTAAAGTCAAACAGCCTTCCCCATATCTTTTGTAGACAAAACAGTGCGATGAAATCAACAGGACAGAATTGAGCATTTTCAGCTATAATGTCCATTTTGATCCATCGGGAGAGATAACTTTCAGGAAAGGTAGGACCAAGCTTGAGCTAACAACCAAAAATAATGCACTGCAAGCATACAAATTACATCATTTACATAAAACAAACACTTCACTACTTTGAGCAAAACAAGTCTTCTGGAAGAAAACATATATCTATATACTTAAGACATGTTTGAGTTGGATCAAAATATAGCAGAACCAGCAATCCACCAGCATAGAAAGCAAAAAATTAACCACAATAACAACAACAACAACAACAACAACAACACAACAACAACAACAACAACAACAATAATAATAATAATACTAATGGCCTCACCTTCAAAAGAACTCGAGAGCAAAGCAAAATCTAACTGTGCACCACATAACTCACACTCAATCTTAGTAACATCAACATTCACCCAACCTCTCTTGGCACAAGCCAATGAACCAGTAACCTGCAAAAGGAGCAAAACAATGTTATGTGGCTGTTACAGGGAAGTTAAGCAGTGTGATTACTCTCTCTCTCACACACACACATAGCCTGAGACCACAACAAATGACTAACTGATGTTTGGTTTAGCTAAAAGTTTAGGAAAAAACACTTTGTTTCCTTCAAAACCTCTCTTAGCAATGCTAATAAGATGCATTTGGAAGAGCTTATAAAGAGCTTATGATAATAGCTTATGAAAATAGTTTTTGAATAAGCTCTATTTAGCTTATTTCAATAAGCTTGTAAGAGAAACTTATGAAAATAAGTTATTTTTAGCTTATTTGGGAAAAAACCTATTGAATAAGAGCTTAATTAAGCTATTTATATACCCTATAATTATCTTTAGCCACATTCAGCTCAAATTTCAGTTCTAAAGAACTTCACATAGCAAGTGAATCATTCAATCATTATTGCATAAAACACGAAAACCATGAACGACCAGCGACGCCAACCTTGGGCTTTTTTCCGGCGAGCTTGAACGTCGAAAGGCGCCGGAGCAAATCGCCCCTTTCCCAGGGCCTACACGAAAGATTCGAAGCCCCTTGAACCACCGAACCAACGAACAATTGCGAATCCGCAGTCGATTTATCGCTGCGGCGGCGACTCTCTCCGTTCGCCGGAGCTGCAGGCGAGGACGCACCCGCAGAGCTGAGAGAAACAAAGATAACAATTATTCGCAAAATTAACTCAAGAAATCAACAGGAGAAGAAACAAGAAACCCTAGGTGAAATGGATAATTTTGCAATTGAGTTGGTGTTAAGTGTAATTAATATAAAAATTGGAAAATTGGAGGGGGTTTTGAATAAAAATTAAAAAGCCCTAGACCCTAGTAGAGAGAGAAGGAGGGAGGGACCTGGCAGCAGGAGTTGGAGGAGAAGAGGGTGGTTTGGGAAAAGAGGGTTTGGGATTGGCAGAGGTTACACCATCTTCCTTCATTTTTTCTCTTCGCTATTGATTTGATTTTGATGCTTCTTTCTCTGCTATGCTCTTCTTTGCTCCACTCACTCACCCCTTTGGTTTGGTTTTCTTCCCATCTTATTCTGCCTGCGACTTCTCCTTGGACGCTTTTACCCCTATTTAGAGAATTGGAGTTATGCTCCACTTTTATATTCAGAAATGTTTTTTTTTACACCTTAACGAGACAACTTTTGGGACAATTTTTTTTTTGCCAATCATTAATGCACTTTAAAATTGTGATTAATGATGTGTTAAACTTAAATTTGATTAATGGATAAGCATGTGTAAATGGGTATTTCATTAATCATCCACTAAACTGCATTAATCATTCCACTTATATACTCATTAATGGTTAAACTGTATTAACCAATGATGAAAAGTTATCGGCTAATATTTTTGGTCCTTTATCTTTTGGTGAAAAATTATTTTGGTCCTCTAGCTTTTAAAATATTCATTTTGTCCTTTATCTTTCAAATGTTACTCAAAATGGTCCTTTCCGTTATCTCCCTTCCAGACTCTGTTAGAAATGTGTGTGATGTGATCGTTAACTCCCCTCGATGGTGTATGATATGGCAAAAAGTAACACTGTGGCAGCTTATTTGGATGTTACTATTGGGGCCATCTTCTCCCAAATTAAAACGTTCCCTTTCCCCCCAATTCGAAGAAATTAGGGTTCTTCATTCTCAGCAACCACCATGGATTCAACTTTGATTTCGCGCAAGTATAGGGCAAACCCAACGCCAAACATGGATTCTCATAGCACATTAAGTTTTACCCCTACACAAATATCAAAAATCAAATAAGATAGCCACTAAGATATGTCACGATGAACACCCTCAGAAAAATACTCACTTTTCCATCAAATGCATCCAACTATTAAAGTGGACCATCACCCAACACCATGGCTAGATGAGAGAAATCAAATGCAAAGAAAAATGGGAGTTAGGTTAGGAAGGAAAGAGAAAAATAAATAGAAAGAGAACAAAGATTTCAAATTTAAAACTTGAAGAGGAAGAGGAAATGTTGCTTTTCTTACTACTCATGACGTAGAAAAGAGTAGACGGCAAAAGAGGGTGGTGTTGTGTTGCGGTGCGGCGTTTAGGGTTAGAGTGGGAACACCTTAATGGCCACGTCACATGTTTATAATGGAGTTTGAAAGGGAGATAACAGAAAGGACCATTTTGAGTAACATTTAAAAGATAAATGACCAAAATGAATCTTTTAAAAGATAAATGATCAAAATGAAATTTCACCAAAAAATAAAAGACCAAAAAGGTGATTTAGCCAAACTTATCCCAAAATTTGTCTCATTTGGACTGTTATACAAAAAACACAAATGTTTTTTATTTGGTAGGCAAGTTATGTTCGACTTTGGAGACACTTTACGATATTCTATTCTTCTTCTTATTTTTTTGTTGGCACATTTACAATATTCTATTCATATTTCACACAAATGATAATTCCTTGCACTCCAATAAGTGTTCTGTGGATTAGTAAAAAAAAAAAAGTTTTGCGTGGATGTGAGTATTTGTTTAGATTGCTTTTTTTATTATCAGAAATGATTTTTGATTACAAAAATGAGACAATAATTTTTTACAACAATTTGGATGGTTAACGCAGTTCAAATAAGTGGTTAATTACATTCAGTTTATGGTTAATGGATATAACAAGGTATCGCAACTTATTAACCATCTATTAAACATAATTAACCACAATTTTTAGGTGTTCAAGACACAACTGTTTTTTATATAGATATGTTTGGACTATTATTATCATCATCATCATCATCATCATCATCATCATTAATGTTGTTAAAGTCGGACCAGACAGCAAACCAAAAAATGTTTCGGTTCAGGTTTAACCCGTCCTAAGAATCTTCTCACCATCAAAAGGTCGCCTTCAAGTGGGATATATCATCTTCACTACTTTCATTAGAAGACTCACTAGAAGAAGCACTAGTGACCTCCATGTCATCATTATTTCTAGAGGTCATAGTTCTCTTGTCAGGACATTGAGATGCAATATGTCCTTTTCCCAAACACTTTATGTCTCTCGATCTAGTAGAAGGAGTAGAAGTAGAAGGTTTAAGGTTAGAAAACGTGGCCTTTGATCCACTTTTACCATAAACCTCTATTTGCTTTGATGACTCTCCCTCCTTGGAGTTGTCTTTCCAAGTTGAATTGTTGGTGGCATAGAAAGGCTTCTTGAACAACTTCTTCCTCTTCAATTGAGATTCAACTTTTATGGCATGGGGCACCAAGTCTCCCAATTCCACATAATGGTAAAGTTCCACAACAACATGAATGTCTTGGTTGAGACCTACCAAAAATCTAGACATTGTATCCCTGTATCCTCTTCAATATTTGCTCTAATCATGACCACGTACAACTCCTTGAAATATTCTTCTACACTCATGTTGCTTTGTCCCAATCTTTAAATCTTGTGGTGTAGATCTCTATGGTATTGTGAAGGAACATATCTCTTCCTCATCACCTTCTTCATCTCAAGCCAAGTACTAATAGGCACCTCTCCATACTTCCTTCTCTCTTTACAAAGTTGATCCCACCAAATCAAAGCATAGTTACTAAACTCCAAGCTTGCTACCTTAACCTTCTTTTCTTCATTATAGCGGTAACAAGAGAATATGTGCTCCAATTTAGTTTCCCAATCTAAGTATACCTCCGGATCACTTTTTTTTTCCTTTGAAGCTAGGAATCTTCACTTTGACATTTTCTAGTCTTTGTTCTCTTTCATTCCTCTTTCCTCTATGTTTGTTTATTGGCCTCCATCTTGCAAATCTTTTAGGCCTCTCTTCATTGTTCTCTTCGGAATTGCTTGAGCTATGTGAGCTCTCATGATCATGCCTTGATCCATCTCTATTCTCAAGTACTTCCAATCTTTTAAAAAC
Organism: Echinosophora koreensis; assembly: GCA_035048595.1. Lineage (NCBI taxonomy): Eukaryota > Viridiplantae > Streptophyta > Magnoliopsida > Fabales > Fabaceae > Echinosophora > Echinosophora koreensis. The sequence goes on along the minus strand of JAPCYP010000037.1, from coordinate 3,970,044 downwards.
TCTTTCAATGTTCCTTGTCATCCTATCAAGCTTCCTATTAATGCTTGTTGTCTTTGGTGTTGGAGGTGGAGACTCTTCATATCCATTATCATGAGGTTCCATATTGCAAATTACAAATGTGATTTACAATTACACCAATATAGAAAAATTACACCTCCAAAAAAATAATAATTAATACAATCCAACAAAAATCAAATACATAATAAAGATTAAATGAAAGAAAAATAAGTTACAAGTAAAATGAAATAGTACAATGACCTTTCCACTCGCCCACCTTTCACTCAAATAATGGTCACTCATATTTTTCACTCTTACGACTTTGACAATGATGATTTCACTCTTGTCTCTTTCCACTCAAGAGTTTCCTCCTTCAAGGATCTACAAGATGAAACAGGATTCTCAGATATTAGTCTCTAAAAAAGTGACAAATCAACACCAATAGCAATCATTCAAAGAGGTCAAGAAGGTGAAAAACAAGTAATACAAAACTAATGGAGTTTTCAAGAGACAAACTAAAAAATGCTATACAAGAAGAATTACTACTCAAAAAGATTTGAAGAAGACAATATGGAAGTGAATGAATGAACAACAATTTCACAATTTCAAGTCTAATCAAAGTGTAGTGACAAGTTGTGATCAATATGACCACATGATGTGATCTACTCATAGATCATCAAGTTCATAGAATCTTTGATTTAGATCATTGAAAATGCAAGATCAATTAGGATTTGCACAAGAACAATAGAATTGAACTTGATCCTCAAGTGAGAATCAAGGAAAGTAAAAAGGGAGTAGAAGAAGCAGAATTATTATATGAATTGAAATTGTAAGAAAACTAAGAATTAAACTAAGAACTAAGAATTGAAATTGCAAGAATTGAAACTAGAATTGAAATAGAAAATGGAATAGGTAGAGGAGGGGAAGAAGAAGGCGCCACATTCATCTTGATGAATCAAGAAAGAATGATAAACCAAGGGAAGATTCACCCCTTGAGTTAGGAAACTCAAGATAAGAATCAAGGTTCATCTAAAGAACCACTTGGGAGGAGAAACTTTCTCAACTCTCTAAATTCTCAAGTATGAGAAAACTATACAAATGAATTGATTGATTGAATTTTGAATACAAGGGTCCTATATATAGGTGAGGAGTCTTGAAATTCCTTCACTTGGTGCACTTGGCGCCTCCTTGCTTGGTCGCCCCTATGATGTTGGGCTTTTGGCCCAGGCCCAGTGTGCAAGTTCTATCTTCATGTTGGGCTAATTGATCCAAGAGGCCCAACCTTCCTAAGCCCAAAAGCTAAACTATCCTAAGTGCTTATTGAAGAAGCACTTTTATTACATAGTTCTATTCTATTTTACATCATAGGTCCTACTCTACTTTATTACAAAAAGTTTCCTATGCTAAGTGGCCAATGACTTCAATACAATAGAGGTTAAATGCGATTCCCTCTTCTAATGCTTCCTTGTGAGCAGAGCTGGCAATTCGGGCCGCCCGGCCCGGCTCGACCCGAATGGGCCAGAGTAAAGGAGCGGGCCAGGTCGGCCCGAGCCGGTTTTGATGCGGGCTGCCTATTTGCTGGCCCAACGCTAGCGGGCCAAACCAGCCCTTATTAAAAAAAAAAAAAAAGACCATGTAAATACTAATTTGCTTGAGATAAATAGTATTATAATCTGCAAATATGCAAAGAAACTAATCAAACTATCTATGTAAATACCAATGCTAAACACAAACAGCCGTATCAGCACTAGCTAACATACATATATAGTCATAGTATTGTTCTTTTTTTTTCTTTTTCCAATAAACACATAGATAAAATTGTTCTAAGAAACTATCATAACTCATATGCTATCTATGAATTGCGATGAACAACATGTCTACAATCAATCACAAGAAACTAAACTTGGGTCTAAGAAACTATCACATCACAATAAACTATCACAAATTCACAAAATATTAAAAATAGAGTTGAAGCAAAATAGCACCCTTTGTTATCTAAATAACACCCAAAATAGCAATATTAAAAACAAATACCCCCTTTTGTTACCTAAACTGCCCCCAAAGTAGAAAGAGACTAATTACAATAGCAACAAAGCCTTTTGGCAATTCAAATGAATCAAGTCCAACAAAACAATTGAGGTCTTGTGGGTCAAACAAAACAAGTGCAACACTGAAATGAAAATATTCACCTCTACATAACAAACCATTTTGCAAATTAAGTCTTTCTTTTAAAATTTTTGCAAGCTATCATTGGAAGAGGCATTATCCAATGTGATAGAAAATATTTTTCGAACTATCCCCCAATCCTTAAGCACTCCAAGTACTTTTCCGGATAATTCCAACCCGGTGTGTGAACTATCCAAGTGACAAAATGAGAGCAACTTACTATTTAACTTCCAATTTTCATCAACATAATGTGCAGTCACGGTCATATTGTAACACCCTGTTTTTTGGATTTTATTTAATTAAGTTGGATTTATCGTTCAAGGGCTTAGTGGGATTTTTGGTTAAAAGTCCCTTTCTGGTACATGAGCACGCCCGTGCTCATTAGCCAGCACGCCCGTGCTTAAAGTCAGAAGCATGTTTCTGATTTTAAGTTGAGCACGACCGTGCTCAACAGTGAGCACACCCGTGCTCAATGCGTGGACCGCGTCTCGCTGACGCTAAGTGGAGCATGACCATGCTCAAGGGAAAGCACGACCGTGCTCAGGTCCGAATGTTATATACGTGAACAGAACTCAAGGGTTCAACGTGTAACCCTATTTTGTGAGTTGCAGCAGCCTTAGTTGTGGCCAGAGCACGTTTCCACTCTGTTTCCCCTTCGTTCATCATCGTTGTAGATTATTGGAAGCAGTTTAGGGAGCCTAGTGGTTCTACTTTGGTCTGGAGGTAATGGTTTCTCTTCCCCATTGGTTTCCCTCTTTGTTTTGATTGGGAAACTAATCTGTTTGCGTTCTATTGTCTAAGGTTCTTTGGGTTAAGCCGTTTGGGAAGGAACCGGTTGCAGTTAGGAGCATACGTTGGTTGATAGAGTTACCTTCAATCCAGGTATGGGGAGAAGGGTAGTGTTTTCATAGGCTTGGATTTAGGGTAAAGTAAAGGGGTTTCCATAACCCCGTTTTTAATATTCGTTGTTGTATGATTAAATGTCTGAGATGATGATGCATGTTTGACTGCTATATGATGATATGTTATCTGTTTTATATTCTGGAAAAGAATGTTTATGTTGAATGTGAGCATGATGTTGATGTGTTAATTATTGTTATTAACATGAGATGGTTGTTGATGTTGCTGGCTGCATAGTTGATGCTATGAATGTTGAGTTGCTGCCGTTTAATCCTTAAGAACGTGTTAAAAGTAATTTAGGATATTTAAAGGATTAAAACCTATTTCGTTAAAAGAATCGGACTTAGTTCCTGCCCAGAACAGCACTGTCGCGCGATGAGCACGATCGTGCTGAACAGGGAGCACGACAGTGCTCCCAGTTGAATTCTGTGACACCCTTCTACCCAGCATGTTATAAGGCAATTAAATATAAAACAATTAAAAAGAAAACATGCATTTTACTAACTTAAATAAAATAATTGTCCATGGGTAGAAAAGTCCCACATGAACTCGTTTACAACGTGGAAAATAAAATAAGTTTAACAAATAAAAACATAACCAAATAAATAACCCAACCCCGATGTCACAATTCAGAGCTGGTATAACCGTTCCGGAGATAAATCCATGGAATACAACTGGAAACAAACTATCTAAACTTAAAACAACCCTACAATGAGTGGCGGCTCCTCAGAGTCACTCCTCTCCGGGCTGCTGGTCATCCTCTGCAAATGCCGATCAGGCCAAACACAAACAATAACAGGGAGTAAGATTCATGTAGACATATAAACAGCAGGGGGATAGTACGTAAGGTAATCATACAACATCCAACAGTACTATATCAACCAAGTATGTTATGCTATGCAATGCATCAACTACTCCGCTCCTCCAACTATGCATGTGGATCCAAACTAACTCAGGATGAACGACTTTGGAGTTACATATCCGTATTGGCCATAAAAGCACCAACACCAGCAGTTCACCAAACCTTGGGTGAACTCCATGGATAGCCAACGCATCAAACCGTGGATGCCTCATCACGGGGGGCCTCGGTCATCAAACCTTGGGTGACCTACCGTGGATGGCCAGATCACCGTACTCTCGGGCGATCTCCCCTTTGTCGAACCTCCCCCATCAACAACTCCAATGCTCTATGCAAATGGCACAAAAACAAACAGTCGTAACCACCTCCTTGCTTGGGCCATAAAGCTCCCAAGACTTCAACATCAACATTCAACGTAACCTTAGACCCAAACCGTGGGGTCAAGGCTCCCTTGGCCAACAAGCACCAAGGTTCAACTCAACGTGCTTGGGTCAATAAGCACCCAAGACTTAACTTAGCAACGTGCGGTAACCCAACGGATACCGACTTAACACCTTGTTGTCTTAATTATCTTATATAATTAATAACCAGGTTGTCGAATCTTTATCTTTGATTAGTTATCTCAACTTATCATCATTGGGTAGTCGGGTTTAAAAACCCCTTAACTCCTTTAATTATGTTACTGTCCAGAAGGGGTCAGCACGGTCGTGCTTAGACCCTAGCACGGTTGTGCTTGGACACGTGAGAGCGTGCTGCCCTTTTAAGTGAAGCACGGTTGTGCTTCATACTCAGCACGGTCGTGCTCAGCAGCACGGTCGTGCTGTTTGACCTGCACGGCCGTGCTAAACAGTGCAGCCATTTTCCAGAATTTAAATGGGAGCACGGTCGTGCTCCTTGTTCAGCACGGTCGTGCTCATCGCGTGACAGTGCTGTTCTGGGCAGAGTCTCAAATCAGTTTCTTAGCCAAATTTTAAGGATCATTTAACCAACTAATCTATCACCTTTTCAAACCTAATTGTTCCAGTTATAATCTTAAAACAATAACTCATCATTTCAGCTAATCATTCAATACAATCATAACCAAATCACCAATCATAACATTATGAACATGGGCATAATTCATCAGGCATCAAGAACAACTAAACATGTTATAACATAACAGCATTAACTCAAACAATCATGTTATCAAACAGAGACATAATATCAAGTAGACATACAACGACTCCGGGGTCATGGGAAACCCCGTTACCTTACACTACCCCACTGCCTAATGAATACAGTGCCCTTCTCCCCATACCTGGATTGAAGGTTGCTCTACTGACGGTTCCCAACGGTAATCCGGTCCCGAATCCTCAAACGGCTCACTCCGAAGTTAAGCCTTAGATAACCAACATAATCTTAATCAGTTTCTCTAATCAACACAATAAAGAAACTAAAAAGGAAAAGGGGACTATTACCTCTAAACAAGACGGACGTATACGACTTCCCCAACGGTTCCCAAGACTCCACTATAGCAAGGAATGGAGAGGGAATAGGGAGAGGAACACTGTGAGCCGCAACAGTGGCTGCAATACTCAGAAAAATAGGGTTTTCGCTAACCCTCGGGTTCTGTGCCAAGCTTATAAAGCTCGGACTTGAGCACGGTCGTGCTTAACCTTGAGCACGGTCGTGCTCCACTTAGCATCAGCGAGATGCGGTCAGCACATTGAGCACGGGCGTGCTCACTATTGAGCACGGGCGTGCTCACTATTGAGCACGGTCGTGCTCAACTTAAAATCAGAAACACGCTTCTGACTTTAAGCACGGGCGTGCTGGCTAATGAGCACGAGCGTGCTCATGTACCAGAAAGGGACTTTTAAGCCAAAATCCCACTTAGCCCTTAACCAACATTTTAAAAAAATAATAAAACTATCTTTATAAAAACATTTTATGAAAAATAGGGTGTTACAAATTCTGGGTAAATGGCCGCGCTGTTTAGCACTGCCGTGCAGGACAAAGAGCACGACCGTGCTCAATAAGAAGCATGACCATGCTTCACTTAAAGGGGAGCACGCCCCTCACATGTTTAACCACGATCGTGCTGGGTTACAAGCACGACCGTGCTCAACCCCCTTGGACAGAACATAATTAAAGGACTTGAATGGGTTTTAAACCCCATTTCCCAATGATGATAAAACGATTAGACAATTTGACTAATGTTACTAAAGATAATTAAAGATGATGAGATGGTGAGGTGTTAAGGTGATAAGTCGATGCCCTTTTGGGTGCCGCAAGATGATGAACTGTGCCTTGGTGCTTTTTGGCCAAGGAAGCCTTGACCCCACGATTTGGGTCTAAGATGTTGCTGTTATGTACCTTGGTGGCCGAGAGTTTGCCCCAGGTACTGCGGTTGATTCCGCTTAAGTCCTCAAGTAGATCCCGCGAGGGAAGTTGTTGCGGTTGATTCCGCTGTTATCTTCGGTCGATTCCGTTGGAGTATGGAGGTGGTGTTGCCGTTGTTGTTGTGTTGCATACGCATAGCATCGGAGTTGTTGTTTAGGGATGTTTGACATAGGGGAGATCGTCCTAGAGTACGGCGATCTGGCCATCCACGGTTGGAGTAGATTCTCCTAGCGCCCCCGTGACGAGGCATTCGTTGGTTTGATGCGTTGGCTATCCAAGGAATAGATTCTCCGGCATTGAGTAGATTCTCAATGTGGATATTTAACTCCGAAGTCGTCTATCCCGAGTTAAGTGGATCCACATGCATTGATGGTTTAACGAAGTAGGACTGCATTGCACTGCATAGCATAATGATGATAATGATGTTGATGTTTGATATGATGTTGCTATGCTTGCTGTTTACTTTACTGCATATCTCCTTGCTAATATGTTTATACGATTCTTACTCCCTCTATATGTCTGTTTGTTTGTGTTTGGCCTGATTGGCACCTTGCAGAGGATGACGAGCAGCCCGGAGAGGAGTGACTCTGAGGAGCCGCCACTCATAGTTAGGGCCAGTTTATGTTATGTTAGTTTATTTCAGTTGTATTCCGAGGATATGTTTCAGGAACAGTTATACCAGCTCTGAGTTGTGACATCGGGGTTGGGTTATTTATTTGTTATGTTTAAAACTTATTTGATTTTTCGCGTTGTAACTGGTTCATGTGGGACTTTTCGACCCATGGATAAATATTTTATTTATTTCAGTAAAATGCATGTTTTCGTTTTAATTGTTTTTATATTAAATGCTTTATAACATGCGAGGTAGAAGGGTGTCACACATATAGCCTTGTGTAGTGACTGTGATCCATACATCGGAAGTCAAACATATTCTACCAGAAATATTAGCAAGCACACTCTTTAGTTTTGCCTTTTCACTTAAAAACACATTCATGCAATCAGCTTTTGCGGTGTTTCTAGTGATGGGTTTAAATCCATGATTCAAAATCTTATTAACCGCCCAAACCCCCTCATACTTGGCATAGCTAAATGGTAGATCATGCATGATAATACATCTAGAGAGTGCATCTCGATAAGCTCTACTATCAAATTTCCATTGCTTCAACAATGTAGCTTGATTATCCAACAAGGCCCCAACATCATGAAACTTAGGAATTGAATTACATCTAGGAATATGACGCTGTAAATGAGTGGTACCTGAAGCAACTTTACACGTATAAAATTTACCACAACCATTACATTTACATTTTTCCACTCCATCAATTAAGCCAACCTTTTCAAAATGATCCCATATATACCTTAAAGGCATTAGGTCTATATTTCTTACCATTTCCTACAACTTGGTCATTTTCCTTGTTCTTATTCTTATTACCAGTAGTAGTAGTAGTATCAAGAGGAGGAGAACTTTCTAAGATATGTAAATCATCATCCATGTCCTCTAAATTTGACTCAGAATTCATAACTACAATATAAAGGCAAATGTTCTAATCACACAGTATAATGGATAGTTCTTAAATACAAATTCAATGAGCATAAACACAACAAACAAATTCAAGCAGAAAAAAGAAATTCAAGCAAATACTAACACAACACTGCAGTAACGACATATTGATCATATACACAGTTGGTATCAGTACATATGGTATGAGTATCACCCTAACAACAACATAAACACTAACACAACACAACCCATCGAAAAATTGAAATCCCTACCCATTGACAATTTGATCATAACACACATAAACACAACAAACAAATTCAAACAAAAAAATTGCAATAGAGCTAAATACCTTACACTGCAGTAATAAACTTTTGGGCGAACGGGACAACGGCACACGACGACACGAGTACGTCGGAGCTGGAGGACAGTGCACGAGCAGCAAAGCAGCATGAACTAGGCGTGAAGTAGGAGCAGTGGCAACGCGAAGCAGGAACAGCACGGCGGCATGAAGCAGGAGCAGTGGCGGCATTTCTATAAGAGTTGTTGTGTGTGTGTGACTTATTGACTTGGATTGGGAGGTTTTTTTTTTTTTTACCTAGATGATGAATCATGAAAGTTGAAGGCTGAAGTTGTGTGTGTTGCTGTTGCTGGGTCGAGGGACGGGTCGGGCCAAGGGAAAGCAATTAACTTAATGGCCCAAATAAGTAATAACATGTTACATGTTTGAATTTGCGGGCCAGTTTGGTGAAACCGGGCCAGCCCGGCCCAAACCCAGTTAGCCCACCGGGTCAATCGGGTCGGACCAATCAGGCCCGAAATTTTTTCGGGCTTATATTTTAGGATCCCAGCCCAGCCTAAAATGCGGGCCATTCGGGAAAGCCCATCGGGCCGGGCCAAAATTGCTGGCTCTACTTGTTAGTCATATGGTTGACCCCCACTCCCTTTAATACATCTTGGACTCTTCTTGGCCTTGATCTAGTCATTGGTCCATGAATATCTTCTATGCTTGGGTCCCGCTGGGCCTTGTGAATCCATGATCATATCATCCCTTCCTTCTTGAGGCACATTGTTGATCATCATTATTTCAAAGTGACTAAGATCAGTCACATTGAAAGTGACACTATCATTGTAATCACCGGGAAGATCAATTTTATATGCATTGTCATTTATTTTCTCCAATACTTGGAAAGGTCCATCATCCCTTGGTAGAAGTTTGGACTTTCTTTGTAAAGGAAACCTTTCATTGTTAGGGGTACTTTTGTAATTCGACCTTTGTGTACAGGAACCCGCGAGTATGGGTGCCTCAATACCCGACCCGCATTTTTAACAAACGACTAACACAAATACTCGCTTATTTTACCTGTGGGTACCCGTTAAGACCCCCGCACTGTGCTCGTTACATATTTTGTCCACGGATATCCTCGACTATGGGTAAAATTGTCATCCTTTGTTTCACTTGTTATTCATTCGCGACACTCACATTCAAAACTCGGAAGTTCAAAAGAATCAAAACCTGCATTTTAAAAAGGCAAAACACACTTAAAGCCCTAAGTCAATAAGTATCCCAACTATTTGTCACCCTTCTCCCACTCTTCCCCACCATTCCCCTGATTGTCACTTTGCCTCCCTCCCCTTGCCGCTGCGTCTCCGTTTTCCTCACCGCTGCGTCTCCATTCTCCTCACCGCTGAGTCTTCGTTTTGTTCAGCCCCCCTCCAAATATGTTGCGTTTCTGCTAGCCAGCGCTTATCCCACTCTTCCTCCCCTCTCCGTCGTGCCTCCTTCCCCTCACTGTCATTCCGTTTCGTCTCCATCGAATCTTTTGCATTTTGGTTGAATTTCTCTTTGTCTTTCAAGCTATCTGTGACTATGAATCTGTGATTGGGTTGCATTTTTTAAACTTTTGTGGCTGTGATTGTTACCAGGTTGAATTTTTCAATTTTCAGGCTATCTATAGTCGTGACCATATTCCAAGCTATTAGTGATTGTATTTGAAACCATAAACGTAAAATCATCCTTTTGCTATATATTTTGAGATGGTCCAGTATTGGAAGGTATTTTAGAAATAACACACTTACACGTTGAATTTAACTTGTAACATGTCATTTGACGTAATATAAATATATAATGATATCTCGGTAAAAACATAATCATCTGATTCAATCCAAAACGCATTTAATTGGATGTGATCATATCAGATTTTGTTAAAAAAAAATCAATATGAGCAGATCCAAATCGCATATTGTTTTAATCTTTGGATCGGATGATATATATATATAACGTATTATTTGTTATCTCAAAGTTTGGGTCATGGTCTGCTTCTTAAACCCTTTACTTATCCTTCACTCATTGCCTATACAGATGTTGATTGGGTTGCATGTCCCGATAGTCACTACAGGTTATAATGTCTTCTTTGGTGGCAGTTAATCATATTTCATGGAGTGCTAAGAATATGAGTTTCGAGGTCAAATGCTGAATCTTAATATCATTTCATAGCCTTTGCAGTGGCGGAGACAATTTTGATTCGTCAATTACTTCGAGATCTTCATCTTTCACTATCTTCCCTTGGAGCTCTTTATTGTGAGAATGTGAGTGTATATATATATATATATATATATATATATATATATATATATATATATATATATATATATATATCATTTTGAGTGTCAAGTTTTTTTGTATCTTTCATTATAAACGAGACATTTTTTTAGGAGTACGGATAGAATGTATAAGTGTGTATGTGTGTGTGTCAACATTCTACGTCTTCCTATGTGCTATGTAAAGTTAATTCGATATAACATAATATGTAGCAAAATTTTAATGTTTTATAGTTTTATAGCAAAACTTAGCATGTTTATTGTTTTCAAATTGGCCAACTCTGAAATCAATAAAAATTAAAACAACATTATCCTTAATACACTAAGGTTTTAAAGCAAAACTACAAACAATGATATAACATAATATGTAGCAAGTTTTAATGCTCTAATTTTTTTTTTAAACAAACAAACAAATTTCATTTTACTGAAAATAACGGATTCAATACAAGTAGGGACTAAATGGTAATTCTGAGGACTAGCTCTAAATATAGCTACCCTTGCTAAACAATGAGCCACCATATTAGCTTTATTTGAGCAAACTTCAATTCAATGTTTGGATTAAATAAAAAAACTCTTCAAGTCCCAACAGTAGCGCGGAGAGACACATTGGCAGTATGATCATGGACATTATAAACAATCATCTTATTATCCAACTAAAAAGTCACGACGTTCAACCTAAGCATAATGGTCTACTGCAAAGCCAACTTAAAACCACAATCTTCACCATTATGCACTTGCAACATGGGCACAACCAAAGAGTTCTAACAGCTACAAATCTTCCTTTGTCATCTCTAAGACACATACTGAAGCCTATGGAACCATGCTCCTCCCTAAAAGATGCATCAATATTACACTTAAGGAAACCAATAGGCGGAGCTGTCTATGACGGAACAGTAGCATCAGACATTGAAGGTTGAGGGATGAGTATCGATTTTATGGCCCAAGACCAAAAGGCAAAAGACATGTGATTTATTGTTTTCAAATTGACCTATTTTAAAATCAATAAAAATTAAAACAATATTATCTTTAATATATTAAGGTTTTAAAGCAAAACTACAAAGGATGATATAATATAATATGTAGCAAGTTTTAATACTCCAAAGCTTATTTTTATGAGGCAAACAAACTTATTTAATTTCACTTAAAATAACAGATTTAATACAAGTAGGGACTGAATTATAATCCTGAGAACTAGCTCCAAATGTAGCTACCCTTGCTAAACAATTGAGTTTATATATATATATATATATAGTTAAGTTAAACAAATCATTTGGTCCCACACTGATTTTGATTTATTCCTTATCAAATCCTCTTTTTGGGTATCCAAAGCAGCTTATTATATTGTTGTTCTCAGAAGAAACTTTAATTTTAGTTGTTGCTTTTTGCAACATCAAATGATTCTTAGAAGTTCATCTCAGTATTTCAAGAAGTGGCAAAATCTTTCAATGGAAAAGTATATTTTAAATTTTCATACAAGCTAGTATTATGTATAAGTACAAACCTTCACCTTTGAATAAGAGCAGGGGCTTTGTGGCAGACATAACGGTGGAGATTATGGGGGATGGCGACGCAAGGAAGCTTCTAGGTGCTGATATTGGCGGCGCGGAGGAGGGAGAGTTGAACAGAGTCAAGGTTAGAGTAAGCCACAAAGAGTTGGTTGCTGATGGCGTGCCCCAAAATGTATGACATAGCCCAAGGGAAGGAACTATGTGTGAGGGCTTCTTCTAGAAAGTTCTTATTCCCGAAATTGTAACTGATGATCTTCTCCACCGCAGCCACCCACGAGCATGATGGAGACGACGCCGTCCTGATGGTGCAATAATGTATCGTACCAATATTAGGAAGAATCAGGTTCACTGGGTTTCGAGTTGTCCAATGGAATTTGCCAGGAACGAACGAACAAAAGGGATAGTTAGTGACTGATTCATAGAGTCTCTAACTTTCTTTCGTACGAGAGAGAAAGAATTTGGTTGTAACACCCCGATTTTCATTGCTTTCTTATATCTGTTGATATATTTAAATGTGGATATTTTTATCCGAAATCTAGAAAATGATTTTGACTTTAACAAAATCATTTCTGAATTCTATTAGATAGAATAAGGTTCCAGTTAAATTTTAGGTTTGAAACTCAGACGAAATCCGGTCTGTGTTCTCACTGTCAGTAAGAATTTATTGATCAGGGAACCTAATTTTGACTTGTGAACGAAAAATCAATGACCTTTTACTCTGATCCTAAGTGATAGAAGTCATTTCAGAATTTTCACTCGAAAATAAAATATTATATTCAGGAGAAATAATTAATGGAGACGCGTGGAGGGAACCTGAATCGGGAAATCAACAGAACGAGTCGTGGAGCAGAGTTAATGTGAAACTGAGATAATAAAAGTGATTGATGAGATTTATGTAATTTGGTTCATCTCATTGCCTGCAAGAGCTTAGAAGCTTATTTTCCTTATCATCAAGCCACTTTTCTCATCATCTTGGTTTTAATCACTTGAGGTAATGCTTCTCTATTCATGATCATTTCTTCTAGTATGTTCATTATTTTCTTGCCATGATCATGATTAAGTTTGAAACCCAATTTTTTTTTTCTTCATGAACTTGCATCATCATCTTGTTATAATGATCAAACTTGTGATATATAAACCCAAACCCTCACCCCCATGATTTGGCCGAAACTGACCTTGAGGGAGGATTGATGATTTTGTTTCATTTTTCCAATTCTAACACTTGTTTTGAGCTCCCTGGGACCTATATGATCAAGCTCTAAGAGCTTAAGTTAAACCAAAATTCCTAGCCTATTTTGTTAATCTTGGCCGAAAAATCACCCTAGGAGGATTAATGGGATTTCTTCAAATTTTAACTTGTATCTATTGGTTTGTGAAGGATTCACTGAGTAATTCGTTAACTAAGGCGGTACTGAGGAAGCTGGAGCTTACGTGATTACTTTCAAGTCAAGAAAACTAAGTTTCTAAGGTAAATGGAGTAAGCCTGAGGAGTCTCTAGTAGTTATATATTTAATATTATGAACTAACTTGTGATGTTTTATGATATGTTGATTGACTGTAGGAATGGTTGTTTATATATATATATATATATATATATATATATATAATATATATATATATATATATATATATATAGAGAGAGAGAGAGAGAGAGAGAGAGATAAGAATCTTATATGATGTTAAGTTTTGATACTATATATGTGTGTGTGTGTGTGTGTGTGTGTGTGTGTGTGTGTGTATATATATATAGAGTTTAATTTCTATACACTGTCAGTGTAAAGATTTTTACACTGACAACCAATCAGAAATCATGAAATTGATGACTTTTAAGGTGGTTAGGATAAGAATCAAAGATTTGATATGGTATGTCAATTTCTGATTGGTTGACGGTGTAAAAAAACTTTACACTATCAGTGTATACCAATTAAATCCATATATATATATATATATATTTCATGATGCTGAGATATTAAATTTCTAATATTTGATGAATATGTATATTTCTTATCGTCTGTGTTATTGAATTTTTTTAGACTGGTTGAAGCATGACATTAGTCATGACTTATGAATGGAAGAACTTTATTTTTATAATAAGTATATGAACTCTGAAAATTTGAAAATAGATTATGGCTTTCTTCGGAAAGTGAAAAGAAAACGGAAAAGGACAAGATTTTTGTGCTGAGATTCGGACTAGATTCTAATTTCTGGGAAGGCGGACTAGCCTTCCTACTGTTAAGGACCTAGAGTTCCGAGACGTCGAACTAGTGTCTGTTGATAAAGAGATTTTTGAAAAATCTCTAACAAGATTTTTTTAAAAACTCAAGTCGATGTTAAAAGCTTAATTAATAAGTGAAAAGGATCTAGCAGACGTGCTGTTGTTTAGCGAGCTACAGTTTCACATAGGGTGAACTGACAAATTTGATAGTGACGGACCAAAAGTGTATTCTTGGGCCTTTTGGTCTTTAGGGACATTCGGGCTCGAACTTCACGAAATGCTTGGGGCTTTGTAACCTCTTGTCGTGGAACTCGGTTACCCTGCACAAAATGTACTTAATAGGAAACTATCCAAATATTATTTAGGTGATACTCGGAATCCTAGAACAATTGGGGAAATGACCCACTTGAGAAGCCACCCAACGCGAAACAATTCTGATATAGGAATTATCGCGTCCTATCATGTTCGAGGAAGGGAAGTTAGAATCTCCGGAGATTTGTGATTAGAGAGTGGATATAGAAGTGTTAAAACTTAATTTTCGGAACATTCTTTTTTTTTTTTTGTGATAATTCTTTATTGCGATAATATTCGATTTAGTGTCTTTTGCTTGGCATAAATATAACCATTGCTATATGAATTGTTGTATTGTTTTTCTTTTAATGTTATTGAAATGTTAAATATATGACTGCTATGTTTATACTCATATATTGGTAACTCACCTTTATGTTTTCCCTTGTTCTTGTCCTCTGTTGTGGTACTGTATTTTTATATGTTTAGATGGACCCCCTGCATCATATGATCCACTCGGGCTTTCTAGCCCACAACTTTGAGTTTTACGATGACGCCGTCGCATGGGTTATCCACCCCGGAGCCCGTAGCGCGTCTTACACGGGGCCACTGCTGGCTGCTAAGGGGACATAGGAGGGTACCACATCGTGCACTTAACGGGTGATGACTGTGGAGGTCCCACTACCTTCTATCTGGACATTTCTGCGTCACCTGGTCGAGTCAGGTAATACTTACCATCAGCCACCACCACAACAGACTGCACCTGGAGGAGTACCCGCATTACCATCTCCTACCCCTATTATCATCTATGGAGGGGAGGAAGACGATGAAGACATCAGGGTTACCGAGGAGCTTCCTGAGGTGGACCCCATTGAGGAGGAGCCTACAGAGGAGGAGCCAGAGGAGCCCGAGGGCGAGGTACCTGAGTACCACCCTCTTGATAAGGAGATGGAGCCAGTGGAGGCTGAGGTTGTGGAGGTAGCGTCACCTGACCCGTCGAACCCTGGGGATGACTACGCAGGTCTCCCCAATGGACATATCTATAGGACCAGTAGGTTGCAGATAGTTCCTTTTAGGTAGTGTTGACTTCACAGGGTTTTTGTATATCCGGCTGATGAGAGCCCGGTTTTTTGTATTAATGATCTTCTCTGCTAAACCCTGATTTTGTATTTTATCTGTATGTATGACTTATGTCTGTATATATTTCCTAACCTACCGTAGAACTCTGATATGATGACCCCTGGTTATTAGGGTCTTGATAGAAATGATGCATATATATATATATATATATAGGTTTTTCTAACCTGTGCAAGATTGCACAGAATAAGATGTATTTATTACCCATTTTTGTATGGTAAAGTATCTCTCCAATTAACTATGATTTTTTGAAAAAAGAAAAAATCTCTCTCTTATTTATATATTGTTAAGTCTCTCTCTTCCCATTAATAATCTTTATTATCTGCATCTGCATTAGTAACATTTGACCCGGAGACAAATTACACAATGTAACGGTAGCAATCTGCAGCTTCTGGTATGTACGACGGCGGCGGCGTTTGTCCAAGGTGAACAGCGTGGTGGTCGCGGGGAGGTCTAGGGTCTAGACGGAGAGTTGAGGTAGAGGTCCGATGACGGCTCACGATCTGGACGGAGATCTGCTTGGTTGGCAGTGCGCGGCGACAAACGGAGGAGGGACTAGGGGCCCATCTGAACGGCGGAGGACGGCAGTGAACAGTATTTTGGGATGGTGAGTGGAGAGTACTGAGTAAAAATAAATGATTTAGGTATATAGGAGAAGGAGGTGTTGGAATGGGTTTTTATGTTGTTGATAAAGGTAGCACAGATAATGCAAGTTTATTACAGAGGAAGAAGAAGATGAAAACATAGAGAAAAGGTGAGGGAGATGAACGTGTAGGGACTAGGGAGTAAAGTGTGAGAGATAGAAGTGAAGAGTCAGATTAATTTTTTTCTTTTTTCAAAAATTCATAATTAATAAGAGAGTTTACCATACAAAAGTGAGTAATAAATACATCTTAACCTGTGCAATCTTGCACAGGTTAGAAAAACTCTCTCTCTCTCTCTATATATATATCACACTAATAGATTTATAAATTTGATATATGAAAATTAAAATAATTTTTTTTCTTAAAATGTATTATTATGAAAGAAAGCATTGAAAAGAAATATTGAAAATGAAAAATTCAAATAAATGAAATAAGTGACTTCACAAACAACAAAGCAATAAATTGTTAATAGACACATAAAAAAAATATGAAATTATAATTTTCTCCATTTGACTTCTTCAACATAAAGTTTACTAATATGATAAACAAAATCAAAAACAACATCAATATGATTTCTAACACTTCAAAACCATATCCATATGGTATAAGCTTCTTCGTAAACACATCTGTAATAAATGAAAATAACAAATAGTAAAAATGACGTATTAAAATGTCAAAATCAATGATATAAAAAATTAGATAACATTATATATAGCAGCGATCCAGTTATCAAGAGCTTACTTGAAATTATAGCAATTATCGAGTGCTTCTCTTAGGATTTGATTATGAAGGAGAATTAAAAATATAATTAATTAGAGGAAAGAATGGAAAAGATAGACCAAAATCTACATTAAGAGCAGGAATTGTTGAAAAAAAAAAAAATACTCATTTGTCATTGGTAAATATAGAGACCTTGTTCCTAACAATGTGGTGTCGACTTAGTTGAATAAACGAAAAACAAAAGAACATAAGATAAAACTACAACCGCTCAATCTGTCCTCAACATGCACATGTGAAACCTTGTACCCATTTGAAGAAATGTAGAATGAGAGAAAGGAAATGGAAGAAAGAATTGAAATGATTTAGAACATGGAAGAGAAGAATGAGATAATAAACCCAGCAGAAAATTTTTGGAGAAAGATGAAAAGGTTTTGGATCCTTAACGAGTTTTGTTAAAAGTTAAAACTGATAACAATAATTAAGACTACAATAAATGAAATATTAAAATATGAATACTTAATTATATTTTAAAAAACAACAGCAATAATCATTATTTAATTCAACAAATTACCCTTATTTTGAGCTTAAAATATTGTCCCTAAAACAAATTCAGACTACCTTATATCAAAGTTTACATAAAGATTTTCCCTATGAAAACAATACTATGCTAAGATTATTATTTGCTTTGAGAGACATGTACATCAAAAGCCACGAAAAAAAAGAAAAAGAAAAAGAAAAAACAAAGCCTTATCGGATGCACAAAATTTGACAGGCACATAAACCATCCACAGAACACTCCGAAAACTGCCATAAGGTTATCTCCACAAACACACTTCCTCACTTCTCTATTCTGTGAATGCCACGTTACTCTGCAATACCCAGAACCCTTTTGCATGTTCTACCTCAATTTTACACACAAAGTCTCTGTCTTTGAACCCGAGGTACGATACCCTTGTTCTTCTATTGGGGACAGGAATATCAGTATTACTCCTATTTTGTCATTTTTAGGGGAATTTGGTTTCTGGGTATGTTGAATTCTTTTGGGTTTGTGCAATAATGAAGAACTGTTAAGGTTTCACAAGGTATTAGCATTTTTTGTTTTTGTTTTTATATTTTTTGTGCTGTGGAATATGCTTATATTAGTTGGAAACGTTCAAGGAACAATGAGTTCTATGGCTTCCCCTGTGAGTTTGGGGAGCCTCATGGGTCTATGTTCCTCTGGAAGGTCCCATTCTACTATGAGGAGAGTTTCTCTCTCTAGAGGGAATTGTATTAAGGGTAAGAAGAATTGGCATTGTGTATCATTGTCTGTGTGTAGATATTCAGTGACCACAACTGATTTTGTTGCTGATCAAGGCAATTCAGTGTCCCTTGATTCTAACAGTAGTAGTAGTAAAGGTGGAGATGATAGTGCTAGTTTTGTCCTTAAGCGTCCTCCTAAACCTGTGTTGAAGTCCTCTGACAATAAGGGTAGCAATGTTTTAGGCGTGAATTCGGAATCTTGGAGGAATGATGAGGACTCTGGTGATGATGTGGAAGAGAGGAGTAAAGTGATTGAATCACTCGGAGAGGTGTTGGAGAAGGTTGAAAAGCTGGAGAGTTCTAAGGTGGATGGTAAAAGGAATAACGGGTTGGTGAATAAACCGGCGGTATCGAATGCAAATGCTAATCCTAAGACTGATAAACAAGTAAATTCAACAAAAAACCAGAAGGCTAAAACCATGAAGAGTGTGTGGCGTAAAGGGGACACTGTTGCAACTGTGAAGAAGGTTGTGAAGGAAGCACCCAAGCCTAGTAGTAACAAGAATGAAAGGGAAATATCTCAAACTGGTGGAGGGGAGAAGGTGGCAGCATCTCAGCCTCGTGCTCCTCCACCACCTCCAAAACCTCAACCAATGTTACAAGCTAGACCCTCTATAGCTCCCCCACCCATAAAAAAACCTGTTGTCTTGAAGGATAAGGGGGCAGCTGACACATCCGTTAAACCTAAAGAAAGGAAGGGACCCATCTTGATTGACAAATTTGCTTCCAAGAAACCAGTTGTTGATCCTCTAATTGCTCAAGCTGTTCTAGCCCCTCCAAAACCAGGGAAGGTCCCTCCCCCAGGAAAGTTCAAAGATGATTACCGGAGGAAAAGTGCTGCGGCTGGGGGTGGACAAAGAAGACGAATGGTTGCGGATGATGATGGGATTCCTGATGAGGACACATCAGAACTCAATGTCTCTATTCCTGGTGCTGCAACAGCTAGAAAAGGAAGGAAATGGAGCAAAGCAAGTCGAAAGGCAGCAAGACTCCAAGCTGCCAAGGACGCAGCTCCTGTCAAAGTAGAAATTCTAGAGGTCAGTGATAAAGGTATGCTGGTGGAGGAGCTAGCCTACAACTTGGCAATCAGTGAAGGTGAAATCCTAGGTTCTCTATACTCCAAGGGGATTAAACCAGATGGGGTACAAACTCTGGACAAAGATATGGTGAAGATGATTTGTAAAGAATATGATGTGGAAGTCATAGATGCTGACCCTTTCAAAGTTGAAGGATTAGTGAAGAAAAGGGAAATCCTAGATGAAGATGACCTTGAGAAACTCAAAGATAGGCCTCCTGTCATCACTATTATGGGCCATGTAGATCATGGCAAAGTAAGTACATCACTCTGTATTATTTGTTTATCTCTATTTTTCCAACTTGTGTTCATCCGTTTTCTGATATTTGTTGTTGTCAATTGGCAGACAACTCTTTTGGATTATATACGGAAGAGCAAGGTATGATAAAAATTTAATGCTACCTTTATGCTTTCAGTTTCTTTGAAGAAGCACAGGCATACAAAGATTATGTGATGTTTACGTGTCTGAGTGATTATTACCATGTTTTAGACAATTTTTATGTGGTATGTTTAGGTTATTAAGATTGTATACATATGCTACATTTGATAATACGAATGTGTTTTCTTGTTGATGTGTCTCTCACCTATAACATAACTGTTCCCTATGCTGGTTGGACCATTGTAGGTTTGCAGGATGGACGACCCCTAAATTTATAATATGCAATTCATGGATTTAAATACAAGGGATTAGGGATTAGAATAACTTTCAAAAGCCAAGCATTTGAGGGCCTTTATGAAAATGGATATTAAACTGTGAATAGAAAAAAGATTGCTATATTGTAAGTTGTGACATATATTGAGAGAGAATTGTTTTTCTTTTATCAATAATTAGTAACAGATGTTGTTTGTGTCACTATGATGTGAACCGCTCCCTTCTCTAGATTTTGTTGCTGGTATTCTATGTGCATGTTCTTGTACTTTTTTGTAGCATCTGAATATAGTGGATTATGTTATTGCTGGAGCTTCATCAATTGGTGCTCATATTACACACACATTCAATTTAAGCCTGGTTCACCAATTGTTAACAGGTAGCTGCTTCTGAAGCTGGTGGGATCACACAGGGAATTGGTGCTTATAAAGTGCAAGTACCTTTTGATGGCAAACTATTGCCTTGTGTTTTCCTTGACACTCCAGGGCATGAGGTACACTCAGCTGTTAATTAAAAATTAAAGTATTTTACTGCTAACTTTTTTCTTATACTTATGGAAAACTACTTGTAAATTTCCTTCTGCTGGATCATGGTTGGTTCCTGCATTCCATGTGATGACTTGCTGAGTGCTGACTTATGCTAGTGTGCAGATTTTAGTTGAATCATAACTATAACTCGTTTTGAAGTTTCTTTCCTTTAGATGATATCTATTATACTCTTGTAGGCATTTGGGGCAATGAGAGCTCGCGGAGCAAGCGTAACGGATATTGCTATCATTGTTGTGGCTGCTGATGATGGTATTCGTCCTCAAACAAATGAAGCTATAGCTCATGCCAAAGCAGCAGGAGTACCTATAATCATTGCAATAAACAAGGCATGGCAACTTCATGTGTCTCCATTGGATATTAAAAGATAAAGAAAACATCAATTTGTAATTCTTATGCTGTACTTGGTGATGGCTTGAGGAATTGTTTAGACATTATTGTGTATTTATTTGAAACAGATAGATAAAAATGGAGCAAATCCAGAACGAGTCATGCAAGAGCTTTCTTCAATTGGTCTAATGCCTGAAGACTGGGGTGGTGATGTCCCAATGGTTCAGGTATATATTTCTTATTTGTTGAAATTGGAATCGTTATCGTATTTTGTTTATGCTTCTGTTACTTATAGGAAGTTATATTGTGCTTCCTTTCTCTTTTGTCCACAGATAAGTGCTCTTAAAGGGGAGAATGTAGATGATCTTTTGGAAACCATTATGCTTGTTGCTGAGGTAACTTACTTATTTTTGAAGTCTTGACTAGTTTAAGTCACTTAATTCTCCAACTATTCTTTCTCTATCTGATTAATTTATGAATTTTAACATTCCTATGTTATAATATAGATAGAAAGTCTTGCTTTTGGCATATACTGTATGATCAATAGCAAGAAACAAATCAGTATCACAGTAATTTTACACAATAAATATTAAAACCTCTCTTGATATTTGTACAAAGATAGATGGTGTTTGACCTTCACGCTTTCCTATCTCTAATAGTTATGCAATCCTCATTGATGCATATTTCATAAAAAAAACACATCAACCCCTATATATTAAATTAGAGTCCTCATTCTTGAATGGGTACCACTCTCCATAATCTCTGTCGTCATCGGTGTGCACGCGTCATTTTTTAAATACAATTCTAAATTTGCTTAATTATTTTTTCCATTTAATTCTTTTCTTTTTACATACAAATATTTCTAATTACTATAATTACAATATTTACTATAATTTTATCAATTAATTGCTATAACTACCCAATCCGCTTACTTATTTTTCCATTTAATTCTTTTCCTTTCCAAAATAAAAAATAAACATCTCTTATTACTAATAAAAAAACTAATTTCCGGATTGTATACTAATTATTTGATACTAATTTTTGATTTTTTTACTATTAATCAACTCCTATATATATTTTGATCAAAAAAACTCCTATATATTAAATTAGACCATTTTCCGCAATATCTACCCCTCAGTATGCTACGCGGAGTCACCTACATCAAGCAAATTTTTTAATATTTTATATATTTAAAATGCATTTCCAAATCTGCTAATTAATTGTTATAATTACCAATTGCTTGCTTATCTTTTCCATTTTATTATTTTTTCTTTTTAGGATAAATGTTTTAATTACTGATATTAATTGCTAGATTGTCTACGTTATTTGCTATCATATCTTATTCAAATTGTTACCTTTTTAAAATTAATTCAAATACTAATTATTTACCATTACATTTTATTGAAATGTTTAATCGTTATACACTGACAGTGTAAAGTTTTTTACAATGGTTACACTTTTAAAATTTATTCAAATACTAATTATTTGCTATTGTATATTATTCAAATTCAAATTCTTACCTTTTAAAAATTAATGTTGTAAACTTTATAATTTTTTATATAACATTTTTAAGATTTTTTTTTTTTTTTAAGAATTAAATGTTAACAAATCAACAATTGAAATTTATAACATGTTGCATATGTATATCATATTAAACTATAATTTATACAAATATTGAGATGTTTAGTTAATAAATAATAGTTAAATAAATATTAAACTTTAAAAAAGGATTTAATTAAAATAACTGGACAATCAATCATGTGTTGCCACATCATTAAAAATGTTTAATTATATAATAATTATCTTAAAAGTCACACATGAGGTGATGTTTGATTGGTTGACAATATAAAAAACTTTACACTGATAGTGTATTAAAATTAAACTCAAGATAACCCGTGCAATGCACAAGATTTTTACTAGCTAGAGAACTATTATTGCTAAGGTGTCCTAGCAGTCTGAAGTCTCTCCATGTTGCAGACTCGATTAGTTTTTGGTGCTTTTATGGGATTGAGAAGATTATTGATTAATTGATGCAGTGTTTGGTTAAATTTGACACTTTTTTGGGGATTTCTTTTATCTGGCTGGTATTCATTCTGACATAAGCATCAATGGTTTAGTTGCAAGAGCTGAAAGCAAATCCTGATAGAAGTGCAAAGGGCACAGTCATTGAGGCAGGTCTAGATAAATCAAAAGGACCATTTGCTACATTTATTGTGCATAATGGCAGCCTTAGAAGGGGGGATATAGTGGTTTGCGGAGAAGCTTTTGGAAAGGTTGGTAGATATGCAAACTTAAAATTCAATGTTATCATGACTTCAACTTTTGTTCATTGAATTCTGGGCAATTGATGTGCTACCCTCTGCATTGGTAAACACCTTTTGTTTAATTTTTCCAGGTGCGGGCTTTATTTGATGATGGTGGAAAGCGTGTTGATTTAGCTACACCCTCTATACCTGTGCAGGTTTGTCAATTCATAGTACAAAAGAGGACATTTGATGCATTGCTACTTTTTATTTTTCTGAGAAAGTTCTTTTATATGCAGTGTGTTTTCACACCAAATGCTATTTTGATCGGTCTATTTCTATAACCAATATTATTTCTTCAAGCATTGATCCAACATTTCCCTATTGTTGGCACCAGAGGGTTTGGCAGGGAAGAATAAGTATAGTCGCATAGCAGTAGCATTAGTATTACTAAAAAAAAAAACTAGTTGGTCCAATTCTCTCGTGAGTTTGGACTTCATTTCCCCAAAGATTGACGTGTATGTGTTATAAAATTTCTGATTTTAGAGAAATGCTTTCCAGATTTAAGAATGAAAAGGTGAAAATCTTTTGTTGGCATCGATTTTGCTGTTAGTAGCATA
Organism: Echinosophora koreensis; assembly: GCA_035048595.1. Classification (NCBI taxonomy): domain Eukaryota; kingdom Viridiplantae; phylum Streptophyta; class Magnoliopsida; order Fabales; family Fabaceae; genus Echinosophora; species Echinosophora koreensis. The sequence goes on along the minus strand of JAPCYP010000037.1, from coordinate 3,946,365 downwards.
GGAAAAGATTTACAGTGGTGGAGAACATATCACACTTGTAGACATGGATTTATCTTAGTTACCATCTTTAACCACTTTCTAATAGCCATGCCAATCAGCCAATTGTGAGGTTCTTGATAGCTGCCAAAAGGTAACCTATTTCAAAATTATCTGATATGTTTCTTCTGTGCATCTCTGTAGGTTATTGGACTGAATAATGTTCCACATGCTGGTGATGAATTTGAGGTTGTTGAATCCCTTGATACTGCTCGGGAAAAGGCAGAGTCCCGTGCCGAGTCATTACGAAATGAGCGTATTTCAGCAAAGGCAGGGGATGGAAAGGTCACCCTTTCTTCCTTAGCTTCTGCAGTTTCATCAGGAAAGCTTTCTGGACTAGACTTGCACCAACTAAATATTATCTTGAAGGTTGATCTTCAGGTATGATCACTGCTACAAGTGTTACTATAATTTGTAAATCATCATGTCGATGACTTGCTGTTTACCTTGAATGTTCATATGAACTTATCATATGTTACTTACTAGTTACTACCACAAAAAGGGCTCTAAGCACTTCTTGCAGGCAAAAATGTGATGACAAAAAGGGCTCTAAGCACTAGTTTAATATAGCATTAATTAGCAAGATGTTCTACCTAACATTGACACAAGTTCATTGCCAAGACATGCTTAGATATTACGGGCATAACTTGTGTATGTGTGTGTATGTTAAGGTGGCATTTGCTGTATTTTACCAAAATTGCTACTAAGTAATAATTTTCATGATAATGATTGGCTGTTGATTCACCTGCAAATTAATGTCATTGTTCTTGGTCGTGGCTAGGGATCCATTGAAGCTGTCAGACAAGCCCTGCAGGTGCTCCCGCAAGATAATGTCACATTGAAGTTTTTGTTGGAAGCAACAGGTGATGTAAACACAAGCGATGTTGACCTCGCGGTTGCCAGCAAAGCTATTATTTTGGGATTTAATGTCAAAGCACCAGGTTCCGTGAAAAGCTATGCAGAGAATAAAGCTGTTGAGATTAGATTGTATAGAGTTATTTATGAATTAATTGATGATGTCCGAAATGCAATGGAAGGGCTCTTGGATCTTGTTGAGGTAAATGATCTTTAAATTTGTAGCCTCAGCGTAGATTATGCATATGCACACTTTTGAGTAGACACTGATTGCTAAGTGGTGTTTGTAAAGAAAATATCTCAAATGACATAAAATTATGTTAAACACTTTGTTTTCTAAAGCACACTTGTAGACTTATTCTATACTTAAGTTCCTGTTTTATTTTTTTAACACAATATAATTGTATATTGCAACTGTATATGTTGTCTAACGTGCATTAGGTAGTGTTAACTGGACCTTCCTCGACATTTATGGTTCAGGGATATTTTAGATTGGAGTTGATGAATACTATTGAACACTTTGTTGCTTATGACTTTTGCATTCTTTCTGAACTTGAAAGTTACCTAAGGTTCAGCTGCAAGACTAACTGCTATCTTTTGGTAGGAACAAATAACAATTGGTTCAGCAGAAGTACGGGCAACATTCAGCAGTGGTAGTGGTCGAGTTGCTGGATGCATGATTACAGAGGGAAAGGTACAAAAGGGCTGTGGTATTCGAGTCATTCGGAAGGGAAAAGTAATTCATGTTGGAATTCTTGATTCTTTGAGACGGGTGAAGGAGGATGTTAAAGAGGTATGACTCTGCTTCCTGTATTACTTCCCATTTTTACAATTTTTATGCAAGAACATCACTACTACAATTTATAAGTTTTACTTTGTTAACAAACTATATGATGCCCCTATGTGATGGACTATGGAAGGTTTTTATTGCAAGTGAAATACCATAGTTAAAAAATTTGGCACTTCCTTATTTATGGTCTAGTGTATAGAGTTTTACACGGATAGTGAATCAGATTTAAACTCTTGATATTTTGCTTATCCTTTGTTTCTTAAGATGTCTTCTATCACATGACATGGCTATGAGAAATGCTTCTAGTTAGATGTTTCCCTTTTGAACATATAAATTGTAATATTTGAGATAACTGCTTGGAGGTATATTGTATTTTTTAACTGGGGGTCTGGGGGTTCCTTTTTCCCTACTGAATATGTAGTTTGTTTACTGTGTGCTGCTTCTCCATGTTATTGTAGCCACTGCTTGAATACATCAGCATTTTCTCTTCCTTTTGAACAGGTAAATGCTGGTCTTGAGTGTGGACTTGGGTTAGAAGATTATGATGATTGGGAAGAGGGTGATCTTGTTGAAGCTTTCAAGAAAGTTCAGAAGAAGAGGACCCTTGAAGAGGCCTCAGCATCAATGGCAGCTGCTGTGGAGGGAGTAGGAGTTTAATTACAGAATGACAAATGATGTGCCACTATGAGATTGATTCATATCATGTTTTTGAGAGTCCAACTGCATTTGGCTCCTGTTGAAAAAAGTTATACTACTCTCCAATTGATGCTATGACATTTCCTGCCAAGAGGTGACAATTCCCACATCAAAATATTCATGTTGAGGGTGGGGTGCTGAAGATCTGAGTTAAAAATCATTTGTTTTTTCATTGTATGCTGTAACAGTGTATATAACAAAGTATATTAGTTTCAGCTCCCTGTAAAGAGGGAAAAGATTCAATGCCTTGACTCCTGAAATACTTGTAACAACCACATACAAGCTAAGGAAAAAGTTGCAATTTTTTTTTGCCCATTTTCTGTGTGATGCTTTCAAATGGATGCATCATCTTACACTAAGCTCTGGAAAATTGTATTTCTTCTGTGTCATGTACCAAGACAAAATAGACTTAGGTGATCCAAGGTTGCAGACTGGTGTTAATATTTTGGCTAAAAAAATATAGGTTTCCCCAATATTTGAACAAATCACACATTGGTTTGTACGTTTTAAAATTTTTTGGATCTGAAATAGGTAAGGGAAATATGTAATGCACAAGTATATTAATTTATTTGATTAAAATCTGAAGTGTTTTATTTTTTATTTTTAATAATAATGGCATTGGCAACAAAGTTTCAAATTTCTTGTAAATGATTACCTAAAAGCATTTGGATGAGGTGGTATAAGTCTTTTCTAGTTTCGAGTTTGAGAATCCGACAACTTTAAATATTTTGAGGATGCCCTAAAGAATAATAAAAACTTCTTGTAAATTACCATTACCATTCCCATTTTTATTTTATTTTTTACAGAAATCATTCCCATTATAAGCATGCTAAATTAACATGTTGTCGATGACTATTTTAATTTGATATATGATAACATCTTATAATATTATTACCATATCTTGGACTCTTTTGGAGTATCCTAAATAATTTCTCCAAATTTGCTCTTTATTTATATTTCTTGATTTGGTTCAGAATAAAGAATAAAGAATATATATATATATATAAAATATAATATATAAATAAGATTATTTGATTTGTCCTTTCACACACTTGATTAGATTATTAATACATCAAATCGATATTATCAATATTAATATTAATAGAAAGATTATAGATAGTTCCCGAAGAACTAGCTTTTAAGTTCATATTTCTATTATCCTGATTTTTCTATTTACAAATAATCCTACTATTTTTCACTCCTAAAATCAAATTTGAACGAGGAAAATGACATTTTAATGAGCCAAATGCATAGTTTTGATATTTATTTATTATTTTTTTGTAAAAATATGAGTGCCTATTAAACAGTAAAATGAAAAGAAAGGAATTAGTTAGAGAAGTTTATAAATGAAAGATTAGAAGTTGATTCTTTCCTCTTTTTAGGCAAAAGAAATAAGGAAAAATTTAGAATGATATTTTTTTTATCAGAAAATATAGAATGATATGTTAAAGTGAGCCGAATTGAAACAAATTAAATGTAGAATAATTAAATCATAAAGAATAATATAAAATAACTAACCTGCTCATAAAAAAAATATTTTCTTTTATATTGAAATAACATTTCGGGGACAAAGTAAATATGTTTCTAATATAATATTTTAAATTTTTTTAAAATGGAATTTCGTAAAAACAAAAATTTAGCATATTAATAATTTGAAACCATAAATTTTTTTTCCTAATGTAATCAAGTAAAATATTCCTCGTTACTACTCTTTCCATGTTTCCTGATTTCCCAAGTTTGGTATTATAGTTTTTTTTTTTTTTTTTTGGGTTGAAGTTTGGTATTATAGTTAATAATTAGTTTCTAAGGTTAATTGAATATCTCTTAGAATTAAGAATTGAAAAATTTCATATTTTACCTTAATTCTTAATATTATTTGAAGGTTAAGTATAAAAACTTACGATCTGTTTGTCTTAATTTCAATTTTCTGGTTTTGTTTTTTATTTTTATTAATAATTTCAAAAATGTCACATTATTTTTATTCTCTTACCTATTTTCAAATATTTATATAAAAAAAGGGAAACAAATTGGATAAAATCAGGTGAAAATAGGTCCTTTTTTTTTGGTAATGAAAAATAGGTCCCTGTTAAGATAATGACACCAATATAATTCGATTCACCCTTCACATCTAGAGTTCATAAATTACTTACTACTTGACCTAAATACCTTAAGTTTTGCACTTTAATTTTTTATTTCCCTCCTAAATCTTGTCCTAATCTTTGATTTTTAGTTATAAAAAAATCCCATCATATACATATTTTTTTTTCAATGGATGATGGATACTTTTCATTCTTAGCCCATCATTCCATCAAATATATTGCTTCCCACTTTTCAATTTCAATCCAAAATCAAAGGAAATGTCACGTGTGTTATGCTCCAATAACTTCGGTTTATCCAAAACCAAAGAATAGAATCCAAAGTAAAAAGCTGAAACTCCACCAAGCACATGCACATCCATGTTGAAAACTAGGAATGTTTTTAACTCTGTTTGTGAATCACCCTCTCCTTCACCCGCTTACCACGTTTCAAATTTCAAACCTCCAACGGTCGAATTTTCCAATTAAGGCAAGTTCAATCAACAACACTACCAAATCAAAGTTCAATTTTTCATCATCATTATCATCACTACCACCATCTAAAAGCACAAACCCCTTTTTTATCTTTCTTTTTTCTCCTTTTATGCTTTGATTATTATTCTTATTATTTCATAATTCAAAGTTCAAACAGTTTGGTTATTTTATCAAATGGAGGATAATCAATGGCATCTCTATGACCATGATGACCCTCTTCTTCTCACAGACGTTACTTTGCAACAAGAAACCTCTTCCAATTGTAAGACACTTCACCTTTTTTTTTTCTCTCCATTTTCCTTCTCTTTTCAAATCAACAAAAAATGATTCCAAATTTTCAACTTGATGATCGATTGATGCACCCTTTTGGCTTGTTTTCTTTTTGTCTCACAGGCGTTTCTCAAACATCACTGAGCTCTCGGTGTTCGGCTATGGCGGCGGATCCTGATTCTGGTGATGGTGAGGATACTGAAAAAAAAAAAATTGACAAATTTCTTCTTATTTTTTTTTTCTTTTCAAAAATTGAATCTTTTCTTGGTTTCAAGGAACCCCATTTTGTGATTTTGATGAATTATCAAGGTTTTTGAGTTTTTGGTGTAGGGTTTTGTGGGGGAAATGGAAGCTTTGAAGGGAATAAGGTGCAATTCGATGACCCAGTTGTGAAAAATATGATTAATGGTAAGAGGCTTTCTGGGTTTACTTTCAGAATTCAAGATGGTTTTTCTTGAGGATCTGATAGAATATAAAATGATTTTTTTTCACTTTTTTATTTTATTTTTTTCAGGTAGATCCATGTTGGGGTTTTCTCTGACTTCCCCAGATTTGGTGATCTGTGGTGTCTCACCAGATATGGCTGGAATCAGCTATGGTGGTGGTTCACCTGAGTTGTTGAGAGGAAAATATTGCAAGAATTTGGATTCATCAATGGAGCTTTCTCTAGAGAATGGAATCAATGGATCTGAAGTTGAAGTTGACAATGGCCATAACCACAAGACCCCAACTGTTAAATTCTCTAATGTGTGTCAAACTTTTGAACAAGAGGAAGAACTGCTATCCCCCGAAGCCTCCTTTGAGCTTCCTCCTCCACCCCAGTAACCAAGGATGAGTCACCTCAAGTCCACCCTCCTAGTGAGTTTAACAATTGTTATCTCTAATTATGAACGAAGGTTTTGAAATTTGAACATAGGTATACATGATGTGATGTTGCTGGTTATAGTGCTAATTTTTATTTACCAACAATATTTTGCTTTTGGATTCAGGAGAAAATGATATGCTAGAAGATATGAGAACGTCTCAGGAGGAAGAATTTGTGTCCCTAGAAGTATGTTTGTTTATGAACAGTGATAATTTTCTTATTTTGAGCAGGAAAATGAGAGTGATTTTGTGTGCTCTCAATGATGTTGTTTTGTAGGATAATGAGGTTGTTGGGGTGGAAGAGAAGTTTCAGAAGCTGAAAAGAGATTTTGAGTGTCAGAGAAAGGAGCTGGCAGAAACAATGAGGGAGTTGAGGGAGGTTAAGAGGGAGAATCAACAAAAGAGTATAGAATGCCAAGAAGCTTGGAACTCCTTGAAAGAGCTTCAGAATGAGCTCATGCGCAAATCCATGCATGTAGGATCTTTGGGTATGCCTCATATCCCTTTCTGAAGTTATTTTTGTAATTAAGCATTTAAGGTTTCGTTTATTTGATAAACTGATATTCTCTTATGTGCAGCATTTGCCATTGAGGGGCAAGTGAAAGAGAAAAGCAGGTGGTTTACATCACTGAGAGACTTGATGAGGAAATTGAAGGTACTTATAGCTTAATGTTGAATGACAAACAAATTAAAAGGTAAAGATTTACTTATAACATGTTAATGATTTTCATCAAATAGATTTTGAAAATGGAACACATCAAGTTATTAGAGGAGGCAGAGGCATATAAGAAATATCAAGCAGATATGAGTGAAATGGGGCTTATTATTAAGTCCAAAAGTAAGTAAACATTGTTTAAGTATTGCTTTCAATCTTATATATGTTAATAGTGTATGCTTCTGCATTTGTACATAATTTTTATTCCTCTTTCTATAGTAAATGAACAACTGGAGTCACATGAAGATCTCAAGTCCAAATATATTGAAGGGGCTAAGGAACGTAAAGAGCTTTACAATAAGGTTTTGGAGTTGAGAGGTAAGTTGTAGACTTGATCTTATTTTCTTAGACTCGGATAGGAATAATATATACTTGAATGGTTCACCAACTATTCTTCCTCACAGGAAATATAAGAGTCTTTTGTCGGTGTAGACCTCTCAACGCTGAAGAGATTACAGCAGGATCCACAATAGCAGTAGATTTTGAATCTGCTAAAGACGGAGAGCTTACTGTAATGTCAAATGGAGCTCCTAGAAAGACTTTTAAGTTTGATGCTGTCTTTGGTCCCCAAGCTGAGCAAGGTAATTATGCATTGATGCCATGAACTCTTTAGGATGGTTCTGATATTTGAGGACAAATGCTCATTGACAGATTTTTTGTTTCTTTATAGCCGATATTTTTGAAGGCACAACACCATTTGCAACCTCAGTTCTAGATGGGTACAATGTATGCATTTTTGCATACGGGCAGACCGGGACAGGAAAAACGTTTACAATGGAGGGCACAGAAGAGGCACGTGGAGTTAATTTCAGGACTCTGGAGAAAATGTTTGACATAATCAAGGAGAGACAGACACTCTATCGATATGATGTCTCTGTAAGTGTCTTAGAAGTGTACAATGAACAAATAAGAGATTTGCTGGTTTCAGGAAATCAGCCAGGAATAGCTGCAAGAAGGTAAGACTACAAATCAGTTGGTTATTTTCTTTCTATTTTCATGCTAACAGCACTTTCTAGTTAAAATTAGACAAGGAAATTTAAGTAAAACTGTACCTTAGCTTATTCTAGGAGTTCTTTAGAACAATAACTGATGTTGTTCACTGAAATATGGTTACAGACTGGAAATAAGGCAAACTGGTGAAGGAATGCTTCATGTTCCAGGGTTGGTGGAAGCACATGTGAACAATATGACTGAAGTCTGGGAAGTCCTACAAACTGGCAGCAATTCAAGGGCTGTAAGCTCAACCAATGCCAATGAGCACAGCAGCCGATCCCACTGGTCAGCTTGAACTTATTTTAATTGGAATCCTGAACCATATTTGAATTGGATGGTTGGAGAAACACTACTTATGATGAGCCGTTCTTTCTCTATACAGCATTCATTGTGTTATGGTTAAGGGGGAGAATTTGTTGAATGGGGAATGCACAAGAAGCAAGTTATGGCTGGTGGACCTAGCAGGTAGTGAGCGAGTGGCGAAGACAGAAGTGCAAGGCGATCGACTGAAGGAGACACAAAATATTAATAGGTCTCTGTCTGCACTAGGAGATGTCATATCAGCCCTTGCAACAAAAAGTTCTCACGTCCCTTTCAGGTTATGGAAATAAATATTAGCCCTTATTTTCAATCACAAGTGCTGAAATGAATCACCACATTTTGGTCTATCAGAGTATTGAAGTTTCTTTTGTTCTTCATGGTGCAGGAACTCCAAGCTTACACACTTGCTACAAGACTCATTAGGTACTAATTTCTCCATGTTTCTGAAAGAAACTCTATCTAGACTTGTTTCTTTTGCATGTATGATTGAGTTGTATCCACTGTATATATGCAAATGTTTTGGTTATAAAATTTGATGAATAAACTTGTTTTTCTAGGAGGAGATTCAAAGGCACTCATGTTTGTACAGATCAGTCCTAATGAAAACGATTTGAGTGAAACAATTTGCTCGCTGAACTTTGCTAGTAGAGTAAGGGGAATAGAATTGGGCCCTGCAAAAAAGCAGTTGGACACTGTTGAACTTCTGAAACACAAACAGATGGTATGATTGCTGTCATTCTGTTGTATTATCGACATTTCACTGCTTAATAAGCCTATTTCGTTTTCAATAAGTTTACTCTCCTTTGTTAGGCTGACAAAACCAAACAAGAGGTAAAGCTGAAGGATTTGCAAATCAAGAGGATGGAGGAAACAATCGATGGATTAGAGTCCAAGATGAAGGAAAGAGATAATAAAAACAAAAGTCTGCAAGACAAGGTATCATATTAAACCACAGTTTTGAATTTTTATCATCCTTATAAGTAGTCTTCCCTTTCCCTAGAAGAGGGTTCTTCTTGAACTTTTACTTTTGAACTTCTCTCAGCATTTTCTATGTTCATTTTGAAGGTCAAGGAACTGGAATCACAACTTATGATTGAGAGAAAGCTAGCACGTCAACACGTAGACTCAAAGATAGCTGAGCAGCATCAAATGAAACATCAAGAAGAGCAAAATAATGCACTTCTGAGACCAGCACTTGCGATTCGACCCCTAGGAAGTCAGAAGAATTTCAATGATCCAGTGAGTGGTGGATGGTTCAAAGACCAAGTAAATTCAGCTAGACCACTTATGGAGAACAACAGCTTAAAACCTTCAATACCCTTTTCTACAATTGAAAGCTCCATCAAGTACATTGATCATGGTGAAAAAGAAAACAATCCTGAGATGGCTGAAAGAGTCTTACTGCCAAAAAGGACTGGAAGAGCTTCCATCTGCACGATGACACCGCGTGTTCCTTTAGCCACTGCCTCAAGGCGCAACTCTCTCATTCCACTACCAAGTATCCCTAGCTTAACACAGCACCCATCACCATTATTACCAAAGTTAACAAACCAAGTTGACCAGAAAGATACTAATAATGGTGAATCAGAAACCAACTGTTTGCCTGCACAGGCTCATTGTGAGAGTCCGAAAGAAGTAAGAAGTGGTGTTAAGAAGATAGGTAGCATACTAAGAAGAAGCCTACATAAGAAAGTACAGGTGAAGTCTCCACTGCAGCAACACATGATGAGAAAGGTTGGTGTAAATGTAGGGATGGAGAAAGTTAGAGTTTCCATTGGAAGTAGAGGGAGACTGGCACAAAGGGTGGTGCAAGTGGGAAGTGGCAGAAGAGGTGGAGGCAAAGAGATCCAACAAAAGAATAATCATAAGGAAAAGGAGAGGGGATGGATTTGAAAGCTGAGTTGATTTATTAGTTTTCTTTATCATGTAAAATTGATTTCTTGTGTCTCACCCTTCCTAGGAACATGAAAAATGATCTATTTTTCATAGAAAATGCTAAATAGTACGAAGCTCATGTCGTGAAACTTTTTATGAATTGGACGTAGAGCAAATCTTGTAAATCTTGCATTTGAGGTGTATAATTTTTCATTAACTTAGGTCTCAATCCTGATAATTTTATGCTTAGACCATGCTGCCACATTTGTGCACTGTTTGTAGAAGCTGTTCTTAAAAAAGTACTTACTATTTAATTGAATGCATATTTGAGTCTGAACTCAAATTTGATTTATATAAGTTCAGGGATCCAATTAAAAACTTTTGAGTTAATGAGGCTATTTGAAAATTCTGAAATAGTTTAGGGATCAATTCAATAATTAAACCTTCGTTTTATCCATGACTTTTGGATCTTGATTTGTATCTCCATCTATTTCTCTACCACTTTGTATATATAACTAGAGTTTGATCCGTGCCCGCACGGGAAAAATTAGTGATGATTTTTAATTTAGTTGATTAATAATTTTAGTATTATATGATAATTTTTGAATTTTGACATATCAATTATATAAAGTTTTTAACAAAATATACCCAAATTATAAAAATATATAACGCATGTGAATATCATATAATTAGTTAAGTTTAAATGACCTATTTAATAAATTAATAAATAAAATATTGAATATATAATGCATGTGATACATTGCTAGGATCAAGCTTTTTTATTTTGAATTAATTTTTGATAAGCAGAAAACCTTTTAGTGATGTGTTATTTTAGTATTAATCGACAATATATAAACTCGTTTATCTTATTTGAATTGAGCAAGTCTTCTTCAATAGAAATTTTTGGAGAACAACTTATTTGACTTAGAACTCTTTGTCCAAAATCATTATTTTCGAGGACCCTTTCATGACATAAATACATTATTTAGTACCAAATAAAAAATAAAAGAATTATAATATATTTAATGGGTTTACCTCTCCCAATAGATGCTCTTTCATACACATGATGTCATCAATTAATTTTAATTACTTGTTTTTCTTCAAATTTTTGGCTTTTTCAACCTCGGGATTGAAGATAAGTTTGGTTGAATGAATGACATTTTGAAGACTAACATTCTCTGCGATCATTTTGACAGATTAGGTAATATAAGTTAAATTTACTTATAATATTTGATAAGTTTGGTTGAATGAATGTCTTTAACTTCGCGCATTGAATAACAATGACTTATTTATAGCATTTCCTAAATCCACAAAGGCGTTGAAAACATCCACATAAGAACCAAAGAGAGCATATTTCATCCTCATATTGTTTTAAGGATTTTAAAAAGCAGTGAACACCAACGGACACCCAATAAATAGATTTAATTGAAATTAAATTTGAAGTTAATAAAGTATAGTGACAACATCAATATCCATCATTATACAACTCCAAAATCCTCAATCTGTATGACCTTAAATTTGAAATAAATTAAATAAATAGATAAGATTAGTTAAATTTAAAACTAAAATTTGTTAAGATTTCAATTTATGGAATTTAAATTTAACTTCAAATCTGATAAGATTTACGTAAATCCATTTTTTATATCACCTTAAATTTGAAATTTAAATATTAGTTTTTAAATAACAATATTTACGTAAATCTGATTTTTTGTTTTAAATAAGAATATTTAAAAATAGTTTTTAAATTTAAATAACAATACGTAAAAATTAGTTTTTAAATAAAACACGATTTAAAAATTAGTTTTTAAATTTAACAATATTTGTTGTATGATTTTTTTGAAGTTTATAAATTCAATAATAAATCAAAAATATTATAGCGTTGACACTTGACATCCATAGAATTGACCCATTTCCTACATAGGAAGATGACACATGACAAAATGACGTTGCATAGGGGATAGAAATGTGTTATTTATAGATATATCCAAGGTAATTGACTGGTGTGACTTGTTGTATGATCATTATTTCCAATTTGGTCAGTGGTAACTCGCAATTTACCGAACTTGCAGTGAAACGGAAGTCACGTGATTCCAAAGCTTCCATATATCTCTAATTTACCATTTATGTCTTCTCTCAACTGTTCCATATCATTTGCAAAGAAACATTTATTGAGGCATTGTTCCCGAATATATATGTTGTTACTTGTTAAGAACGTCCAAAACCAAGGTAATAAAATTCTTCTATGATCTCATCATGTAATCACACATTAGTTACTTTTATCGTACATATCCTTAATGGCTTGAATATAAAACAACTCGAACTTTTTCTCGGGTGTCAATGAAAATCATGTGCAAACTCTTTATTTCCTCCTGGCTCCTATACCTCTCCATATAAGCCTCTCAAATATATATTATAACCTCTTAGCCATGACCAAATTAATTTTTTAAGATATGAGCCTCTTGCGTAGATATTCGTTTAATTATTTTCTCCCATGATTTGTTGGATTTAACACAGATAAATAAAATTTATTTACCAGGATAAAGATATGCCTATAAGTACCAACATGATATGACACGATTGACAGATAATCGGGTCCCTTAAGCATATAGTCAGGGGTTCGATTATTGACTCATGTGTACGAAAGAGCATCTGTTGGAAGCAGGGGCGGAGGGAGGGGGGGACCAAGGGATGTCATGGCCCCCCTCCCCATGTTGTCATCTTATATATATATATATATAACAATTAACTCTTATAAAAAATGATTGGCTCAAATTTAATTAAAATAAGTATAATTTCAAACATTTAAATTACACTTTTTTAGAATTCTAAGATAGATACAATTGTTTACATTAAAAAAAGAAATTGATAAAAATAGACCACATATGATAATAGATGATTTTTTACTCTATGAAATGTCGTGTGTACAATTGAAGAAGTGAATGTTTTAGATATAAATCTATTTGAGTAATTTATATTATATTAAGTTATTATGAAATTTGTATCATATAATTTGTTTTTATATATTAGTTAATTTTTTATGAATTAAAGTAGTATATACTGTCAATGTAAAAAGATTTACACTGACATCCGCTAACATTTTGACATGTGTGCTTTTATTTTAATAACTATGAGAGAGAAATAACAATTACGCTGATTTGTCAAGATATCATTGGATATTTGTGTAAAAAAAATTACACTGACACTGTATAAAAATTAATTAAAATTATTTTTTATTACTATTTCATGTTATGTAAATTAGATTTTGACCCCCCTCATCGAAATTTTCTGGATTCGCCCCTGGTTGGAAGAGGTCAGTCCCTTAAATGGATTTCAGTATCTCGAGGGATTAGTATCTGGTTCCCGGCCGGAGTATAATCCGGGTTTACCCAAAAGATATGCCTATAAGTATTTTGTTATTTATATCAAATATTTCATTTGGTATTCTTTGCCCCCAAGACAGGTGGTTTCTAACTGAAATAACTACAAGCAACTTGCAGTTTCAGGTACAATGGAATCATTAAACTTTTTTAACTTTGACAACTTTGAGCATCTTCTCTTTGCTCATATATAATTTCTTTGCCTCTGTATGATAACACCAACTGGGTTCACCAAACAGGAATACCCTTCAGCCAACTCTAATTGAAACAAGTTTATGGTCATTTCTTAATGAGTTTCAGAGGACCAACTCTCAATAATTTTTTAATTAATTAAGCAATATCAATTGAATAATATAAAGGAATCTAAGTTAATGATTGAGAGCTTCTAAGGGTGCATGATATATAGACAATGGATGTTGATGCATGTGACTTTGTGGAGAGAAAGACGAAATTGGAAAGACTAAACAAATAGGAAAAAAGTCAGGCGTTATTGGTTAGTTTAGAATCATGAACTAACAGTTATAATTATTGGAGCTTTAGGAGAATAGCCAAATACAATGTATCAATCCTTATAAGGATCTGAAAGGCCAGGGAGCATGTCTGTCTTAGGTTGTACTTCTCCCTGGCCATATACATGTAATGTAACATTTGATTAATTTAATTACAACTTAATTTTGTCAATTTTGTTTACTTTTTCTGTAGATGCTGTTTCCCTTTCTGTTGAAAAACATGGCATATGAGAAGTGTGATTGATTGGAAATGGAAAAGTTAATACAATGAGTGTTTGCTAGTCCTTATACGTATACTACATAGGTAGTATTTGGAAGAGCTTATTTAAGCTCCTTTTGACTTATCTGATGACATAAGTTCTTATGCAGTGTGTTTGGCAGATCTTATAAAAGTAACTTATGTCATCCCATAAGGAGTTTTTGACTTATTTTCATAAGTCACTGGAACAAGCTTATGGAATTTTAACAAGTGCTTATGACCCCTCCGTGTTTTATCCCTTCGAATCATCTGCTACCCCTTTCTTCATAAGCTCTCATGCCATAAGGTCTTATGTGATAAGCTCTTAATTAAGTTGTTTACCCAAACACGGCCATAAACAAGCTAAACCAACCAACTAACCTGTAACTAATTATCTATAACTGCTATATCTTTGACACTTTCTCTTTGGGGGTATACTTTTTCCACATTCGGTTTTAAAAATAAATTAACTAAGAACCTCACACTATACCCGTATAAAATTAATCATCTAGTGTAACTCATTAACCATCCATCGAACTGCATTAACCATCTACTGAACTATATTAACCAAGACTTGGTACATCATTAACCAAGTTATTGATTAACGAGTTGTCTATCTACTACATGTGTACTTATTAAACAAATTTAACATTTCATTAATCATAATTTTGAATATCATTAATCGTTTGTTGAATTGATGTCTCAATTTTAATGGCCATATAACATAATTGTTTATTTAATTCCTTTTAATGAATCAAAACAAAATATTCTTATAAATGATTTCGAGTACATCACTAATTGATGATCGATGATGTATTTTACCTTGATATAAGCGTACCAATCTATGTAATGCATGGGAAACTCTATTTTCATTTTTCTCTATTGAAGATGAAGGATGCATGATCAATTCCCCCGTCCATCATATAACAACATGCATGCAGTATCATATATTTTTCACCTACATTCGCATGCCAAACATGATGTGTGTGAGTTTTATTGTTTTTTTTTTTTTTTAAATCTAATAAGTGACCAACAAAACAAAGTAACCAATGATTGTTAATTCAGATGAGCTTTTTCTATATGAATATGTATTATATATATACATTGCTCATGCGTAAAGTTACTAATTAAGGTCCCAAAACTTCATAGAGCTCACCGCTTATATTGAATATTATTTTTTTGGTAATATTATATTGAATATTTATAAACATATATAGCACCTACGTTATATGTACCATGCTAGCTTTCCATAAAGAAATTAATGGAGATAGCACCGATATATCTTTGTAGGGCAACTAAATTTGAATTAGTTCGTTTCCATCAATGTCATGCCATTAATTGCTCTTCTATTTATCCAATTTTATACATTCGTATGGTCCACGTACGCGATTTCTAAGAGGTCAAAAGACATTAGCTAAGATTTCATTTTCATGTGAGTGATCTGCAGACACACATTGTGCCATGTCGAAGATCATCAAATGAGACATCTACTAGATATATATGAAGCCGATAACTTAGAGGGTTTCCCTAGAGTGGTGAATGGCACGTGCTTATGTGAGGTGTGATGGGATCTGAAGACTTTAGAATATATTTATCAATTATATGTATTGACTTTTAATTTTAATTAAATTATACTTCTATAATTTTTTATTCACATTTAATTAATTTAATTTAAAAATTTAAAAATAGTTAGTATATATCAAAATGAATAATTAGGAATGTCAATGAAAGGAGGAAAAAAAAGCGTTTAGTTATACATAATTTCTTCTATATATCTACGTAGTTAGTTTTGAAATTAGTAAGTGCCATGGATTCCATCACATGAAGCAAATATTTGAAACACGTAAACACAAGCAAAAATTTTGCCTTGGATACCATTAACACTAATTAGGCAAGTTGAGTCATTAATATTCATCTTTCATTTATAAATTATATGTATGGGAAGGCCATGCACATGGTGTTAAGCACACTTAAGCTACATATCTACTGTTATATGCCTTTACAAATTGTGCATAATTCATTAAAGATATTATTCCAACTATTGGAAGACTGTGTTAATTTGCAAAAGAAGAATCCGATGTCATCCTCATAAAATATACATCACGTTAAAGAAGTCAACAAGTTAGCTTCTAAATATAATTAAACCCCGAACTATTTGAGAATTTTTAAGTAGGTCCTTGAACTATTTTTTTTTTTTAATTAGGTTCATGAACTTATAAAAAAAATTCAATTGGGTCCCTGAATTTATGAAAAAAGTTTGTTTTGTCCCTAGGGTAGGGTTCCATGAAGAGACCATTAAGCTAGTTAATATGGAACCTGAATTTTTCCCCAAATAAGTATTTAGGACAGGAGACCAAAACAAAACATGACCTACAACTATTTCTTCCCCATCTGAACCAACAGCTCACTCCTTCTTCAATCTTTGTTTCATGGTTGCGTACCCCTTCCCCAAATAGTGAATGAGAGTGGAGTGTTACCTGAACAACAACATGACATAGGTTGTTGATATGAGTACCCAACTTAAATGGAATCAGTGATATATTATGTTCAACTTAACGGATCACTAATAGATTTTCTACTTCAGGGACCCAATTAAAATTTTTATATAATTAGTTTAGGGATCCAATTAAAAATTTTATATAGTTAGTTTAGGGACCCAATTAAAATTTTTTTTAGTTCAGAGACCTATTTGAGAAATCTCAAATGATTTATGGACCAACTGGATGATTAAACCTAATTAATATCCATCTCAACACATTTTTTCCACTACATTTTTGACACTCATTTCACATCATCATATTTTCCCACATCTTTCATTTTTTTTATATCAAAAAATTTCAAGAATGCTGACTTGATCAGCGACAGTTAGACTAGCTAGTCATCATTGACCATGGTGACGCCGGTGATCGATCGGTAGAGTAGTGAAACCAGCAATGGATGGCGGTAGTGGCCAGAAATGGTTGATGATGATTGATAAACAATGTTGCTTACTAATGTAAGATTTGACATATATTTAGTGTAACAACTTTTTTTTGTAAAATATATTTTTTATTACCTTCTCAACTGTTGAATTATAATCATCTCTCAACTTGATTTTCATTTTTTATTTATAAGTCTCACCTTAATTATTTGTGTCAGATTATGAGAGTTAAATTGATATCAATAAAAATGTAATCGATTGTTCTTTATTCCATGTATTTCAAAGATATAATTACATTGAATTTGATGTGTATCAGTAAAGTAAAAATAATTTTGATTTAATGTTCAATTTTATAGGTATGATCAAATATATAACTTTGAATTCTACAATAATTTTGCCAAAAAATACTCAATAAAAAGTTAATTAATAGTATAAGAGTGATTTTGATTTCCAATATATAGTGGGAACAATTTTAAGAATATATAAATAATAAATATCGTCCATACAACCACACATGCATGGATATATATGAACAATATTAGAGAGAGAGAGAGAGAGAGATTGTACACTTGAGACTTTAGAAAAAATCAATTAAATTATTTTTTCTACCATTTAATAGTCAGGAGAAACCATGTTTGAAAACTCGGGACACTACATTTTACCGTTTGCGTTGGAATTAATCCAAACCAAACAGGCTATAAGTTATAATCGAGTTAGAAAAAACCAATAAATTGTCCCTTTTTTTTAAAAAAGTTTGTAAAAGAATAACTTTTTTCAAGATAAATTGTTACTTTTTTTAAAGAAAGTTAATAATTTATTTTCAAGGTATTTTGTTCAAACATAAATTCTTCGCATTATGTTTTAGCTTAAAGATTGGAATGTCAAGCTAAATGTAAACATTTTATATTTGATTAATGTTTTCCTGTAAGTATTATTGTTATGTGACTGTTGTAACGATTGTCTTGATTATACATTAATCAATTTAATAAGTTCTTCCGAAGATACTTTGCTCAAGTATGAACTTCTTCACGCTGTAAGTATTGGAATTGGAATGAAAAGCTAAACGTATATGTTTTGTCTTTGCTTGAAGGTATCAATATAAGTACCAGATATTGTTCATAACAATTGTCTTATCTAAGATTGAATATCAAATCTCTTTTTATAATATTGTAACTCGTTTGTCATGATCACCTCATTAACTTGGTTGGAAAGCTCAATATATGTATATGAATTAGTTTACTTACTTGGAAACATTACTTCTTTCCCATAAACTTAAAACTCATATATAACAATATTATTGAACTTGACTCCTCTAATCTAAAGTTAGAATCTCTGAAGTAAGAGAAAGTAAGGGTGTATATACCCTTGAATCATTTTGAGTGCAGTAAAACCTCTATGCATTTATCAAATTAAGGGTAGATGTATCCTTACTTTCTTACTTTAAATGAGGCAAATTTAATATTATTAATATCTAATAAAAACAATAAGGGTTTTTATATGCAATTTTGCACCGGTTAAGGATTTTAAAAGAGTAAATTTGTATTGAAACTTGTGTATTTTATACATTCAAAATTGAAATGCTTAGTGTTTGTTTGGTTTGCCAAATCCGCTAGCGTATAGCGGATGGAAAAGTAGCTCCGTTTGGTAACCATTTTTAAAATTAGTGTATAGCGTTTTTTCACTAGCGTATAGCGTTTTTTCCAAACACTACTTGAAATAGCGTTTGAGCTTATAGCGTATAGCTTATCATTTTTTCTTCCATTTTTATCATTACTATCTTAATTAAATTCCTCACTTATCCTTAGCCAATAAAATAAAATATTAATCATTAACATAGTATACAAATAAGAATTAATTTCACCATTTAGATTTATATTTAAGATAAAAAAAATAGTAAATATATTTTTATCTATAAAGAATAAAATTTATATCAGAATCATATCAATATATAATTTTTATTATTATTCCATTTTATTTATTAAAATTAATTAAAACTAAATTAATATTAAAATTAAAAATTTTAATTTTAATTTTTGAAATGATAAATAAATTAAAGTGTTGAAAGAGATAATTATTTTAAAATAAATAATATTTATATATATAATTTAAATATAAAAAATGCAAATATATCCTTTTATGTCATTTTACATTTATTAGCTAGTCCAACCGCTAGTTTTACCAAACACTTCAAATCCAATCAGCTAGCTAATCCGCTACCCGCTATCAGCTAGCTTATCCGCTATCCGCTAGTTTTTACCAAACAGAGCCTTAGTTTTCCAATAGATAGTTACTACTTTTGGGTTTCTTAACATGTGCAAAGTTGCACATGATAAAAAAAAAACCCTTATTAATATAATAGAGAGATTGTATACGTGTAAATAAATACTCCCTCCAGTCCTTAATATAAGAAACAAAATCCTAAAACACACAGACCAAGGAAATGCATTGAAATGAGCTAATTGTAATTAATATTCATATAAATTTTCAAAAATACCCATTTCTAATTAATGAACAAACTCACTTATATGGAAAGTCGATATATCTCATAAATATAAATCCTATTATAAATGAGGGTAATATTGAAAATTAACATTTAATATGTGTGAAAAATTGATGCATGTTTCTTATATTTTGGAACAAAAAAAAAGTACCCACTAGTTTCTTATATTAAGGACCGGAGGCAGTAGCATAAAGAAGGGTATTATGACAGTGCCCTAAGGATACTGGTTAAGGATTCCTACGAAGTTATATTTTCAATATTGAAAAGTGAGAGATAACACTTCTCAAAAATTTGAAACCATCACTTCTAATAGATTTTTTTTTCCTTAACCATTACCTTTAAATCACTTGTTTGCATTCTCTATTCATATTCTCGTCAATTTTGGAGGGGATCAGATTCCCTAAATAAAATGGAGTTGACTAGAGTGATCTGCTAGCAAGAGAAATAGCAAGGGAACATCACCCATCCCTTCTTCATTATTGCTTTCTGTTGAATTTTAACCCTTTCAATTCTTAAATTTAACATTTCATCACATTAAAGAAGAGCAGTTGGATCTCTCTTATCACGAGGGAGGGGGAGGTTCATAATTTTGATGCAGCCTCCATTATCAGCACAAAATTATATAAGATCTTGCTAATTAGTGTTATAAGGACCTTATCAAAAAATTAATATATAAATTTTTTTAATAAAAAATCACAATTTTTAAATTCTCTGTGTATAATCATTTTTTAATAAAAATTTTATTTTTATTTTATACTAACTAATACTTTTAATGCACTAGTTAACATTTTGCCAATAATATAAGGAAGGTGAAGCCCATTATTAATTAATGAACTATATATATTATATATTAGGAAATGGGGAAAAACATGGAGTAATAAATAGTGTAGGCGACGATGTAGGGCCAATGTTGACCACGTGGCAGACAGCATCACTAACCCCTTCCCCCTAAGTAGGTCCCACCCCTTAAGAGCATTTTTTTTTTTTTTTTTCATGCAGACCTCTAACTCTTAAGAGCTTAAACACATATATATTACGAGTAAGGATTTGGTGACTTTGGAAAATGATGACTTTGATAACTTTAGGCAAAAATAAGATGAGAGAGTTAGGAAAAAATGGAGAGAAAAAATGATAGAGAAAATAAGAGATGAGAGAGATAAAGAGAAAGGTATCAAAAACACCAAAATTAAAGGTACTAAATCCATTTTCATATATTACCCCACCATCATATCACATGGGACCATACTCGGCACCCAGTTTCCTCGTTCACGTTCCATATTTACCTGAGTCACAATCTAACAATATTTAATCACAACATGGATTTTAATAGTTGATGCGCAGTTACAACTAAAGAAATAAATAAATAAATAAATAAATAAATACTCTATCGGATCCATAATATAAGAAATAAAACCCTAAAACACACAGATCAAATAAATGTATTGGAATGAATTAATTGTAATTAATACATATATAAATTTTCAAAAACACCTCTTCTAATTTTAATTAATATTCTAATGGCCTATAATTAATGACAGTAATTAATAAGGACAATATTAAAAATTAGTATTTAATATGTGTGAAAATTGATACACGCTTCTTATATTTTAGACAAAAAAGGACCTATTTATTTTTTATATCGTGGACCGGAGGGAGTATCTTCAATATTGTTAGGATAGAATAAGAGAGGCTTTTGTGTTCTGGTTACAAGTTAGAAATGGTTTTGTTCAACAACATAAATAAAACTAATACCTTTATGTTGATTTTGCTTAAACTTTACAAATTAAATTATATGTAACAGATGGTTTGGGTTATTAAAAAAAATTACTGTTATTAAGTCTTCAAGTATCTCATAATATCACAAGTCTTAGATAAATGTTAAAGCTACTCCAACAGGGATACCAACTCCCGGCCTTACATGCTCTAGCTAGCTTCTAATACTGTAACTAATTTTGTAGAACTTCATGCATATCGATAGTATCAGTATGCAACCTACAACACATTCCCTGTTTCCTGGTAACAAAGTCTTGGTTTGCAAAATGGCCTGCACCTAGCTAGCACTAGTAACAAGAAACCATCAAAATGAAAAACATTATCAACATTTAATTTTTACAAGTTTTTCACTATCTACTTCCTTAAGGGTGCCCGTCACTGTTTTAAAATGCGCACCACGTTGCATAATATGATCGTAACATCCATCACAAATGTATAAGACTACAACAACCACAACGCGATCACTTATAATGGTAATCACAATTTAAAATGTTAGAACCATTTAAAAGCCTCCTTACTCACTACCTTCTTTTATTTGTAAACTCTTGTATAACTGTCACTGAGGCACCCAGTGATCCATGTTAGAAATAAAAACAAACTAAGCCATCAATCTTTTTCCCAAACAATAATGATATTTTGACAATCGATTCCGATAACAATACGAGATACCGTATTATTTTGTCCCTCCCATCTTAGCGAGCCTGATGAAACAAACCATTACGATATGTTTATAACTATTACGTGTCCAAATATCATAACTTTTGTCATCCAACCCAGCTGTTTGTTCCTCCCATCTATTAATAACTCAACACCATCATTTTTCTCTCTCACAAGTCACACCCCCACCCTCCATCAATACATTTATTTCCATAAATAAATGCAATAATTAAATAATAATTGAAACTTCGATTATTAAATGTTAGAACATGATGAAAACCCCAGTTTGGTCAACCTAACCGCTGCATGCATCTGTCCACTGTCCATGTCCCCCTCTATTCCTCTTGCTCTATTAGGGTCAACTACTCAACTTCATGAATCTTGGGACCCACCTCTCTTCCCATATTCTTATATATACACAAAAAAAAAAAAAACCATAACACATTACACACCAACGTAAATGTCTCTCATTACCAATAACATCATAGTCCAGTTCATAGTTCATAGTACATAGTACATATTACATAACAACCTTAGTTCATCACTCGATCACCATGGAAGAACACACATTCTTCGACTCAGACCTCGATCTCAGCTTCACCAGCACCACCACCACCACCGACCGCACCTTCGCCTCCTCCAGCGCCCGCACAAGCTTAGCACGCAGCAGTCTAACCCTCAGCTTCAACGACCGCCTCTCCGCCTCCTCCGCCGCCGTCACCCGCCGACCCCATCGCAGCTCCGATCCCAATTGGTCCGCCATCAAGGCCGCCACCACGCTCTCCTCCGACGGCCGCCTCCACCTCCGACACCTCAAGCTCCTCCGCCACCTCGGCACCGGCAACCTCGGCCGTGTCTTCCTCTGCCGCCTCCGCGATTACGACGGCGCAAATTTCGCTCTCAAGGTGGTCGACAAGGACCAACTCAGCGCCAAGAAACTCTCCCACGTGGAAACCGAAGCGGAGATACTACACGCGCTTGACCACCCTTTCCTCCCCACGCTCTACGCTCGGATCGATGTTTCCCACTACACGTGCCTCCTCATTGACTACTGCCCCGGTGGCGACCTCCACTCCCTCCTCCGTAAGCAGCCCGGAAACCGGCTCCCCGTCGAGGCGGTCCGCTTCTTCGCTGCAGAGGTTCTCGTTGCCCTCGAGTACCTTCACGCGCTTGGTATTGTCTATCGCGACCTAAAACCGGAGAATGTTTTATTACGCGAGGATGGCCACATCATGCTTTCCGATTTCGACTTGTGTTTTAAGGCTGATGTGGCACCCACATTCGAGTATCGGGTCCACTCGCGTAAGATGAGACCTAAAGGTAGTTGTTTTCATTGCGAATCTAGATCTTCGGAACAAATGGTCGTGGCAGAGTTTGTGGCAGAGCCCACGACCGCATTTTCACGGTCGTGTGTTGGGACCCATGAGTACTTGGCACCCGAGCTTGTCTCGGGTAACGGTCATGGTAACGGCGTGGATTGGTGGGCTTTTGGGGTGTTTGTTTATGAATTATTATATGGAACGACACCGTTTAAGGGGTATAGTAAGGAGAGTACCTTGCGAAATATAGCATCGAGTAAAGACATTAAGTTCCATGTGGTAGATAGAGAAGAAGCAGGGATGGCAGAGGCAAGGGATTTGATAGAGAAGCTTTTGGTGAAGGACCCTACAAGGAGGCTAGGGTGTGTTATGGGTGCCACCGATGTTAAACAACACCCCTTTTTTTATGGGATCAAGTGGCCCTTGATTAGGACCTATAGGCCACCGGAAGTGAGGGGGCTCTTGAGGAAGAGTAGATCACAAATTAGTCATATGACTCATAAGAAGAGGAGGTGGTGGTGGAAGGGGCTTGAGTATGTCATAAGGAAGAAGGGAGCAAAGTATAATTTGATTTCCTACAATAGTAATAGTAATTATTACCAATATGTTAAGGTTAGGTAATGGGCATCAATTCTGTTTACATTCTGAATGGAGTTTGTAGACAATATGGAACATAGGATAGTGTGACCATAGTTTTCGATTTTGGGTGTGTAAGTATTTCATGATACAGAACATTGTTGTATATGAATCACAATGATACACATACCGAGTTCATCTCTTTAGCTCGGTTTTCCTTTTAAATAATTTCTTGTTTCAGTATAGCTACTGGTGTTTGTGATTACATGAGTCATTGAAAAATTGTTACACCTAATTAAGTAAAGAAAGTTTTGAAAAGTACCAAATTTTCTTTTGCAAAAGTTGTATCAACTTACATGTCTTACAATTAAAATTGGAAACTTGGTGTAAGAATGACAATATATAAAGAGTTTAATTGATATGCACTGTCAGTAAAGTTTTTTACACTGTCAACCAATCACAACTCATGTTATACATGACTTTTAAGGTGATTTAGATAAGAATCAAAGATTTTCAATGACGTGACGATTTATTATTGGTTGACAGTGTAAAAAAATATTTACACTAATAGTGTATACCAGTTAAACTCATATATAAACTAGGAGAAAATATGATGAAATTGCTTGAGTAATTTGATACTCAATCCTTTGTATTTATATAATTATATACATCAAGTAATAAATACATGTTACAGTTTAAGGTTAATAATTGGGAGTTATTTTCTAGATTCTAACTTCCTATTATACTTGTCCAAAAAAAAAATTTCCTATTATAGAGTTGATCACAATGTACAGTAATCAGCTCATGAGTGGGTTCGTCAAAAAAAAAAAAAAAAAGCTTATGAGTGGGCTATGTATTATATGTATTAATTTTGTCCTCTCAAGTTGGAGTATACACATCATATGCACCAAATTTGTTACAAATAAAGTTAGTCTAGTTAGTAATTTCCTTGTTGAAATTCAAATACCCTAATCGGTTATAACTTAATTCTTACAAGTTTATCATTTACCAATTACCATTCTCAATTTATTTAAAAATCCATGACCCAACTAATCAATTCTATGATGAAGATATAGTACTCAGTCATCTTAAAAAGTCTTTCAATCCAACTGACTCTTGCTCAAATTGATATGAGTCTAAAAAACAACTTTTTAAATTTTTAATTATTTTTTCGGTAGCCTTAGTCAAAAAAAAAAATTTGTTAGCCAATACTATTTATATCTCCAACTCGTAACGATACTTAAGCTGACTCAATAATTAAACAATAATTATTAGTTTTTTTGTTTACAAAAAAAAAAAATCAATACAAAACAAAAGCATGAAATGGGTTTGTTACCTTCTATGTAATCAATTTGCAATAACATGAAACGGAGAAACAATAGGAAGACGAAAACTTTAGGACAAACCATAATAAGCTCATTATGAAAGCTAGGCTTGCAATTTCTTGTTACAAGTTCTGCCATGATGACTAAAAATTAATATATTCCTTATAAGTGACCAATTAGGCCAGAAAAATATTTTCAAACTGTATAAGAATAGTCCTATGTGAACATTACAGTGGCGGATCTAAAGTTTTGGGGATGGCAATTGTTAGAATATTTTCTAATTTGGGCCAGCACTGATTGATGTTTGGGCCTGACTATTAACACCTTGCTTATTACTCTCCACACCTTGCAACACATTTTTAACTCCCCCCACCACCCCCCAAAAAAAAAAAAAAAAAAAAAAACCTTACCCTTTGTTCCTTCCCCTTCCCCCACAACCCATCCTGAAAAGACGCTCTCCTGCACAGCTCCCACTTCCGCCTCCACCCCTCAACTTTCTTCCTCTTCCTTCCTGCTTCCACTCACCGGCGGCATTAGCCTCCTGCACACCTCACCTCCGTCAAGCTTTTTGGCAATCTCGGGGTCATCTGGTTAGTTTTTTACAACCTCCTCTCTCCTTTTTTTCTCCCTAAAAAAATCGCTAGTTTCCGGATTTCTGTTTCCGATAGGCTCCAAAATTCGTATTCCGAACGTGTAATGTAGCAGGATTCGTCCGGAATTTGCGATCCGTAGGAGGAAGAAGTTGATTTTGCGTAGATCCAGATTTCGTTTTTCGGATCTTACCAGATTTCATCTTCCGGAGATTACCGGAGTTTGTTTTCCGGAGCTTACCGGAATCCACTTTTCGAACACATTACATATGGGGCAACACATTTCACTCTCTGAACTTTTGGGGCTGGTTGTCTCCTGGTTTGTTCTCTCCTTGGTTCCCCTTCTCTCTGGCATCAGTGAGTCCATCCATGTCAGGTTTAAGCTATTTTGTGGCAAATATAATGTGTAGGTCATGGCACCAACATTGTTAATCACTTTGTGTCAAAATCGATGTCTAAAATAGCTTTACAATCCCAATTCATTTCACTCCCCAAAGTTGCACCTCATGTGACATGAATGCTAATCTGCGCAGGTCATGCAAGGCACACTAGCATAGTTACATGTGACATGATGTGGCAATGGTGGTGTAGATGGTAGAGGGGGTGACAAAGGTGTGAAGAGGTATGATGAGTGTTTTCAGGCGTGGGGTTGGGTGTGAACTCAAAGAACTGTGTCATATATTGAAGTGAGGGACAAGGGTATTTTGAGGGGAAAAAAATTTAAAAAAAATGTTGCAAGGCATAGGGAGCAATAAGCAATGTGTTAATAACAGGCCCCTTGATGTTTTGGATATTAATGGTCGATCCATTTAGGAAAATGGATAGGTCAATACCCTTCAAAAATTACATTTATTTTTGGGCCTATTATTACACCTTATTGGACTGATGTATCACACATTTATTAGTTTCGGCCCGTGATGGGAAGGCTAACAAAGTTGACATCATCACAAATATTGACTAGGTCCTCTTTTCACTCTTAATTGCAGGAATTTATTTTTGGACTAAACTTAGGTACAGTGTCATAACTGTTCCTACTGTTCTAGACACGAAAAACACAATTATTTTCATTAACAGGTGCAACAATTATGTACCGCTTGAGACAATTTGTAACAATTATGGTGTATTTTCATTGAGGAACAATAGGAACAAGGGGTAAGGTGCTATTTCTAGGTTTTTTTTTCTTTATTTTTCTATTGAGAGTCGCATAACGACTGGGAAGATAGAGAGAGAGGCCTAGTTTCCAAAAATGATCACTTAATACAATCTTGACTAAGACATTAACCCAATTTAATTAATCTTCCAACATAATAGTGTTATGTGATATAGTATATCATTCAATTCTTATAGCAATAGCTCCCTCGGTCCTCAAGAATTAAGATTCATCAATGGTCAATATATAATTAAGTTGCTTGTCAAGGTCAAGGACACTAATGGGCAACAAGCTTTCATCTTAAATATTTCAGCTGGTGCTAAGGAACCTTGAAGCTTATATTTGAATTCCACAAGTCCCATACAATCTCATCTAAACTCTAAATCCCATTGTTGCAGTAAGCACAAAGCACCTTTATATACTCAAATATGAAGTAGATGATCACAGTATGGGAAAATCGTTTGCAAAATTGAAGAAAGCCATACATTCATCTGCATTTAAGGTAATTGAAGACAATGATTTTTGAATAAGTTATGGGATTTGGAAACGATTATGGATATGTTTAGTAGAACGTTCGCAGTGTTGAACATAGGTTGGCAGTGCTACATATATGATAAATTTTACATCAAATATTATGAAAGAAGGTTTTTCATTCCATTGGAGACGTTTGTAATGCAAAAGCAAACTCACTTTATAAGATGTAAGCTAAGTGACCACTCTCTTCTGTATTTTGTTTCTTTAGTAACACTTGCTCTCTGATAGGGATGTTCATAAGATGGATTAGGATGAGTCTAACTAAACCCGAACCCGACTTTTTTTTTAGAGGATCATTTGCTCAGCCTGAAATAGACCCGAATATTACTTGAGAATGTTCGAAATGGAACCGACACTAGTGGAAAATATGCAATAAATGAGAAGGGTACACGTCTGTTAACCAAAAATGAGACGTAACAAAGGAGGCAGTGGCAGGACCGTAATTATCAGGTTCACTTAAATCATTTTTAACGTTAATTGTTTAAACAACTGACGTTAAAAGTGTATATTTTACGTTAGTTATTAAAACAACTGACGTAAAAGGTGACTTAGTTGTTTTAAACCGGCCCAACCAATTCACAAAGTGTTCACAGCCTTCACTTCAGAAACCCTATCCTAATAACATTAACACTCTCACTCTCATTTCATTCAAGTTTCACCCTTCACTTTCGAAACCCTAGCGCAGCCGTAGCAGCGCCTCTCTCCGCCTCCCTCTTTCGTTCCTTCTCTTCCTAATCCTCCATGATTCAAATCTCAAACCTTATTCCTTTCATTATGAAACCCTCAAGTCTCTTTCTTAGCCTCTCCGCCCCTTCCTCAATGTCTCGTTCCCGACCCTCTATCTCTGCTCCACCATCGTTGACGACCAAAGACTGGCAGCTTCGAAGGCTTATTTCCTCTCTCGCAGAGAGACCTAGAGGCAGAGTATAGGACGAACGCAGAGCTCTCAATTCTCTTCGCCCTTTTAGATCTGTGTTTGCTGTCATCTCACCACCTTGAAGCCATCGACTATGGCTCCTCTATTCAGCGCTCCGCCTCTGGAACCGGCGCGCAAAGAAGTGACCAGATCTGCAAAAAAGAAGATTGCGAACAAAGGGGCCAGATCTGCGAGCGAAAGGGTCAGATCTTCGAAAGTAAGCCTCAATACTAGCTGGAGGTTTGACAAAAACGGTGGCAAAGCGATTTGGTAGGCGACTTCGCTGACTTTTTTAAGGATTTGGTAAGGTCCAATGAATCTCGGAGTAAGTTTCCTCGCCTTCATCACTCTACCAACCCCAGTCGTCGGAGTAACTCTCAAGAATACATGATCGCCTTCCTGGAATTCGACCGCCTTCCTCCTTTTGTCATGGTAGCTCTTTTGCCTACTCTGTGCAACTCTCATCTTTTCCTGAACAAACCTGATCTTTTCTGTTGTTTCCTGGACTATCTCTGGCCCTAGAACCATACTGTCACTAGGTTCACTCCAACACAAAGGTGTCCTACATCTCCTCCCACACAGAGCCTCATAAGGTGTCATCCCAATGCTGGAATGGAAGCTGTTGTTGTAGGTGAACTCTATCAGGGGAAAAAACTTGTCCTAACTACCAGACTGCTCTAGCACACAAGCCCTCAACAAGTCCTCTAAGGATTGAATGGTCCTCTCAGACTGTCCATCAGTCTGTGGGTGGTAAGCTGAACAAAGCCTAAGCTTTGTCCCTAAAGCCTCTTGCAAACTATTCCAAAACCTAGAGGTAAACCTCGGGTCTCTATCTGATACTATGCTAGAGGGTATACCATGAAGCCTAACTATCTCTTTGATGTACAGCTTAGCCAACTTCTCTAAAGGATACTCCATGTTCATAGGGATGAAATGGGCAGACTTAGTCAATCTATCCACAACAACCCATATAGCCCCAATACTAGCTGGAGTCCTAGGGAGTGCAGACACAAAATCGATGGAGATGCTATCCCATTTCCATTCTGGGACACTCAAATGTTACAACTTACCTGAAGGCCTTTGGTGTTCTAGCTTGGCCTTCTGACAAACTAGGCACGCATACACGAACTCAGCCACATCCTTTTTCATCCTAGGCCACCAAAATATCCTCTTAAGATCCTGATACATTTTAGTGGCACCTGGGTGCACACTCAGTCCACTCCTATGTCCTTCTTCAAGGATCAACTTTCTAAGCTTCGGGATGTTTGGTACAAAAACTCTATCTTTAAACCTCAAGACATCATCACTGTCATCCTTAAAACTAAGGTCTCTATACCTTGAGCAAGCAACTCTCGCTGGTCTAAGAGAAACTTGTCTAACTTCTGACCCTCCCTAATCTGGTCCATTAAGTTGTTGGTAACCTTCAAGGTTCCAAGCCTAATACTCTTAAGGGTAAACTCACAAGCTAGACTAAGGTCTCTAAACTCCTCAATCAGATCCATCTCCCTAACCATCAAAGCGGAGACATGCAGGGTTTTCCTATTTAAGGCATCGGCCACCACATTGGCCTTTCCTGGATGATAGGTCAGCTCGAAATCATAATCCTTTAAGAACTCCATCCATCTACGCTGCCTCATATTCAGCTCCTTCTGATTATGAAGATATTTCAAACTCTTATGATCACTAAAGACCTCAAATCTCGCTCTATACAGGTAATGCCTCTAGATCTTTAAGGCAAATACCACAGCTCCTAGCTCTAGGTCATGGGTGGGGTAGTTCTTCTCATGATTTTTCAACTGCTTAGAAGCGTAAGCAACTACCTTACCATTCTGCATCAACACACCACCTAAAACTTGCTTAGAAGCATCGCAGTAAACTATGAAAGGTTCACTAGGATCTGGCAAAACTAACACTGGTGCTGTTGTCAACTATTCTTAAGGGTTTGGAAACTCTCTTCACACTTAGAGTCCCACACAAACAACTGTCCTTTCTTGGTGAGACAGGTTAAGGGTAAAGCTATCTTAGAGAAACCTTCTATGAACCGCCTATAATACCCGGCTAACCCCAAGAAACTCCTAATCTCGGTTATAGACTTCGGCGCTTCCTACTGGAGCACCGTCTCTACCTTAGCTGGGTCCACTGCTATGCCACCCTTAGAGATGACATGTCCTAAGAAGCTCACTTCCTCTAACCAGAACTCACACTTAGACAACTTAGCGTACAGCTGCTTTTCCTTAAGGGTCTACAAGACAACCCTTAAGTGTTCCTCATGTTCCTCCTTGCTCTTGGAGTACACTAAGATGTCATCTATGAACACCACCATAAACTTATCCAAATAAGGGTGAAAGGTCTTGTTCATGTAGTCCATGAACACCGCAGGAACATTGGTCACGCTAAAGGGCATAACCAAGTACTCGTAGTGACCAGATCGCGTCTTGAACACTCTCTTCGGGATGTCCTCAGACTTAACCCGAATCTGATGGTACCCTGACCTCAAATCTATCTTAGAAAAGACGCAAGCGCCCATCAACTGGTCCATAAGATCATCAATCCTAGGGAGGGGATATCGATTCTTTATGGTCACCTTGTTGAGCTGCCGATAGTCGACACACAACCTCACACTACCATCTTTCTTCTTCACCAACAACACAGGTGCTCCCCACGGAGACACACTCGGCCTAATGAACTGCTTCTTCATCAGATCCTCCAACTGTTCCTTCAACTTAGCTAATTCTAGAGGAGACATTCTAAAGGGTGCTATGGAGATTGGCCCGGTGCCAAGCACTAAGTCTATGGTAAACTCAACATCTCTCTCTGGGGATAAGTTATAAACATCCCTCGGAAACACCTCAGGAAATTCCCGCACAACAGGCAAGCTGACGACATCAGGAGGGCTGCTCTCTACTTCCAGGGAAGCTATCATCATGTACACTTGGGCTCCGTCTTTCATCGAAGCTTGAACTAGGCTGGCATAGAGAAGGTCCGGATTCTTAGACTCCGTTGGAGTTCCAAAAATCAGGGTTTTATCAAAACAATTCAAAAGGACATGGTTAGAAGATAACCAGTCCATGCCAAGAATAATATCAAGGTCTTTTAGAGGTAAGCATACAAGATCAGCAACAAAGGTTTTATCATTTATGGCTATATGACAGTTCTTGCATGCATAAGAAGTGGAAACAGGTTTATTTGTGGGTGTGGACACAAGCAAATCAAACTCAAGAAAGGTAACAGGCAACTTAAGACTCTTGACCCTATCATGCTATATAAACGAGTGAGTAGCACCCGAATCATACATTACAATTAATTGAGTCCCATCAATAAAACATGTACCTTGGATCAAGTCATCAGACTCGGAGACTTCAGCTCCACTAAGCGTGAAGACTCTTCCAGTGGTCTTCAGTCTGTTGGCTTGTGGCCTCTGATTCTTGCTGGAGCTGGGAGGCTCGGCCTTAGCTCCTTCACACTCCTAGCTGATATGTCCTAGCTTGCCACATCTGAAGCAGATAACCTGTGTTTCCTTGCACTGAGACGAGTAGTGATCCGCAGTACCACACTTGCCACACCTCATAGGTCTAGAGGCATTAGAGAACCCACCCCTAAACTTATCCTGCTGAAACTGTGGCTTCTTGCCACTTTGCTTGAAATCCTTGCCTGTCGGAGCATACTGCTGCTTACTCTTGTCTTTCTGATTAGTCCTCTTGCCACTCTGACTATCCGATCCCTTGGAACTAGCAATTCTGAACTGACTGGTATCCTCATAGATTCTGCACTTGTTGACCAGAATTGGAAAGATCCTGATCTCTTGATAGCTGATGGCCTGCTTGAT
The DNA here is from genome assembly GCA_035048595.1 of Echinosophora koreensis. Taxonomy (NCBI): domain Eukaryota; kingdom Viridiplantae; phylum Streptophyta; class Magnoliopsida; order Fabales; family Fabaceae; genus Echinosophora; species Echinosophora koreensis. Next base: position 3,914,170 of record JAPCYP010000037.1, on the reverse strand, counting down.
CTCAGGTCGGAGTCCAGCCTCAAACTAGACACACTTGCAGCGGTCATCGGTCTCATGCTGATATGGAGTGTAATACCTAGCCAGCTCCTCAAACTTGGCCGCATAGTCACCAACTGACAACGACCCTTGCCTCAAAGACAAGAACTCCATCTTTTTCTTGTCCTTGATATCCGCCGGGAAGTACTTCATAAGGAATCTCTGCCTGAAAACAGTCCATGTAACTGTTGTGCCCTCAGCTTGCATCCGCTGTCTACAGTTGTCTTACCAATGCTCAGCCTCCTCAATCAACATGAAAGTAGCAAAGATGAGCTTCTGCTGATCGTTGCAATCCATTGCACGGAAGATCTTCTCTATCTCCCACAGTCATAACAGTGCTCCCTCCGGATCATAAGCTCCCTTGAAGGAGGGAGGGTTGTTCCTCTGGAACTTGTCCAAACCTTGGAACTCAACTGGCCCACCATTGTTGTTATGGTTGACCTGTCCGATAGCATTAGCCAAAGTGCCAATGCGTCCGCAATCGCCTGATCGTTGCGTCCTCAACCGGCCCTTAGTTCCTGTACATACCCAAAACAACTCTTAATAAGACTTATACGGCATGGAGATAGGAAGCGAGGTAAACAACCAGCATAGAGCATCATAGGCATACATACATCACATATATATATATATAAACTCATCACACATCAACATCATCATCAGTATATTATGCAGTGCAATGCAACACTACTCCAACTTTGCATGTGGATCCAAACTAACTCAGGATGAACGACTTTGGAGTTACATATCTGTATTGGCCATAGAAGCACCAACATCGACAGTTCACCAAACCTTGGGTGAACCCCATGGATAGCCAACGCATCAAACCGTGGATGCCTCATCACGGGGGGTCGCGGTCACCAAACCATCAAGTGACCTACCGTGGATGGCCAGATCACCGTACTCTCGGGCGATCTCCCCTATGTCGAACCTCCCCCATCAACAACTCCAATGCTCTATGCAAATGGCACAACAACAAACAATCTCAACCGCCTCCTTGCTCGGGTCATGAAGCTCCCAAGACTTTCAACATCAACGTCAACGTAACCTTAGACCCAAACCGTGGGGTCAAGACTCCCTTGGCCAAAAAGCACCAAGGTTCAACACATCAACACCTGGACCAATAAGCATCGAGGTCACTTTGGCTAATAAGCACCAAAGCTATCAACGTGCGGTAATCCAACGGATACCGGCTTAATCATCTCAACGTCTCACCATCTCATTCCATTTAATCATCTTCATTAATTATTGACCGAGTTATCTAATCCATAACATTGAATAGTTGTATCATCTATCATTATTGGGGAAATGGGGTTTGAAACCCCTTAAAGTCCTTTAATTCTGTTTCTGTCCAGGAAGGGTTAGCATGGTCCTGCTTAAACCCCAGCACGGGCGTGCTGCCGCTTAAGTGGAGCACGGTCGTGCTTCCTATTTGGCATGGTCGTGCTCAGTTGCACGGTCGTGCTCCTCTGCTGTACGGCCATGTTTAATGCGCAGCCATTTTCCAGAATTCAAACTGAGAGCACGGGCGTGCTCCCTGTTCAGCACGGTCGTGCTTAATGCACGACAGTACTGTTCTGGGCAGAGTCTCAAGTCAGATTCTTAACCAATTTTCCTAGATTAAAACTCTAAGGTTCTAAGTCATTTTAAGAGCTTAATCAATTAAGTATTTTATCAACGTAGCCATCTTCATCAAAATCAATTATTAACATCAAACATTCAACCAACATCATACCAACAATAATTATCCTCATAGCATCATAAACATGGTATGACCAACATGAACATAAAATGCATATTATGAACATATAAACCAGAAACAACAATTTATCATAGTATAATTATATATCATACATAGCCTAAAAACCAAACAGATCATGTTATCAACGAACAACCAATTTAGCATATTAAATCACACATTCATTTATAACAAATCGGGGTCATGAGAACCCCTTTACCTTGCACTACCCCCACTGCCTAATGAATACACTACCATTCTCCACATAACTGGATTGAAGGTAACTCTAACAACAGTCCTAACAACAACTGGTTCCTTCCCTTCGAGCTGCTCAAAACTAATCCAAGCCTTGGAACAATCATAAACACAAACTATCAGTTCCCGATTCAAAATCATGAAAAGGAAAACATAAGGGAGAGAAACCTTACCTTTAAAACTGACACAGATAGACCAAGCTTCCCAAAAGGTTTCCAAAACTCCACTGTAGCAATGGATAAAGATGAATTAGGGAGAAAAGCACAGGTAGCCGCAATATGGTGGCTGTTGCTACTAAAAATTGGGTTTCACGTAAATTGGCTGAACTTGAGCACGGTTGTGCTGGACTTAGCGTCAGCGAGACACGGTCCACACATTGAGCACGAGCGTGCTCACTGTTAAGCACAGGCGTGCTCAACTTAAAATCAGAAACACACTTCTGACTTTAAGCACGGGCGTGCTCATGTACCAGAAAGGGACTTTTAAGCCAAAAATCTCACTAAGCCCTCAACCAACAATCCCAACTTAACAAAACAAGCTTAAGGAAAGCACTTAACAAAAAGCGGGGTGTTACAAAAGAAACTAAAACTAAGATATATTTTATGACAGAACCAAGAGGGGGTGAATTGGTTCAGAGAAATTCAATAGCAGAAATTTTAAAAGATAAAACCAAACAAGTGCAAAAATACCTGAAGATAAAGTGGAAAAGGTTGAGAAGAGTGCACAAACATATATATATTTATGCTGGTTTAGTCACAATGTGTGACCTAAGTTCAGTCCTCAAGCAATTGCCCAAGATTTTCTTCTCTTGTCAATAGGGGTGGGAATAGGCCAGGCCAGGCCAGGCTTTGAGTTAAATAGGCCTGGCCTATTTGAAATATACATGGCCTAAGCCTGGCCTATTACCTGAAGTAGGCCATTTTTTAAGGCCTGGCCTGGCCTTTTTAGAAGCCTGACCTGGCCTGAAAGCCTATTTAAAAGCCTATTTCACCTTAAGACCTTTAAATAGGCCAATAGATAGGCCTATTCCACCATAGTCTCTGCCAATACATCCTAGAATCAACCATCAAATGAGAAAATATTTAACTCATTGGCAAAGATAACAGTGGCAGACAAACATAATAGTGACAATAAATAATATAGAAACAACATTGTCTCCTGATAACATTCTCTTTTACTAAAAGGAAATACCCAAATATCCACAACACACAATGCTCTCATTCAATATGTATGACATTGTTTCAAAGAATATAGATACAACTGATGTCTTCTTGGTGTCAGATTGCATGAGACAAACAATATAAAATCAATGAAAAGCATAATTATAAATTAGCTACAATACATAAACCACAAGTTCACAATTAGCTACAAATTGTTGAATAAACTAATTCACAATTTTGTTAACAAGAGTTCTGGTTTTGTCACTGTATAAGTGCATAGGACATGCAAAAAAGTTATCCGTCACTCAATAAATAACCCGCAAGTTCAAATGTACATTGAACTAAGTATACATGACTTATAATTATGTAATAGCTGCGAGTGGTATGCTCTCTTATCAGACTTCAAATTAAATGTCTTTCATGGTTAACAATCATGACTAGATGATGATAACCAGAACAAAGTAAAACACCCTTGACCAGCAAACCATAGAAAATTTGTTCCATGTTATAATGATACCCTGCCTTTATTATAGAGAGCAAAAACTGATTTTACTGAGATTGAAATATGATATGCCAAAATAACACTATTGATAATATAATAGAAATGGCAGTCAAATAAACAAAAACCTCAAAATATCTAATCATAAAAGCTCTAAAGAAAGAATGAGAAATGAGTGCGACCATACTAGATCCCTAAAGTTACAGAATAGTGAAATTTCAAACAAACATGAAATTCAACAATGTGCCGTAAGATATGACTATAACTATATCAAATTTTAGAAACCCCAACAGGATCTCTATCAAAATATGCAGTTCGAAAATCTATAAAAATCAACCCTGGACAGAGCACGGAGGCGGAGTGAAGCGGCATCGGCGACGGAGAGCGTCAACTCATCTAGTTTGCGGCTGGTTTGAGGGGGGTGAAGCAGTGGAGATGGAAATGGAGACGTCAGAGTTAGGGTGGGAGCATCTCTCTGGATAGCGGCGACGCAGCCACAAGAGGAGAGTTTCCTTCTTTCCAAGAACAGTATAAGTGTGGTATGTAGAAGGTTAGGGATTTAGGGTTTCTAATTCTAATCCTATTCAGAAAATAAATGGATATTATTTTGTTAAAAACAATATTATTTATTATTATTAAAAATATTATTAATTATTAATTATAAACAGGCTGGCCTACCAGGTCTAAAAGGCTTTTTTACAAGCCTAAGCCCAACCTATTTAATTTAAAAGGCTTTTTAAAAAGCCTAAACCTGGCTTTTTTGTTAAACAGGCCAGGCCAGACCAGGCCTTACGCAGGCCAGGCCGTAGGCCCCTGTCGGGCAGCCTGGCCTATTCCCACCCATACTTGTCAAGTTTTCTCTTACAAGGACTTCGACATACCTTCCTTACAATGGTTTCTTTCACTCAAAGACACCATCGAACCTTCCTCTACCTTAATCAAAGATAGAGTAAGAATGAATGGAAGCTACCCACACTCTCTTCCTTCTCTCTAAAACAAGGATGTCATCAACAAGCAATGATTTGCTCTTGTAAATGAGTTACGATAATTAATTTCAAAGCTCTCTCAAGAGTGGATAAGCAAATTTTGGAACCATCAAGAAAGTGGAGCAAAAGTTGGTACTTTATTTATATCTTGATCCTTTCCAACGCTTCCTATATAGGGGAAGGCTTCTCTTAACATTTGCTAACCATCGGAGGAAATAAAAAAAGTCAACCAAAAGACTTCAAAATATATGGATATACAGCTCGTATGTCTTTTAAGTAGTAGTTGTTTTCACTCCCTATTGTTGCTTGTTCGCTCGTAGGTGTTGTTTTAGTTGCTATTCTTCTCTGGTTTGAGTATGACTAGCATTTTGCAATCTTTTAGTTGTTGGAACCAATAGGCTCTCCTAAAAACGTGTTTAACCATATTGGAGATGAGAAAGTAAAGTTATTTGATCCTAATAAAAATCAATCAACTCATAAAATAACAAATAAATTTATTCTTTTTAAATGGAAATTTTGACTCATAATCAATCACATATCAACAAATTAATAGGGGTTAAATTAAATCATCTAAAAGACTCACATGCTCAACCACTTAAATGCATCATCAATACCTAAAACTCAACATTTTATAATATATATCTCAAAATAAATTATATCAATATAAATATATTATCATGTTATACAAAAGGTTATTAATATTGTACATAATTGTAAAAAATTATAGAATTTAAAATAACACGGAACACTGGTCTGGTTGGAACGATTTGAGGTATAACCTGAACCCCTTCTCGAAACAGATCAGATCTAATCTAATTTTAAAACTTGAATCGATCGCAATTCGCTTCGGGTTGGAATGGGTAAGTGGGGTGGGACGAGTTTTGAACACCCCTAATATCTAATATTTATTCAGTTTAATTTTAATGTACTATTGGTATTTTATACCACTAATCAATTATAGGTTATTATATTTGGGATTTTAAGATAATTACTGTGAGAGTTAAAGATTTTTAATGATTTCAAAGAAGATTTTACATAGAGTATATTCAAATCAAATACATTTCTTTTTTTTTTTCTTCTAAAAAAAGATTATTATCTTAAACTGATTATTATCTCCTATTTTTTGTGGATATTTTATTTCACATACCTTGATAATCGATCAAACTTGTCATTCCAACTTATTTTCTTTTATTCAAACTGTATAATATAAGATTAATGATAGCAACAACTAAGGGTTGATCGAGTAGCAAAACATCTCGACCCTATAAGGAGGAGAATGTAGGTTCGAATCCTGATAGCAGATACTCTGATTGGGAGGTTGTAAAAACCAATGGTTAATATACTGCTCTAAGCAACCGACTGAGGACTAGTCTCGCAGTCGGTCCAAAGGGTCGTAGCTTGTGGGATACCCTAGGATGCCATTGGAGAGCCAAAAGCCTTAATTATGATAATTCATAAAAAAAAAAAAAAACAATTAATGATCACAATGGTAATCAATTGATATGAAATATTTATATTGGAAGCAAAACCATTGACCTAATAGATGCTAATAGATTCCAATAAAATCACAAGTAGAAAGGATAATACGCATGTAGAAAAAATAGAAATGTTGTCAATTGTGATATGACAAAAGCAAAAGAACTTTATGAAAAACAATAGGAAACATCCAATGAGGAATTCCCAATGTACTCTCTTTCTAGTTTCTACGAGAGATGGGCACAATACGAGAGATGGGCACAATGATGGGGACATCTATTTTTGGTACAAGTGAGGATGACATCTTGACTATGTTATTTTCAACCACAACAGTGTAGAACAATAATGACAGTAACGACGCGAATGTTGTTTATATATTGCAATGCACCTAATGTATTAGAATTCGAATTTTGATACTTTTGAATTACTTTGTTTTTCCATTAGAAAATACCACAAAAGAGTAACTTTCCAATCTTATTTGAATGAAACAAAGGATAGAGATTAGAAAATTGACTAATGATTTTGTGTTTGGTTGTACAATAAGGAGTATTCTCAAGCCGATTTTCACTTAAATCAAAATTAAATTATTTTTAGATTAATAGTACTCTCAAAGATGCACTTCCCACATAGAGATCGACTTAATACATTTAATAAATATAATTAATATTTTAAGTATTGGCCTAAATTCAAACATGCCATTCAATACCCAAATGGGTGTGGCTCAGTTGGTTGCACATGCTGAGCTTGTGTAAAGGACTTGAGTTCGAATCACATGTAACACATTCTTGGGGACGGGCGAATAACCTTAATTATAACTAAGCACCCGAACGAAAATTAGTCTCATAGTGGATCCAAAGGATCTAATCTTGTGGTCGGGATACTCAGTGGACCCATTGAAAAGTCAATAACCCTAATTACGATGTGTTTAAAAAAAAAACTGTCATTATTTAGTATATAGTACCACATGGTTGAATGTATTTATTATATAATCAGAATTATGTGGAGAGGAAGAGAGAAGACTAATTTTCAAGTAACACAGCTTAAGCATGCTCTTGAGATAAAGTAGTATCTTCATTAGTAAAGGAATACAAATAAAAATCAAACTTAACAACTTTGCATTTGATACGTGTCAACTTGGTCAAGGAGATCAGAATATTCATCATTTTCATTTAGTAGGATATATAATGTGAAAAAAATAACAGATAAAATTGGAGTCAGTAGAAAAAAACTGGAGAATGAAATCTGTATTCTTCAATTAATGAACCGAAATTTGTTACATAGTTTTTTCTCTTTGTCTCAGTATTAGTATATCAGATTTTATTTATTTATAAATAAATGTTAGTGTTAATGTTAATATTTTGTCAATGAATGAGGTTTGAACTGTTAATCTCCTTATCACTCCACTTCTTAACTCTCCAACTCCAACTCCAACTCCAACCACCAAACCAATCTTTTAACCCTTGTACTAGTATATCAGATGATACTACGTCATATTATATTAGAAGAGGCGATATAGAAGAAATAATTATCATAACGGTCTAATTAATTATCTGACTGAGGAACTTGTAACTAACTAACTAACAATTGAATTCGATGAGAGGTAGTGATAACAATAAATAATAAGAGTCTTAATAAATAAATAAAATATGTTGACCAACATGTGAAAATACCCACATAGCAGAAATCCAAGTGTGTCCCAGTAGACAAAGAAAGGAGAGGTAGAAAATTGAACTCTGATTAGGCACTAAGGCACTGACTTCATAGAAGTCCATGAGATAAATGATTACACCCTGACTCAACACACGAGCCACAGCATAGTGAAAGCGAATTCTAATTTATAATTGGATTTTTCTAATCCATACAACCTTGTACATTTATATATGTTAAGAAATCAAAAAATAGAAATTTTTAAGAAATTGAATATATAATTTTCAGTATAATATTTTTATTTTTAATTCTTTAACATGTGCATTGTTGTACAGATTAGATAAATCGTTTATAATATTATGTTATACAATACAACAAAAATGAATTGCATATATATTTGTGAATGCAAAATTGTCATAAAATCGTTTTTCCCATATTGGCAGGCCAGCAAGCAACAATGGCAGAAATTGTGATCCTAAGAAATGTACACGTCTCATTCTCTCTCTCTCTCTCTCTGAATCCACACCGTTTATTGTTAACCTGTCAACTCAATCTGTCAAACGCAAATGATAACAGTAACAGTGCAACAAGACCAAACAACAAGGTGGTAGTGGTGGATTGCCACCATAACCGAAGAAACAAAACTGAACAGAACAACCATAGTTACACGCCTTGCAATTACTACTACAACACTACTTTGCTGTAAAGTGTTTCTAACATAACAAAGCGTTGACCCCAACACTTCAAAGTTCAACTATCTCCTTCATATCGTGATTTTTTTCACGGTTCACCTCCACTTTCATGCTCTCATCAATCAATGTTATCCATGTCTTTTACTCTCTCTCTCTCTCTCTCTCTCTCTCTCTATCTGTCATCGTTATTATCTTCTTAAAGGGTAAGTGTTGTGTTATGTGCATGTGTGTGTGATGTGTGTCTCTCTCTCTCTATCTCTTTCTTATCCCTGAGTTTTGTATTGAATGCTTTGGTGGGTCTATTACTCTATTTATTTTTCTCTTCAACCAAAGGGGTCATTTCTCAATTGGGGATTGCTTCGCCGCCAGAACACTCTTTCTTTCCCAATACGGTATTTTTAATTCTTTTCCTTTTCCTGTTTTTTCGCTCTGTCATCATCTTCTGTTTTTGTCTTCAACCTCTTAGATTGTCTTGTGTTCACACTTCACATGTGTATGTTTTTTTTTTTGCTTCTGTGAGTGAACTTTTCCATATTGTTCTCAATAGGCTTTTCTGATCTGTGTAAGTTGCTTGATCATTTTAACTTGTGTTCTTTATTATGGCCTAATAAAGCTACCCTTTGATGCCTTTTTGTGTTGTCTAATAGAAAATGGCATTGGAATTGAGTTTCCACTCCCAAAATGGGTTTTTTATGATGATGCTATTGTTTTGCCTTGGCATTATCCTTGTGAGTTCTGTTAATGAAGAGGGTTCAAGTCTTTTGAAGTTCAAAAGTTCCCTTTTTGATCCCCAAAACAATCTTCATAACTGGAATTCTTCTGATTTGACTCCTTGCAATTGGACTGGTGTGCAATGCACTGGTTCAGTGGTAACTTCTGTGAAGCTTTATCACCTTAATCTGTCTGGAACCTTAACTCCTAGCATCTGTAATCTTCCATGGCTACTTGAGTTGAATCTGTCAAAAAATTTCATTTCTGGCCCTATTCCTGAGGGTTTTGTTGATTGTCATAGTTTAGAGATTTTAGACCTTTGTACAAATAGGCTTCATGGACAACTTCTGGCTCCTATTTGGAAAACCACAACACTTAGAAAGCTTTACCTGTGTGAAAATTATATGTTTGGTGAAGTGCCAGAAGAGCTTGGGAATTTGTTATCACTTGAAGAACTAGTTATTTATAGCAACAATTTAACTGGAAGAATTCCCACATCAATCAGTAAGTTGAAACAGCTTAGAGTTATAAGGGCAGGCCTGAATGGCCTCTCAGGGCCAATACCTGCAGAAATCAGTGAGTGTGAGAGCTTGGTGATATTGGGATTGGCACAGAATCAGCTAGAAGGTTCCATCCCAAAGGAGCTTCAAAAGCTTCAGAACCTTACCAACTTGATTCTATGGCAAAACTCTTTATCTGGGGAGCTTCCTCCTGAGGTTGGAAATATTAGTAGCCTGGAATTGCTTGCTTTGCATCAAAATTCATTTAGTGGGGATGTCCCTAAGGATCTGGGGAAGCTATCAAGGTTGAAGAGGTTGTACATATACACCAACCAGCTTAATGGAACAATTCCACCAGAGCTGGGGAACTGTACAAATGCTATTGAGATAGACCTATCCGAAAACCGTTTGATTGGGATCATTCCCAAAGAGTTGGGTCAGATCTCTAATCTTAGCTTGCTTCATCTGTTTGAAAACCAGCTGCAGGGGCATATTCCTAGGGAGCTTGGCCAGTTGAAGCTGCTAAAAAATTTAGACCTTTCATTGAATAATTTAACAGGTACAATTCCACTTGAATTTCAAAATCTTACATACATGGAGGATTTGCAGCTATTTGATAATCAACTTGAGGGCATGATTCCTCCTCATCTTGGAGCTGCTAGGAACCTTACTATTCTTGATATATCTTCAAATAATCTTGTTGGTATGATACCTGACCATCTTTGTGAATATCAGAAGCTTCAATTCCTGAGCCTGGGGTCAAATAGTTTGTATGGAAATATCCCTTATAGCCTGAAAACTTGCAAGTCTCTTGTGCAGCTAATGCTGGGGGACAACAAGTTGACAGGAAGCTTACCTGTTGAGTTTTATGAACTTCACAATCTTACTGCACTTGAACTTTATAAGAATCAGTTCTCTGGGCTAATCAACCCTGGGATAGGTGAACTTAAGAATTTGGAGAGGCTTCTCTTGTCAGATAATTACTTTGTTGGGTATCTCCCTTCTGAGATTGGAAATTTGGCACAACTTGTCTCATTCAATGTTTCCACTAATCATCTCAGTGGAAGTATTCCTCATGAGTTGGGAAACTGTGTAAAACTTCAGAGGCTTGATCTTAGCAGGAACCAGTTCACTGGTGGTCTTCCAAATGAAATAGGCAATCTGGTGAATTTGGAGCTGTTGAAAATTTCAGATAATCGACTCTATGGAGAAATTCCAGGCACTTTGGGGGATCTTGTTCGTCTCACGGAGCTCGAGCTAGGTGGCAACCAGTTTTCAGGAAGCATCCCTTTTCGGTTGGGAAGACTTGCTGCTCTTCAGATTGCCCTTAACCTGAGCCACAACAAACTTTCAGGCACAATTCCTGACAGCTTGGGGAACTTGCAAATGCTTGAATCCCTTTATTTAAATGACAATCAACTTGTTGGTGAAATTCCTACAACAATTGGTAGCCTTCCCAGTCTTTTAGTATGCAATGTATCTGACAACAAGCTGGTAGGAAATGTTCCAGACACCCCTGCATTTAGAAAGATGGATTTCACAAATTTTGTTGGGAACATTGGTTTGTGCCGCGAAGGTACTAATCATTGTCATCCACCAGTATCTTCATCTCATGCAGCAAAACCAAGTTGGTTTAGAGATGGTTCATCAAGGGAAAAGATAGTGAGCATTGTTTGTGGGGTAGTTGGATTAGTCTCTCTTGTTTTTATAGTCTGTATATGTTGGGCCATGAGGCGCCGGAGACCTACTTTTGTTTCACTTGAAGGGCAACCAAAGCCGCATGTCTTAGATAACTACTACTTTCCTAAAGAAGGCTTTAAATACCAGGATCTCTTGGAAGCCACTGGCAATTTTTCAGAAACTGCAATTATAGGAAGAGGAGCTTGTGGCACTGTGTACAAGGCTATTATGAATGATGGTGAATTGATTGCTGTCAAAAAGCTGAATTCACGTGGAGAAGGAGCAAACGTTGATCGAAGCTTCCTTGCAGAGATTTCAACCCTTGGAAAGATCAGGCACAGGAACATTGTGAAGCTGTATGGATATTGTTATCATGATGATTCTAATCTTCTCTTATATGAATACATGGAAAATGGAAGCCTTGGGGAACAACTTCATTCAAGTACAACCGCATGTGTGCTGGATTGGAGTAGTCGATATAAAATTGCTCTCGGAGCAGCAGAAGGCTTATGCTATCTTCATTATGATTGTAAACCTCAAATCATTCACCGTGATATAAAATCAAACAACATATTACTTGATGAATTGTTTCAGGCTCATGTTGGAGACTTTGGCTTGGCAAAGTTGATTGACTTTTCCTACTCAAAATCCATGTCTGCTGTGGCAGGTTCATATGGCTACATTGCCCCAGGTAAGAATAAGTTCATTACATAAGTGCAGCAATTATTGTTTCTACTGATTAGCATAATTGAGTCCCATTTTACTCTTTTGTTATGCATTACTTTCCAACACTTATTTTTATCAGATGTGACAATGCTTTTGGAGAAAGGAAAATACTTGAAAGCATATTAAGAGATACTTTTAGTAAAAAGATTACCAATCCCTAGATGTGTAATGCATATTATCGAAAGTTTATATTAGTAGTGTACTAAGTCAATGATGTTTTAATCAGCGATCTTATAGCCACACTAATCGATCTATTTTTCTTACGGTTGATTGATTATTTTTTCCAGAATATGCTTACACCATGAAGGTGACTGAGAAATGTGACATCTATAGCTTTGGGGTAGTTTTGCTGGAACTAGTTACTGGGAAGTCACCTGTTCAACCTTTGGAACAGGGTGGTGATCTAGTGAGTTGGGTGAGACGATCAATTCAAGCAGCGGTACCGACATCTGAACTATTTGACAAGCGATTGGATCTGAGTGAACAAAGAACAGTTGAAGAGATGTCTCTTATTCTAAAAATTGCTCTATTTTGTACCAGTACATCTCCACTTAATAGGCCTACAATGAGAGAGGTCATTGCAATGTTGATTGATGCTAGGGATTATGTTAGCCATTCACCACCCTCTCCTACTTCAGAATCTCCACTGGATGGAGGTGTAGCTTCCAAAGGTTAGAAAGCTTAAATGTTCATAATTGTTTTTGGTAAATGATCCTAATTGAACTATCTTTCCATATTTAATTACTTCCCTGAAAATTATATGGCTGCTTTCATTGAGTCCATCAATTAAGCTCATACATTTTTGTGTGGATGGTAAGCTATTGAAGTTTACATTCATAGTATTGAATTGAATTTCAGGAGAAAAGGTTCTGATTAGGATCATGCTTTAGATTCTTCATTGGAATTATCTAAATTCACCTCAATCCATTGCTTCACTTTTATGATGTATCACTGCCCCTGACTCACTAGTAATAACAAATAATGTATTAGTGAATAACTTTTTCCTTTTTTCCCTAGTTGGATTAATCCTTCATTAATTAAATTCCCCCCTGCTTAGTCATTTTCCTGCACAGATACAAGTTTGAAGATGTTAGTTTAAACATACAAGTAGCAATACTAACTTCATGATATATATTTGCCCCATGGATTTCATCTTAATACATCTTTGAACTTCTATTCTATTTCAAAGTTCCTCTCATGATCAATTGATTGATATTTCAGAAAACTAATATTGGCTTGTCATGGTTTGTGCAGATGGTCTTGAGTTGTAAGGTACAAACTTCACTGCATCCTCCTAGGAGAGTGATTTTGGTGCTACATCATTTATGCATGTTTGAATCTTGACCAATCATATCCCTGCCTCAAATTGAATAAGTAGCTTAAGCTAATGGAATGTTGTAGTTTCAGAGAAGCAAATCCACTGCTTCAACCCAACCAGGTGTCCTTCATGTGTTAGCTCCTTTCCTAAGTTTTCTATGAAAACTGTCCATCCTAACGGTATCATGCAATTCTAATCTACTGTACCTTTAGATGCATAATGATATTATTTGGTAACATAGCAAATCTCACCATTCTCCAATTAGGCATACTTTATTTGATGCCTATAATAGGGAGTTGAACATACAAAGATTGTCCCAACTATTAGATTCATTCCGCTTTGAATTGTAATGATGACTATCTTTGTTTATTATTTTTACACAATAGCGAAATATAAATTGTAAATATATGCGCTACCCTTCTGATTTTTTGCATGAAGTTAGTATATAATATGAAGTTTGCATACGGATTTTTGCTTCTCATTTTGAGTGGTGAAGTTTTTTTAAATTGTCAAAATCACAAATGATTTCATATATGACTTTTAAAGTAATTGTGATAAGAATCAAATATTTTTAATGATTTGACATAAGCTAATTTGAGCTGATAATCTTCAACATGGTTTTTTTTTCCTTGAAGAAAATAACCTTCAACGTAGTTAAATCAAACATTTGTTTTATATTGTTAAGAAATGAAAAATCAAACATGATTTTTTTTTTTCAAAATACATAATTTGTTTTACTCTTTCATTATATTGCTAAGAAATAATTTTTAAAAAATATGAGCCCATAGATCCACTCGTTGAGCTCCTAGGTTGCAGAGGATTAGACAAAGCTAAAAAATTATTGGCCCATAATTAATTTGGCTCCATTCAATCCAATCCATAAATATGTTGACCCATCGCTGGCTGAGCCGGGAGTTGACAACTCTAGTTGTTAGAAGAATGAATAGTTAGTTTAAATCTTTCAAAAAGTTGAATCTGATTTTTATCGAACAGAAAGAATGTAAGAAGAGAAATGGTAGTAACACACTTTTTAACACACTCTCTCATATTGATTCAAATTCATGCTGGTTCTACAGAATTCAAGTGGGACCTACCTGAATTGGTGGATCCCATTTCTAAAATAGTGGGACCCACATGATTTTCAATCAATAAAAAATAGTATGTTTAAAAGAGAGTGTTAGAATGTGTGTGACGTGTTTCTTGCACTCCTCATTTGAAAAGTATAGTAAGTTACGTGTATGAAAATATCATCACTAAGAAAAAGGTCCAGTTATGAATCGTTTACATTTACATTCAAAAATTTAGTCTATTTAATATTGTTTTGCTAGTGGAAGTTAATTATATTCAATTAGTCAACGTTGTATGGGTTTTATTGTCAAACAAGAACCATACTTTGTAGTCATTTGTTTTTTTTTAATAGTCTCCTCCTTGCGTTATACTTGTTTTTCTAAAACAAATTTGGTCAAAAATTATTTGCCAATTGAAAATATTAAAAACACTAATTAGATTTTTTAACTTTAATTTATCATTTATCTCAATTAAATTACCCATTGATGGTGACTGTAAAAAGAGAAAAACAGAAATATCAATAAAGTAAAAGAACAGATAAGTTGATTATATTAAATTATTATTTTTCATATTCAAGTTTTTCTTAATATTCTTAATCTTTGAGAGAGAAAACCTTTGAAAAGTACAGTGAGCAAGGTCCTTTATTGGAGTCCTATAAATGACAGAGGGAACCAAGACATATTGTCACGCTTGAAGATCAACAAGAATCGGTTGCTCCAAAAAAAATGGAAGAAGTAGTTCTTCTGGGGTTCTGGACCAGCCCTTATGTCATGAGAGTGAAGATTGCCTTGTTAGAGAAGGGGGTTCAATTCCACTACCAGGAAGAAAAAGATATATTTGAAAATCAAAACAAGAGTGATTTACTTCTGAAATCAAATCCTATTCACAAGAAGGTTCCTGTCCTCATCCATAATGGTAGGCCCATATGTGAGTCCCGAATCATCCTTGAATATATTGATGAGGTTTGGAAGCAAGAAAAACAACTATTCTCTGATGATCCTTATTACCGAGCCAAAGCAAGGTTTTGGATTGATTTCTTTGACAAGAAGGTCACCATTCTCTCTTACATTTGGACAAGTTTATTAATATTTATGGATTGTATGAAATTGCTAAAGCTCTTATGTGTTAATTATGTAGATATGTGTTTCAATTTAATTTATATCACTCTATACAAACTTGAAATAGTTTACCACTTTATTCTCAATAAGTATGCTTTTGTTGGTACCAACGTGGTGTGATACGGTTGATAGATAACCGGGTCCCTTAAGCATGTGGTCAAGGGTTCGATTCCTAGCTTATGTGTATGGAAAAACATCTGTTGGGAGAGATCAACCCCTTAAATGGATCTCAATACCTCGAGGGATTAGTCTCTAACTCCCGACCGGAGGATACCGGCCCAGGTTCACCCAAAAAAAGTATGCTTTTGCTCGTAGGCCATTTGTACTCTAAATCTTGAGACTTGTGGTATGTTGTCACCTTTTAAGCGTGACAACCTCCTCCCCTAAACTTTTAGGGGGAAAAAACTTCTTCTAAAATGAGCATGAATATAGAACGAAAAAGTAAAAGATATATTTACCTTTAATTAATTAAAGTATGTTAAGATTACAACTCACTTTAATTAATCAATGATAAATACATCTTTACTTTCTAACTTTGCACTTAAGCTCATTTTTGAAGAGTTTTATCCAAACTTTTATTCAGAAAAAATGCTTTCAGCAAGCTAATGCCTAGGAGGTGATTTAGCAGTTTAATTGAGCTATATATTTTTTTATAAGCTTTTCCAAATTTGATTATGATAAAAAGTAGGGACATATATATTTGATGTCAAACTTTGATTTATGCAGGTAGCTGATTGTGGGAGGAGGATGTGGGCTAGCAAGGGAGAAGACCAAGAGGCTGCTAGCAAAGAGTTTGTAGAGTGCTTGAAACTCTTGGAAGATGAACTTGGAGACAAGCCTTATTTTGGAGGTGATTATTTTGGCCTTTTGGATATTGCCTTGTTGCCAGTCACGTGCAGGTTTTATACATACAAGAAATTGAGCAAATTTAGTGTGGAGAAGGAATGCCCAAGGTTCATGGAATGGCTCAGAAGGTGCAATCAGAGGGAAAGTGTTTCCAAGACACTTCCTGACCCCTATGTTGTCTATGACTTTGTATTGGAAATTAAGAAAAGGTTTAAAATTGAGTGAGAGTTGGGAGATAATAGTGAGTGTTCTGCTTCTGGGTCATCATTGTGTGTAAGATAAATAAAGAAGGATGCTTCATGACATCCTAGATTAATTCGTATTTAATTAGGTTCTTGGTCACATTCACATATTCAGATCCATGGCTTTGGCGGAGTTGCTGGAAAATATATAATTTGTGACCCGGTTACAATTTTGTTTTAAAATCTTTTTGTATTGAATTGGGAATAAATTCACAATAAATGAAATTTCAATAAAAGATAATATTTTCGTGAAATAGTGAAAATGTTATAGAAGATTTGTTTTAAACCTAATTAGGACTTGCAACTTGAGCACTGCATAAAACTAGTTCAAACAACAATATCGTAAGGCTTTGTTTGTGAGTTTGGAGGGGAAGGAGAGCACATTCCCTCACCTTGTTTGTGAGTGTATATTGTATCAGGGGAAGGAAATGAAGGGTTTATGACATATTTTTACAATCTTACCATTATTTAAAAAATTAACATAAGTAATATTCTTTAAATAGTATTAATACACCTTTCAAAAAAAAAAATATTAATGCAAATTAGTAAAAATTGGGAGGGCAAATTAGTAATTCAATTATTTTCGCCCCAAAAAACCCCAAATTAGGGTAAACCAAAAAATGGGCTGAGGAGGGGTTTGGGGGGTTTTCTAAAATCCTCAAAACCTTCCCCTCCAAATTTTTAAACTCACAAACAAGGGAGAGATTCTCATCAGTGTAATTAAACTCAGACCGGGCTGTCATAGCTTAGGGTGTTATTCTTGGTCCAGGGTGCACTTAATCATGTAATTTTGTTTTGGTGGATTTTCTATGAACTGTGTTGTACTTTTTTCTTCTAGCTGATAGCAAATGATGGTTTGGTGCTCTTCAACCCTTCCTAGAAGGTGGGGAGAGTGATCAATTGTGATGCTTGAGCTAGATATTTTTGAATAAAATGATTATTTATCGGGAACAAAAAAAGTACTTCATTGATATATATCATTCTTTTTCTTCTGGTGTAATGTATAAACACACACACACACACAAAAACAAGAATTTACAAAATAGTAGAACCCAATAGGAAGGATTACTCCCCCCCCCCCCCCCGCGTGCCCCTTTGGATTTCAGTTTTAATAGTAGGACCTTTTAGATTATTAGGCCCTCTAATGCTTCCCTGTGCTATATTGCCTAAATCTTGTCCCTCTAAAGAGGAAAGGTTCTGATGAGGATCATGCTTTAGATTCTTCATTGGAATTATCTAAACTCCCTTTAATCCGTTGCTTCATTAACTTTTATGTTGTGTCACTGCCCCTGACCCACTTGCAATAACAAATACTGTATTTATGAATAACTTATTCTTTTTTCACTAGCTAGAATAGTAAAATTAAAATGTCCATTAATTAAATTCCCCCTGCAAAGTAAATTCCTGCACAGATACAACAGGCAAGTTTGAAGATGTTAGTTTAAACATACAAGTAAGCAATACTAAGTACTAACTTCATGATATATATTTGCCCCATGGATTTCATCATACTACATCCTTGAACTTCTATTCTATTGCAAAGTTCCTCTCATGATCAATTGATAGATATTTCAGAAAACTAATTGGCTTGTCATGGTTTGTGCAGATGATCTTAAGTTGTAAGGTACAAACTTCACTGCATCCTCCGTCCTCCTAGGAGAGTGATTTTGGTGCTACATCATTTATGCATGTTTGAATCTTGAATAAGTAGCTTAAGCTAATGGAATGTTATAGTTTCAGAGAAGCAAATCCACTGCTTCAACCCAACCAAGTGTCCTTCATGTGTTAGCTCCTTTCCTAAGTTTTCTATGAAAACTTTCCATCCTAACGGTATCATACAACTCTAATCTACTATACCTTTAAGATGCATAATGATATTATTTGGTAACATAGCAAATCTCACCATTCTCCAATTAGGCATACTTTATTTGATGCCTGTAATAGGGAGTTGAACATACAAAGATCGTCCCAACTATTAGATTCATTCCGGTTTGAATTGTAATGATGACCATCTTTGTTTGTTATTTTTACACAATATAGCGAAATATAAATTGTAAATATCTATGCTACCCTTCTGATTTTCAGCTTGAAGTATATATAGAGAGTTTATGAAGAGCTTATTTTGGCATATGAAAATTATTTATCAAGATAAATTTATGTAAATAATTTATAAAAATAGTTCATGATCTTCTTATAAGCTTTTTTAAGCTTATTTCAATAAGTTTCTCAAAGAAAGCTTATGAAAATAAGTTACTTTTAGCTTATTTGAAATTTTTTTCTTTTATTAAACGCCTAATTAAACTATTTATTCAAACCCACCTTATTTTCCATATGCTTAATTAGTATGAAGTTTGCATACGCGTGTTTGCTTCTCAGTAGTGGCCTTGTAGAGATTTAGTCATAATTTCTTTTTGACAGAAATTTAGTGGAAAATTTTGTTGTTTTCAAAATATAGGAAAGATATCATTGAAAATTGTCCTTTCACAGAGCTGGCGTCGAATATTTATATTGCTATGAATCCACTTTTTTTTTTATAAGCAAAAGGAATGTATTATTGAGAGTATTTGCGGTACTCTAATCCGTATGTAATGATAGAAGATAAGATCGAAGGTAAAAAAATCAACCAATAGGACAATAAAAAATAATTAGACCACATTTGGTCCTGATTAATTTTCCAATCTGAATTTATTTCCTTAAATAAATATGAATAAAATAATATCAAGGAATCTGCATCAAGCATTTTTCTAAGAAAAGAATAACGTTAAATACACACATACATATGCTGTTTTTAGAGATTTTTATTGTCTAATTAAGTAATTATGACTAATCTCACTTTACTTTTATACACCCACATACCTCACATAAATGTGGAGTGATATGTATGTTCATAGTTCATACGGATGTATTAATCATTTTGCCTAACAAATTACTTAGGACTTTTTTTTTTTTTTTATATATAGAAATTTCTACTCAGAGGTGAAAGTTGGATATTGAGTCGGTCCAACTTCTCAAATCCTTGTGTTTTCCTCTAATTTTTGCTATAAAAAAATGATAATGAAGATATCAAAATTACAGATATCATGCTAATTAAGGTTCTTTACTTGACTAAGTAAAATGGTTGCATAAGGCTTATTCAATTAAAAAGTCACATTGAATCAATCAGAAGGATGTCTGAAGCTCATGCAAGAATGCATCTTAGACATCATTTCACAGAAGAGGATGTGAACATGACGATTCATTTGAACTATTAATTTTATTCAATGACTGTCATATTAATGCTCTCTAAAATGAAAGGTATAAAATAGAACTGCCTATAAAATAACAGAAAGGATAATGATCTTTTCGCATTGAGTGTTAGCTGTTAGAACTTAGAAGAATGAATAATTAGTTTAAATCTTTCAAAAAGTTGTAGGAAATTACAATAAAATTTGCAGAAAATTCCTGCAGAAAAGGTTAATATTATTTTGCTAGGTAAAGTTAACTATTTCAATTAGTCAGCGTCTTCTGGGTTTTCTTGTCAAGAAAGAACCATTGTGGGCATTTGTTTTTTTTTTTTTTTCTTTCTCTCTTTCTTTCTTTATACTTGTTTTTCCAAAAAAAAAAAATGGTCAAAAATTATTTGTCACATGAAAATATTAAAAAATATTAATTAACTGTTTAACTTGAAAAATCTCATTACAGATAATCTGTAAGAATTAGGCTGATCATCAACCCGAGACCCGCCCGAACCCGAATAAACCAATTCATAATTTGGTAAAATGGGCGGATTCGGGTGGGTTAACGGGTTAAGCGGATGAAAGAATTGGTTTGTTATGGGTATCTTTGGGCGGATTTGGTTCCAGAAAATTTAATCCGGCGATAAGCGAACCCGACCGAACATTGCTAATTTTTTTTTTTTTTACAAGACTGTTAAAAAAAATGTTCATTCCTTCCCCCCTCCTCTCTGCACCATCTTCTCCCAGATTCCAACCAAATCACAGCTCTCTCTCCCTCAACTCCTCCCTAACATCCACCACCTAGAACCTCAGAGGCCACCATGTCCTTCTCCTTCCCCCAGAACCAGATCTGAGATGTGCTTCGGCGGTCTTCTCCTTCCCCTGTCGAACCCAGATCTATCGCGAGCAGGTGGGTGCCGCTGGAACAAGATGAAGCAAAGTCGGAGAGAATGGCTGAATGTGGAGGAGGAGGGAGGTGCGGCCGGACGTGTAGGCGGCGCTCACGCGGAGGAGGACCATAGTCATGTTTGTACGGCGCAAAACTGAAGCCTTGGAGGTCATTCTTGTCGAGCGGCGAAGCGGAGTGATGGTGAAGAGAGAGGGCGGACTCGGTGGAGGGAGCGGCGAACCACGGATCCTGGGAGCTCCGATGCGCGATGCGCGGCGGTCCGATGCTTGAAGCGCGGTGGAGGGGTCATCCCAGATCTGGTCTCGACAGGTCCGTTGCATTCCTCAATGAAGCTATCTCATGATTCTTGCAATTTTTTTCTTTTTTTTTTTCTTTTTTTGTATTTTTTTAAATAATAAATAAAATAATAAAATAATCATGGACCAGTATAAAATCCACCCCACCAACCCGCCACCCGACCAACCCGCTGTATGTAACGGGCGGAAATGGATTATAGTTTTCTTGCATCAAATCCGATCGAACCCGCCAATCCCAGTCCGAACCCGCCTGATGCTCACCCCTAGTAAGAATGATATAATTTCATCATATCCAATAATGTAACGATTGATTTTTTAAAGATAAAAACAAGAGATGTTTTGTATTTAAGAATCTTCTTATTTTGTAAATAGTAGTTTAAATATTAAAATAATGTATAATAAATAAAATTTAATTGTAAAACACTGTTACGGTAAAAAAAAAATATAGTATCAATTAATTAACCATCATTATAATATAAAAAATATTTAACTCTTATAAATGTAATAAGTATCTTCTTTTTTTATTGAATATAATAACTCTCTTAAAAGTAATATAAATGAGAATATATAAATTATTATCAATATAAAATTTTTACCCTAGAAATACATAAAAATAAATTATAACAAATATGTCGAAAAACATTGAAAATTTATGGTATGTTTGTTTTATTTTCATTTTTCTGTTTTCATTTCCTGTTTTCAGAAATAATTACAAAAATGTTATCTTATTTTAATTATGTCTGCTATTTTCAGAAATTTATACAAAAAACAGTTAAAAACAATTTTTTTCTTGTTTTCAATGTTTCTTGTACAAAAATGTGAAACTATGAAATAAAATAAAAACAAGATGATAGTTTTATATTATTTCTAAAAATAAAAAATAAAAATAGAAAACTGGAAACAAAACATATCGGCACACTTTCGGATAGCTACCTAGTCCTAGTATTTAGGCACTGTTTGGTTTGCCAAATCCGCTAGCGTTTATCGTTTAGCGTATAGCGGATGAAAAAATAGCCCCGTTTGGTAGTCGTTTTTAAAATTAGCGTATAGCGCTTTTTCACTAGCGTATTGCGTTTTTCCCATACGCTACTTGAAGTAGCGTTTGGGCTTATAGCATATAGCGTTTCATTTTTTCTTCCATTTTTATCCCTACCATCTCAATTAAGTTCCTCACTTATCCTTGATTATAAAATAAAATACTAATCATTTAGCATAGTATATAAATAAGAATTAATTTTGCTACTTAGATTTATATTTAAGATAAAAAAGTGGAAAATATATTTTTATCTATAAAAAATAAAATGTTTATAAAAATCAAATCAATATATAATTTTATTTTTATTATTCCATTTTATTTATTAAAAATAATTAAAACTAAATTAATATTAAAATTAAAATTAATGATTGAATTTTTTAAACGATAAATAAAATTTTTTTGGCGTGATAAACGATAAATAATTTAGAATAAAATAAATTATTATAAGTGATAATTATTTTAAAATAAATAATATAAATAATATATATACATATAATTTACATAAAAAAAAATGTAAACATATCCTTTTATGTCATTTTACATTTATCAGCTAGTACGACCGCTAGTTTTACCAAACACTTCAAATCCAATCTGCTAACTAATCAGCTATCCGCTATCAGCTAGCTTATCTGCTATCCGCTAGTTTATCCACTATCGCTATCCGCTAGCTTATCCGTTATCCGCTAGTTTTTAACAAACAGAGCCATGTTGTTTTGAAATCTATTTGACGCATGCCATGATGTCATGAAAAACTAAAAGTGAAACCAAAGTAAACCTAGTAATCAATATATATTAAGGTGGTCGAATTTATATTTATATAAATATAAAAAAAATATTAATCTAAAGTTGTTGAATCCAAATTGAAATTGTTATGCACAATGTCTCTTTGTTGTCTCGTATCCCTTTAAATAACCAAAGTGAACTTGTACCTATTTTAACAGTTTCAAGCTTCTCTAGCTAGTTCACAACTTCACTTTGAATTTTGTGATACTGTTTAACAATGGCTGACGAGGTTGTTCTGTTGGATACATGGGTCAGCATGTTTGGGATGAGGGTTAGGGTTGCATTGGCTGAAAAGGGTGTCAAGTATGAGTACAAGGAAGAGGATCTTAGGAACAAAAGCCCTTTGCTTTTGCAGATGAACCCAATTCATAAGAAAATCCCAGTTCTCATCCATAATGGCAAACCCATCTGTGAATCTGCAATTATTGTGGAGTACATAGATGAGGTTTGGAAGGACAAAGCTCCACTCATGCCCTCTGATCCTTACCAGAGAGCTCAAGCTAGATTCTGGGTGGATTTCATTGACAAGAAGGTAAAAGCTTCTTTGTTTTGTTGTCATGTGATTTCCATTCTTTGGTGGGTTTAATTCGAACTTTTGATGTTTTAGGATTTTCTCAATTTTGTGACTTGTTTATGTTTTGGGATTTTCTCAAATTTTGTGATTCTAGGTGGATTACATTGATAAGAAGGTAGTAGCTTCTTTAGTTTGTTGTCATGTTTTGGGAGTTTTGAAAGAAATGGAGTTGAGTGGTTAATAATGGAGGGAAATGAAAAACTAAAACATATCACATCATTAGTTGGTGGTTCAACTAGGAAATGAGGGAAGATCCCAAACCCTCAATCGCGAGGGTATGAAAATTAGAGGGTTTAGGTGAGATAGAATGGTTAGAGTTAGGCATGACGATGAGACCCGGACACGTGGGTATCCACCTGAACTCACTTCGACTTAGATGGAGAAAACCTGTTTTGACTTGGGACCGGGGGATACAGATACTCGTTCTTACACCGAACATGCCCTGCTGTTTATGTAATTATAATATATGGTATTGAATTTGTTTTGGTTGAAAGGTTCCATTCTGAATGAAAGAATACAGACATTGATTGTCTTTTATTATGATGTTTTGATACTATCAGTGTTATTTAAAGCATAATGAAGTGTTTTTAAAGTATTAGTTTCTTTGTAATTTGTAGCTAAAAAAACTAAGTTACAGTTTCTGGTTGATTGTTCTAATTGTGCGAAGATTTTATTAATTTGTTTTTTGGTATAATTTTTGAGTTGTTAATTTCAATTAAAGCACAATAATTTTTAAATTTGGTTACTCATTGATGGGGGGCGGGGACCTGCTGGGAACTCACCCCTGCTGGCGGCGGAATGGGGAACTAGTTTCAACCAGGAAGGGGAGCGAGGTGGGGTTGAGGAAGGCAAAACCCGTCCTTGCCTTGGCATGTTGCCAACCCTAGTTAGAGTTACCATCCTTAACTATTACTCACAAATAATAAGTTAATGACTTTTCATCATTCAACTTCATTACTAACCACTCCATTCCATCCATTCAGACATATTCGTATGGGTTCAATTCAAACTTTTGATCTTTAGGGATTTTCTCAAATTGTGTTTTTTTTTTTTTTTTTCCTCTGGTGGTTACAAAATTTTGTGATTTTATTCCTACTCTATTACCCAATTTTGAAGATTTGCTTTTTATCCTTGCTAATATCTACTTTTCTATAAGAGGAAAAAGACAGAAAGGCTATACATTGATTTTTAGTAATTTAATTTGTATGTTTTGGTATTAGATTTTGGATTTTTTCCTTGTTAATATCTAATTACAATATCAATAATAATTTATGGTATTCAATACAGGTGTATGATACTTGGAGGAATTTGTGTTTTTCTAAAGGAGAAGAGCATGAGGCAAGGAAGGAGGAGTTTATCTCGATATTCAAGCAACTAGAGGAGACACTAGGTGACAAACCGTTTTATGGGGGTGACACATTTGGCTTTGTTGATGTTGGTCTGATCCCTTTCTACAGCTGGTTTTATACTTTTGAGACGTTTGGCAACTTCAAAATGGAAGCAGAGTGTCCTAAACTGATGGCTTGGGCCAAGAGATGCATGCAAAGAGAGGCTGTGTCCAAAAGTCTTGCTGATGAGAAGAAGGTGTATGATTATGTTGTAGCCATCCAGAAAGCACTTGGGTTGGAATAAAGGGACTTCCTGAACCAAACCATTAAACTTAAATATGGTTCTGCATGGCCCTGTGTAATTTTGTCTTGTGTATTGTGTAATATCTCTGTTAGGCTTTGGTTAATAATGGTGTGCTATAGACACTTGGGTGTGTCTACCATATTATGTTTGTACTAGTTATGCACTTATGTTCAATAAAAAGACCATGCCATTGGACTTGTCATAATTTGTTCTCTTTACTAGTCAATATTATTATCCCTTTCAACTTCCACATTCTTTTGGAGCTAGTTGAAATGAGTCAATTATAGTTGAATATACCATTCAATTTGGGAGAAGAAAAATAAAAGCCACAATTCTCATTTCAAACTTTTCTGTATTCAAGCCTGTCATAAGTCAAAACTCATGGTGCTTGATACTCTCATGTCACAAGAATTTTTTATGCTTCTATGTGATTTTGGCTCCAGATTAGAAAAACCACCTTATGCCATTTGGCCTATGATAATTTATTTTCCATTCTAGCAAGATAGCAGTGGGCTTTGACATGATTTATGTTTAGGGCCGGGTAAGGGACAAGCAAAACTCATCCCAATCCGTCCCACGCACACCCCTAAATTGGATCCTTCTTGTTGTCTGAATAAAAATTATGTGCAAAATAAAGCATGCATACGTAATTAGGGGCTGGTCAATATGGTAGTTATGTCAAAGTTGGCTATAGGTAGAAAGACATCTGTAGTCAAAATTGCTAATGAAGCACCGTATAGTACAGAACATTAACATTAGCCAACAATGTCACAATGCAAAAGTCTTCAATTTCTTAACCCAAGAGTTGACAAAACGAACTAACAAAAACCATAACCAATAAAATCATGGTTGTACATATGGTACAGGTGTTACTATTGTTACCTGTTAATTAGCTCAGTCCTCTTTGATGTTGCAGCAAAACCGTCTGCATAAGAGATATCCATAATCCATCTCATTTTTTGCACTTTGTAACTTTGTTAATATGTTGATATGAGTAGTTTAACTTTAAAGTTGCAATGCAAAAATAGTTTATAACTCATACTCTCCAAAAAGTATTTCTTTTGAGAAGATCTATATGATCAGGTTGTGACATTTTGAAATCAAAGGATTTCCTGCAGCAAATATTTAATATTTCAGTATGCTATGATGTGGAGATCTTTTAAAGGAAAAAATAGTATCTCTCTCTATATTGATGCTTGGATAAAAATCATAGGAAAGGTTCTTAGATATTTAAGGTTCTCATAGCTTCTCATTTTCTTTGAATAAAATGTGCAAAATTTAAAACATTTTTTTAAAAAATTTACTTTATTCAATTTAGCTAAGTACTTATTATGACAGTAATCTAAGCCAGAAAAATAATGGACCACAGAAAAACTTGTGAACTATGGTCTATTTGCTTTGCCTTTAGCCGCCCTTGTTGACCTAATGACCTTTCAAGCTGTTCAACTACCTATAAATTCAAAACACACAAAATATCTGAATATTTTTTACTCTTCTGTTTCCTTTTTCACTTTCTTAGTTCAGTTGGTGTCTCCTAAAATGGTGGATGAGACCAAGGTGGTTTTGTTGAGCTCAGGGCACAGTATGTTTGGGATGAGGGCTAGGATAGCTTTGGCAGAGAAAGGAATCAAATATGAGTATATGGAGCAAGATCTTACCAACAAAAGTCCCTTGCTTCTAGAAATGAACCCAATCCACCAGAAAATCCCAGTTCTCATACATAATGGGAGACCAATCTGTGAGTCCCTTATAATAGTTGAGTATATTGATATGGTTTGGAATAACAATCCTTCATTCCTTCCCTCTGATCCCTATCAAAGAGCTCAAGCCAGGTTCTGGGCTGATTTTGTTGATCAAAAGGTAGAATGTCAATTTTTGGTGCACAATTTTTAGATTTTCAAATATAAATTTTTTACAGCATCTATGTTTTAGAAAGATATTATTAATAACAACTCATATGTTAAAATATGCAGGTGTATCATATTTCTAAGAGAATATGGACTTCAAAGGGAGAAGAACAAGAGGAGACAAAGAAGGGGTTCATAGAGAGCTTAAAGCAATTGGAGGAGGTTCTTGGAGACAAGCCTTATTTTGGAGGTGACACATTTGGGTTTGTTGATGTTGCTCTCATCCCTTTCTATTGCTGGTTTTATACTTATGAGACTTTTGGTAACTTCAAAGTGGAGGCAGAATGTCCAAAGCTTATCAATTGGGCCAAAAGATGCATGCAGAGGGAAAGTGTATCTACAACTCTTGCAGATGGGAAGGAAGTTTATGAGTCTGTTATAGATTACAAGAATAAATTTATGTTGGACTAAGTCTAAGGAGACACTGGGAACACATCCTATCAAATTATAGCAAATTAACTATTGTTAAGAGTGCTATTTAGAGGTAGAAAGGTTGCTACCATTACTATGTTTATAAATTGCAATATGTAGTTCTCAATTCCCTTATGCAACTCTCTTTGGCAATAAAGGAGAGCTCACTGAATCGAGTCAGTGTTTCAAAATGTGGATCGCATGATGACATGATGTGGTCGCAATATCTCGGTTAAGATGCATCAAACTGTGATTTGTAGATCGTATTAGCCATAATGAATTATAAATTTAGGGTTTTAATATCCATCACTTTTTCATTTAAATTAGTCTTATTAGTCAAGGCATTTAAGTAATTATAAGCCTACGTTTAGGGTATAAAAACATACCTCAGTTGCTCAAGGGTATATAAAACATACATCAATTGCTCAAAAAAACACTAATAATTGAAGATTCAGTGATTGGCTCATTAAAATCAAGTCTCAATTGGTGCATTTAATACATTGAAAATTAAAAAAAAAAAAAAAAAAAAAAAAAGGGTCCGGTTAATAAGGGCCCTCATGACACTGTCTAAGGAATCTAAAAAAAATAATTATTTGTTGAAAAACTAAATATATCCTTTTCAATATATTTATACATCATTTTTCATAAAAAATAAATTTTTTAATATTTTTTTTTTGGTGCATCAATGGTATCCTCCCACCGATAGTTAGAGAATCCCTTCCGAGACATAAAAATCACTGAAATGAGTTTTGCCTCTCCCAACAAAGTTTTTCATATATACGGCAGAAGTCTAATCCCTGACAACATGCTTAAGAAACTCAGCTATCTACCAATTGTGTTGGGCCTTGTTTTTTTTTTTTTTTTTTTAACCTATCATGCTTAGGTAATTTTTTAGATTTCTTAACCGGGGTTCTTAGAACATTCGTTTAGCATTTATCATTTAAAAACTATACTTTTCAATAAAAACTTTATATGTTTTGATTCCTTAACTGCCGGTGTCTTAAAATTAAAATAAGACCCTTTATTTGAATTATACGTGAATGCATAAAATTACTAGTGAAGAAAATATATTCTTGAAATTTGCAGTTATTACTCCTCAAGGAGTATGCAATATTTTTTATTTTTTAATACAACATTTATTACTTTATAGTTTAATAAGGATTTTGCTTTGGAAACGTCCATACTAATGGTCTTGGATGCTTTTATTTTTGGAAAAATAACATTTATTTATTTAAAGTTAGTGACTTTTTAAATATGAAACTAGCGTTACATAATTGAAAGCATTTAATAGAGAATACTATGTGACTTATTTTATAGTCATTGTTCCCTCTTTCATTTTTTCAGTTCACTTGTGTCCTGTGACAATGGTGGAAGAGGCCAAGGTTGTTTTGTTGGACTCAGAATTCAATCCTTTTGGGATGAGAGCTAAGATAGCTTTGTTGGAGAAAGGAATCAAATATGAGTGTATGGATCAGGCCCAGCGTGATCTTACAAACAAGAGCGCCACGCTTCTAGAAATGAGCCCAATTCATCAGAAGATCCCAGTTCTCATGCATAATGAGAAACCCATCCGTGAATCCCTTATAATTGTTGAGTATATTGATATGGTTTGGAAGAACAATACTCCATTGCTTCCCTCTGATCCTTATCATAGAGCTCAAGCTAGGTTCTGGGCTGATTTTGTAGATTTGAAGGTACATGTAATTTTTTTACAAAATTTTTAGATGGATTTAATTTGTATGTATAGTCTGTTTAAATACCTTATTAACCAATCATAAATTATTATATCATTGAAAATGTTTAACTCTTATTATAACTATGTTAAAAGTGGTTCGGATCCTCTCCAGTGGTGTAATATTTGCTTTTATACATGATACCACATGCGGTGTATGGATGCATTTTGTCCTTTTAATCTCACGGTAGTACATCTCTCTTCAGTAAATATCAACCATTAGATCTAGCTCGACAGAAGATGAAGAGGAATGTGGCTAGAGCGGATCTAAATTAAGAAAAGCCACCAAAAGAATGGTTATATAAAAAACTCGACAGTATATTAAAATTAAACTCTTCTTACAATTTCAAGATAAAAAGTTTATATAACATTTTTGACCCGAAAAGTTATCAACAACAACTCATGTGCTAAAAAATGCAGGTTTATCATGTTTCTAGGAGAATATGGACTACAAAGGGAGATGAACAAGAGGTGGCAAAGAAGGGATTCATAGAGAGCTTAAAGCAATTGGAGGAGGTTCTTGGAGACAAGCCTTATTTTGGAGGTGACACATTTGGGTTTGTTGATGTTGCTCTCATCCCTTTCTATTGCTGGTTTTATACTTATGAGAAGTTTGGCAACTTCAAAGTGGAGGCAGAATGTCCAGAGCTTATCACATGGGCCAAAAGATGCATGCAGAGGGAAAGTGTGTCCACAACTCTTGCAGATGGGAAGGAAGTTTATGAGTCTGTTTTAGATTACAAGAATAAATTTATGTTGGACTATAAGTCTAAAGAGACAATAGCAAAATAACAGTAATTAAGTCATAAGTGAATTTGGATGATATGAAACCGAGCTTTTAGTTTCAGTTACTGCTAACAATTAGCATTGGACATTTGTTGATTGAACATTACGAGGAAACTACATGGTGCTAGCCTTCTAAATGTCATGTTCTTTAGTACACAAAATTCTGATTTGGCTTCAAGACTAATAACTTCTATTGTGACTATTTCTGCATAAATTTTGTGGCTTTCTGTATTTTGTTATTGACCATATATTTAGAATTTTAGTTATGTCTGAATTATGAATTTATGTAACTTTAACTTCCAAACCAATATCATGATTTATGCAACATCTGAAGACAAATAGATGTAGTGGAAACAGAAAAGCAAGTTGCACTGGCTTTCAAATTTCCAAAAAAATAAGTAGCAAAACCAGGGCCAAGTATCATTTTCTTACGCTATTATCAATAATGTCAACATATTACCACATAACTGGCGAGATGGAGATGGAGATGGAGATGAGAATGAAAGAAACAAGCAAAAATTATGAACATCTACTAACGCCTACTGGTCCAAATAGAAAGAAGTTTGGTTCTCCTTATACAAAGTTTCGGGTTTAAGTCTTGTATAGGGAGAGTTTTACCCCCTTAAATGAGTCTTCCCGGCTCAAGTTAGATATCCAGTATGAGTATATGATCACGAGTCACGGTGATTTTATCATCAATGTATGACTGAGTGTCATAAAAAGAAACACTTTTGGTAATGTATGCTCATAGATGCATTTGATATTGAGGAGTATGTATAAACATGCATGCTAAAGATGTTGATCAAGAAACTGAAAGGGGAAGTGTGAGAAATCATCCCTTATAAGAGCTTGAGTTTTCAAATTTACTGTCAAAGGAAGCTGCATAAATTCTCTTCATTCTATGACGTCAACAATAAGAACAAGTATAGTTTTGGTGCTCTGCCTAACTGATAATAGTAAACACAAGTCAAAGGTACAGGATCAATATTCAGAAGCTGGCAACATCCAAGAATAAGTTAGACAAGTCTTAATGAGGACTGTGACATTTATATCTCTAAGTTACCATGTAGTTACTCACAAAGTTGTTCCCTTGTCCCTTAGTAATTCTGTTTCTACCGTACCAAGAAAGCAACATATGTAATAAACCAGTTTCACATGCCACTTATCAACCAGTGAGTGAAAAAAAAGTATATGATAAAACAGAAAATACTTAATTATAAGACCAACACATCAAAGATACATCAGAAGTGTTTCAAAGTGCATAAACTCCTAATGAAAGCATGAAGTTGGGCACATCAAAGTGCCCTTTTATTACATGATTATTTGAAAGGTGAAGCAGAAGATCAATGAAAAACAAGTACTTCATGTGACCCTTCTACATCCAACCTACTCCATGCCAAACTTCTTTCTCATCTCCACAATTAACTCATAGACCTTCTGTGGGTCAGGAAGAGACTTGGAAACACTCTCTTTCTCCATACACCTCTTGACCCAAGCAATAAACTTGGGGCACTCACTCTCTACATTGAAGTTGCCTAATGTCTCATAGGCTTTAAACCAAGTGAAGAATGGAATAAGTGCTAAATCCACATATCCAAACTTGTCTCCTCCAAAATAAGGCTTGTCTCCCAGCTGTTCCTCCAACAGTTTAAGGGCATCCATGAATTCCTTCTTGCCAGCTTCTTTCTCTTCTGAGTCTTCCCCTTTTGCTGTCCAAATCTTCCTTCCAGCATCATATATCTAGTTGACATAAAGAATTAACACACTCAAAATTAGATCATGAAATGTAAGAATAAGAAGGGCCACTAAACCAATACTAACTCATGCTTATATCACAATGATAAAGAATAGGATGTTAAAGAACATCAAATACTTTCATTGTGTGTGTTTAGATAAGCATTTGAAAAACATGATCTGAATGAAATTGATTAAAATTGATTTGATTATAATTAAGTTTGAAGTGATGTGACTTATGCATTATGCTTATATATTTTAATTTTTAAAGCAAGTTTGAGTTAAAATTTAGTATAAGTTTTTCAACCCAATACAACTAATCAAATACTCAATTTTTACTAAAATCACGTTTGACAGAAGGTAAAATTAATTCTACAACTTTCAACCATGGAACCAAGCACATACTTCAACATTTTGTTAGCATAATAGCCACTTGCTGCCTAATCATAAAAAGTATATTTTGCTCTGTACTGCTAAAGTAGGCATAGGATAAAAAGCAAATGAACAAAACTCCCAAAACAGGAAAAGTAGCTCAACTAAGAATAGGGTGTTGAGAATCTTGGAAACAAGGGTTCTACACTTGTACTTCTAACAAAAATAGCTATTTGAAAGCTACCATTTTATCTTCATATGCATCTCACTTATTCATGCAGTTTAACTGAAGAGCATCTAAATGAATAACAGACAGTGTAACAAAGAAATTACAAAAATTTCATCATTCCATACTCTTCAAAAGCAATTAATTGCAAAGAAATTACAAGTAACAATAACAGCAACCAAGCACAAAAGGGTACCTTCTTGTCAACATAGTCAGCCCAGAATCTAGCCTGAGCTCTCTGGTAAGGATCAGAAGGTAACAAAGGAGATCTATCACTCCAGACCTCATCAATATACTGAACAGCAATTAGAGATTCACAAACTGGCTTGCCATTGTGGATTAGAACTGGGATTTTCTTGTGAACTGGGTTCATTTTAAGGAGTAGAGGACTCTTATT
Organism: Echinosophora koreensis; assembly: GCA_035048595.1. Taxonomy (NCBI): domain Eukaryota; kingdom Viridiplantae; phylum Streptophyta; class Magnoliopsida; order Fabales; family Fabaceae; genus Echinosophora; species Echinosophora koreensis. The sequence goes on along the minus strand of JAPCYP010000037.1, from coordinate 3,881,461 downwards.
CCCAATCAACTCCTCTTCTTTGTACTCATACTTGATACCCTTTTCAGCTAGTGCAATCCTGACCCTCATCCCAAAAGGACTAGGCCAGAAATCAAGCAGAACAACTTCATCTGCCATAGTTTGAGTTAAAGGTTAACAAAGAAAGTTGAAGATATTATCTAAAGTTGGAGAAGGGGCAGCTAGAAGATGGAAATGGTTTGAAGTGGCTAAACATAACCAAGGCTGGTTAATATATATAGTGAGTTTGGAATGAATAATGTGGGATGTTAAAACATTATATCACAAGGTTATTCATGCATACTTATTTCTTTTATATTGAATTATATATGAATTTATCTTTCTTTCTTTTTTTGTATTTACAACTAATATCTAAAAATAATGTATTTCTAACAGTTTGCACTTCAATGAAAAATGCAGACGAATGCCGGCAAAATTATTAAAATATTAACAAAAATATTTTCTAAAATGCATTTTTTTTTATTGTCAAATTATACACTTTTTTTCATCATATACGGAAATTCGGCACCTTCCAACGGCTTCCTTTTCTGTAATTTTTTTTTCTGTTAACAAATTTTGAATTTATAAAAAAAAAAGGAGAAAAAAATGCAAGAAGGTGAGCTGGTTTGAAAGGTGTCGAATTTTCAATGATTAAAAAAATGTATAATTTGATAAATAATGAGAAAAAAAAAATTTAATCGGATGACCATATCTTTGGAAAACGACGTACGAATCTATAATACAATGAAGAAGCTGAATGCGTTTTAAAGCCATGTGCTCTTCAGCTTCTTCTTTTTTTTCTTTTTTTTTATGGAAAGCTGTTAGTTTTTTTTTTATTGATTTATTAATAAAGGAAATGTATAGTATATATTTTGGTTTAATTGTACTTTTAGTCCAATTATTTCAAAAATATGCAATTTTAGTCCATTCATTAAGTTAAGTTCAAATAATTAACAACTATAAATCAACATTCACTTATGGCACCACTCTTTAGAAGGCATAAGTCACGTTAGATACACAGTTAACTATTGGATGTTAACATAATAGATAGATCAAAATTGCACATTTTTAAAATGTCTAGATTAACCAAATCGTACTATTTAGTCTGCTTATTATTATTTTTGCCAATAATGATATTTGGATACAAATTTTGACATAATGTATGGATACTATATAATTGATTGGGTGTTTTGGAAGTAATGAAATACATGATAAGAGAGAAGAAAACAATAAATAAATATTAAAAAATATTTTTATATGATGTTAGAAATCATTTTGTGTAAAAATTTCATTACACCCTATTTTTGCCAACGAATGCACTGTACAAATGTAATTGCGGTAAAATTTAATTTACAGATATTATACGTAACTTTAGTTGGATAAAGAAGTCTGTAAAAAATTTATTAAAAGATATAATTTTTTTTTGTATTTTATTATTGTCCTTATCTCATTGTAAGGTACTAATGTTGCGTGTTACTACTTTTTTTTTTTTTTTTTTTTCCTGAGTGCGTTACTGCTTTGTTATGGCATATATTCTAGGATTCTCCTCTTCCTGCATTTTAGATTTGGGACAAGAATGTTATGTTCTAGGACCTTCCAACTATAATACGACGTAGTCATGATTTTTGCCGTGTGTTACAACGTCTTAATGGCATATTCTAGGATTTTCCTTTTGTTGGTTTTTACTTTTTAGACAAGCGTGTTATATTTCGTTGGACCTTCAAAAGATTCGTGACCGAACCATGTGTCGCGGCTTAGGTAGGCAAATCCAATTTTCCTGCGACACTCACAATCAATGACTATTTGAGTTGAGTAAAAATAAAAATAAAAATAAGTGGATAAAAATTAAATTATATTTACTTATAAAATATATACATTTTTTTTACTAAGAAGGTATTCATTCAAATTGATAAAATACATTGAAAACAACACAAATTCAATATCGCTAAAAACAAAAAAGGATGAATCTACGAACAAACTCACATCACCCAGGTTAATAGCATAACACGTCAAAATCAAAATGCCTACAAAAGTGACAAAATCAAAGTCATCGGAATACCCATGTCTCCGGATCTGTAACATTGACGCCAAATTCTTGATCAAATATGTGATGGATCGAAGCAGATCTGTCAATCTGAACCAAACGAACACCGCACCAAGACGTGAAACCAAACAACGCCTCACCAAGACGACGAACAACAATACCGTCGCCGCACACAGACGATAAAAAACACGAAAAACACGAAGAAAAAAATAGTTTTATGTAAAAAAACCACTTATTTCGATAAAAAGGGAGGAAAAAAGAAGTAAATGGATGATTCCAAATCAAAAAATCGTCTAAAATCACCTCTTTTAGTGGTGGCATATGACAGTGTGTAGAAAGAACGGAGAGAGTTTGAAGTTATACATACCTATCTACTAAATGATTTTACAATAAATACACATTACTTTAATTATTGAGACCTTTTCTACTAGAAAACACTAGATTCAAATCTATGATCTATCGTTCAATTGTGAAATGTGATGTAATCAATTACATCATCATCAGGTCAACTCCGGGCTTATGTTGGTACTGGTAGGCGTAGCAAGCATTTATTATGGGCCCAGCACTTAAAAGTTCATTAAAGAGACCCAGGGTCTGTTTGATAAAAACAAGCGGATAGCGGGTAGTGGATAAGCTAATGGATAATGGTAGTGGATAATGGTAGCGGATAGCGGATAGTGGATAGCGGATAAGCTAGCTGATAGCGGATAACTGATTAGCTAGCGGATTGGATTTGAAGTGTTTGATAAAACTAACGGTTGGACTAGCTGATAAATGTAAAATGACATAAAAGGATATGTTTGTATTTTTTTATATGTAAATTATATGTATATATATTATTTATATTATTTATTTTAAAATAATTATCACTTATAATAATTTATTTTATCCTAAATTATTTATCGTTTATTACGTCAAAAAAATTTATTTATCGTTTAAAAAATGTAATCATTAATTTTAAATTTTAATATTAATTTAGTTTTAATTATTTTTAATAAATAAAATGGAATAATAAAAGTAAAATTATTTATTGATTTGATTTTTATGTAATTTTTATTTTTTATAGATAAAAATATATTTTCCACTTTTTTATCTTAAATATAAATCTAAATAACAAAATTAATTCTTATTTATATACTATGTTAAATGATTAGTATTTAATTAAGATGGTAGGGATAAAAATGGAAGAAAAAATGAAACGCTATACGCTATAAGCTCAAACGTTACTTCAAGTAGAGTCTGGGAAAAACACTATACGCTAGTGAAAAAACGTTATACGCTAATTTTAAAAATGACTACCAAACAGGGCTACTTTCCTATTCACTATATACTATCCGCTAAACGCTAGCGGATTTGGCAACCAAACAGTGTCTTATGACAAAAATGACAACTGAATATTTTTCAACACAAAATGGGATACCTAACGGGGTTCTCTTTTGATTTTTTATATATTTTGGAGATATATGTATATAAAAATGATAAAAACAAGTTAGAGATATAATTAAATACATATGATATTATGTATGATGTCTATGTTTATATGTTCGAATATCACAATTCATGAAAAAATAACACACGTTGATGAGTAAGAACTTTTAAAAAATTATATTAACTCCCTTAAGACTTAATTACAGTGAGGATTCCTCTTGTTTTAAAAGCTAAACTTATACGTAGTATTCTTTAGTTTTAATTATTAATACACTTATATTTCTTGGAGAAAAGGTGATTGTAATTATACTAATCAATTCTAACGGAAGGTAAGTGTAACTTTTGAAGCATCAAGAAATATTGAGTGTAATTAAGTTAAATCTTAGGGATGTTAATTAATGTAATTTCCCTAACTTACATCTAATTCTTTTCTTTCTTAATTATTTCTAATTACTAATACTAATTTTTGGATCATGTATTAATTTGTCTAATACTTATTTCTGGAACTTTTAGTGCTAATTTTCTACGAATTATTTACTACAAATCAGCCCCGATGAGTCATACATCGCTTATGTTAAACACTTTTTTAATTCTTAATATTTTAAATATAGACAAATGCTAACCAAATTAAAAAAAAAAAGGAAAAAGGAAAAATTGTATTAAAAATAGAGTAACACTTATTGTTACGAAATGAAAGTCCTACGAATGACCTATTTCCTTTTTAATTGGTTACAAACCAGTTAATGCGGTCGTAATTTTCATATAATATCTCTTAGTACCCTTTAGCATCATTCTTGAAACTTCTTTTTTATTTAGAGGGCATTTGTTACAGATCATTTGATTAGAAAATCATTTTTTAAGTTAAAAATCATTTTAATGAGTTTAATTGTGTTTGTTTAAATCATTGATAAAATTGATTTTTTTTTTTAAATGAAAAGCTACTTTCATTAGCTTTTGAAAAAAATCACTATCACTAACTATTTTTAAAAAAGTGATTTTTATAATTATAAACTAAAAAGTTAACTTCTGTTTTTTTTTTTTTTTAAATCTTCAGCAAAAAAAATTCTAAATTTTTGAATGTCAAAATCTCTTATAATTTTTTAAAATAGGCTTACTTTTTTTAATTACTTGGACACTATAATACCAATTAGCAAGACATTCTATGTCTACTTCAAAACCTGGCCAGGTCTAGAAACATATTTAAAAACATATTTTTCAACAACATTACATATGTCTTCACATATAAATAAATCGTAAGTTTTCACTTTTAAATAGACTTGCAAGCCTCTAATGATAAAGAGACTAATAGACTTATACTGATAAATAAAGCACTAGGCTTCACAAATAAATAAACAAATAAGCATCTACATTTAAATATATAAATAAGCATTTTACTATAGTATTATAATATATTAAATTATTGAATTATATATATATATGTGTTGTGTATGTGATAAACATGCCAACCTAATAGATTTAATAGTTTTTTTTAGCTTTAATTTGGTCTCTTTAACTGTGTGAACTGTTTAAAAAGCTTTGAGTTGATCTTTTTATAAAATAGATTAGCCGCCTAAGTTTTAAATAAACTTAGGTCATACAACATCGATCTGCCTATTTCTACCCTGCTACTCAATTCATTCATTAATATTTTAAGAAAGTTATCGACACAATTGCGAAATGTGATGCAATCAATTACGTCGTAGGGTAGGGTCAACACAACTTAACTAACCGACAATTGACAGAGAATTCTCCCCCTTTTTCTTAATCTTTGATTATATTTTCTTTTATTTTCTTACTGGTGTCTTGTTATTTAAGGAATTTATAAATAAAAATACAGTAGTTACTAGATTAACAATTTAAAAATAATATTTTTAATTTAATATATTTAATTTATTTTAATTTTTTATCTATTCTTTAAAAAAAATTAATTATATGTCTTTATTAAAAAAATTATGAAGTCTTAATTTTAATAATTTATGAATGCTATTAACAAGTAAGAAAAAAAAAATCTTAAGCAATGATAATATAAGATTCTCAGATTCTTCTAGCACCACTTCAAGTTCATCCATGCATCACGGCTTGATTCCGCAACCCTCTTAAGATTGTATTTGTTATTGTTTATTTTGTTAAAAAAATATTTTTTTAATTCAATAATTATTTTTTAAAACTTTTAGCGTGTTTGTCTTTACTTTTGAAAATAGTAAAAAGCAAAAAAAAAAAAAAATCATTTTCAGGGTCAAAATGAAAAACAACTTTCATTAGCTTTTGAAAAAAAATCGATTTTTATAACTAACTACTGTTTAAAAAAATGATTTTTTTAATTGTAAACAAACACAAATCTGCTTCTACTTTTCTTTAAAATCTCTAAAAATAATCACTAAATTATTTTGTATCAAAATCATTTATTTTTTAATCTTAAACAAACGGGCTCTAAATGATAAGGCTACTCAAGGATAACTTATGTAAAGTAAGCAAGTAAGAATGTTCTTATCGTTGATTTATTGATTAGCTAAAAAAGAATTGAAATATTAAAAAATCATAATTAATTAAAGATAAATATATTTTTACTTGCTCACTTTATGTTCAAACTTACTTTAAATGATTTTTTTTGGAATTAACCTAATTTCAATTTTATATGTTTATTTCTTGTGCACAAATGGAGTGATGGAGATCATCTGTCCCAAAATGGTGTCTCACTCTCTATCCTACCCAATTAGATTATGTCATTTCATTTAAAAATATATATTTATACTAAATAATATAATCAATTTTACAAGTGGCATATTTTAATTGAGTGAGACACCATTTTGACACAGCTGATATAAAAATTTAATGAAAAATTTATTGAAAAATGATATATTTAATATATTAAAAATTTAAAAATTATAATTTTTACTTTTTAATTTCTAAATCAGTAATCTTTATCATTAAAATATCAACAACAAAAAAATTGAAATAAAAAATATAATTAAATATACTATTAATCGGCTAAATTTGATTCGATATTTTTTTTTTTTAAGTTTTCTTTTTCTTTCTTATGTGAACAATATTTTGTATATTGTTTAGGCAATGTGTACCATAATATAAATTCTCAAAAAGGTTATGATTTGCCTTAACTTTAAAAATAAAAAAAAATAAAAACAACAACAACAACAAGAACTCTTCTAATCTTAAAAGATGCAATCTCCAAAGTCGCAACCTCACTCATAAAATATGACCATCTTAGGAAGTATCAAAAAACCAAAATTGGTTTGTTTCAGAAGGTCAAGAAGTCAGTTAAACACGTATAAGTCTAAATAATGCACAAGCAACAAAAATACTGAACAATAAGACAGCATTGAAGATCAAGCTAGCAATAAAGTATCAACTTTGCTATACAGAAAAGAAATTTCATGAAATAATCCCAAATGGCATGGATAAGTTTCCAAAGGCTTCACCTCTGGATTATAAAATTGTCAATTATTAACTAGTTTTTTGTTTTTTGTTTTTTTGTTTTTTTGTTTTTAATAAGTATGCTATGTACTGCCCAGTATTTTTTGTAAGACCCTGATCAGCCAAATGGTTGGTGTTGGGGTTTGAATGGGAAGAAGGGTGAAGGAGGGACGGGAGAAAAAAGTGTGGTGTTGAAAGAGAAGGTGGTGCCTCCACAAGCTCACTCGGCCACCCCAAACTCCTTACCACTACGAAACGTCGCGCCTCAGCTCGACCAAAATGTTATCGCATTGAAGGAGAAAGTGAATAAAAAAATGAAGGGACAACTGATTCTCTCGATTGCTTGTATTATCTCAGTCGTCCAAATTTTTTTTTTTTTTTATTTTTACAAAATCTAATGCTAATGACAAGTCTTGCACGTTGAGCGACTTGATAGCGTCGCTCACCCTAGTCGTCGCCCTCAAGTTACATACTTGTCATGAATAGAAAATTGACCGCATATTAAGTAACAACTGCGAAAAAAGCAAAGGTGGTTACGAAATAAAACATAGTATTAAAGATATTTTGGCCTAATCCGCCATTCTTTTTATTTAATTTTTGGTGGGTTCATCAGCCCAACTTAGGAATCTTTTTTATTCTTCACTCTAGAAATCATTGTGAAATACCCAACTCAAAATTTGTTTATTTGATCAAAGCATAATTATAGTCATTTCTAATTGGTATGGACATCCATTTTGCATAAATTTAACAGATTACAAAGCCATCCAATCCAATATATGCTTACAAAAACAACACGCAAATAAACACTCACAAATCATCGCAGAAAATTGTAAGCATCAATTTAGTATGTAAGGAACATGAAAAAAAAAAAAATTAACTTCAGGGAGTGAAAAGATGCAATCTCCAAAGTCGCATCCTCATAGAAAAACAAAGGCAAGGATGTAGCCAAGAAATATATTAGAAAATATGAATAGCTCTGCCTCTATTTATGTCAATTCAGAGATTGATGTATTTGACTCCCAAAACATTGTATCTTTACCGGTTTGTAAATATTTTAAAAAGAAAAATATATAAATTTTAGAAAATAAAAAAAAAATAAAAAAAATCCATAACTTGACATGTGGCTTGCACTATTGTGCTACTCTAAAATCAGAATTTCCTCTTATTAATTAGTATAGATATAGATTTATTATTTAAAATAGAAAAAATAAAGGCAAGGATGTAGCGAAAAAAAAGTATTAACAAAAAATAATTAAGAAAAAAGGTAGAGAAAAAATATTTTAAAAAAATTACAAAACTTAGGAAAAAAAGTTTTTATAAAAAAATTAGGAAAAAAAAGTAATTCTAAAAAATATTTAAAATAATTAGAAAAAAATATATTTTAAAAAAAAATTTAGGAAAAAAATAATTAACAAAAATTAGAAACAAAAATTTAATATTTTTTTTAATTTAATTTTTTTAAATATTTATTTTTATAATTAATTTTTTAAAATTCTTTTAAAATATATTTTTTCTAATTATTTTAAATAAATAATAAAAAAATTCTATAACTTGACACTAGCTTGCACTATTGTGCTACACTAAAATCAGAATTTCTCCTTATTAATTAGTATAGATATAGATTTATTATTTCAAATAGAAAAAGACAAAGGCAAGGACGAAGCAAAAAAAAAAGTTTTAACAAAAAATAATCAGGAAAAAAAGTAAAAAAATAGATTTAAATTTTTTTTTTACAAAAATGAGGAAAAAAAGTAATTATAAAAAAATGTTTAAAATAATTAGAAAAAAATATTTTTAAAAAATATAATCAGGAAAAATAATTTGAAAAAATATATATTTTGAAAAAATTATAAAAATATAATTAATACAATTTTTTCGAATAAATTTTTTTATAAAACTATTTTTATAATTAAATTTTAAAAAATATATTTTTTAATTATTTTTAATTATTTTTTATAATTATGTTTTTTCTAATTTTTAAAATTTGGAAAAAAATTAGAAAAAAAGTAATTATAGAAATTATTTTAAAGGAAAAAGAAAAAGTAAATTAGAAAAAAATAAATAGGAAAAATATATTTAAAAAAATTAGGGAAAAAATAGATTTACAAAAAATTATAAAATTAAAATTAATTATAAATAAATTCTTTAAAATAATTAAAAATATATATATATTAAAAGAAATTTAAACAATAATTAGAAAAAAATGATATTTAAAAAATGAGAAAAATAAAAATAATTATAAAAAAAATTTAGAAAAAAGAAAAAAGTATTTAGAAAAAAATTATTCCAAAAAAAATAAAAAATTTATTAAAAAATTAGGAAAAAATTAATTATAAAAATAAAATTAATTAGAAAAAATAATGTTACAAAAATTTAAAAAACTAATTATGAAAATAACATTTTTTAAATTAGGAAAAAAATCGGAAAAAAATTAATTTTTTTTTAAAAAAATATCTTTTCCAAAAAAAAAGAAAAATTGTGGTGCCGACATATGTAATGTACATTAAAAATAGATACTTAGCCTTTATATTAGTATGATTACGAGTTACCACTGAATTTTTTTATTTTACCCTTACTAGTTACCAACCCTGCATTTTCCATTTCTCTTCTAAATTCTGACATATATAAGCATTTACAGTAACTGGATTCGGTAATTGTAATATTTAGGTGATGAAATCATAATAATTATTGTAATTATCATAGTTATAAATATTTATCTTGAAAATAAATAATTAAATGGAAAAAAATAAGTATTACGGAATAAAACATAGTATTGAAGATATTTGGGCCTAATCCGCCATTCTTTTCATTTAATTTTTGGTAGGTTCATCGGCCCAGCTTAGGAATCTTTTTTATTCTTCACTCTAGACATCATTGTGAAATACCAAACTCAAAATTTGTTTATTTGATCAAAGCATAATTATAGTCATTTCTAATTGGTATGGACATCCATTCTGCATAAATTTAACAGATTAAAAAGCCATCCAATCCAATATATGCTTACAAAAACAACAAGCAAATAAACACTCACAAATCACTGCAGAAAATTTTAAGCATCAATTGAGTATGTAAGGAACATGAAAAAAAAAAAAAATACATTAGCGAGTGAAAAGATGCACTCTCCGAAGTCGCATCCTCGCTCATTAACAACGCCCATCTTACTTAGAGTCCAATATAATGTTTGGATACCGGGGGTCTAGACAAATATATATATATATATATATATATATATATATATATATTTGTTTTACTTCAGAAGGTCAATAAGTCAGTTAAACAAGTATAAATCTAAATCATGCACAAGCAACAAAAATACTCTCATATCAGACCATGGCACTCCCTATGCTCACCTATGTTGTAGATCAAGCTAGCAGTATAGCATCAAGTTTGCTATACAGGGAAGAAATTTCATGAAATAATCCCAAATGGCATGGATAAGTTTCCAAAGACTTCACATCAGGCTTATAAACTTTTAGTCAAATAACTTTTTAACTAGTTTTTGGATTTGCATTCCATGAGTTACTGCTGTAGGCTCATTGTAACAAGCCTAAACTACATAAAATATAAGTGTGCTACTGCCCACCATTTTTTTAAGACCCGGATCAGCCAACCGAATATGAACCCATAATAAAAATATTCTCACACTCTTCGATGTTAAGTTTTACTGAACCTAACACAACTCTTGGGATTTTCTGACACCTTGAATGGAAAAGTTCAAGCCACTTGGGTTTGTTAGTTTCGGTCAGAACTGCAATAAGCAGAATTATTTGTGCTCAAACAAGCACCAACCATCCTTCAATTTAAGCCATTCTTGGGATGAGACTGACATTGGCTCTTTGTTGGTTACTTCAACAACAACTAAACTTTTTCCCACTTAGTGAGTTGACTGATTCCTTCATTAATAAAACATAATTAACTATCACCCTGAAGTGGGGGAAAAAAAACTTTAACAGCAATATAACCTTTAGATGATCTGTAGAAAGATTTCTATCCAATGTATAAAACAATAATGCTACCAAAAGACACTTAAACATATCACATCACATCTATATTTCACAATCTAATAGAAGTTGTTCCATATGGTTTCCTGCATACTCATACACTAATCTGCCATGTGAAGTGATATGCTTGGCACTGATGCGTACCAAATATTATTCACCGTTAAACACTTCAGCGTGAGAAGCTTAGTCATGCTCTAATACTATGTCTTTCTAATATGTAAAAATTCAAATATGAACGGGATAACTCCAAGTTACAAAAGCATTGGGATTCATAATAACCATTTGCAATAGAATACCTTGGAAAGAAATTACAGAGGGAGTGCTATAGGGAACGACAGTTGAGTATCATCAGGTGATATAGCGAGGAGGGAATTCGCCTTTTTTGAGGAACGATAGAGAGTACTCAGCAGCATCGATGAGATCAGCAATGTTGTGCAAGGATCGTTCGTCAGAACCCACCCAGAACATTGCACGCACCTGTGCCTTCCTTGTTAGTCTTGCTGCGAAGGTGAGTGGCAACTTTGGGGAGTTCAGGCTTCTCAGTATTTGACGATACAGTGACAACACTCTTCCTCTGTTATTAGCCAAATCCTCTGCTGTTGCCCATATCACACCCTTTCCCCCCATTTTGGATGCACCAATGCTTCTTCTGTAGTCTCTACCACCTATCAACAAAATAAAAAGGAAATTAAATCAAATTGGTGCGTCATAGCAGATGCATGTACTCATTGGCCTGCCTACCCACAATTCATGACTTGACTTGGGGGAATCCTGCATCTTTTGTTAAAGTTAGCTGAGAATTCCTCTTATGAAAAGCATGTAAGGTATTAACTCCAAATCCAACTTAACAAATCACAAATATAAACCATTCAAACAAATTAGTGAACAAGCCCATGCTTATTTGTCTTCTAATATATTGAAAGGCAATTATGTAAAACTTACAAAATGATAAAAAGAAATTTATACAATATTACTGGCAGACAAAATCAAAATTATCAATGTTATGTGTTAGGATCTTTGATTGAGCATGCAAGTTGACTGTTTAGTTCAGACATTTTACCAAACAGATATTGTGCATCTTCTAATGAAATTACCAGGTATCGTTATCCAACATTTGTATACCCAAATTGAACCGCACTATCCAAAATCTACTGACTATAAGCGCAATAGCGATAGCAGCTTTCAATTATCTTAAGAAAATTTTACTAATCCACAAATCAAAGAATCAAAACTAGTATCAAACTGATGCGTATCTTCATCTAGAGATACTTCCAAAAAAAATAAGTAGTCTAAAAAACAATAAACAAAAGTAAAGGCTCCTACTGGCAACAATCTAAGAAACTGATACATACCCATTATACAAATTATACAAAACAGTCACAATATCCTTCAAGCTAAGACATTTAAGAAAATTAATACCAACAATAGTTCGAGAACAACACAATCATAAGTACATACAAAACGATATAATATATGATGGGCAACCCAGATATTCGTTGAGGAATGCAAAAAACAAGGAATAAAACAAATTAAAAATAAAAAATAGTATCAAGAACAAAATATATATAAGTTGTACAAAGAAAAAGGAAAAACCCAAACCTTAAATGCGTTTGTGCTTTGCCCTCAAAAACCACTCTGCTTTTTGGGTCACGCAGAGAGATGCTGAAGAAGGCATAGCATGATAAAATGCGTCTATTTTTTTGGATGGGTCTTAAATGAGAAATGATATACCTACGTAGACCACAAAAAATTAAATGAGAAATGATATACCTATGTTTAATATACAACGATTCTTTTGTTTAAATTGACCTAAGAAAATTAATTTTATACGATGAATTATAAAAATAAAATGGTATCAAATTATTTGTTTAAATTACTAATATTTACGACCGGTGAGATAGCTTAACTAGTTTGAGATAAATGTATAAGGAGTTGAGAGAGTTGAAGGTTCAGGATTCAAACTCTAGCAAAGGAGAAAAACTAACATAATAACTAACATACTAATATTTGAGTATAAAAAAATATTTACATAATATAGTTGGTAATGTATGGATGAAAAAAATATAATTAGTTTCACAATAATCAAACAATAATGTTAAAACTTTCAATTTCTCCAAAAAAAAAAAAAATTGTTTTCTTATAGTTTTTTCTACTTTAATCAATTTTGACAAACATGTTATCCTGCATATGATCCTGTTCCCCTATAAAGTATTTTTTATGGATTTTGAACAACCTCCATAGACTTCAATTTGTCAATTATCAACTAAGTCGCGGCTTATGGTTTGCAATCTTAGAGGTTGAAAAACTGCATAGCATGCAGGCTGTGAGAAAAGGATACAACAAAATTTGTTTTATAACTTTTGTAGTTTTAAATTTGGAGAGAATGTTCCACATAACATATTGTATGAATCAGTTTGTGCTATATACATGCCATTCTTGAACACTAGTTTGTTTTTAAAATTAGTTTTGTGCCTTTTGGGTACTATGAAATGCTTTTGGGAACAAGAGCAGATTAATTATCATATCTGAAACTCTTATTGATACAAATCTTTTTAACTATCTTGTCAAGCAAGACTAATACTATAAGCACTAGAGGACACTGAATAACACCAAGCTAAGCAGCATAGAAGAAACCTCACCCCAAGAAAGACCAAAACATAATGCAAAAGAAACTACATAGCACACATCTTCAAGTAGAAATACAACTTGTGTGATTGCTGAAAGGCTAAGCTTTAGGCTTGCGAAGAAGAACAACTGAGTTGATCACATCATTTGTGGGATGAAAGATGGTAAGCACTTCAAAATCAACCAAGTCATGCTCCTCAACAATAGGGTACAAAAAAGCTCTAGCCCCTTTTGCACTTCTCACAAGCAAAAAACCTCCCTCCTTCATATACATTCTTATGTGTCCCAAAATCTTCACTTTTGCTTCTCTGCTCATACCCACAAGTGCTGCCAAAACGATGCAATCATATTCCCCCAACCTCTCTTTCACTTCCATGATGTCTTGTGTCTCAAACTTCATCCTCTTCTCAAGTGCTGCATCTGAAGCAACAATCTTGTGAGCCACCTCATTTGCCTTTTCATCAATATCAAAGTTATCAAAGTGTGTGGATTCCATGTGATGTGTGGCCATTATAATGGAAGTGAGTGGCATTGGACCTGACCCCACAAAAGCTACTTTCTTTGCATGCACCAAGCCATTTTCTTTGAGGATTTTGTTCTCCAAGTTGGCAAGTTTGACATAGTTCCCATAGTAAGGGAAGAGAGTGAGTGTGCTCAATGGCTTGGGTGTGTGGCTTATGAAAGTTGAGAATTCAAGCTCTAAAAGCCCTTCAGCACAGCCACAAAGGTTAATGAGGCTCTCACGAATGTGTTGCACCTCTTGGGGCAAGGCCTCAATTTCAATGGATGAAGGGAGGGTGCAGAGTGTCACTAGGTGAGTGAAAAGGCTATTGACTTGATTAGAAGGCCTTAGAGATTCTAGCTTAGAAATGCTTGCATGAAGTTGTGTGATCTGAGCTATGATGATCTCTGATGGAACTTGGGTATCAAAGTTGAAGCTTTGGAATGAAGCCATTGGTTGAAGTGGAATTGGGTTGAAGTTTGAGAGCAAAAACAGAATAAAACCAGAACACAAGCTTCTGTATTTGCCTTGTGAAAAAGGAGTAGAAGCCTTCAACTATTTATAGTTTGCATGGGCTTGGATTAAAAACTGCAATTACTGTATATTATGAAATGGAAATATGGACTTGACATTATATTGGTCAAATGAAAAGCGGTGTTTCATGCCTTCAAGATTAACAATAATAAAGTCATATCACCCACACGTGATATCTAGGAGTAGGAGTTGTCTAGTCGTTATGTAAGTATTGAAATGATATATAACATACATTACAAAAATAGTGTACAATTACAAATGTAACAAAAAGAATAATGATTGGGCATAGAATAAATATTTGTCTATTTGGGGTGGTAGACCTTCAAGCACTTGGAAGTAACAGCTATTACTAATAACATAATTAATGAAAACGAACAGGAATGGTATCACAAGTTGAAATTGATTCTTTTCAGACTCTATGTATGTAGAATGGGAAGTTGGAAGCATATCTTGTGTATGCAGTATGTTCACACTGAGATCAGAAAGAATATTAGGCTTGAAGTCCGGCATGGAGCTCGCTCATGCAAGTCAACATCATAAGATCTATCAAAAGACCAGATCAAAGAGAAAAAATAAAAAGATAGGTAATCAGAAAAAACATTTTTTTTATCAAATGCTGATATATTAAAAAGTTCTGGGGTGTCTGCCATCATCACTAGTAAAAAAAAAAAAAAATCCAGCAGGGGAACTTTTGAGTATGAAACTAAATTCCAGTTGCCTGCACCAATTAGGTATATTTTGTACAAATAATTTCATTATCAGTAGCTAGTACAAGGTTTATTTTTCCAGACTACGAGATACCCTTGTTCGTTCCATTTGAACAAACTATGGAACTTTAAATCTGAACAATCAAGGTATGATATACCACCTCAATCGCCATGCTAACTCCTTGACCTATTATATTTTACACAAGGCCAACAAGTTAATAGAAGCTAACAACATCGACTATTCCGTTAACCTGGTTCCTACAAAAAAATAAATAAAACCACAATATTAAACTCTTGAAAAAAACCTATTAACCTACCATGTTACTCTGTTTATTTTGTTACTTAAGATCAAGAATATATAATACGTATATAATTAATTAATTATATATTAGTATAATATATTTATTTTAATAAAATATATAATTTTATTAAAAATGATACCTATTTAAAAATTTAAAACAAGACCGTGTAAGGACTTTTTTGGTTAAAATCCACTGTAATCACGAACTTTGACTCCCCAGTGGAATCAGGGAGCATCCTACAAACTCAGATCTTTTGGGTCCACAATGAGACTAATCTCCACTCCAAGTTGAAGTTCCTCACCTCTCACCAAAAATGTGTTCTGCAAAATTCAAATTCAGTTCTTTCATCACAAACTCAACCTATACAACCAACTGAGCCAGAGCCACACCAATTAGATCATGCAAGTAAGCGTTTAAACATACTGTAGAATCACACTAAACTTTTATCTCTGTAACCATCAATTAAACAAAAACTGATATATAACTAAATCAAGCCTTGTTTAGACAAAGCAATTTTCACCCTTCGAGTTCCATGTTCTTTCCTGCATGACTGCACCGCTACACAGATTTACTTCGGCCTACAGTATAGAAATTCTTTACTATTGAAATATCACGAAAGCTCATTCACATACAAGACACGTCACGCAGCTATTGATGTGCGTATCAAAATTGGGTAGATACTTAAAATTTTTGGGATTTTGGCCTCTTACCATATGACATTACACAGCACCCCTATTCTTTCATCAAGCAGTGCATGTCGAAACCATCGCACAGCATCTAAATCCTTGCTCCAATACATAATTAGCGTGGAGCAACTGGTTAAGAAGACAATGATCCGAGGGGGATTGAGCAGAGATTTCAGGGGCCAAAATGTTATTGTGAATGATTTCTCATTTTATAATTATATCGGAAAGTGTAGTCTCAGATTTTTGATAGCATGTATCCACAAGCCAAATACAACCTTCGATGCAAAATTTGTTGAGCAATTTTATAGAAAAAGACTCTGCTCCAATACATGACTAAATCCGATATTGTACAAAATGAATAGAATTCCTGACGTGCTCTCCGCAAGATTCAACAGATGCATAGCCTCTATGGAGAAAGAAAACTTATGGCAAGACATGAAATCTGAACTTCTATATCAAATTGGGGAACTAGAAGATTAACAAAACCATTGAGGGGAAGGCAGTCTCCACATTCTCCTGCTGCTGTTCCCAGCGCTAGCTCATAGAGTCAGTATGCAACAAACCCAAACTGAGCATCCCAGTAAGGGTACCACCATCACTACAATTAATTAGTAATACAGACTATACACACCAAGCCTCACTAGCAAGACAGATCAACATGCTGCAACATTTGGGGAAAAAAAAACCATCAAATCATTTGGTACATGGATCACTAACCGAATTAAGGGCTAACATAACTGAAAATCTGTAGAATAAAATAATAGATCACTCATACCATTTTCTGATCAAGGTCCTTAATTAGTACTTTTCTCTTGGCTAAACAATCGGAGACGTTCAATCAGGTCCTTTCTCAAGGACTCAGGAATCTTTGATAAGAAAGCACCCTTGGCATCTCCTATTAACGACTTCCTGCATCACATATAGTGCACATTCAAGTCAAGGATTATAACCAGCGAGTCAAATGACAATAATCATATATCAAAAAATGTTAAACAAACCTTTCAGGGTATATTTGTTAAATTATTAACGAAACAACACTATAAGAAACCATTTATTACTATAAATTAAAACTCAAATTTCAGCTTCTCTTGCTTTCTTCTTCCTTTTTCCAAATTTGAAATGACTACATATCCCATAAGCTATATTGCACTGTGGCCGATTGGTAAAAGCTGGGTCGTCAAGGCAAAGTCACACAATGACCTATCTAATACCGAGATGAGATGACCACATAGACTATACCTATGCATGCCTCTGCCCACATAGATACCAGTACTACTGAACTATAGCTATATACACAAACAAGTTGTGCTTGGACATATCATGCAGGAACTGTTCCTTTTCTGTTTGTTTCTGATAGTACAAATGAAGCATATGGACATGCACAGACATGTGCATGCAAACAGCCTCCAGGCCTAACGGCATTAACTGTTCATCTGTAGAAAATGGCTTACACTGAATAAATGGCTTACCCAAAAATAAAATAAAATTTCTTCTTAATTTTGAACATCAGCCATTTTAAAACTACAATTCCTTAACTCAACATTCTACAATATATCTCCATATTTCCAACTTAACCCAAACCACATGAAGTCCATAGGAATCTTATATGAAGGTGACAACAAATTGTTTCAAAACTAAATTCTGAACAGTGATCTTTTATATTGTCTACGCTTTTTCATAACTATATGAGAATATAGAATCCATGGTAGACTACTACACAAAATAATCTTCAACTTTTTAAAACACTATTGTTTCCTCTATCATCTGATGGTCAATGGCACTTCTCCAATGTTTGAACATAGTGTGCATAAGCTTGACTTTAGAACCCTACAGACCTGGCAAGCACCTATAGCCATAGGTTGAAATCAAGCTCTAAAACAAACTTAGAAAGTAATAGTGAGAATGGAATAAGAAATTATTCACATAATTGTGCTACTACCGTGTTTGTGAATAATATCAATGGCTCAATTCATAAAGCAATATATAATCTGATCAAACTTACCTTGTTTCATCTCTACTGGTTAAATTTCCAGCTTCTTGTGTGCATAACCTCTTTCTAGAACGCATAAAGTCATAGACCATATCTGTCCAGCCACATGATCTCAAAACTGACTTTGCCTCTTTCCCAAGACTAAGTAGATATTCAGAAAACACAGTTTCAGGATCAGGCATATAATGAAATTTTTAGAAAGGAAAAAAATAACAGAATGAGGCATATAATGAAATAAAGAATATCATAGAATGTAAAGGTGCTGAACTGATTGTCAAAGGAAATGAGTAAATAAACGTGACCAAGTGTGTAAACAATTTTTGACAAGAAAAAGATGGTAACAATCATGAAGATTTTAGTACAGCAAGAATCAACAAAACTAAAATATCTTGAAAAAAATATAACATCATCAACATATTTTAGTATGTGTCTATGTGAGATATTGAAGAGAGAGAGGGAACGAAAAGGGGAGGAAAATTATGAAATGGGGAAAAAATGACAGGCGAAACCTAATTACCAAAGCTTCAAACTTTGCTATGGAAAAAACACAGCCAAGAGTATGAAATGATATATTTGCAATGTATATCATAAAACACAAAGCATAGATAGGCCTCAGTTAAAAGCACTTCTTCATTGAATTCTAATACGTATACGTAACTAAAGTAAGTAGAAAAAATATTGAAAAAAGATTTGAGTCCCAGTATATCATACATGTCCTTCAGTTCTTCAACTATTGTTCTAGATTGACCATCATGCGCAAGCAAAATGCACTGAGCCTCCTGTGCCTTTCTTTTATTCCCCGATATTTTAGGTTTGTTGTTGAGCCCATTGCTTTCTTGCTCAAAATTGTCAGGCCCTCTAACCATTACCCTGCTTCTATCAGTGTCGTTCACAGGATTTGATTTTATAGAATGGGTATCAACTGTCTCAATATCAGTGTGTCCATTTGTTAACAATGACTCCTTTCTTTTCGAGTCAAAGTCAACTTTATTTTTCTCAAAGCCATTCCTGGTTGGTAATGATGAAGGATCCTTCTTACCATTCTCCAAAGAAACTGTGTGTTTTACATGCCCATTCATTACTAATGGCTGACTCTTAGAAACTACATCTTTCCCGTTGACACTTGCAGGAGCAGGACTTCTTTTGGAAGTAGAATTCCCATTAATGTCAAACTTCACTCGTGAGCTGGAAGGCCCTTTACCAACCTTAGATACGCTTGGCATTTCCTTCCAATGAGATTGCTCAGAATTTGATTTTGCATGCACTGCTTTCAGTGGTACATCAACCTTTGAGCATTCAGATGCCTGACTCCCATTGGAATGGTGAGGCTTTCCACCGTTTGAAGCAAGAGGGTTATTAATTGACACCGGCCTTTGGTTAATTCGAGAGAAAAAAAGAATATAAACCTTTTCAGACAAAACTTCTTGCAGGGTTGCAAGTGTTACACAAGAATCATCACAGCAATACCACCGACCCATTGCATCCTGTGAACAGAACAGAAAATTAGATTTTCTGGCCACAATAAGAAGTTATTCAGGAATGAATATATTGGTTACACATTATTTGTGTACAGATTAACTATATAAATTCACACACCTTTATATAAGCATAATAGTGACCAGATTCTGGGGAGTAGCCTGAATGCACAATGGTACCAAAGAGCTTATATTCTGGTAGTGGATCCTGCATCAACATAACAGTTAGAAAGGAAAGAAGCTTTATATAAGCATGGAAAAAATAAAAATAAAAAGACAGGCAATATTGGCCTTGGCCATGTATATCAGTCATACAAAACATCAGCCTAGGTTGGAAAATACTGAACCTTTGTAGGCCTTCACCAAGCAACTAATGTTTTCTACTGTGAGTGGTTCTTTGATATATAGTATTAAGGCAAATTCTAGGGTGAGCAAGCACCCCAAGTCTCTCACCATGAGAGAGTATGAAAAGTCCTTATTTGCAAAAATTAAAATTGTTTTTCACTCCCCCCCTTTCTCTCTCAACCCCCCTCTCTCCTCCGCCATACACCCCCCTCTCTCCTCCGCCACCCGCCCCCTCACCCACCCAAAGGATCGCCCCCTCACAATGTCTCCCATGACAAACCCAAACATTTATCCAGTACCCCCTATCCAAATGCCTGCCGCAGATTTCGTGAGTTTATGGTGTGGTGAAGGATACATGGTGTTCATATTGCTTCAGATCTGTGAATTGAACCGGGTCGGATTGTACCAGGTAAAAAACCAGATTCTTCACGACCGGCTTCTCCTCCTCTTTCTGCCGCCACCCCCACCAACATCCATTTATCATCTGTCGTATGGAGGTCGAATGGCAGAGAGAGCAGATCCAAACTGCGTCTGGTGTGGCGCGTCAGAGGACGTGCGCGGTGGTGCGAGGCAGTGGTGCTCAGGAGCTAGCGGTGGACTCGACTGGATGGTCGGCTCTACTGTTGTGCGAAGGAGGGAGAAGTGATGGCAGTGGGCGTCTTTTATTCCTCTTCATCACATGTCAGCGGAGGAGGAGAGACTACGAGAGTTGCTGTGGATTTGGAGTTTATCATTGTAGATTTGAGGTTGTCCTTCAAAATCTTGCTCTGTTTTTTACAGATCTGAAGATTTGCATTTGAGATATGAGGATTTGCTCCGTTTAAGGAAAACAATGACTTCATAAGATCTGAGGATTTGCACCGTTGTGGTGCTTCTCGATGGTGGCTACGGTGGCTCACACTCGTCGTCGCCGACGATGGGGATGGAGTGCCGAAGGGGTGAAGGGATGGGGATGGGGTCATTTCTATAATTTTAAAAACTAAATAGACTAAAAAATAAAATAAAAACTTGTTAAAAGGCCCCTGCTCATGGTGGGAGACATGTAAGCTCTCCCACCGTAGCCTTCGCCATAGTATTAAAGCCTCTCTGAAGTTTCACCAACTAGTGCACTGTAAAGTCCTAACCTATCTACCCCTTTTACAATGAAGTTTTACCACAGGATCATAATGGACATGGGATATATATATATATATATATATATATATATATATAGAGAGAGAGAGAGAGAGACCCCTTTTACAAAGAAGCATCATCTGGACGGAACACAAAAACACATTGGAGTTTGCAGTGCAGTCAGTGAAATTAATCAAAAAATCGAAAGATTTTGAGGGAGAAGCAAACAACGATGATGAATCTTTAGAATTTGGTGCAAAACAAAGGGAAGGAAGCTGAGAGAGACGAAATATTTTCAAGAGGTGGGGTATGACAACTCAAGCCACCATCAATAACATTTTCAAGAAGAAATTGAGAGGAGGCATGAAATTAAAGTCCAGTATTTGAAGCAAAAAGTGAATTTGACAATGCAACCATTGAATGAACATAAAACTCAATGGAAGAAAACAGCATGCACCTTAATGACGGATGGTTGGGCTAACAAGTGAAGGAGGGCAGAGTTGTCATCGGTGTTTCAATGGCAAATGGCAGTAAGCAGCAGCTCCACCATGGAATTATGGCAGATGGCGTTGCCACACAAATGGCGAATGCATGGTGGCCATGTTAAAAATTATAAAATACAATATAATATCCACATAATATAAAGAATCAAAATCTGACAACACATTACAAGAATATAAACATAATTAAAAGTTTAACACATTTTCTAGCTTATTAAACTTACTAAATTATCACAAATCATGCAAAGCAAGCAGAAAAAAATAAAAAATCTGGGCAGAATACCATTTACAGAGACTGGACATACTGGATGGTATGTTAATGGGTAGGTGGGTCACAAAATTGATTAGGGAAACACACACACACATATGGAAGAAAGGCATCAAAACAGGGTTATGGGTACACAAAACCACTCAGCAACAACAGTCCTCCAGTAGCAGCAGCCACAAGACTCTCCGCCTTGGCAACGCCGCTTAGCGACACAATATCACGCTATTCACTAATCTGGTTCAACCAATTACTCTGAAGTCCTAACATAGTCATCCCTTTCAAAATCAAGTTTCACCACAAGGTATGTAATATTTATTATACATTGGATAGTTCACATCCTATACTCAAACAGCCAAATAAGGGATCCCAAGCTTTTTTCCACATTTGACAAGCAAATTTTCTATTTTTCACTCATGCAATTATATATATTTAATAACTAAAATAAAATGCATTTCTCAGTTCTTAAACATCTCACGAGTTCACTTTCGATTGTATATATACCATAGTCTCAACATGAACCAGGTTGAACAGAGAAAACCAAATTTAATAATTCTTTCCATACTTCTCATGGATTACAAACTGCCGAATATTGTAAACTTAAACTTCTACTATGACTTTCTGTGAGAGATTCACCTACAAAATAATGTTTTTCATTACCTCCAAATATTTGTCTATGATCACCAAACAAAAGCCATAATGGAATTCCTATCCCACTAAAGATCTATGGAGTAAGGCTAGTGATTGCTCCTTCAAACCTGAGCATTCTGCTCCAATCAAATACACCTAGGGCAACAAATATAGGCCGCCCCAACAACAATTTTCTACACAATACTCAAAATCTACGAACTACGATATACAATGTTCAAAAAACTGAATCATCTCTCTAGTTATCAAGAAAGAATCTTTTAGACCAATCTCATGCAATATTATATTTTGAAACCACAGTTTACCCAAAGGTATTTTCCATTTGAACTCAAACATTTATCAAACACTACATTATATGGCTCACATATCCTAAAAATTGTTTTTTCTTCATCTCCCAATAACAAAATAGGACACATGATCTCTTTTTATGGGCTTTTTGCAAGCCAAACTATGGTATGTGTATATATGTAAATAGTAACACTAAATTGAAGTGACAGGAAACAGCAAAACCAATCATGTGCACTTAACGAAACAAATTTATCAGATTTAAACATAGCAATAATTGGAAGGCTAGGCCAAGACTTTTACCCTTGATTTTTAGGCCATTTTGTGACAGCAGAATAACAAAATTTGGGAGACTAGAGGTTCGCAAGCATAAATGAAGAACAAGTCACAAATATCTATATAACATGGCTTATGCACTTCATATCATGTCAACTTGTGCATCCATGGCTTACACACCCCTTGCAGTAACTAGTTCAAAACGAGGATCCCACGTACCTGGCTTGCTTTGCACATGAAGCTAGAAAGCACCAAAACTTCTTCAAATGCAACAGCCTTATCAATCTTGCCACCCAATATGCCCTCAAATCTCTGCAATTCCAAAATTCAGCAACACAACATAATTCAAAAAACCCCAAGTTCCCAAAATTCCACAGGCCCATTTGCTTTGTTTCCAATATCTTGTTTTCATTTCTTGTTTTAAAATGTAATTGCAAAAATGTCACCTTGTTTACATTCTATTTCTTATTTCAATCAGGACCCAAAGTTTCAAAGACAAAGTACACCCATTAACCAACCTTGAGTTGTATCACAAGGATATTAGGCGCTTGAAGTATACTCATCTGCTTCTTAGCCGCCACCAATTTCTTACAACTGTACAACAACAATCACAAGTTCATGCTTTCATTTAAAACCACATCCAAAATTTTAAAAAAAATATATTGAAAAATTAGAATTGAAAGCAGTGAATTATGAAAACCCTTACCTATCACACTTATACTTATTGTTGCCATCTAAAACCTCAGGCTGAAAGAATTTTTGCATGGAGTCCCTAAGCGAGTTACTATGGAAAACATCAAGACTAATATCCATTATCTCATCAACCTTATTCGACTCATATCCACAACACAAACACTTCACCTGGCTCTGCAACGCTCCTCCAAAAATCTCCTTCACAACGGAGGATGAGCTCCCTCCTCCTCCTTCTCCGCCGCCATCGCCACTGCCTCCGCCTTTTCGGCGCAGCTTTTTGAGGCGGAGGCAAGTGTTGTGGCACGCGTCGATGACGTATCGAAGGAACTCGTGCGCGTCCTCCTGGCGGCCGCAACGGAAATGCTCGGCGAAGATTCGGAGGCAGCTCTGGATCTTGGAAGGAGCGTCGTGCGTGAGATCCACGCGCAGGGAACGCGCAATCTGCTTCTCGAGTATACAGAAAGGACAAGAAGAAGAAGAATCACCTGAAATCAAATAAACACAAAATTAGGGTTAGGGTTCAAAAAATGAGAATGAAATTGAAGGAGTGAGAGAGAGTGAGGGGTTTATATAGTTATTACAGAGAGAGGAGTGTTGAAAACGGAGGCAGAAATTGGCGAGAGGGGGAGTGTAGGTGAGGCACTGAAGGACGCTGTTGAGGTAGCAAGAGTTGCCGAGGTTTTTGAGCCCTAAAGGGGGACCGGTTTTGCGCTTCTGACTGAGGAGGCTCGGCTGCCACGTCATCTGCAAGGCCATCAACGACGACGGCGACGATGAACTTCCTCCGCCGATGATGCATTGGCCGCCGCAGAAGAAGTGAGGAGCCCTGGTGAGCACCGCCACCACCGCAATCGCATCGCGAGCGCGCGCTCTCTACTTTTCAGGTTTTTATTATTACTCTTTTTTTCTTCTTCTTCTTCTTATTATTTCTTCCCTCTCTCTCTCACGATTCTGTGTTGTGGTTTGCTTAATTGCTTTCCTTCTAGCGCCTTCTTTTTTTCCTTTTTTTTTTCCCCCAAAAAAAAAAATTTGAGAAATGGATAAAATCTTAGGTACTTTTTTTCTTTTATTATAATTTCAAAGATAGTGATGATGATAATAAAATTTAAGAGGATAAAATCATCTGTTCGAACAAGGGCTCAAGTTCCACACCAACGGAAAAGTCATTGGATCGGGGCTCTCTTCTAATCAGAGTTTTAAAAACCAGTCGAATCAGACCGGTACAAGCGGTTGGACCATTGATCGGATCCCTCTCCTGTCCTAGTCGAATCACAAAATCGGAAAAGAGGTTCAACCGCTAAAAATCATAAAAAACAGGTTGAATCGAGCTAAAACCAAAACCGGAAAACTGGTCGGTTCATCAAAAAAAATTCAAAAAAAAAAAAAGCCTTTTTTAAATAAAAAAAGGCTAGAGCATCATAAATTGAATTACGTACTCCAATTTATGCTTGTTTAAGTATTAAATAATTTGGACTTAATATGAAAATTAGAACTTGAATTGAAATTATACATGTTATTTGATCTATTTATTAATGTACGTGTGTGTATATATATATATATACCAGTTCAACCACCGGTTGAATCGGTTGGACCTTGAACCACTCTCCTTTTCGGTTCTTCGATTCAACCGGTTTTTAAAGCATTTCTTCTAATAGTGTCCTTTGGAGACAAGGTTACGGGGACTAATGGCTGCAATTGTTGTGTGATTGAATGGATTTTTTTTGGAGAAGAATTTGGTTAAGATTGAATTGGAAGAAGGAAATGGTATTCTCCTAAGGGTGTGTTTAGTTAAAAGAAGAGGAGAGGAGGGATTTTAATGGAAGGGAGGAGAGGGGAGAGATTTTAATTAAACATTGTGTTTGGTTAAGGGAGGAGAGGGGAGGGGAGGGGAAATAACACTTTCGTGGTTGGTTCAGGAGGGGAGGGGAGGGATTTTAAAACCAATTTACTTTTACACCCCTATAATGATTTGTTTAAAATAAATAAATGAGGATGTTTTTATCATTGTGTGCAAAATATTTTAATATCCCTCCCCTCCCCTCCAAATCCCCCCAATATTGGAGGGGAGCCAAAATCAAGAGAGGAGGGATTCTGCTCCCCTCCCCTCCACTTAAAAAAGTTGAACCAAACATGCTAAATTTAAAAAAATCCCTCCCCTCCCCTCCATTCCCCTCCAACCAAATATTGCCTAAGAGGAATGTGTTTTAAACACAAAATTGGGGACATAATACGGTTGTTTTTAGATATATTTTTGAGATGCATGTATATAAAAATGATAAAAATAAGTGAGAGATAGAAAAACACATACAGTGTCTAAAATTTGTGTTCCAATAACATAACATTTCTCCTAAAATCTTCTTAGATGATTATGTGTTGGAGGAGTTATGTCTCCCATGAGAAGATTCTTAGGTGGTGAAGTTTTTGGAAAAAGTATCGGAGTATAATACTATGAAGGATAGGTTAAGGCGTTGATGGAAGTTGAATGGTGATCTTGATATAATGAATGTTGACAACGATTTCTTTACGGTTAAATTTTATTTACCTTCAAACAAGGCGAAGGTGGTAGGTGGGGGTCCATTCTTTGATCATTATCTGGCAGTGTCGAATTGGAGTTCTGAATTTGTATCTCCTGCAGCAAGAGTGGAACGAACTCAAGTTTCGGTCTTCTATGACGAAAGCTCTTTTTAGCCATGGCTTCTGCAATTGGCACTCTAGTGAAGGTAGATATGAACACATTGATGATGAAGAGGAAAAGGTTAGCAAGATTTTGTGTGGAGATCAATAAAGACTAACCAGTAGTGGTAAAAGTTTTGTTGAAAGGGATATTGGTATAAAGAAAAGTATGAAGTACTGCACATTATTTGCTCTGGTTGTGGCTGTTCACTAGGGAATGTCCAAAAAGGTGCCCAGAGGAGAAGATTCACTCACCATAATATTCTTCCAAAAATAGAGTTAAATTAGAGCATCAGGAATCCTGATAGCATTCAAAATACGGAATAGTTGCATAGGGATTGACTTGTTGTGGTAAAGAAGAAAAATAATCATGGCTTAGCTAGAATGGCGAAAACTAAGGAGTCGGACTTGGAAGGTAATATATTCGAAAGATTGGCTAATAATGACAAGGAATGTACATTAAGGCAAAAAACAATGATTCCATGACGTGAGGAGCACTAAAACGGGCAACAGTTGAAAAAGGAGGCGAGGTGATTTAGGGAACGTTTTAATTGACAAATCTGTGGGGGAAAAGTTTAAGGAGTCAAAGGTTTCCAACAATCAAGTTCACAGTAAAAAGGTTTTACCAAAAGGTAATCAGACTCATCACAATCTTCAATGGAGATTATGTGCTGTGTATCTAGAATGAATCGTTCAGTTGCAGAAGCTTTGGTTGCCAGTTGACTCAAGTTTGAAAATTCCTTGGCTAACAACTTTTCTCTCAGCTGAAGGTGCATGTTACCTACAACTATTGCAGCATATTCTGCTTCTGGAAGCTGTGTTGTACTCCTTCTACTCAGCTTCCTGAATCTTTCAATGAAGTCAGCAACTGTCTCATCCTCTTCTTGTTTCAAATTTATCAAGTCGACTGCTGTAACTTCAGGCTGAGGTATATGAAGCCTATCATGAAAGCACCTTTCCATGTCTATCCAATTTTGCACAGAATTAGAAGGCAAAGAAGAATACCAAGTGAATGCTATTTCTGTCAATGATAAAGGGAATAGCTGTAGCTTATAGTACTCATTCTGGCTTGCCTCTCCACACTGGGCAGTAAATCTGCCAATATGTTCAATGGTAGACTTGCCATCTTCTCCAGAGAAAGTTAAGAAGTTTGGGGTCTTAAACCTTTCTGGCAATAATATCATTCTGTCCACCCATTCAGGATATGGCTTTCGATACTCAGGCCTATCTAAAGACCTTAGTTGCATGCCAAAGTACCTTCTTATAGTGTCAGCTATCATGTTGGGATCGACTAGCTGAGGGACCGTCGCTCTACTCTCAGTCGTTGTTGGCTGCCCAAAGATTGGTACTTGGGTTGGCGCAAGACCTGACTGTCTGACATGCATTTGGTACATCGGCTCTAGCATGTTTGGAATCACTGTTTGATTAGCCGCAGTAGGTGGAATTGATATCCATGGTTGCTCTGCTGCATAATCATCAAGATTCATATATTGAGCCCTGTTGACAACTGATTGATTAGCTAAGGTAGGTGGAATTAGATTCCATTGCTGCTTCCTAACATAATCATCAGGTGTCTTATACAAAATCCCTCGAGGAGGAATTGAACCCACTTGAACATAAAGCGGCTGTTCCAGGGCTACTGATAGTCTGGCATATTAGCCGAGGTAGGTGGAATCATGTTCCATGGCTGCTCCCCAGCATAATTTCCAGGATTCATATATTGAGCACCCTGTTGGCAGCTGATTGACTAGCTGAGGTAGGTGGAATTAGATTCCATTGCTGCTCCCCAACATAATCACCAGGTGCCTTATACAAAATCCCTCGAGGAGGAATTGAACCCACTTGATCATAAAACGACTGTTCCGGGGCTAGCTAATAGTCTGGCATATTAGCCGAGGTAGGTAGAATCATGTTCCATGGCTGCTCCCCAGCATAATTTCCAGGTATGTTATACAAAATCCCTCGAGGAGGAATTGAACCCACTTGAACATAAAGCGGCTGTTCCGGGGCTAGCTAGTCTGGCATATTAGCCGAGGTAGGTGGAATCATGTTCCATGGCTGCTCCCTAACATAATTTCCAAGCAACTTTGTGTGAATTGCCCCATAGCCCGTGATAGGATACGTCATACCCCCAAGCATAGTAACATGTGAGTTTGCACCAATAGCAGTAGCATTTGATCAAAACACAGCATACCAAGCTGGCCTGACGTATCTAATGGACTTTTAGCCAAGTGAACCTGTCCATACTGTAATACTAGTTGAGATACAGTATCATTTACAACCACTTGCCTCCCAAGGCTAGCAGTAGTAAGACCAGTGAGCATTTGTGTGACGGAACTTGGTTGAGGGGTCTATTGCAGCATGTTCGGGTAGCCCAGCTGATATGGTCCTGCCTGAACATATTGATTTGGACTTGGCTGCATTTGTTGTGCATCTCTAGCTGATATTTGTTGCGTAGGATTCAGCCGTCTTGATTGCCCAAAAATAGAAGTCACCAAGTTTCCTCCAAAATTCAATTCTTGTTGTTCTTGCTCCCATACCCGAAGCACTTCGTCATGCACCATTGGTTTGACAATGACTGCCAACTGCTCAGAAACATGGTACATAATGTCATGTACCCCCATATCTATTTGCTGGCGGATGTACGAAGTGGTCATTATACTTGGATGATTTTGATCAGTCGTATAAGCTGCTATTGTTGAATGTCTACCAGCAGTCGTCGCTAATGCAGTAGACATTGATGGTTTAGAAGATGGCATGCCTAAGGCAATCAAAGTTGAAGGTTCAACTGCTATACGGCTGCCAATCTTCTTAGTAACTGCTTGAGACTGTTCCAGACTAAAACAATGTAATGTGACCCGAAGAGGTAAACTTCCCAATGAGTTCACCTTCTAGCTTGGTCCCACCAGGCATGCCAAATTTGTTTACGTGTAAAATGGCAAATCAGCCGAATAAGAATTCAGCCGAGGAACACATATGGATTTCGAAGTGATCAAGCGATTTTGAGTACTAAGGGCAAAATCCAACCCTCAGCATAGGTTCCTAGACTACTAAAGGAAGTGTCTAGTGTAGAAGGTGAAAGAGGATCTAAGGTTGCATGAAAGCGGTAAAGGAAAGCAATAAAGGAAAATGACAAATGAAAGAAAAGTAAAGCAAAGAACAATGTGAATAAGTTGTTTGATTGATGGGTGTTGTTCCTTTTACAATCTATACAACTGTATTTATAGGAAAAAAAACTCAGCTATTCTAAAGCTATTCCCATTAGCCAATAACTCCTAAATTTAAGCAGTTACAAGCACATTATGACTGACAAAAACAGCTAAGAATAATGCCTACTAAGACCACTAACTCCATTCAGCTGACCACCTGCTAACCATGTCCACCCAAGTCCCTAAACTTTAGGCACATTGCATTTTTGTCTGTTGGCAACAACTCCAACTATCCTCTATCCACTATCCCATGTTTTTAGGAATTAGTCGTTACTGCACTATGACTTGGCCATTTTCAGGCTATTTCTTTCTTCTAAATACAATAATAGTCTCTTGGGCCCTTAGTCAACATCCACACGAGCCCAATAACAGCCTCTAAGCCCATATAGACTTAGCAGCCACGTTCAGCTGATTCTGCATCGGCTAATTCTGCATCGGCTAATTCTGCATCAGCTGATTCTGCATCAGCTAAATTTCCTCAGCTAAACCTGACTCAGCTACTGATTATCAGCTACATATCCCAACTCAGCAACTGCGTTCAGCTCATCCTAATCCAGTTGATCTTGGTTCAGCCGTTGGTTTCAGCTAAATAAACAAATAAGCTAATTACCGCAATCGGCTATTAGCTAAATTATTTTTTGGTGATACAACAATATTGAAATGTTATTGGTAATACTATATATAATCGTGTTAGCCAAGCTTTTGCTACAGGTTCTTTTGACAGCAATTACAGAAGAATTCAGACAAATCAATTTATGTAATGTGCTTGACCTATCAATTCAATAAAAGAAATCGAAAACTGAATTAAACCAATCGTTTTTCACAAAAAATCTAAAATATCCAATAAAATCAGTTTTGTTCATTTTTTAATTTTTTTGATAAGTTTCTGATTACTTTTTTTATCAGTTTAGATGTAAACACCCCTACCTTTAAACACTCTCTATCAATACACTCATTCTTCATTATAGGATATATGAGATTTACAAAATGAAAAAATAATCCACCTAACAATAAAGAGAAAATTAAAAATTTGTTTGCAAATGTATTACTAATATTTTGGAAAAGTAATAAATAAAAGGCTAAATCCCTATTTTGGTCCCTTATCTTTATTTTAATTTTCATTTTGGTCTCTTATCTTCTTCTTTTTTTTCGTTTTGGTCCCTTATCTTTTTTTTGCTTTTCATTTTGGTATATTCCGTCAATTTTGCAGGTGTTAGGTATCCGCCGTGAGTCACCGAAAACCGCCGCCAGAATCTGGGTTTTAGAGAGAGAAAATTCTCTCTCTCTCTCTCTCTCTCTCTCTCTCTTCGTTCTTCCTCCTTTTTACTGCTTCCTCCCCTTCCTTCTTTCTTCTCCCTTTTTCCTCCTTCCTCCTTCTCCCTTTTTCCTCCTTCTTGCTTCTTCCTCCACGAAACAGTGACAACATCAATGGGATTTAAGGAAGGGGAGAGGAAGCAGAAAGAAGGAAGGGGAGGATGACGGAAGGAGGAAGACGGAAGATGAGAGAGATTTCTCTCTCTAAAACCCAGATTCCGGCTGCGGTTTCCAGCGACAACGACGGTTTCCGGCGACTCACGGCGGCGAACTGATGGAAGGGACTAAAATAGGCTAACGGTTGAAAGATAAGTAACCAAAAACGAAAAAAAGAAGAAGATAAGAGACCAAAATGAAAACTAAAATAAAAATAAGGGATCAAAATATGGATTAAGCCTAAATAAAATTATGCTGAGGGGACCAACCAAGGAGTAGTTGCAGTAGGCCAGTAGCGAACAAGAATCAAGTGATCAACAATCAATGACGGTATAAAAAAATTTCAATTTTCAGACAAAGCTCTAGGTAGATAAATTTTGTGGATTTTGGTGTGTTTTTCATTTTATTCTTTAATCAATTGTTTACGTATTTTAAGTCCAGAAATAAAAGTTAGCTAAAGTCTTTTTATTTATTTATTTATTTATTTATTTATTATTATTTATGTTTATATATTTATTTATTAAAAAAGGAAATAATATTTGAATTTCGATCATAGTGAATAGATATCACTAAAGCATTCTGTGAAACTTTGTGACATTTCTTCGTAATGAAATATCATAGATCTATATATATATATTTTGATTCTCAATATCTTAGATATTGAAATAGAGCAATTTCTCCTTCCTGAATTTTATTCATCTATACATGTATGAATAGGGACAAAACGTGGAACACAATGAACATGAGGGAGTGTATTTGAGAAGTAAGAGGGAGCCCCACACCAAACCCCCAAAAGAAGAGTCAATCCCTCCTACCACTGGTATTGGTATGTACACTAATAGTGCCTTTCTGTGGCCCTTAAGCCTGTGTAGTAGTTGGTTTCCCTTTCCCCTACCATTCCTATATCCTTTCTTCAATTTGTCTCTGGCTGGCTGACTCGTGGATGGTTTTATGTTTTTTTTTCCTGTTACATGAAAGACGTGTTTTAGTGACATGCTAGTTATACATATTTGTGAGACCTCTAAATGGCCCGAAATCTGTGGATTAATTGTTCATTTAGTAAATTTGCTACTAGGAGGCTCACATCCCATAAGTAACTATTAGAAATAAAGAAATTACTAGCCGTTAACGTGTGTTTGGATTAGGTGTGAAAAATATATTATTTCAATAATCGATTATATATGTAATAGAATTAGTTTTATGTATAAATGTGTTTATTGAAAAGTAAAAATACGGCATGTTGTAATGCTGATTTGGTATCGGATCTTAATGATCGAAGATTTACCTTCAACTCTTGCATATGCCTCGGTCCGAGTGTCATCTCCAATAGTCTAAGAAGCAACAGCTTACCGGAAAAAAAAAAAGTCTAAGAAGCAACAGTTGGTTAGAAGGTCCAACACAGAAGCGAAATACTGCAGTTTGGCTGACACCGCATCATAAATCATTTGGATTCAAACCTTGATGAAAGAATTGCAAGTTAACAAAGCTGTTCCCGTACTTTTCTGTGATAACTTGAGCACACCGTTGCTCTATCTCACAATTCAGTGTTGCATTCAAGGACCAAACACAAGGAGCTTGATCTTTTAGTATATGTTTGGATGAGGTATTTCAAAATTCCAACGAATTTGAAATACAAGGCAATTGAATTACTTCAATTGAATTATTTATTTTGAAAATACTTTATTTGGATAAAGTAATTCAAATACCTTGTATTTCAAATTCCTTGTTTAGGTAAAGCAATTTAATTACCTTCAAAGGGACTGGGTCCGGGTGGTCCGGGGGTCGGGCCCGGGTGGTGCGGGGGTCGGGTCTGGTGGCCTGTCGCCGGTGGTTCGGGAGCCGACGCCTGTGGTTGGGGGGCCTAGCCCGGGTGGTCCTGGGACCGGGTTTGGGGGCCGACATCGGTGGTAGGTGACACATGAGTAAGAAGAGAGAATTTCAAAATACCACCTCTTTAGGTAGTATTTCAATTTCCTCAAATTTACCTTAAATCAAATACCCCCATAAAATCCCTTGATTTCTAAAATCCTTCATATTTAATACCCAAACAAAGTATTTTATATTTAAGTATTTTAATTACCCTCTTAAAATATTTTACCCTCTTCAAATGCCTCATCCAAACACACCCGACCCTTATAGTTTTCTTTGTAAGGGAAAAGATGATCAACAAAACTCTGGTAGTGTCACGTTCTTTGTTTCCTCTATCCTGGTTGTCTCCTAGGCTTGCTAATTTGACTGATTGACTCTATTTCCCGTTAGATTGGCAGTAGGCTGGCTTTTTGGTGTATGCAGTCTTTGGCCTTGTTCTCTATTAGTCTGAAGTGTTTAAAGGTGGGATATTAATGCTTCAGGTGGTGTAGTTTGGTTTCATGGTTTTCTTTGGTTTGCTTTGTTGGTTTTATTGGTGGTGAACTTTTGTATAGTTGATTCTTTTCCTTGCTTGGAGGTATCAATTCTACATAGGTTTCCTCTTTTGGTTACTCTTGTATATGGGTTTGAGCACCCATTGTGTGGGATCGAGCACCCATTGTGCTCATTATCAATATACTTTTGCTTATTAAAAAAAAAATTTGTTCTGGGCCATGAACAGACAGATGACCTACTGACTGAACCTCTATCTCTCTCAACTCAGATTTGAAGAGTTAGCACCAAACTCAAGTGTTTGACCAGTTTTCACTAGTCAACCCACCTTGAGTTTAAACAGGTATATTGGAGTGTATGGTGCACTGCTGCTAAGTAAAGCAGTTAGGTGTTAGACCTTTGTTAGAGCTGTCAGAGAGCTAGCATTTTGTTAGAACACTGCACATCATGTATAGAGCAAATCAATGTAACCGCAATGATCAATTCAGAAATAGAATTCAGATTCAACAGTTCTCTCATTTCTATTATCCTCTCATAATGAAAATGGATTAATGACCCTATAAGATCCTGATCATAGATTAAATTTTGAGTATGACAAATATATTAATGCAGAAATGACCATATGAGATCCTGACCATAAATAAAAGTGAATATAGGGAATCCCTGAATGCAGAGAAACCGGATTCAGACCCTATTACATTTTTAATCCGTAAATTACACCTCGCGGGGTGTTTCCTACCACTCTACTCGACCAGTAAGAACCAACGACATGAAATACATTGAAAGCAACCAGATCAAAAACAAATATTGAACATTATTAGTCGTTAACGTGTGTTTGGATTAGTTGTGAAAAATATATTATTTCAATAATCGATTATATATGTAATAGAATTAGTTTTATGTATAAATATGTTTGTTGAAAAGTAAAAATAGGGCATGTTGTAATGCTGATTTGGTATCGGATCTTTATGATCGAAGATCTACCTTCAACTCTTGCATATGCCTCGGTCTGAGTGTCATCTCCAATAGTCTAAGAAGCAACAACTTATCCAAAAAAAAAAAAAGACTAAGAAGCAACAGTTGGTTGCAAGGTCCAGCATAGAAGCGAAATACTGCAGCTTGGCTGACACTACATCATAAATCATTTGGATTCAAACCTTGATGAAAGAATTGCAAGTTAACACAATTGTTCCTGTACTTTTCTGTGATAACTTGAGCACACCATTGCTCTCACAATTCAGTGTTGCATTCAAGGACCAAACACAAGGAGCTTGACTTTTTAGTGTGTGTTTGGATGGGGTATTTCAAAATTCTAAGGAATTTGAAACACAAGGCAATTGAATTACTTTATTTTGAAAAAACTTTGTTTGGATAAAGTAATTTAAATACCTTGTATTTCAAATTCCTTGTTTGGATAAAGCAATTTAATTACCCTTAAAGGGACCGGGTCTGGGTGGTGCGAGGGTCAGGTCTGGTGGCCTGGAGCCTGTGTTCTAGGGTGGTCCGGGGGCTGGCATCGGTGGTTCGGGGGTCTGGCCGGGTGGTCCTGGGACCGGGTTTGGGGGTCGACGTTGGTGGTGGGTGGCACATGGGTAAGGAGAGGGAATTTCAAAATACCACCTCTTTAGGTAGTATTTCAAATTCCTCAAATTTACCTTAAACCAAATACCCCACAAAATCCCTTGATTTCTAAAATCCTTCATATTTAATATTCAAACAAAAGAAATTTTAGATTGAAGTACTTTGATTACCCTCTTAAAATACTTTACCCTCTTCAAATGCCTCATCCAAACACACCCTTATAGTTTTCTTTGCAAGGGAAAAGATGATCAACAAAACTCTGGTAGTGTCCCATGTTCTTTGTTTCCTCTATCCTGGTTGTTTCCTAGGCTTGCTAATTTGACTGATTGACTCTATTTCCCGTTAGAGTGGCAGTAGGCTGGCTTTTTGGTGTATGCAGTCTTTGGCCTTGTTCTCTATTAGTCTGAAGTGTTTAAAGGTGGGCTGTTCATGCTTCAGGTGGTGTAGTTTGGTTTCATGGTTTTCTTTGGTTTACTTTGTTGGTTTTATTGGTGGTGAACTTTTGTATAGTTGATTCTTTTCCTTGCTAGGGGGCATCAATTCTACATAGGTTTCCTCTTTTGGTTACTCTTGTATATGCGTTTGAGTACCCATTGTGCACGTTATCAATATACTTTTGCTTATTAAAAAAAAAAATTTGTTCTGGGCCATGAACAGACAGATGACCTACTGACTGACCCTCTATCTCTCTCAACTCAGATTTGAAGAGTTAGCACTAAACTCAAGTGTCTGACCAGTTTTCACTAGTCAACCCACCTTAAGTTTAACAGGTATATTGGAGTGTATGGTGCACTGCTGCTAAGTAAAGCAGTTAGGTGTTAGACTTTTGTTAGAGCTGTTAGAGAGTTAGCATTTTGTTAGAACACTGCACATCATGTATAGAGCAAATCAATGTAACCGCATTGATCAATTCAGAAATAGAATTCAGATTCAATAGTTCTTTCATTTCTACTCAGATTCTCAGTTCTCTCACTGCCTTTCCCTATCACTCTACTCGACCAGTAAGAACCAACGACATGAAATACATTGAAAGCAACCAGATCAAAAACGAATATTGAACATTAAAATACATTCTAAAAAACAAAATAATTCTATACAAGTTTTCATATGTCTAAAAAAGTGGTAGATGCCTGGGCTTTTAATCTTGATCTTTCAACTTCAAATAGTAAATCGCTAACATTGAAACTGGTAATTGTTTCAAACAAATAATCATTGTGAATAACTTCAAATTCCTCAAAATCAAATGCCATGGCCGTTGGCCAAGCAACTCTATTTGAAAGGATTTAGTTTGTATATTACATCTGCACATTACCTTCCCTGAACTATAATCAGCTGCAACTGTTTATAAGATTGAAGAAACTCCGCATTGATGCTTGCTTATACTTTAATTACTACATGAACATTTGATGCCCTCTTGCCACATTATGTGAGATCTGTGTCGTTATCTACTATATGTTCACATCAACTTCTATAAAGGACATGGACAACTGGAAAAGGGATAAAAGGAAATACTCTATAAGAGAAAGCAAAATAGTGGGAAGAAAAATGATATGTTCAAATGCATGATATACATACCTCGAGAGACTCAAAGACTGCTACTTATCTACTTGGTAAAGGCTGAAACTGTTGCCTTTGGGAAGATTCATCATGTTCAGAAGCATCTGAAGTGTCTCGAGAAGCTTCTTTTTTCAACTTGTAATTATTATATGCTGCTACCCCTGCAATGGCTGCATGAAAATTTACAATAATGATTACACAAGCTTCTCTTTTTCCATAATTCACATTTACCAAGATTCATAGCTGCGTCATATCCAAGCCTTAGAATTATTATAATTTTAATATTGAACCATTTAATTTTAATTTGAGTACGGCCTTTGCACTTCTCAAAGGAATATTCAGCCAAATATCAAACATACCACCTATCTGAATCAGCTTAACGAACTTCATGTGTCCACACTCCAAATTAGTACATAGTGATCTAAATACATACAAAATAACCAGAAACAAAATCATAGCTCCATCGCTCTCCACCCTCACCGTCAAAAATTAAATGAGATAAAAGAAACGAGGAAATTTTGGTACTTCAATAACATACTACTAGTTAATATCCAACCAACTATATTAGAAACCTGACTATTATTTGATCTTAGATTTGCTCACACCAATTTTCAAAACGAAGGACTATTTTGTTTGCTGGCTTTAGAAAACTTATATATGCAGAAGCTTCCAGGGAGCACCCAATAATAAGCTAATAATTGATCTGGGCAGTGGAATATGTAGAAGGACACGATGGCATTTGCAAGAAACGCCATGAACTTTTCCCAAAGGCTATATCTAATGAGAAAGGAAATTTAGAAGGTCAAACAAGATCAGATACTTACCAATTCCATAACCAATCAAATTTATGATTGTCAACTTCGTATCAGCAAACAGAATGGCAGATACTAAGACAACCACCCAATCCTTGACAACTCCAGCAACACGAATGGTTAAAGCACTTGTGTGTGAAATCACAAGGAAAACTGATAAGTTTAGAGCAAAAGTACAGAGGCAATTGAGGATAAGCAAAACAGGTGGGAAGTTCCATTGTCCACGTTCTTCCATCTTTGATTTCTCCAGAAAAATCCATGGAATGAATAAACAAAGCGCACTGGAGAACAATCCGAAATTGTTTTAACAGGCATTAATTTACAGTATACATAACTTACTTAAAAAATTGTGTTAAGAGCAAGTAAAATTCTTAAAAGAAGCACTTGCCTGAAGGGACTAACATAATACATCACAGATATAGGATTTAACTTAAGACCCTTCCTCTTAACAAAAATCTCCATGAAGATAAGTCTTAGAGCTTCACCAACAACACCTCCCATTTGGTAAACTACCCCAATCCAGTTTATATTTATCTCTCCATAAGAAGCTACTAGAACACCAAAACTAATCACCGACATGATTAAAAGCATTTTGCAGCTCATTGCCTCAAGTCCTGCAGCTACTCCAAGCACAAAAACAGCTACAGGCACTGTAATCATTTGAAGAACCAGAGTGATTATAAAATTAGTTGCCATATTGGAGGGAAAGTAAATTGTACCAATATACAATCACCGTATCTGTACAACTACCAAGATTAACCAACAGATTTGATTGTTTCGAATGTAGCAATTATACTTTCCATTGGTAGATACCATAAATGGCTAAAGATACCTAGGCTATTATGGATAACCAACTTACTAATTGCCTTCAGCATTTGTGCAAATGCAACAGAAATATACAGGTAGGCAGTATTTCCCAGCCAAAGAGTCATTGCAAACATAGCCCCAATTGGCACTACTGAAGTAGCATATCTGAAATAATTACAATATAATTACAGCCGGAATTGGAGACATCATAAGTATTTAATGAAATCAACTATTAACGCACATATCCTTGATGTTAATAAACTTATTAAACACACACACACAATGCATATGCAAACCCACAAGTACTCAACCAGCCCATTCTTACAACAAAACTAAAGCATAAAAAAGATGATACTATCACTAAATGAAATCCAAAGATCCTAATCAACAAATATGAAGAATCAGAAATTTCTGGAACCAGTCACATCGTAACTTGTGAGCGATAGTGTTAGATTTCAATTCAAACATGACTGTCGAACTTCTTGCATACTTGAACATAGACGATCACTTCTGGAATGGCCATAAGACAAAGATTGTGGGCATTCATCAATAAACCTTGAGAAATAAGATTGGCGTTATGTAGTCAATCCATAATGAAGCGTAGCGGCCGACCCCAAAACTGCTAAAGTGGGATAGCGGGTAACGGGATGACCGCTACAACGTAGATTAGGGAAACAATATAAGTAATTTATACTATAAAAGGCTCAAACGTTAATGTAACTAAATATTAATCTGAGAATTCAAAATAATTACAAGTGATTCCTTAATTACAACTAACTAAGTTCATTGTAGAGGAGGAGGAGGAGGAAGAAAAAGAGGAACTCGCCATAAAATGGTCGCAAAACGTCGGAAAACGCCCGGAGATGCAGAGGACTGAGGACACCGAAGGAATGGAGAAGAGAGAGGGAAACCACTGCTGGGGTGAAAAGTGTCGAGAGTTTTGTTCTCTTCACCCTAATTTTCAAGCTGTTCAATGTGAGGGGTATCACAAAAAACCGCTAAAAAATGGGGAAACAGCTATAAGCGGGGTTGATTTTGGCTTTTCGACACCAACTCCCAGTAGCAGCTGCGACCACAATTTCTGCTCCAGCCAACTGCTCCGTGACACAAGAGGAAGGAGTGCTGGCCAAGAGGAAGCCATTGTTGTGTACCATATAACTTTTCATGATCGTCCATTGTCAATCCAGCCAACAAACTATAAGAAATGCTGGTTTGACAATGACAAAGCAGGATTTAGCATCAAAACACGTAATTATGAATGAAATTAAAGAAGGACAATCAAAACCAAGATTTGATCCTTAGATTGCTCTATACTCAATATTCATTACTCATTACTCATTTTCTACAGTAATCAGAATATCAGATTTACCTCTTAAAAGGATATATCTTCAATGATTTCGCTTCTTCCTCAAATCTTTTTCATGAGTGAATAACTGAAGGGCATAAAGCCATACTTCGAAATTTTTAGCTAATATCCTTTCTCAATCAGTGAAAGAGAGCCGTGGCGCAATGGTGGAGTTGTCACCATAGACTTGGAGGTAATGGGTTCTCGATGGAACCTCTTGCAAATGCAAGATATTGCAAGATAAGGCTGCTTAGCATAGACCCAAGTGGGTCAAACCCTTCCCTAGACCCCGCACATAGTGGGAGCGTTATAGCACCAGGTTGTCCTATTCTTTCTCAATCAGTAAATGTCTTATGGTCTCACTTTTTAACATTCTAGTTACAACTCACTAATAAATTCAGTCATCAATTGCCAGAGAAAGTATGGTAAAACCCAAAAGTTCCATACATAAAACCTTATAAATCAGCTATAATTTATAGAAAGCTTCTTTATTTACTCACATTTCAGGAGTCATTCCCTCCTCAACCTTCATAACCTGCAAGAAATAGATTAATCATCCGGACTGCATACTAGTAATTGATTAAGTAAAACGTTACACCGAACACAAACACGTACCTTTAGAATTTTGGTTAATACAAAACACAAGACAGAGGAGAAGACCATGTGAAGTAGAGTCAACCCCAGAGGATAAGGAAAGTTTATCTCTTTAGACGACAAAACCCACTGGAGTTAACAAATCGAAGAAATCAAAACATGCATCAGCTACATAATAATAACAATACAGAACTTTAATGCATGCTATCCTTGATTCATTTCTCAAATCAAGCACCCATGTTAAACATGGAAAACTAAAAGTTAAGCATAAAAATAGGACAAAACAGGAAACAACAATACTTTCAAAGATCACTCCAGAAGACAGCAAAACCATACAGGACCAACATTAAAATCCAAACAAGAAGCTGACACAAGGTACTAGCCGTAATTTTAGACCAAAGGAATTGGCATGGTCTGCACTCTAGCTGAATTCCATCCAACAATCACCCTTTACTCTAGCTGAATTCTGTCAAAATTCTAACTAATTATTTTTTTCTGGCTATGTAACACTAATCTTGTCTTGCATGTTCACAAGGATTCCACAATG
This sequence comes from Echinosophora koreensis, assembly GCA_035048595.1. Classification (NCBI taxonomy): domain Eukaryota; kingdom Viridiplantae; phylum Streptophyta; class Magnoliopsida; order Fabales; family Fabaceae; genus Echinosophora; species Echinosophora koreensis. The sequence continues at coordinate 3,840,657 of JAPCYP010000037.1, read as the reverse complement.
AAAAATAGGTCTATAAAATTTTGTTTAATTGCTTCAAATTCAATTCTCTTACATTCAACCCTATTCAAAAACAGACAAGATAAAACGTTTCTGTTACAGTTGAGCAAAAGGCTCAACTACCAGTCAGAAATCACTTATCGGCTTATCCAATTCCAATCAATTGCATGCACGTCTCAAATTCAACCTCACCTCCAAAACAATTTACGAAATTAAAAACAAAATAAATAAAAATCACGAAAATATCCTATCAGCGAAATCAGCTCAGAATCCAGATATCAGTTTCGTGAATCATAGTTCAAGACCAATTTTCTCAAATTTTACAGGGAAACAAACAGTCAGAGCATTGCGGAGTTTGGCGGTAAGTGGTAACCTTGTTGAAGAAGATTTGGCCGCTGGAGAGACCAATGTAGAGAAGAAGGTAAGCGTAGGTCAAGATACCATTCTTCTTCGGATCCGCCATTGTTGCAATCCGCGAAGGTTTGCTGCTTTTTCAGCTTCTTTCTTCAGTGTGACTTTTTCTGCGTTTTTCAAATCTGCATCTGAGACCCGGTTTTCCGAAAACGCGTCGGACAAGCCCCGGTAAGATTGAAGAAAGAAAAGTGTACCGATCAGACGTTGAGAAATTAGTTATTAGTTAACTAATTAACTATATTAATACATAATAAGAGTTTAATTATTATGCACCAAGTCACCAACATTATAAATTGTTTATATTATCAATCAATTAGAAATCATAAAGTTATGATAAGAGTCAAATATTTTTTATGATATATCAATTTCTGATTATTTAACAATATAAAAAAATATTTACATTAACAGTAGATATAAATTAAATTCTAATAATAAAGTCCCATGGATTTGGTCATCGAATATGTAATGAAAAATATTATAATATATATATATATATATATATATATTGATTACTATAGGCAAACGATTTTTTTTTTTTTTGGACAGGCAGGCAAATGATTTATGTGCATGACAATAGTGAAGTATCAGCCCATTTCCACTCTGTCAGGATTATCAAGCCTCTCATTTTTCATCTATTATTATATTGTTATCATCTTTTAACCTAAAGCGTTGCATCTTTCTTTCTGGTGGTTGCACGTGCAATTACAATTCTTAAAGGGTTAATGATGCTGCATATGTGAAGGTGAAGTGAGTCGTAAATTGTATAGTTGATTATCGATTTTTAGATGAAACCTCCACCGGATATAACAATGCAGGTTTGAGAAGGAAATTTGCGTAGTAACTAGTAGACGTCAAACCCTCACTGTCACACTTCTTTTGTGACAAATCACTTATGCACCTAGCGTATGATGATCCAACATCTTATGTACTTAGCGCTGGATCATAAGACCATAAGTGCATAACCTCTTCGGATGCAGGATCATTAGACGTAGGTGCATACGATGTTGGGAGCAAAAGACGTTAGATATATTTTAGTTAGATTAACCAAACGTCTTTTGCTCCAAGCGTCTTATGCACCTAGCCCTGGATTATCAGGCACTAGGTGTATAAGATGTTGTTGTGCATGAGACGTTGGATCATCAAAACCAGGTGCATAAGATTGTAGCTTCTGAAATAACTAATTTGCATGTATAATTGTGCATAAGCATAACTGCAGAAGGAGCTATTGCGAGTTCAAGAGACCCTAACCATTTCCCTATCAAACTCAGATGCTGCCACATCAATACACAATTATGTAAATACTAAATAGCATCATTCATATCATTCCCAGCCATTTAGCTCATGCAACATTTTTCAAACTATCCTAGGAGGACCCCATATAGAAAAGTTCATCTACAAGAGAATAAATATAATGCATGTGAAGGGGTCTCACAATATGAGGAAATAATATGTAGATTTCATTTGACATTAAGGGTCAGTTTGATCCTTAAAAACTGAGGATGAAGATAAAATTTTAGAATGATTTTTTTCTATTATTTTTCATATGATGCTCATCCTTAACTTATTTTGCACCAATTTTTAAAGAGGCACAAAAGTCTAAACTGACTCGGATATTTCCATTGAATGATAAAAAATGGTAGATCTAGTTAAAAAATAATAATAATAACTAGCTATTTATTTGAGGATACAGAATACAAATTGCAATTTATGACCCTATTTACCCACAGCAGATAATCACGAACTTGCACAATTTGTTTGCTGCATGATGACTTGCCATCTGCTTGCTTCCAAGAGTAGTAGGCTAAGATATATGGTCACTAAAGCTGCTGCTACCTTTAGTAGGCACAAAATTTGTGGTAGAGAAGATCACACAAATCCAGTTTTCTCCATTCCTATGGAGCCAAGATGCTATTCTTCACTATGCAGTTCTCAGGTCCTTCCCAAAGTGAGCATATGAAAATAGACCTTGCTAGTGCTACAACTAGAGTTCTAAGAACATTTGTTGGTTTTTTGTGGTAATTAAATAACTCTGCTTTCCTCCATCCTCACAGAAGCACTGACCCAAAGGGAGGTACTTCAATTGCATAGAACAAACCAACACATTCATAAAAAAATGGGTCATCGTTTTCGACAGATTGTCATCCCATCTCCAATAGGTACCTAAGACTCTCCAAAAGATTTAAAAGATTATACATCAACTTGAAATAATTTAACTGAATGTGTATTAGTAATCAGGAAAATTGGTATCAACCTACCATGCTGATGCTTACACGTTTGTCTTCCATTAACTGTTGATTAAAATTTCTAATGCTGATAGTTTTTGAGTCATTTACCTGCACATATCACATTAGAAGTCAAGTTCATTCAAATGGAAATAAAGGAACATAGAAGAATTTAGTCACCAGTGGATCAGCAACTTTTCCATGCCAAAGAACATTATCAATTACAATAAGACCTCCAACCCTGACCTGCAACAACAAATTATTCAGTGCATCATTACAACAATTCACAGGAAACCCAATAAGAGAGTTTAACAAACATCTTAAAATTAAGCGGGCATAAGAGGCTCGGCACATCTTTGACCATTTTATTATGTTCTTACCAGTTGTAGTAGCAGTTCAAAATATTTCTGTGTCATTCTTTTCTCAGCATCAATAAATGCAAAATCATAGCTGCAGGGAAAGGAAATATTTCTTAAATTCTATTTTACTGGTTGTTTCTCTGACAATGTTCACATCATATAGACACGATTATTAGCTAACAATAACTCTACGGAGAACAAAGCAAATGCAGAAGAGCTCCCACCCACTACTGCATCATAGGAAATATCAAATCATATCATCATGATGTTGAGAACCCACATACCTGCCTGCTTCACCATTCAGAATTAAAGATTCTAGGGAATCTGCTGCAAGTCCAAGTTTTACATCCACCTAGTGTGAGTTACATTAGAACTTCAGAAAATAGAGGCGGCACATAATCTAATATAAATATAATATAAAAAGAGTTCACATAACGTACCAAAAAAAAAAAAAAGAGTTCACATATTCCAAAGAGAAAGAACAGATTGGAAACTTTTCAAATCAAAAGCATAATATTCGCATATACCTTATGTGAAACACCAGCTAGGTGATAATACTTCTTAGCAACATCAAGAGATTTGGCATCTCTTTCACAGGCAACTAAACGACCTGATTCTGGCAGGACTAATGCTATGGCCAGTGATGAGTAACCCTGGGTCAAATTAACAACATAATACCTCATTAGTTCATGAAGATAACACTTTAAAAAATCCAGGCATTGCAATGGAAACATACCTATAAATTGCATAGTAATGTCCACAAAAATAAATTTGGTCATCAATTTAAAACTCAAAAACAAATTCATTAATTAAAATTCCCCCATATTTCTCTTAATATTTCACAAAATCAGTCATTAGAGGGAAAAAAAGAAAAAGGCAGAGCTCTGGATCATAAAGCAATTTAACCAAAAACATGATGTGACTTGAAAGATGAAACTTAAACCTACACGCTGAAGATTAAAAATAAAAAGAAACAACCTAGTCTCTGAACAAAATGAAATGGACCACTTTTAAAGTTCATTCAAAGTTTTTTGCCATTTGCATTAAAGTAGATAGATTTTATGCTTCCAGTGATTATGATATATATGCATTTTACATATGAGCTCTGCCCAACTTAGATGGCACATCAAATCATTGTGAATCCTATATTTTTAAATAAAAAATTCCTCCCGTGAAATCTTCCTATATTATTATTGATATTTATGCTTAATTTTTATAGAGAAAATAAAATGAAGTTAAATCCAAAAAGTATCGCATACATATAAAAGAAATTGAATTTCACCAAAAAATTAAGAATACAGAGACTTTGAGAAGTGTAAAGAAGATAATACCAATAAAGGCTCATACATATGCAGTGTCATGTGTTACTACATGAATGTTTAGATCAAATATCTCGTTTCAGGAAGTGAACTGTTTTTTCCTATTAAGATTGTTGATTGATCAGTCATCACTCGTGATAATTATTACGGATTTAAGGTCGTTTAGCATGATGACAGATCATCTAAATTATATTAAAGCATAAAAGCTAGGTGTATTAATTGTCCTTTTGGTCCTTTGATGAAAACGAAAAAATTCACAAGATATTTTCCATGTACTCTCTGATGAAAATTAAACTAGGTAGAACATACATCATCAATTTAATAAATGAAAGCCTCAATCTGCTAATACTCCTATGTCATTAACTATAGCATCTGTTTAATATGCATGAACATAACTCGTAATATCCTAAGGGTAATGTAAAACAAGTCCAACACTTAAAATAGATTTTATCATTAAATACCAGTTCTCAACAATGTGTAGTATGAGATATAAAATGGAATCATCTGCTATGTAACATGGAGAAACCTAGCATATACAGTTTAAAAGTGATGGACATACGGTATAAACACCAACTTCAATACACCGTTCTGCTCCAAGAATCTGCACAAGCATTGCAAGCAGTTGTGCCTGATCAGGAGACACCTATCAAGAAGACAATGCATTGTCAATATTTACAACTTACAATATGAATTCAACATGAAAGACAAGATACTATGCATTATGTCCAGTACAATTCATTATTTCCTCTGTCAAACTTACAATTTCAAACTTGACCCTGAAGAAGATATCACCACACTGTCACTAATATAAATTAATAATCAAAGATCAGTATATGGCCATCCACAAAAAGCCCCTTGTTCTTTAACCAAAATTATCAGATTTAGTTTTTTTTCCCTTCTCTGTGAGTCCATCATGTTAATGTGATTAAAATAGGATATATAATAGATTACTTGTAGAAAACATGATTCATCTCATCAATAGTATATAATTTAATTCTTGTCAATTGTCATAAACAAGTAACTAACTAAAAAAATTTATGAATTATCGAGCTTTCAAGGAGCAATATTTGCATGTTCATAGTTCAAACTAATATGTTCAGAACCAATGTCATTCAGTTAACAGAAATTATGTATAGCATCAGTAGTAACAAAAAATGAATAAAAAGTATAGTTATGCTACCCTGCTGACATAATACCATAAGTGTAATAAAAACCCTAGCTTGCATAGTGAAGACACAATGTATAAGCATGAACTCAGTATAAGCAGCTCAATTAGTATGATGTACAAGTAAATTTGAGGATTTCAGGAGAATGAATTGATTGGAAAAACCTGCATCTGACTTCCACGCATAGAAGCCGTCTCCTCTCTCAGTTGCCTTAGAATCTGAAATTGCAACAACTTTACATTAAGCACAAAGGGGCAACCAGTTGATATCATATACACCAAAAAAAAGGCATGCTCTTCACCTCTGGTTCACGAACATTTTTGAGGACATAGTCGTATAGGCGCGGAGTGAGGCTAACAACCTGCTTATTGCCATAGTTTTCATCACTGGTGGAACAGCTTCTGACAAGCCGCTTCCGCCTGCAGCTGCATCCATTGAAATGGAAGCAACAACAAGAACCACTGCAACTCCACCTTTGTGTGGAGACTTTGGCCCAAGTAGCAGAAACGGAATAAAAGGTTGGTAATACTCTTGCAGGTCTCGGTAGACACGGTACAGGTTCATGGGGCAACATTGACCCGGGATGAAGTACCAAGTTGATGCTCCCATATGCCATATCACACAACCTTGTATGACAACAACCTATGATAACTCACTCCTACCTCTCTTCTTTGCCTTTCCAAATGCCCTTTTGTGTTTTCCCTGTGAAGCAATTCTACAAACACTTGGTTGGCATTGGAGTGGAACTAGCAGAAGCCGCATAGGTTAGAACATGTTTGAGAAACAATTATCCTTTATATGTACCAAAAAAATAACAATAATCCTTTAGTTTTCAAAACTCTCTAACTATATTTAATTGCCCTGCCCTCTATGTTGCAAACATATATTATCATATTATCAAAAATAGTCTGACTATCATACTAATTATATTAAGAGTCACACATGTGATGGATGGAAAGTATATAAATTGTTCGCTTACAATGTATCAAAATTAAGCTCAACTTTTAAATATAAATAAGTTAATTTTAATCATACATTAACCATAATTAAAATAAAGATAAGCTAAGCTACTCACTAAAAAAGAGGATAGTAAGCTTGACCAGAATCTTAAGGAGGGGTGTGTGGGTGGGTCAGCTCATTTGGATTTTTAGATTGAGTTCAGATTTATTATGCGATTATTTCTTGAGACCAGATGCAATATACACCTACCTCTATACACAAACAATTATAAAATTGTCGGGATAATCAAGGGCACATAAGTTTCGCCATGTGAAGCATAAATACTGTATGGAGAACCAAGGGGTGGGGTATCTCAAATGGAAAGAGCTAAGGGTTCAAGGGGGTTGAAGGTGTTGGATTTGTCAAGGTTCAAATCTTGGCAAGGAGAAAAATTATCTCTAACATACTAACATTTGGCTATATAAAAAAAAAAAAAAAAAGAACCTAATGAGTATCCTTAAGATATTGGTTAAAGAATAAGAAAATGAAATTTTGTTTGAAGAATGATATATTTAATATTTTGAAAATAGTTACATTTAATTTTTCAATAAAAACTTTTTTTCTTAACTAATATCCTTAGGACACTCGTTAGCAAAATTCATACTTTATTTTACTTTTGGGCACTCTTAACGGTGGTTTATAATTTGTATTAAATATTTTAAATTGTATACAATGAAATGTGATTCTCTAGAAATGCTTTTAGTTAAAATGTGATTTATGTAAAGTCAAAAGCTATTTTTCATTTCGCTACTAGTTGACAAATGATTTTACTTTAAAAAGTGATTTTAAGCTATTCCTGGGCTAAACCAGAAAAATTAATTTTCTTTCTTATGAAATTATAATAAAAGATATAAAAAATACTCTCCAATAAACATGTTTGTATAAAAAAAGTATTTTTTTAAAACATGTTAAAAATTACTAATATAATTAAAAATTACTGTATTCATAATTTTTAAATTAACATAATTTATTTTATTAATTTATTTAATGAAAATTTACCTCAAACGGGCTAGCCATTGATATGGTTTCTGTGAGTCAACTTGTTAATCATGCACTTATAAGTCTGCAAATTGGCGCTGATGAAAGTAGCAACATGGATTGGGCGCACCGCATATTTGGGTTTCTAGGTGCCATAGAAACATAAATTCATTGCAATTTGCATGGGAAGCAGAGGTACAAGAGATCAGATTTGGATTCTTTGCGGTTAATAAAGTGACAGCAAGATCCTAATTTTACAAAAAAATTTGTATTTGTAAAAATAGTGATATAAAAAAAGAACAATGTTAGTTGTCCACAGATTTTTGTCCAACATCGTGTGTATATATACATATACTCATTCACACTTGTTTATTATTTTTTCTCCCTCATCACATGTATTTTACCTTTCGAAACAACCTATCACGTATGATGTCCATCAAAGATGTCCCAAACGTGTGTACAATTATCATCCCAAAAGTGTGTACAATTATCATTTCTGGAAAAAAATTACACCTCTCTTCATGACTATTAGATCATGAATGCCGGTTCTTGCAGTGATTTGTTGACTGTGGAGGATCTTGATTGCAAGAGATCGATATTGTCATCCATACTACATTAGTTATATCTTAATTTAAATTCCTAAATATCAATATAAATATATTAAAATAAAATATTAAAGCAATAAAATTATCCTTAGAAATTGATCTAATATTACAAGCTTAAGCCCTGCATTAAGCATTTTGGAGACTTGTAAATAAAAGGCATTTGGAGAGGTCTTCCCGCCAAATAAATATTATAAGTAATTAAAAAGTAAAAAGGTGAAGGCAGAGTTTTGTAAAACGGAAAGGGTATTTAGACACAATTTAATTAGAAAGATGCGACAAAATTGACATGTGAGGCAGAATTGCATTCTAATTATAGTTTTTAAATTGCACAATTATGTAATAAAAAAACATTATCTTAAAAGAGTGGTTCTAATGTACCACTTTATTTTTTAAATCATTTTAGGTCCTTAAAAACTTTAGGTAGATATCATGCTCTCCTTCTATACAGTACTAGTGTATGTAATTTTTTTTACAACGGTTTAAATCAGAGTCATGACAAAGAATTTTTGCAAGATGACAAATGACATTGCATTTTTACATATCACATTTATCTTCAAAGGCATAGCCTGGTTGTGTCACTCCATTATTGTACACGGGGAAAGACAATCGAGAGAGAGGTACCCTTCTCTTCAGTTTTCAAGAATCCAAACATGAAAGAGAGAAACAAATAGTTTCCCATTTTTTGGGGGGTATATTTAGATATGAGAATGATAATGAAGAAATAAGAAAGAGTGTTGTGAAACACACAAGGTTTTTGTGGCTGAGAGCTATCTATCTCTCTTTCTTGATGAGATTTGGTTCAAAATAATGCTCACCTCCAAAAGCTCATCCACTTGAAAATTCCAATTCTCTTTCACTTACATATATAATAACAAGTTTGAGGCCCACCCCACTTTGTCTTTTATGCTACATCGTATTTATCAACTCTTTCTATTTTTCACTTCTTTTATTTCTCATCCTCACTTGGAGCTCCTCTCCACTGGTTCCTCTTCATGCACAGTGTTGCATAGTTTTGGAAACCAAGGTCTGCTTTTGTTTTACACTAGTTATATAGTTTACTTCCATGCTCAATGACATCACTCCATGTGGCTTTTATAAGCATGTTTCTCTTTTTAGACAGACTCTAGCAAAAAGATGATTGATGAGTAGTGTTTGTGTGTATATGCATGGATTTCAGTCTCAGTTGTTTGTGTCAGACTGACTTTCTGCATGTTTCAGGGTCACTTTTATTTACTGAATCAAGTTTTGTGATTGGATAGTATCAAATATCTTTGCTTCTGTTTTATTTGTTTTTTCTTTTATTATGGAGTAAGGTCCCTCTAAGGTGAAAAAGTAAGGTGCATCCACTGTTAATTAATAAAGTGTATCATGATCTTAACCTACTACTTAATCTAAAGATGGGTAAGCACTTTATTTTATTTTATTTTAGAGACAATCTTCCTTTAAAAGGTTTTTTTCCCTGTGATATATAAGTATGCTTTTATTTTTCTGGTTGAAGAAATTTGATATTTAATTTGAGAATTTGGTGGAAAGGTTACACGATTGGCTTGGTTTGTTTTTTTAGATTGTTTAGAAGACTTCAGCCATGCAAAGATGGAAGGAATACTATGCTGAATAATTAGACCAAAACTAACATGCAGGCTGCAGCCTTAATTTTCTTGATAAGGAGTTTTTCATTATAACTCTGACATATACGAGACTGAGAACAATTCGTATTTTAAGATTGCGAGAACATCTTGATAATAGGATTTTATTTAAATGGTCAAGATTAAAACATAGAATGTATATAACTTCTTAAGTGATCATGTGACTACAAAGCAACTTTTAATTTTAACCATCCCAATATAGTTATATGGTCAATATTTATTGTTGTCACAATTTTAAACTACAAATTTTATATGTCCCCTGGTATGATGTAACTGTTTTCTTTATTCTACTGCTACTATTTTTGCTTTGAAATTTTACTTTCAATTTGAATTCCAATATTGCTGCATTGAAAGTGTTTAGTTCTGCCTTTAAGATCCTGAGTTCTAAGAAATTTTAGAGTAAAAAGAAAATCCAAATTTCTTCATTTATTTTTTGAAAAGTTTCTTGAATGAAATCAGCCTTAAAATTTATTATGATCATTTCAAAATTTTGGCTTGCATAGCAGTTTCCTTTCATTCTTCACCTCTTGTAGCTGCAGTACTGCAGATTTTGATGAAATAACTGATGGATGAAAACTCATGCTCTTTATGTAAACATTGATAATCTGTAGGATTACTGAAGGGTAGCATTAACAGGAAGCTCTGAAAATGGAGATAACCAATGTCAGTGAGTATGAGGCTATTGCAAAGGAAAAATTGCCAAAGATGGTGTTCGACTACTACGCATCTGGTGCAGAAGACCAGTGGACTCTGCAAGAAAACAGAAATGCCTTTTCCAGAATTTTGTGAGATTTTTCCCTTAGTATTTTCACAGTAGTTAGTAGTTACCAAACTATGTTGCTCTATTACGATCTTTTGATATCTGTATAGAGTTTAATTTTGATACAATGTCAGTATAAAGTTTTCCTGAAAACATGATTGACAATCGTGCAGGTTTCGACCACGTATACTTATTGATGTGAGCAAGATAGACATGTCAACTACTGTCCTTGGCTTCAAAATATCCATGCCAATCATGATTGCCCCAACAGCCATGCAGAAAATGGCTCATCCTGAAGGTATAATTTATTGTCCTCTACATTTTCTTAGATTGGTGAAATGCTAGCTATGGTTGTGCAATATTGGTGTCCATTTTGCCAAAAGGAAGATTTCATGAGAAATGGTGTATGGTTTGAAATTTTGGAGCAAGGATATATATTTTAGTGTCTCCTAAACAATGGATTTCTGTACAGAACAACCAATGAAAATGAGAACTTCTTAAAAGTATGAGTGAAGATAAGACTAAGATAATGTCATACTTTCTAATGACTTGTAGGTTTGTTGTGTCAGCACATTTCTAATCTTAATCAGCTTCAGCAAGATGAATCCTTGCAATTGAATTACACTGATTAAATGACACATGCTAGTGAAACTGATAAAAAATATAACCTAAATTATTTTTAATACTTTCTAGTTTTTAAAAGAAATTATATTTCACCTGTTACTCAAAGTCTTAAAACCTCCCTTTTTCAATTTTTGGTCAATTGCACATCAGACATGTGGTGGCATCAATTAGTGTTTTGATATTCATAACTTATTTTCTAGCTCTGCTGTGATTGTATTTATTTGTTACACATAAGAGACTATAAAGGAGTCAAGTAGAATCACTAATTCTGAAAAGATTATGATCATCTAGTTCTGAAAAATGGATAATAACAAAATCTATGTGTGATTTCATTAGGAAAACTTAACAATAGGGTAGTAACATGAAGTTTAAAATTGTTGATCTTTTTATCTGGAATAATGTAATTCTGGATTCCCTTTTCTTATTAAACCGCTGCTAAACCAACTACCAAGAGCATGGATTTGTGTTCGATGATAGTTTTCTTCTTATGCAGGAGAATATGCAACAGCAAGAGCTGCATCAGCAGCTGGAACAATCATGGTACTTCTCCTTTATGTTTATGTTCCTCTTAATCAGAAATCTAGAAGTGCTTCACTTGATTACTCTGGACAAATTGTTTTTTATAAGAAGTAGTTTTTAATAACTTAAAGAGGGAATATCCCTTCTTTATCAATGATTCAATATAGACAATTTTGTAACTAGCAATTGGAGGATTTGCTGAGAATCTGTGTTGCTGCCTTGTGAATAATGCCCATGTTACTTCTTGCAGAAGATTTCATTCATGACCACTCAATTAACTTCAAAATATTATATACTTTTGAATCTATTTGAAACCTTGATATTAGGCTCAATGTTCTTTATTTATGAGTAGCCTTTTGGTTCTTTCAGACTTTGTCCTCTTGGGCTACTTCAAGTGTTGAAGAGGTGGCTTCAACAGGGCCTGGCATTCGTTTTTTCCAGCTATATGTAAGCTTGAAACCTTCTTTCATTTCAATTTATTGTTCATTAGAATTTTGGTGCAATAAAATTTGTTTTTCTTACATGATATGTTCCCCTTTTTGTCAATTTCTTCAGGTGTACAAGGACAGAAATGTGGTTGCTCAGCTTGTGAGAAGAGCTGAAAGGGCTGGATTCAAAGCCATTGCCCTTACTGTTGATACACCAAGGCTAGGACGCAGAGAATCTGATATCAAGAACAGGTGGTACAACTCTTCAGTTAACCTTGTTACATGTTCAAATAATGAAATTATAAATACTTATAAATTGTTTCTTACAGATTCACTTTGCCACCATTTTTGACATTGAAGAATTTTGAAGGTTTGAACCTTGGAAAGATGGACAAAGTAAGATCAGTTATTACAAAATTATTTCTGTATGTATTAATGTTATGACCTTTATCACTAATTGTTATCTTGGTCCTTTCAGGCTGATGATTCTGGACTTGCTTCATATGTTGCTGGTCAAATTGATCGAACTCTAAGCTGGAAGGTATGTCAGATAATTAAGTTCTTTGTAGTTATCTGGTTCCTATAACAGGCTAGATTTGATTCAATTAAAGTGGTGAGTTTACTTACCCAATTCATTAGTTTGATTCATAAGTTGCATGTATGCTTACATTAGACAAAGAATACTCCTACATCCCTCAGAGAAGAGTGTATAGTAATAAGTTCAATTTGATCAATGTAAGTTTACATTTGGTTTCTTCTGTTGGGAATTTTGAAGTGTAGGTAAAATGTAGGTGAAGTCTCATGTTGAAAAGGAATGGACAAATTGAAGCCTATATATATGGAAACGACCAATAAACCTAATGTTTTAAAATTTTGAATTAAGTGTGTCAATCTTACTTATGCAGTTCTTCCGGGTTCCCCATCCTAACTCAGGATCGGCCCAGGGGTAAGATCAGACAAGCATTTGCTTTAGGCCCCCAATCCAATACATATGAGACTCGTTCCTATGATTTGTTCACTCTGAGACCTCACCTTACTTGGGCTGGGGCCGGCCTTTTCCTAGCATCTTCTTTCTTTCCTTTCTTATGTATATATATATGTGGAGTTTTCAAGGTTCCACAAAATAGAGGCCACCAATATCACCATCTAAGTAATCTATGTTAATTGTGTAGGATGTGAAGTGGCTTCAGACGATTACCCAGCTGCCAATTCTGGTGAAGGGTGTGCTGACTGCTGAGGATAGTAAGGAAAACAAAAGCTGTTTGCATCTGTTTTTTCCCCTCTATGAATATTTTATTAATGCCTTCATGTTAATTTGGCAGCAAGGCTAGCAGTACAAGCTGGTGCAGCTGGAATAATAGTGTCCAATCATGGAGCTAGACAACTTGATTATGTCCCTGCAACTATAACTGCCTTAGAAGAGGTAAATCAACTTCATGTTATATCTCAATCCACTTGAAACTTCTACACAACATAGCCATTCTAAGGATCTTAATATATACTTATATGTTATTAAAACTTAGGTTGTTAAAGCTGCTCAAGGTCGGGTTCCCGTATTCTTGGATGGTGGTGTACGTCGTGGAACTGATGTCTTCAAGGCTTTGGCCCTAGGTGCCTCCGGAATATTTGTGAGCACATCATTAACTCCTCCAAAAGCTATTGGCTATTTTAAAAATAATTCTTGTTTTTTTTTTATTTTTATATATTGGACGCCATTTTAAAATGGATTAGGATCTTATCTTCTCCTCTTTTGAAAGAGGGCATGATTTTAAATCTAGGTCTGCTGCAACCACAATTGAGGTCATGATGTTGTGGCATTTGTAGTCTTCGAAACCACATAGCAACAATATCTATCCCATTTCCCACAATTGTCCGCCAAAACAAAAAAATGTAATGCGACCACAACACTGCAATTTAAAACTTTGGAAGAGGGTCCGGTTGTTGGAGAGAGAAAAACACATTTGTTTTGAAATGTAATCAGTAACCTCACAATCATACATGAAGATATAGATTAGTTGTTCCATCTTGGTGTACCACAACTTGTCTCTACCAATCAAATGTTGCCACATAAAATTTTAACTTATGTGGCAACATTTGATCGGTGTGGACAAGGTATGGTACACCAGAATGAAACAACTGATCTCTATGTCTAATACTTACATAGCATGCATACTTTATGTGACATATGAAATATTGGTTTTTTGTTTGTTTGGACAAAGTGCATATATGAGTAAAATATTTTGACATAACATATGAAATAAGGGTACTTTACAAGAACCCATGTTGCTTAAAAATAAAAAAAGAACCCATGTCAAAGATGAACTGAAACCAAGTTTTGTCAAAAAGAAAAAAGAAGAAAACCAAGAACTATAACAACTCCCTAGTTCCATTGCAGGGCCGACCCAAGGGGGAAGCTGGTAAAGTTAGGCTTTAGGCCTCCAAAAAATAATTTTACTATCTAATAATATATATTTTTTAAAAAAATGTTAGAGTCAGCTGTACAAAAGACTGAGTCAGCAGCTGCACAAAAGAGAAATTATACAAGTGGAAAATGATACACTAATTGACATACTTAATTATATAATAAGGCTTGATTCTTTTCCAAATGCATATATCGCTTATAGAATAATGTTAATGATTCCCGTAACTGTTACTTTAGTAGAAAGAAGTTTTCAAAACTAAAATTTATAAAATCTTATCTAAGATCGACAATATCTCAACAAAGATTAAGTGGACTAGCTTTATTATCGATTGAAAAAGGATTGTTAAATGAAATCGATTATAATAATTTAATAAATGATTTTGTATCCCAAAAACAAAAAGTACGAAAGATAAACTTTAAATAAAAATATAATAATTTTAATAAAATTTTATTATTTGCTTTAAAAGGCCTCACTTTAAAGTTCGTTTTAGGTCTCCATGAATGTTGGGCCGGCCCTGTTCCATTGTTATCTTACTACATGAAAACTATGATTGATAAATTTCATTGTCAGATTGGACGCCCTGTGGTGTTCTCCTTGGCTGCTGAAGGAGAGGCTGGTGTAAGAAAAGTACTGCAGATGCTACGTGAAGAGTTTGAGCTAACCATGGCCTTAAGTGGTTGCCGCTCACTCAAGGAAATTACTCGTGATCACATTGTCACAGATTGGGACCTCCCTCGCACTCAGCCTCGTGCATTGCCAAGATTATGAACAACTTGCTCATGATTTGAACTTGGTGCACAACAAATGGGAAAACAGTTTTATATGTATCAATAACCTGTTTTCATATTTACTTGTCCTTTAATTTGGGAGAACTCGTTTATTATATTTGGAACTTGGAAGTATATGATACTTTTGTGGCTACTGCTGCTGCACTCACTCATTGTATATTCTTTTTACCAAAAAATACAAAACTAGCTTAAGGTTTATATTTGGAATTATATGATCTATGCAAGTAGTAAGAGATTCATTACACATATGAACGAACCAAACGATCGGAGTGGGACTTCTTTCAGATTAATGAAACTGTTATCTAAAATTTTCAATTCACTTTAACAGCTAGGATGATCCTTACATGTGAGTGGTTTCATAATATGCTGAAAGGCAATGTAATATTTAAGGTTTAGTTAATTTGTAGATCCTTTGAACTATTTGAAATTTTTAAATGGGCCTATATACTTTAAAAATTTGCAATTGGGTCTCTAAACAAAAATATTTATAATTAGGTTCCTCATAAAAGTACCTATTTGAGTTTTCCCAAAAAATTCAGGAACCAACAAATGACGAAGAGATGAATTACTTATCGGAACTATAATGAATATTTGACGAAATCTTACCGGAATTTGTTTTTGCAACATGGACAAACTATATGTGGATTTGGTGGACATTTTGCTACACAAGTACTATTTGTTTTTGCATTTGTTACATTTTCTATTATATTGGTTCATTTGATGCATTTCCTACATTTGGTACATTTGGTGCATGCTGGTTTTTGATGCACACTGCATTGGTTTTTAGTGCATTTAATTTTATTTTATTTTTTTTGCGTATGAACTACGATACCGGTGAATTTGGCCCATTTGATGTCTCTCTTTTGGTGCATTTGGTACTGATGTTGGTTTTGTTTACAGTCCTAATGTTATTGGTTACATTTGGTGTATAGCTTGCAACAACATGGACAAAGTATAAGTGTTTTTGGGAGTGCCTGCAGGTGCGTGCATAGGTTCTCCGGTGAGTTATGTATCTTGGGACTAAATTAGGTCATGATTAAATTTTCAGGACATTAGGTCACTAATTTTTTTAAGAATAAAGTTCGTAATATTAGGAAACTTGAAGAAGATAGATAACCTTAAACACAAAAATGATATCGTTCTATTCAAGTTTTTTTTCAACTCCTTCCCTACATAAAAAATGATGTTGTTTCATGTTAAATATGGGTTTTTTTAATTAATTCTCATGATGGAAATCCAGACACTACCACATAAAGGAGATAATGCACGTGTCATTTAGACAAAATTGTTAACTCTAAGAACCCCAAAGAACATCATAGAAGGACTAATGTTTTCCTCGTCTGTAGACGTTTTTTTTATAGGCAAATGTTAGTAATTAGTGTGTTATGTTAGTGGGGGAGTTGAACCCATGACCTCCTTATCACTCCATACCCTATGTCCCACCCCAAACCACGTTGACTACTTTATAACTCCCCTCGTCTGTAGACGTTAGTGACTACATTTTTATAAAGAGAGAGTAAAACAATAAAGACACTCAAAAACCTCTCTCTCTCTCTTTTTTTAAAACCCAAATTGAGGGATCAATGAATGACATGAACTTCCCTTCTCTCCCAAGTTAAACAATCAAGTGTCTCTTTGGTTATGCATTTTAAGTTACATTGCATGGTTCAAAAAAGTGGAGGACAATTCATGTGCTTGGTTACAAAATTGTGGTAGTTAAAATTGATTTTGAATGAGTAAAAATGATATTGATGAAAGTAATAATTTCTAGTTTTTCTGTCGAGTAAAATTGATTCTGAATATAAAACTCACAAAATTCTTTATTACATATCAAAAAAACAAAATCTGTTCTTTTAAACTTACTTTCAAAATACCATTATCAAATACAAATCAATTTTTTTCACATCAATTTTGTCAAAATTTACAACAAACTAACTCCAAATACAGGAACGGATCCCCTGCGGTGGAAGTTTTGTCAATGGGATCTTGACCCTTGAAAAATAAAATAGTGGGAGAATTATTTAAGGGTGAGAATCTAAAAATTGGATAAAAACTCGACAGAAAAAAAGGGGGAGAATCCATTCCCTCAATACTAATGTAACATGTTCTAATTGCACCTATTCCATTCAATTTCAATACATTATGTTTTGGCAGCGCCTTTTTTTTTGATATACTTGGTAGAACTCCCTTTGATTTCGTTAAAAACTAGTGTGGATGATGATACTTTCCTTCATTTAGGGGTGTATAAAATTCAATCCGGCCCTAGAACCAGTTCCAACCGATAGTGTTCGCGCCGAGTGTTTCCCTTACCAGCAAAAGAGAAGGGACGAACCCACGTCCTATTTAGTGACCTGATACTGGGTCAGGGATGGGTCCGGGTTGACCTTCGAGTTACTCGGCCCGTCCCATATTATAAAATCTACTTTTACTTTTATCCCTCCCTAGCTTACGTTACAAGCATAATCACTAAGAAAGAAGTCTGAAGTAAATTACTAAACCTTTACTTTCACATCTCACGTTTCTCACTGGCCCAATTGGTGGCTTTTGTAATATCAAAATAATCATGTTTGATGAAATTATCCTGTTTTTAACAACATGGCATTGGTATCACGAGCATCAAGGAAGCATCCAACTAAAGGATATAATTGTTGATATTTGTAATATTCAATTTTGGATCTATTTAGTGACACGAGATCAATTGATGGTTTTTAGGTAGCATATTTTGATGATATTTTGGCTTGTCAAAAAATAATATTTTTTTTCACTTATAGAAATTTAGTTTACAAATAATCTATTTAACTTCGAGTAATCCGATCATAAACCAACCCGCATATAATCAGGTTCCTTAGGTCTAGGGATGGATTCAAGTTCAAAAGATTTACCCTATCAATATTTAAGGTCAGATAAAAGACAAATATAAACCGTCTAGCCGCTCACCCCAACTTCATTATACCAACGACCACACACAAGAATGAAATGGTTAAAATATCATTTTGGTCCCTTAACTAATTTTTTAGATTCAGTTTGGTCCCTTAACTTTTAAAATGTTCAATTTGGTCCTTTAACTTATTTTTTAGATTTAATTTGGTCCCTTAACTTTTAAAAGGTTCAATTTGGTATCTTAATTTGTGTCTTTTGACTTATCTTAAGTTGGTCTTTTTCGTCAATGAGTCAGTAATAGTATTAATTTTTGAAGATCGGATTGAAACTCGCTGACAATTTAAAGATGAAGAACCAAACTGAATCAAACGACATTTTAGCGAAAAAAAACAAAAGTTCTAGATCATTCTGAAGCGAGACAAGAATCCAACGGTTCAGATCGAACAGAAGCTTCAAGATAAAATTTCTCATCTCCCTCCCTCTACATTGTAATAATCGAAACCTAATCCTTTTCACCCCTCATTTCCTCACACTTCAGCTCGACGACCTCAGCTCTAAAACGCTGCGTTATCCAAAAGCCCCCTCAACCCTCCTTAAACCCTAACCACTCCTTTCCCCCAATTCAATTCAATCCAATCCAATCCAATCCGATTCGATTCTAATTTGGGAAGCCATGGCATCAACCTTCTCACCAGTGTCCTCTGCTCCTCACAAGCTCTCATCCTCCGCTTCCATTTCTCCCTTCCCCTTCGCCGGCGGCAGAAGACAGAGCGTCGTTCTCGCCAGAAGGAACAGGAATGCTAGGGTTTCTGCCATGGCCAAGGAGTTGCATTTCAACAAGGATGGCTCCGCTATCAAGAAGCTTCAGGTACAGTACTAGTAGTAGTGACACACTCACACTCACTGAGTCACCGAGAAAGTTTTGATATTCTAGGGTTCTTCGTTTAACGGAAATAACTGTCAGGAAAACAAAATTTAACAGAAATGAAGCATTAATTAACCAAAATAGCATTTTGCTGATGCCATTTTTTTTTTAATTTTTTATTTGTACTAATAATTTTTTTTTTTGGTGTGTCACAGAATGGTGTGAACAAGCTTGCGGATTTGGTTGGGGTTACACTTGGTCCGAAAGGAAGGAATGTTGTTCTGGAAAGCAAGTATGGGTCCCCTAAAATTGTTAATGATGGTGTAACTGTCGCAAAAGAGGTGCGTGAATCTTAATTTAAAGTTGTTTTTGAATTCTGTGATGGTTTTGGTTTTTGTGTATGTAAGGATAGTTTTAATGAGTTTAGGTGCTCAGAGGATTATTATGTATGGCACTGAGTTTTATTTTAATTTGATTTGACTACATGTTTAAGTGATTGTGTTGGGTGAATTCTGATTTTATTAATGCTTTGTTGCATTTGGCTTGAAAAGGTTGAGTTGGAGGACCCAGTTGAGAATATTGGAGCTAAGTTGGTGAGACAGGCAGCTTCCAAGACAAATGACTTGGCTGGTGATGGAACCACCACTTCTGTTGTTCTTGCCCAGGGTCTTATTGCAGAAGGTGTCAAGGTAGGATCCTACTTTGCTTAGGAGATTGCAGAATAATAACTATTTGGTTTGGCTTTTATTTTCCTTATTGTCGTACAGTTAGGTCTCATTTCCAGTCAAATTTTACAGGTTGTTGCAGCTGGGGCTAACCCTGTGCTCATTACCCGTGGCATTGAGAAAACAACGAAGTCTCTTGTATCTGAGCTTAAGCAGATGTCAAAAGAGGTTATGCATCCTTTTTCTCTTTATCATTTTTTTAAGGATGTTTATGCATGGGATTGTAATCCCATTTCTTAGCATATTCTAGCGTTTGATTTTTGAGAAGTTATTTGACTTCTTTTTGTTAAGACATTTAAAGAAGTTCTGATTGTGTGGATTGCAGGTTGAAGATAGTGAGTTGGCAGATGTGGCAGCAGTCAGTGCAGGGAACAATCATGAAGTAGGAAACATGATAGCTGAAGCTTTGAGTAAAGTTGGTAGAAAGGGTGTTGTTACACTTGAGGAGGGAAAGAGTGCAGAAAACAGTCTGTATGTTGTTGAGGGGATGCAATTTGACCGTGGTTATATTTCACCATACTTTGTTACTGACAGTGAGAAAATGGCTGTTGAATATGAAAATTGCAAGGTGTGAAATTTGTTTTTCTGTATCTTGTTTTTAACATCTTTCATATTTACTTATAATTTATGTGGTGTTTATCAATTGTGCAGTTGCTGTTAGTAGATAAAAAGATAACCAATGCAAGGGATCTTATTAACATACTAGAGGATGCAATCCGAAGTGGATTCCCTATTTTGATTATTGCTGAGGATATTGAACAAGAAGCTTTAGCTACTCTTGTGGTGAACAAACTTAGAGGATCATTGAAGATTGCCGCACTTAAGGCCCCTGGATTTGGTGAACGCAAGAGCCAGTACCTTGATGATATTGCCATCTTGACAGGAGGTTTTTGAATTTATACTTTTATGTCTCTGATTGTTTTGTTTAATTATTTGGAAGTGTATAATTGTTTCACTGTGTTTCTGGCTGTTGATAATGATATGTATCTTCTCAATTGGCTTGTAGGAACTGTAATCAGAGAAGAGGTCGGCCTTACTTTAGACAAAGCTGGGAAAGAGGTTTTGGGCCATGCTGCCAAGGTGGTTCTTACTAAAGATACGACCACAATTGTTGGTGATGGAAGTACCCAGGAAGTAGTCAACAAGAGAGTTTCACAAATTAGGAACCAAATTGAGGTTTGTCCACCTAAATATTTGCATAAGCAGATATGACATGTGTAGGTTTTCTTGGAGACATTGTACAGAGTGCATGTCTAATGAGAAATCCACATTTTAGGATAAATTTTGTACAGTTGGGTGAGTCAGAGAGCTGTTCATTTTTCTCCAGGTTTTAACAAAATGCTAACATATTTTTCCAGGCTGCAGAACAAGAGTATGAAAAGGAGAAGCTTAACGAAAGAATTGCAAAATTGTCTGGTGGTGTGGCTGTGATACAGGTAGCGTAGTCACTGAAATATGATAATATGCTAGTTTTGTATTCTGTGCATCACATGTTAACTGGTGTAACTTTTGGTATATACATTTGTAGGTTGGAGCACAAACTGAGACAGAGCTAAAAGAAAAGAAATTGAGAGTTGAAGATGCTCTTAATGCTACAAAGGTGAAATTTTCTTGTCCAAATTATTCATTAGTCTTTTTTAGGTGCTGTTTCTGTGAGTTAACATTTTTGTTGACTTTCAGGCTGCTGTTGAGGAAGGTATTGTAGTTGGTGGTGGGTGCACTCTCTTGAGACTTGCATCAAAGGTGGACGCAATCAAGGATAGCCTTGATAATGATGAGGAAAAAGTGAGTCATTTATTTTATTTAGCTAGAACTCACGTTTGTTGAATGTGGAGATATTTTTGTTGTGTTCTTTGAATTATTGCTGATAAGATTATTCTGTTCAATAACGTTAAATGTTTATTACTTGGCTTTCTGAATGTGATTATAGCCTCAAAACCATGTTTTATGTCCTGCAGGTTGGAGCAGATATTGTGAAAAGAGCTCTTAGTTACCCTCTGAAATTAATTGCCAAGAATGCTGGTGTAAATGGTAGTGTTGTCAGTGAGAAGGTACTAAACTTTTGGGAATTTGAGAATTTCTCTTTCCTCTCTGTATGCCTGTGATGATGACTTGGCATGCTGTGATTAGGTTCTGTCCAGCGACAATACAAGATATGGCTATAATGCTGCCACTGGTAAATATGAAGATTTAATGGCTGCTGGGATCATTGATCCAACAAAGGTGATTTTCTGATGGAGCATTGCATGAGTTAATTTACCTTCATGTGATTTCCGAGGTATCTCTAGTTGCATGTTTGGAGTATCTGACAAGTAAAACGAATATGCTGGCATCTTTACATTGACATTCTAGATGTCAGGTTTGGAATGCCGACTTTCATAAAAATTGAAGGTTACTTTTGAAATCAATATTTCGTATGAGCATCTAGTGTATATTTTGAACTGGTTTTTGGTTTTGGTGTCAAGCGTGAGGTGTTCTTAAATACCTGAGTGTTTCATACTGGGGTATTACCGGAGAATCCTGCATACTGTTGCAGGAATGCCATTGTATCTAGTGCTCACCGTAAACAAAGCAAATTAGGCAAAAGAGATATTCCAGATTAGTTAAAATGTATACTGGGGGGAAATTGAGGCGTAATTTTCCACTATGGTAATCTTTTTAACAGGATTTTATGAATAGGGCCAACTCCGCATGTTTCTGTAATTTCCATATACAAAGTTGTGCTTGATAACTCAAGCATCCTACTCTTCTGTACAGGTGGTCAGGTGTTGCCTGGAACATGCATCCTCTGTGGCTAAAACCTTCTTAATGTCAGACTGTGTGGTTGTTGAGATTAAGGAGCCTGAGCCTGTAGCTGCTGGGAATCCAATGGACAATTCAGGTACGTAGTATAAATGGATCCTACAAGGTTGTATTCTAGGTGGTATACTGGCATTTCACCTCAGTTCCATTGAGATGTCAATATTATGGAAATGAATGATGATATCTAGGCATTTAAGGTCTCCTTTCATCGGTATTTTTCAATAATAACTAAATTTAAGGCGTTTTGATGATAAGATTTTAGGTATCATGAATCTCCTATGCATATTGATGTAAAAGTATAGGTATATGAAATCTAGTCTTTTGTTCCCCAAATGTAGTTGGCTGACTCTGCTTTTCTTTTATTTTCTCCCAGGATATGGTATGTAGAGCGACGCCGGCTTCAGTGGGAACAGTATTTTTTCCCCATTGATGAAATACACAATTTGGTAGTTCTTTATAGCAACAAGTCCAATTGTACAATGGATACATGTAGTGTGGTGAACTAGATAGAGTGACGTCCTTTTTTGTTTTTTAAAGTTAATAATCCTTAAATTTTGCCTAATCACTTCCCTCGAGATTTTACTTTTCATTTATAATAACAACTACAACTAGCGTTTTACCCAGAGCATACATAGGTTTCACATATATTTTCATATGATATTGAAATATGTAATTCTAAATAATCAATAGATATTAGTAATAACATATTAAAAACAATAATAATAATCTTTAAGTTTACATGATAGTTTACTATAATTTAACGTATTTCCTAAAATAATGAAAAATGTTTCTTCAAATATGTCATACATTAATTTTAGTATTAGAGGTTATTATTCTTCTTTGTTATATCTTATTTATAATCTAAGTCAAGTAAAATTAAAGTGTTGCAGACAATTCAACATTAGTAATTATAATAATGTCTTTAAACTTTGTTGATCCATGTTGCAGCAGCTAGTTTTATTAGTTTAGTTAAATTTTGACTTTACAACTGTTGTAGTTGTTTTATAAATAATCTAATTATTTCTAAATTAATCAAAACAATTTTATCTTTTAATTTTTGCAAAAGATATAGCTATTGGCAAGGGTGCAAATTTATTTCTTCAACACTCGTCGAACCATATCTTATTTAATAGCTGCGCGCCTGCACGCCTTATAATCACCATGTGTTGAGATGTTAAGCTCATCATGTCGAGAGATACGGACAAAATAAAGGTAATAATTATCAGGGGACACCTTACACTATTTTTACCATTACCTAATGGGCGGCTTTTTCACACAAATCTAATAACTTGGATAAAATTTTGGTATTGGATCAACTTTCCTAGCCTGATTCTAGCTTATTATGCCTCTCATGTCTTTGCAATTGGTGTGGCTAGGCATTTCAATGTGGACATGAATACTGTGAACGTTAGGAGAGGGAGATACACCAGAGTATTTATGGAAATAGACTTGAATCTCCTATGGCTAACAACTACTGTCATCACAATGAATATAAGGGTTGCACCTTATTATATCAGTCTTGGTAGGGTTCAAGGAATTGAATGCGCTAATGGAAGTTGAGAGTTCTGAAAGCGTTGAGATTTAATTGCATGGGGAATGATTAAAAGGCAAAGCAAATTTGAAACCAAAATTATATGATCCTAGGGCCTATTTTAGAATGGGTCGTACTAACGAGTGCTCTTATGACACTTTTTAAGGAACCAAAAAAAGCAAGTTTTCATTGGAAACCTAAGCATTTCACTTTTTTCAAATATTCAATACATCAATACTCTATGTAAACTTTCTTTTCTTGGCTTCTTAACGGTACTCGTTGGCATTTTCCTTTAAGAATTCACATGCATTCTTATCTTAAGAGGATAATAAAAGATAAGGTATTTAGTGATTAGAAAGATATGAGCCCACTCTAGAATTTGTTTGCATTCTTATCACGTGGAGATAATGTCCACTGAAAGAAAAGATGACTAATGAAGGTATAGTGGATGGATATAATGATAATTCATTTACATGACATGAATGCAGTTAGGATTGTAAATGAGATCAGCCAAGTGGAGCACTTCAAGATCAAACTTGGCTCGTGAAAGAAAGTGCAAGCTTGATTCATTTAACTCATTTAAAATTTGAAAATTTCATAATCTTTTGCTTGCAAGTGGCAACTATTAGCCTTGGGAGAACATTCTGGACAACATTTTTACTGAAAAAAATGCATTAAGAAGGATACTGATACTACACTAATTAACAGGAACTCATTCACTTTTATTTAAATTTCTAAAGTGACAAATGGAATTTCTCAAATAAAGAAAATACACATGCATTATGTCACCAGATGAAAGATCTTCCTGAAGCTATGGTTATTATTGGTGGGCCTTGCTACCTATACTCCCCATATTTGGCATCCACCCCCACACGCCTTCCGGCATTTAAATGTCGGATTCAGAAACTATGTTTCCAACATTTAATTGCCGGGATATTCTTAAAATTTGAAAAAATGTGTTTCCGGCAATTAGATGCGAGAAAACATAGTTTCTGAATCCGGCATTTAAATGCCGGAAGACGTGTGGGGGTGGATGCCAAATATGGGGAGTGTAGGTAGCAAGGCCCTTAGTTTGTTAACAAAGCGGGCTTTATTCTCTGTTTTTGGGGTCAACGCCCCAGTTTTGGGTTTCACCCTGTTTTTGGGCTTCATGGAGATTCTTTTGTCCCGTTGGGCTAGTTTGAGTCCCATTCCCATATGGAGGTGTACTATCATTTTTGGATTTCGGGATATGTAGCGCTCTGTTTCCTCTTCTTGCTAGTTACATCTGGGCTTTGTCCTTCATCTGGCTAAAAGAAAAAAGTTATCACGAATTGATAAAAGTGTCAAATAAATATGCAGTGAAAAAAATAAAACATATATTAAGATAAATAAAACACTGAAAAAAACTAGTTATTGAGTAATGAGTAGTGAGTACAGGCACATAAAAGGAAAATCTTGTTTTGCTAATTATATGTGAGCAACTGAGACATGGCACAATGATATTGAAAGAGGAATCTTACCATCGTATTTTAAAAACCAACTTAATAAGTGGTTTTGAATTCGAATTCAAGTCTTGATAATACAATAGCATTAAAACACTCAAGAGATAGAGCTTTGTCATCCTTGTGATTCTATCTGATTTGAGGAATTAGTTGTGCGTGAGATGCTACAGGAAACAAAAAAAAAGGGAATAAAAGCAGAAGGAAATTTTTTATGAAAAGTTGAAATGGTTGAAAGAACATGTATAGTGAAGGAGCTAAAATGCGTTTTACTGTGTTAGTAGGTTAATATTTTCAACTCTTTCTAAAAAGGAATTATATTAATTTCTTGTAAGCATATTGTTTTTTTTTTACTTTCAATTTTTTTTAATAAATAAGAAGGGAGAATACTCAAGAGCGTTTGAATGAGATATCACGGATCTCTTCCAGCTTAATCAGTGGTCTCAAGTTCGAATCATGCCCTGGGAATGCAGCAACATTAAAACTTTCGAGGAAGAGCTTTATCGCCCTTGCAATCATACCTAGCTCGACGGATTAATCTCTGCATTTATATACGTGCAGAGGATGTCCTGAGAAACAAAAAATAAATCAGAAGGGAGAATGATTGCGCCGTTCAAATGCTTAAGAAGTTAAATGTCTATGATTACATGTCAAAACATATGCAACTTTAGACACGTGTCACATCATGTTCATCACCAAGTGTTGGTATATTCCTCAAAATCTTATGTATGCGTTTGTCCAAAGGAACAAAAATGTTTTGAAGTTAGCTTATATTACATGTATATCTTCTACAAGTTTCTGCCAACGGAACTAGACAGGTTGTCTAAAGACATTTATATATTATTCAAACTTGTTCTGTTCTGTTGCCTCACATCAACCCATTTTTATATTACTATAGTTTGGTACACACAAGCACATATTCTCATAAAGATGGACCAAATGCATCATGTTCCTAAGCAATTTAAGAGGGTTTCCCGCAAGGAGTTTTTGATGAGTTTATTGGACCACACCATCCATTGATGCCTTAGGCAAATGTGTCATCAAAGCATATATATTTTATTCTCCAATATATTCGGGGGAGTCCTACAATTATGGATCCAATAAATTAGGAAACCTTACCTCTTCGGATTGAAAGATGATGAGAGCAACTATGATTCACATAGTCTAGAACATGCAACCTCTATAGCAAATGAGTTTGTAGTCTTTGGGTATTGACACATGTAATGTTATGCATGCTGCACATTGTAAGGAGAAGGATATAGACCATTTTGGTTGCATAATGCTTACCTATTTACTTCTGATGCTTGAAGCCGTGTTCCCAGTCAACAAAATTTGCATATTAATGCTTGTTCTTTAATTTTGATTGGGAATATTGTCCTTCCCAATGATATCCTGGGAAATGTTGGGACATAAATTGGCTTGTCAAAATCATCAAGGGGCATGCAAAAATAAGTAGAAAAATATAATAGTAATTTGGTCTTGTACTTGTTAATCAAAACATTGGTTAAGAAATTCAAAAAAATAAATTTTTATAAATAAAAAAATACATCGCTTCTCAAAATAATAAATATATCACTTTCCTATATAAAAAACTTATATTTTTAAATTTCATAACCAGTGTCGTAAGATATTAGTTAGCAGATTTAAGTTCCAAAAAAAAAAAAGGTTAGTAGATCTTCATCCCTCCATAATAATTAAGGGGCAAGGGCTAAGCCTAAATTTAGCAACTCCAGCTGTGGCTTCTACAATTATGTATTCCCACTTAGGAACTTGTTGTAATTTGCATATAGAGGCTGCAATTTAAGGTTGCAATGCTGATGATGTAACTCACAGTCTAAATTTATATTTTTTTTCCTGTAAAAAAAAAACAAACTCATAAATTGGAAAACTAAGTTTATCAAACTTTACAATGTAAAATATGCACCAATTCCCAATGAGAATTTTCCCTTTTAAATTCCTTAAGCATGCATTAGTAAGCATTCTCCAAAATGAAAATTGTTATTAGTGGTGTTTAAGAAAGGATCATGTGCATAACATATTTTGCTGCTTATTTTTTAATGTTATCTTTATTGGTAAAGTTAAAGATATTATGGAACCAATTAAAGATGCTGAACGTGGGAAGAAAAAGTCTACTAATTTTTTTGGTCATACGGTTGCAGTCGGTTGATAACATAGTTTCCATTATATATGCAAGTGCTTTAACAAATTCTAATAAATTCCTCAAGCTTAATGCTTTTTGTGAGTCACAAACTGCCAGAAACTCGTGTTACGTGATCAAATGGGGCTTCCTGGAGTTTATAAATCAAGTATACATCTTGTCATCTTGAAGCTATATTTTTATTGTCTAAATAAATAGCACTTTCAGCAAACTTGTGTTAAGTCCTCATACTAGTTTAGGAATGTGGGACACTTATAGATGTTTAAGAAAATTAAGTTGGTACTTTTTATACGTTTTATACACCTAATGCTTATTAGGTACGTAATCTAATAGATCATGCTATTCGTCACCCTCCATTTCACAAGATGAAAACTTTTCATTTTGCTTGCAATTTTAAATCCTTTTAATTAGTTCCACTTCCCCTTTCTATATCCAATGCCCACTCCCAATGAAGCTGAACCAATTACCACAATGCTGTCTAATATTGAGATAAATTCTTGCATAAATATGATATTTTTAATTTAAATGCATCAGGTTAGAAGAGTATTGATGCATTATTAATTAATGATTAACTATTACAATTAATCAAATACTATCTGGTATAATTAATTGTACTGGCCGAGGTGGTAAGCTCGGCCGCCGAGCTCGAAAACCTAACTAACTTAAACGGTAACACTTATCTAGAACTCAACTAACAACCTTATCTCAGATAAGTGACAAGTTTGATCAGATAGAGAGGTAGGAGTTGGGCTAAAAGAGATAAGTGATAAAGATAAACCAGATCCTAGAAAATAGGATCGGATTACTCCTCTACTCCTCTATAAAAGAAGGAAAAGTCTAAGAGAAGACTTACTTTAACTTTTACTGAAGCTTGGTGTTCTCTCTTAAGCGTATTAGAAGTCCCGGTTGTGATCAAGAGACTATCAAAAGGTCCTTGCCCACCGGTGTACATCAGATACAAGATTAAGAGATTGATGCACCACGTGATCAAGGGTTGAACTCAGAATTACGTCTGGCTTTGATTCCCATTGGGATACGTAGGACCGGAACATAAGTATTCTGTCAAGCCATAATCTAAAATAACCCCAACGTTCACCCTTGGTCTGACGTTTATGGCGAGATTCCGGCAAGTCGGATCTCTGCAGGAACATTTGGCGCCCACCGTGGGGCCGAGGAAAAGCTTTCCCCAGTTCCATAAGAAGATCTAATGGTGACTACACGGAATGGACCGAGGGGAGGGGAGCACAGTGCGAATCACGTTGATCATGAGGCATCAAACTCTAATCAGAACCATAACAACCCCCCACCTCCTCCCTTCGATGAAGGTAATCCGCAGCTGGGAGAGATCATGGCACAACTGAAACAGTTGCGTCAGGAAAACGAGGAGATTCGTACGGAATACCAAAGGCTGTTAAAAACTCGGAAAAGGGGAAGATCGGCAACACTTGCCGAGGAAGAGCAGTCTTCACCCGAGGACAGCTAGAGAGACCCCACATATGCACCTTCTCGAGATGACACAAGCTGACCTTCCAGAACCAGACCCCGGGCCTGAGGGTTCAGGGGTCAGATCTTGTACTGAGGAGACTCCTCAGAGAGAGAGGATAAGAGACAGACGACCGAGGTTACCTTTCACTGATGTCGTTGACGAAGTGATCATACCTAAGCATTTCAAATCTCTTAATATTGATAAGTATAATGGCACCACCGATCCAACTGAATATGTAGAATCTTTTGTTTCATCTGTCTACTTGGTGACCGATTAATTCGGAAGCCATCATGTGCAAGATTTTTCCAACTACTTTGCAAGGGCCTGCCTTGACTTGGCTCACGAATCTTCCACCTCGGTCAGTAGATTATTTTGACATGTTAGTAACTAAGTTCACTGCACAATTCGCAGCGAGCCGAAGGCATAAAAAGCACTCGGTCTCACTTGTGAATTTCAGGCAGGAGAAAAATGAATCAATCAGAGATTATATGGCTCGCTTTAGCGCTGAACAGGTTTTAATCCCCAATATGAGCTCAGAACTCTGCCTTCATACCGTCATGAATGGTTTAAAGCCAGGACTATTTTTTGAATATTTATCTCGGAAGCCACCGATAGATTTTGAAGAACTGCAGGAAAAAGCCACAGGGTTCATGAACTCGAAAGAGATGGTAGAGACCAAAAAGAGAAGTTTTGAAGACAAGAGCACGATCTCGAACAAAGAAAGAGACGGAGGGGCCAATCCACCTAAGGCTTTCAAAGGTAATGAAAGAGGGCTCTCAGAAAGACAACCCAGATACCAGTCTTACACACCACTAAACCGACCTAGAGCCGCTATTCTCCAAGAAGTCTGTAATACCGAGTTGCTCACGCTGCCGAGGCCATCCAAAACTCCTGCTCAGGCTGACAGAAGTAAGTTGTGCAAGTGGCATCAAAACTATGGCCACTCCACTGAAGACTGTAAAACAACCCAGGATAAAATTGAAGAATTGGTACAGGCAGGCCGACTTGACCGGTTCGTTCGCCGAGATGGTAATGGTGGCGGACGAGCTGGCCGACGGCGAGGAAGACGGGGTTATGACAATCGTAACCGAGATGAGAACTAGCGAGGTTAATAATCAGAACGGAGATCGGGATAACAACCAGAGACCCCCTAATGATGAAGCGGAAGTTGGAGTCAGAGGAGTCATTAATACCATCTCGGGAGGTTTCGCAGGAGGAGGCACAACGAGTTCAGCTCGGAGACGTCACATAAAGGCTATCTGATCTGTCAACTCGGTTTCTGGAAAACCTGCAAGGCCGAGACCTCTAATTACTTTCTCTGATCATGACTTCCAAGGATTGGATCCTAATCAAGATGACCCAATGGTAATAACGGTTGAAGTAGCCAACTACTCGGTCAAACGAACACTTGTTGATCAGGGTAGCTCGGCTGACATTTTGTACTTGGCAACCTTTAAAAAGCTTAGAATTCTAGAAAAGTTGATAAAAGAACAGGAGGATAAGCTAGTGGGGTTTGCCGGAGAGCAGGTCAGACTCGAGGTTATAAAGACCTCTTGACAACATTTGGGGAGGGCAAGCTCGCTCGGACCATATCAGTCAGGTACGTTATTGTGGATGCCAACACTTCATATAAAATCCTCATCGGGAGACCAACTTTGAATGAGCTCGGGGCAATTGTCTCCACACCTCACCTCACCATGAAATTTCCAGCTGATTCGGGTGAGGTAGTCGCTGTCCGAGCTGACCAGAGGATGGCCAGACAATGTTACGCAGATAGTTTGAAGGTAACTTGGGAGCCGAATATAACAGAAAATGCTAAGGATCATAAAGCAGAAGTGGTAAGCTCGGTCAGTTCAGTTAGCTCAGCAAGATCGGTTGACATGTTCGAATTGGATCCAAGGATGGAAATGTATGAATCCAGAGCTGAACCTACAGAATCTTTGGAAAAATTTCAATTAGGTATCCAGGTCGATCAGTGCACAAGTATCGACAGTCAGCTCGACCCCTCGCTGAAACAACAAATTCAAACAGTTTTAAAAAGAATGCTGACTTGTTTGCTTGGAAGACATCGGATATGCCTGGCATAGACCCCAATTTTCTGCGCCACAGGCTATCTATATGTCCAGAGGCCAAGCCCATAGCCCAGAGGAAAAGGAAGCTCGGCGAAGAAAGAAGAAAGACTGTAGCCGAGGAGACTGCAAAGATGATGAAAGCCAATTTCATCAGAGAAGTGAAGTACACCACTTGGCTAGCCAATGTCGTGTTGGTAAAAAAAGTCAATGGCAAGTGGAGAATGTGTACTGACTACACCGATCTCAACAAGGCATGTCCAAAGGATTCTTATCCTCTCCCAAACATAGACAGGTTGGTGGATGGAGCATCGGGTTACAGAGTCTTAACCTTCTTGGATGCATACTCGGGTTACAACCAGATAAGAATGTATCCACCAGATGAAGAGAAAACAACATTTATGACTGATGGGGCAAACTACTGCTACCGAGTAATGCCTTTCAGTTTAAAAAATGCCGGTGCAACATATCAAAGGCTCATGGACAAAGTGTTTCTCAATCAGATCGGAAAAAACCTAGAAGTTTATGTTGATGATATGGTGGTAAAATCCGATGACCCAAAGTAACACCCTGCCGACTTGGAAGAGATTTTTGGCCAACTCAGAAAGTACAACATGAGGTTGAACCCAGAAAAATGTTCTTTTGGTGTACAAGGAGGAAAATTTCTGGGGTACATGCTAACACACAGAGGGATTGAGGCCAATCCAGATAAGTGTAAAGCTGTCATTGAAATGCAGAGCCCACAAACTGTGAAAGAAATACAGAGGCTAGCAGGCCGTTTAGCTTCCCTATCTCGGTTCCTCCCCAAGTCGGCGGAAAACGCTAGACCCTTTTTCCAGCTCTTGAAAAAACCAAAGGAGTTTGTCTGGACTGAGGAATGTGAAAAGGCTTTTGAAGAGCTGAAAGTATTTCTAGCCACTCCCCCAATCCTAACTCGGCCACGGCTCGGTAAGGATCTGTTTTTATATTTATCTGTCAATGATTACGCAATCAGTGCAGTAATCATCCAGAAGGAGGAGAAGCAACAGATGCCAGTGTATTACGTCAGTAGAATCTTGAAAGATGCAGAAACACGGTATCAAGTAATTGAAAAGCTCGCCCTTGCTTTAGTCATGGCAGCTCGGAGGTTGAGACCTTATTTCCAGTCACACCAAGTTATAGTCAAAACAGATCATCCAATCAAGCAAGTGCTTAGAAAGCCCGATCTGGCAGGACGAATGATAGCTTGGTCAGTAGAACTATCAGAGTTAGGTTTGCAATATGAACCGAGGGGACCAATGAAAGCCCAATGCCTCTCCGGCTTCGTTGCCGAGCTTTCTTCAAAGCCGAGTCCGAAACCCATTACTTGGCTTCTGTATGTAGATGGTTCATCAAACTTAAAAGGAAGCGGGGCCGGAATAATTCTCGAAGGTCCAGACAATCTTATCTTGGAGCAATCCTTGAAGTTTGGGTTCAATGCTTCAAACAACCAAGCAGAGTATGAAGCTCTTATTGCCGGGTTGATATTGGCTAAAGAAGTTGCAGTCAAAGGATTGAGGTGCCGAAGTGACTCACAACTTGTAACCGGACAAGTCTCGGGGGATTACCAAACAAAGGACCCTCAATTAACCAGGTATTTGTGCAAAGTCAATAGTTTAATTTCAGAGTTCGACAATTTTACTATTGAACATATACCTCGGGAGGAAAATGCTAGGGCCGACCTGCCGTCCAAGTTGGCTAGCACCAAAAGAACTGGCCAGCTAAGAACTTTCATTCAGGAAAATCTCCTTGAACCGAGCATAAAAAGTGCCGAGGTATTGATGACCGAGCACTACGATCGGGGCTGGATGACGCCATTCTGGGAATTCCTGTCCTCGGACAAATTGCCTGATAATCCCAAAGAGGCAAAGAAAATTCGTCTGAAGTCTTGTCATTACACTATCCGAGATGGAGAGCTGTACAGAAGAGGATTTTCCATGCCTTTACTAAAATGCATAACACAGGAGCAATCCGAGTATGTAATGGACGAGATGCATAGAGAAATCTGTGGAATGCATTCCGGTGGCCGATCCCTTGCAGCTCGGGTTCTGCGAGCAGGTTTCTATTGGCCAACCATTAGATCAGACTGTGCTGCTTGGACTAATAAATGTGACCCTTGTCAGAAATTCGCTAATGTGGCTCGAGTCCTAGGGGGAGAACTCCATTCCATGTTATCACCTTGGCCCTTCACTATGTGGGGGATAGACATTGTGGGCCCTTTCCCCGTTGCCAAAGGCCAAGTGAAGTTTCTGCTAGTATGGGTGGATTACTTCACTAAATGGATTGAAGTCGAGCCGTTAGCTACCATAACAGCTAAAAAGGTTCAGAGTTTTGTATGGAAAAACATCATATGCAGACATGGCCTACCTTACGCAATTGTCACCGACAATGGAAAG
Organism: Echinosophora koreensis; assembly: GCA_035048595.1. Taxonomy (NCBI): domain Eukaryota; kingdom Viridiplantae; phylum Streptophyta; class Magnoliopsida; order Fabales; family Fabaceae; genus Echinosophora; species Echinosophora koreensis. Next base: position 3,806,999 of record JAPCYP010000037.1, on the reverse strand, counting down.
CAGTTCACCGATAAAGGGCTTAAAGAATTCTACTCTAACCTCGGAATTAAACATAAGGTGACCTCGGTTGAGCATCCACAAACAAATGGTCAGGCAGAGGCAGCTAACAAAGTCATTTTGAATGAACTCAAGAAAAGGTTGGGCCAATCAAAAGGGGCATGGGTTGAAGAATTACCGAGCATCCTCTGGTCTTATCATTGCTCACCACGATCATCAACAGGAGAAACTCCATTCAGGCTAACTTATGGAACCGATGCAATGATTCCAGTTGAGCTCGACGAGCTTTCTTTCAGAAGGCAACTTCATGACCAAACCAAAAATGAGAAAGGGATCCGAGTTGAGCTTGACATGGTTGAAGAAGTCCGAGATGAAGCAAAAATCAGGGAATAACTGTGCAAGCAGAAAGCAACTCGGAAGTACAACTCAAGGTTGCGGCCGAGAGAGTTTGTTCAAGGAGATCTAGTACTAAGATTGCAAAATGAAGCAAGAAAGGACTCCAAAGAGGGCAAGCTCGCAGCAAACTGGTCTGGCCCATTCAGAATAGTTGAAAGTCTAGGAAATGGTGCTTATAGGCTAGAAGAGTTATCAGGAAAGGCTGTTCCAAGAACTTGGAACACTTCCCACCTTAAGTTTTATTTTAGTTGAGTAATGTAAAGCAGGTAATGTACTCTTTTTCCTACCTTGGTCTTTTTCCCATGTGGTTTTGGCCAGGAAGGTTTTAATGAGGCATGCCTGAGAAAATAAAAGAATAAAGTCCATTTCAGTTACATGTATTTGTTACAGGACTAAAAATTGGCTTGTATTTATATTTAAAAATGCCGAGCCTAAAAGGGTTGACCGAGCTAAAATCGACTGAGTTGAGGTCGAAATGCCGGACCCAAAGAGGGAACCACAGACCTAAAAGAGTTGACCGAGCTGAAATCGACCAAGCTGAGGTCGAAATGCCGGACCCAAAAAGGCACAATCAAAACCTAAAAGGGTTGACCGAGCTGAAATCGACCAAGTTGAGGTCGAAGTGCTGGACCCAAGGAGAAAAAATCAAAACCTAAAAAGGTAAGCATAAGCTTAAAAAGGTTAACCGAGCTAAAATCGACCGAGTTAAGGTCGAAATGCCGTACCTAAAAAAGCAACACTAAAATTTAAGAGGGCCGAGCTTACATGCTCAAAAAGGCCTCAAACTACTATTGTTAATACGTAGTAGAAACTCAAAAGTAAACATCCGAGCTGAGAAAAACTTAGAAATTTTTCGAAGTTATCAAAAGAACAACAAGTTGCAATTTAAGAACAAAAGTTCAAATATTCATTACTCAAAGGGGCAGAGCCCAGCATACAAAAAGGGTATGGCCCAAGCAACAAAATACATTTTTAAAGAAGAAAAAAAAGATCTAAGTTACTCATGGGCATCCCCATGAGCAAAGGTGTCATCAGCATTGATGTCGTCTTCATTCAGAAGAGGAACATCCAGGGATGGGTCAGGTATTCCACCTTCGTGGTCTACTCCCTCCTCGGCACCTTGCTGCTCAGCCTCCTCCCCTTCTGGAACTTCTTCCTCTTCGTCCTCAAGCTCGGATAAAGGAACCAAGACTCCCTCCTTGTTAAAATCCTTGTCCACATCAGCTTGGGAAAAATCAGCATCAGGGTTAAAATGTTGTAGCTGTTTCACAGCTCGGAGGAACCTGTTAACATGCTCCTTCATGATGCTAGCCTCGGCTTCAGCAAGATCGGATCGTAGCTTGAGGTTGACCTCCTTCTCAGAATCCAATGACTTTCAAAGCATGAGGTTGGTCTCCTTCTTATCTTCTGAATCCTCGGCGATCTGCTGAAACTTAGCTTTTTCAGTTTTCTCGTCGACCAGCTCGGCTTGGAGGGAGGCATTAGCTTTTTCAAGCTCGGTTTTTTGCGCCTTTAACTGCCCAATCACCCGAGCCTGCTCTTCACATTTGATCATGGCTTGGGCTAGCTCATCCCTCACCAATAGAGCACGAGCTGCATCGGCCCTCATCGCCCCCATCTTCTTTGCATTCGTGGAAATTTCATTGCTCCAAAAGCGAGTGATGATGAGATCCGAAGGGCATAAGCAGCGGCAGCCTCCATACTCGCCCCCGGGCCTTGCTCCAAAAAAAGCCGGGCATCAGAAGGCTTGAGCACTTGGCTATCAATGGGTGAACCCGGGTTGAAATTAGCCAGCTGAAGCCCGAGTTATAATGGCCGTTATACCACTTGGTGTCCGTTGTCAGATCGGTCACATGTGGTGTTCTTTCTGTTCTCTTCTCCGCACTACGATCCTCATGAGCTGCGGGAAAGGGCGAGAGGCTCCTCCTCGGTATCTCTAGCTGAACATCGGCTCTAGCCCGCTTGAGAAGACGGGTGTCAAGAGCGGAAGCTTCAACAATCTTCTTCTTCTTCCCCTTCGCATCGGCAGCAGGGGTAGAACCACCAGCTTGCTGAGCCGACTTCTTCATTAGTGCCTTGTAATTGAATTTGCCCATTATCACTGCAAGAAAAGAGGTCGGTCAGATGATAATAAGCATGCACTAAATCCAAAAATGCTTAAAGGTTACTTACAATCAAAGTCAGCTCACCGAGTGGAAGAGGTCGGCAGTTTCAAAAGTTTCCCACAGGGCAGTGGCCGAGGGTAAAGTTTAAGAACTTCAACGTCGGCCCGCTCTTGAGCAGTTATGCAACCGAGGTCGAAGCTAGAGAATTTAGAGGGGTGGGGTTGCCAATAAAAAGGGAACCTCGGTTTTCCATCCGAGTCAAAGAAAAGAGACTCGTTCCCGTCAGTGGGTCGGAGTTTGAAAAAATCCGACTTGAAATGTTTATATGAACTCTTGTAGAGTCCGATGATCCCCCTTCTTTCAACTCCACTGAGGGAGATCCAGCTAACTCGGTCAACGAACCTGACTTTGTAAAAATAAAGAAACTTGGGTGCGGTGGCCACCATTCCTGTTTGATTACAGAGGATTTGGAAAGCCTTCAGAAAGGCCCAGTTGTTGGGATGTAGTTGGGTAGGGGCAACATTCATAATCTTCAACACATCACACTCAAACTGGGTAAAAGGAAGGGTGACTCCAATCTGTTCGAATAAAGTCCTATAAACATAGGTAAAGTGGGGCTCAACAGGAAGAGCCGAAGAAAAAGTGCTCATTATCTGCACAGGGAAGCCACTCCACAGTTCCACGAGAGGTAGATATCTCGGATTTAATGGATTGAAGAGACTCAAGACTCCTAAAGTTTGAGTGAAAAGCTCCAACATCTGGTTTTACCCAGAAATACCCAGGGATGGTAATATCTGGGTGGGGAACCCTTGGCATTCTATTTGCACGTTTACGACGTTTAGGAGCAGTAATGGCTTTAGGAGTAGCAGAACTACTCTCTTTGTTAGAAGAGGGAGAAGAAGAAGCAGCACGATTGTCCCCATTACCCCCCGAAGCAGGAGGAGAAGAATGGGGAGAGCCACCTATAGGGTTAATCTATGTTTCTAAGATTCTAACTTTAGAAGAGGCATTCTGGGATACCTCGAATGAAGCTTCCATGGCTAAAACAAAGTAAAAAATGAAATTGGAAGAGAATAGATGATGAGGACGTACCTTGAACAGAAAGGGAAGTCTAAAAAAGCTTGAAGAAGAAGAAGAGGCTCGAGAGAGGAAAGAGATCAAGGGAAAATGAGGCCCTGCCTCCGAGTTTCCTTTAATTTATAGAAGAAGAAAAGTAACGTTTCAAAAACAAATAAAACGTTACTGTTGAAGGTAATGATGGCGGTTGCTGTGTGAGGGAAGAAAAATGTCTCCTCAAGTCTGCGTAAGTTCGGCACACCAATCGCGGAGTAACACGTGGTGAGGACATCGGAATACACGCTGCAACTCAAATACGCAGCCGCAGAGCAGACCTCGGAAATAAGGCCATAAAGGCCACGTGTCACAAATAAGACTGGCCTTAATAAAGGCAACGTCTCTATTCATCTCGGGAACTGAGAAACTGACGTCACAATACAAGATTGAAACGACCGTTCCTGTCTCAATTGGGCTCGGCTCCTTCCATAAAGCTTTCGCGCTCTTTGAAGCTCAAAGCTTGGGGGGCTTGTGTATGAGCCGAGGTGTAGGCCACCAGACTTACCGATCTGAAACATATATGGACCGAGATGTGAGGCTTGGCCACCTACTTCACTAGTTGAATGACAAAATGCACCAAGATGCTAGGCTCGGCCAATTGAGGCCACCGAGCTCATAAGTTGACCGAGGTGCAGCATCGGTCACTGAAAGCATGGTAAAAAGGGAAACCAAAAACCTAAGCCATGAACTCTAAATTCTCAGATATATATTTCAAAGGGCAAGCTCGGCTTCTGTCATGAAAACTTCTTCGCTCTTTTGAGCTCGAAGCTTGGGGGGCTTGTGTACTGGCCGAGGTGGTAAGCTCGGCCGCCGAGCTCGGAAACCTAGCTAACTTAAACGGTAACACTTATCTAGAACTCAACTAACAACCTTATCTCAGATAAGTGATAAGTCTGATCAGATAAGGAGGTTGGAGTTGGGCTAAAAGAGATAAGTGATAAAGATAAACCAGATCCTAGAAAATAGGATCGGATTACTCCTCTACTCCTCTATAAAAGGAGGAAGAGTCTAAGAGAAGACTTACTTTAACTTTTATTGAAGCTTGGTGTTCTCTCTTAAGCGTATTAGAAGTCCCGGTGGTGATCAAGAGACTATCAAAAGGTCCTTGCCCACCGGTGTACATCGGATACAAGATTAAGAGATTGATGCACCACGTGATCAAGGGTTGAACTCAGAACTACGTCTGGCTTTGATTCCCATTGGGATACGTAGGACCGGAACATAAGTATTCTGTCAAGCCATAATCTAAAATAACCCCAAAGTTCACCCTTGGTCTGACGTTGACGGCGAGATTCCGGCAAGTTGGATCTTGGCAGGAACATTAATGATGTTTTAATTGTGGTGTGCAACTTTACTTGTGGTTCCAATATTGCAGTTTTAGTAGTTCTTACAACTATATCGCAATCCCAATTGTGACTTTATCCATCATATTTTCTCATAATTATCCATAATTATATTATGGAGAATGTTAACCAATGTTCTAATTAGGGCATTAGTTAAGGAACCAAAAGAAGAAACTTATCACTGGAAAGTGTTGCATTCAATATTTGAAGGTGTGTTCTATTTAGTTTTTCAAGAAACAGTTGTTTTTATTGGAATCCTTAATCAGTGGCCTTAGGCCACTGGTTAACAAGATCCATTAAGAAGAATGCTAACCAAGACCCTTAGGGCTCGTTTGGTGGTCAGGATAGGATAGGGACGAATAGGATAAGAGAGCATGATAGGAGTAGGATAGGATATGAGCAAGATAAGTTGTTATCCTATCCGACGTTTGGTGTTCACTAGATAACCAACTGGATAGCATTATAATTTTAGTATGAATTTTAAAAGAATTTAATTGATATGCACTGACAGTGTAAAGATTTTTTACACTGTCAACCAATTAGAAATTGTCATCTCATTAAAAAATTTTGACCCTTACCTTAACTACCTCAAAAGTCATCTATACCTTGATTTCTGATTGGTTGACGATGTAAAAAACTTTACACTGACTGTGTATATCAATTATACTCATTTTAAAATTTTGATTTTATTTTAAATGTTTTCATATTTTTTTAGATTTTAGTTTTTTTATAATTTTTATTTTTTAAAATTATATAAAAGGACAAAATTATCCTTGTTATAAAATTGCATATCATATTTTAAATTTTAAAATATTGTTTAACTTAAGTTATTTTTTTATAATTTTAAATATTCATTTTTAGTTTTTACTTTAAATATAGTTAAATTATTAGAATAAATTTTTATATTTATTCTAATAATTTAAAAGTTAATTTTTAAATAAAATTAATTTTTTAAAATTAATTTTTTAATATTTTTATTATTTAAAATATCTTATTTTTTATTATACCTTTTTTTTTTAACTATGTTATGTTTTATTACACTTTTATTATTTTATATATAAAATATTTTTATATTTTATTATACTTAAAATCATCTTATCCTATCCTGTTGGGTTCTAACCCAGCCCTCCCCTCAGGATAGAATTTTAACTAGATGGACATGATATGATAGGTGACAGGATTGCTTTATCCTATCCTGTTGGCTCACCAAACAATAGTTTCAGACATGATATGATAGCATATCCGATTATGTCTCTCTTATCCTGACCACCAAACGAGTCCTTATATTAAATACAACATGCAGTGGCGGCCCTGAGCATGATTTGCTGGTGCGATCGCACAGGGCCCCATTTTTTAGGGGGCACCAATTTTTTTTTTTTTTTTACTTGGTGTGTGTGTGTATATACTAAAATAAATAAAAAAAAATTATAATTAAATTATTTATTTAAGGGCTCAATTGTCTTTTAAAATTGAAGCCCAAAACTTAACAAGACATTAACCCATGATTACTTGTTATCATAAATAAGATAGGGTAAATTGTGAATGGTCCTAAGAGAGATATGTCAATTGTGAATGGTCCTAAAGATACTTTTGATAGGCACTTCTCGTCATCATATGACATTGTTATTGTTCTGATGGAGAAGAGCAAGATAGGAGTTGACTTGTTAATTCAAAAGAACTGGATATAATTTTTTTGTTATGTTGTAAGTTATTTGGTACAAGTCATAAAACAAACCACTTGGGAAATGAAGGCTTTAATGATTGGATTCATCTTTCTATAAGGCTTAAAGAACATGAATCAAGTGGTGCACACATGGCTTTCATGAGTAAATGGATTGACTTACAAATCAGATTTCAGAAAAATATAACAATTGATAAACATTTTCAACATCTTATAAGCAAAGAAAATGAACATTGGAAGAATGTTTTAGTTAGAATAATTCCTGTTGTTAGATATCTTGCTTAGCAGTATTCAACTCTTGTGTTTCATTTGCTATCAGTGGAGGATATTACTGGTGTAGGGATGTTGTAGCAACATTTTCTGCTAGATATAAGCATAAATATTTTTGTTATACTTCTATTATAATTTGCTACTGTAATCTTTTCATTTTTTCAATTATATTTTGTTTCACTTGAGGTCGTATTAAAATAGTTAATGACTAGTTTTTATTCACCACTTTGTCTGTTTTTTATAATCAATAATATATATATATATATATATAGCTTAAAAAAAAAGGGGCACCAATTTTTTGGTTCACACAGGGCACCCAAAATCTCAGGGACAGCCCTGACAACATGACCCCAACCATAATTTAAAACAATGGTGTCCACGATTATGTTGGCTACGTACACAGTTTTTTTTTGCAATGCTTGAAACTCATAAACCAAGAATATAGTTAGAGAGTTCTCTCATTACCTTTGCATACCATGTATCGAATTCACCGTTCCACATCTTACATACCAGGTTCACATTAAAGAAAATATTATACTAATAATATAAAAATTACTCCTACAAAGTGACGAACCGTGTACCAAATTATGTGTTGGTAACTATGACCAAGAATTGTGCTATTAAAATTTGGGTTAATACTATTTCTTTCTTTCTTTATTTTTTTTAATTTGGTTTTTTACTATTTCTCTCATTACCCTTGTGTCACGTAACAATCAATTTGTCAATTTAAGATTTCAATTTCACATTCAATATTCCCCTATGCATGTGCAGGGGAGAGAGTGAACCTTTCAGACGTTTCTGCTACAGAAAGCGGCGTTCTCGGTCTGTATAGCAAATGTTAGTCAATTCTGTCAGTGCCCTCTTGGGACATTGGAGTTAGAGTTCATATAGAAAGGTTTATTTTGAGGCCTTGTGGGTCACTTGCTGATTCTTCTAATTCTAACTTGTGGCTCTCACACCTTCACACACCACAGCATTAATATCTCTCTTTTGGCTGCATATATAGCCTGATAATGAAGTCTTGGTGAAATGCAACTTACATTTTATTTTTACCGTGTCACATTTATTGAGTTAATTATGTAGGATGGAGGCTAAACACACACATAACCCGCCTTAATAACTTTAATTAGTTAAATTTTAACAATGTAGCTGATATGTTAACATTTTAAGTAGAACTCTCTGATGGACCATTTGTTTTGCTATAATTTTTTTTATAAAATCTTCTTACCAATAATACTAAATAAAAAGTAATGCGTATTTAAAGGGGTTAGCCTAGTGGAAGAGTGCTAGGTTCCGTAAGGTACAAAGTATGTATCGAGATACTTTTAAAAACTGGGAGGTCTCTGGCTCGAATCCTTACGAAAGATAACTCTTTAGAGATGGCCATCGTAATGCATGTCGCTCGTGATCGCGGAGTGGTAGTTCACTTGTCACCATTTTAAAAATCCACCAAAAATAAAAAAAGTACTGCATTTAATGTCTTAGAAGTACATAAAATACATTCAATATTTTTTTTATTTAATAAGTAATAGAATGATTGAATAAGAGGATTTAGAATTATTATAGGAGGATATGAATATAACATGACTATCCCCAAAAATCTCATTTCACTTTCTCAAATCCAACAGAAACAGTAATGAGATAATATTCTTCTAGCATAGAAGGAGCCAGGGACCTATCTTATATCTAATAATACCGAAGTCGAAATCAATTAAAAGTGACTACCAATAATATCCTTTTGATGTGAACAAAAATGTCTGATATGTGGTAACCAATGACATGTGTCACCTTTCAATATCCCGAATATTACATATATCACTAAGCTCATATCAACATTACCAGTAAAATTTGAATTTGGATTGTCTTCAGCGCATGCAGTAGTTTATATATGAGAAAGAAGCCAAATGTTGTTGGAAAGGCTGGAGAGGGTAGAGACAAGCTGGATCCGTAAAATTTGCAGGCCTTGGGGCTTAGTAACACATTAACATTAGTATTTTCTTACTCTTAGGTTGTTGCTAATATCCTTAACAACATAATATAGAAAACAATTTTGTTTCTTCATGTTGAGGTAATATGCGAGCAACCCTTTTGGTTTCTTCAGCGAAACTTTTCGGTTCGGGCAATCTTAGCCACAAATATAGCTCGTAATGCAGCCGTTCATTATCTGATGGAAACATACATAGCTACATAACATACCTTATCGTAATAGAAGGTTTAAGTTTATGTGTGGTTGAAACTTACTAGTCCAAGAGTAATTAGTTGTCAAGTGCATCATAGGTGACGCACATACTTATAATATTTTATCTAATAAAACCTTGGAAGCATCTAGACCAGTAGTTTCTGAATTCTAAATTGCATCTTTTGTATAGAACGCCTACTTTTTTCCCCTTTCAATAAAAATGCTATATAGTATAGATATTAGGTAATATTATTTGCACAAAGTTTTTTTTTTTAACATTTGTCACACACATATATGTGTGTGTGGATCACTAGATAAAATACTAAATTATAATGTTTAGTTTCCCCATATGAAATGGGTGTTATCTGCAACTGATACTGTGGCCAAATAGAATTCTGAGGGATCTGATGAAGTTGGTATTGAACAAACAGGATAGTAATGGAAAGAGCTTGTGTGGGTTTAAGGACACATGGGAAAATTTGCTGCAATCTTCAGCTGACTTGGAATTAGTTGCAATCTTCTTACTACGTATATTTAATTGGCTAAATCCCTGTTTTGGTCCCCTATCTTTCAATCGTTAGCCTATTTTGATCCCTTCCGTTAGTTCTCCGCCGTCAGTCGCCGGAGCCGCCGCAGTCGCCGGAATCTCGCCGGAATCTGGGTTTTAGAGAGAGAAAATCTCATTTCCTCTCTCTCTCTTCTTCCTCCCCTTCCTTCTTCCTCCTTCCTCTCCCCTTCCTTAGATCCCATTGATGTTGTCACTGTTTCGTTGAGGAAGAAGAAGGAAGAAGGAGGAAGGAGGAAGGAGGAAGAAGAGAGAGAGAGAAAAACTGGCGGCGGTTTTCGGTAACGGCGGCGGTTTCCGGCGACTGATGACGGATACCCACCGTCAGTGCAAAACTGGCGGAAGGGACCAAAATGAAACCTAAAAAAAAAAAAATAAGGGACCAAAACGGGAAAAAAGAAGAAGATTAGGGACCAAAATGAAAACTAAAATAAAGTTAAGGGACCAAAACACTAATTTAGCCTGTTTAATTCAAATTCAAATCGGGTATATGAGGCACCGTGTCAGAGTGGGATGCTACTAGAAGAAAACTTTGTCTACATAACGTAAATTTTCAATATAGGAACATGAGACAAGGGCATGAGGACTATAAAGATTGTTTTTGTAGACCAGAATGTGGGGAAAATCACATTAAAGTTAATATGAGTGAGACTGGATCCCGGGTTATAATAATATTATTACAAAATGGTTAATTGCCTAAGTTTGAAGTTTGAAACTCAAATTTAATTTTAATTTAATTTAATACATTTCGCAACCTGCCCCCTTTTTACAATGTGTAACTAAAAGTACAACTAACTCTTCATTTTGAACTCTTTTGGTGGGTTTAAACTTTGGATGCCAACTTATAAAGACAATGAAATGTAGTTACTTGTCAAATTGAAATTGTAAATATGAAGTTTTATTCTAATACATTTCTACATTAGTCATTCTTTTATTATTGCTCTGTTAGTCACTTTAGAACTCTTATGCCTGAGGAGTGAGCAATGCACTTATCCATGCAAATTATTATTTTTTTTGTCCATATGAATCGAAATTGCCTAATTCAATAACCTTCGGCAACTAAGGGGGATTGGGTGCGTCTTAGTTCAATGACAATGACATTGATAAGAACAAGGGTTTAAACTAGTTTAGTCAAGAGATTACCAGAGTTGTTATCTAGTTAATTTTGTTGAAGAAATTAGGCTTACGACTATAAAATATAGAAATAATAAATATAGGCAAGCAGAAATTGAGAATACAACTATAAACTTATAGTAGTATCATTGAAGGATATGTGATAGTATTGTGTTGCTGATCATGCTTAGAGGAGTCATTATGAGTTTTTGACCTCATTTGTTTAGTAATTTAACTCAGACACGAGCAGGGCCGGGCCAACATATGTTGAGGATTAAAGCGAATGTTTATAATTAGGTCTTTTTAAAACTAATAAAAATATTTTTATAAAAATAATATTATATTTAAAATTTATTTTTATTGTAATTTTTATATATTTTTAAAAGGAAATTATTATGATTGATGTGAATATTTGTTGTGTATACATAGAACCACAAGACAAAAAATATATTTTATATAACAAAACAAACATCAACAAAATATATTTTGAGTTTGAGGCCTAAAATCCTTGTAAAAGTAGAAATTTTTTTGGAGGCCTAAAGCTGCTGCTTTAGCAGCTTGATGGTTAGGCCGGCCCTGGACACGAGGGGTGAGAAACTGAGAATAGGATATATAGACAGCCCATCAGGAGTATATGACCTAGCCTATTTTCATCCAACATAGGTCTGACCGATTTAGCAAACAAGTCAGACTTAGACATTTTGAAAGACCTACTTAACTATAAATAGGGGTTGTCTGAATTCAAACTAGAATAAATAAATATTGAGAATATCAATAGCATTCATCATACATCGATCATTTTCTCTTCTCCAATTGTTTTTGTGCTCTTGAACTTATTTGTTCTTACTCTTGTACCATCATAATACTTCAATTTGTATTATCTATATTCTGAGAGCATTTCCAATTGTTGTTTTCATTGAGCTTATTTGTTTTCCGAAACTTTTATGAAAACTCAATTTATCCCCTCTTGAGTTTGAAGCTGTTTCTCAACCTTCACTATAACAATTTGTCCAATGGTGACAAGCATTTTGTGATGCAGATCTCTTCAATATATGAACCAACCTATTACCACCAGGAAGTTATGCTTCCCACACGTTCACTTCATTTAATTAGCTTCAACCTTTCTTCTTCTTGTCATTTTTTTTTGTTAGTTTAGTTAATTATGATGGAGATTTGTGTAATTTCCTAGATTTGTGTTTATAAAATAAAGATCAATTATGTTTTGTATTTAGCAATCTTATGCTCCACCACTTTAAGCCCCTCATAGACAGTGGGAATCAAGGTGAAGCCATGAGAGAGTCTGACTCAGGGCTCAAGTTGGTTTAAACATCATTGTACAAAGCACAATGGACATTCCTTCTCAAGATAAAAACAAAAAAAGACCATCACAGCCTGCACTATGAGTGAAGGGAACACCAGTGCATGCAAATTGCAAAACCACTGAATAAACTACAAAAGACATGCCTTACATACCGAATCACAATGCTACAAACACAACTAACAGAATTGGCCACAAGGCCATAATCCTATAGTGACTAATTAGAGATCACTTTCATGTTACAAGTTGCTTGACATGATGAAAAGTCTCATCTTAAGATGAAAATTTTGCAAGGGTTGGACCCTCCATGCACCCAGGCCCTTTGACATTGGGAAAGCCCTCTACTCAATAATTGAAGCTCATGAGTCATGAATAAAGCATTTTGTGTAATGTCAAACTTTTATGTTCTATAGTTGTATGATCAAATTTTTTCTCTCCACAATCTACCAATAAAACTCCCACAAATTCCTTGACTTTTGTAAGCTCTTTTTTCATTTCACCAATCAGTGACCATTTAATAGTGTGCTATAAATATCAAAATTTTATGTTCTAGTTAAAAATCTGGCTTGGTACCTCCAAATTGCAACACTTGCAAAGTTGACTTGGTACCTCTTGATACTCATGCTTTGGTTGGGATTTGACAGTTACTTATCGCCATGTGCATCTTACTAGTATTAGCTTATTAGGGGGAGGGGGTAGAGGTTGGTCTTGCCCAGATGTTTGGTTGTTATTGGGTAATCATGATTTTAGCACGTGCAAGGCAACTATCTCCCATATGGTGCTACCATCTTTTGCAATAACTACAAAGGACAACTTATCCTGATGAAGGCATTAATACTTGATGGAATTTGCTGATATTAATGTGATTGAACATTTCAAATTAATAAAGGTGTCACTAAAATGGTCACTAGATATTTTTGCATAGTCCCAAGTGTATCTTAGAGCATCTCCAGCGGGGTTCCTTACCGAGTTCCTTAACTCTAAGGAACCGTTCCTTATCTTATTTTCCCACTGGAGCTGGTCTACATGGCAGCACCGGTTCCTTAAATATAAGGACCGTTCCTTATATAAGGAACGGTTCCTTAACAATAAAAAACTATTTTGTTCCAAAATATCACAACCAGAGCAGATTAGGATGAGAGAAAAGAGAGGGGGGAAACGGTATTTTGAGAAAGAAATTAGATCCAAAACATATATCATAAAAATCATTCATTGGAAGACAAAAAATAACATAATACAACCCCAGAAGTAAAAAGAAAACCATCAGAGAAGGCCTGGTCGCACCTCTCGCATGGCGTTACTTCACCAATCTGGGTGCTGGGGTTGGGGGAGAAAGGGAGACCAAATGAGATGAGAGAAAGGGAGAAAGGGGATAAGACCAAAGGAGAAACGAGGGGGCGTGAAATTTTTTTTTTCTCTATGGAGATTGGGTTGATGTGAGACAGAGGAGAGTAGGTGGTGTAATAGGAAAATAGAGAGATTGAGGGGCCTGAGGGTTCGTGTGAAATGGGCAGTGTGAGCAATTGGGCTTGGGATGGGAAATGGGCGTGTGGGTTTTTTGAGTTGCAGTAAATGGATGAGAAAAAATAATTAATCTTCACAAAAAAATTTAATTAATTAAAATAAATGAAATAATATTTTTAGTTGAAACAAATTTGAGTGCAAATAAAAAATTATTAAAACATGGGTTCCTTAAGAGTTCCTTAAAAACTTTACCATTGGAACAAAAAATAAGTAGGTTACTTAAATATGAGGTGGAGCTGTGGGGACCACTTTTTATTGTTTAATAATCATTAAGGAACCCAAAGTAGGTTCCTTAAAAAAAATGCAATGGAGATGCTCTTAGACACCAAATAAGACTTGGATCTTATGCGTGTGTTACACTTGTGCTTAGCCAAAAAATTTCAATGATTACAGCATGAGTTTTTAAGGATTTTATGCACAGACATATTATTAAATGTTTGCATAAATAGGGACTGAGCTAGAAGATTTTCATTGAGGAAACTCAAAAAATAAAAATATTTTATTTTAGAGACCTAAGTTAAAAGATTTATAGTTCTCTTGAGTCAAAATAAAAATAAAAAGATTTGCAGTTCTCTAATAACCATAACTGATGCTGATGCACCAACCTACCACACAGATACATAGTTTTCAAAAATATTTAACTGTATATTCAATTTTTTTTCCACCTGTTATAGTGTTTTCTTCCATTAATATTAGGCTACATCAAGCAAAAAGGCACATGGTCAGTGAATTCGGCTTTCACTTTTTCTTTCATCTCTTCTAACATCTTACAAATCATTAGAAAGACAAGGATTTGAAGAAAACTATTTGGACACTGATAGGTATAGTGCAATTAATATTATTTCTAATACAACAGAAAACTGTGCTGAACAAAAAATTTACAGCAATTAACATGGTAAACACATAGTATTTATATTTATATATCACATTCTATACTGTGATATTTTTTCTTTATACTTTAATGCACATCAAGTGAAAGAATAAGCAGAGACCAGCTGAGCTTCATTGCTAACTACACCCAAAAGCTACAAGCTGGTCCCCCCAAAACCTCTCACTCAAAAATAACCCAAAAAAAAGAAAAAAGAAAATGAAAAACATTGCAGAAATAAAACATCTGCTGCTGTAAACAACAGAGGAGGAGTTTCCGGGGACATATCTGCAAGCATCCCTCAGGTAAATCTCTCCTCAGAAAACCAATGCACACCCAATTGAAGAGCTTCTATAGTCTTCTTCTCAACACCCTCTTAAATGCAATCAAATCATCACCATCATCATCAAGCTTGCTTCTTCAAATCCTTTGATTGTATGAATGTTCCATGAAAACCATAGGGTACCCTTGATGGAAGCTTAATAGAAGCCTCTAACTTCAAAGTCATAGCATTCACAATCTGCAGCTCTGACTTCCATTCCTTCTCATCATGCACAAATGCAAGAATATACCCATCATCTTCCCTCTCAGAATTGGGGTCTCTTGGAAGAAACAGAGGCTCCCCACCAAACCTTTGGTCCCCATATAAATACTTCTTCACCTCTCCACTAAAAAGGTCCACTTTTGCAAATCCTGAAACTTTAGGCCATGGCTCAGCAAGAGCCAAATAAGCAAATTGAGTCTTTCTCCCAAGCTTGTTCCTATTAACCATCCCAGCCTCCAAATTCACCTGCTCAGCCTCATCAATGATGGGTCTCCTAGTTGACTTCCCAGTCTTCAAGTTAAGCCTTATCTCAGAAAGCACACTCTTCAAACTCTCATCACATTCATTGAAAATGGAGTCAGCTGGTGTCATGCAAGACCCAATCACCACAACCTCATCACTCTCTTCCTCCTCCCAAGCATTCCAGAGATGGAAACAAAAACACCCTGGTGCCTCAATCCACCTTATCCCAGAAGCATCACTAGCATTCTTATCAAGAATCCCAAACCTTGAAACCTTGTCTTTGTCATACACAACAGGTGACCCTCCTCTTATCATCTCACCCAACTTAAACACGACTTGCTGGTCAGGAAATACCACCAACCTCTCGGTGATCGCGAAATCGTGCATCATCGTCGGTTCCTTCAATGGAATCTCGACATCGGGTGACTTGACACCATCCTTGTCAAAACGAAAGTACTTGAGATAAGGCTTTTGCACGACATCATAGCTTAGAGCGAAGAGATCACCGGTTACCGGATCAACCTTTGGATGTGCAATCATTGTGCTCTTGAGCTGTCCATCGAAATCGTAACGACCAACAGTTTCCAAGTCACCATTTGGTGTGACACGAACATGGTATGGTAAATCATCCTCGGACATAGCTAAGAGGTGGTTGTTGAAGTAAACGACACCAGCGTTTGCAACACCCATTCCATGGCTTCCATCAACGAGTCCAAAGAGACCACGAGCGTAGAACAATAGAAGACGTGCTATACCTGAGTGTCCATGGAGTTCACCTATGGCCTTAGGGAAAACCGGTTTGCCGAGTGTTTTTTCTTGAACCAGACGCTGTGTCTCGGTGAACCGGCACGCGTAGCTGGCCGAACCGTCGTTGAACCGGACCGCGTGGACCATGCCGTCGCCGTCGAAGAGGTGGTGGCCGGCGGTTGGCTCGTATAAAGGGTTGGCGCCGTTTCTCACATAAACGCCTTCAATGCATTTTGGGATTTTTCCGGTGATCGGGAGGGAGTGCTGGACGGGGTTTTCCGGCACCGGAGCGAAGTTTCCGGCGATTTGGACACGTGGGTCGGCGGTTTTGGGAAGTGGGTGTTGGCGTTCGTGGGAGACTAAGGCTGTTTCGACTAAGTCTAAGGCCTTGGATGCAGCTTTTTGAAGAAAGTTCCATTTTTGAGGGACTTGTTGTTGTTTTGTGGCAGTGGTGTCAGAAGGAGGACTAAGAGTTTGTTGGTGTTGTTGGGGTTTGTTTTCCTTTGTTGTTGTGGGTGGTGATGGTTTGTACTGTTTTGGGAAGTGGAGTGTTTGGAGGGAGCATGAGATATTGGTTTTGTTGTTGGGCTTTCTATTGGTGGACCTCTTCTTGAAGGAGAGGGAGGTTGTTGTTGGAGTGGAAGTTTTTGAGCCCAATTCTTTGAAGGAAGAAGATGGGAGTTTTGTGTTAATCCATGTGTTTGATGCTGTTGATGCCATGGTTCTCTATTTTGAATTTAGAAGTGACACTTATTGGATGGTTTTGAGAGAGGAAGAGAAAATGTTGGTCTCTTTTGGGATGTGAGAGTTTTAAGTAATTGTTGTGTATGAAAGTTTGGAAAGGTTTGTGAGTGAGAAAGTTGAGGAGAGTGGGGAGTGAGAGGAGGGGTATATATAGTGGGAGAGGGGGTGGGAAGCACAGAGGTTCAACTCAGACATGTAAGAGAAGACCACGTGTAGGATAAAGAAAATAGGGGGAGGGGACTAATAAAAAAATAGGATTGCCAATAAGTGATCAAAGACAAGGTGGGGTTGTATGCGGGACATAGCTGCATGAGATAATGCCACGACCCCCCTCTTTCGTTTTCTCTCTCTATAATACAATAAGGCTAATATATTCTCTCTCTATAATACAATAAGGCTAATATATGTGCTTATGATTATTATATGTGATAACACGGGGGAATAATATTATAGTATGAGTAAAGTTCCTTAAATTGAGAGCAATCACACATGACAATTGTTGCAAGAACTCAATTAGGGTGGGGGGTAGAGGCATAGAGCTGAGAGGGAAGAAAACAATTTTATTATTTGAATATTTAAAATTAATACTATTTACAATATATTATATATAGAATTTAACAAATATATATATTGTTAATCAATCATATAATATCATATGGAAGCGTATCAAGTGAGAAGAGAATTATTAGATGAGGGTGAGAAAAGCAAATTTGAATCCTTAAATCATATATAGATGATCAGAATTATGAGTTAGTTAGTAGTTATGTTATCACTTAAAAAGTCATATGACTTTATATTTTAATTTTGATCATTTATGTGTGATCCAAATGTTCAGATTTACTCTTCTCATTCTCATAAAAAAATAAATAAATCTCACTTGATACATCTCTATTATCATATTATTAACATTATTTGACTCTTATGATAATTATGTTGATGCATAATTGGTCAATAATGAAAAACTTTACATTTTATATTAAAATTAAACTCTTATTTATATTTGTTTGTATTATATATATTCTAACTTTACGTATCATATTCTGTCAAAAAAGAAAAACTTTACGTATCATATATCAATACTCATTTATTCTGACAAAGATAGATGAGTATTCTACTACATGTATCTGTCAATAGTAAAAAACAATTTTAAAACGAAAATGAAAGAGGCAAAACATAACAAATAGTGTTTTCGACGATGAATCTCTATTGGCCCATTGGAGTGTCGGAGGAACTAATGGGAATAGAGGGTAAGAGTTGGGCTTTCGATATGGCTTTGTGAGGGTAGATTGGGTGAGTGAGTGGGGAAGCCATTTGTTCTTTTGCGCACGTCTTACCCCGCGTTGCTCCCTCAATCGAGAGTGTCACTCCCAATACACGTGGCCAATTTTCTTAGTGTCCCCTTTCATCACCGTTAATGATATTTAAACACCCATATGAGACATCTTTTTTGGACACCCTAGACATAATGAAAATTGTGTAAATAAATACAATAACAATTATGTAAATATAAGTGTACTATTAACACACATTCTTGGATGTCCATCTTGGATGTCTATTTTGGATGTTCATATAACACACCTCCTTTTATCACCTTCAAATTTTGGTCACATCACATCCATTGCCCCACACGCTTGCCTCTCCTTCCTTCCTTCATCCTTTTTTCTCATTTTTTGCACATTTATTTGGTTTAACTATTCCAATTCAATTTGAAAAATCTATGCTCCGTGTGCAACTTTTTTTAATTCATTAACGAGTCTAATACTCAATATTCTCTTTTATGATAACAGTAGTTTGGATTAAAATAGTATACACTATATTAGTATAAAATTTTTTACATTAACGTTCATTGATATCTCAACATATGCAATATTATTGGATATATGTGAAAAACTCATTTATATTGACAGTACATAAAAATTAAACTTTACTAATTTTTACTCCAACTTAATATCATAGTCTAACAAAGGAATAATAAAATTGGGCGGTTTATCCACTCAAAAGCTGAGTTTATATAAGACTAACAAAAATAATGAGAACATCTCTTGGCATTGTAACTACATTTAAAATATCCAAAGCTGTAACAAGATAAATCTCCCCAACAATATCACCATCATAAGATAAACCATCAAACCTTCTAGAAGGGTTTTGCAATTTGCATAGTCTGAATCTCCATGCAAGTTGGAGCCATCTTCTCTTGCTGCAAAGAGTTCTGTTTGGTGGGGGTCTATAACATCCATACACACACAATCTTCATACTTTTTGCCGGTCAACATTGACCCATTCCATCTCTGGTCATGACACAAACAAAATAGAACCTGCTAGATTCTCTGGTAGCATCAGTTGTTTTTTTTTTTTTTTTTACCCTCACTATATGTAGTAGGGCTGTTATTATGAACAAAAATTTGGAAAACACTCTACAGAGGATCCATGTTCGAAATTATATTTTCTAAAAAAGTCTTACTAATGAATATTAGGACACTAAGGATATGTTGGGTAAATAATTTAATTAAGTGCATATTTAATAGTTTTTTTTCAAATTTGGAAAAAATAACTTATTTTTATAAGATTCTCTATAAACTTATTGAAATATACTAAAAAATTTTATAGAAAGATCATAAACTATTTTCATAAGCTTTTACATAAACTTATTTACATAAGCTATTCTCGTAAACCGAAATAAAATTTTTAAGTTATTCCAAACACCTCCTAATTTTTTATTAAAAATTCTTAATTTATTGACAGTCATGTAGTTTAATAGATGATATTGCACTTATTTATCAAATTATCATTGGAATAATAATTTATTATGGTATTTCAACCAAAAAATGTAAATTTGTTACAGTACAGTAAGTTCAATAAATGAGTTATTTTATTATTAGAAGTAACTAATATTTCTCTATCTTAGGAAAAAAAAATCTCTATCTTAGTTACTCAATTTTTTTTAATAAATTAACTATACAACAGCTGAAGTACTAATTTTTTGTTTTGATTGTTTGCTTGAAAAGAGTAATTATTTAATATTTGTTTATTAAAAATAAACACTGCACCAAGCTAGAATACATAAAAACAAAAATATGTGAACTATTAATGCAATTGTATTTAAAATTGGAATGCTATATATGTAGTGATCTAACTTGTTATCATTAGTTTTATTTTTATGAACAAAAAATTGCTATCATTAATAGTTATATGGTTAACACCTAGCTAGCTTATACTCTTCCAGTAAGATATGTAATAAATGTATAAAATTTGTGTATTTGTGTATTGGTAAAATTTTTTCCTAGAGTGTCCTTTTATTTGATAGGTGAGAAATAAATCTCTCGGATACTCTCAAGTACCTAAGCGAGAATCCCTCTTAATAATATTTTTTCCTCATATATATGAATTCAGAGATCGAAATCAGGATTGAATGTTTAAGTGATCCAGATCCCTTCCACTAGGACCAACACACATTGGTCACTATCGATATTTTTTAATTGTATTGAGAGCTTATCCAAAGTAGTGATAAATAAATAAAAATAAAAATAAAAATAAAAATATACAGAGGTTTCAAGTTTTGGGAGGAAAAAAAAATACAAAATTATATCCGTCGTTCCTTTTCCTTAGCCTTTTCAAAGCCTCCAATCTGTGCAAACAATATTCTTGTACTTTGGCAGGATTAGTGTTGACAAAAATTGACTCTATGCAACGTGTAAAGCTATGGTTCGATTGAACATAGATTGCGCTCAACCCATAGCCTCTATGAAAGGGGTCACAAAGGCCATTAGATGATATATGATATTTCCCTCTCCCAATTTAATACAGAAAAATTTGTTCCTATTTAAAACCATACTAATAAAAGGAATAGAGAAAATTAATGATGTCATGCATGATGCAAAAAAACCATGCACCATCCGAAAAGATATTTCATCTTTCTTTATATCTAATGAGTAACTAGCTACATCATGGTCACAACATACAGAAACTCTGGTAGCATCCATCGGAGTGGACCAGGTTGTAATGAAAGTTCAGTGTAGTCAGAATTCCATTTACAAAGAAATGAAGTGTAAAGAAATATCGATAGGCATCCCAAACATAGCAAGAACGGACATAAGGGAATTGAAAGATTAAAGTTCCTTTCACGCTACAATGTTGGATTATTATAGTCAACAATTAATGTATATTTTTAGTAGTTATAAGGTTGATGAGTTGGTTTTGGGGGAGGAACAGAGTTTGGAGTGATAAAGAGGTCAGGATCCGTCCACTAATACAATACATTATTTACTAACATTTAACTATAAAAAAAAAATTAAAATATTTGTTTTTTCACTCAAACTCAACTACCTCAGGTTCTATTTGATTGCTTAAACATTATTAGCCCAGAGGTTCACATGAAACAGAAAAATTAATAACCCATGCAATCCCTCTCTTTTTTCTAACAACTAACCAGTAAGCGTGAGCATAAAAATGAAACAAAAGTGGTGTATTCGAATCATTTCTTTGTTAGTGAGGGGTGTTTCTGAAGCTATGTCTCAACCCTTCCTGCTTTTGTTATTGCTGTTGGTTGAAAATATATCTTTAGTTGATTCTCTTATTTTGGTTATATTGATACTTTGTATACGGGTTTGGATACCCCTTGTGTTCATTTCAATATACTTTTGGCTTAAAAAAAAAAGGTAAGATACTAATTATTAATTAGCTACTATGTACCTGCCATAAAACTAATAGTTTACACCCTATTATTTGCCATAAAACGATAGTTAGGTCCTCTACTGTTATATTTTTTTATATGAACGTATCTGCTGCATAAAGATTTTCCTCTCGTCCAGCACAATATATTATTCACATTGTATTATTGTTTTTCTTATGAGATTCTATGATCCCTCTTCGTTAAAACAAGGGAGTTCACATTGTTTACCGATAACTGGCTTTCGGCTTGTCGTGGATGACCCAACCATATCCCCTCCCTTCAGGTTTTGCCGAATAAGTTAATTAATAAAAAAACCTTAATCCATAATAAAATGGGAAATTTGAATATTATAATCGCTTTAATGCCATAAGGCTATAACTCTAGAAAAGGTTGAATTAAAAATAATTTAATGCATTACAATATATATTACGGATTGATTTTGATAAAGATGAGTATTTTTCTTCATATTATATAACGCATAAATTAATCCAACATTCTTAGGCTCTGTTTGGTAAAAACTAGCGGATAAGCTAGTGGATAGCGGTAGCGGATAAACTAGCGAATAACAGATAGCGGTTAAGCTAGCTGATAGCGGATAGCGGATTAGCTAGCGGATTGGATTTGAAGTGTTTAGTAAAACTAGTGGTTAGACTAGCTGATAAATGTAAAATGACATAAAATGATATATTTGTATTTTTTTATTAAATTATATGTATATATATTATTTATATTATTTATTTTAAAATAATTATCACTTATAATAATTTATTTTATTCTAAATTATGTATGGTTTATCACGTCAAAAAAAATTTATTTATCGTTTAAAAAATTTAATCATTAATTTTTAATTTTAATATTAATTTAGTTTTAATTATTTTTAATAAATAAAATGGAATAATAAAAATAAAATTATATATTGATTTGATTTTTATATAAGTTTTATATTTTATAGATAAAAATATATTTTCCACTTTTTTCATCTTAAATATAAATCTAAATAGCGAAATTAATTCTTATTTATATACTATGTTAAATGATTAGTATTTTATTTTATAATCAAGGATAAGTGAGGAATTTAATTAAGATGGTAGGGATAAAAATGGAAGAAAAAATGAAACGCTATACGCTATAAGCTCAAACGCTACTTCAAGTAGCGTCTGGGAAAAACGCTATACGCTAGTGAAAAAATGCTATACGCTAATTTTAAAAACGACTACCAAACGGGGCTACTTTTCCATCTGCTATACGCTATCCGCTAAACGCTAGCGGATTTGGCAAACCAAACAGTGCCTTAATCTACTGACGTGTCGGCCCCTCGTGCATGTTACGCATTCCATGATGTAATCTCTAATATTTTTCAAATGATTAACGAGTTTTATTTTTGTACAAAAGTTAAAATTTATTTTATCTTAATGGACTAGGAAGTTTTGGGTTTAACTACCATGCGCACCATCACAACCTCTGTTCAATTTAATATTATATACTTTCTTTTTATCCTTTTCCCAACTTTATTCTATATGTTTCGAGCTATTTTTTATTCCAAAATTAAATAATGCACGGTAAACATGAACCTTGGTTTTTCCAAATTAATTACTAGATATATGCATTTGTTTAAGAATTGTGATGGAAGAGGATAGTCGGCAGGTTTTGTTAATGATGTCACACAGAGAAAGCCACAAAAATAGATGGTCAAGACTAATCATAATTGAATTTAAGTTTAATTAATTAAATAATTGAAAGATTAGCACACTAGCTCCCACCGATCCATACAAAAACTATAACGTGTCTCTCTCCACAAGCATGTGATTATATGTGGTTCGAGGCTCTATGATGAGTATAGTAGGTTCCCACATTGGCATAATTAGATTATTGTTGTTAATGTTAATTGTTATTGTTATATGTATATAGTGATTCTCACTCTGAAACGCGTATATGGATTTCTCAAATGCTCTTCTTACGTAGTCACCAAACCGACCCACTTATTAATTTGGGGGTTTCATTCATAATGCATTTTATGATCAGAATTCCACAAGAAACGGCTCAGATATAATGGAAAATACAAAGTGGACTTCATATTTTGGGAGACATATATAATCACAGTCACATCCTCAAGTGCAAAATGACATGATATGAAAAGTTATTATGTGCTAGTACTACAGTACAAACTACAAACTACTTCAATCATCATATTGAATACCGTTAATATTTATGATTATCTTCTCCTACATATAGTAAAAGATTATTAAAGAGCATTAAAAACTTGAAGCTCCATTGATGTTGTTACTCTTACTCACTTGCAGGATGAAACGTAAAGTCAAGTATAGGTTGAAATCGGAAAGTTAATTGTACAAAGCAATGCAATGTGACCTTATATAATAATAATAATAATAATAACAACAATAACGGAAACACTCCAAGACAGTTATTATTTGTTAGTCACATGCAAAATAAAGAGTAATTTGAATGGATAAAACAAACATAAATATATTAATAATAACAGATGAAAGTAGTAGAAGTTCAGCAAAATAACTAAATGAGAGTACAAGATGGCAAAAACACCCTTAGAAGTTTGTCAAGGTTCGTTGTTTGGCTTGATTAATTTGCAAGTATTATATTTGTTAGTCTTTTAAATTTGGGTCCACAACCGCAATTAAGATAAAGACATTGTGGTTTTTGATTTTTCGAAACCACATCACTACCGCAATTAATTGTGGTCGTCTCGATCATTTTTTTTATAAGTAAAAGTAAATTATTTATTTTTTCGATAGTATTTTCTCGTAATTGTCTCCAATAATGAAAAATGTGTGCAATGTCACCACAACCTTAACGGTAAGTTAAAACCTTGATATTTATTAAAAAAAAAAAACTATTTCTTCACAAATATTTTGTGAACACAGTGACCATAAAGCCACTTTCGGTGGCCACCAAAGAAGAAAATGTTGTGGCATGAAAGTCAAACATTATTTGCTGCAAGTTGGAAAATGGCATGGGTGAAAGTGGTTGGATGTTGAGGCATTAAGTGCAATGCTTGTAAAACTTCCGTATAAATAGAGAAGCATTTCATCCGAGAAATGCATCCCATCCGAGCAATACAATGTGAGAGAGTGAGTGGAAAAATAGAGAGAGTCTGGGGTGTCCTCAAGTCAGTTGGGGGCATCCCAGATAACAAAGAGAGCAAGAGAGGAAAAATATTGAGAGAGGAATAGTTTCTCCTGTGAGGTTTCTCCTTGTGTGTATTCTCCTATATTCAAGAGAGAGTGTTATTGTTCTCTCCTTGTATTTAGAGAGAGGTGTTGTAATTACTTCCACTTAGTGAAAATCCTTTACTATTGCCCCGTGGTTTTTCCCTTATCTGTTGAGGGTTTTCCACGTAAATATTGTGTGTTCAGTTCCTCTTTTCTCATCTCTTATTTTAGCTGTGTGATATTATTCCGTCACTCTGGTACCCAACAGTGGTATCAGAGCCATTGGTTCGTGGTCACTATTCCGCTGCAACAAAGTGATAAGGTACCAGGTTCATAAGGAAATTCTTAATATGCTCTGTGGTTGCAGTATTGTCTGATCTTCCACATCAGAAAAGAATTATTCTTGTTGCTGGAAATAAAGTGTGGTGGTGTAAAAGTGCATGTCTAGGAAAGTTCTGGCTAGGAAAGACTTGGTATTTAAGTGTGTCTATTAGTGACCCACCTCTCTTTCCTGGGAACTTACCTGGTGTACTATTTACGGACTACGGTACTATTCCAGTATACGGTACTGTTCACGGGAGTAATTCGGTGCAAAACCATGGCAGCGAAATTTGAGATTGAGAAGTTCAACGGGAGTAATTTCTCCTTGTGGAAATTGAAGATAAGGGCAGTTCTGAGAAGGATAATTGCCTAGACACAATTGATGGTAGACCCTCAGATATCACTGATTAAAAGTAGAAAGAGGTGGGATCTTAAAAGTAGTGAAAGGCAATCTTGTGGTGATGAAAGCTGAGAAGATCACAAGTAATCTATACATGCTTTTGGGAGATACGTTGCAAGAGGTAGATGCATTAGTTGCAGCAGCGAGCCAAGAGGAAACAACAATGATGTGGCATCGCAGATTAGGCCATATGTCGGAACGTGGCTTGAAAGTCCTTGCAGAACGCAATCTCCTATCCGGGCTCAAGACGGTGAATTTATCGTTCTGTGAGCACTGTGTGATGAGTAAGCTGCATAGATTGAAGTTTGCGAGAGTAACTACTAAAAGCAAACACATACTGGACTTGATTCATTCTGATGTATGGGAATCGCCGGAAATATCTCTAGGAGGAGCAAAATATTTTGTGTCATTCATTAATGACTATTCCAGAAGATTATGGGTGTACCCAATCAAGAAGAAGTCAGATGTGTTTCCAGTATTCAAGGAGTTCAAAGCACAAGTAGAGCTTGAAACTGGGAAAAGAATTAAGTGTTTGAGGACAGACAATGGAGGAGAATATGTAGATGGCGATTTTCTGGCATTTTGCAAACAAGAGGGTATAGTAAGACAGTTCACAGTTGCACATACACCTCAACAAAATGGTGTAGCAGAGCGGATGAACAGAACTCTCCTAGATAGAACAAGAGCCATGCTGAGAACAGCGGGAGTGGCCAAATCTTTCTGGACAGAAGCAGTTAAAACTGCCTATTACGTGATAAATCGATCTCCATTAACAGCGATTGGTTTGAAGACACCAATGGAGATGTGGAAAGGAAAGCCAGCTGATTATTCTTCTCTACATGTGTTCGGATGTCCTGTGTACGTGATGTACAACTCCCAAGAAAGGACGAAGCTGGATCCAAAATCCAGGAAATGTATATTCTTGGGGTATGCTGACAACTCAAAGGGGTATCGCCTGTGGGATCCCACTGCCCGCAAGGTTGTTGTTAGCAGGGATGTAGTCTTTGCAGAAAATGAACTGCAAAGTGAGCAGAAAAATGACAGCACTACCAAAGAAACTACTGCAGTTGAGATAGAAAGAAAGTCTGGAGAAGATGATTCTTCTGAGGCGGAACCAGAGCACGAAGAACAGGAACCATATGAGGCCAATGAAGAAGAAGTTCGACGATCAACACGTCAGGGCAAGAAACCATCTTGGCACTCAGACTATGTTATGGCAAGTCATGATGCATATTGTCTTCTAACAGAAGAAGGGGAGCCATCAACCTTTCAGGAGGCTGTAAGCAGTTCAGATGCTTCTCTGTGGATGGCAGCAATGCATGAAGAAATGGAAGCCTTGCATAAGAACAACACATGGGAACTTGTTGAACTTCCAAAGGGTCGAAAAGCCATTGGGAACAAATGGGTTTACAAGATCAAACGAGATTGCAATGATCAAGTGGAACGATATCGTGCAAGACTGGTGGTTAAAGGATATGCTCAGAAAGAAGTTGGATGTAAAGACTGCTTTTCTTCATGGAAAACTTGAAGAAGAAATTTATATGCTCCAACCGGAAGGCTTTAAAGAACAAGAAAAAAAAAACTTGGTTTGTAGGTTGACCAAATCTCTGTACGGTCTTAAGCAGGCACCCAGATGTTGGTACAAGAGATTTGATTCCTTCATTATTAGCCTCGGATACAGCAGACTAAGTTCAGACCATTGTACATACTATAAGAGGTTTGATGATAATGATTTCATCATTTTGCTGTTGTATGTGGATGACATGTTGGTGGTAGGCCCCAACAAAGATCAAGTCCAAGAATTGAAGGCACAGTTGGCTAGGGAGTTCGATATGAAGGACTTGGGACCCGCAAACAAGATTTTAGGGATGCAAAATTCACCGAGACAGAAAAGATAGGAAGATTTGGCTTTCTCAAAAGAATTATCTAAGGAAGATCTTGCGGCGCTTCAACATGCAAGATTGTAAGCCAATTACTACCCCACTTCCTGTCAGTTATAAATTATCCTCAGGTATGAGCCCTAGCAATGAAGCGGAGAGGATGGAAATGTCTCGAGTACCGTATGCATCGGCGGTGGGAAGCCTTATGTATGCCATGATATGTACAAGACCAGACATTGCTCAAGCAGTGGGAGCGGTTAGTCGATTTATGGCAGATCCAGGTAGAGAGCATTGGAATGCTGTTAAGAGGATCCTGAGATACATCAAAGGAACCTCGGGTGTTGCATTATGTTTTGGAGGATCAGAATTCATTGTCAGGGGTTATGTCGACTCGGATTTTGCAGGTGATCTTGATAAGAGAAAATCTACTACCGGCTATGTGTTCACACTTGCAGGAGGAGCGGTAAGCTGGTTATCCAAATTACAGACTGTTGTAGCTTTGTCTACTACAGAAGCTGAGTACATGGCAGCTACGCAAGCTTGCAAGGAAGCTATATGGATTCAAAGGTTAATGGAAGAACTCGGGCACAAGCAGCAGCAAATTACTGTGCATTGTGACAGTCAGAGTGCCTTGCACATTGCAAGGAATCCAGCCTTTCATTCCAGGACAAAGCACATAGGTGTTCAATACCACTTTGTTCGAGAAGTAGTAGAGGAAGGGAGTGTGGATATGCAGAAGATTCACACCAAAGACAACCTAGCAGATGTTATGACGAAGCCAATCAATGCTGACAAGTTTACCTGGTGTCGATCCTCCTATGGCCTATCAGAAACGTAAGTAACATGAAGTTGGCAAGATAGAGAGATTTTGAAAGCTCACCAAAAGTGACTTTAAGTGGGAGATTGTGAACACAGTGGCCATAAAGCCACTTTCGGTGGCCACCAAAGAAGAAAATGTTGTGGCATGAAAGTCAAACATTATTTGCTGCAAGTTGGAAAATGGCATGGGTGAAAGTGGTTGGATGTTGAGGCATTAAGTGCAATGCTTGTAAAACTTCCGTATAAATAGAGAAGCATTTCATCCTAGAAATGCATCCCATCCGAGCAATACAATGTGAGAGAGTGAGTGGAAAAATAGAGAGAGTCTGGGGTGTCCTCAAGTCAGTTGGGGGCATCCCAGATAACAAAGAGAGCAAGAGAGGAAAAATATTGAGAGAGGAATAGTTTCTCCTGTGAGGTTTCTCCTTGTGTGTATTCTCCTATATTCAAGAGAGAGTGTTATTGTTCTCTCCTTGTATTTAGAGAGAGGTGTTGTAATTACTTCCACTTAGTGAAAATCCTTTACTATTGCCCCGTGGTTTTTCCCTTATCTGTTGAGGGTTTTCCACGTAAATATTGTGTGTTCAGTTCCTCTTTTCTCATCTCTTATTTTAGCTGTGTGATATTATTCCGTCACTCTGGTACCCAACATATTTCATATCGATACCAGGTGGGTGTATCGAACCCTAGAGACACAGCAGAACACATGTATGGCATTTGGTATGGAGGAAAAAATAAATGTTTCAAACCTTCAAGAAAGGGGAATTCACGTGATTGCGAACCTATATATACTTGTTTGATCACGAGTAAACCAAGCAATTAATAAGCAGATACATAATTAAGTGCAAGTTAGTATATATTGATATAATAAAGCGTGAATTATGACTATTTGATGTAGCAGCCTGCACATGAAATGAACTGCCATTATTTATGGAAAATAAAAATGAGTTCTACTAGCGTGTACATTAAAGGTGTATGTTTTTCATGCCTTGAACTGGGACACCATCTTTCTACCCTATTTTTTATTTATTTTTTAAAAAAGGCATATGCTGCAAAATAAAAATTACTGAGTATTTTTAAAATTCTCAAAATATTAAATGCTACTATTTTTAGTAAATAATTTTATTTTTTAACATGAGCTTTAAAGACATACATTAACAAGAACCCAATAAAAATTAGGACAACAATGATTGAATTTCAATACTCAATTAATGTTATTAATGTTTCTCATACTAAATTTCATAAGGGTCAAGTGGAGTTCAACAATTAATTGCCTGATCAAGATCACATAAATTGCTAAACACCCTTGTGCAGGGATTGACTATAACACATGGGAGGGACCATCATGAATCATTTGCGCTTTATGATTTGCTATAACAAGATCTTCCATGTGTGCACATGGTTGAACATGGTTAACACTTTATCTAATATATTCATTCACGATTAACCTCTAATTAGTAATATGGAACGCGAAGAATGATTGGAAGAAAAAAGGTAAGGAAGTTTGACCACTAATTGATTGACAGTGGTTTATTATTGTTAGGTGAAAAGATTAACTTTAATTTCAATATAGAATATTTGGAGTCTGATAATGACATTTTAGCTTGGGGTAATTAAATAGTACATGATATCAAAAAAAAAAAATATTTGACAAAATTAGTTGAAGATTTTGTTTCGAAATACATAATGTTCTTGGTAAACAATATGTATTGGGTTGGGAGTGGACTCTTCTCATGATCTAGCTAAACTATTAATTTTTATGAGCATTTACAATGAAATTGTACAGGTTGGGAAATACCTGGAATCGAAATCAAATTATGCAATTGTAATGAATGCCAGTAGTAGAGCTACATGCCTTTGAGGGCAGCATAAGCTTCCCTTTGAACTTAAAAAGGTTAAAAAAAAAAAATAGTGTTTCTAAAGAGAAAATATCATCCACATGTTCTACCATTTTTCAACCAAATATTTAACATAATAAATTGAAGAATATTTTTTCATATTGTTTATCTTTTTATATATATATATATATATATATATATATATATATATATATTAGTATTCTTAATGAATTTACATAATATGTTTTTATATTAATTAATTACTAGTGCTCTTACCAAATCTTTAAAGCCTAACTGGGTTCGAGCTTTGTGAATAGAAAAAAAAAGTAGGCGCCGAAAGAGCTTTGTCCCCTAAATTAAATCTTTCCGACTCAATATGGATTAGTTGGGGCCAAATACTGAGGGTCTCAGATAAAAAAAAAAAAAGGCCTAACTCCACCACAAAAGTAGTAGAATTAAGGTCAATTAAGTGAGACAAATTTATTTATATAGATGATTTTATTTTGAAATATATACTTATTTTAAATCCCAGGGGTTGGTCTAATGAAGCAAGATATAATCTAATATTTAATAGGTTAAAGATTCGAACCCTTATTAATCTTCTTGGGGTGAGTTAAATATAAACCCTTTGTTAGTGCTTAGAGCCGAAGGTTTTCCCATGTACATGAAGATACTTCAAGACTGATTGCCTTTTTTGACCTTTCTTTCGGCTTTCTAGAAAAAAGACACATCATGATCGACCCCCTTCTTGATGTGTTCTTGTAAAAAATAAAAAAGTATAGCCACGTGGCCCGCACTCATTATCCTCAAATCAAGTTCAATATAAGTATATATATATCCTTTAATTGGGTGTGGCTATGCATAATTCAATCCAAAAGTAGCGACTGGTTAATCCCTCCAATAAGCATTTAATAATTCCATTGCTCCCATGACAAGATTAGTCTAATCCAAACACGGGTAACTGCAACGCCCCCAACCATATATTGTATGGCAGTTGGGATCCGCATCATGAAATGTTCTTCAAACTTTGTTTTTTTCAAATTTTAAATATTATTTTGTCTATCTTATTATTTGTTTTGGTTACCTTGTTCCATCCACTGCTGCCCAAGCATCATGTCACTAATATAAAAAGAAAAAGGTATAGGATACAAATGCTATTGTCACATGCATGAACACATAACTATCATGCAATTACTATATAATATAAGTACAAACTGCTTTCCAAACTTTAATTTTAGGCTTCGACTTGCAATTTATTTATAAATATCATCATGTTTGAACTTAGATAGTACGAAGATTTTGTGCTTCCACTTGTGATGGAAAAGTAACCCAAAGAAAATAATTGAGGGATTCCTGGTCCAAGCAACCGATTACCAGAAAAAACTGCTAACTGTCCTTCCCAACTAACAACATATTTGTGACACACACATTGTGATTACTATAATCAGTCTTGTTTTTTATACTACATTCACATGGAAGGCTACAAGCTTCAAGAAAGCAAAGGGGACCCTTTTAATTACTTGATCCTTGTTCATGCATTTGCACAAACAGGATTATCGTCAGTTCTAAAATGAGCGGGAATGATACGCAATATATGCCCCATTAAGAGCTTATACAAAAAGGAGAAAGATAAAATCAAAATTTTTTTTTTGACACATAGAATACAAACTTTTAAATTAAATTAAATTTATTATATATTTATGTGAATAAAATATCTTTGGAGTCTTATATTCTGAATATTCAAATAAACCACTATATTCATATATATAAAAGTCTTTTTTTTATAAGAGATATATATATATATATATATATATATGTCTTCTATCTGATAGGTTGTAAGTTCAAGCCCCAACTAGTCTCCTCGATCGGAGGAAGTAAATGATAAATGGTAAATTCCTTTGTAAGTGTTGATAAAGTCCGCAGATTTTTCCTGCCTTAAAATGAGACATTATTTTCTCACCTTAAATTTTGTTACCAGAAAAAGAAGAAGAGGGTCTCCCAGCATGCATGGCCCATTTAGCTCTACAAGGGTGTGTGTGGAAGCACATGGGCGGCACAATCAGCGGAGTTGGAAAACATGAGTGTGGGGCACTCTATTTGCAAATTAGACAACTTTATCAGATTACAAAATAGAATACTAACAAATGAGAAAAGAATTAAGCGAGCAACAACCAAGTTGTTTGTATATGTAAATATCTCATACCATGTTCTTCAACATGCAGGCTTAATGGTATTGGCAACCATGGGCGGAACTAAAATAAATAGATTGGAGGAAGAAAATAAAAAAGAGTTCAATTATTCCTTTTGATTCTTACATTTTCCTAAATTTCTAAATAGATTCTTATAATTTAAAAATCTTTAATATATATTTTTCTGTATTTTTAAGATTTTTGGAATCAGTCTCTACATTGGTTCAACCACTCTCTCTTTGCTAAATGGCAAAACAGCTATTGTTGTCAAATATAATTAGATATGGAAAATAGTACCACGAGCTCACTATGAGAGGAACTCTATTTCACATATTGAAGGCGGATAAATCTTTTGTCCTATTTTGGTGTACCACATTGTGTCCCAGTCAATCATATTTTGTCATGTAAATTTAAATTTTATTTAATATTAAAAAAGTAAAAGACATATCAAGATATTATTGGTTGAGACATAGTGTGCATCAAAATGAGACAAAAGATTCTCATCCTTGAAAAGCAGGGTTGGAGCTGTACTAGTCACTCCTCTGTTTGGTGGAAGCATGTGTTTAGTAGGACGACTTAACTCCGGTCACTATTGGTTTAATAGCAGGTTAAGGAGAAAGGTGGGCATGAATAACTCAATAAGGTTAGGATGCTTGGTTGGGAAATAATAGTCTAAAGGACTGTTTCCGAGATTGTATCTTAATTCAAAGCAGAAAGAAATGTGGTGTATGATTTGCGTATACATTTGATGAAATCACCTATATGAGTCTCAAGTGAGGTCACATGAGATTGTGGCGAAATCAAAAGAGCATGCACTTATGAATATCGGGCGCGTGCATGACCTATTAGTGCAAAACAACGTACCTCTCATTCAATTTATAACAAATTTACATATTACCTACCCGTCAAATTTTTTTTTTACATATTACTTATCAATAATGAAAATTTGATAATTGAAATCAAGTCACAATGGATATGAGCGAAAGGGTTATCTAAATGTGTCAATTCCTGTTGTTCTTTTTTTTTTTTTCCCTTTTTTTATAGACAATTCCTGTTGATTATTTCCACGATAAGTTTTGAACGGAGAAAAAAGAAAGGCAATAAGATTTTTTTTGTGTGTGTACGGCTAAGAAAGAATAGAAATTTAAATACCTAACTCTTGCGTGCCCTTGCACTTACCAATATCCATATTCAAAGAATGGGAAATGCCTTTTATAGAATAAGAACTAAACAGACAAAAGCCGTTTATGTATACATTAATATATAATATTATAACTGAGGCATTTCTTACGATTAAGATTAGATTCAAAATCTTGTCCCCAAAAAAAAAAAAAAAGATTAGATTCAAAATATGTTCTCTGCTGGTATATTATGTTTAACAATATGATATTAAAAACTCATCTGTAAATATTATAGTATATCCAGTATATATATATATATTTTTTTTTACTGATCAAAAAAGTATATATATATTTTTTTCAGTGCTCTATATCTTGTATATTGTTACAACTTAATCACAACAACGTGAAACAAAATTTGGGGAAAAAGCAATTATGCTCTGCATCTATATGTAAAACTCATTCAAAGTTAAGGGTTAATGTAGACAAGAGTATGATGATCAACTTGAATGGTGTTGTCCATTAATCCAAAGAAGGAATCTTCATCATGTGGCAGAAGTGTTGAATTTCAGTGGACTCCCCAATTAAGAGGTGAGTTTGGTTGATCAACTACAATGTTATCTCACTTGTATATTAACTCTGTGTATATGGGATTTTTTTTTGGGTGTGAACTTTGTATATGGATTTGGATATCTCTTATACTCATTTATTAATATATTTTTGCTTATAAAAAAAAGAGGTGAGTTTGGTGGCGTTTAACAGATTGCTTCCTATGTTTCCAAGTAGACCTATCTCACTTGGTAAATTCCAGATAGTTCACCTCTGTAATATATAAATTATAAACAGATTCAGTGATTCACATTGCTACTCAATCCTTCTATCACATCACATTGCTTTCATAAATCAGTCACATCCTTTTCTTTTTGGTAGGGTGATTCAAACCGGACATGTGGCATACACTTAGGAATCACGAAACGGTCCATATTCATCCAATTACAACCTATAACCCTTTACAAATAAAGACACTCTAAGAAACTCTACCCAACTATCATTCCATTTGCTTTAGAGAAAAGTTTTTTTAATACCAAAATACATTTTCTATAGTGATATATTAGCATATTACTTTCATACTTTGATAAAAAAAAGAAAAAAATACCAAAATACATCATATATGGTGTCCCTTTGTATCTTATAGTATATTTTTGGAATGTGTGTGCTAGAAGATAAAAAAGTAAGTGAGAGATAAAGATAAAAATATATAATGCCATATACGGTATCCAAATTTTAATGTTCAAATAACATAACTATTTACTTTATATGCTAAATGCTTGAATCGAAATTAAACTTTTTTTTATAAGAGAAATTATATTATAAAAGTACTCGGAATACTCAAACTCATATTCAAAAGAATTAAGAAGAAAAAAGGGGAAAGAAGGTAAGTATTCAATCAAGAGAAAGCAAAATCAGCAAGCTGAAGTTAATGATGTCCTCCCTGACAGAGGTGCATTCCCCTAATCTCAAAGTGGGTTGAGTTTAATGGGATAATCATAATAACTTGATAAAATATGAGGGCTTAGTTAAGAATATTTAAGGCCAAAATTATTTTGATTAGAAGCTCGGTCCAACCTTACATTGTATGTAATGAGTTGGGGCTAACCCACTAACCAGATATCTAATTATTTTATTAAAATATTATGAACTAAATTTTATGAGATGTGAAGGATTTTTTTAATTTTTTTTAATATAAATTAATATTTGTATCACAAGATTATTTTATTTGATATTTGAGATTTAATCTATGGAAAAGAAAAACAATATTAATCCGTAAAAATTTAGGTGAGTTGGGTCCCGGGGACTCACCAGTGTCGGACAGACCTCATGACTCAAAGAGCGCTTATAGATGTACTTACAGATAATCCACCAACGAGATCCTCACATCGACAGTGAGATTCGAACTCATGACCTTATGAATTATGAGTCTAATTTATTGGCGAAAAGAAAAACAATATAACGAAACGTAAGCATAAAAGCTTTATACTTATTTAGAACAATTTTGGCACGATACTCAAACAAACTGACCCAAATTGACCCAACATACATGAAGAAAATCGATAGAGAATGAAAATTTACAATGAATTCCCATTTGATTTTTGAGATTCAAAAAACATAAATAAAGGTTTTAAAAACCCCTCCCCACTTAGATAAAGACGAGATTAGATATATTAATCTTATATTTTAATAGACAGTGGCAGAGATTCTATCACTTCAGCAGCAGAATGTTTAATTAAGTATTTACAAATTCAGAAATAGAGTTGACCTTAATTTCCAGAGCAGAAAATAACTAAAATAAGTTCAAAAGTAAAACGGGATTTCAATTTTCAATGATTTTGCTCCACATAATTGGGGGGCAATAGTGTATTAGGATGATGAAGTGATAAACCGATATGGTTTTTATTGGCGAGTAGCGCACTGACACTAGAAAGGCCAAGTGGGCTTGACCTTAGGGTGGGCCCATTTTCCTGTCCCCTTTCTGTCTGGGGGCCCACATTTCTTTTTACCTTCAGAGCAAAGTTTGGCTATTTGAGTGTCTGGTTGACCTCACTTTTCAGAGTCTACACTCTAGAGCTTTGGATAATAATTCTCATAAACCATAATGTATGCACATAAGTCATAACCAAAAGCTGCAAAACAAGCCTCTCTATCTCTCTATATCAAATTGGAACTTGGAACTTGAAACAGTTTAAAGAAAGTGAAGTGTGGCATATTCGGAAGCATCAAACAATGAACAAGTGGCCTGATTGCATTGGAGCTAGCCAAATTGCCATATAATGTTCAGTTCTGTTCATCAGTAATGGAGTGATGTCCCAGAACTTCTGAGACTCAAAGGCATGAGCAGAACCCCATTGGTCCACTCCATTTGCCATATATTAGTGCTATTTATCTTCATCTTTTATATAATATATTGAGAACTTTTAGAAGAAAAGGTGCCACTTGGGATGGCTGGATATGGAGCAAATTTCACTTTTTTAATTAATTTGTTGTAAGAGATATAAATTATGTTTAAAGATTGCTGTGTTTTGTCCTTTTAATGTGCTTGAAAGAGGGTTATAAAAAATAGCTTGATGTATGTCACATTTATGTATAATGGTTGGAATATCCCTCGTACTCAATAAATTTTCTCATCTGATAAAAAAAAGTCAATAAAAGAATAGTTAATACACAAGATCAATAAATTTTCTGGTTATGCTTTTAATTAAGGAGGGGTTTTTGTCTTTTGAATGTATTAGGTCTTCTTGATTTGTTGAGTTCTGATTGTATACGAATTGGAGTATTCCTTATGCGCTGGTTTCCCGAGATACTTGTTGGTTTGGAATCGACTTTCAACCTTCATATACTCGGTTGGAAGCTAGCATGGAGTATACATTAGTGCTTCTATTTATTAGCTTGGTTCATTAAAAAACACTCATTTTGAAAGATTTTTCTTTTAGTGTTAAAGTCTTATGGGGAGCAAATAATGTGAGTAAACACCCAATTTAGTCCTTGAAATTGTGAAGTAGTATCAACTTAGTCCCTAAAATTATCGAAATTCCAAATTAGTCCCTGAAACTGTAAAACTGTAATCAACTTAGTCCTTTAGTTAAAAATCGTATAGACTAGGTTGGTTTTAAGTTTGTAGTTTCAGGGACCTAATTGATATTAAGTGAGTAAAATGAATGACCAAATTGATACTAACTTATCGTTCAGGGACACTTTTGGAATTTTGATAATTTCAAGGACCAAGTTGATACTACTGGGATCAATTTGGGTAGTGTCTATTCAAAGATCAGAACATGTCATAAGCTTTCAAAATAACTTTATACTTGCACTACAAGAAAT
Source organism: Echinosophora koreensis (assembly GCA_035048595.1). Classification (NCBI taxonomy): domain Eukaryota; kingdom Viridiplantae; phylum Streptophyta; class Magnoliopsida; order Fabales; family Fabaceae; genus Echinosophora; species Echinosophora koreensis. The sequence continues at coordinate 3,769,954 of JAPCYP010000037.1, read as the reverse complement.
TAGAGAATTATCGACGGATAATTACCGACTGACATGGGTGCCGTCGGTAATTAAGAGATTACCGACGGATATTTCCGTCGGAAATGCGGAATTTAAAAAATTGCCAAAATTACCGACGGAAGACCCGTCGGTAAAGTTACCGAGGGCTTTTCCGTCGGTAAATCTGTCGGAAAAGCTGGCGGGAATCCAAAAAAATTGGCGCCAGTGCATACCAATGATCAAATCAGTCGGTAAATGGGACAATAATTACCGACGGCCGTTCCGTCGGAAAATTAGCGACGGATTGGTCCGTCGGTAAATATATTTTTGAATTACCGACGGCAAAGTCCATCGGAAACCCTCTAATAACACTACTCGAAAACCCTTCTCCCCCATCACTTTTCCTTTTCCTCTTCTCTCTCGATCTCTCTTCTCTCTCTATCGATCTCTGTCCCGAGAACCAGCACCGCCACCCACCATCAGCGTCCCCCCCCCCCACTGCCTCCTGTCTCTCCGGCCCTCTCTCTCTTCCCTCCCTTTCTCTCTCTCTGTTCCTCTCTGGCCCTCGCGCGCGGTTCTGCCTCCGCCACCCACCACCAGCGCCGCCACCACCGCCTACCTCCTCTCGTTCTCCGGGACCTCCAGCTCCACCACCGCGACCCAGCACCACCTGAACCACAAATGTGAGCCACCTCCCCTCTCTTCCTAGCTCTCAGCCTCCTCTCTGTTTTTTTTTTTTATTTTTTTTATTTAATTATTTTGAGTTTTGGTCTGATAATTAAAATGCTTAAATTGTTGTTACAGTGTTCTGTGCTTTGAGGGTTGCCGGAGGTTGACACTGCCACTGTCGCCACCGTCGTGTACTCCATTTTCTTGTGCTGCCAGAGGTACCAAGGATGTTTCATTTCGAGATATTAAATTGTTCAGTTCATGCATGCTAAGAAAATGTGTAAATTAATTTGTGTAATTAGTAGTAATTTCTATATATTATATATGCCTAATTGTATATATGGGTGTATTTTTTTGATATATCTGTCTAGTTGTAATTAAATTTTGTATGGATGGATGTCACGGGCGGGAAGAAGAAAGGGCGGATCTACGGTACCGCGTCTCTAGCTCGTACCATCCGTTGGGGGTCGTCGTCGAACTTGACCATTCGGGAGACTCCACCCTCCGGCCCACAGGCCACGGAGGAGATGCGGCGGATGAGGCAGGAGCTGGAGGAGCATAGGCGGAATTCAGAGCGCATGCAGCAGCGGATGGAGTCATGGTTGCAGGTGATGACCACTCTGATCGATTTGCTTCCACCTGAGAGGCGCAGTGCTATGCAGGGGGTACTCGATACTGGCGAGCCCTCCACTACTCGTACCGATCCACTGCCGCAGCCGCATGATGGCGATGTGCCTACTGGGCCGCAGGATGATGGTCACCTGACACCGGCGACATCCCCCCGACAGGATGACGACGTTACCCATTATTATGATGACTATTAGAATAGTTATATAGATGTAGCTGAGTTTAATACATTGACGGATATTTATGTATTTGTTTTTATTTTAATGTAACTGCATTTTTTAATTTAATTTGTAATTTCAGTTTTGAATTTAAATTATTATATTTAATTAATTATAATAAAATCAAATTAAACTTAACGTTTAAAATAAATATAAAATAATAATCACTATTTAAAATAAAAATTAAATAATAAATAATATTTAAAATAAAAAAATTATTTAATAATTATAAATAAAATAACATTAACAAATTAATTAATATTTAAAAACAAAATAGTATTAAAATATATAAAAAATAATTCAGAAAACATTTCCGACCGAATTTTCCGTCGGAAATTCTTCCGATGGAAAATTCCGTCGGAAACCAAGGCTCAGAATTTCCCACGGACTTTTCTTCCGACGGAAAATTCCGTCGGAAAATCCGTCTTCAATTTCCGACGGTGTAATCCGTCGGTAATGTTACCGACGGACCTCCATTCCGTCGAAAATGCTTTCCGACGCGCTGGATTCCAACGGTTGACAGTCCGTCGGAAACTCTGTTTTCCGACGGCTTCTTTGACTTTTCGACGGGTTTTGGCCGTCGGTAAACGCCTTATTTTTTGTAGTGTTGAGACTTGCCAATAAATATCTACCACCTTTTGTCAACACTTCCTACCAGTTAAGTCTTATTTATCTTCTAAGATATATTATTCATTGTATTTTCTCGACACCTTTTATCATTGCACTTTCAAATATCTGAAGTCTCCCTTCAAACTAGAATATATGTAAAGTTTTCGTCTGCTCCTTGAACTCCCAAATGTAGATTTCGTCCAAACCCAAACACCCAACTTTTGGGAAGAACAAACTAGGAAAGGAGCAACAAAGAAGTTGGCACACGTTATGTTTTTTCTATAAGTAATCAACGAGCACACTACAATAGTTAATTATCTACCACAAGAAGCTATTGTGCATTTGGTTTTGGAACACAAACACCATTTTTTTGGTTTTTCCTCCAAGAAAAATCAAAACATGGCATGTGCTTTGTCTCTTCAGGTCTTCAATGCATCAGTCTTCTATGCATCAATTAATTACAAAAAGAAAATGGTTCCAATAAGTTCCAACTCAAAGGGAACAAAAGGCCAAAAGAAGGTTTGGTCGAAGGTACACCACCCACCAAAGTGGTGTAGTGGTGCACCACCCACATGTCACATTGTGGTTGGTTAGTTGACCATTCAACTCAATATAATATTGAGTTGAATGGTCAACTAACCAACCACAATGTGACATGTGGGTGGTGCACCACTACACCACTTTGGTGGGTGGTGTATCATAGCCTTCACCACAAAAGAAACACTCATACCATATATGAAGATAAAATTGTACCTTGGTGAACAATTCATGTTTTAGGGTTAATTCCATGAACATGGAAAACAAGGATAAGAGTTTGGAAGAAAGGTGTACGTATGTAGGTTCCATCATTTCATCTTTCAATTCTAATGGGTCTCCCATAACCGAAAGACATCATGGGGAAGCAAGTGTGAAAGGGGGACAAACTTTCTCACCCCCCACCCCCTTAAGGTACCTTTCATCCAATTAGAAGAGATAAAAAGGACTGAATAGGAGCATATTATTTAGTGGTATGTCCAAGAATATACTGTGGATGCCAATCTAGTCAAGACATAGAAGGGCCCTGATAGAAGAGTTGTGTTATTTAAACACAAAATTTTGATATCATATGTGATATCGTATGTTTTTGTTCTATCTCTCACTTATTTTTATCATATTTGTATACATACCACAAAAAACAAAGAGACATACGATGTTGATGTTAGGTTTTATGTTCATTTATCATTTCTGTCGGTAGAAAGACACTTGTGAAAAGAGGGGGAAAAGGGGGATAAAAATCTTGTGTCTCCTTGTCATGTCTCACTTGTTTTCCCATTAATAAAAAAAATTATAATGTAACAATTTTTTTTTTAAAAAAAATTAATTTTAAATAAAAATAATGTATAATTTCTTTCTTATTTATTACATTTTAATTAGATGTAACAACAATTGTATAGAAAATTGAGACATTTGTATCAAAAAAGAAAAAAATAAAGACAATCGTGAATAGTTGTGATTTATGTCTTGTCTAGTGTCAACTTTCTGTGTAGACAAAACCCCAGCACGCCCATCCTTTCAATCCTCTCTTTGTGGGGTTAACTTCAAGTCATGTACACACACATTGTCAATCGACCGTCCTTCCCCTTTACCTTTGTTTGCGACGATAATATAAGCTAACCCATAGATGTCTTGTTTGTTTGTATTTGCTATATAACATTATTATAATAAAATAAAACTTAATGGTTAACTCATGAGACTCTGAAAGTTATATTAAGCTCATTTTAGTCTTTCCATTTTTTTATCGATCAAATCAACTTACACCTCTAAAAATATTCCCTACTTATACTTCCTTTGTTTAAACACAAATTCATTCAAACAAAAGTCCAGTAGTTCTTGAAAAGAAACCAATAAAGAGAAGAGCATATCATGTACACACAACAATTTTTTATGTAATTATAAATTTATATTCATTGAATTGAGAAAACGCTCTTTAAATTAATACATTACTAATTTATCGATTAATTAATGGTTCTTTAAATTAATAAAATTTTATGCTTTCACCATTATTAATTTATAGAGATTTTACTTTATGTCCAATAAATATTTTATAACCAAATGAAGTTGAAGTTAACTAAGAAAAAGTTTTAACTATCGTATGAAAATGAGAAACTTGGCCAACATACAAATTAAATGACTGGGAAAGAGTTGAGAGGGCATATTTCGAAAATAGAATAGTTCTCTTGCCAAATTTTGTTTTATAAAATTGGAAGTTACGTTGGCCTTCTATAGTCAAAGTTCAAAAGGAAGAGTATAGTTTGGCTGGTACTGATCAGTTGTTTAATTAATTTGCATGCACATGCATCACATTAATTGTAGATAATTTTCTTTGCCGTGTAACCTTTCTTTATAGTGTAATTCCGTTTAGGGGCATAATTAGCCTACTAAATGGCGTTGTAAATCACCAAACGATATTGAACTATATTTTTTATATGATCCTCGATCTATTTTTCTCTATATCATCCTTGTTTTCCTGGAATAAAATATAACGAAATTATTGACCAAAACACAGATCATATATATATATATATATATATATATATATATATATATATATATATATATATTGTAAACAAAGCATGTGAAGTGCAAATCAAACGTGTATAAAATATACATAATACCTACCATATCTCAAATTTTTTACACCTATATCTAAAAAATTATGGATAAGAGAAGAAATGAATGTTGGTTCAAATCTATACAATTGAATAATTTTTCACTTTATAGTGTTTATTATTAGTTTAATAGATGTAGACCTCATGTTTCTATGTCGCTCTTCAAATAACTGCCTATTATCTTAGTCAACATATGCTGCATGTTATTGAATTATTGAGTATTAATTTATCTTTTATACCTAACACTATAATTACTTCGTTAAGAAACAAATACCGTGCCTAACACTTCTTTTAATTTAATTATGGTTTGCAATAGTAGCCTAAATCATATAATCTTGGTTTGATTCTCTTGAACTTACTTTATAGATAAAATATAAGTTCATGACATATTGACAAAATTCTAAAATATGTAATTTGGAAAAGATTAAGGGGAAGAAGCATCTAGTTAGAATGAAATTAAGTTAAGAGTATGTTTGGGAAAGATGAATTATTTATCTTTCAGCTATTTTTGTGTCTAAAAAGCTGTTTTACAAATAATCTATTATGTTTGGATGTGTAACTTAAGTTTTAAAAAAGCTTTTTTTTTTTATAAATAAAGCTGTTTTGCTATAATCTAGTGGAGAGGACTGCTAGATGGTTTTATTTGATTATGCTTTAATGACCAAAATTCTGTGTTACCCCCAAGGCCCAACGTTTATGCAATGGCCTGGTCTCGTTAATTAATCAAGGAAAGTTTCTCTTCCATTATTATTAGTTATTACTTACACTTGCCAAGAAGCATCTATTCTTGATACTGAAAGGTTTTGAACAAATAACTCCCTTTTTTTTTTTATTGGTGATGAGAGATTAGGGTGTAGGAAATAACTCCCATTGTTAGATACATATGCTAGTTTTATAATTTATAACAATGAAAAAATGTTATAAATTTATTCAATTTTTATAATTAGAAAAAATTAATGACAAGATATTAAAAAATATATATACAAGTTTTAAATATAAACAAATAACTTCTTACCCTTTTCGTAATTTACTATATAAAAGTGATTATTTTTGCACCACTCAAACAAAATAGTTTATCTTAAAATCGTTTTTCAGCAAATATACCCAAACAAAAACAAATTCTGATTATAATCGATTATTACAATAATCGATTATTTGAAAACAGATTACCAGCATAATTTTTTTTCCAGATTTCCTAAACACACCATAATTGGAATAAGTGCATCGTTCTTGGACCCACTTGCCAAAAGATAAGCAATGATTGAGGAAAGTTTTTTAACACAAAATTGGGGACATCATATGGTGTCTCTTTGTTTTTTTGATGTATTTTCCAGATATATGTATACATAAATAATAAAATGTAAGTGATAGATTAAAAAAAATATATATACAATATCACATATACTATCTAAAATTTGTGTTAAAATAACACAACTCTTCCTACTTTTCTTCTGTATCAAACATGCACAAGTAGGACAAGCGAATGTATTATTTAGCGTGGACCATTGGACAATGTGCACTAGTTGGATTATTGTTTTTAGGAGAACCCTTGTTTTTGCTATAATAAATAATAAATGAATTTGGGTTTGATTATTGGCAAATGTTAATCGTTGTCCTAAGAACACTGGTTAAGGAATCTCAAAAAAAAATTCAATGGAAATAGATGTACTCAATACTTAGAAAAATGAAAATTTGTGATTTCCAATAAGAAATTTCTAAATATTGATTCCTTAACCAGTACCCTAAGGACACCGGTTAGCAAGACATTTAATTATTCTATAGGTCCTTGAATTATTTGAAAAAAATTAAATAGGTTTCTTTGAACTTAAAAAAAAAATTATAATTGAATTCTTAAACTTATAAATAATTTGTAATTAGGTCCCATATTTGCAATCGGTTCCTTAAACTTATAAATAATTTATAATTAGGTCTTTTGAGTAGGGTTCCTATCAGCGGACTTCACGGTTCATACATCCTACCACATGAATCTAATTACAAATTATTTACAAGTTCAGAGACTCAATTACAAATGTATGTAGAATCCAATTATAAATTATTTACAAGTTTAGTTTCTATTAAATAAATGGATTATGTTTTTTGAACAATAAATTGGGACACCATACGGTGTCCCTTTTGTTTTTAGGTATATTCTCGATATGCTATATATAAAAGATGATAAAAAATAAGTAAAAGATAGAAATAAACACATACGATATCTAAATTTTGATATTCAAATAACAAAATTCTAAATAAATATACGTGCGTGCTGTTAATTTGTAACGTAATCCAAGTCATATTTAACACATGTCCTATATACCTACATGAAATTATTTCATTTTGCACAATTATTTACATTCTCACCATTTGTCACGTCACTCCCCCTCTTCTTCATCCCGATCACAAATAATCTCTTTTCATGTCCCTCACCCACAATTAACATCTTTAAAATTTCTAGCAAAATAAAAATAAAAATTAACATCTTTAATTTTGTACACGCTTACGTGAATATATGCACTTCTCATTACTTTCAATTCTAAATTTTTAATTTCAAATATTATTCATTGATTATCTTATCTTATAATTCTTCTTCAAATGCTTTTAGCTAAAAATTCCTTCAAGTAAAATATGACTTTAGTCTAGTTTTATTATATTAATTTGAGTTTAATTACATTTTAGTTTATTACGCAACTCTGTCCATCACTCATTTATTTTATTTTATAATCTAATTTTGATTCAGTATATATACAAGATTGCATGATAATATAGACACATAGTACATTAAAATTAGTTTTTTATTTTATATTACATTATGTGCCATATCATTACTAATATAAATCATTATAGTCCTTATTCTTTCAATATTAATCACATTAGTATTACTATTATTAATTTTTTAGTAAATTAATACTATTATATATTATTTTAAATATTATTATAACCCATGGAGATTTGCAACGTAGCTAGGGGTGTAAGCGGATTTGATTTGATCCGCGAATCCAATGGATCCGAACCGAGCCGATCCGGTTTTGATAGTTGGGATCGGATATCGTCGGACCGGTTCGGATCAAACACAGTTAATCCGATCACTGTTCGGTTTGGTTCTCGGTTCCGGGAAAGTTGGACCCGGTAGAACCGAACCGATACTCTATTAAATATTTTATTATTTTATTATTAACTAATTAAATACTTTTAAAAAATATTTAATTATTTATCTATTTTAATTAAATATTTTCTAATTTTTTATCATTTAATTAAATACTTTCTATTTAATTATTATTTTTCCGGACCTGTAGGGAAAAAAAAAAAAGTGGGTATCCAAAGAACCAAATCAGTTCGGATCCGCTACCCAAAAACACCAAAAACCGAACCGATCATTTTTTATTGGTTCGGATGAAGTACCCACTTAAATTCGAACCGAACCGATCCGATTACATCCCTAAATGTAGCGTCCTATTATGGACATGCTTAGGAGCAGGTTTGTCATCTTGGAAAGATATCCTTAGTTGGTCAAGTCAAGTGAATCTCATAAACATGCAATACTTTCAAGTCTTCCAATTTTCTTCTCTTCATTCTCCAAAAAAATGTCAAAAACCTTAACCCAAATTCAAATTAAGAGTTTTTTTGTGATGTGATGCGAAGATGGGAGGGAAGTTGCTTGGGTAAAGTGAAATGATGTTTGTAAACAATTTTTTATAAGCAAATGTTACTGTTAATTTAGTGGGTGGTGTTTGAACCATCAACTAACTTATCATTACACTCCTTAACTCCTCCACTCCAATCACCAAGCCAATTAAAAGTGTGATGGTGGCCTCAATATTAAAAATCTTGAACTACTCAACTTAAACTTGTTAGAAAAGTGGAGATGAAAAAACCTTTTAGAATCGAACGCTCTTTTGGAATAAAATCTGAATGGGGAGCCTAATGTTTATTTTTTATATCTAATTTAAATAATTTAAGTCACGCCCAAAATTCAAGTTTGTATTTTGTCTCGTCGTGATTTCAGAATAAGTATATTAGACCCTACCTCAATTTATATAAAACTTAAAGTAAATCAAATGTCATTTAAGAAATTCTCTAAATAGCTCAAATTCCAGCTCATATGTGTTAAAAATTTAAATTACTAACTCTAAAGGGGAAAAAAATACATATGTATAAACCACTCATTTCATGGGAATGGTAACTAGTATCTTATAAAATACTAGTTAATTTTTAGGGAAAATTACATATACTTTCTTGAAATTTGATTTAATTACATATGATATCCCTTTGTCTGAAAAGTTAAATTGAATGTAATTAATTTCAACGGCTTTTCATGAGGGTAAGTATAATGTTAGCATAAATTTCAAGGGAGGTTGGTATATAGAATTAAACAAGAGATATATTGGGTGTAATTAAGTAAACTTCAGGAAATATTCATATAATTTCCCCTAATTTTTATATCACTAGCCAAAAGTAGTTTTTTTTTTATTTTTATGTCAACTAATTTATGATAAATATTTTTGGATTTTATTAGATGTTTAAGTTTGATACACTGTTAGTATAAAACTTTTTCACTGTGCAATCAATCAAATATTGTAACACACTAAATTTTATCCTTATGTTATAATGTGTCAATCCTGGCTTATATATGTTACCTTATGCTTGTAATGTTTGTTATTAATGCCTATGGACATGTTAGGAGTAGTTTAGTCATAGAAAGGGGTCAAAATTATGAAATCTGAATTAATAGAATTCACTTGGAGAATATAGATTTGTGAAACGAGACAGAGCAAATTCCACGATCGAGTGTGATGTGCTGAATTCACCAGGCGAATTGGGATCCCCACGAATTCAGTGCACAATTTTAATGGCTCTCAGGTTCGCTCAGCTAATCAAGCAGCAACAAAAATTCATTTTGGGCTTTTGTTTCATCCTAGTCGCGCCCAATTCATTTTAAACCTTTAGACCACGACCTAAACCCTATTTCCTGCGATTCTAGCTAGACTCGGAAAAGCTGTCTCTCTTCATCTCTCAAGAGTTCTCGTTGATCTCTTTCACCAATTAGCCTTAGAATAATCCTATTTCGTCGTTCTTCATCAAGAATGCGCTCTTACATACAACGAATCCTTTTCCCTGTGGATAGCTTCAAGATTATTAAGTTGTGATCAAGGTAAGTTAGTAAGCCCTGTAACACCCCATTTTTCGTGTTAAGCCTTTAAGTGCTTATGTGTGTGCTATATATGTTAAGTTTGACCTTAGGAGTGTTATGAAGGGCTAAGTCGGATGTTGAGGCTTAAAATCTGTTTCTGGTACATGAGCATGGCTGTGCTCACGTATCAGCATGCCCATGCTTAGGTGCGTGTCTTGTGGATGCCTGAGCCACAAGCATAGCCGTGCTCAGGGGAAGCAAGCCCGTGTCGGAAACGCGCAAGTCTGACGTTGATGTTGCAAGCTCGTGCTTAAGTGAGCTCGACCCCATGAGGGTTGCGAGCCAAACCCTCAAATTGGCACTTTGGGCAATCATAGTGTGACAAAAACCTCTCCCCTTTCCTTTCCCTTGAACCCTTTGAAGTTCATAGTGTTCTTAAGTCCATTTGGGAGAGAAGTCACGCGCGTTAGTGCCATTAAGGTAACCTTGTTATCCCTTTTGCTAATCTCATTTTCTTGCTATTTTGAATTGGGAGATTAATGTTTACCCTTTTGTGTTTGGCCAACGCTTGAGGAACTCATCAAGCCACTCAGGGGAACGAGAGTAGTTATGCTTATGTTTGTCAAGAGGCTTAGATCTTCATACCAGGTATGGGCAGAAGAGATAGTATGAACATGTAGGCATTGTGGGTAGTGTAAGATGAAAGGTTAACCCATGACCCTATTTGTTTGTTATTTGCTTAAATGATATTTGTTTGTTATATGACTATTGTCAATGTTCTCTACTTGTTGGCATGCTTTAATTGCAAACTGTTATGATGATGTTATTACCATGAATGAATGATGATGTTGTTATATTGTGAATGAGTGTTTGGTTGTTAAGGCTGTTATGCCAATGTTGATGTTAATAAGACTCTAATTAAATAATAGGGCTTATTAATGATGTTAAGACATGTTAACAATGATGAATGAAAATAAGGGATGTTCTCCCAATATTCATAAGACATGAACCGTAGTAAAGAGAAGTGAGACTGTTGCTCAAGGGCTTAGTTAAGATTCTAGGATTGGTTCTTGAGTGTTTAGGAACATTAATAATTAAGCTGGAATTAAATGATTAATTCCCTAATAAGTACAAGACATAGAGATTAAGAGTAATGAAACTGATGTGGATGGTTAGTAAAAGCCAATAGGATTAATCTTCGAATGCCCTTAGAAACTTACCAAGGTTTCTTCAACCCTTCTGCCCAGAAACAGTACGGTCATGCTCCAGTAAGCACGGTCGTGCTCAACAGTCAGCACGACCGTGCTCCCCTAGACAGAACAGAACGCAGAAATAGAAACAGGGGTGTTTCACCCCAAATGTCATCAATGATGTAATAAGACTCCAAACGAAGTAAAGACAAGCTAGATAACTCAATGAAGACTCAATGAAGATAAATAAATAACAAGCGATAAGATGTTAAGACAGTAACGATGTGTTACCACACGTTGTTGTACCTTGGTAGCCTAGTGGCCAATGAGGCCTTGATGCTTAATGGTCAATGTGTTGTTGATGTTGTACCTTAGTAGCCTAGTGACCAAGTGGTCCTCGATGCCAAGTGGTCGAGGTGTTGATCTGGTGTTTAATTGCCAGAGTGTTAAATCAAATTAAAAGATTAAAGATTAAGAGATAATGTTGAACATTGGAAGCCTAGTAGCCAAGGGGACCTCGATGCCAAGTGGTCGATGTGTTGATGGTGATAAAACTTAGGTAGCCCAGTGGCCCAAGCGGAGGTGGTGATTTTTTTATTGTGTGTTGTGTTGCTCATGCATTCATGCATCGGAGATGTTAGTAGGGGATGTTTAGCAATAGGGAGGTCGTCCGAGAGTAAGGCGATCTGGCCGTCCGCGGTGATTCATCCGAGAGTTAGGTGAATCTGGCCCCCCGCGGTGGCGTATCCGAGAGTAAGGTGCGTCAGCTATCCAAGGGGTTCACTGTGGTTTGGTGGACTGCCGGCGTTGGTGCTTAATGGCCAATGTGGATATGTAAGTTGACATTCTGAGGTAGATTGGATCCAAGTGCATAACGGAATAGTGGAGTAGTACTGCATCGCATAACATACTTTGTTTGAGATGATGCGAGTGACGTTGATATGTTAGATATTATTATGTTTTGATATGCTATGTACATATGTATATGTGATGCATGCTCATCTTGCTAACTGCTGCTTCCATGCCGTTATGTTTTATACATGTTTCTTACTCCCTGTCTTTGTTGTTTGTTTTGCATGTATCTTTTTGGTTAAGTAGAGGACGGTGAACAGCTTGCTGAGGAGTGACTCTGAGAAGCCGCTACTCATAGTCTAGGATTTCTTAATTTATGTTGTTTACCCGAGATGTTTCGGACTATGGTTATATCAGCTCTGTAATGTGACATTGGGGTTGGGTTTCTTTATGTTTGTTATGTGATTCTTTTTAAAACATGTTTTATTTTCCGCGTTTGGGATCTCGTTATAATGTAGTAGCCTGTATCGTGGTTTTATTATTATGATATAATATGCTGGTGTTCTCTTTCTTTTATTTTAATCGCTCTTATGTGTTATGAATACATGCGGGGTAGAGGGTGTTACAAACCCTAGATTCAATTCCTTTCCTTTAAGTTTCATGGAATAGAGATTGAATCCAACCCTTTTTGTTTTGTTTTCTTGATCAAATGCGGAACTTGTAAGGTGGAATCAAGAACGATTCTTTGTTTCTCTTACCGTTAGACCGTGCGATCTTCATACCAGGTATGAGGGAAGAAATCATTATGAATATGTGGGTTTTGGGATTGGTTAAGATGAATGAGTTAACTCGTGACCCCTATGTGTATGTCCATGTATGTGTAAATGTATTTTTCTTGATTCATGATCATTGATTAATGATTGAGTGAATGTTAAAACTTGTTTATATTTGTTGAAATCACGAGTTTGATCTATTTCAATAAGTTGTTAATGATGGATATGTTGTGTTGCGATGGATATGTTGTCAGGTTAACTTATGCTATAAGATCATAGTATTAAGTTAATGAAAACCCCATAATGAATGAGTTAGTTATGAGAGGTGAGGTGGTTGATAATTACTGGATTAGTACGAATGTGTAAGATATGGATTATAGTGATAATACCCTTAATATTGGAAAACATTTCGAATTAGTCAGAGTACAATGTCTGTCGTGATTCACCAGGCGAATGGACAATCGTGGGATGGATCAGGGGGATTATTCTTGCGAGCTCTCTAATTCGTAAGGTGAATCGGAACTCTTGAGGCGAATTGATGCACCAAATGGAGCTCTTTGGTTCGTGAGGCAAACCGGGATTCACGAGGCGAATCTGATGCCCAGATTTCAAGCTCTCTGGTTTGCCCGGGGAACCAGAATTCGCGGGGAGAATGTGCCTTGATGAATAAATTGTTAGAGGGATATAAATCGAGGTTTAGCTTACAAGACTAAGTTAATAATTTAAATAATGATGTTAATTAGTAATGTTAACAAAAATTGGTAACGATAAATTAATGTTAAGGCGTTGTTGATGATCATTGTTGATGATCATGGAATTTAATCAACATTATTGATTATGGTAATGATGAATGAACTTTAAGGCGTTGCTAATGATCATTGTTAATGGTTATGGATGATAATCAATGTGATTGATTATTGTAGTGATGTGTTTGCACATGGTTGAACATAGCATGCATCATATATAGTAGGGGTGACCATGGGTCGGGTTCAGTGGGTTTTGACATACAACCCAGTCAAAGGTGAGTGGATTGGGTTTGTAAAAAAAAATTTATGAAACCGGAACTAACCCAACCCTACCATTTATGGGTTGGGTTAGATGGGTCGTCAAGTCTGGCAAGAAACACACTGATGTTCATTTTTAGGTCGGGTCCGTGGGTCTATCAGGGTAGAAAAATTGAAAAAATGTCAAAAATCACAAATAAACATGTTTAAAACTTTAAATTACATCAACAACCATCAACTAAAAGTCTAAAATTATCGATAACCATCAACTAAAAGTCTAAATTATTACAATGAAAGAGTAAAAGTCATCAACATTCAACTACCATCATCACAAAACTTAGTAATATAGGTTGGGTTGGGTTGGGTTCAGCGGGTCTGAAATTCTGAATCCCAATGCCCCATACTTTTTGGGTTCTATGTGTTTTTGCCCAACTCAACCCAATTACCCGAACCAACCCATAAAATTTGGGTCGGGTTAGCCGGGTTCGCAGGTCTACCGAGACCCATGGCCATCCCTAATATATAGTGAAGATGATATTTTGGGAGGAAAGCAAATGTTGAAACACAACAGTGGGGCCTCAAATGGAGTTTTCTCGACCTTGAGGGTACATGAATCAGGTGTGGAGGTTCCATTAAGACAAGATCTTGCTACCCGTGTCGGAGTTACGCTCGACCAAGCCTCGGTACTTTTATAACCTTGGTACATTATTATGATTAGGGACAATATTCCATGGTTATCATCTGGTACGATGAGTTATCCATGTCGATAATTGAATATGTATTTCTGGTCGTCTTTCCTAAGTTAGGTTATGGCCATAGACATATGAAGTAGAGAAGTTGCACTTGCATTAACATGCATCTTTCAATATATATTATTGCGATATGTTGAATGATATATGTTGCATATTCATCTTGATAATTATTCCTAACCTTTCACATGTATTCATGATTATGTTTCTTATCCCTCTCTTTTGTCATCTCTTATGCATGTATATTGTATATGCAGAGGAGGGTGAGCTGGACGTTGAGGATTGATTCTATGGAAGTCTATCTACTAGTAGATAGGATTTGTTTTAGTTCTTTAGTTTACTTTTTGATGTATTGTTGAGGGATACCGGCTCTGATCATGTGACATCGGGATGAGTTTTTATTTCTTTTTCGTAGTTGTTATTTCTTTTCAAAAGATTTATTTTCATTCTTTTGTTTACTTCTTGTCTTCTGAAATTCATGTTTTTGGACAATGTGATGCACATTACCTTTTGTGACGAGCTTTTACTTTAATTTGACATTATTTTGAAAGCATTTATGATTTTATTTACTTATTATCATATGCGGGGTAATGGGTGTCACAAATATTACCCTTTTATATGACTTTTAATGTAATTATTATAAAAGTGAAATACTTTTAATAATGTGACAAGATCACATGATTGGTTGTCTGTATGATTTTTTTGACACCCACAATATATTCTAATTAAATTACTTTGATATGGTTTTGTTGTATACGGGTTAAAGTACCCCTAATCCTTTTCCCAATATATTTTTGGCTTACCAAAAAAAATCCCTTTATTAGTGGAAACATATGTTTTTTATTTGTTTATAGTTAATATAGGTGGTGGGTTGGGGGAGAATGATACTGTAAGACAGTCACACCCTGGGTACTAAAAAGTAAAAAAGTTCAAGGGAACTTCTTTTTACACCACAAAAAGCTCCAATATACTACAATTTTTTTAAAAACATTTCAAATTCCCCAAAATAGCGTTATAAACTCATTCCCTCCCCTTGCACTTAAAATTCCCTTTTTTTAATCTTCATCTCCTTTCTTCATTTTCGATTCCATTCCTCTCCTCCATACGTGCGTCAGAACTTTTCCAGCAGGTGCATCTGTCTCCTCCTCTTCGTCGACCTCTGTGTGGTTGTTCTTCAGTCGCTGGTCTTCTTCATCTTCTCCAACAAGTGCATAATCCTTTTCGTGATGCCCTATTTTTTTCCTTCAAAAATTGCTCCTCTCCGAACTTTAGTTCCGATATGTATGCATGTGTTTAGTTACAAACCGGATATAGAGATCCGATATGTGTGTCTGCTTTTAGAATTTGAAACTAGAGTTATACTTCCGGTATGTGTGGATCTCTTTAAAATATGGAACCAAATTTATACTTCCGGTATATGTAAATATTTGGGTTAAATTACCGAAGGTATAAATATGGTACAATATGAATCTTTCTGTTTAGATACCAGAAATACACTTTCAGTACGTTTTATTTGAAAAATTAATTTTCCCGGAAGTATAAATCTGATATAAAATCTACACTCTTAATCAGCATGTCCACTTCTTCAGCCAACTTAGATATATACTCTTCCATCTGCATGTGAACAATAAAGAAATATATATATATATATATATATATATATATATATATATATATTGTTAAATATACTATATATTATATATAAATTAACACAAAAATGTTAATTATAACATTATTCATTTTTTTAATTAATTTATATTAGTAAAAATAAAATATCTTAATAAAAATGTAAACAATAATACCAGAAATACAATTTCGGTGCATTTCTCTACAGTACTGGATGTTTATTTCCGGAATGTTATAAACTGAATATATACCGGATATGTATTATGGTAATAGAAACGTACCGGAAGTGTAGTTATGGCAAGCAACAAAACATATAAGATTCTGTATACATAAATAGAATACCGAAATTTCACTTCTGGTGGTATAAAATTAAAGACGCACCTGATCTCAATACGCGGAACGACAAAGGAGAAGTATTCCTATAAAAAAAATTGGAAGAAAGAGCAGTTCTTTGTGGGTTCAAGGTATTCAAAATGAAAGAATGAAAATAGAGGGAAAATAACTTAAAAATTATTGAGTGGTGGGGTGTGGGGAGAAGAGGGAAAGATAAAGAAGATGGGAGGGCACTTGTGTATTTATGAATATAGGTTTAACAGTTTATTAAGATAATCGGGGATATTTTAGGAATATTCAAAAGTTTTTTAAAAATTCGTAGTGTATGAGGAGAACTTGTGGTATAAAAACCAGCACCCAAAGTTCAAACTCGGTGCAGGCAGTTAAATGCATAAACAGGGCTTTGGATCAAACTCCTGATCCTAAAGTATTAACGCCAGCATAAATGCTCGGTGACCAAAAATGAAAATTCGACCCCGATACCTTTTTCAATTAACCATTAAGAAAAAAGGATTTTAAATAAGAGCAAAACCTTTCTGACCTTCAACAAAATTTTAGCCTTATCGTTTTAGTTTTTGTTACATTTTTAATAGCACTATTTAATTCTTTAAACATTTGTTTTGTCTGTATGAATTACTATGTTATTTGCATACTTTCTAGTTAACCCGAATTGTATAACGGCTTAATATCCACTAACTGAACCATCAAAGAAAAAGAAGAAAAATGATAAACCAGTCACACAATGAACTCCATAATTAATTCGAAAGCCCAACATAATAAATAATTTGGAAAATTCAACTACTCACATTATATCAAATAGTATATATAGTCCAGTAAAAAAAATAGTATATATAGTTAAATACAATTTTTTTTAGTTATTTACAGAAAAATTAATTTAATTTATTAGATGTATCATCAACAAAATCTACTCAAATCCCCCTTTTTTTTTTCCAAGGGAAAGCTTATAGTAGACCTTATATAGGGAGAAGAGAATGAAATGTGAAAGGAATGAAACATATCGAGGGATTTAAACTTACACACTCACAATTCACGTCCTATAATTTAATCAATTGAATTAACTTAAGGACACTTTAATCCTTTTCTTCTAATCATACCTTTTTAGTTGATTTTTTGAAATTTTGTTATGATATGTTTTGGTTGTGATTGAGATGGAATCAAGATGGTAAATAAGACATGTGGAAGCATAATTGAGAATTTGCTCCACGTCCATGTCTAAAGTAGAATTAGGGTAATGATATCACAAAAGACAAAACGTGATTTTGCGTAAAAACCTGTCGTTACAAACCAACGGCTTTACAAAGTTAAACCTGCCGCCAAAGGATATAAAGCCGTTGGGTACATGCCACGTTGACCAACCAAAACGATCCTCGTAAAACCGTGTCGCACGTTTCGTCACCACCCACTTGTTCTTCGACACGTGCACCAACAAGATTCACCGACTTCAACGACCGTCAAAAAAGTGAACAAACCCCACTTCTCTTTGTTTGACGAAATGACAGCACACCAAGAAGACCAATGTTTAAGGCACCGAGACTGATGCCTCAATCAAATTTCGATGTTGCCTTTTCCTTCGGATTTTTTTTTTTTTTTTTTTTTTTTTTTGCATTGTCTTTATTTTCCTACGTACCTACCTTGAGTCCTTGACTCTTCTCACCGTCACATAAAAACATTCCCACTTACCTAATGACCGTGGAAAACTTGTAAGAAAACGACACTTGAAAATTGGAATTGAAATTGTTCTCATCAACTAATACTAATAAATAATAGGACTTAAATTTGTAACTTTTCATTGTCATTATAGATTAAAGATCAGATGAAGTTGCCTTTTGATAAAGTTCTAATGGACGTTGGCATAATGATTAATGGTTATCTAATTAACCTCCACCGATGTGTCAAGTCTTAATCACTGCTTTTTGAAATAAATTCCTATAGTTACATGGTCGACACATTATTTATGGATGCAATGCATTTAGTTAGCTATTTTTTTACTTTTACTCCTAACTAGTGTTGACTAATGAATGACTATGATTTGATCCTTAAAAATATCGTTAGATTAGATATTAAATTCTTAGCTGAAAGCTTAGTTGATCATTATGCATCTTATGTGAAACTTCTTGGATGCTTACATGGACAGATTCATCTAACCCTTTAATAGATCATATATTAATATATTATGGAAACAACAATTTTAGATGATTTTCAAACACGGGAGTTGTAAGGTGGATGAGTTTATTTGTGGGGAGGGACATAGGATTTGACGTGATAATGAGGTCATGAGTTCAACTTCCCCACTAACATAACACACTAACTTACTAACATTTGCCTATAAAAAAAAATGATGCTCTAACACAATTTGGTTGAAAGGGAATGGAGGGGAGGGGAAGGACCAAATCCCTGTTCATTAAATTTTGACTCGCCTCTAATATTGAGGGGATTTAGAAGGGATTTAAAACATTTTTGAATACATTGACCTAATTATCCCTGCTTATATTTTGAAATTTAAAGTTATAAGAGTACTAAAACTCCTTTCCTTCATTAAAATCTCTTTCCTCCCCTCCTTTAAACCAAATATAGCCTAAATGTCTAATAAACAGATGTTTGATGGTGAATTATAAGCATTCACATAAGCATTTAACATTAGACACTAATGATGAATTCATTTGTGAAAAAGAAATGGATGACTCAATACGAAAAACGAAAAAGAAAAGAAAATGAGGAACTAAAATAAAAAGACATAATATTTTAAGAAACAAAAATCACATTTTTGTTTGTTACCATGGCATAGGTGCGAAGTATCTACCGGCCTCGATGATAACTAATCTCCATCAAGGAATCTGTCTGGCTATCTTTAGTGGGGTCTCCCCTCCCAACCAAGTTTTTTCCATCCACATGATTCGTACTCGAGATCTTACATAAGGGATGCGAGCCCAGTTCCACTCGGACCAACATAATGTTGGTAAACAAAAATTATGAACCAAAAATTAAACTACTGAATAGTTGGAAAATGTAGAATTAAGTAACTAAGGAAGATAAAAGATTATTAAAAAAAAAAATAGTATTATACTCCTAATGTTTTAAATGTGAAAATTCTCTTCAATGACAAACAAATTTCCTGAAATGAAAGAAAAGGAAAAAGGAAAAAGGAGAAAACTATTTCTCTTTTTAAAAAAAGAGTGATCGAGAAAAGCTGGTAAAATTTTAGAGACAGACTCTGCTTGACAAGTTCAATAAATTAGCTTAAAGCTTATAGCTTATTTGATTAGCTTATAAACTTATTTTAAGCTATTTTTTTTACAGTATCCTCGATGATATGGATATTAGTCATCAGCCAAGAAAAGTTAAGGCTAAAGGAAACACTGCAAAAAAAAAGTCATTTTAGCGACCAAGCATTTGGTGACCAACATAATCGGTTGCTAAATATGGAATTCGATTGCTAAATATAAAAAATTGGTCGCTAAATCAGTCGCTAAACCATTTAGCGACCACCAAACGATTTAGCGACTAGGCATTCTGCTACCACGTCTGGTGGTTGCTAAATCGGTCACTAAATGGTTTAGCGACCGAATTTTCATATTTAGTGACCGAATTTGGTGGTCACTAAACACATCTTTTTTTTGTAGTGAAATCAGAAAAATATTCACGAAAAACGGTGAAAATACAAATTTGTCCTTAATACAAGGAACTACGTTGTATCAACACATAAGGGTCCATTTAATTTAAATTTTGATAGAATTGATTTTAAAAGATCAATTGATTTTATGAAAAATTGAGGTTAAAAAATTTGATTTGTGTTCGGTCATGATATTTTAAAAGTAAGTGTGGGAGGAATTGATTTTGTTTGGATGATAAAGTAAAATCACTTTTGAGATGTAAATATGAAAAAAAAATTTGTGGGTCCTTCACCTAGAATGAATTATACTCAATAAAAAGAAAATGATTTGGTGCATTCAAAATACTATGCATTCACACATTATGTATTAATGTATCGTAGGATCAACCATAAAAAGTATTTGAGAATGCCTATGATTGATCTAATGGTGTATTAATGCATGAGTGCGTATTTTTTGAATGTAGGAAATCTGAATCCCTAACAGATTCCATCATTGTTGAAATTAATTTTGAGACCTCAAATTGCTTTTCGGTAAGTAACCAAACATACACTAAACTTTCGACTGAAAATTAAGTAATTTCACAGCCATCGAGGTAAAGAATGGATTTGGTTTTCCATGGTATCCTCCATGCATAAATCGAGAGACTAATCCCTCATAATACTGGATTGCGTTGAGGGGCTGACCTCTTCCAACCAGGTTTTCTCCAACGCAAAAGTTAGGGATCTAATCCCTGACCACTTGCTTAAAGTGTCCGAGCCCGTTATCACTCGGATCAACCATATGTTGATAGGTAAAGAAAGGATTAATAAAATAATGAAAGGATAATTTTGGGTGATAAAAAATAAGCTGAATTATACTTTTGGTCCCTTATCTTTATTTTAGGTTTCAATTTGGTCTCTCTTTTATTTTTTGTTCCAAAAATGGTCCCTTATTTTGTAAAGTTATGCCAATGTGGTCCCCCTTTTATTTTTGTTTTGAAATAGTCCCTTGTTTTGAAAAATTATACCAATGTGGTCCCTTTATTTGTTCTGAAATGGTTCCTTTTTATTTTTTTTGTTTCGAAATGGTCCCTTATTTTTCAAAAATTATATCAATATGGTCCTATCTGTACCACAATTAAAATGGAAAAGACAATATTAAAACCTAAAATAAAGATAATGGATCAAAATGGAACAAAAAATAAAAAAGAGATCCAATTAAAATCTAAAATAAAAATAAGGGAACAAAAGTATAATTTAGTCTTAAAAATATTATCGGATAGGACTTTGTTTTTATAAATAGATAGATATTGTGGTTATATACTTAAAAGAGTAATGTTACACAGATATAATGTACACACTATATTTGTATTATTTTTATCATTCAATTACAGCTTGATTTACTTCAGTATTATTTATACACATATATTTTGATTGGAAAATGCTAATCGGTACTATTTAGCAATGCTGATTTTGATTTTACTGCGTACCTTTGTAGATGTGAGAGATATTGAACAACAAGGAATATGCAAAATACACTATTCTAATAAAAAGTTGTATCTAACCAAAAGATTATAATGTTTTCTTGTGTTTTATTATCTAAACAGCATACATCACTGCAATGAAAACTCATTTTCCAATAATTAAGTTTTCGAAATATAGTTGAACCAAACAATTTCATACAAACAATATTATTGAAGAGAAACCATACAAGTCCAAAAAAAAAAAAAAAACAGGGGATAAAGCTTATGGAAGTTGCATGCTTGTAAAACAAATTAACTTTGGAACCTTCTTTGAAACTAGTTTCTTCATCAATCTCCAATGGGTCAAAATCTGACAAGTTTTCTTTTTTTAACCTATCATTTGTGTATAGGTTAAAAAAAACATATGAACTAAACACAGTTTTTTCAAAGAGGATATATGGAGTGGGATCAAAATCATTTATAGGTGAACTACAGGTCCAATTAGAGGGATATATTAATAACATTGAGTCCGGGCCCATAAATTTTAGAATTATGAAACTCAACACAACTCTTATGTTTATCCATCTTTAAAAACTTCACATGCAGTTCAATTGCACTTGATCCAAAACCCATTATGAATGTAACAAAATTATCTCTTGATAACTTGATGAGTTTCAAATTTCAATAAGGAGTAAATTTTTGTGCAAATGGAAGCCTAGAAGAGCCCAAAAAGGGGAATTCAAACTTGGTCGAAAAGTTACGGCAAGTCTTGGACAATAAGCCTTAAAGGCTATAATTTGGACCAACTGAGGTTGGCGTGAGTGGTTAAAGACCTCTCGCCCCTTAACCAAGGTCTCGAGTTCGAGCTTTGGGTATGGAAAAAACCTCAGCTGGGAGGGATGCCACCCATCGAGGTGCCGAACAAACTCCCGCGGGAGATTAGTCCCTGTCTCAGGTTGGCGGTGGGATACTCCTCAAAGTAGATCGGAAAAAAAAAAAAAAAGGCTATAATTTGGGATATATGGTGGAAGCATTTTTTTTTTGACTGGGTGAAAGCATTTTCACTCTTTTGAAAATAGTGGAACGGAAAAAGAGCCCAAAACTGAGAATCCGAACTAGGTCCAAAAATTGAAGGGCTCCATAAATCTGGACTGTGAGTAGTGGATAATTTGGGCTACATAAATCTGGACTGTTATTGGATTCTACCATACTTTCAGTTCGGTCCATGAATGTAACATACATCTAACTATTTTATTAATCTTATCACGAATTCTTTTATCATAATATATATATATATATATATATACACACACACACTAGTAGAAACTCATTGATTTCCTGCAAATTTTCCTGCGGATTTTTTTTATAGTAGTTTCCTGCAAAATTTTCAAAATTAAGGTTTTTTCCTATAGATTTAAATTCATAGGAAAATTTGTAGGAAAATTTAACATTTCTTACGAATTTTTCTACGGATTAAAATTTGCATGAAATGTTAAATGTTTCCTACAGATTTTTCTGCGAAATTTAATCTACAGAAAAAATTCGCAAGAAAATTCGCAGAAAAACATGTTAATGAAAATCTGTAGGAATTTTGCAGGTAACCTTACTGCGAATTTTCCTGCGAATTTATTTGCTGGGGATTTACCTGCAAATTTATTTAAATACTTGATAAAAATAAAATATTTTTTTTTTCAATTTAAAATAAAAAATCTGTACGTAATTCAAATATTAAGTAAGGAAAAAAAATTGACACAAAAAATATTTAAAATTTAAATTATAACCCATAGAGTGAGCGTCACTGCATCACTCATTATTTTCGTTTTTCTTTTTTTATCATAACTCTTATTAATTTCTTAATAATAATAATAATAATAATAATAATAGAATTAGATGCAAAGCATTCACGCCACATTTCACTCTCCGTCTTTGATCACACTCTCTTGCAGTGGTGAAGCGACGAAACGATTTCTTCCATTTGCGCCTCAGATCCATAACAATTTAGGTATTTCTTCTTCTTCTTCTTCTTCTTCTTCTTCTTTTGCTTCATCTTCTGTTTCGTTTCTTCAGATCTACAATTTCGTTACTGTTTTGAACAATATAAGATCCTGATTTTATTCTTCAACACTGAGTTACGCCTCAACAAGGTTTGAACTGAAACTTAATGTCTGTGATTTTGTTCATATTATTGAGATTTTTGAGTTCAGATTTTTGAGTTCTATGATTTTGATTCATTTTGCTTCACTAAAATTCTCAATTACTTAATTCAATTTTGCTGTATCCAAAGCCTTTAATGCTAATTGGTTGTGAACCTGTTTTATGGTATGGATTTGTTACTATTTGGGGTCTTCAATGACTATTGTCTATCTCTGTTTTGATTGGGTTTCTAACACTTGATTATTTTATTCAAGTTTGGGTTGTTAATGTTAATGTTACGCTTGAATTAAGCCTATATGTGAAATGTTAAACTTATTCTAGTAGTATTCTATACTGAGAGAACCTACCAGTTCGTTGGCTTTTATTGTTTGTTTGGTTCTATATTGAATTAATTTTCTCCAGATGTTAATGAAATACTATCACTGTGTCTTAACTTACAGTTCTAACTTTAACTCCACTATATACCCATGCTTTATAGTTATTTCCAAATTCTGTTGCTGGAATTTTCAGCTTCTGTCTATTTTAAAAACTAGTTATCATATAGTATTTTTGGAGCAGAGAGTTGAAAATGGAAATGCCTGCACATCGAATGTGGATGTATAATAGGCTGCTTCCTCATCGAAGGGGATATACAACAGAATTTTTAAAAGGCATCGAAGAGTTTCTTGATTTTACTTGTCAGCAACCAAAGTATTTGGTTGAAGGCATAATAAGGTGTCCGTGTAAGCTATGTAAAAACGAGATGCACTTAACCCCGGATGAAGTAAATGTTCACATTCATCAAAAAGGGTTTACACCCGGATATTGGTATTGGACATCCCATGGAGAAGAAGTCCCTCATATTAATGTTGATATTGATATGGATGCGCCTAGAAGTAGTAGTCAGCAATGGGGTTATGAACATGTTGGTAGATATCAGGACATGGTGTTTGATGCTGTCGGCCTTAATCGTGATCAAAATGAAGAGGAACCTCCAAACATGGAAGCTGCCAAATTTTATGAAATGTTGAATTCATCTCAACAACCACTGTGGCCAGGATGTAAAAATACATCCAAGTTATCTCATGCTATTACAATGTTGAGTTTAAAATCTAAACACAACATGTCACAGGCTTGTTTCAATGACCTCGTGAAGTATATGAAGGAGTCAAACCACCCCGAGAATGTAATTCCCTCTAATTTTAGGGAAACAAAGAAACTTGCAGCAGGGCTCGGTTTATCCAGGATGAAGATAGATTGTTGCATTAATGGGTGCATGTTGTACTACAAAGATGATAGAACTTTGAAGGAGTGCAAGTTTTGTAATGAGCCTCGATATAAAGCTCGTACTATATGTAAGCGAAATTATAAAGATGTTCCCCGTAAGAGATTGCATTACTTGCCTCTTATCCCTCGATTGCAAAGATTATATGCTTCTGTGAGATCTGCAGAGCACATGAGGTGGCACTATGAAAATCGTAGGGAAGAAGGTGTGTTGTGTCATCCTTCAGATGGGGAAGCCTGGAATCACTTTGACCAAGATAGAAGTTGAAGCAATGTATGATCATTTGTCTATATTTGTGGCAGCAACCAAAAATTTGAGTTCTGCCCATCTTCTATGGGGAAAGAGATTGCAGGATTAATTTCTCTGAGTTAACTAAATACTATAGAACCTTGATGGAAGATAAGTATTGATGGCAGAAAAGATTGGATTGGATTAGTCTGAACTCTGAAGTTTTATTGTCTCTTTTGTCCTGTTAAGTCACTGCTGTTGGTTTGAGAAACTACTCAGTTCATGATGCCTTTGCTTGTTTGGTTTTATTGAAATGTCAATATAGCAATGTGGTTCCAGCTTGATGTCATGGTTTTTCAAAATCAGAAGTATCGATCATTTGTTTGAATACATAAGGAGATAATAGTGGAGGAGAATGTTTCAGCCAATTGGGAGAAATTCGACATAGGCATGGTGACACATAATACACTGCATTTTTGCAACATTTTCTGCACCTTTACTTTCACAAAGTATCGTCCATAATACAAAACTGGTTTCTTACCTTTTCATCTAGCTATATCACACGAATTTGACTCATATCTATCAAATACTTCATAAAGCTTTGATTGAAATTTGGACTAAATAAAGTCACTAACTTAAATGCAATCGCACATCAAGAAAAGAACCCAAAAGTGATTGTGTAATTTGTGATTGTGTGAAGGGCAGAGTAGTGATGTGTAACATAGGGCAGAGTGTGAAGGTATTTGTGGATATTTGAAGCATGTGTGACTGACTAGTATTTGCATGTTTATTTTTATTATTAGTATTAGTATGTTTATTTTTAATAAGTACATTGGCTGACTAGTATGTTTATTCAAATGTAATGTAGGAAAAATTTGAACAGAAAAAGAATGAGTTATCTTCTCAAAATTCAATGTTCATTCCTGGAGAGGATGTAGCTGATAGCCAACCATCCATTGATATGCCATCTGAACTGGATATATGGGTAGAATCAAATGGTAAGAAGAATGGGAGGATATTTGGTCTAGGATCCGTAAACAAAATGTTGATTCCATCTTCAAGTCAACCAACAAATATTTCTGCTAATTCAGAGGAGGTGGATGCTTTGAGAAGTCAAGTTCATGCATTAAATGAATCCTTGCAAAGGCAAGAACAAGAGAAACTGCAGATGAGACAAGAGTTGACCGAGACTAGAAAACAAGTAGTAGCTTTAATGCAACATCTAGGATTTGCAGGATCTTCTTCTCATCCATCTTCATCACCTCAGCACGGCGATGAAAGTGACGACGAAGGCTATGATGAAGATAGTGATCATATCGAGTAGGATTTTGAGTAGGATATTTGATATTTGATATTTGATATTGATATTGATATACTATATTTGTTTGTACTAAAAATACAGTATATGCATTCTTTATGCTTTATTGTTGGAATTTTTATGTGCTGGATGGTGTGTGTATATTATTAGATTAGAAGTGTGTATATATGTTAAATATTAGAAGTAATTATTTTATATATAGTATATAATAATACAATCTTCTGATAAAAAAATATATAATAATACAATCTATAATCTATAATTAAAAAATATTTTTTTTAAAATTTTTCTTGATTTTTCCTGCGGATTTTCCTAAGAAAAAACTCGTAGGAAAATTTCATGCGAATTTTCTTGCAGAATTTTCCTGCGAATTTTGTTGTTGCGAATTTACTTACAGAATCTCATGCGAAATCAACTGCGAATTATTTTGCAGGAAAATTACCTGCGAATTTTTTCCCAAGAAAACTTGCAGGAAATTTCTTGCGGATTTTAAAATTCGTAGGAAAAAATTACCCACGAAGATATTACCTATGGACAAAAATCCGTAGGAAAATATGTAGGAATCCTGTTTCCTAGGAATTTTTGAGCAAAATTCGCAGGAAAATCCGCAGGTAATAAGACAATTTCTAGTAGTGATATATATATATACACCTAAATTTTTTTATACCATTTACCAATATATATTTGACTTTTAAAGTAATTATTGTGAGAGTCAAACATTTTTAATGACATCACAATGCATGATTGAATGATATGTAAAACTCTTTTATTTTAACAATTATCACAAATAAATCATAAATATTATTGATACCCAAATTTGTCGCCCATTTTTTTAATATTTAACTTTAAATATTAATTTACCTATATAAAGATAAAAGAAAAAAAAAAAGAAGTAAAATGTATGCACTTATAATTAACAAAAGTAGTCCCACATTGGAGAAAGCAAGCTCCTTCCCCCTCCTCACATCCTATATAAAGAATAGATCTTCAAGTGTTTTGGACACCAATAAAGTGTAAGACCCGTAACTTTTAAATAAAAAGTTTGTTTGTTTGTTTTTTTTGCTAAAATACACTTTTGGTCCCTTATCTTTTTTTTTTTGGTTTTGTTTCGGTCCCTCATATTTAAAAAGTTCTGTTTTGGTCCCTCAACTATATAACATTATACAAAAACACCATTTCCTTCAGATCCGTTAGAAACTCTGTTAACCAAGTAACTGTGGTTGCTGACATGGCACCCTATAGTGTAAGACGACGTCGTTTGGGTCCAACACTTCTGAAAGAGTTCGAATGTGGTTATGTTCTTCTCTATTACTTCTCCAAGCTTCTCAACCGTTGTGTTTTGGTTGGTATTCCAAGAGTTTGATACGTTTTCAAAACGACTTTGGAGCCATACCCATAATTCGTTTGTGTTTGGAAAACGGGTTTTGCCAAGTTTCTGACTCAGATTGCACCTTTGGAAAAAGGGTGTGATGACCCTTTGAAATCTTCTAATTAGAATGAATTCTCCAATTCAGAAGATGAGTTCTTGTGTTGCCAGAGAGAAAGGGAATGCTAAATCTGAAAAGGGTTTGGAAGGGAAAGATGAGAACGAAAGAGATTATTGATGAGGACGAGGTGTTCGACGTAATGATGCTGAGAAAATTCGTGAAGATTGAGAGGCAAAAGGCTAATGCAACGTGTGCAGAGCTTGAGAAGAAAAGAACTGCAGCTTCATCCTCTGCGGAGGAGGCAATGATGGTGATTTTGGGCCTTTTGAGAGAGAGAGAGAGAGGGAGAGAGAGAAGAGCTCAGCAGAAATTCAAATCAATCAGTTCCGAAGAATGGCTGAGCAGAAACTGGATTATGATTGGGGAAGATGGGTCTAACATCCACACAAACAAGCATTAACGGAATTTCTAACGGACCCGACGGAAAATGTGTTTTTGTATAATGTTACATAGTTGAGGGACCAAAACAGAACTTTTTAAAGATGAAGGACCAACACGAAACCTAAAAATAAGATAAGGGACCAAAAGTGTATTTTAGCCTTTTTTTTTGTAACACCCCGATTTTTACTGTTCTTCAATAACAATAATTATATATATTTATGTATATGTTTATATTATTTTAATTGGAAAGATTAATTTTTTTGGATGTTTAACTTTGTTTATTTAAGGGGTTTAGTTTGAGTAATTTTAATCACTCATTCAAAAAAATATTTTATTAAGTACGTTAGTAGTTCCTTATTTTAGAATATACACGCTTACTAGACAATAATTTACGTTATTGTCACTATTACTATCTGTATAGAAAAATGTTTTAAATAATATGATTGAAAGAGAAGCATTTTCATATTTTATTCTATTTAATTTTAGATTTGAAAATAAATTGGTTTGACATTAATCCGAGATTAAATGTTGGACCGTGGATTTTCTTAGTTGATCAATTCAACTATCAATCTCTACCTTATTTCAAAATTTGAAGTATATATTTGTCCCCTTTATTTTTAGATTCAAAAACTAAAAACGTGTTTATTTTTAGGTCTAATATTTATCACTCATTTTATACCTACTCACTAAGTAAATGAATTTTTATAAAAGAAAACCCAAACTCCCCTCCCTTCCCCATATGTATGTACGCGTGACTCCCCCCTCACTCTCTATTTTCTTTCTTTTCCTTCCTTCTTTTACAAGTGCAAAACCCTTCCCTCACTTTAAACTTCATCTTCCTCCTTCCTCTCTCAAATCTGGTTCCGCCCCTGTCCAGCCGCGATCGCGCCGCCGGAACCGTCGCTGGAGCCGTGCGACCCACGCGTCCGGTCCGCCTCCTCCGATCGTCGCGTCCCTGTTGCGTCTGGCTGAGCTCCGTCGCGCGAAAAACGCCCTCCACCGCTGTAAGTACTGGCCGCGCCTCTCTTCATGGTGGATGTGAGTTTCTTTCAAGCTCCTTCTTCTTCCTTGAGTTGATGTATCTCTCTCTCTCTCTCTTGTTGTCACAAAGAACGAACCACCACCACAAACCGCCATCCTCCGCCATGGCTGCCGTCACAGTTGCCGCTTGTTCTCTTCCTTGTCATCTTGGGTGAATGCTTCACCATAACCTCTCCTAGTTGAAAATCCCCAAATCAGTTTGAAAACCCTAACCCTAGCTCTTTGATTTCATACTGTAATATGAAATTAAAAGTTGTTTTTACGTAATTGGGACTATGAATTTGTGTTTCCCTAAGCCAATTTCATTGTTCTTTGGTTAGATTAATTTTCCCCAAATTGTGTTATGAACCTTATTTTGCTCAAACTAATTTTATTGGAAAATCAATTCTATTTTATTAAATTAAATATATAGTTTCCTATGATTTTACCTTTTGAGGATTATTAATTCGTGGTTATGTTGTTTGATTGATTGAATGTGCTTGGACACTCTCTGGACTTTGCTTGTGATTGCGCTTGTTTAGGGAAGACTTGATTTTCATGTTAGAAAGTTGTCGATGAGTCACTTGCGTGTGTTACAAGTTTTCAAGTTGTTAGCGGGCATCCAGTTTTGTGAAGTTTCATGGGATAGAGAGTAAACTGTGGAACCTGGAGTAAAGGATCTTTTCCTGGTCTTCAAAGGTAAAGGGAGTAAGCTTGAGGAGTTCTTAGTAGTTATATACTTAATGTTATGAACTGCTTGTGATGATTTATAATGTGTTGTTTGACTGTGAATATTTATATGTTATATGATGTTGAGATATTGGAATTGAATATGTCTGATGAATATGTGTATATGTTGTCATCTGTGTTGTTGAACTATTGAGACTGGTTGATAGCATGACATTAGTCATGACTTATGAATGGAAAAAAATTTGAAAAGAGATTATGGCTTTCTTTGGAAAGGGAAAGGAAATAGAAAAGGACTAGAGTTCCATGCTAAGGTTTCAGACTGGATTCTGATTACGGTGAAGCCAAACTAGCCTTCCTACTGTTAAGGACCTAGAGTTCCGAGACGTCGGACTAGTGTCTGTTGATAAAAAATTTTGAAAAATCTTTAGCGAGAATTTAAAACTCAATGGATATTAAAAGTTAGTTGATATCTGAAAAGATGATCTGGCAGATGTGCTGTTGTTATCGAGTTACAATTTTCACATAGGGTGGACTGATAAATTTGATAGTTACGTACCAAAGGCATATTCTTGGGCTTTTAGGTCTTTAGGGACATTCAGGCTCGAACTCCACGAAATGCTTGGGGCTTTGCAACCTCTTGTCGTGGAAATCGGCTACCCTGCACGAATGTACTCAATAGGGGACTATCAAATATTATATAGGTGATACGCGAAATCCTAGAACAATTGGGGAAAGGACCCAGTGGAGAGGCCATCCAACGCGAAACAATTGTGTTATAGGAATTATCGCGGCCTATCATACTCGAGGAAGGGAAATTAGGATCTCCGGAGATTGTGTTAGAAAGTGGATATTAAAGTGTTAACAGAAAACTTACGAATAAAATCTCTTATCTGAACAATCTTATGAGTTGAATATTATTATATTTATATGTGTTGTTACCTTGGTATAATTTAGGCTGTTTATATGTTAAATATATAACTGCTATGGTTTATACTCATATATTGGTAACTCACCTTTGCATTATTTCTGTTTGGTTCTATTTGTGGTACCCTGTTTATAGTGGATAGATGATCCAGAGGGGTTCTATGCCCCACTCGGAGGGATTAGTCCCGACTTTTGAAGAAGGTTGATTCACTGGAATAACCATGGGGTCTTTTCCAGTAAGTGTCTCATAGAACAACCAGCTTAGGTTTTTAAGACGTCGTTGATTAATGATGGTATGTATGTGTATGGCTCGGAGAGCCTTTATTTTGGATAGAATGTTTATGGATCGGAGGGCCTTTCTTTTGGATAAAAATATAAATATATTAGCAGGTGTTTTTGTTTGGGATGTTAAAATTACAAAGGAGGCTCTGTCGAATTTCTTTTGTAAAAGTTATAGATCTGTATTCAAGTATGGTTATAAAGAAAATAGACTTGCCAGGCTAGGATTATAAGCTTGTGCGCCGGCAATGGCTTAGGTTTTTGGGTTGTGACAAAATTTATATACATGACCAGAATATATATAGTGATAGGTGAAAATATGGTGTTATTCTCTTATAGAATGTTTAAGTTCTTACCGCAACCGCAGGAAAATAAATTTTATACCCATTTTCTGACACTTAAGTACTTATATAAATTATTTTTTCCGAAAGCAAACCAGCATTTATTATTTTATGAAATAAGTTTTCACGAAAATTGAGTTAGTCATGTAATGCCCAAGGGGGGTGTTACATTTGGTATGGTTCTAAAGAAAATAGACTTGCCAGGCTAGAATTGTAAGCCTGTGCACCGGCAACGGCTTAGGTTTTTCGGTCGTGACAAAATTTATATACATGACCAGAATATATACAGTGATAGGTGAAAATGTGGTGTTATTCTCTTATAAAATGTTTAAGTTCTTACCGCAACAGCAGGAAAATAAAATTTATACCCATTTTCTGACACTTAAGTACTTATATAAATTATTTTTTCTGAAAGCAAACCAACATTTATTATTTTATGAAATAAGTTTTCACCAAAATTGAGTTAGTCATGTAATGCCCAAAGGGGGTGTTACATTTGTGGTATCAGAGCTGGTTGAGTGTTTTGGGAACCTTGGGGAATAAGTCTGTTAGGTTTTTGTTGTGTGATCTCTAGTTGGACCTTGTTTGAATTGTTTCCTTGTCAAAGCAATGTGTGTTAGCTTATAAATATGTGTTTTTATCTTGATGGGTTATACGAGTTTTGACTTGTAGGAACCCATGGCTAGTAAATTGTGTTTTGGTCCAAGAGTGACACATTCAATTATTCTTTTTGGATTGTGTCAGACGTTTGAATAGTGTGCCTGTTGTAAAGGATTTTTCGAGAGTGTCCCCTAGAAATATTCTAGGTTTACGGTTAGCAAAGGACATTGATTTTAGATTGATCTAGTTTCTAGATTCGGTCAGATCTCTGTTGTTTTGTGTAGGATGTTGCCTACAAAGTTAAAACGAGTTAGATGACTCGATTCAACTGTTTTCTGTAGGAAGTACCAATGTTGTGTGAAGGTTCGTGACTCCGCGTGGATTTCTGACAACTCAACGAAATAATGATTAAGAACAAGTATTCTTTGGCGTACATAATTGATTTGATAGATCAATTGCGAGAAGTCGTCGTTTACGCAAAGATCGATATGAGGAAAAGTTATCACCAGAATTGAATGAGGACCTATCTTAGATTTTGGAGCCGTTGACTTAGCCTACGAGGAAAGACCAACTCTTCGCATGACGGAGATACTAACCAAGTTGTCCGTGATCGTGTCCGATTCAGGGTGACCATACTAAGTGTGTCTGGAAAAATCTTTGTCCTTATTGGAACCAAGGCAAGCCGATTTGAATTTTCAATTTTAGGTGAGTGTCTCATGATTAAGAAAACTCTTAACTGTACTATTCGATCCTTTATGGACTTGTAAAGTTGACATTTGTTCCTCGAGTCCCTATGATTGTATTAAACAATCAGGGTGATCAAGTTTGTATGTGTCAGACAGACTTTTCTGATTTTGATTTGGAATCTATCAGGTCCCATACATTGGTTATGCTAGTCTGTAGTCTCAATATACCTTAATGGAATTTCTTGTATGTGAGAATTCGTACTCACATTTCTGAATAACTCTCAGTGTATTAGACATTTGAATGGATTGGTTTGGTAATATTCATTGGCTGGATATTTTCACATT
Organism: Echinosophora koreensis; assembly: GCA_035048595.1. Taxonomy (NCBI): domain Eukaryota; kingdom Viridiplantae; phylum Streptophyta; class Magnoliopsida; order Fabales; family Fabaceae; genus Echinosophora; species Echinosophora koreensis. The sequence continues at coordinate 3,736,819 of JAPCYP010000037.1, read as the reverse complement.
TCGTTGAAAGAATCTGTTATGACTATTTCTGGAGTTATAACCCAAATGCTTTCTTGGTAATTATAGTACTTCATAAAACTTACTCTAGTCACATTTACTCTTAGTAGATGTGATCTAGTCTGAATTGTTGTTAGACTGCTTACCTTTAAATCATCATTTTGTAAATTCCTAGTACTAATTGAATCCTGTTAAGAATAAATAAGTGGTAAATTTGTATATGTAATTCGGTTCCGATTAGTTAGGTTAAAAAAACTGAAAATAGAACCGAACCAGACGATTTTTACAAAAAGTCTAATAAAATCAATTTTGTTTTGTTTACGGCTTGTTTGATCGGTTTTTAATTTTTAATTTTTTTGGATCGGTTTGGATCTTAACACCCTTAGTTGGACTCATGTCATGCCATTTGTTAAATGAAATAAAATGAAGGATAGGGATTGAAACAATATAACTTTTTAGGCTTGATTGTACTTTTTGTCCCTAAACTTTTTCAATTGTTCGAATATCCTTTTTGCATTTTTGTTACTTTAATCAAGTCCCCTCATTTTTTCAATGACGCAAAAACAATCATTCCGTTGTTATGAAATTAATGTAAAAGCTAAATAACTTAGAAGCAATGGAGATGGAGAAATAAGAGAGAACAAAAGAATAGAGAAGGAAGAAGGAGAGAGCCATTGTATTATACAATTTAAGGTACAAGTTTGCAATGATACATAGTCCTATTTATAGGACACCACTCTTGTAACCTATAAGCCTATTGAAACATACATATAATGAGTCATTTACAATATAGAATTCAATGGTAATAACTTGGTCCTTTAACTCATGGAGGTTACAAGACTAAATGGACATCCATATTTTACACATGTTTCATAACACTCCCCCTTGGATGTCCATTACTTAAAGAATATGCCTCGTTAAAACCTTACTAGGAAAAAACCCAGTGGGAAAAAAATCCTAGTGAAGGAAAAAGAGTACAACATCCTTTACATGGGAACTGCCTCATTAAAAACCTTATCAAGGAAAACCATGTAGGAGAAAACCTTGATTAAGGGAAAAAGAGTACAGTTTTCTCCCCCTGTTAGAAGCATCACTTAAAAATATGAATTCCAACATTTTGAGTATCTCCCCCTGAAGCAATTTGAACCAATATTCTTCTCTTTGACACCTTTGACACATCCTCCGTGACCTTTGCATGACAATAGTTTCTTCAATTGGAATCACAAGATTCTTGGATCAGATGAATCATAACTTCAACCAGAAACATTAACAACTTCATTTGGAACGAAGACTTTTGCAAGATCAATCGGCAATAAGTTTGATGGAAAAAATATTATATCAAGCCTGTAATATTTAGGAATATGTGGACATGCTTCTTTAACAATAATATATGATCTTCAGGATCAATATATTCGTTATCTTTTCACATCGAGCTACGGAACTATAATAGTGTACCAATAGATACAACTTATCATGTGTCTCTTAAGAACTAGCTAGTTCTTTATAACTTGTTAGACAAAATTCACATTGCTCAGTACTCGATCTACAGGCCGAGACTAAACTTCATTATTCAAAAGTATTTCATGTTAAGAAATTTCTTTATATATTCTATAATTCTGGAACAACTTCAGGTCATTCCATAATGTTCAAATCATCTCATAGTAACTATATTAAACACAATTACAAATTTCTTCACATAGATATCTAAGAAAATAAAAGTCTTGAAATAAATTTATCTATCATTGCATGAAAAACATCATGCATATAAACTATAAATCCAAATATATAGCTATATTTAATCCTTCCGAGATTTTCCATGATGATATTACACTCGAGTCAACCATAAGATGTAATAATAACTATTTACATGAAATATTTTATATTATGTAAGTTTTGGATTTCAAGTCCATTCAAAACTTCTAAGACTTGAACTATTGTTCAAAATCCTCAAATTGCGCAATTTGAAAGAGTACATATGTCAAGGTTTTAAATTATACATTTTAAATATCTTAAATCCTTCAGGGATATGCTTTATGCATCTTGAATCCTTCAAGGATATGCTTCCAGCACCATGAGTCCTTCATGGAGTTTCATATAATTGTCATCATCAAGTGATCCATACAAATAGGTTAACACAATATCTATTTGATGTAAATTGAGTCCTTCATGTGCTACCAAACTAATTAAGTATTAAAAAGTACTTGTATCCACCACAAGTGCACATGTCTCTTCAAAATCAATGTTAGGTTTTTACAAAAACCCTAAAGAAACAAGTCATGCTTTGTTTCTCACAATTTCATCATTCTCATTTCAATTTCGTACAAAAACTCATTTGTATTGATCAACCCGATTTACAACTTCAGGTGTACGGACTACAGGTCCAAAAACTTTTCGCTTGACAAGCGAGTTTAATTTCATTGCAATTGCATCTTTCTATTTGGGCTGAATATTTCTTTGTCTATAATCCTTAATAGACTTGGTTTGTGATCCTCATTATCATTTATTTCATTTAGCGCTACATTATATGCAAAATCATCGTCAACATTGACTTCATTTCCGGTTCCATCGTATTCCATTCCTGACATAATTTATTGAGATCTCTTTATTTTTCACAAATTTCAGGTACCTGAGTTTCTTCTGGAACTGAAAATTTAATTATGTCTTATGACTCTTCTGGAGTTTTCAAATCCTCAATTTGACCATCTTACTCTTTAGCTCCTTTTCTTGTTTGAGGATTTTTATCATTGGAACCGACGAGTCTGCCACGCTTCATGCATGCTTGAGACTCATTTACAATATTACATTGTCCAACAGGGACATCAATTTTAATTGGAGCATTAACAGTTGGTATAGTCAATGAATTATCTTTTGAACTTCGAGTTCATATTGTTTCGTACGAGGATCAAGATTAAAAATGATAATTCATTCCAACTAATATCCTTTTCCAACTGCTTATTCCCTCCCCCTAATATTGGGAAAATTTAATCAAAATGACAATCGGCAAACTAAGCCATAAATAAATCTGATATTGATTGTCCAAATATTTTACTATAGATTGAGACTCATATCAATCATATATTCTCAACCTTCTTTAAGAACTCATCTTAGTGCGTTGTGGTGGAGCAATTAGAACATATGAAGCACATCCAAAATGTCTTAGATGGGAAATTTTAGGTTCCTTACCAGAAACCAATTGTAGAGGGGAGGACTTATGATAACTTGTTGGCTGATGCGAATCAATGTCTAGCATATAAGATTGCATGTCCCCAAGTATAAACTACAAGTTCATTTTGTGTATGAACATATGCTACAAGATGTTCAATATCAACCTCAATAGACATACAATACTCATTGAAGGCCTGAGATGTAAATTCACTAATATCAAGACATATTTTCTTAATTGGATAATCGAGAAAATGAGCTCTTAGTTAAATTATTTGAGCAAGCAATCTCGTAAACTTCTGGTTACGAGTTGACAAATATGTGACCATCTAGTTAATGCATCAATTAAAATCATAAAATATCTAAATGTCCACACGATGGGTGTATTGGTTCACCAATATCTTCTTGTATACGTTCTTAAAATGTGAGAGATTCACTCTCAATTTTTTGTTGGTGATATCTGATTATCAACTTCTCTTAGGAATAAGTGGTACAAATTGGATTGAAGAATCTCCCGGCTCTTCAATGGGTCTCCACGTGATTTTTAAAATTATCAACTTCCCTTGGGAACAAATAGTACATATTGGATTGAAGAATCTTCAAGATGTTCAATGGACATGATTTTTCAAATATTATTCGCATCATAATAGACCCGGGATGGCCCAACCGGTCTTGCCAAACAACAAACTTATTATGATTTGTAAACTTCTGGTTTACAATGGTATAATGAACTTTGGTTTACATGTGTATTACAAACTTCTAGTTTACAATTAACTTGTCTTTCAATCGCACTCAAATCTACTTGAGTTGATAATGCTTAAAAATAATTTATACAATTTTGTTATCCAAAGAAAACAATATAGAAGATGTTATACATATTTGATTTATCTTTTTTTTTTTTTTAAAAGAGAGGAAATAGAGAGAGATATGGAGCAAGAAAAAAAATGTAGAGTCAAATCAAGTCTAACCTTATTCAATTTCTCAATGGGAGCTCATGTCGTTGTATATGACTCCAATTATCAATAAGGAGAGTAGTTACACATTTCAATATAATACGCAATTATGTAACACGGTTACAAAATAAGTGCAATGGTTACAAGAGGATAAGATATGCTAAAGGTCATAACCACTACATCCTTAATGATGACACCTTTAATATTACCATTTATATATAAAGCATAAGGAACACACATTTTCCTTCAATAATAAAATTCAAGAAATAACATACATATTTTATTTAAGAACATGTAAACTAAACAAAATAAAATAAAATGTGTTGCGTCTAAAATCACTTAAAAACATGATGAAATGAATCATATGAATTCCAAGAAAATAATTTAATTACTCAAATCATCAATCAAATATAAGAATAATTTTCTTCAAATATTTAACGAAATAGAACATGGTCAAATGAATAAATTCATGAGGAAAAAATGAATATTAACACATAGCTTATGATCATCAGGATTTGGGAAACAAAACTTTATCTTTACCTTGATTCAAACTCATTTGCAAATTTTAGCAAAATTTTGACATATAACAGATATGATTCATGATCATTTCATACATGTTACAACATTAACGTAACATAAAATGAGAAGATAAGGAGATATTAGGACATACAAAATAAGAACACAAAAGAGTCTAGTTTTTAAGGAACTAGGCATACCACTGATTCTTCTTATTTCTTTTTACAGAAAATGATGCCCTTATATATATTGAATTCCAAGCATAGGTAGGGAGGGAAGTTACATTTCTCCATAATATATATGACTTACTAAATCATTATCAAGAATAATAAAGGTCATAACTACTAGTTATGCTAATGGCATTTTACCGCCCTTAATGCCTAATGAATATATTCAATCATCACATGTAACACATTCAATATTTCTCCCTTTTTTTTCATTGTTACGCTATTCATTGTTATGACCTTTATCGTACCCGAAAATATAATACGAAACATTCACTTTTAGCAATGAAGTTCAATACATTAGATATTTTTGCTTATTTTCATCAATATCTGCTCTTGTGTTCACTCACAATAAAGCTTAAACTTAGCTTAAAATATTCTTGAAAATATTCTCTCATTTTTGCTACTCTAGGAGAATATTTGAGTGACACAAAATAAATGATATTTTTCTCATTTTGCTACTCCGGGAGCATAATTGAGTGACACAAAAATAGATGATCTTTCCCTTACTTTCTTTTGTGTCAAATTACACTAAGATCAAATAGATCTTTTAGATTTCAACCATGGTTCAAAGGTCTAGTTCTTCAAGAACTATACCATAAATCTTCATATAAATAATTATAAAAAAAAATATCATTGGTTTTGTCTAGCTAATCCTTCGGGGATTGTTGAATAATAATTTCTTCCGGAAATTATAAAGATAAAATATGATAAATAGAAGAAAGATAAGATAATAAGAAATTAGGACAAATAAAATATGCACACAAAAAGGTTTAGTTCTTCGGGAACTGACCATATATGCTACCAATTCTTCTTATAAATGATTACTAGGAAAAATCATTGTTTTGTGCAATCCTGCAGGGATGCTTGAATATCAAATTCTTCCAGAATTTATCATAAGTAACAAGATAATTGTGGCGAAATTCACAATAAAATTTCTATAGATGGAACACTAAAATACTTTCATATAAAAGTAACATGAAAAACAAAACTATAAGAAAAGGATATGATTACCCAAAAAGAGTGAGATGAAACGAATATTTTTTATACAATCTCCAAACCGATTAAGTCATTGCTCATATCGTAGAGTCTCGTGCTGATAACGTGTTATGAAATTAATGTAAAAGCTAAATAACTTAGAAGCAATGGAGATGGAGAAATAAGAGAGAACAAAAGAATAGAGAAGGAAGAAGAAGAGAGCCATTGTATTATACAATTCAAGGTACAAGTTTGCAATGATACATAGTCCTATTTATAGGACACCACTCTTGTAACCTATAAGCCTATTGAAACCTACATATAATGAGTCATTTACAATATAGAATTCAATGGTAATAACTTGGTCCTTTAACTCATGGAGGTTACAAGACTAAATGGACATCCATATTTTGCACATGTTTCATAACATCCATCAAGTTATCATCCAAATTTTAACAAAAGTTGCCTAAGTGGCACACGTTTTGCCACATGTCACCTAAATGGCATACATATGTATGAACAAAAATAATTTAATATAAAATAAAATAGTTATATTTTAAGTAAACCTAAGTATTGAAAATAAAGTGTCATGTGCAAAGCACATGACCAATAAGTTCATTTTCTTCATCGGTATAAACATGCTTTAAGATTGAAGAAACATGTGATGAGAGAGTAGCTTTTGTTTAGTTCTTGAAAATCTCTCTACTGGCTTCTGTGCTCACAAGGTTGAATTGGCATATCAGGAGACTGACAATGCGCTCACACTTCACTCATCACTGCAAGTTCCACCAAACACAACAAAAGCAGAAGCCATACAACCCCTAACCAAAACCCAACTCAAGACACTTGTTCTCAACCATTATGCCCATGGAAACTTCTCGGACCTTATAAAAATGTCATCGCTAACTCTCTGTCTTTTTCACTGGCTGCAACAATCTCTTCACCCCACAACCCCACAACCCTTCGTTTCTTATCCATTCCCTCTCCAACTACTTCAACATCCAAGCTATGGCTGAGAACACCATGAGAACTAGTTAAACATGGGAGCTTGTTAACGGCCACCTTTAGTTATTGTGTTGGTAAAAATCGAATCATCCAACCCAATCCAAGTATAGAACCTGCAGGGACCATCTCATGCATCTCTTATGCGAAGCGACTTTGGAAGTCTTGTAAGTCATGTGGAGAGAGTGGTTTTTGGTTTGTGCTCAATTTTGTTTTGAGTTGTAAACTTTGAGTTATATCAGGACTATGTTTAATGCTTTACTCTAATATGCTTAATTTTCGTGGAGTATTACTCTTTGGTTGTTTACTCCTTTCTTTGGATGAAACACTGAGGAATGGAGGATTTTCCCCTTCAACTTTGGCTGATCATGACTACCTAATTCGGGTCTTTACACTCGTGTTGAAGAAAACTACTCATTTCTACCCTAGAGAGGCTAAGATTGAAGAAAACTGCTTGGTTCTAGCTTGGAAAGACTAGGATTAAAGAAAAGTGCTTGTGAATCACTTTGGAGAGGTGATGAGTGTGATTTCACCTCATATTTCCTTGTCATTTTGCATGCATTTTCATATAGTTTAGGCATTTTTAATTTTATTTTTTATTAGTTTTTACCTTGGAACGGGTAAGGTGGTTTTTGTGGTGTTTGTGTGCAGAAATTGATGATTAAATTGATCAAGACCAGTCGTGTTGGAGTTTGCATGAAGACTTGCTTGAAAAATAAGAAAAATGAGCCAAACAGAACCCATAACGGCCTGGGGGTGACAAGCATCACGGCCATGATCGCGTAGGGCTGAAAAAAATGAAGATTGCAAAAGTCAGAACCTGTCCCGGCCAGGCCGTGATGGCCATCACGACCATGACAGGCAAACCAGTGCAAGCTCTCCAAGTCAGAATTGGTCACGACTTGGCCGTGACAGGCATCACGGTCGTGACGCGCAAAATCTGGAAAAAGATTTGCTGACTTGATCTGATTTTGTAATGGCTTCAAATCCAAGTTAACCTACACTATAAATAGGGTAATTAGGCTCGAAAATAGGCATCTTTTGGCTGCTAACCTTTGGCAAAAATTAGGATTTCTCTTCTTCTCAATTTCTTCTCTTCTCTTAGGATTTTTTTATGCTTTTGTTATTCAAGATTGCTATGAACATGGCAATGCGTGAGTAGTCGTTTTATTTATAGGAATTGGGGCTATGCATAAGACTCGTTTTATGTGATGAATTGATGTTTGTTTCCTTTTTCTTAATTTCAATTTGCTTTAGATTTAATTCCTATTGCATAAATTACTTGTAAATTTGGTGGCCACTTATTTGCATGTCGTAGATACTCTAAGGACGAACTTAGCGGTGAACTTAGGTATCGGATCTATAGGAATTGAACTTAGGACTTAAATCACGAGAGTTAGAAGCGGTCTTTCGAGGGTTCATTGAATTGTCACAAACCTTAATGGGTTCAATTTAAATACAATTATCACGAGAGTAGGTGTTGGTTTAATTGGGCACGGTTCTTGTATCTTGAGAGGAACATTAACTTTATTAGGATAAATTCACCTTCAAAGTAATTTTGTAATTAACAAGAGGGGTAGTCAATTTAGTAGCATAAGCAGTCTTGTTGGTAACCCAATTCTTGGAAATTTCTCTTTAATTTGAAAAAACCCCAAATTGATTTACTTTCCGATTCTGATTGATTGCAATTTTTAATAATTGATTTGTTAGTTGATTTCTAATTCAATACCAAATCTTTCCCTGTTTAGATTAATTGATTTGATAATTAATTGTTGTTTAAGATCACAGTCTCTGTGGGTTCGATCTTTTTATTACTTAACGACGAAGCCGTATACTTGTGGATTCACGCTATCAAGTTTTTGGCACCGTTGCTGGGGACTGTGCTTTCTTGAATACCAATTTAATTTTTAAATTGATTTTTCTAAACATTTTTTATTTTTTTGGTGTATCTATCTCTCTCTTTGCAGGTGATTTTTCTCTTTTATGCGAAGATCCCAAAGTTTTGGATCTGTTATTGAAGTTGATCCCGAGATCGAAAGGACTTTTCATAGATGTAGAAGACTACAAAGACAAAGAGCGAGAGAAAAGTTAATCCCCATTCCACTCATGGCCAATCAATCGGATACCAAACCACTTAAGGACTAGGCAGCCCCAAATGCTAGGGGTTTGCGAACTGGGATTGCTAGGCCAGAAATTGAGGCGGAGAACTACACTATACCGCTCTAGTTAATTGGCATGATTAGGCAACATCAGTTTGGAGGATTACCCTTGGAAGACCCGACTAATCATGTGGAGACATTCTTGGAATTCACCGATGCAATAAGAATTCAAGGTGTACCGGTTGATGCTATCCGCTTGAGGTTATTCCCCTCCTCTTTGACTGGAAGGGCAAGAGCTTGGTTGAAGTCAGTGCCTGCTAATACCTTATAAACATGGGACCAACTGGAGCAGGCAATCTTGGAAAAATTCTTTCCACCATCTAAGACTGCTTACCTGCGAACTCAGATCACCAGCTTCTTCCAAAAGGACAGAGAATGCTTATCCCAAGCTTGGGATCGTTACAAAGGATTGCTAGAATCTTGCCCACATCATGGGCTCGAGAAGTGGCTATTAGTGCATACCTTCTACAATGGATTGGATTATTCTTCGAGGGTGTCACTTGACTCTGCAGCTAGTGGAGCATTGATGAATAGACCACTAACTGAAGCATTCAATATCATTGAAAGCGTTGCCACCAACTATCATCAATGGGGTTCAGAAAGAGGTAATAACCCGAAAAAGCTTTCGGGAGGTAAGTTTGATGTGGATAGTTCAGATTTGAATATGTCTAGATTTGCTCATTGAGTAAGCGCTTTGATAAGCTTGAAAAAGCTAATGTGAGTTCAATATGTGCTACTAATGTTGCTTGTGAGATTTATGGAGTGCAGGGACATGACTTCGTGGAATGCCCACATGGAAGTGCTCCTGGATCAGGCGCTTTGGGGGAACAAGTGAATTCATGTCACAACTTTTATGACACGAACCCGAAGTTGCCAAACTATGTTCCCCTGAATTCTCACAACCAAGGAAGGAAGAATGGCCCTTATCTCTCCTACCGGAATTACAACAACACGTTGAACCACGAATTCCAAGAAGGCCAAGGTAATAGGAAACCCGCATCGGGGTATCCTTAGGTACAAAAGTCTAAACTTGAGTCTCTTATGGAAAATTTTGTCGTTACTCAAACAAAGCAAAATGAAGAGTTTAGGCAACAAGGTAAGTCAGTCAATGAGGCAATAAAAGAGTTAACATCTAAGGTAGATAACTTAGCCATCCATAATAAGATGTTAGAAACTCAGATTGCCCAACAAGCGGGCAATTCAAATAGGCAACCGGGCAAATTTCCCGGACAACCTGAAATGAATCCAAGTAATGAACACTGTAAAGCTGTGAGTTTGAGGAGTGGTAAGCAACTTGAGGATTCCAAGGCTAAAGGGGAGAGTGATAAAAAGAGTGTAGATGAGGAAGATGAACCTACTAAGACACAACCCTTAGATGAGGAAGAACCTACTGAAAAAGTGTCTAAGTACGTCCCTCCACCACCTTACCAACCCCCAGTACCTTTCCCTCAAAGGTTGGATAAGGCCAAGTTAGATAAGCAATTTGGAAAATTTCTAAAGGTCCTTAAGAAATTGTACATTAATGTACTTTTCACTGAGGCATTGCAACAAATGCCTACATATGCTAAATTTCTTAAGGATATCTTGTCAAATAAGAGAAAGCTAGAGGATTATGAAACAGTAGCTTTAACTGAAGAGTGCAGTGCTTTAATTTAAAATAAATTTCCTCCTAAACTTAAAGATCCAAGTAGCTTCTCTATTCCTTGCTTGATTGGTAACACTAGTTTTGATAAAGCTCTTTGTGATTTGGGGGCTAGTATTAGTCTTATGCCCCTCTCTGTTTGCAACAAATTGGAGATGGGTGAACTAAAACCCACAACAATCTCCCTTCAATTGGTGGATCGGTCAGTCAAATTCCCAATAGGCATCTTGGAGGATGTTCCTATCAGAGTGGGCAAGTTTTTCATTCCTGCGGATTTTGTGGTACTTGAAATGGAGGAGGATTCCCAAATCCCCATTATTCTTGGTAGGCCTTTCTTGGCTACTCCAGGAGCGATTATTGATGTGAAAAATGGAAAATTGACTTTAACTGTGGGTGATGATAAAGTTGAATTTGATTTAGCTAAATCTATTAAACACCCTTCTTTTGAGGATTCTTGTTGCAGGATTGACTTAGTGCACCAAGCGGTGAAAGAAGAATCTACTCAAGCTTATTCTGGTGATCCACTGGAGATGTGCTTAGTTGGTGGAGACTTAAGTGCTGATGGAGGAGAAGTGAGGGATTATGCCCGCTTCTTGGAGGCTAGTCCGGAAATTTCTCCTCACAAAGTAAAGAAAGAAAAACTTGAGTCAAAACCAAAGCATGAAGATTTGAAAGATGAAAAAGCTCCTAAGGTAGAACTAAAACCCCTTCCTTCCACACTGAGGTATGAATTTCTTGGTCATAACTCTTCCTATCCGGTAATTGTGAATGCTAGCTTGAATGAGTTGGAAACTGAGAAATTGCTTAGAGAGCTTAGAATGTATAAAAGGTGATAGGATATACAATTGATGATATTAAAGGCATAAATCCTTCCTTTTGCATGCATCGCATTTTAATGGAAGATGAGCATAAACCATCCATTGAGCATCAACGTAGGTTAAACCCAAACATGAAAGAGGTGGTTAAGAAAGAAGTGCTTAAGTTGTTAGATGCGGGAGTTATTTATCCAATCTCCGGTAGTGAGTGGGTTAGTCCGGTGCATGTGGTTCCTAAGAAAGGGGGATGACTATTATTCAAAATGAAAAAAATGAACTAATCCCTACTAGGACGGTAACCGGTTGGAGAATGTGCATTGACTATAGGAAGTTAAATAAGGCAACAAGAAAAGATCACTTCCCACTCCCAGTTATTGATCAAATGCTTCAAAGGTTAGCTAGGCATTCATACTTTTGTTACTTGGATGGTTATTCAGGTTTTCATCAAATTCCTATACACCCTAGTGATCAAGAAAAGACCACGATTACTTGTCCCTATGGCACTTTTGCCTATAGGAGAATGTCTTTTGGTCTATGTAATGCACCGGCTACTTTTCAAAGATGCATGACTGCAATTTTTTATGAATTTATTGAAAACATCATGGAGGTTTTTATGGATGATTTTTCTGTTTATGGAACTACCTTTGATGATTGTTTAACAAATTTGTCTAGGATTTTGCAGCGTTGTGAAGAAACTAATTTGGTGTTGAATTGGGAAAAGTGTCATTTTATGGTACAAGAGGGTATAGTGCTTGGGCACTTGATTTCTAGGAGAGGTATTGAGGTGGATAGGGCCAAAATTGATGTTATTGAAAAATTGCCCCCACCGGTGAATGTGAAAGAAGTTAGAAGTTTCTTGGGACATGCCGGGTTTTACCGGCGTTTCATCAAAGATTTTTCCAAAATTTCTAAACCCTTATCTAACTTGTTAATGAAAGATGTTCCATTTGAATTTAATGAGGAATGTCTGAGTGCCTTTTGTAGGTTGAAGAAAGCTTTGACCACCGCTCCTATTTTGCAAACACCGGACTGGAATAAGCCATTTGAGATTATGTGTGATGCCAGTGACTATGCCGTGGGAGCGGTGTTGGGGCAAAGGATAGACAAGAAGGTTCATGCAATCTACTATGCAACCAAAACTCTAGACGGAGCTCAAGCCAATTATGCCACCTCCGAGAAAGAGTTGCTCGTGGTTGTCTTTGCATTTGAGAAGTTCAGATCATACCTTGTGGGGTCTAAGGTCATTCTGTACACCGACCACTCCGCACTAAAGTATCTCATGAACAAGAAGGAAGGAAAGCCCAGACTTTTCCATTGGATCCTTCTTCTCCAAGAATTTGATTTGGAGATTTTGGATAGAAAAGGAACTGAGAATCAAGTGGCAGATCATTTATCAAGGCTTGAACCACAAGTGAGTGGGGAGAGCGAGTTACCTATTAATGATTCCTTCCTTGACGAACAATTGTTTGCTATTTTTGCAGAGAATGCACCTTGGTATGCTGATTATGCCAACTACTTGGTTAGCAAGGTCTTACCTCCCGATCTAAATTATCAACAGAAGACGAAGTTTTTCTCTGAATTGAAGTATTATGTGTGGGATGAGCCTTACATTTTCCGCAAGTGTGCGGATAATATTTACAGGAGGTGTATTCCAGAGGTTGAGGTTCCAAGTATCTTGAGTTGTTGTCATTCCTCATCTTATGGAGGACATGTTAGTGCCTGAAAGACAGCGGCCAAGGTGCTTCAAGCCTATTTCTATTGGCCTAATATTTTCAGAGATGCCCGGATGTTCGTGCTTGCTTGTGATCATGTCAGAGAACGGGAAACATCTCCAAATGGCATGAAATGCCACTCAACAATGCTAGAAGTGGAGATATTTGATGTTTGGGGAGTTGACTACATGGGACCTTTTCCTTCCTCTTGCAACAATAAGTTCATTCTTGTAGCCGTTGATTACGTCTCTAAATGGGTGGAAGCCATTTCCTCCCCAACAAGGGATGCAAAAACAGTGATCAAGCTATTCAAGAAGGTGATTTTTCCAAGGTTTGGAGTTCCAAGGACAGTTATTAGTGATGGAGGATTGCACTTCATAGAAAAACAATTTGAAAAACTCATACTCAAATGTGGAGTCACTCATAAGGTTGCTACACCTTATCATCCTCAAACAAGTGGTCAATTTGAAGTTTCCAATAGAGAAATAAAGAGCATTCTAGAGAAGACTGTTTCAACATCTAGAAAGGATTGATCATTAAGGCTTGATGATGCTCTTTGGGCTTACCGTATGGCTTACAAGACTCCTATAGGGATGGCACCCTTTAGATTTATTTACGGGACGCCATGTCATTTGCCGGTCGAGCTTGAGCATAAACCCTTTTGGGCTATTAAGATGCTAAATTTTGATATAAAGGCCGCCGGAGAAAAGAGAATCCTTCAACTTCATGAGTTTGATGAGCTAAGATTGGATGCTTATGAGTCCGCAAGATCTTACAAAGAAAGAACAAAGAAGTGGCATGATAAGCATATCCTTCGTAGAGAATTCCATGAGGGAAGAATTTGTGCTACTCTACAACTCAAGGTTGCGGTTATTTCCAGGAAAGCTCAAGTCTAGATGGTCCGGACCATACAAAGTTATGAAAGTGTTTCCATATGGTGTCGTCGAGGTTTGGAACCAGGAACGTGGAACATTCAAAGTCAATGGACAGAGGTTGAAGCACTACCTTGGAGAACTTTCACTTGAAAATGAGGTTGCACTTTCCCTCCTTGATCCATCATCAAAGGATTGAAGGGAGTTTGATCAAGCTTAGGATCATAAATAAGCGCTTCTTGGGAGGCAACCCAAGCTTTCTTTCCCTTGCTATTTTGTTTTCGATTTTTAATTTCAATAATTTGAGAAGATTAGAGGAGAAAGATCATAAATTAATGGTTTTGCCAAGTATTTTTCAGGTTAGGAAGGCACGGGGAAAATGAAGTCGGAGGAGATCATGGCCAGGCCCTGATGTCCATCATGGCCATGATAAAAAAAGAAAAAGAAAAAAAGAGAGAAGGTTACCAGAATTGATCACGACCTAGCCGTGATGTTGGCCACGGTCGTGACAGGCCAGCAATTGAAGACCATAATTAATCACGCCCAGGCCGTGATATATATCACAGGCGTGATGTGAGGAAACCAACAGATCAAAAAGCGTCATGCTCAGGCCATGACACGCTTCACGGGCGTGATACAGAGCATGGCCAAGAAGCAGAAAGAATCATGTTGGGCCGTGACTCGTGTCACGGGCGTGATACGTGTCCAGTAAGTTTTTAAAACCAGATTTCATTCCTTCTCTGGTCAATAGGCAACCCTAGCCTCATTTCTTCCTCTCCTCCTCTCTACAACCTCCATAGCTAGCCTCTCAAGCTCCATTCTTCATTCTGTTTTCACACAACCATCATCATATCACTCCTTCACTTAACCCATAATCATCCTCCACTCTCATTCATCTTCTTCTTCATCACCTCACAACCTCCACCATACCCACTCAACTAAAAGCTTCAAAACTCACCTCCTCCATGACACCCATGCCAAACAAACTTGGTTTCCTTCCTTCCTAGACCCAAACCATCAAAACCCACAGAGCAACTCCTCCAGTGTTGGGCAAAATCAAAAAGCCCCAATTTTGGAACACTAACCCCTATAATTCGAATTTGAAGAAATCAACATAGGGGATTGTGCATTCTGGTGCTTTGGGATTCATTGGAGCAATCATGGCAAGCAAGCGCCAAAAGGCAAGCAAAGCCTCACGCCCTCGTAAAAGGGGAAACAGGAACTTAGGTAACTCTTCTGACTCTTCTGATTCTGACACTGATGAGCATGGATATGGAATTATTTTAAAAAATACTGCTCAACAGGATAGGTTTAACATTTTGAAAAATAGGAAAATCGTCCAAACAAAGTATATTGATGATGCCTGTATAAATACTCTAGGCTTGACTGTTGACATTAACTGGATGTTGAAAAACATAGGGAGGAGCGAGTTTGCTGGAACCCGATTTGCTGGCCCTACTTTGGAGTTCTTAAGCTCTCTAAATGCGGAAATTCTGCAAGGGCCACATTGCATTAAGGGTCGGATTACATTCCGACTCTTTAACCAGGATTTTGTGCTGACTCTCGCTGAGTTCAATGAAATTTTTGATTTACCTGTAGAGGGTGATAGGAGATACCCCTCTGAGTTTGATGTAGATGATTTTTGGATGAGAATAAATTATGAGGGAAAAAGTTTTAATGCTAGAACGACCAAGTCCACAGGCCTTGTTAACCCGAGCTTAAGGTATATGCATAAGGTCATAGCCAACACCTTGTTTGGCCGTGGAGAGAGTAACGGATCTGTCCACCAGGACGAGGTCCTTATACTGTGGGCCATGCTCCACCCTGAGAGCAATGTGGACACGGGGTCTTATTTGGCTAGGCACCTTTTAAAGGTTGCCAAGAGCTTAAGTGGTACTATTGTCATTGGTGGCTTAATCACCACCATATGCCATCATTTTAACTTTGATTTGGATGGTTTTGAGCCCGCCCCTAGGCGGACACGTATTACCTTGCAGGCCTGTGAGGTCATGGGGATGATCGTCCAGGAGGATGACATCTACTGCCTGACTCACTCAGAGCGTAGTCGCCCAATTCCTCTCCCTAACCCCGCACTCTTGGATATAAAAAATCCGGCAAATTGGAAAGTGCCAGTGGGAGAGGAGCCTGAGCCTATTGAGATACAAAGGCCGTTACGCCCGCCACCGTCGGCTAGGCCATCTGAGCGCCCATCTTCTTCTTCCTCTGCAGGTACATCATCTGAAGATCCTTATACGCGGTTCTCATCCACCTTTGATACTATTCTAGCGAACCTGGAGTGCATCATGGAGGAGCAGCGCTAGCAGAGAGTCATGATCCATCAGCTCTATGACTGACATCTGAGCCAACACCCATCACCACCTCGGTGTGTTGTTCCATTTTATTTTTTTTATCCTCCCTCAGACTTGATTATTTACATTGGGGACAATGTAAGTTCTTAAGCTTGGGGTAGGGGTATTATTGTTGTTTCATTTTTGCATTTGTTGCATGTTATATTCATTTAGGCGTAGTTTTTCATAATCACATGAATAGATTGCCCCTTGCTTAGAGTATGTATCCTATTGAGAGAACTTTGTGCCAAATGAATTAAGACAGTGAATTTTTGAACCCAATTTTTTTTATTCTTGTGACAGGCAAAAAAAAAAAAAAATGTTAGAGATGATCTTTTGATAGTTGATAATTAGCATGTGGTTCTTTGGATTTGTGTTTCTCATTAATTTCAAACTACTAAACGTGAGATTTTTTAGCCTAAAAGGGGTACTCACTAAATCTACCCCATTCGTTGTGATTGAGTGTTTTATTCCTCTTGGATTGTATTCTCTAGAACTTGACTTGAAACCGTTTTGAAACTTAAAAATTTTTGAAAACATATTTGAAAATGATTGAGGCACTAGGTATTTTTTCTGGCCTTCTAAACTTTGACTGATTAAATGCTACCCCTTAGTTGCCCAATTTTGAGCCTAAAAGAATAAAATGCTTTTCTTGGTACCTTGATTGATTTTGATAAATGATGCATAGGATGACACCTTTCAAAGTATTGCAAAAAGGTGGTTTGAAAAATAAATTGTGGGAAGAAAAAATTAGGAAAAAATAATATTTCTCTTAAGTTGAAAATCTCCCTTTCTCCAAATAAATAAATAAAAAATTAATAATAATAGGGGATGAGAAAAAAAAAAGGAAGAGAAGGAAAGTGAGAAATAAAAGGAAAACGGAAAGAAAGAAAGAAAGAAAGAAGGTGGAAAAGTGCGATAAAGCCCAAAAGAGGTATTTTAGAAGGTTGTCATGCTTTGCATTGTTTTATATTTTGTTAGCCTTTTTGAATTTTCCCTTTCTTGGTTTCCCCACCTAACGATTAATCCCATGGCCCCATTACAACCAAAATAAAAGACCTCTTGATTCTTATGTGTTTTCATTAATAAAGTAGAGATTTGGTTAATAGTCAAGCTTATGGTAGGATACCTTCCTTGAGGAAATTAAGTGAATTGTCATATGTCCTTAAAACACTTGAGTGGGGTAAGAAGAGTGCCCGAATTAGTGAGAGACATGAATTTAAGGGACCTAAGCTTCTAATTGGACTTTAAATTGATTGTCTCCTGGTTACTTATTGGATGTGCCTGTTACTTGGATTTGTTACTCAGGTTCTTGGTTCACTGTCTGTGCTCTAACTGTTTATCTTGTCTGACCTTAGTGATTGCTTGAGGACAAGCAAAATCTTAAGCTTGGGGTAGTTTGATGAGTGTGATTTCACCTCATATTTCCTTGTCATTTTGCATGCATTTTCATATAGTTTAGGCATTTTTAATTTGATTTTTTGTTAGTTTTTACCTTGGAACGGGTAAGGTGGTTTTTGTGGTGTTTGTGTGCAAGAATTGATGATTAAATTGCTCAAGACCGGTTGTGTTGGAGTTTGCATGAAGACTTGCTTGAAAAACAAGAAAAATGAGCCAAACAGAACCCATCACGGCCTGGGGGTGACAAGCATGACGGCCATGATCTCGTAGGGCTGAAGAAAATGAAGATTACAAAAGTCAGAACCTGTCACGGCCAGGTCGTGATGACCATCACGACCGTGACAGGCAAACCAGTGCAAGCTCTCCAAGTCAGAATTGGTCACGGCCTGGCCGTGACAGGCTTCACGGTCGTGACATGTAAAATTTGGAAAAAGATTTGCTGATTTGATCTGATTTTGTAATGGCTTCAAATCCAAGTTAACCTACACTATAAATAGGGTAATTAGGCTCGAAAATAGGCATCTTTTGGCTGCTAACCTTTGGCAAAAATTAGGATTTCTTTTCTTCTCAATTTCTTCTTTTCTCTTAGGATTTTTTTATGCTTTTGTTATTCAAGATTGCTATGAACATGACAATGCGTGAGTAGTCGTTTTATTTCTAGGAATTGAGGCTATGCCTAAGACTCGTTTTATGTGATGAATTTATGTTTTTTCCTTTTTGTTAATTTCAATTTGCTTTAGATTTAATTCCTATTGCATGAATTACTTGTAAATACGGTGGCCACTTATTTGAATGTCGTAGATACTCTAAGGACAAACTTAGCGAACTTAGGTATCGGATCTATAGGAATTGAACTTAGGACTTAAATCACGAGAGTTAAAAGCGGTCATTCGAGGGTTCATTAAATTGTCACAAACCTTAATGGGTTCAATTTAAATATAATTATCACGAGAGTAGGTGTTGGTTTAATTGGGCAGGTTCTTGTATCTCGAGAGGGAACATTAACTTTATTAGGATAAATTCACCTTCAAAGCAATTTTGATAATTAACAAGAGGGGTAGTCAATTTAATAGCATAAGCAGTCTTATTGGTAACCCAATTCCTGGAAATTCCTCTTTAATTTGAAAAACCCCAAATTGATTTACTTTCCGATTTTGATTGATTGCAATTTTTAATAATTGATTTGTTAGTTGATTTCTAATTTCAAAACCAAAATTTTCCCTGTTTAGATTAATTGATTTGATAATTAATTGTTGTTTAAGATCACGATCTCTGTGGGTTCGATCTTTTTATTACTTGACGACGAAGCCGTATACTTGCAGATTCACACTATCAAGAGACTAGGGGAATCAAAGACTACTTGGTGTATCCCACCTAAGAAAATATTTTCACCTTATGGTATTTATTTAACTAAACCTTTTTACATTCACAAATTCAGTCTTCCGATGCTTATCTAGAATTATGCTTACCTTATTTCTCAATTTTACTTTGTCAAGTACTAAAGCTTAAAACTTGAAGTGTCACATTCCTATGTCTTTTTTCCTACCTTCTTAATTTCTTTTTTCCACATAATTAAAATTTATCCTTATCCCTATCATGATGTGTACTATTTTCATCGGTTTGATTGTAAATGTGCCCACATTCCATGATTCAAAATGAATCCTTTCCTCGTGTACTAACTTCTTTATTTGCACCCGTTCACTAATTGGAGGCAAGCCTTGCTTATTTGTCACTACACCCAAGTGGCAAAGCAATGGTTCTGACTCATTTGACATTGCACTCAAGCCATACATTGAGTTGGTTTTAGGCAATGTCGTAGCATTAATACTATTCAAACTTTTATCCATATCATTGAGATTCAATGTTTTACGTTGGTTGTCAACTGGCTAGCATAACCCTCATCTTTTGTCCGATATTGGGACCGACTATGTATATATTTGCAACGAAATACAACACAGGCAAGAGTAATTGCCATTTTGTTCCTTCAAAATTGAAGGTATTGAAAAAGGTGCTAACAAATGAACTTAATACTTCGAGAGAAGTATTAAACTATAGCAAAAGATTATAGAGAATTTCTACGAAGCCTTCTTAAGATTATATTCTTTTCCAAATGCATGCATTTATTAGATAATATTAATGACAATACATGTGAGTGTTGTTATTGCCAAAAGAAGTTTTTCAGTACTAAATTGCTTCAATCCTATTTTGATCAATTATGTTGGAATATAGATTGGCTATATTGTCCATCGAGGGTAAGATATTAGAATTACTTTACTATAAAACTTTGGTAAGCTCAAAAAGCTAAAAGAATGAGAAAAGGATTGATGAGTTACATTAATTAGTCCCCTCCAAAAATTGTCTAAGGCCCCAAACTTCTAGAAGCAACCTTGTACCAAGTTCGCTGGATCTAACGGGTCTACTGTCGTGGCACTTTAACCTTCCTCAGTCTCTTCACCATTGTTGTCATCTCCAACACCATTGCCACCATCAAGTTCAAAGCCCCAGAGAAAGACTTCAACAGCATCCACCACCACCTCTACTTGCATTGCTATTGCATCGATCCACCCAACATACTTGAAGAAGTTCAACCCGACAACACTGTCACTAAGATGTCAATGATGACTCCAAATCGAGGGAATCACCAAGACGCCACTATAGAAGAACCATTGATCTTTCAGGAATCACTAATGTTGTTGCCATTAAACGATTGGGCTTAGCGGCATTGTCCCTCATAACCACTTGCTTGATGGGGTCGCAGTCGATTATGGGATGTAGCTGTTTGTGATTTTTGGATTGTTTGCATTGGTTGACTAAGGCGTGTGTGACACTCGAGGCTGACGAGGGAAGGAAGTGGTAGCCGGTGCAACAGATGAAGCACGAACAAGAAACGGCTCCTGACATGTTTTTAGGCAAAATGACACATGAATGAACCAGTTCCACTTCGGAACGAAAGGAGACTTGAGGTCGTGCAGGTATAAGGCTGTACAGTTGAGGGGATCCCAAAAACTATGCAAGTATGTGACTGTGCAGCTGAGGTAAGCTTAAAAGAATTGATTGGTACTACCTATACCAACAAAATACATCTTCTTTTCAGGAGCCCATCACCTAGGAACTCCAAATTTAATCATGCATGACATGGAGCAATTAGGGGATGAGTGACCTCCTGGGAAATTTTCCTAGGAAGCATATGAGTGAGGTCAAAGCATGTTGAAAAGACTTGTGTTGGTTTGTGGGGACAGACGTCAATCCAAAAAGCATATCAAGATGTTTATTGGTATCAGAGCGGAACCTATTCTAGTATGGTGTGGTTCGGGGATGAACCAAGCGGAAGCTAATGAGCATGTGGCACCCGGGACTGACGAAAGCAGGGAGTGGTTGTCAGTGCAAAAGATGAAGCACAGGCAAGGAGCGATTCCTGACAGACTTCTAGGCGGAGGGACACATGAATTAACCAGTTCCACATCAGATTGAGAAGGAACCTGTGGTTGTGCAGGTATAGGACTGTACACTTGAGGGGATCCTGAGATTGTGCAGTTCAGAAAAGATTAAAAGAATTGATTGGTACTTCCTATACCAACAAGATGTTTCTTCTTTTTGGGAGCCCACAACTTAGGAACTTCAAAGTTAGGCGTGCTTGACTTTGAGTGATTATGTGATGAGTGACCTCTTGGAAAGTTTTCCTAAGAAGCTTGTGAGTGTGAAAAAAACACGCTGGAAAGACTCGTGTTGGTTTGCGGGAACAGTCGTCAATCCAGAAAGTGGTTCGAGATATTACAACGTGTAGAGGTTGCGCAAAGGTTGTAATTTGGAGGTGGTGATGATGATACTGGTTTTGCATTTCTTTGATATTCTAGGTTGAGTTTGCTAAGAGGTTGTCGGGTAATTGTAGTTTGGTTACGATAATACTGGTTTTGCATTTGGGGTTTGCATTTGTAGCTTGAGAAATTTGGGATGAGGAGTAAGTGGTGATGGTGTTAGGATTTAGAATTAACCTTTTTGATCGAGGGCAAACATGGTATTTAGAAAGAAAAAAAAATTGTTTAACTATATTTCAAGTAAGGGAGGTTATGTTTCTCTTCAAACTAGAAGGATATCAATTCAAAAGTGGTTAGTCATAGCGGAAGTGAGCTACGACTCTAGATGAACTTTACCTGCATGTCAGTGGTTCCAATCCGAAGTCACCACTCTAGGGAGAACTTTATCTAACCACCACTCTCAATCCAAAGGTTAGTAGGGATGGCAATGGGTAGGGTACTATAGTACTCGTCCCCATACCCGCGTTTGAAAAAATTACCCATACCCACACTTTAACTGTGGAAAAGCAATAAATAACAAAAGAAATGTCTAACGTCTTTTAAATCTACTCATAAAACATTACAAATCAAAATATTTAAATAAATAAAAACATCCAAAAAGGAATTATAGTTGCAACTAGGTTTGGAAAGTTAAGAATATTTTGATTAATTTTAGTTTTAAAATTTGTATTATAATTAAAACCATATATATAGTAATATAATAAATTAATAATTATAAATACATACATACATACATACATAGATATATATATATGTATGTATGTATGTATGTATGTATGTATGTATGTATGTATGTATGTATTATGTATATATATATATGTATATTTTTAATGTGTGTGCGGGTGAGGGTGCGGGCCAGGGTTGGTACCATGGTACCCGCACCCGCACCCGCACCCATACCCATTTAAATTTGTGGGTAATTACTCGTACCCGGACCCTTGCCCATTGTACGGGTAATTACCCTACCCATTGTGGGATAATTTTTGCAGGTATCTAATGGATATAGTACAAATTGCTATCCCTAGAGGTTAGTCTCATAGTTATATTTTTGAGAAGACCCATTCAAAAACCAAAAAATGGAAGGCTATAAAGTATAATAAGTACAAACAAAAATTGAAAAATAATAATAATAAAACTTATAGCATTCTAATTGTTGACATTGTCCATAAAGAAAGAGTATCAAAATGTAATTATGTATAAAATGTTTTTCAAGACAACAATATTTCTAAAAGATTTTTTATCCTAACATAAATGTGCTTGAAAATTATAGAGTTTAATTTGGATACATTGTCATTGTAAATTTTTTTATACTATTAATCAATTATAGATTACTATAGCTATGACTTTTAAAATAGTTATTATAATAGTCAAATATTTTAATCATGTAACAATCCATAATTGGTAGACAATATATACAACCTCTACACTGATAGCGTAGAGAATTTTTATACTATCAATTAATCATAAATCATCACATTATTAAAATATTTGATTTTTATCCTAACTACCTTAAAAAAACACTCATATCTTGAATTGTGTTTGATTGATAACGTAAAAAAATTATATTAATAATGGACACCAATTAAACTCTATTTTAAATTTTAATATTATATTATGACAGTTCAAATAATATAACTATTAAATACATTATGATTGATGGTGCGACAGAATCAACATGTGCTCTTAATACTACACAAAAGGACGAACGATGGACTCTTACCTTGCCCGACTCTGCCCCCACCCACCTTTGTTTAGAATAAAACTCACCCATCCCTGAAATTATGAAGTAGTATCAATCTGATCCTTGAAATTATCGAAATTTTAAATTAATTCCTGATATTGTATATCGGTAATCAACTTAGTCTTTCCGTTGAAAATCATATAGACTAAGTTGATTTTAAGTTAGCAACATCAGGGGCTTAATTAATGTTGTGTGAGTAAAATAAGTGACCAAATTGATACCAACTTATCATTCAGGGATGTTTTTAGAATGTCAATAATTTCAAGAAATATGTTGATACCACTTTACAATTTCAGGAATCAAAATAGGTGTTTACTCACTTTGTTTACCATACTCTTCCCACGAAAGCGATGGCTGCTATACTATTTATATTTAGTATTTAGAATCAAATATTTAATATATAAAAAAGTAAAAAATAAATGTAATAAAAAAGGATAAAAAAAAAACCTTCTCATAGAAAATTCCAAATTCCAAAAACCAATAATCAATCACTTAAATTTAAATTCTCATTTTTAACATGAGACACTTAAAAAAATATACTATCTTCTTAGTAAACCATATGATTTCACTATATGAAACATACTTATTTTAATATTTTATTTCTTACATGTTTTTTTAAGTCTATAATTAATTGATATGACTCTCAAATCTATTAATGTTTACTTATTTACATTTAAATTTTTCTTTCCCAGATAAACATTTCTAAAAGACATTTTGGTAAAATTATATATCCTTTTTTTTAACGATTATTAATATAAATTATTTTAATTTTTAATTAAAAATATATTAATTACTCTCAATTAGGCATTACACGATGGAAAAAATCAGACCCCTGACTGGTCTGGTTAGGTGGTTAGCATATCCAATCGAATAAGCACTTGAACCTGAGTTGATATCATTAAACCGTGGTCAAACCAAGTCAGCCGACATGCATGGGCAACATAGCCAGCCGACATGCATGGGTAACATAAGGAAATTCGGGATATTTTAGCAAAATACTCGGGAGTGGATTCAAACCCATGCATTGAGACTCTGCTCAAAGAGAAATGTTTCCGTGACACATTTCCTTACACCTTACACCGTATAGTGTCATACTGTGCGCCACTGTAGCTTCACTGTGCAGCACTATAGCTTTTTTTTTTTTTTTAAGTTTTGGTTTTTTTAATTTTATTTTTTTATAAATAATTTTTTCGGTTAAATATGTGTAAATATTTGGTGAATCATGTACAAATATCTGGTTAATTCAGTTTATTATATATCTGGTTAATGGGTTTTTTTGAGAAATAATTTTTTTGGTGAATCATGTACAAATATCTGGTTAATTCAGTTTATTATATATCTGGTTAATGGGTTTTTTTGAGAAATAATTTTTTTGGTTAAGTATGTGCAAATATCTGGTGAATCATGTACAAATATCTGGTGAATTCAATTCATTATCTGGTGAATGAGTTTTTTGAGAAATAAAATTTTTCGTTAAGTGGTGAATCATGTACAAATATCTGGTGAAGTCAGTTCATTATCTGGTGAATGTATTTTTTTGAGAAATAAATTTTTTGGTTAAGTATGTGTGCAAATATGTGGTAAATCATGTACAAATATCTGGTGAATTCAATTCATTATCTGGTGAATGGGTTTTTTTGAGAAATAAAATTTTTCGTTAAGTGGTGAATCATGTACAAATATCTGGTGAATTCAGTTCATTATCTGGTAAATGGATTTTTTTGAGATAAATTTTTTGGTTAAGTATGTGCAAATATCTGGTGAATCATGTACAAATATCTGGTGAATTCAATTCATTATCTGGTGAATGGGTTTTTTTGAGAAATAAAATTTTTCGTTAAGTGGTGAATCATGTACAAATATCTGGTGAATTCAGTTCATTATCTGGTTAATGGGTTTTTTTATAAATAAAGTTTTTTTTTTATAAAAACAAACTAAAATTAAAAAAAAAAAAAGATTCGCTACCGTGCCGCACAGTGTAGCTACAGTGCTACACAGTGCGGCACTATACGGTGTAAGCCATATGGTGTAGGGATTTTGTGTCACCCTATCATAACTCCTGCTCAAAGTACCGTTGCCACTGCGCCAACATTTTCTTTAGCTATATCGCTAAAATAAATAATATATATAGATCTTTATTATAAATTTGATATACACCAATTCATTCGGTTCAACCAGTGACTCACTGGTTCGATTATTGACCCATTAACTCAATGTCCTGACTGAGTCAATGATCGGTCCGATTTTAATAACTCTGAAAAAATGTTAACCGGTTTATGCTAAAAATAATAGTTGATAAAATGAAATATCAAATTAAGTCTGTACATAATAATGACACTTTTTAGTTGAAGAAAATATAATTTCTTTTAACTAAAATTTTCCCTATAAAGACAAAGATAATTTTTAGATTTTCTCATTTAATTTTATCCTTCTCATGACCTTTATTTGCCAAAAAATGTTATAGAATAATATTATCATACCTTTTCATTTAATTCTTTATCAACGAATATAGAAAAAGATTGTCTTTGTATAATTGTCTAATTATATTTTTATTTGAATTAGCTTAATCATTATAAGAATATGAATTTAATCTTCATGTCCCGTAAGTGTAAAGATTTTTTTATATAATCAACCAATCATAAATTATTAATTTATTAAAAAACATTTTACGCTTATCAAAACTATCTTAAAAATCACATATAAGATAATTTATTATTGATTGACTGTGTATCAAATTAAACTCTAAGAATATAAATATTTTAATATAAAAATGTAGTTGTCGTATCTAAGTATGTTCCATTAAATTTTAGGACGTAAATTATTTGTTGATTAGTTTTAGAATTCATATATATGTTTTAGTACCTTTTATATTATGATTTTACCTAACAAATTACTTAATATTTATATTAAATGTATTTATCAATAAATCATTTATTTAACATTTTATTTTATTAAAACATTGTTTAAATAATTAAAATATTTACTTATTTTAAATTATAATAATTTTTAACTATCTATATAAATTTTATTTCTAATTAGATAGGGAATAATTGATAGAAAAAAAAAAGGAGATAAAATGAAATTGAGAATCCCATCAAATCCGAAAACCAATACATAACTAGTAGTTGGGAGTGAGTGACTTATCGTGCCAAATGGAATACTTAAAATAAGAGGGAAAATGGTTGGATACAGGACTTAATTAAATTAAATTTATGTTAAAAAAAAGGGTAATTAAGATTATATTCACCTTTAAATTATTAGAGAGTTATGATTTTAATACATTTTAGATAGAGATAACAAAATGGGTCTGATCTAGCATTGAGAACCTATCAACTCGCATAATTCATAGCAGTGAGACTATTATTTTTATCCTATTAACATATTGTGATGGATTTGACCTATGCAATCTTTTTGCACCAGTTTCTCTAGAATTTATATTTATAGTTTTGGATAGCAATATATTGTTTCTTTAGCAATCAAGTATGGTTTGTTACATGTTAGAATTAGGTTTTGGTCCCTCCATTTTTTGTTTTCTTTTTTCTTTTTCTTTTTTATTAATAAATTTATGGTAACTTATCATCTTGCTTAAAAAAAAAAATGGTTTGTAACATGTTAGAAACCAATTCTTGTTTTTAACAAATTTATAGACTGTGATCTAGGTTAATTTGTACAAATTTGAAAATTCAGGTGCAGTAATTAGGAGGCTTACAAATAGATATTGTATGACCTTCTATTATTTGTGCCAAGTGTCCAAGAGGCACCGCTAGTATTTACTTATTTCATGCTTTATCTATGTTTTTTTTTTAATATTGTTTTATTTGTATTATTTAGGTGGATTGACCTGCGAATCGGCCACTAAATAGGGCGAGTGGCATTTTCCAACCCATATTTGAGAAGCAGACCAACCCGTCCCGTGTCGTTTTTGATAGGTTGGTGGCAAGGCGGGATGAGTCATGATGGATTGACCCGCTTTGCATTCTCTAATTTCATATTAAATGAATAGTAAATATGCTCTTACTTGTTTACTTTACATACAAACTCACTTTAGAGGAGCTTTTTCTAAAAGAAACTTGATCTTAATTCATATTTTTATTTTTATTAAAAATATTTATTATTCTTCATCTCTTTTCACATGTTTATTATACTTAATAAACAACCCAAAATGTAAGTGTAAATAAAATAGATTTGATCATAATTAAATGAAAAAAATATGTCTAAATAAACAACTCATAATATAAGTATAAGTAAGAAAGAGAAACATTTTTTTTTTGACATCAGAATGAGGATACCATAAGGCAGCCCCTTTGTTTTTCTGATGTATTTTCGATATGATGGATAGAAATAAAAATATACGGTGCCACATACAATATCTAAATTTTTATGTTGAAATAACACTAACTCATAAGAAATTATACGGATTTTCTTTGAGATTTATAATTACACTCGACATGTTTTATGTTTTTCAATTATATCATCTTTCTTGCTGTTTATATTGTCATTATACTTGTTTCTTAATGTTTTTATAGTCATTACATTTACTTATTAAAGTTTATATTGTATTGTACTTACAACTTTTATGATATAAATCTCAAAAGACCCATATATTTTCTAAAACAAGAAAAATGTAATTGTAATTAAATAATTAGAAAGAATAAGTATATTTTCTCTAATATTTTTTATCAATATATTTTCTCCAATATTATATTCAGTGACGGATCTTGAGAAAAAAAATTTGGGGGAGCCATTAGACATTATTAAAAATGATACATTTAAAATTTATAATTAATCATGCATAATTTTATTACTCAAATATGTAAAGTGAATAGACATTCAATATATGAAACTCTAGAGCTTTTTTTTTAATAAGCAATCCTAGAACTAGTGTTTGCTCACATTGCAACGGTACATATGATGCATACAGGAGAGATGGAGAAATTTAAATGAATAGAGTCTAATAATAGTATTCCACAAATAAAATATATGATAGTCTGTGAACTTTATATGTAATATATGTTACATAAATTATTTTAGGGTGTCATACATAATTTTTTTATATAAAAGACAATTAAAAAAAATTTGGGGGGAGTTGTGGCTCTCCACTGCCACAAAGAAGGTCCGCAAGTGATTATATTATAGGTTATAACATTAGTTTTTGGATTAAAGTAGTACTGTTAATGTAAAAGTTTTACTGTGACATTTATTGACATTTTGACATATGTGCTTTTATTTTAATAATTAAGAAGAGAAATAATATTGATGCTAATTTGTCAATATATTATTAGATGTCTATGTAAAAATCCTTTACATTGACAGTGCTTAAAAATTAAACTCTTAGTTTTTTACTAACACCGACTCATCATCGTATAAAAAAAAGTCTCGCTAACAGTGACTTAAGAACATTGTTTAAGGAATTCAAACAAGGTAATTATTAATCGAAAAATTGAATATATCCATTTTTAATGTATTTATTATACTACTTTCCATAAAAATATAAGTAAAGGCTCATTTTAGTCCCTAAAAATTTTTGAGGTACCACTTTTTGTCCCTAAAAAAACTCACCAAATAGTCCTTGAAAATGACAAAATAGGAACACTTTAGTCCTTTTGTTTGTCTCCGTCTTGAGCATGCTATTAAAGTGTTGATGTGTATCGTTATGTGTCTAGGCAGGGATGGGAATAGGCTAGACCGAGCTAGGCCCTGGTAAGCCTGGGCCTGGCTTGTGTTCCAATCACGAAGCCTGAGCGTGGCCTATAGCCTGATATAGGCCAATTTCTAAGGCCCGAGTATAACATCTCTACTGCTCTATGGATTGACGATTGTACCCACAGACCAACACGGGTCTTTTCAGCGTACTTTGTCCTCACTCACACACTTCCTGAGAAAACTTCCCAGGAGGTCACCCATCCCATAATTGCTCCAAGTCAACCACGCTTAACTGTGAAGTTCTTAAGTGATGGGCTACCGAAAAGAAGATGCACCTTGTTAGTATAGGCAGTACCAATCAATTCATATAAGCATTCCTCAACTGTATAGTCCCATACCTAACAGTCTCAGGATCCCTCTCATTCGGGTGTGTAATCGGTTCATTCATGTGTCCCTCCGCCTAGAAGCCTGCCAGGAGCCGCTCCTTGTCCGTGCCTTCTTGCACCGGCGACCACTCCCCGCCCTCGTTGGCACCCGGGTGTTACACCGAGCATGGCCTACATTAAAGCCTGGCCAGGCCTAAAAGCTTACTTAAAAGCCTATTTATCAACAAGACCTTTAAATATGCATTCATCTATAAATAGGTCACAGTCCTTCACTTGTAAATATGCTCGTAGGTCTCTAATGACAAAGAAGTTGATAGACATATACTAATAAATAGGTCACTAGGCATTCACAAATAAATAGGCAAATAGACAATTACATGGCTAATAGGCCTTTACCTTTAAATATTATGAATAATGTAAATAATATATATTATAATACTATAATATATTATATTATAAATATATATATTTATGTGCGTGTATGTGTTATGTGTTAAGTAGGCCGGCGTGGTAGGCCTAGAAGGCTTTTTTTAAAAGCCTTAGGCCTTGTTTATTTAGCTATATAGGCTTTTTATAAAGCCTTGACAAGACCTTTTTACTAAATAGGCTAGGCCGAGATAGACCTTAAATAAGCTTAGTCGTAAGCCCCCGATAAGTGGCCTGGCCTATTCCCACCCCTATGTCTAGGTGCCCATGCAACAATCCAAGCATGCATAATAGGCCATGAAAACAATGATGCATTAATCCAATAAAGTCTCTAACTATTATTTAAGTAACCCAATTGAGTTCCCGGACAATTTCTATCGTGTGACAAATTAGTCCCTACATGCTACAAGCAACAGACCACATGTATTATATATATCACATCAGATGCACTAACATAAGTCATATAGACCCCTGAGCATACTAACAGTACATATCAGCATTTTAATGATGTTTTCAGAATGGAAATAGACGAGGGACTAAAGTGTCCCTCTCAAGGACTATTTGATTTTTTTTTCTCAGCCGAAAAATAACACCTAAAAAATTGTCAAAAACTATAATGAACTTTTAGTCTAAAAATAGGTGGATTCTACCATGATGTAGTAGTTTTAGTGGTATACCCATATATCACTAATTTTTTACATCATAGACAATTTTAAACCGTTAGATATAATAATAAAATAATATTTGAGTCATAAATCTTTAGCACATTAACATTAGCAACCTCTTTTTTCACACTTTCTTTTCTTCTCGCTCTCGAGTTTGAGATTTGAGATTGAGACAAAAAGAAAAAAGAGAAAAAAAGAAAAAGAAAAAGGAAAAACCCACACAACACAAAGAAGGGCCAAGAGGTAGCTAAAACCGAAGCCTTCGCTCCTCTCTCTCTTTACTGCTGTCTGATAATTCACATCAAAACCCTAATTCTCCATTTCCATTTCTGGGTCTATGCTCTTTTTTTTTAAATGCAATTTCTGAGAATTGAATAAATGGGTTTTTGTTCATAGCCATTTTTCTGAAAAAGGGTACTAAAAAAAAAAAAAAATTTTAAAAATATAATCACATTTCTGGGGTTTTGCTGAACAAGAGAATCTCTTAAATTCCCTGAATCTTTCTTCAATTTCTGGTCTCAAAATCTCTTGTTTTGAGCTTAAATTGCTCCAAATTGTTGAGTGTTTTTGTGGGGTGGCTTTGATTTTTTCTCCATGGCTGCGGTTGCTGAGATTCCCGCTGATGCCACCAACAAAATGGACTCAAAATCGAAGCCAGAATCTGAATTCAGTGTGCAGAAGCTGGTTGATATGTTCACAAAGTTGAATCCTTTGGCCAAGGAGTTTTTCCCTTCATCATATTCTCCCATTCATGATCATCATCGCCATCAGGGCTATAATCAACTCTCACCTACCAATTCTCTGGTGAACACTAAGCCCTCAGCTAATGATAATTACCCTAACAATCGAAGGGTATGCTTATTTTGTCTTTGATCTCTCATTTTCTTCTGTTAGTTTTAGTGATGAATTGTGCTAGTGCTGCTGGAAAAATGGAATCTTTATTTTGTCTTGCATTTTCTCCTAATATTATTAATTACTTTTGTGTGTGAAAAATTATTACTTCATTGAAAATTTTCCACTGTGACAATTTTTTGTTGTTGGTGGTAAAGATGGGAATTTTATTCAATCCAGTGAAAGAAAGTACTAGGGAAACATAGCATCAACAACTGTTAACTCAGAGAGGATAAAAATTTTACAAATCCAACTGCACCACCTACAAGGAATGGAGGCTCCATAGTCGAATGTAAATGTAGCCTTAAAACAGAGAAACCGAGTATTCAGAAAAGTTGCAAGTTTTTTTTTGTCTGTAAATTGTAAATTGACATATACTGAATTGAGTCTCTGTGGTGTGTGATCATACTTATATTATATGCATCCTATATAGACTTTGTTTTTCCATGTTATGTTTTGTACTTCATATGTATTACATTTGTGGTTCTTTTGTTTTCATGGGCAAACATGTGTTTTTCCCTTTCTCCAACTTACTTTACAGTTTACGATGTCTTTCAGATTTGCTGTAGCCAACCAACTTTTTGTTGTTGCGATATGTTAGTCTGTTATCTGTCCTCTTATTGCACGACTAATTCCACATTGATTATACGACACTTATCCTGAAATGATGGACCTATAAATGTTATGTGAAGATTGCAGTTTCTGTTGGATTGTTAATGATGATATCATTGAGGTAGCATTTTTATGTGTAAGGTAATCTTGATGTCACATTCTTTTTGTATTTACTGAAAGTATGTGCTTTTGTCATCTTGCAGAGAAGAAATAATTTTAGCCAAGGGAGAAGGTTGAATGGAAGATCATTTAAGGCTCAGAGAGAAGATAGCGTTAGAAGAACAGTATATGTTTCTGATATTGATCAGCATGTAAGTGAAGTGAGAATGACTTGAACAAAATCTTGATGATGTAGTTTGTTTAGTGTTCCATCTGGTCAACATAGAAAACAGCATTATTTGAACTGTCTTTTGTCTTGGTTTAGGTTACTGAGGAGCGGCTTGCAGCCTTATTCAGCAATTGTGGACAAGTAAGTTATGAGACTTGACTGATAGCTTGATCAACTATTTTTATGGTCACAAGTAGGTGGAAATTATTATGATGAATAATTTCAAACTAGGGTATTTGGTTGCAATGTTTTAAATTGTTTCTGGAAATATTTGTTTTATGAATATCACTATTATTATCTTTTACCAGCAGAAAATTGTAGAATGTTTCTGTATTTTGTTTCCCTTGCTTTTCTATGGTTATTATTACCTAGTTTTATCAATATTTATTTTTGAACTATACAAATCCTGTTACTGGATTGTGTTGTTTTTTCCAATTGTCCCATATGCTAAGCATTGCTGAGTCGCTGACATTTCCCTACTCTGATACTTTGTTTTGTGGAACTTTGCCTCTTATCAATTTCCATGCTGTTTCTTGCATTATGCAAGGATCGGGTACTTTAAATGAACTCTTCACTCCATTGTATACATGCACTATCATTTTCGTCAGTCAGCTATCAAAGCATTCCTTTCTAGCTTCATCTTGTTTGGAACTTTACATTTTTGCGTTTTCTTAAGTAAGCTAATCTTGGTTAGGTATGAAGTTTGTGTGCTGTTATTTCGACATCTTTCTCAGATAAACCTGTTGAATTCTTCTGAACCTAATCTAGATGGATTGTGGAACTGATATGAACTTTATGCCTTATTAGTTCATATTAGTCGCCTTTTGGAAACAAGTTCATCGGGTGAGATAAGTATATGGAAATCAAAATGTAATTATTTATGAGGTCTGCTGCAGTAATTTATGATATTAGCTAGAAACCTCAAATGCTTACAAAAAAAAAAAAAAAATATTAGATCTTTTCATCCTAAGGAATCTGTTTCATTGACCTTAATCTGAGCTTGATTCCTTTTTGAATTTGTCCTCATATATTTTTCTTTATTTAGTTAAGTAGAATTCCTTCACATGGAAGATAGTCTGATTAAGTAGAATTCTCTTTGTTCATCAGTGAAATGGATTCCACTTTGCCTGTATACTGACTTGACTGGCATTCAACCTGGCAAGTTTATAATTGTAAATGGTCCTTTTCTTTGACAAATCAAAGATCTTTATTAATAGCAGTAGTGACTCTGGCAAAATTTCTAAGAAATTTGATTGTGCTTCCTGAACTGATCTGATGCATTTGTTGTACAGGCTTTTCACTGAAAATCTAGTATTTAATTTTAAAAAATAAATCTTGTTATAATCTGTCACCCTAATTATGACGTTTTATTGCATTGTTTGAACTGAAGGTAATCGATTGCCGAATTTGTGGTGATCCACATTCAGTTCTTCGTTTTGCTTTTGTTGAGTTTGCAGATGAGTGTAAGTTTTTGTCCCACAAATCCATCTCTCTTCAACTTCTCTGAAAACACATGGGCACACATGCACACATAGATTATTATTTCTTCAACCTTAATCAAGCATTTTTCATGGAATTTGTGTCAACAGATGGTGCAAGGGCAGCTTTGAACCTTGGTGGCACTGTACTCGGATATTATCCAGTCAGGGTTCTTCCTTCAAAAACTGCCATCCTTCCTGTGAATCCTACATTCCTCCCTAGGGTATGAATGCTTTCTGGTCCTGTCTAATACTTTAGCTATATTTGGATTGAAAGGAATAGCAGAACTTTTCAAAGTCGTAGTTTATCCCCTTTGCTGTGTGATAAGAGAGTTATTTTCACTAATCTTTGGTATTTGACTGACTTACTGAGGGCTTTCTAAGGGGGTATACCTACCGTTTTTCAGCATAGTTGAAAGAGTTGTTTCGAATATCTCTTGTTTTCCATCTACATTTAGTTTTGGAGCATGAATTCTCTTATCCTCCTGTCTTCCTATTTTTGATACTTCATTTTTCTCTTTTCACTCAAGATTTTCTAAAAATAAATAAATAAAGAAAATCTGCTGTAGTTTATTGATAACCGCTTTGCTTTGAGTATGTATGGGTTCTAAATATTTAGTCTATTAAATTGTTCTTTCCTTTGTGACACACAGTCGGATGATGAGCGGGAAATGTGTGCCAGGACTGTCTACTGTACAAATATTGATAAAAAGGTATATCATTTTGTTTTGTTTTTTTTTTGTTTTTTTGTTTTTGTTTTTTTTGTTTTGGAAAATTAGAAAAAGGTATAGTTTGGTAAAACTATTTTCTCGTTGTTCACTCAAATGGCTAAACGATGTTCAAAGACATTGAGTAAGCTTTTATTGACTTAACTAGTCTCCATTTTCGATGTTTAAAGATTGGTTATTGAGTAAGCATTTATCAACATGATGCATCTATGATTTGCATAGATGGATTTCAGAGTTGAATCTCTTGATGCATTGTTAAATTTCTCTCAAATATCTAAGTGCAGGTTTCTCAAGCTGAAGTGAAGAATTTTTTTGAAACAGCTTGTGGCGAGGTCAGACCAGAATAATTGTGGCATTCTATTTGCTAGGAAATGTTTATTTGAAAAGTTAAGTAGTGGCTAAAGCTACCTTTCTATTTTACAGGTTACGCGCTTGAGGCTTTTAGGGGACCATGTGCATTCAACTCGAATTGCTTTTGTGGAATTTGCAATGGTAAGTCTTGAGTATACAGTTCAATGCCCTAGTAATTGGTTTCGATTTACTTTCATAATTTATAAGAATAACTGCACCATGCTGTTCACTATGTTACATTTTTTGTTGTTGTTTTAAATCA
Organism: Echinosophora koreensis; assembly: GCA_035048595.1. NCBI lineage: Eukaryota > Viridiplantae > Streptophyta > Magnoliopsida > Fabales > Fabaceae > Echinosophora > Echinosophora koreensis. Next base: position 3,701,712 of record JAPCYP010000037.1, on the reverse strand, counting down.
AGTGTATTCAATAAATAAACAGCAACTTTTATTATGATAAATTTTGATGGTTTTCCTAAGGATGAGGATGCATGATATGGAATCAAGATTTTGTCTCATGTTTTTGTCAGTCTTAACAAAAGAATGTCTCTTAGGTTTTTGACATGATAATGTTAATTTGCACAAGAGGAACCATTATCTTGACTTGCTTTTTTTTTTTTTTTTTCGAGTAGGCTGAGAGTGCCATTATTGCACTAAATTGTAGTGGAATGCTCTTGGGAACCCAGCCTATCAGGTTTTGTCCCTTTACTGAAGGATAGTTTATAGTTTTTTGTTATGCAAGTTTTTCAACTAAATTTAGTTTGATCATATTTGGTTTTCCTTCTCACACTGTAGGGTAAGTCCTTCAAAGACTCCAGTGAGGCCAAGGGTCACTCGACCAACATCACGTTAACTGATCAACATGGTGCAAGGTTTAATAGGAGATTTGGTCAACTTTCTAGTTGAGACTTGTATGGAGGGGGTGGTGAAACTTCCCTTTGTTTCAGTATTTCCATCTTTTCACAGAAGTTACTTTTTGTTGGCAGAGCTTATAATGTTCTCCTTAAGTTAAACTTTCTAGCGACCAGTCTTGATCTTAAAATAAAATATTTTACCTTGCCTACAATGATAGCTAGTTTCGGTTATTTGGAGTAAATACTAATCATAGTTCAATTAGCTTGAATCATTACAATCATATGGTGGTCTGAATTAGCATATCCAAATGGGGGCTTTAGCCTCTAAAGTGAACAGAAGTGTAATGTAAGAAAGCAAGGGTGTATTCACTATTGATTAGTTAAACTGCATTGAGATTTTAATTTATTTTAACTAATGAAGGGTGGATACACTTTTATTTTCTTTATTTTTTTTGCTCTCTTTAGAAGAGATTTATTGTAAATGGGGCGGCATTTCAATCTAGTGAAGAGATGGGAGGCACATTGAATTTGATAGCTAGGTACATATTGAAATGTGAAAAGAATGATTGAACCATATAAATTTGTCATTATATAATATGGCTGTGCAGCTTCCCCAATATCCAGTGTTATTAAAACCGGAAGGCTGGTCTGATCGGTTCGGTCGGAAATCGGACCCATGACCGGTCCGGTCAGCTTATCGGACCGCATGTGCCACCGAACCAGTAGTGATGTCATCGACCCGCGATCAAACCGGTTTGGCTCGGCTCACCCGGTCGGTTGGATCGCATCTCTGTCGGGCCAGTCCTGCACGTGTGGCCGCGCGTGATTGATATTCAGCAGAATATTCCAAAAATCCTAGATGTGCGACAGAAAGGATTTGACCCCTGGTCTCGCTAATGCGGAAGGGAATGTAGAACCACTAAGCTAGCTTTGCTTGATGGTAACTGTCACAAATATATAATATATATGCATTGTTTTGATCAAAAAAAATATATATACATTGTTTATTCTAAATTTAATATATATCGGCTCATCCGGTTCAACCAGTGACTCACTAGTTCGACCATTGACCCATTAACCCAATAACATGACCGAGTCGATGATCGGTTCGGTTTTAATAACACTGCCAATATCAGTTCATGATTCTGTTTTAATATTAATATTATAAATAATATTCAATTCTGTCTGAGAAGAAATTCGGGTGTTAATTTAGTCCTTAAACAATAAGAACTTCCAAGTTAGTTCTCAAGAACTTAAAATGTTTCGGATTAATTTGAGGGTATTTTAGTCCGTCGATGTTTTTAGAGACTAAGATATTTTTTGGGACTAATTTCAGTAAATTGAGAGTCAAATTTTTGTTGTTGTTGATATTTACCAATGTTATTAAAACCGAACCGGTGATCGACTAGGTCAGGGCACTGGGTCACTGGTTCAACCGGGTTCAACCGGGGGTCACTGGTTGACTCGGTTTGAACCGGTATATATTAAATATATAAATTTTTTATGCAAACTATGTATATATATATAATATTTTGTGCATGTATAACAATAAGACACATTGGCCCAGTGGTGCAGCTCCTTGCTTGCTATCCTCTCCACCCAGTGTTCGAGTCCTGCGGGCGACATTTTGAGTGATTTTGCTTGGCAAAATTCATTTCCGCGTGCTGACGTCAGCTTGCAGCATCCGATTCGCCCGCGAGTCAAAGTCTCCGATTCACCCCGGTTCGAAACCGGGTTGATGACATCAGCACCGGTTCACATGCCGAACCGGTCTGTCATGCTAACCGGACCGGTTCGGCATGTGAACCGGTTTCCGGTCGGATCGGCCGGTCCGGTCTTAATAAGACTGATATTTACTCTATGTAATAATGTTGCATATTTTTATTTTTATGATGATAATAATAATTATTATAATTGCTTCATGTACCTTATTTGATAGGCCTGTACCCGAACGGAACTTAATGGTAAAGGCAGAATTTCTACTCATTATTGAGAGGTTAGGTACATATTTGGTGATTTGACTGCCTGGACCAGTGAAAACACTGGTTAAAGAACTTGGTGTTTCTGTCACATATTGGGCACAAGAGGGGACAAAGAAAAAGGTTCCCTTACAGCACGTGCATAGGCTCACCTTTTTTCGGAGCGCTGGTCCTCTCCAGTAACTGGAGAGGCCAGTATGAGAGAGAAAGAGAGAAAAACAATGGGAAGTGATATATATATTTTATTTAGGGTTTTAAAAACTTAAAGTTTATTTTTTTTGCCTCACATAATCCAGTATTGGACTCTCCAGTACTGGAGAGGACTTTTTCTCCTTTTTTCGAGTTTATATTAGAAGGTGTTAAGCATCAATCCTTATGTGAATAATAATGTGATATCTTTCTAGGTATTTGTTTCTTTGGCCAGAGTCCTTCATCTTTGATTCCCACTCAAGCTGGAATTTATACTAAATCTCTATATGCTCTTTATGAACGTCAGGATGCTAATAAATAAGTGGGCTGTATTCATAAAAATTATCTAGAATTGAAAACATACCTCGGTAAAGGTTCTTGTGGTGAAGGTAGAATTTTCATCAGCCGATCCTAACCAATTCGAGCCATTACAATCGAATCGAAAAATTGAAAATCGAACAAACCAAAATATGAAAAAACCGAATATTTTTCTTTGGATTGGATTGGGTTTTGGACCCCTATTGAAAACCGATCCGATCTAATCCAAACCGACCTACTATGTACATATAGTATTATTTTGAAATTGAAATTATAGTATTACACATACTTAAGTATTGTTTTTCTTACTTTTATAGACGTACACCCTTATTCTCTTTAATATTTTTGTTAGAATGACCTATATGAGATTATTTAGAATAATGTTAATGTGTTGAAGTTATATTTTGCTAAATGTTTTTAGGTATATCATATATATACTTGATTGAGTAAACATGAAAAATAAGAAATCAATTATACAGATTTGAAAAATAAATAGATACAATTCATTTGTAGCCGATTCAAGGAAAAAAAGGATAAGTGAAGGTATCACATAGAATTAAATAAAACAATATTTATCATAAAAGAACATGTTAAAAAATATCAATAAATATTTTTTATTAAACTCTCAAAAATTGGTCAAGAATTCTTTAAAATTTTCCTCAGTCGTCATCAAATCAACTAATGCTTAATAAGGAACAAATAGTTGGTGTCTTTCATAAAGGTTCTACTGTTGTAGTATAAAGAGAGGTTAAAATAGGTGTTGAGCACCCTAAACTAGCTTCCTTAAATGAAGATTATCTTTTGTTCTCTATTAAATTAGTAGAAAGGACATTCAACATAAGATTATCCAATACGTATTTGATTGGATTGGATTTTTTTTAAGGAAGCAAACCGATCCAATCCGAACTGCACGTGGTTTTCATCATTGGATCGGATGACTTTTTGGTTCAAAATTGATCCAATCCAGTCCGCAAACAATCCCAAGTGAAGGTATTTGTTTTTTTAGAATGTGTCCAATTAACGGTGTTTTTTATTTATGGTTGGTAAGGTTTCAAATGAGCGTTTGAACAAAAGCTACATAGTGGAGTTTTATGAGTCCAATTGGGCTAAATGAGAATGACATATGTTCATTTACCTAACGCTAGGAATGGGGTTATGGAGGAGATGTGATTAGTGAGGGATTTGGAATGATAACTCTACTTCAAGGGTAGAGGGCCTCCTAAGAAAATAATAAGAGAGGGAAAGAGACTAATTTGTTTATTCATTCATTGCCTCTAATCATGATGTTATACAATGTTTATATAGGGTTGGTGTATACCTACACTAAGACAGCTACACTTGGGATGGCACCTTATGAAGCTCTTTATGGGAGGAGATGTAGGACACCCTTGTGTTGGAGTGAACCTGGTGATAATGTTGTGTTAGGACCCGAGGTAGTGCAAGAGACCATGGAAAAAGTAAGGATGATTCAGGAAAAGATGAAAGTGGCACAGAGTAGGCAAAAAAGCTAGCATGACAAAAGGAGGAAGGAGTTCGAATTCCAGGAAGGTGACCACGTGTTCTTAAGAGTTACCCCAACAACAGGGGTTGGTAGAGTAATGAAGACGAGGAAACTTGCTCCGAGATTCATTGGTCCTTACCAAATTTTGAAAAGAGTCGGCGAAGTCGCATACCAAATAGCCTTACCACCGTTCTTGTCGAACCTTCATAGTGTCTTTCATGTATCTCAACTGACAGAAAGTACGTTCATGACCCTAGTTATGTGATAGTCCCCGATGCCATACAGTTAAAAGAGAACTTGACTTTTGAGGTACTGTCCCTTCGAGTCGAGGATAGGAGGGTGAAGCAGCTAAGAGGCAAGGAAATTCCTTTGGTCAAAGTCATTTGGAGTGGGGCTACTGAGGAAAGTGCTACATGGGAGCAGGAAAGCAAGATGATGAAGTCGTATCCGCACCTTTTCAATCGAGGTGAGTAGAAATTTCGAGGACGAAATTTTTATAAGGGGGTGAAATTTTAACACCCTGTTTTTCTGTTAAGTGCTTTTGTATGCTTGTTTGGTTGGTTAAGCCTTAAGACTTAGCTTGAGGGCTAAGTGGGACTTCTAGGCTTGAAATCCCTTCTTTCAGGCTTGTGTCTTGTGACTTTCCGAGTCACAAGCATGGCAGTGCTTGTCAAGGAGCACGATCGTGCTCGTTGTGAGTGAGTGTCTCGCTGACGCTGAGTTGAGCACGCCTGTGCTCAATAGTGAGCACGCCGGTGCTTAATGGCAGGACGGGCTTCGCAAGCGCTAAGTTAAGCAAGGCCGTGTTCAAGGAGGAGCACGACCGTGCTCAAGTCTGTGCCTTTAGATATAGAACAGTGATTGAGGGTTTACGTCATAAACCCTATTTTGTCAGTAGCAGCTTCCTCAGTGCGGCTGCAACCCTTTCGTTCCCTATTTTCTCTAAACTCCTTTCGTTGTTGGAGCAGCTGAGACCCTTGGGAGCATCTAGTTCGTTAGTGTTGATCACTATAGGTAACGGTTCATTCCCCTTAGAGTTTCCTTTTTCTATTATTAGATTTGGGAAACTAATTGGTTAATGTTTTGTTTGACCAAGGCTTGGAGAGTTAACTGAGTTGCTTGAGGAACGCGTGGGTTACCGTTTGAGTGTTAGACCGGATTTTTCATACTAGGTATAGGAGAAGAATAGTGTATACACTAGGCTAAGGAGTAGCGTAAGATGAGGAGTTCCCATAGTCCCGTTTTATTGTTGTTATAACTGTTATGTTTAACTGTTGTTGATGCCATGATCTGCCTGGTTGTACGAGTTATTGTTATATTGTTAGTTGGCTAATTTGTATGCCTCTATGTTATAGTGTTATGATGTTAAATGTTAAAAAGTATATATTGATGAATGTTGCTATGTTGAAGGCCATTGATTATTAATGATGATATTATGAGATTGATATTGGCTGTTGTTATCGATAATGTTGATTGGCTGATGTTGCTAATGTGTTGAAACTGTTAATGAGACCCTAATCAGTTTCAATTAGGACTCTTAGTTAACATAAGAATTAATGGGTTAATTCCCTAAAGTTTCATAAGACATGAACTGTTAGTGAGAGGTGAGGAATGATGCCATCTGGATTAATCCAAGGACCCTAGGATTTGATTTGAGAGCGTTAGGGAGCCAAGAACTCCAAGAACTTGTGATGAATCTGCCCAGAACAGTACGATTGGTCGAGGAGCACGGCCGTGCTGAACAGGGAGCACGACTGTGCTCCCTGTTAAATTCTGGAAGCCAGGTCGCGTATTGAGCACGGCCGTGCAGGACAGTGAGCACGACCGTGCTTCGCTTAAGTGACAGCACGACCGTGCTGGGGTGAGCACGTCCGTGCTCCCCTTACTGGTTAGAACCTGAGATTAAAGGAATTAAAGGGTGGTTCACCCTAAATGTCCTTAATAATGTGATAAAACACCAATCGAATAATGATGAGTTAGATAACTTAATTAAAGGATAATGAAGATAATAAGGAATAATAAGCTGGTTAAGTCAGTACCCATTGGGTCACCTCACGTTGTTACACTTTGGTGCTTTTGGCCAAAGTGCCCTCGATGCTTTTTGGTCGAGGCGTTGATGAGTTGACCTTGGTGATTTTTGGCCAAGACGTTGATGTTGATGATGGTGATAAATCTTGGGTGCTTATTGGCTCAAGCAAATGAGGTGGTTGCCTTGTATGTCGTTTGCTCATGCATTCATACGATGAAGTTGGTTAGAGGGGGATTTTCAACATAGGGGAGGTCATCCAAGTTATGATGATTTGGCCTAAGTCTCGGGTGGTTCATCCAAGGTTTGGTGAACCATGCGCCCCCGAGGTGGCGTATCCAGTTATGATACATCGGCTATCCAAGGGGTTCACCCATGGTTTAGTGAACTGTCGGCGTTGGTGCTTTTATGGCCAGTGTGGATATGTAACTCCGAAGTTGACTTGCTGAGGTAAATGATATTATATAACATCTATTGACTGTTGACTTGTGTTATGTAAATGATATTATATGATGTTGTTGCTATGCCTGATATGATGTATATTCATCTTATTTCCTATTCCCATGTCGTTGTGCTTACATGGTTTCTTACTCCCTGTTTTCCTGTTTCTGTTGTTGCATGTATCTCTTTATGCAGATGACGGTGAGCAGCCAGTGGAGGAGTGACTCTGAGGAGCCGCGACTCTAGTTAGGATGCTTTGTGTTTAGTTGTTAGTTTATTTTCAGTTTTGTTGTATTCCGAGGATTTTATTCCGGAACTATTATATTAGCTCTGTATGTGGCATCGGGGTTGGGTTTCGTTTATTAGTTGTTTCGTTTATGTTTATCTTTTTCAAACTATATTATTTCCGCGTTGTTTATATTGAGATATGAAACCTTTTTATCCAAGTTTTATTTTATTCAAATAAATGCATGTTTTTTATAATCCCTCTTTTATGTAAATGTTTTATATTAATGTGCAGGGTAGAAGGGTGTCACAAACCTTGCCCTCAAGGTTGGAGTTAGGGGGAGTCTCGGGGAAGGAAGTTCCTCCCGAATCGAACAAAAAAAGGCATGTGGCAGCATGCTGGAAGCAGCCCGCTCGAAACAGAGAGCTGGTGGTGCCTGCAGCGGCGGCGGAGCAGTGGGTGGCCATGAGACGCTGTTTGTTGCCGCCGGCGGAGAAATCCTAGTCAAAATGTGAGGAAACGGGTTCAGAGGTGACGGGTTCTTTACTGCTGGTGACGACCCATTGTTTCCACCGAAGATAGCTGACTCCGGTGGCTTCAGAGGTGGTGGTTGTAGTGCTGGAATGGAGGATTCCTTGTCTTTCCGTTGTGGCTGTGGTGCTCCGCCATCTTGCTGGAGCAGTGATGGCCTCGGTACCAGTCTCAGTGAGTTGCAGTGCCAGTGTTAGTGGTGTTACTGAATCTGTCTCCACTACTTCATCTAGTACCAGTAAAAGATGCCGCCATTCAGGCTTGAAACACCATAGAAGGACCGTGGTGAAGGTATCCCAACTGGGCTTTGGGTGACAGTGAGACCACTAGAGCCACCAGTGGAGTGCTCGACCTCTCAAGGCCGACACAGCTTTCGGTAGTTTCGCTGCCTCTGGTGTTCCATACTCACAAAAATATTTTTCAGTGGAAAGAATCCACCAATAAGCATCTTCGTTGTTGCCGTCGAAAATGGAAATCACCATGGATGGAATTCGAGGGGAGTAGGCTTGATGAAAGCACCAATGTTAGGAATGGAGTTATGGAGGGGATGTGATTAGCGAGGGATTTGGAATGATAACTCTGCTTCGAGGGTAGAGGGCCTCCTAATAAGAAAATAATAAGAGAGGGAAAGAGACTAATTTGTTTGTTCATTCATTGCCTCTAATTAATCATGAGGTCATACAATGTTTATATAGCACTAGTGCATACTCACACTAAGACAACTACACCATAACACACACTAATTATCCTAACTATAACAAACTAACAAATGCATAATAGATCCTTCTAGAATTATGTGAGTCATCATATTCTAGAACTAGATGAGTCACCATCCTTTGGGCCTCTAGGATCATAACACCTAAGGTTTCACTTCCTTTTAAGATGTAGATCAAACATGAATTATTGGTATACGAGTTTAAATCCCCACAATGTGCTCCACCCTTTTTTTCCATTCCTTTCTCCCCTCTCTCATTCATTCTTGTAAGATCTCTTCCCTTTGCAACAAAAAAAAAAAAAAAATTGTCGGCACAAAATGTTTACTAACTGGTATTGATTTACTTGTAAAAGACATTTAATATTGACATCAATTATGTGAACACTCGTAATCAATATTTAGGTGATACTTTACTTATATTTACATATAGTGTATTTATTCTAATTTTATATATAACATATGGTAATACCCAACCTCAATCATATAAATACTCAACCTCCTTCTAACCCAACTCGCAAACCAAAATCACGACCTTAGCCACGCAAAAGTATTTACATGATTGAGGTTGATTAATGTATTTGTAGAGGGTAATTAAAATGTTTCAATATGAAGTATGTTGTTTGGATATTAAATGTGAGGAATTTTGAAAATGCTGGAATTTTAAGGGGTATTTGGTTTAAGGTAAATTTAAGAAATTTGAAATCACCTAAAGGGTAGGTATTTAGAAATTCCATCTCGTACCTCATGTGCCACTCGCCACCTCCGGCCGACCACCACTACTTGCCAACCACTGGCTCGATCGACCACAGCCGCTGCTCCCGACCACCATTGCCACCCGACCACTAGCTCGCCCTACCACCACTGTCCACCGCTGTCGAATGACCATCGCTGGTCGCCGCCCCCCGTCACTGCCGCCATCGGTCATCAGTCAATGTCACTGTCTATCACCTTGCCTTTTAATTACTCTATGTCTATATTCAAACAAAGAATTTTAAGAATGAAAAAATTTAATTATTCTATCCAAACAATAAATTTTCAAAATGAATGGAATTTAAATGAAGCAATTCAATTCCCCAGAATTTTAAATACCCAAGAATTTTCAAATCCTCATCCAAACGCACACTAAGGGTATTATGGAGAACCCATATTTAAACACTACCATACTAATAAAGCTAATTATAATTACAAAAGGGCATGTGAAACTATGAAATACATTATTTTTTTTTTGGTCTAAAAAAGTATAGGTTAGTTGGGTCATGGGAGCTCACCAGGGCCGGGGCAAGCTTCAAGGCTCAAAAAGCGCTTACAGAGGTACTTACAGATTACCCACCAGCGAGGTCCTCACATCGGTAGTAAGATTCGAACTCACGACCTTGTGGGTTATGAGCCTTATCCTTACCAACTGGACCAACCTTCGTTGGCAAATTATGAAATACATTATTTAAGTCATATAATCTTTATTTTAGCAACTAAAACACATAAAACTCTAAAGTTAAAATTATTACATAATGTGTTTATTATTATCATATTCTATAAAAACAAAATTGCAATCAAACTATATAAAAAAAAATTATTGCATAAATTATGAAAGATACATTTTTAATTAAAAAATTAACAGGTATTACAACTTAAAAATTATGACAAAAATGACGGTTCGAACTTGATTCATTCATTTAAATGAGTTCAATTTAAAGCTTAAGTTTGACTTGTGATTAAAAGTAAAGAGTTTGAGCTTGGTTTGTTTACTCCATTTATTGCTTGATTGTTTTTTTTTCCTTTATCAAATTTCTCCTTGAATTTTTTTTTAAGTATTTTAATTCAATATTAGCATCTTTATGCTAAAAGATAAAATAAATTCAATAAAATTACATTTCTCCAAGTTAATTTAATAAAAAAAAATTACAATTCTCTTGGAAAATAAACATATACACAAAAGCTATTAATGTTAATCTTACAAAATTGGAGTTTATATTAGTTAAATAATTAAACCTAACTTCACTCAAACTTATTTAAATAATCAAACATAACTTCAAATTTAAAATTATTTATTTTTACTGTTTAACTGTATATTCCCACAAACCTAGCTGTGAGACTAATTCCTAGATGTTGGTTAGGTAAAACTCTCCTCAAAGTAACGATTTTAGAATTCAAACTCCTAACTTTGCAAGTAAAATTCGTTTGGGAGCATATTTTACTTTCATTACGACCAACTATTGTTGGATAATTTAAATTCATTTATTTAACTAAATTAAAAACAAATTTTATTGAATATTTAACTTCATATGATCAAATAAGTCATAAATGTTTTTGGTAGTTTACGCCGTAAGTTGCACCAATATAGTCGTCTTTCTTCAAATTGAAAAATAAAATAAAATATACTTACATTCAAGTACCGCATCTTTTAATAAATGGAAACTTATGATAAATGTTTTCTTTACTCCTTAACATTTCATTAATTAATCATTGTGAGGTCGACAAAAGAAATTACTTAAATTAGTGTGTCAGCAAGACCATGTTTTCTAGTGCATGGGTTCTAGATTTAATTGACTGCCCCTACGAAGGATGAAAAGGCAGACCCACAATTAGTAGGGTAATAAAAATAAGGAGAATTCTAACAATTACGTTAAGAAATAAAAAAAAATAAGTTTTTATGAATAATGATATATTTATTGTTTTAAGAAGTAGGAGTAATATATTTTTCCTAATAAAAAATGAGCAGCTTTATTGTTCTAATAAAAAAAACGTAGCAGGCATGAAGAGGTTACTAAGAGCATCTCCATTGGTTATTTTTTAAGGAACCCACTTTGGGTTCCTTTTTATTAAACACTATAAAGTGGTCCCCACAGTGCCACATCATACTTAAGCAATTCACCCTTATTTTGCTCCAATGGTTAAATTTTTAAGGAACCCTTAAGGAACCCTTAAGTAACCCATGTTTTTATAATTTTTTATTTGTACTCAATTTTGTTTTAATTGTGCTATTTTGGTTCATCGTAAAATTTAATTGCACATCTAGTCCTCTAATTTGTGGAATTGTGCAAAATCAGTTCTTCCATCCATGACTAGTCAACGTGTTGTAAGAACTAATTTTGCACAATTTTTTTAAATTAGAGGACTAAATGTGTAATTAAATTTTTTGGGAACCAAAATCGCACAATTAAAAAAATTGATGAAGAAAAGTGCGATTAAGCCAATTTTATTTCAAAACTAAATGCACACTTACTTATATAAATATAAATCATACATTTTCAAACTTTCACTCTTTTATATTATTATCGTTGAGTGTTGAATGTCTAGAAAATTCATGTCAAATTTTATTTCAAAAAAAAAAAAAAAATCTCATTTCTCTAGAACCATCCAGCCACTTTATCCCATTTTACTCATTTGTCGTTCAACAACAATGAAAAACTCTCTGTCTCCTCATCTCACTCTCAACCTTAAAAAACCATCAATCCCTCCTTCATCAGATTTCCTTGTTTCCATCCCTCTCAGCCTTCATCATCATCATTTCCCCCTTATATCCATCCTTCATTTCTCGTCTTCGTCCCTCTCAGCCATTATACCCAGCCTCTCAGTCTCCCTTCCTCCAGTTAGGGATCGACGCGTCCATGCGAGCGGAGCTCCGGCAAGGCGGAGATACGGCTATGGCGGCAGTTCCAGCGACATGCAGTATCAGATCTATGTATTTTTTCATTTTTTAGATTTGAAGTTTTGAATTTTATGTATTTTGCCTTCTGTTTGTCATATGTTTTGGTAAATGGGTTTAGGGTTTGCAGTGATCTTCCATTCAATCTTTCTGTTCTGGCTGGGGTTTTGTAAATTTCTGATTTTGTTTTCTGAAAATAATTGAAATTTTCATTATTTGTTGCCCATATTATTATTCTTCTCCGATTCAGTTTATTTCCCTTGTTTTTGTGTGTTGGTTGTTCTCTGTTTGTGCTTTTCATGGTGTTGATTGTCATTATTTTTGAGTTTTTTAATCCTATGGAACCGTTCCTTATATAAGGAACGGTCCTTAAAATTAAGGAACCCAGCTTGCCAGGTCAGCCTCCTCCAATGGCAAAAACAATAAGGAATGGTTCCTTAAAGTTAAGGAACCCATTAGTGCACTCCCGATGGAGATGCTCTAAGGAAGCTAATAATGGGCAATTAAATGAGGATCCAGCATTAATGTTCGTTAAAGTTGACCAAGAGAAGCAGGAAAATGCTATTCTCACTAATTATGTCATTTTCTCGGGGTGGGGGATATGATCCCCGTCCCATCCCCGAATTGACTATGGGGGGATTTTCTCCCCCGTCCTCACAGGGAAAAATTCCCTGTCCGCGTGCCCCAAATGGGGCAGTCCCCACGGGGATCCCCACACATGGGGGAAATTGTCATCCCTAATTCTCACCCCATTAATGCTGCTCAAACTACATTTTATGGAGGTCCAGCATGATGCACTAGGTACTAATACTGATAGCTTCATTCAGCATTTTTTTTATCGGCAGTGCCCGGTTCCCAGGCTTACCAGAAGCCATGACTATTCTTAGTTGAACTGTCGAGGCCTGGGTAACCTGCATGCAGTTCCTGTCCACAGATACCTCATCCGGTGTTATTGGCTAGATACGTTTTATTGTTTTTTCTTTTGGAATTTTTAGTTTTTGCAAATAAAATCGAGGACAATTGACAGTGCATTGTGCCCCTCTTGCAGGTAGCTCGAAGCATCGACTTCAGTCACAATTTTTGTGATGAGGGAGAATATTTCTTCAAAGCTAAATTTTATAGTTACTCTCCCAAACTCCAGGTGCTAAAATAGGAAGTCCTATGTTTCCTTCAAGAGGACCAAGTTAATTATAGGGCTGTTATTTCATATTATATGAGTCTTTTATCATCTTTTGTTACCAACTCTTTGGTAGAGTTTGATAGGATGAAAGTCCATATAGCTGCTCACTCTTTGTTAGGAGTGACTACATATATTACTATTCTTCAAGTTTGTGATGATGTTACTAGTTTTATTACATTCTCCATTATTAATGAAATTGCTTAACTTTTCTTTTGTTAAAAAAAAAAGAAGTAATATATTTTGTGTAAAAAAAAAAAGTGATATATTTAATCTTTTCATAAAAAAAAATGCATTTTTTTTTCCTTTTGGGATTTCTTAACCAGTATCATTAGATACTGGCTAACAATGCTCTAAAAATAATCAAAAATTATATTTGGACAACTGAATGTTGTCCAGACACCGTATAATCATATGGTGCAGTAAAAAGTGTTACCAGTCCCAGTAACATCTAAGAAACAAAAAAATATGATGTCCTATATTGTTGTCATTTTTAGATGTCAGAATATCATAATTCAAAAAGAATTGAGCAATAAGGTGCTCCGACTAATCATCTTAATTACTACATGAAAAATAATGAATGTTTTTATACTTTTAAGACATTGAATTATTTACTTTTTTATTTACTACTTTCTTTATTTACTACAAGGATTAATAGTAAGGTTTTGCACGAGGATATTAAAAAACTCAAATTTTTTTGTTTTTTTTGTTTTGATTCACGACTCACCATAATTAGGCCTTTGGTACCCCAGTGAGTCTACGAAGTATCCCCACGGTTTAGGTCTTTTAGACCCACTATAGGACTAATATTCATTTGAGGTCCAGTAGCAGTTTAAGGTCCAGCCCCCTTCCTAAGGATGCATTCGATGTGAATCGATCTTGAGACATTTCCCCACCAACTCAGTGTTGCTTGCCATTAACTGAGCTGCACCCATTAGGTAAAATAATTTTTTGTTTATGATATAGTATATTATATTTGTACATAATATAATATGTATATTATATAATGTACAAATGTAATTACAATCATTTGTAATTTAAATAATATATAATTTATATATTATGACACAAATATAACATGGATTAAAGTAGCATACAGTGTCAATGTAAAAAGTTTTACACTGACATCCACTAATATTTTGACATGTGTGCCTTTATTGTAACAACTAAACGAGAAATAACAATGATGCTTATTTGTCAAGATATTTTTGGATGTCTGTGTAAAAATTCTTTACACTGACAGTGCATAGAAATTAAACTCATAAGATATATTATATTTGTATTATATTTATAAATACAATCATATATAGTTAATCATATTAGATTAAATACAATACCTCATATCAGTATTATATCTAAGTCCAACATTGATTAGGGGAGAGAATATGTTATGTCGTTGGTCGTGCCTAACCCGTTTAGCTCCCGGCGTAGTCAATTTTGACAAAAAATATTTTAAAAGCCTATATAATTAAAAAGGTCAGACACAATCCCCACAAAAGTCCAGTAGGCCAATTGGATCATCTTGTTTAGTTTTACACATTATATATATATATATATATATATATATATATATATATATATATATATATATATATCTGTGTGTGTGTACGCGCGCGCGCGCGTGAGCGCTTGTGCGTGTGCGCATGCGCTTGTGCGTGTAATTTATATTCGTATTAATCTCTGTTTAGTATTATATTTTTCAATTAATTTGAAGTTGAAATTTATTGGGGAAGATTTATTGACCTATTTACACGTAATGACCTATTTAAAGGCCATTAGAAAAGTAGATATTTAAATATAGGCTTTCAGATCAGATCAAAATTTTAGTTAGGACAAGGTGATAGATGGTGTTGGAAGTATGATTTTTCGAGAATGTTCAACATATAATCAACATACACTTGTTTGCAGTAACACACCACACCTATTGATGAAAACTTCTTCTGGATAAAAACTGTACCTCTAAAGGTGATAAGCATTGCTTGGAGAATTATGATGAATGGTGTACCTACAAGATCAAATCTTGGAAGAAGAGGGATACTTGTGACTGGTGGGAACCTTGCATGTGTCTTTTGTAATGAATTGGATAAATTTGATGTACATTTCTTTTTTCCTGCCGGGTATCATATGAAGTATGAATAAGGTGTTATGAATGGCTTGGTTTTGTAGTAGTCTTACCGGAGGATGGCAGGGTCGTGACACCCATTATCCCGCATATGATAATACGTAAAGAAAATCATGCATGCTTTCAAAATATTGTCAAATTAAAATAAAAGCTCATCAAAAGGTAGTGTGCATCACATTATCCGATAACATGACCTTCATAAAATATGGAGTAAACAAAAGAATGAAAATAAATCTGTTATAAACATAACAAAACCGTGGAAAAGAATAAACCCATCCCAATGTCACATTATCAGAGTTGGTATCCCTTAACAATACATCGGAAATTAAACTAAACAAATGAAACAAATCATAACTACTAGCAGAGTGACTTCCACGGGATCACTCCTCACCGTCCGACTCACCGTCCTCTGCATATACAATATACATGCACAAGAGATAACAAAAATAAAGAGAGGGATAAGAAACAAAACTTTGAATACATCTGAGCGGTTAGGAATAGTTATCAAGATGAACATACAACAATCAACATATCACAATAATTTATATCAAGAGATGCATGGAAATGCAAGTGCAACCTCACTATTCCATATGCCTATGGCCCTAACCTAACTCAGGAAAGACGACCAAGATTACATATTCAGTTATCGATATGGATGACTCACCATATCGGATGATATCCACTGAATACTATCCCTAATCATAATAACGTATTGTGGCTATCAAAGTAGTCAGCTTGGTCGAGCGGACACTCTGATATGGGTAGCTAGCCCATGCCGGAATGGAATCTCCACACCCGATTCATGTACCCTCAAGGCCGGGAAAACTCAATTCGAGGCCCCACCATCGGGTTTCATAGTTTGCTTTCCGCCCAACGTATCAACTTCACTATATATGATGCATGCTATGCTTAGCCATGTGCAAACACACTCCAACCATCACCACCATAATTATTCACATTTATCATCATCCATGTACACTAATAATGATCGTTAACAATGCCTTAACGTTCATTCATCATTACCATAAAAAATAACATTGATTATAATCCATGATCATAAAAAATGATCATTGACAACGTCTTAACATTAATTTATCGTTACAGTTTTTACTAACATTACTAAAGCCAATCTATCTTTACTATTGTTGTTAACGTCCTCAGTTAGATCATTAACTTAGTCTTGTTAGCTGAACCTCGATTTATCTCCTTCTAAGCAATTTGTTCAGCAAGCCACATTCGATCCGCGAATTCTGGTTCACCGGGAGAACTAGAGAGCTTGACAACTGAGCATCATATTTGCACCGCGGATCCTAGTTTGCCTCATGAACCCGATGATTTGATCCTTTTGAGGATCATATCACTCGAGAGCTTAACTCTGTGGAATAAAATCGCCACGAGAGTCCTGGTTTGCCTCACGAACCAAAGAGCTCATGAGACTAGCATCCAATTCGCTCGGCGAACATCCATTCGCCAGACGAATCCTAACAGGTACTGAATCTCGATAGATTCAAGGTGCTTCCAACACTTGGTTTTTCATCACCCTAATTCCCAACCTACACATTCTTACTAATCCTGAGATTATCAACCTCACATATCGTACCTAACTCATTCATTATATGGTTTTCGTTAACCTAATACTATGTCCTTGTTGCATAACTTAACCTAATGTTATATACATGACACAACAACATATTCATCATAAACAACTCTTGGGAAACATATTATTATTCATGAATTCATCTCATATAAACATGTCATAACATCACATCAATGATCAATTTTGGATCATACAACAAGAAAACACATTTACACATTCATGATCATACACATAGGGGTCATAGGTTAACCCTTCATCTTAACCTATCGCAAAACCCACATATTCATGACTTCTTTCCCCATACCTGGTACGAAGACCACAACTCAAGGGAAAGAGGAGAAAGGTTTCGTCCAAGTTTTGTCTCACAACCGCTTGTTCAGTACCTCAAGAACGACAACGAAAACACCTTGATTCAATTCTTAAATCAAGAAAAAATCAAGAGGAAGACAAGAGGGACAAGGTGCATGTAAATTACCTTGTTTGCAACCCCAAATAACAGAGATGGAAGGATGAAAACCAACACAAAGGAAGCATGTATCAATAGTGATGTCCTTGTGACCAAAGACGACGGAGAACGATGAACGAAAGCAATATCTTTTGGTAATTCTTGAGATAGATAAAAGAAAACCTTAAGAGATGAAGAGCGACAATTTTTTGAGTTTAAGGTCATGGGAAAATAGGGTTTATAGGTCGTGGTTTAGAGGTTTAAAACGAATTAGGGAAAAACTTGGCTGAAACAAAATCCCAAAATGAATTTATGCTGCTGCCCATTAATCACTGGGCGAACCCGAGAGCTATCAAAACTGTGCACTGAATTTGTGGGGTGAATACCAATTTGCCAGGTGAATTCAGCAGCATTATAGACCATTGAATTTGCTCTCTGTCTCACCCCACGGATCTATATTCACCGGGCGAATTCTATTGGTCATGTTACATTATAACATAAGGGTGAAATTTAGGGTGTTACAATGGCAAACTTCCTCCAACATTCAGGCTACCAGCTGCGAAAAAGGTTAAGGAGGTATGGTTTGTGTTATGGTTCACTGACGGTGGTCTATTTAGTGGCATAAAAATGATATAATGTTTAAAGAAGAAAGCTTAGATATAGACAATTTGTTTGATTAATTTATTAAGGTGAGATCATGGAATTGTATTAGACCAGCAACGATTGAAGGTATTTATTTTTCCTTTGTGGAGTGGTATATGAACCCTTTGGATTGTATTTACCAATGTTATAGGACATATCATGTTGTAAGAGTTGGAGTACCCCTTAAACTCCCTGATATCTTTTCTTGGCTGATAATAAAAAAAACTTTTAATAATTAGAAACATACTATATCTTAAAATTATTATTTAATTGAAATTTGCGATCTATTTGATGTTTGAACTTGGTTAATTAATAAAATAAATATTCTATCTGATAAATTATTTTAGTTTTTTCTTCCCAAAGTACCATTATAACAAATTATTAATACTCTTTATTTTCTATTGTAACTACTTTCAAACACTTATCAAATTTGTATTATCTAATTATTTTCAAAAAAAAAAAATCTAATTATAGATTTTAACTAAAATTTATAGTAATAAATAGACTCTTTATTATTACTTATGCATTTGTATTTTAACTGAAAATAAAAAATTAACTTGAGGGCCATGTGATGCCCAACAAAATAATTGTGTATATATGAAAAAAATGAAACAACGTTGCAACCCAACGTACCACAAATATTTGTGTATATATGGTGGGGGAAAATGAAACAACGTTGCAACCTAATACACCACAAATAATCTATATATCTTTAAGTCAATGTCCCAGGACACCAATTAAACAAATAACAATGTGTTCCAATAATACAAAATGCTAGTTAATTTAAGTCAAAGCTGGTACCCACATAAATAAACGAAGCTCAAATTAATTTGCAGACGAAGAAATTTTTGTTTTCGGTGAGAGAGTTGATGAAGATTCTATCTTTTTTCTTTGTTTCCGTACGTAGTGGAGACGTAAAGTTTGACATATAATATTCAGAAATGTTATCTTGACAACTAATATGGACAACTATGGTGACAACCGTATATATGAGTGGTATTTTCGTAATTTTTCAGTAACTTTTGGGTCCCACCTCATGTTGGTTTTTGAAGCAAAAGTAGAGTTGTCCTTAAAGTTGTTATATTTAGGTTGTTAAAATAACATAACTCTATAATATTTTGCCAAAATCTTATGACTGAGGTTTATGCAAGTGCTTACGCAACTCAGCCGCATCTAGAAGCAAGGTTTTTTTTTTTTTTTTTTTTGATCAACAAAAGTATACTGAAAAGAGAACCTTAATAATTTACCGCTTTAGTTAATGGTAGAAGAAAAAATTGAAACACATATGCAATTAAATAATATTAATGGAAAAACAAGTGTGCTTAGTTTCCTTAAGTGGTCATACACGATAAATTTACAACAATGACTGTTTGATTGTTTAATTGTATATCTGCGTCCAAATCTGCCAATGAAATAATCCAAACGATTTGTTTGTAAAACAAGATCATGGGGTGCAATGAAGACTTAGACTCGATCCTTAATTTTTTATGCTTTAAAATATGTCTCAAATGCTTTATATTTAATTTAGAAAAGTAAAACATATCTTTCTTCTCTTGGTCAGAGGAGAGGACCCAACGATTATATAATTTTCACATAAAAGATTGATGGAACGATCGAAAACATGCTTCCAACACTTGCAATTGAACAGTTCACACAATACATAGAAGTACGAACCTGTGAGTCATTAATTAATGAACTCCTTTATTTATAGATCAAACACAAACCCATATATCAGACTGAATAATTCACGGAAAAAAAAAAAAACTTGCTGTTAACATAAAGAATTTGACTACAAATCTTGATGATAATTTCCCGCCGTATATATATGGATTTAATTTCTGCATGCATGAACCTCAAAGTTTACAATACCGTCTTAACCAAACATTACCACCCATTATTGACAAGCCCTTTTACTTTCAAAGCTTAATAAAATAATTAATTTATAGTTTTATGATTTTCTACCTCCCATTATTTAGTTTAAAAATATTTTATACTTCCCATTAATATGCTGTTGTTCAAGCATGATAATCTAAACTAACAGAAAACAACCCGTGCCAGTTGCCACCAATTCTGACTATCTATCCTCAATATAGGACGTAAGACATAACTCTAATGTGATACTTGAGTGTGTCGCAAGTATCTAGCTTCTAGCTAGAAGGTTTAGCAAGTAAAATGTCTTTTTATATCCATCCTCTATATAATTATGTTAATGATATATTGAATGTTTTTTTTTTTAAATAGAAAATTTAGGATGAAGGGACGGTGCTTCAGTTGATAAGAAAAATCTGAGTTTTATGAACACTTACAATTTACATTTACCTCTCCCAAAAAAATTAGTAGGGACTCGAACATGTAATATGTCAAACACGAGACCAACCCTTTGGGTTATAACTTATATTGTTTGTATATATGAATAGAATGTCACTTAAATATCAATTTTAGGTATTCAACTTAATAAATTATTTGCCCTAATTAAGAACTTGCGTGGCTTGACCATATCTCCCTATTGGACACCTTCCTCCTCCTTTCTATAAACAGCGACGGTCAACTTATTTCATCTATAGCTTTCACCTTTGTCACCAGTCAAGCCCAACCTACCAACATATATATGATATAACAATATTATAAATAAATGAAAAAGCCAAACCATCAAACACAATATAAATCCACAAAAAGGCAAATAGCAACAGCTTCTGCCATATACCAAATTAATCTATTTTTCACACACACAAAAAAAAAAAAAAGATTCTTCTCTAGAAAGTGATTTTTCTCTCGATGTCGGGTGCAGGCTGCAGTAGGGAGCCTGTGAAGGTTGTGATCATCAATACCCAATACGTTGAAACTGATGCCACGAGCTTTAAGTCTGTGGTGCAGAAATTAACCGGTAAGGATTCTGATAATTTCGCTTCAGCTGCTAGAAAAGCTCAAAGGGAGAGGCATAACGTTGGTAGGGTTGAGGTGCCTTCTGTAGGTGGTCATGGAAGCACGTTTTATATGAAAGATGCTATGTTTAAGGAGTTTGATAGGTTTCTCAGTGAGATGCCACCCATAAACGACTTTTTGGCTGAGTAAACTAACTTCATTTCTATGTATATAGACTTGTTTGTAGATTTGATTAATTAAATTTCAGTGTATACGACAGATACTTCTATTTTTTTGTTGTTGTTGTTTGAGGGGTTGTATATATATATATATATATATATATATATATATATATATACATATTTATATAGAGCTTGTGGGCCAGTATTCCATGCTTTAATAAATTGAATATCGTTTCATTATTTCCATTTATATATATTAATTATTAATTATTATTACTTCTTCTCTACTCTCTCTCTCTCTCTCTCAATGGTTGAAAACATAATTTGTTTAGGCTCTAAGGAAAATTAAACAAAACATATTGTTGAAATATAAATTTAAGTTTACGAAATTTGCCTAATATTGACAATTTAAGAGAGATGAAATAACAAGGCAATTGGGCAGAAAAAAGTATATTGATGAAGATTATTTATTGATATGAACAACATTCAACTCTAAATTTGCTTGGGTTAGAAGCTGCAGAAGATATTCACCAAAAAAAAAAAAAAAAGAAAAAGAAAAAAGAAAGAGGCTGCAGAAGATGAACTAATAGTATAACAGAAACACTAATATAGCAGTTGGGGTTTGATGCTTGCCTTACGGGTTAATGCAGTGTCTATTCTCTCTGATGTAGCATATTTTATTGTTTTGTTTCTCTTTGATTTGGGATTCTAAGCGGTTTTGATTTGGGATTCTAAGTGGTTTAATTGGTGTAACAGTCATATTCATGATGTCTTGTTTTGTTTAGGTGAGTATGGTAATTACATTTTATCTCCTTGAACTTGTTTCTCTCTACATGATTTAGGATATCTCTTATACTCAAATACTAATATACTTTTGTTTACCAACATGTGGTTGGTCCAAGTAATAATGAGCTTGGGTCCCTTAAGTAAGTGGTCAGGGGTTCGATCCCTGACTCTTGAGTATGAAGACATCCTGGTTGGGAGAGGTCAGCCCTTAAATATCGTCCAGTACCTCGAGGGATTAGTCTTCGCAGTTGGGCACGAAGGATATCCTGGGAAACCACTATATATATATATATACACTTTGATTTATCACACAAAATATAACAGAAACACTATTAGGCTGGCGTTGAATGTATATTGGTTAAGATGAACTCTACAGTTTGTTTGTAATTTGGTTGAATACAGCTGGTATGGTACTCTCATGCAAAACATTTTTGGACGAAATGTTTACAATTTGACTTGACAAGAGAAGATCTAAGGAGATATTTGTGGCTATATATGGATGAAATCGAGGATTTACCCCACATATCAACCACAATGAGATCAATTTCTTCTGTTTAGCAAGGTACAAAGAACACAAATTGAATTTTCTTTATGAAAGATTCAAGGAAATGTACTAGAAATTAGATTGATACAATCATATGTATAGGGTTGGCAGCGGGCCGCCCCCACCCCAGCCCCGCTTCCATTTGGGATTGGAAAATAGATCTCCATCCCCGCTCTCGGGAGGTCATGTTTCCCCACCCGCCCCCGTCAATAAGTAACCAAATTTAAAAATTATTTTGATTTAATTGAAATTAGCAACTCAAAGATTACACTCCCAAAAAGTTAACAAATAAAACTTTCACACAATTAAAACAATCAACCAGAAATTACTGGAACTTACTTTTCTCACCTACAAATAAAAAGGAAACTAGTGCTTTAGAAGCACTTCATTATGCTTCAAATATCACTGACAATAAAACACCAGAATAAAAGTACAATCAAATGTTTGGTAATTTTTCAAAAAAAAAGAAAAAAGGTATCCATTTATTCAAAATGAAACTTTTCAATCAAAACAAATCCAACCCCTACATAGATATACAAGGGTATTATTGTAATTTTGTAAACAGTGGGGCTGTCGGCGGGTATCAGTATCCCCATCCTTGCCGCCATCCCCGGTCAAAGCAGGTTTTCCCCATCAAAGTCGGGACGGGCTCAGGTGGGTACCCACAGGTTCAGATCTCGTTGCCATCCTAATCATATGAGGCATGATCTAATCGAAAATGCCAAAGACTTGAAGCAGAAACTGAAATAAATGTTAATAAATGGGCCCTTAAAAAAACAAATGCCTAACATAACACACTAATTACCAACATCTGCCTATATGGGCACTTAAAAGAAATACAATCCAAGGAATTAATAAAAAGAAGGTATCCTGAGTATGTAAAAAACTAAAAACCATTCTGCACACTAATTGTACTAATCATCTTCCGCGAACTTGAATTTTGCTTGATAAGAGAAGAATCAAAAGACAGTATGCATAATAATAAGGAATCAGTATTCTGGACTGAACTTTCATCATAGGATGGGCTGTTTCTTCTTCTATGTTTGGTGGCAATATATATGGTGTCATTTGGGTTTAACTTGTCTCTTATTATCTTTGTCAATGGTCTGGGCTAATAGCTTTGGTTTCTCCCTTTGGTTTACTCTGTTGTTTTGGTTACTGTCGTAGTGAGGATAATGTAATTTTTAACCTTTAGGCTGACTGACTGATAACTCATGTTTTTGTGTTAGTGGTCCTTTGTTCTCTTGGTTGAAGTTGTACATTGTTTATCACTTTTTTTTTTTAAATCTCTTTGTATATGGATTCGGGTACACCTTGTACCTAATTATATTCAAGAGTAAAGGCATATTTTAGTCCCTGACAAATTTCGTGCTACTCATGCAATTTAGTCCCTGAGAAAAAAAACTCACCCGTTAATCCTTGACAATTACAAACGTGGGACATATTAGTCCCTCCGATGTCCGCTAGGAAGGCTCCGTTAGTTTGCTGATGCAGTCCGTTAACACTTCCAACTGTCCGTTAAGGGACCAAAATGGGCCTAAATTTTGTCAGGGAGTAAATTGGGTATGCTTGCTCCATATCCTCATTAATCATATCCTCAAACTGATGAAAGACAGGATGAAATCAAAAATGAAAAGTTAAAACATCATGATACTTAGAGAGAAATCAGGTGAAAATAAAGAGAAGAAATCAAAGCATCATGATCGAAGGTGTTCAAGGTCAATATCCTTAGATGGTAGGCATAATGACGGTGGCAATTCATCCCATAGAAATTTACCGACGGCCATCACTTCCGTCGGTAATTATCCGTCGGTAAAACGCCTCTTTCTGGTAGTGAAAGATGAAAGTTTAGGGCATCGAGAGAAAGCCTCATCTAAGTCGAAGGTGAGCTAGGCACTAGTGCAAAATATACAATAAACGGGAAAGGTTTACGTCAGTTAACCAAAAGTTAGACGTTAAAAAGGAGGCGGTGGCAGTTTTGTAAATATCAGGTTCCCTTAATTCACTTTTAACGTCAGTTGTTATAAGAATTGACGTTAAAAGTTAAGTGACTCACTTTTAACGTCAGTTCTATAAACAACTGACGTTAAAAGGGAACCTTTTAATGTCAGTTGTTTATAGAACTGACGTTAAAAGTGAGTCACTTAACTTTTAACGTCAGTCCTTATAACAACTGATGTTAAAGGTAGTTTTTAATTTTTTAGCAACTATATGTTACCTGCGCGCCTTTCACTCACTCTATTCTTTGTTCTCTCTCAAACCTTCTCTTCCCTAACCCTTCCAAATGATCTCTTCTCCACCGCGTGCTCCTCTCTCTCTCTCTCTCTCTCTCTCTCTCTCGCTCTCTCCCCTCTCCATCGCGTGCCCTAACCCTAATCTTTCACAACTCCCTCTCCCATCTTTAACAGGTTCTGAACCGCGCGCGGCCACCACTACTCGAGCGCCTTTCCATCTCCCATATGTAAAGTATTGAACCCTAATATGAACCCTAATCTCTTCACTTTTTTTTCTTTTCTTGTCTTTCTTTTCAGTTGTTAGAACTTGCTTGTAGAACCTTTTGTTTTTCTCAATTTGTGTATGTTTGCTTGTGGGATTTTGGATTAGTTGAAACTGTTTCTTGAGGTTGTTATGTTCCTGTAATTTAGATATGGGCTGTATTTTTTATGTTAAGTAAATTTGGGAATGCACTGAACTGTACTGAAATGTATGTTTTTGCTTGTTTAGGGAATGCACTGAACTGTATGTTGGTGCTTAATCTGGCATAAACTTGTCTAACTGAACATTAGTATCATATGTTTTAGATTTATCTGAGGCAAGGAAATCATTATTTCCTATGATATTTTTGATGTTTCTGTGAGTATGTGTGATAAGCCATAGTTTATCTCTAACATAGGTTATGTGAGTATGCTATTTTTGATTTATCTTTAGTTATCCATGTTAAAAAAACATATTTAATATTTACCGTTTCTGAACAGGCATACACATGGATCATTCGGACCCGCATGCATGAGAGGACACTATGAGGCCTATGCAGGAGACTATGGGGCCTACGCCTGATGATACTGTAAGTTTACATGTTATATAAAATTTAACCAGTATTTATAATGTAAGTTTAAGTTCTTTATATATTCTTTATTTATCCTTGTTATACATAACCCTCTAATTTAACATTTTTTTCTCCAAACAGACATCACAGTCTCGGAGGAAACGGGGTAGAGGAGCCACGTCATTGAATTAGCAATTAGAGAAAGCTAGGCAAAGTGGTTAGAAGCTTGAGGTGTCCTTTGATGCTAAACTAAAGCCCCAAGGCCCCCATGCTAGAGAATTTAAAATGTGGGTGGTTCTACAAACCAAACAGCACGTTAGCATCCTGTACAACCATTGGGATGACGTTCCACAGAACGTTAAGGATCAGATTTGGGAGGCTATCATGGTATTTTACTTGTAAATTCTTTTGATGTACATTATTAAATAATTATTCGAGTTCTTATTCATCCTGTTTGTTATATGTATTTAATGTGTAGATAGCTTGGACCGTGCCGAATGACGAGCATCATCGGAAGAAATGGCTCTCATTGGGGGCAAGGCGCTGGAGTGGGTTCAAGCATGATCTTACTAGGTTCTATGTATCTGGGAAGAAGAAACTTGATAAGATGTTCTTGGATTACCCCTGGATTGATAGGGGGACGTGGGATGACTTTGTTAAGATTCGACATGAGGACAAATTTCAGGTTAGTTGATGAAGTTAATTTATTTATGCTTCTTAAAGATCATTTTTTTTTTAAAAAAAAGTCTTTAACGTCAGTTGTTTAGTACAACTGACATTAAAAGTAATTTAAAAAAAAATAAATTGGCTTTTAACGTCAGTTGTACTAAAAACTGACGTTAAAAGTTAATATTTTAACATCTGTTTAATGAAACAACTGACGTTAAAATTTATTTATTTTTTTAAAAAAAGAGTTTTAACGTCAGTTTTGAACTGACGTAAAAAGTTACACTTTTAACGACTGCTCCAATAACGTCAGACATTATTCAGATGTCCAAAATCAATTTTGACTGACGTAAAAAGCACTTCCTACACTAGTGAGGGTTTAAGAAACTTGTGTGCTAGCATGACTGGGGAGAAGGTGGGTTAGGGTTTTAGAGCCATTTGGTGAGCCATGTAGCATAGGAAGAGTTGGGTTAGGGGTGTGAATGTGAAGTGGTTGGGACTGAAGAAGAAGAATAATGTTTTGGGCATTTTCCCCAATTTTTTTGTAAAAAAATAAAAATAAATTACATGCTAGAAATACATTAACGAGACAACTAGGCACCTTAAGGGGATTTCTAGGCATCTTACCAGGTCACGTAGGCAAAATAACGGAGGTCAATAAATGGAGATAGATGGAAGGACTAATATGTCCCACGTTTGTAATTGTCAAGGACTAATAGGTGAGTTTTTTTTCTCATGGACTAAATTGGGTATCACGAAATTTGTCGGAGACAAAAATGTGCGGGTAAAGGCCCATTTTGGTCCCTGACAAATTTCGTGGTACCCAATTTAGTCCCTGGGAAGAAAAAAAACTCACCTGTTAGTCCTTGACAATTACAAATATGGGACATATTAGTCCCTCCGTTGATGTCAGTTAGGAATGCTCCGTTAGTTTGCTGATGTGGCCCGTTAACTCATCCAATTGTCTATTAAGAGACTAAAATGGGCCTAAAATTTGTCAAGGACTAAATTGGGTACTCTTCACCTTTATTCTTGTCTTCCTCAACCCCTTGTTCTTCTCTCCCTCTTCTTCCTCTGTTTCTTCTTCCTCTTTCTCCCATGGCAAAATCATGTCCTCATAAACCATAAACCCTCGGGAAGATTTGTGTTAGGAATGAGGGAAATCAACTACATTGAGTAACTCAGATTAAGACTTGAGAACAAAGATCATGTAATAAAAATATCAAATACATATTGATCACTCAATTCATCAAACAACTTATGTGCACTCTCAACTCCAACAAATTTGAAATAAGCTGAAATGAGAGAGTTAACAACAGCATTATAAGAACCAAAACCCAGATTATAAACATACCCATGAACCCCTTTACCCTCCATTTCCTTTCCCAATGCAGCAAAACACTTCAAGACACAAGTAAATGTATAATCATTCCCTGTAATTCCCAACTCCAGCATTTTCTTAAAAAGATACAAACTTTCCCTGTAATTACCAACCTTTGCATATTCAGACATAATAAGATTCCAGAGAAAAACCTTATCATTGAGGATCTCGTCAAATATTCGTCTCCCTTCAATTAAATCACCACAATTCACATACATGAAGACCAGTTTTGACCCCAAAGCAAATGATAATTGAATAAACCTTTTTCCCATCTTCTGAGATCACTCATTTTGCAGAAGTTGCAAATCAATTTTTTGCATTTTCATCATCCATGGTTGTGTTGTGGGTGTTCTCAACCAAAGACATAGAAGCAGCGACACTGTTACTACGACAAGAATGGTCCATGTTTATTAATTAAATATATTAATATTTAATCAAATAAATGTAATTACCTAAGCATTAACAGGACAACTAGGCATGTTAACAGGCCACGTAGGCAAAATAACGGATGTCAATAAATGGAGATAGATGGAAGGACTAAAATGTCCCATGTTTGTAATTGTCAAGACTAACGTGTGATATTTTTTTTCTCATGGACTAAATTGGGTGCCATGATATTTGTCAGGGACCAAAATGAGCCTTTACCCAAAATGTGCCTTTACTCTATATTCAATTTTGCTTATAAAAAAATTAATAATAATAATGATAAGGAATCAGTAAATTTTGTTATGGAAAGCTGAAAGCAAATTGAATGTAATCTATTACCTGCATATCGTATGGTATATGACAATCGGACAAGCTGGAAGTTGCTTGGATGGCACTGATTCACTGACTCGATTTGATTTGGGAGAACTGAGAAGTTGGTTGGTGCCATCAAATTCTTCTTGCACTATATACCGTGTAATTGGGCATACTTACCACAATTGGTATTATTGTTTAGAATTGTTATGCTAAATCACTTCGGCCTTGACTCACCTATTAGTTGATCCATTTGGATATTCAATCAATTAATAACTAACAATAACAAGTCCCGGACATAAACCAATTGATAGAATCATAATAATATATTTTTAATTAAAATAAATATATAAATCAGAAATTATTATTCATAACATTTGTCAAATTATACTTATTTATTTTGTATATCATAATTTGAAATTTTATATTCAGTCTTATACTCAAATAAAAAAATAAAAAAAAACAACTTGAACATGTTATCAAACTCAAACAAGCAAACTTCTTCCTAAAAAAGGAACTGCATACATTTATAGATGTGATAGAATGTTTTTTCCAATGTAAAAGCAGTATGACTGAAAATTGATGCAAACATGTTTAGTATCCCCGTCTGATTCCAATTGATCGAAACAAAAGACAATACTTTACCATCAAAGAACGTAAATGCCCCACTAATGAAGATTGATTTTCAGTGTTTAAAGCTTGATGGATTCTAATTAAACAATAATGGAAATTCTTGCTTGTAAAGCAAAAAATATTATTCAAAAAAATGAAATTAAGTACATATACAAATAACAAAGTTGAATGCATCAAATATTTTTTTTAACTATAAATACACCACATTCCACCAGCTTCAACTTACCAAAGAAAAAAGAAAGAAAGAAAAATGGGTTCCAACCTTCAAGCAAAACCTATCTCCTTAGTCTCAATTTTATGCTCCATCATTTTCCTATTGATCCTCTTCACGATCCCATTAGTCTCAGCCTATCAAAACAAAACCTTAAGTGTATATGAAGTTCTTAAAAAATACGACTTCCCTGTAGGGATTCTTCCCCAAGGTGTGGTTGGCTACGAATTAGTAAACTCCACTGGCAACTTCAAAGTCCACCTAAAGGGTCCTTGCTCGTTTAAGACAGGATATGACGAATGGAAGTAGGAGGCCACCATATGTGGGATCATCACCGAGGATAATATATCCAGCGTACAAGGAGTTGTGCTGGACAAGTTGCTAAACATTATGGGAGTCACTCGCCACATGGACAAACTCACAATCATAGGTGGAATAGGTTCTGTCGACCTTCCTGTTAAGATCTTCGATAAGAGTCCCAAATGTGACTGAGATTGTCTTTACTAAGAGATAATTGATATTATATTATTAATAAATTATTTATAAAGAAAAAATCAACTATTAATCTTACAAGGTATGTTATATTTTAATTTTTATTTAATATATTATTTTAATGATACAGTATACTACATATGTCATTTTGATACATTGTACCTGAAGACTGTCATCTTCCCTAGCTATTCTTCTTTAATACTAAAATAGAGTACAAATATTTTACACTTTCATCGTGTGTATATTACCTCTAATATTTGTTTGGATTGATTAAGTTTATTGCTACTTTGGTGCTCTAGTTGCATATCATAGGCAACAATACAAGACTTGAGGAGTTAGCATCTGCTATGAAAGACTTGAAAAAAGTGGTGGACGTCTTCGAAAAATGAGACCAGGAATACACTTCTAGATTTTCAATTTTCGATACCGAATTAGAAAGAATTAAAAATACTGTAGAATCAATGGCCCAACAACCTTCATCAAACACGGGTAAAGGCCATGTTGAATCTAACTCCCTATTGAAAGAAAAATAAATGATATTTACACACCCAAAGTTGACACATTGGTTAATCGGTACAAATATTTGGTGAAAGAGTTATGTATGTCGAAGAAAAGAAAAATTTTGCCACTATTTTTGTATCAAGAAAAGTGTTATAAAAGATTATTTTTCGAAAGTAACCAGCGAAGTATAATTTTACTTTCCGCATTTGGGTGACTATGTGATGATCCTAAGGAGGGGTGTCGCATCAACCCTTCAATGTCGTCGTCTCTAGTACCTCAAGGGATTAGTCTCCGCAGTTTCACGCGGAGGATACCCTGGCAAACTAAAAAAAAAAAGGAATTTAATCTACTACCAGAATCTGAAAGTTGCTTGGATGGCACTGACTTGGTTTGATTTATGAGAAGGGTTT
Source organism: Echinosophora koreensis (assembly GCA_035048595.1). Taxonomy (NCBI): domain Eukaryota; kingdom Viridiplantae; phylum Streptophyta; class Magnoliopsida; order Fabales; family Fabaceae; genus Echinosophora; species Echinosophora koreensis. The sequence goes on along the minus strand of JAPCYP010000037.1, from coordinate 3,671,271 downwards.
TTCTAACCTGTGCAAGATTGCACAGGTTTAGGTTCATTAAATACATAGTTTTCATTAAATTTTCTACCTAGTTAATGATCTTTTTTGAAAAATGATTTCCTCTCTCTCCCCTATTTATTATATGAATTCATTTTTCTATATAATGTCTCTCTTGTCAATTCACATCCTTTCTCCTCTATTTATTATTGTCAATACAACTTTTTTATTTATTTAAAAGATGAGTAGCGATGTAATATTATGTTGAAATTAAAATGGTGCATATTTTCCAATTGCATAAGAGACGGTTTTTGCTTTAGAACCTTCAATAGGATAATATGCCAACATTATTTTCCAATTGAATAAGAGACTGGAGCGTTAGTAAAATAAAAAAAAGTATATATCACTACTAATCAAAAGAGAAAGGAAAAGAGAATGTGCCAACGATTCATTATTTTCTTCCTATATATGAATCGCTTTTATTTGCAGTATGTATATCGCTAATTATTAAAAAAAAAACTTGTATCTAAGGATAATAAATTGTGGAAAGAGAATGTGCATTGAGAGAGACAGAAAATGAGTATATATAATAAATAGAATAATAAATAAATGAGAGAGAGAGAAAATCATTTTTCAAAAAAAAATCATTAACTAAGTAGACAAATTTAATGAAAAGTGTGCATTTAAAGAACCTAAACCTGTGCAATCTTGCACAGGTAAGAAAAACCCAAAATATATTTATTTCTTAAATATTTTAAATTCAAGATCTCACGTACTATTATACTTTCTCCGGTCACTATTATAAGCAAAAATTAAATAAAACACACATATTAAGGAAGTTAATAAATCTCATTAAGTTTTGTTAAAAAATTAGGCTTCTTACCTAAATTACCCTTCATCTAAAATTTCAATTTTCATCGTTAAAATACATCTGCATTAAATAAAACCCACTTTCAATAAGGATGAGAGGGTAGATGACATTTTATATATCAATGAGTATTGGAAAATAATGTCAGCATTAAATTGGAAGATGACCCTTTATATTCAGCATTAAATTGGGAATAATGTCAAGGAGTATTGGAAAACATAATTTATATTAAGTGATGGGTATTTTGGGAATAATAGCATTAAATTGGATGGAAGTACGAAAAATTTGCTTATATTTTAAAGAAAAAAATTTAGGGTTTTTTACTTATAATATTGACCGGATGGAGTAATTTATAAGCACATAAATATATTTTATTATATGATTATGTATTTCTATATTTCATTATATGATTACGTATTTCTATATTTAAATGCAATTACGTATTTCTATATTTCAAAATAAAAGAAAATAATTAAAGATATTTATGATTAACATGTTTTCGTTTATTTATAAATGTATTTTGAAAATACGTTATTTCTATAAAATAAAATGTGTTAATAATAAATACCTTCAATTAGTTTCTTTTATTTTGAAATTATCATTTAATTATCAATTTTTTTGAAACAATTTAATTATCAAGTATGAGTTATTGATTATTCGTATTAAAAGTGATATGTGTACAAGAAAAAATTATTAAATAAATATATTATAATATAATATGTGGTTGCATAATGAATAATGATCTTGAATTTAAAAAATTTTGAGAAATAAATATATTTTATAGTATCTTAATCTATCTAGGAAAGTGAATTGAAATAATAAATAATAAATAAGATGATAAATGGGAGAGAGTGAAAATCGTTTTTCAAAAAACCATCATTAACTAGGTAGACAAACATAATTACAAGTAAGCATTTAATGAGGTTAAACCTGTGCAATTTTGCACATATATTTTATAGTATCTTACTTAATCTATCTAGGAAAGTGAATTGAAATAATAAATAGGATAATAAATGGGAGAGAGAGAAAATCGTTTTTCCAAAAATCATCATTAACTAGGTAGACAAACATAATTACAAGTAAGCATTTAATGAGGCTAAATCTGTGCAACATTGCACAGGTTAGCAAAACCCATTTAGAAATTATTAGTCCATAACACTTGTTAAGCATGCTTGACTTGGAGCAATTATGAGATGAGTGACCTCCTGAGAAGTTTTCCTAGGAAGCATGTGAGTGAGGACAAAGCATGTTGAAAAGACTCATGTTGGTTTATGGGGACAGTCATCAATCCATAAAGCAGCCAAGGATGTTACAAATGATATCAGAGCGGCACCTCTCCCAGTACGGTGTGGTTTGGGGACAAACCAAGAGGAAGTTGATGGGCATGTGATACCCGGAGCAGACGAGGACGTGGAGTGGTCGCCAGTACAAGAAGGCACGAACAAGGTGCGGCTCCTAGCAGGCTTCTAGGCGGAGGGACACATGAATGGACCGATTACACACCAGGATGAAAGAGATCCTGAGACTATGTAGGTATAGGACTATACAGTTGGGATGACTTATATGAATTGATTGGTATTACCTATACCAACAAGATGCATCTTCTTTCGGGAGTCTATCACTTAAGAACTCCACAGTTAAGCGTACTTGACTTGTAGCAATTCTGGGATGGGTGACCTTTTGGGAAGTTTTCCTAGAAAGCGTGTGAGTGAGGACAAGGCACATTGAAAAGACCCGTGTTAGTTTGTGGGGACAGTCGTCAATCCATAAAGTAGCCAGGGATGTTACAATTATTAAACAAAAATGAAATTAAGTACATATACAAATAACATGGTTGCATGCATCAAACATTTTTTTAATTATAAATACACTCCACATACCAATGGAATGTTTACATTTCCGCAACTTTTTAGTTTAAAAATTTTACCAAGTCAAATGTGGTCAAGAAGATACAAAATATTTAGTATTTGCATAATGCCTATATACTTGATTGTATTTGCACAATACTACAAATTTATTTTTGGAAAGAAAATTAAAATTTACATGAAATTGGAGATACTTCGTCTAGCAGAAGAGAAGCTGGAGATGTGGATGGCAGCGGTGGAGCACGACAGCTCGTTGGTGAAGGTGATTCATGGTGGTCCGAGCAGAAGAGCGACAAAGGTGTTTTTGTCGAACATGACCCAGTTGTTGCTGCCGCCACCCCCATTTTCTCCTTCACCATCACCCTCACCCTCACCCTCACCCCTACCCCATCCCCACACCTCTAACCGTTGTTGTCCTCCCACCTATACGATTACTGACTCACCTCACCGAAATCGAACATTAATCGAATGTGAAAATCGAACACTGATCGAACGATTACTGACTCAAACATTGATTGAACAGTAACCATATTCATCGAATGATTACTGACTCACCTAGCCAAAATCTAACACTGATTAGAAGAATTGTTCTCTAATCAAATGTGGACGACTTTGATCTCTCTTCTTCAGCGAGAATGGCTCAGGCAAACATGTCCCTCGTGCTGTAACATTAGTGGTTTTGGAACCATAGTTATATGCTTATTATATATGTTTAAGTGTTTTAAGGTGTGCTTAAGCGTTATGTGTTGAATCGACTTCGAATCGGATGAGCGCGCGAGTTAGGGGTTTGTTGTCAGGACAGCACACCTGGACCTGCTGAGACCCCACGCTCAAGCGTGGGAACGCTTTGACATGGTGATAGGGCACACTAGAGCGTTGACCCTATTTTGTGATGTGTTCAACACATGTCACATAGTGAAGAACGGAAGATGACGCATGTCATCGAAGACTTCATGATGAAGTTGTTGACCAAGGTCCACGCTCAAGCGTGGAGGAAGTCCATGCTTGAGCGCTTGAGCGTGGGGACTTACCACGCTAGAGCGTGCGAAGCAGTTTTTGGAAAAATAAAAGGGAAGTAGATGAAAGTGTTTTCACTTTCACCTACCTCCTAAATCAGACCTGAGAGCGAGAGAGAGAGAGAGAGAAGGCAGAGAGAGTTTTGAGGTTCCGGAGCTTGCCAAGCTCAATCTGTCTAGTGAAACACAAAACCGATCATCCTGACGAGTTCGTATCTTCATCTGTTTCACATCTATATCTCTGTTTCTTCGTGAAGGTTAAGGTAAGCCTATGCTCGTAACATGCCGACGATGTCGGTATTGAGGTTTATCTTTCGTTTACCTATTTGTTTATCGTTCCATTTTCATATTAGGCTTATCTACAATGCCTGCTTCATATTAGAGTTACCAGAGCCAAAGATGCCTGAGTGTATCGACGTCGCTTCAGCGAGGGATAGGGTTGCTCCAGGCTCCCATATCGTCTGTGATGTCGGTTGCATCTGCATAGGGTGTGCCTAGTGAGCTTATTTTCTATTTTGATGTATTTTTATGAGAGGCGGGCGAGTATTGTTGGTAGGACCTTTCCTTGTATCTTCTGGGACCAGTTTATGTGTTTTCTTTATCTTATATATGAGTCTATACTAGCTTTATCCTTGTATGGTTGGGATTGTCTATTCAAAAAGGATGCTTTCATTTGGGATCCTAAAGCAGCACTTGCTTTTCAGCAATTGAAGCAAGCAATCACAGCGACACCCGTTCTATCTCTTCCAGATTTTTCACAACCTTCCTTGGCACATTTTTACAGCATTTTCTACCAAAAATGCTATTATTTAATCTTAAATAGTACTATCTCGATTTTTCATTCTCGGTTGTAAAATATACTTTCGGAATATTGCACTTCAGGGTCATGTTTTGTTAATCTAAATATATAAAGATTAAATTTAATCTCGGTTAAATACTTTTTAATCCCTAGAAAATGAGTGGATTTTAATTTTGGTCCTTGCAAAAAAAATCTTTGGTTTTCATCTCTCTAAAACATAAAATTACTAATTTTGATCTCTACAAAATGAACAAATTTTGATTTTGGTCCCTATAATTTTGTTTTTGTTTTTATCTCTCTAAAATTTGACATCACTTTTTTTAGCTTATAGTTTTCATTTTAGGCAAATAGAATTCATTTTAGGGTTCAAAGGAGATTTTAGGGGAATCACATACTAACATGACACCACAGACGTTATTGGATGTCACTTGGGAAGACTGCATGACCTTCTGTCAAACACATAAGTAGTCAACGGATATCACATTTATAGTAGGGACACAAAAATAGTGATTTCAGATTTATATGGATAAAAATCAAAGAAAATTTTTTACAGGACCAAAACTAAAATTTGTTCATTTTATAGGGATTAAAAACATATTTAACCCTTTAATCACTATATAGATATACCAATATAAAGATTTTTTCCTTATTTAATCAATTATTAATTATCATATTATTAAATATTTTAACTTTTATAATAACTATTTTAAAATTTTCATATAGAATGATTTGTAATTAGTTAAGTAAAAGACTTCGCTCTTTCAATGTATCAAAATTAAACAAAACAAGGATTCACCAATTTTTTTATAGGTAAGTTATTTTATTCAAATGTTCCACACTTTTGCGAGGTTTCGTCATCAAACAAACTAACAGCTTTGTAGAAAGGCAACTAAATATATTAATGGATGTAATAGAATGCTTTTTCATTGTAAAATCAATCTGACTGAAGATTGATACAAACATGTTTGGATCCCTGTCTAATTGCAATTGATTGAAACGAATATAATACTTTACAATAAAAGAACATAAATGACCAACTAATGAAGAATGACTTTCCGTGTTTACATACATTTTGACAAGATGCAATAGGTAAGGATGATTGTTTTTACAAGGAACCAGTTCTTATATAAGGATCATCAATAAAAAAAGAGAGAGAGAGAACCACAATGTTACACAACCTGATGACAAATTAAATGAATTTATATTTTAAATTGAAACAAAAGCAAACTTAAATAAAAATATGAGATGAGTTATGGGATATGAAGTTGCTTAAACTAGTATAAAGTAAAATCTAAAAGGTAGTGAAGTTATATTGTAGGACATGAAAAATGAAGTTAAATAACCCCAATGGGTCACCGATGCTTTGAGGAATAAATATTTTCATTAATAAAGATTGACTCTTACTTATAGAAACAAAATTTAATTTACAACTTAATTAATAGTAAAATTCTGTAAGAAGACTCTAAATGAATTCACAATTACTATGAGAGGAGATTGACCTCGTGGAAAGGGAAGCATCTATCTCTGGGGGACGTATCACTCTTATCAATTCGGTGCTAAATAATTTATCGATTTACTTCATGTCATTCCTTCGGATGCCTAAAAAGGTCCTAAAAATTCTAGTTAGACTACAAAGGGATTTCTTCTTGGGGGGGGGGAGAGGAAAAATCCCTTGGGTAAGGTGGGATTTAGTTTGTAGACCTAAAGAGGAAGGAGGGTTGGGGGGGAGTGCCAAGAGGAAAAAAATCTCTCTAAATGGAGATGGAGGTTGTTAAAAGAGGAGGTGGGTCTTTGGAAAGAGGTAGTTATGTCGAGGTATGGAAATAGTGTGGGTGAGTTGTCATTCTCACTTTTGGATAGGAACTCACAGAGATTTGCATCCTCTTGGTGGAAGGGGGTATGCTTGTTAGGGAAGTTTCAATCTTTAGAAGATTGGTTTCTAGAAGGGGTGAGGCGAAAGTTGGGTAGAGGGAACAAAATCAAATTTTGGGAGGATGTGTGGGTGGGAAATATTAGTTTGATGGAGTTGTTTCCTAGATTATATAGCATGTCGGAGGATAGAGGGAAGGTTATTCAATTTCTGGGTGATTGGCAAGGTGAGAATTGGGTTTGGAAGTTGAATTGGAGGAGGGGGTTCTTTACTTGGGAGAAAGAAGCTTTGGTTGAGTTACTAAATTTATTACATTCGGTATCCTTATCTTCTTCGGCTGATGATGATTGGATTTGGACTGCTGATGTTTCAAAGCACTGTTCTTGTCATTCGACATATAAATTTCTGCAATCCAAGTGCAGTAATTCTATGTCAATTTCCGCCACGGTTGATGAAATCTTCAAACAGTTTTGGAGGAGTAAGGCTCCCAAGAAGGTTCTTGTATTCTCTTGGCAAGTACTCTTGGACAGACTTCCTACAAAAGCAAATTTGGTGTGTAGAAATGTGAATTTAGGGGGAACAAGCCTTGTGTTGTGTTTTTTGTGATGAGGTATTAGAGAAAACAGATCATCTCTTTCTATCATGTAGGTATATTGCACAAGTATGGATCAAAGTCTATGCTTGGCTTAGACAACATGTTGTACTGCCTTCTAGTATTGCAAATTTATATATGCAGCATGGTGGCTTATTCAAAGGTAGAAGATGCAGACAGCGGGGTTACTTGATTTGGCATATGGTCATTTGGTCAATTTGGCTACAAAGAAATGGCATCATATTTAACAACTCAGCATTTGATTTTACAAGACTAATGGACTCTATCAAGTTTAGGTCATGGGAGTGGTTCTCAGCTTCTAGTGGTAAGTTCAACTCTTTTTCTGATTGGTGTATGAACCCCTTGGAATGTTTGAAAGTAAAGAATTGAGGAAAAGGTTGGTGCAGTGATTGAAGGTGTCTGCTGCTAAAGTTTCTTAGCAAATTGTTAGTATTTTGGTTTGTGGTGGTTTTCCTATGATTTATCATAGGTTTATCATATCAGGATTCAGTAGGGGAATTATTAAAGTGCTTGGTGGGTGCTGTTTTGGTTGGGAATTGCTGTATGTTGCGCCTTATGTGTGTGGTCGAGGAGCTAAGCGTGTGCTTCTATTAGTTCTGTCCTGTAGGCGTTATTTTGTGCTGTAGTTACAGCTTTTAGAGGTTTATTTGGTTGATGTAAGTATTTAACTGTGTTTTAAAGGGACACTCAAGCTATCTCTCAACCTCTTTGTTGTTTGCTTCAGGTTGATCTAATATCTTGGGTCTCTTCTTTGTCTTCTATACAGTTTGTAAATCTGTTACCATGTATTTGGGTTCAGGTACCCCTTATACTCAATCTAATATATTTTTTGTTTATCAAAAAAAAAAACTACGTTCTAATTATACTATCATAGACATACACATTCAAAAAAAAAAATTGTAATTGGAAAATGGCTTTTTCGGTATAAACACCCAAGCTATGAGATTAACTTTTGAAATGATAATTAGGTAAACTTTTCTCCAAAGTGGCGACTCAAATATTTGAATCCTTGACATATATTTTATCTTAAAATGAAGTATATATACAAATAATAGAGTTAAATATAATTTTAGATAATGTACATATATATATAAAAAAAAAATTAACTATAAATATACACTTCATGCTTCAGTTGGACTCCACGTTGTGGATAACCAGTAAAAACCACCTATTTATGTTCCTCACACACCACCAGATTCAACTCACCAAAGAGAAAGAAAGAAAGAAAAATGGGTGCAAATGTTCAAGCAAACCCTTTCTCCATAATTTCAATTCCATGCTTCATCATATTCCTATTGATCTTCTTCACAACCCCATCATTCTCAGCCGATCAAAGCAACACCCCAAGTGCATATGATGTTCTTCAACAATACGACTTCCCTGTAGGGCTTCTCCCCCAAGGTGTGGTTGGCTACCACTTAGACAACACCTCTGGCATCTTCAAAGTGGACCTAAATGGTACTTGCACGATTGAGATCCTAGCTTATGTTGCGAAGTTCAATTCCTCCTTAACTGGTCTCATCACCAAGGACGCTATCACAAGCTTAGAGGGAATTCAGGTGGAGGCGGCGAAAATATGGCTAACCAATGTGGCAGTCGCTCGCGACAAGGTCGAGATCACATTCACAACTAGAGAAGCTGGTTCTGCCAACTTTTTAGTTTGCAAGTTCAGTAAGAGTCCCAAATGTAACAAAAATGGATTTCCTATGGCCACTTTTTGACTACAGAAAGTCCTAACCATAAAGATTAGTGTATCAGATTCTAAGTATTAAATTAAGTTGAATGTGCGAATGTAACTAAAATTGTCTTTAATAAGAGACAACTAATATTATTATTAAAGTAATTATAAAAAAAGAATTAAGTATTAATTTTTCATGTTTTTTCATTTTTTTTTTGGTAGAGTATATTTTTATTTTTAATTAATATATTATGTTTGAAGTCATTATAGATTTACATTTTTGTTGTTGACTGTCTAGCAAAAACTGGGATCCCGATTCCCTGCAGTTGAGAATCACTGAATTCCCCTGCAATTAGGCAAAATTATGTTAAGAGAGGGTTTGAAATCATATTTGTTGGGTGCAGTAAAGACAAAAACAGCCTTAAAATTTGTTTAAATGCAGGAACTTTAGGGATAATAATCAAATTTAGAGAATCCAAATTCGAAAAACTGGGGTCGATGCCTTGAATGATACAAGTCCCCCCATTGCGTTAGGTGCTCTTATTAGCTAATTCTTCGGATTTTTATTCTTTCTTTTAGACGTTTAGAATGTTTGGATTGAATTCGAATCGAACCAATTAACATTATATGGTAATTGATTCGGTAATTCCGAAATTAAGATTTTTGTATTACCAGATTTATTTTATATATATATATATAATCGTTTGGTTATTTTAGTCTCATATTTAGGAGATTTTTATATATTCGTAGTTTGAAAATTTCCCTATTGATCATGTATTTTTAATGATAAGTTTATGTATTTTCTTTTTTCTTTTTTTTTTTGTATTTTTGTAAATTAGTTTTGTTTTTTGAAGAAATGAACCAAATCAAACTAAACCAAGTTTGGTTGCATTTCTTGAAAAAAGTTTGTTAATCCAAATCAAATAGAATCAATTGTTTTTTTTTTTTTTTTTTATGTTTTTGGAATTTTTTCCCATTTGAAACCAAACTGAATTACCAACCCGTAAATACTCCTATCCATATAACCGCCACTAAGGCTGCAATATTGTAATTTTGATAGTCTGCAATATAACCACAATTGCCATCTTAATCGTAATTTAAAATATTATGTGTTAAGCTGAAGTAATAAAACTCTTTTGACCGAATAACAAACCAGAAAATGTTTCAATTCAGGTTTAACCGGTTTGACCGATTCAACCGGATAATATATAACATTAAATTTTCCAATAAGTTATAACATGTAGTACTGTAAAAAATATTATAATAATTAAAAGTTAAAATAAGAAATTAAAAATTGAACTTATCATCTCTATTTAACAATATTATTATGAAATTTATAACTTTTAAATTTATACGTTTTAATTTTTAACTTTGCAAGGATTGAGGAGTCCATTTTAATTTTTTTTCAGTTTTTAAATTTTATTTTTTCTCTCTAGAAAACAGACCGGATCCGGTTTAACTCTGTCCAACCTGGTTCAACCGGGTTTTTGACCGGTTTTAAAACGGTCTGACCGAAGAAAACGGTTTTGATCCCTGATCAGGACCAAACAAGAGGCCAGTTCACGGTTCAACCGGTCCGACCTGCGGGGCCGGTCCGATTTGATAACCATGCAAAGATGGAAGAATGAGAATTCAAAAATAACAAAAGATTAGAATAACAAAGGAAAGAGAAATAAACCCAATTTATCATCTTAATCAAATTCACTTAATTTATCAAAAAAAAAAAAAAATCAAATTCACTTAAAGGTTGATATATAGTTTAGCCTTATTAAGGTCAATTAATCTTCCCCGTCAAAGAAAACAACCCAAAAGGAGAACAAAGAACAGAGAAAGAAAATGAAAGCGTTTAGAGAAAGAATAAAGAGGATACGTGAAAGCATTAAATTAAACCCCGAAAAAGCTTGAAATGGAAAATATCAAGAGACAAGTGTTTTTTTTTTTTTCCCTAGAGGCCGAGGCAGTCTTTTTAATAAGAAATTATCCTCAAGGGAAAAAGCATACCAACTAAGGCTCTGTTTGGTAAGTTCAATAAGGTAGCTTATAACTATTTGACTAGCTTATAAACTTATTTGACTGAAATAGAGGTGTTTGGTAAACAAGCTTATCTCATTAACTTATAGTTTTTCTTCATATGCTAATTTATTTAGCTTATGGCATATAGCATATAGCTTATTGACATTTTTCTCGTTTTTACCCTCATTCATTTAATGAAATTCTCACTTTACCATGCATATCATAAATATTTTCTTTTATGCCATTTTATTTATAAACTAGTTCAACCGCTAATTTTACCAATCACTTCAAATTCTATCAGCTACATTTTCAGCTATCAGTCATCAGCTATTAGCTATCATCTAAAAATAAGCTTATCAACTATCAACTAGCTTATCTATAAGTTAATTTATTAGTTATTTTTGCCAAACAGAGCCTATATTAAGAATCAACTCATATTTTGTGATTGATTATTAATAAACTTCTTTGAGCAATGCTAGGATTACATTCATTATCACACTCCTTTTAACACACTCATTATTAAAGAAGAGTGTGTTAAAGAAGAGTGTGTTCCTAACATTTCTCACTTTATTAAGTTTTTACTCTTCATGTATGTAACCAGATTTTTTTTTTTTTTTTAGGCAATGTATCTAACCAGACTCTTAAACTTTCTTTTTCTTTTCAAAGATGGAATTTTTAAAAATATTTTTTCAATTTTTTCCTTACTAAACTAAAGTTAGCGTTTTCTCTAAATTATTATTTTTTTTTTTTAATTTTGATTGCTGATCAGTTGCCATATATTGATCATATATAACAAGGGGGTTCCTGTAATTCAATGTAATTTCACAATTCCTATTTGGATTAAGTATTTTTTTTTATATAAACTAAATGGCATGCTATTGCATCACCTCACTATATATAGGATCAACCATCCCAACTAGGTTGGACCACTGACCTTAACATTCATTTAAAGCATACCATAACATTATTGAATAGAGAAAAAAGAATACAAGAATAAAGAGCATGGGGACAAGTGTAACATCCATGTTTTACATTCTTGGTTATGTGTTTGTTAAGTGTGTTTAAGTGTTTGAAAGCTTGTTCGCTCAAGCGTGCAGGGGGGCACGCTAGCGTGTCCAAGGGCCCAGGTCACGTGTTCACACATGTCAAGCAATGACTTGAAGAAGAGACACGTGTTGAGCTTTCTTCAGGACAAAGAATTTGACCTACTTCCACCCTCAAGCGTGGGGTGCTTCCACGCTTTAACGTAGGTGTCAGGATTTTGGAGAGAAAAAAATTTCGCAAAGTTAAAAGGTAACTTACGTTACCTTACAAGGAAAAAGTTCAGAATAAAGATAGAGGAACAGAGAGGGTAAGAGAAGGGCATGGAGGAGAGATAAACTTCTAGAACCAAGTTCGATCGAATCGGTCGTCCTATCGTGATTCTCATTACATCATCGAGTTCGTGGCAACGTCGTCTTCTTAACCCTATCTCTCGTTTCTTGCTAGGGCTAAGGTAAGCCTATGCTCTTTTCATGCCGACATGTCGTCGATGACGGCAGTGAGGTTTTCTCTTTGTTCGATTATTGGTTTTATGTTCCGTTTTCGAATTAGGGTTTTACCAACGTTGTCTGCTTCATGTACATGTGTTCAGGTGAATTTTCGAAGCACCGGAGGTGCCGATACCGTGCGTGACAGATTTGAGAGGAAGTAGAGAGTGTCTGTTTTGTGATTCCAGAGCTAGCTACATACACCTCAGGTGGGAGAAAGATGCATTCTATCGTCGAAAACGGCTAACTAGCGTAACATACAATAGTAGTAATAAGGCGACCTAAACCCTACTAGTGAGAGAATAATCGACAATACCAAAATCACATTGGCAACTACCCAGTAGTACCAGCGATGATTTGAGGAATGTAGATTTATCACCGTTAAGTTAATTTTACGATACCCGAGGATGTCTGATTTGACACTAGTGAACTGCTTGATGTGTGCTAGTTGCTTTAACATGCTTGACATGCTTTATTTGACTATTTGGGATAATATGAATATTTTATTATTATTTAATATGTGTAACATGCTTTGTCTTATAACATGCTATATCTGCGGTGATATCCTTAGTTGGTCTCTAGGCAATGATATATGTTGTTTCAGAGAGATGCATGTTCGGGAGAGTATGACATGAGACTTAGATGTGCCTAACCTAATAAAATATAATTTTTATATGTGATGAGCTTATGTGATGTGATCTGAGGAATTATATGAGTTTGTGGTGGAAGGTTAAGACACTAGGTTATGACTCGATATGAGTCGGTGAGACTCATATAGAATGTATAGTGTTGTTCACAGCCGTGTGGGTGGAACACACGAGGTTAGAGTATCCGATTACGGATACCGGATGTCACGGGTCAGTTCCCTAATGGGATGGGGGAAACTACCATGATACTCTTGTAGTCCTTGCCGAGCCGTCCCGTATCCATATGGGAATAAGGATACTTTATATTGTGCAGCTATTCCCTAACGGGAATGGGGGAAGTGTCATTCTTTGAATGAGCGCCCTGACAGGAACGGGGGTGTGCACCGGCGTTTATGGATGAACCACTTGGACGACTGACTAACATCCCTAACGGGAATGGGAGGATGGTGACAGGATTGTAGGTGGCCACGTAAGCATCCAGGCTTAGCTGCATTAGTGTAAAGGGTAGAGGATGATACTATGACCTAAAAATGATTGTTATCTATATGTGCTGCATGTCTTTGTTCATTATTGTATCTTATGCTAGGTATCCTTTTGATAAGCCTCTGGCTCATCTAGTTTTATAGCTGTTGAGGCCATGGTTTTTGTGCTAACTATTCGAGTTTAATCTCGTTTTTGCCCAAATTTAGTTTTAATTGTCCCTAGGCAATGTTTTGAGTCTTTTAAGTAGTTTTTAGTAATATATGCTATTTTTGAGTCAAATAAAACATTTAATACTATTTTATATTTTCAGGTTAAAAGTGAAGCTCGAGGAAGCTAAGAAAAATAAAGAAAACAAGCAAAAAGGCAAAACTGGTCATTCGCCTCAAGAATGAAAGCTCGCTCCGCGAGCCAGAAGAACAGATGAAACAATGTCAGCAGCCATTCAGCCTCGCCTCGTGAGGAAGTGTTCGCCTCGCGAGCCAGATTCAGGGAATTGAAGATCATTCTGTCTCGCCTAGCGAGCAGTATCTCGCCTCGCGAAAGATCCAATTTTGAACACGCGACAACTTAAGATTCGCCTCGCGAATCCCTATTCTCCCCGCGAGTGCACGCAGATCCCAAACAGTATAAGTAGCTTGTTTTAGGTTAATTGAAGGAGTTTTTGGAATTGTGATTGTAATCCTAGTTTTCTTGGGGCTGTGTAGTGAGTTTTATTTCAGTATCTTTGAGGATGAATGCTTTCTATACTTTGTTCGTTGTTATCGTCTCTATGAGGAACTAATCCTCTATTCTAAGGGAATGATGAAGCCACCATTGATGGCATAGTGAATCCAAGTAATATTTTCTTATACCCTTGTCTCTTTTCTTGTTTCTTAATTCTGATTTGTTTGTGTTAATCATATACGTGCATGGTTAACTAGTCTAGCACGTTGAGGCTGGCAGGTAATTTGTACTTAGGACTTGAATTAAGAACACCATTTGAATATTGCTAGGCATAGAATAGGAAAGCGGTGCAATCACTATAGGGAACCAAGAACTTAATGAAACTAATTGTGGGTTGAATAGATTGGCAGATTGACAACTTGCAAATGTAGATAATTCCTTTTGAAAATCGGCAGTGACATTAGGATAATTGAGGGTTCCTGGTTGACAAAGAAATTAAATTGAACATAGGGATAAGGAGATAAATGCTTGGGTAACTTGCTTGATAGGGTAGGTGGATTCGTGACCTTAGAGCCTTATTCATAATCAAATCTCATCATAATTTTTTAGCATCCTTAATTAATTGTTTTTGATTAAATCTTTGATTTAATTTTCTCTCTCTTCATAACTATTCCCCTTTGACTTGGTCAAACACTTTGAATTTCTTTATTAAATTAGTTAAATTGGTCTCCCAATCCTTGTGTTCGACCTCGGCATTTTACTTACCGTGTTTTTATTACTTGCAATGAAACGGTACACTTGCCAAATCGTCAAAAAGTTTTTGGCGTCATTGCTGGGGATTGGCACAACCAATTTTCCTAATTTTTAGGAAATTCAATTCTCTTGATTGAGCAAATTTTTTTAATTTTATTTTTCTGCAATTTTTATCTCTTTTTACTTCTTTGATCCCACTTGGTCTTGTCTTGTTTTTTGTGTATGCGAGGTACCCTTTCACAGGAAGACTTGCTATACGATCCAGAGATCACCAAGACCGAGAAGAGGTACAGGAAGGAACTCAGAGAGAAAAAATAGGCTTGAAGCGAACCAACTCATTAATCTTGAAGGGATGGCAGAAGGAGATCCTCCACCCTACAAACCTCTTTATGAGTACAATCTTCCTCACTTAGATGATTGTGCTTCAAGTGTTGTTAGGCCTCCCATCACGGCCACTTCTTTTAAAATGACGGAAGGTGCTCTGCGTGGGGTGCAAGACAATTAATTTGATGGAAGTGCATACCAAGATCCTCACAGGCATATTACTCACTTCTTGGAGACTTGCAACCTGTTCAAAACTCCAGGAGTTTCAGATGATGCCTTTCGTTTGCGACTATTCCCTTTCTCTCTTCGGTATAAAGCACGCGATTGGTTAGACTTGCACTTGGATCGTGCTAGCATTACTACTTGGGAACAAATGGCTCAGACGTTCCTCACTAGATTTTTTCCTCCTCAGAAAGCGGTACAGTTGAAGATAGCCGTCACTTCCTTCAAGCAACATGATGATGAGTCCTACAATGAAGCTTGGGAAAGGTACAATGTGCTTTTGAGAAGATGCCCTTCATCCTACTTTGACTTGGTAACAAAGGTACAACACTTATTTAATGGGTTGAAGGGTCGCTACCAAATGAACTGTGATGCCGCAGCTGGCGGTTCTTTGTCTTACAAATCAACAGAGACGGTTGGGCTTTATTAGAGAAAATGTCCAGGAATGATTATAACCGCAGTACAGGCACTTTTAATGCTTCCGGAATCAGTACCGCATCACTAGAGGATATTCTTGAACAGAACACACTCTTGAAGAAGCAATGTGAGACACTATCTAGCAAGCTCAAAGTTAATGCAGTGCGAGAAGGCTTGCCTCCGGGGTGTAATTGTTGTAATGGTGAACATGCCAGTGAGAGTTGTCCCATAAATTGTTCACAGGAACATGTGGACTCGTGTCACAACTTTTATGACACAGTGCCACATAACAACTATCAGAGGAATAGGCAGAATGACTACAATCAGAATCGGGGGTACATTAGGAGAGGCCATCCGGGTTTCACTTGGAGCAACACTAGTAGTGGTCTAGCCGGGCAACAACAACATAATCAGAGGCCAAACTATGGAATTCAACAGCACAACACCCAACAGGCTCTCCCTCAACCTACTCAATTGCAAATCACAGATGCTGGGAAGCAGACTTGGGAAGTGGCCTTTGAGAAATTAGCCAGTCATACTAGCACGACCATTGAAAAGCTGATAGTGCACATTGATACATCCATTGAGAAGCTAGCAACTCACACAAGGTCGGCAATCCAACTCCTGGAAACTCAAGTATCTCAGTTAGCCAAACTAATGGATGAGTGTCTTCCAGGAACTTTTCCGGGCAACACAGAGAACAACCCCACGGCCCAATGCAATGGCATATCCACTAGAAGTGGTAAGGTGTTGGAACCAAAGGGGAATCCCTTGAAGGCTAATGAAGGTGAAACTCCAGAACAACCACAAGAGGAGAAGGAGCAAGCTAAGGAAGATGAGGTAGATAGTGAAAAGGTGCCGGAGCAAGGGGCAAGGTTGAAATTAGTAGATGAAGAATTCCGAAAGAAGAAGTGGGTTGAGCCCCAAGACCTTCCTCCCTTCATGAAGGTACCATATCCAGAGAAATTGAAGAAACCCTTGCAATACAAGCAATTCAACAAGTTCCTTGATGTTTTTCGCAAGCTTCAAATCAACATTCCTTTTACGGAAGCCTTGGAACAAATACCATCCTATGCTAAGTTCATGAAGGAGCTTCTCTCCAAGAAGCGGAAGATAGTGGATGAGGAAATGGTTGCTTTGACCGAGGAGTGTAGTGGAATTCTCCAAAGGAAACTACCTCCAAAGTTGAAGGATCCGGGCTCTTTTAATATACCATGCACCATTGGGGAGATGACTATTGATAAGGCACTATGTGATCTAGGGGCGAGCATCAACTTAATGCCCCTATCCATGATGAAGACGCTTGGAATTAAAAAGGTCAAGAGCACAAAGATATCACTCCAACTTGCGGACTGATCAATCAAATACCCTTATGGGGTAGAAGAAGATTTGCTAGTAAAGGTGGGCAAGTTTATTTTTGTTATGGATTTTGTGGTACTTGACATGGATGAAGATGCCAATATTCCTCTCATATTGGGTAGACCATTCTTGGCTACCGGGCGAGCATTGATTGATGTGCAACTAGGAAAGCTCATACTTTGGGTGCAAGATGAAAATGAGGAATTTGAGGTCTTTGAAGCTATGAAGCATCCAGTGGAGAAGGCTAAATGCTATAGTGTGGATGTGGTGAAACCTCTTGTCAAGCCAACACCTACACAGGAAGCAAATGGTTCAACACTAGGTAAGGTGTTGGTAAAATCCCACACACTTAAGGATGGCATGGAAAAGGATGAGTCGGCGCACTTGGGGCAATAAAGATGAGTTGCATAGATCCATTAAGGATGACCCAAGCAAGTTGGAAGGGAAGCCACAAGAGCATCATGAGTCACTCACTGAAAGAGCCGGAACAAAAAGGATACTAGATCCAATCCAACTCAATGAAATCCGCTTGAGGGCTTATGAGAAAGATAGAGGCAAAAAGGGGCAACCCAAGGCTCGGCTCGATGATCCAATGATCCCTATAAAGAAGTTATTTCCAAATCAATTGAAGTCTTGTTGGCGAGTGAAGGTTAGGAAGAAAACAACTCTTCCTCATGATGTTTTTAAGGAAGAAGACAAAGAGCCCGGGGAGGTATTTGATGATAATGACCATGGATTGAAGCTTCTTTTTATGGGAGAAGGAGTTGAAGGCCACCTTGTTGAGTTCGCAATGACTTAGCCCTTTGGGGCTATGATCGTCAGGCTCGGGACGTTAAACAAGCGCTTCTTGGGAGGCAACCCAAGGGTTATATCCTTTTATTGCATTTAAAGAGTCATAAAAATACAAAGTGTTCTCATATAGGGTCCTTAGTTAGAAAATTGCATTAGAAATGCATGTAGGACTTAGATACATTTAGAAAAAGAGGGGCAGAATTCTTCTCTGGCTCGCCTCACGAGCAAGAATTCACCCCCCGAGCCTGATGGATGTCAAAATCCCTGCTTCTGACTCGCCTCGCGAAAAAGGCTTGGCGTCGCGAGCCTGAAAGATAGAAGCTCAGAGATTAGGGACTCTTTCTGCCTCACCTCGGTTCGTCTGGTTTGCTAATCCTGGGGACCAGGATCCTCATCTAGGAGAGGGCGAGTCTGAGGCAAAGATTTGATGATTTTCAGGTGGATATAACTCCAAAGGAGGAGGCCACAAAGACTAGTGAGCCGGAAGGAGAGGAAGAGAATGAAGAAAGGATGAGCACCAACGAAAGTTTGGGGTCCTTTCGGATCCCCATGAAAAATTAAAAAAGACTTTGAGAATTTTGTTGTGATTGCATGATTTATGACAAGTTTGAGGTGAAGGGGTGCACACACTAGGATGTATCTTGGTCAAATAATTTGCTAAAAATATCCAGGTAAGGAATCTGAGCCTCCAACATTGTTTTTGAATTGTGTGAATCACTTTAAAGTTGCACTTTCCCGGATTTGCTTGAATCTCCTCATGGTTTGCATGTTTATATGTTTGCATCATATGATCTAGGCATTTTCTTTGAAATAGCTACTTGGCCAAATATGAACCAACCTTGATGTATGATCCCTAGTTAGCCACATTGAGCCTTAAAGCCTATTGTTCTTAATAACCTTACAATACAAGCCATAAATCCGGAAAAACCATGTTAACCCAATCTTAGGATTTAGGAGAGCATGGAAACTTAGCAATGTAAGTGTTGTTTGGAAATTAAGTTTGGGGTGGCTACAAGGGTTTATTATGTTGTTGTGGGTTGAGAAAAAGAAAAAGAAAATATAGGTTGAAGCCAAAAGGCAAATGAGACAAAGAAAAAGGAAGAAAAAATACAAAAAATGCCAAAAAGGGCACATAAAAAGGTTATCAAAGGAAGAGGTTTGTAGCCACCCAACACGTGAAAAAGAAAATGGAAAAGAGAATTAGAGTGAAAATAAAAGTGTAAAATGTTTCATGCTCTCTTAGTTCCTAGGGTCTTAGCTTTGTACCTTTGAATATCCTACCTTTAGCCAGGCCTCATTACAACCCTTAAAAGACCTTTTGATGTTGCATACATGTTTTAGTGGGAACTATTTTTGAGATGAAAATCAAATTCATGGAAACTGCTCTTAAAATGTGAAATTGAGTGAAAGTTGATAGCCTAGATAAACTGAGTGAATGAGTGAATTACTATATACCCTTGTGAGGAAGGCAATTGTTTGAAATTGGTGATCTCCCTTGTGTGTATCTTGGATCCTTAACTTAGATTAATGATTGCTTGAATGATTAGATTCTCAATTGTTTAAAGTAAATGATTATGGGGATTACATTGCTGAAAAGGGAGGAACATTGAATTAGAAAATTGAATTGTTAAAATTGAAAGAAATTTGTGCGAAAATAATTGAGTCCATTGAGCTTACCCAGTTTTGAGTCTTTTTAAGTTTTAGTTTGCTTGGGGACAAGGAAAGTTTAAGTTTGAGGTATTTTGATAAGCCTCTGGCTCATCTAGTTCTATAGCTATTGAGGCCACGGTTTTTGTGCTAACTGTTTTAGTTTAATCTCGTTTTCGCCCAAATTTAGCTTTAATTGTCCCTTGGCAATGTTTTGAGTCTTTTAAGTAGTTTTTAGTAATTTATTCTATTTTTGAGTCAAATAAAGCATTTAATACCATTTTATATTTTCAGGTTAAAAGTGATGCTCTAGGAAGCTAGGAAGAATAAAGAAAACAAGCAAAAAAGCAAAACTGGTCATTCGCCTAGCGAACGAAAGCTCGCCCCGCGAGCCAGAAGAACAGATGAAGCAATGTCAGTAGCCATTCAGCCTCGCCTCTTGAGGAAGTGTTCGCCTCGCGAGCCAGACTCAGGGAATTGAAGATCATTCTGTCTCGCCTCGCGAGGAGTATCTCGCCTTGCGAAAGATCCAATTTTGAACACGTGCCAACTTAAGATTCACCTCGCGAATCCCTGTTCGCCCTGCGAGAGTAGATCCCAAACAGTATAAGTAGCTTGTTTTAAGTCAATTGAAGGAGTTTTTGGAATTGTGATTGTAATCCTAGTTTTCTTAGGGCTGTGTAGTGAGTTTTATTTCAGTATCTTTGAGGATGAATGCTTTCTATACTTTGTTCGTTGTTATCGTCTCTATGAGGAACTAATCCTCTATTCTAAGGGAACGATGAAGTCACCATTGATGGCATAGTGAATCCAAGTAATATTTTCTTATACCCTTGTCTCTTTTCTTGTTTCTTAATTCTGATTTGTTTGTGTTAATCATATGCGCGCATGGTTAACTAGTCTAGTGCGTTGAGGCTGGCAGGTAATTCGTACTTAGGACTTGAATTAAGAACACTGTTTGAATATTGCTAGGCATAGAATAGGAAAGCGGTGCAATCGCTATAGGGAACCAAGAACTTAATGAAACTAATTGTGGGTTGAATAGATTGGCAGACTGACAACTTGCAATTGTAGATAATTCCTTTTGAAAATTGGCAGTGACATTAGGATAATTGAGGGTTACTGGTTGACAAAGAAATTAAATTGAACATATGGATAAGGAGATAAATGCTTGGGTACCTTGCTTTATAGGGTAGGTGGATTCGTGACCTTAGAGCCTTAGTCATAATCAAATCTCATCATAATCTTTTAGCATCCTTAATTAATTGTTTTTGATTTAATCTATGATTTAATTTTCTCTCTCTTCATAACTATTTCCCTTTGACTTGGTCAAACGCTTTGAATTTCTTTATTAAATTAGTTAAATTGGTCTCCCAATCCTTGTGTTCGACTTCGGTATTTACTTACCGTGTTTTTATTACTTGCAACGAAACGGTACACTTGCCGGATCGTCAACAAGTTTTTTATCCTTTCCATTGGATGATGATGGTATAGTTTCTTATCTCCCTACCCCTTCTGTGTATGTTTGGTATACGTACGTGAAGTAGAGCCAGTCGAGAGAGATGTCGCACCTTCATCACCCGTGGACGACGGAGCCTACTGGGGTCCCAGTGATGGGAACCATCGAGATTGAATTCCATGACAAGAGAGGGTGAGAGTGGACCCAGCCACTTATCTCTCTGTGTATACGGGCCCGGTTACTGTATACATGCATTTTGGGGAGGCGTCATACTCTTGCTTCATCAGAGTCTTCCGTCTGGGGCAGTGTCTTCCTCTTCATATGTTTTGGCATCCACCGCCGTACCCGTGAGCTGCCCTAAGTTCAGAGGTGGCAGACCAGTCGGAGTCTCTAGTACCAGCGGATGCATCAGCGCCGTCGTGTTCTTATATCTGATAGCAGCTAGGTGACGACATCAGGACAATCGCAGAGGTCACCATGGAGGGTGTATAGACGCACGAGTAGGGAGAGTCAGGGTAGCACTAGATATCCACGCTAGGGATCGTGGAGGCCAGAGCGTCTATTGTATATAATTTGTGTGTGGTGATCCCATTTTTGATGTATTTTGAGTGGGGGCTGTGTTAGTGTGGAGTGTAGTGAGGTATCACTTTTTCTTTGATCATTTTATATATTTTCTTTCTTATATCAGTTTGTACCAGTGGGACCCTACTGATCGGCTAGACAGTTTATGTATGTGGTTATATATATGTATATAGTTTATGATGTTTCGTTTATATGTTTTATGTTTTCTTCGCGCGCTTTTATGTTATGTATGTTTAATGATTATATCGTGATTAAGATTTAATTGATTAGGTTTTTCTTTAATGGGACATCGGGGTGTCTCAACAAGAACCTTAGCCCATGCAAAGAAAAACAAATAACCTAAATTTATAACTAAGGAGATTCAATCTTTTGCTATTGAACTCCTCTCTAATGGAGTTAGGAATCAAATTCCACCAAGTAAAACCGGTAGAAGATACACCAAAAAAAGCTAATTTGTCTGCACATATATTACCTTCTCTAAAAATGTGAAACATTAAAAAAAAACATTTCTTTGGATAACTGAAGGCAATTCATCCATCGGGATTTCAGCTTCAAAGGGACTAATGCAGGATTTTTGAAGGCATTAACTACTAAGATAGAGTCACTTTCAAGCCAAAGTCTGATCTAACCTTTTCTATGAGTAGATTCAATAGCTAACATAGTTACTATAAGCTCATCATTCAATGAATTAGAAACTCCAATGTTGATAGAGAAGCAGCCAAGAATACTAGCCATATTGTCCATAAAAATACCTCCACAGCCTGCCATTCCTGGATTCCCTCTCAATGCACCGTCAATGTTACACTTGGTCCAATATGGGAGAGAAGGATATACCAATTTACCTATCTAATTAAAAGAGCTTTGCATATATGAGCATCAACTTTAAAATGCTTAAGAATACAAAATTTAGTAATATCAAAATATGAGAATCCTGAGGAAAGAAAACCAGAGATTGAAACAGATGAATAGATCATGCTAATAGCACTATTTTTCGATAAGAATTTGTCCTCAAATATGCAGATATTCCTGCATTTCCAGATAGCCCATAAAATATTGTTTACTGCAGCTAACACAAGATCCCAAACACAAGATCCATGACCTGTGAATGCCACTTTCTATTGCAGATGGAAAGAATAGAAACAAAATTTGAGAGATCAACACTGCAATAAAGGATATGAGAAGTGCTAGTATCACACTCTTTTGAACACTTTCTTCAACACAAACTTTGTTATTTGATGAATTTCATGGGAGACATAAATTTTATATGGAATCCCATAGGAAATTCACCCAACAATCAAGAGTGTTTGGGAGAGAGTGTTTAAAAGAGTGTAATGCTAGCATTTCTCATAAAGAATATTGCTAAGCCAATTCCAAAGATCTAAAGCATAATGACATTGTAAAAACAAATGCATAGAAATTTATTATGTACTTCCACAAAGAGAATACATAGAAACGGAAATACAACCTTTTCCCCTTATATTTTCATCAATAGGTAGCTTGTTGTGAATTAATCTCCATAACAAGAATGATCTCAAGGGAGGGATATCCTGACTCCATATAACCTTGCTCATTTTGGTTAGCAGAATTGCAATGTGATGAACAAAAGGGTAGCTATCTTAACAAGGCTTTAGTCAGATTGATAGATATGAATCAGATTTAGTTTTAGTGTGATTCATGTGTACCGTTAGATTAATTTCTTCCCTCCCTGACGATGTCGGTTACTTTCTCCCCACCTTGAATGTTTGCATAGTCTTCCTCGAAACCTCTAAACGGGTCCCCTTACTCCGAGCTTGCTGCCTTGCACCCCATAGGACTTCTCGGAGCTCCGAAATTTGCCCTAACACATAGACAACATCCAGACATAGTCAGAAACCCTAATCTTGCTCGAAATCCATAATCGAAGCAAGAAACAACGAGAGAAATAGGGAAAATGACAAAGAACACTAATGTCGACAATGTCGACGTGTTAGGGATTCGGGCATTACCTCAGTTGTATCAGAGAATCGAAGGTCGATACTCGTAGTATTCTTCGCCATGATCACAGCTGCGTGGTCGGAATCGCGAACAAACGGATGGATGGATTGTTCCCGGGCTCGATTTCTCTCTCTAATTTCTCTAACATCTCTCTACTCTGCTCTCTGGTTGCAACTTCTATAACAAAATTTCTCCAAGTTTTGAAAATGAAAGAAAACATAAGGGATTACTGCCAGCTGAGCACACTAGAGCGTTCAGGGACCCCACACTTTAGCATGCCCACCCTCTAGCATTGGGTCCTCCCACTCTAGAGGGCGACCCCTTCGTCGCCACGTCTTGGCCACGCGTCAGCTCCGCAACACCACGTGTGCAGTATGTGTCAAGGACCACTCCACGCTCAAGCGCCCATAGAGCCAATGTCTGAGCATTTCCAAGCTTAAACGTTGGGTCCCTCCACGTTCAAGTATGGCCCTGACGTCGGTACGACTTCAAATTTGAAACACAAGCTCATTAACACACAAGGAACAAGATTAAGCCTTCAAACATGCTTATTCCTTTCCTTAAACCTTAGTTGATAAAACGGGGTGTTACATTACTACCCCCTTAAAATAAATCTCATCCTCAAAATTTAAATAAAGTTACCTTAAGTGAATAGGTGCAGATATTGTTGTTGCATCTCTTCTCTCTCTCATATTGCATCACCAGTAATTGCATCCCAATGACCTTGACTAAAGGAATTTACTTTCCGCGGAGTTCCTTCATCCTTCGGCCCTCGATCCTTACAGGCAAAACCTCATACCCTAGGTTTTCTCTTAATTGTATTGATTCGGTCTCTATAATGTGCGGTGGATCGGGATGGTATTTTCTGAGTTGGGATACATGAAAGACATCATGAAGGTTAGAAATATTGGGTGGTAAGGCTATCTAATAGGTAACTGGACCAATTAATCGAAGGAACGAGAATCAATTGGCGACAGAATAATTAATTATTATCAATTTCAATTAATATTCATTTTTTATTATTTTAATAAGTCTGTATAGAATAAATTTTTCATTTAATTGACGTAGAAAAGAATGAAAATCAATTGATAGCAAATCATTTAATTATTATCAATTTAAATTAATTTCCATTATATTTTTTTCTTATTTTAATAAATTCCTTGTTAAATCAATTTTTAATTAATTGGTGTAGAAAACAATGAAAATAATTTGATAGCAGAGCAATTAAGTGTTATCAATTTCAATTATCTACCCTTTTTTCTTATTTTAATAAATACTTTAGAATATCAATTTTCTATTAATTGGTGTAAAAATGAATAAAAATCAATTGGTGATAGAGCAGTTATTTATTATTTATATCAATTAATTTTTATTTTTTTAATAAATGCAAAAGAAAATCAATTTTTCTTTGGAATTTGACACATGGTGGATTCTCTTCGCATAGGGGACTACGTTGTATTATTATTATTTTTACCAAACTTTGTATTATTTAATATTTATGGATAGATAGATAGATAGATAGATGATAGATAGATAGATAGATAGATAGATAGATAGATAGATAGATAGATAGATAGATAGATAGATAGATAGATTCATTTTTTTTTCATATTTAAATAAATAAAATAAAATATCAATTTTTTTGGTGACAACATGTAGCATTTGACATATGGCAGATTCTCCTTGCATAGGGAACTACTATGTCGTATTTATAGAATATAGATTTACAGATAGATTCATTTTTTTTCAATAAATACAATAGAAAATTCAATTTTTCTAGGCACGACACTGGCATTTGACATATGGCAGATTCTCCGGCATAGGGGACTGCTTTGAATTATTTATATTTTAGAATATAGTCTCTTAAGAAAGAGTAAATCTTGATGTCTACTCTCATTTTAGAATGAGAGATGTCGTTCTTAATTTATCCTTTTAAATTTAATATTTAAATTTAAAATTTAGAAATAATTATGCATATCTTTTTTTAGATATAAATATTTTCTCTTTTAATTTATACTTTTCAGATTCTATAAGATGTGTATATCATTTATAACTTTAAATATTTTATTTTATGTTATTTATTTCATATTGTTTCCGGAATTTAAAAGTATCCAAGAAACGAACGATATACTTAGTTAATTTTTTTATTCATTAACCTTTTTTTTTGACTAATTTTATTCATTAACCTTGAATACCAAAAAGATACTTGATTTTCGATTCTTCTATATAGTTAGGAGGATTAATATAAAATATTAAATTGGAAAATTTAGCTTATGTTTGATTTTACGCCAACTCACCAAAATCACGTTTACTATGGCAATTTCGTAAATCATTTTGTTGCCCGACGTAAAATCAAAATTTAACGCTTTGGTGAACAAACGTGGGTTAACGCGAAAGCAAATGCAACCTTAGAATTTTTTAACATTTTATAGGTACTCACACTATTTCTTTTTCCAAGTTTTACCAAATTCTTAAACTTTCCTTGTTAAAAAATAAAAGGTAAAACTAATATCAGAAGCTCTCAATTGCCATTATATAAAAAGGTTCCACCTTTCAACTTGGATGTTCCACAAGATTGATGGTGAACATGAACACATGTAATTTGCTTCTTACTAAGGATATAATTTATATGGTGAAACTATGGATGAGGCATAGACGTATGGCTCCACCTCAATCCAGATGTTGGGGGAAAAGGAATGCATTGACAAACTCCTTTGATGCAAAATCCGAATGCCTGCCTTGGTTTACAAATTTCGTTGCATTTCTCTTTGTTGCACACATCACTCAACACCGCCTTTGGCTCAGAAACAGAAACTGCATTCTCAGCTGTTACTTCAAGATCTGCAGCAAAGAAGATGGCAATTGGCAAATCTATTAATTTGATGAATAATAAACCAAAATCTTGAAAGTTTTGGAAAGCAGTCTCACATAATTCATTATCTAAAGAACCAAACTCATTAAAATTTATCACGCTAAAAATAATAATAGGGATGAAGATCTGTTGTTGGTGTACCACATCTTGCCCCCAACAACAATATCACATAAGTTAAAATTTCATATGATTCCAGAAAGTAGAATATATAGCAAGATATTATAGATAAGGACAAAATATCGTTCACAAAAATGGGACAACAAATCCTCGTCCAGAAAATAGATACAAATATCTTGAATTTATGGAAAGCAATGGAAACCAAAACCAATTGAAAGAATAAACAGCGGGTTGGCAAAATAAATGATGGTTTTCATATCATTGATTTGGTTGCACATATTATAAAGAAAAAAAGTAGAAGAAAAATTTATTTTCACTCATTCGTTCTTTCTTCAACAACTTATGCCCAGATAAATAGGGCATGTAGCGATTATATTCTACTAGTCTTTACCAGTAGCGAAGAATAGAAGAATAAGGACGACCAAGATCTTGGTGCTTTTCATGGTATTCATATTTTTCTAAGATAATCTGGTGCCCAATGTGTGTAATGAGGTTTGAAATTATACGAGTGACAATGAGAGGCATTTATAGAGTTGAACAAATGAGTACTCATAAAATTCTGTGTTTGATATTTTTTTACTGGAGCAAATCAGAGTATCATAATTACAAATTAAATTCAGTCCCATCTATAATGATAAAATGTAAAGAGTTTAATTTTAATATATTTTAGTGTGAAAAATAAAATTACATTATCAACCAATCGCAAATTATCTTATGTGTGACTTTTAAGATACATGATAACAATCGAGCATTTTTAATGATGTGTCAATTTATAACTTGTTGATAGTATAAAAATTCTTTGCACTGACAGTGCCTACCAGTTAGATCCAAAGACAAACGATATGTTTGGATGCACGGTGGTTTGATCCTAGAAGTGTTTTTCTTTGAAGCCACTGTGAGTAGCTTTTGATTCCCAAAAGTGATTCTGACCCTTTTCACTGTGCATCCAAAAATGCTGAAAATGGTAAAAAGCATATCACAATGTATAATATATATATATATATATATATATATATATATATATATATATATATATATACACACACACACATATATTCCTTCAAAGAACTCATTTAGTCCTATTGGATTAACTGTAAAATTATTTGATATTTTGACTAAAATATTATTATCTTCATAATAAATGTTTTTAATCAACCATTAATAGTGTTAATTTTTTTAATATTTATATTTTAATGTATTTTCAGATCTTCTAATTAATTGTTATTATCTTTATCTTTATATATATAAAGGAGTATTCGCTGGTGCAATATAGGGGCATTTTTCCCACCGAAATGTAGAGCATTTCTGTTAAATTATCTCATATTTGACTAAGATATTATTATCTTCATAATAAATGTTTTTAATCAACCATTAATAGTCTTAATTTTTTTAATATTTATATTTTAATGTATTTTCAGATCTTCTAATTAAATGTTATTATCTTTATCTTTATATATATAAAGGAGTATTCGCTAAGGCAATGCAGAGGCATTTTTTCATGCTGTAATGCAGAGCATTTTTATAAAATTATCTGATGTTTTCACTATAATATTTTTATCTTCATAATAAATGATTTTGATCAACCATTATTAGTCTTATTTTTTTTATATTCATATTTTAATGTACTTTTAGATCTTCTAATTAATTATTATTATTATTACTAAATCTGCTTATCATTAATTTATTTTCATAATTTGAAATCACACATTATTTAAAAATATCTCATATAAGAAGTTTGAACAAATTGTTTCATTCTTTCACACGGATTAATTCCCATCTAGAGGATGATTGATCATCCTTGCCACATTAATTTTTTATATATAAAAGAGTGTTTCCGGGGTCATGCAGGTAGGGGTGAGCATCGGTCGGTTTCGGGCGGGTTCGGGCCAAAAATATTCAATCCGCCTGAAACCGATGAGAGAAATATGTGGCCCATTTCCGCCCATTTTGTTCAGCGGGTTGATCGGGTGGCGGATGGGTCGGGTTGGCGGGTGGGTTGATACGGGTATGCTAAAATTGGGCCATATCAAATTTTTAACATATTTTTTATTTCTGATAATTTTTTTAACTGGGCTCTATTCATCTATTTTTTTATCAGTATAGGCCCTATTCATCTATTTGCCCACACCTTTGAAAAACCCCAATCGAATGGACCAAAGATAAAAAAAAAATAACTAAACCATGAAAAAAATTAAAAAAAGTTACAATTAACAAAACCTAGATGAGTTTCTGGACTCTTCTATTCTAGCTTGTTGTCCATAGATGCACTATTCCAGAATGGCTATG
Organism: Echinosophora koreensis; assembly: GCA_035048595.1. Classification (NCBI taxonomy): domain Eukaryota; kingdom Viridiplantae; phylum Streptophyta; class Magnoliopsida; order Fabales; family Fabaceae; genus Echinosophora; species Echinosophora koreensis. Next base: position 3,642,447 of record JAPCYP010000037.1, on the reverse strand, counting down.
ACCTGACGCTGAAAGGAAGAGGCGGGGGAAGGAGCCGTACGACGTGGAACGGTGGCGTTAAACTGCTGTGCAAGGCGGAGCTGCTCGTGCTAAATGGCTGAACGGTCATCGGGACTGGTGGTACTGAGCGGTGGTGCAAGGCGTACGCAGTGGGCAGGCGGAGCTCGCGACGGACGATGGTGGCTGAAGAAGACGAGACCAGATCTTCTTTTGCCACCGTCAGATCTGGCCTTGTCAGGCAGAAACCGGTGTCGCGTGGTGCTTCACGGCGAAAGGGAGGAAGGGAGGGAGGCAAGGAGCTGATCTGAACTCTGAAGATGATTTGGTGAAGGTGGGACGTGGGTGGGACTGGGAGAAGGCGATATTGCGATATTAGTACCTAGTCAACTAATTATGAGATGTGAGTGGTACTGGGACGTGGGTCAGGGAAGGGAAGCCGAAGGGACTAGGTACTGGGAGTGGGAGAGGCGAGCAAGTCAGGTGAGATTTAGTCAGAGACGGAAAGTAGTAAACTTTTTTTTTCTTAACAGTGTTCGGTCGGGTTCGGTTACCAATGGATTTAATTTTCTAGAACCGAACCCGCCCGATGACACCCGTAGCAAACCATAATTTTCACCCGCTTAACCCGTTAACCCGCCCGAATCCGCCCACTTCACCAAATTTTGAATCGGTTTGTTCGGGTTCGGGCGGGTCTCGGTTTGATGATCAGCCCTACATGCAGGGGCATTTTTTTCCCATCGAAATGCAGGACATTTCTGTAAAATTATATGATGGTTTCACTAAAATATTATTATCTATATTATCTTCATAATAAATTTTTTTTTTTCTTATCATTCCATAATAAATGTTTTTAATCAACCATTAATAGTCTTAATGTTTTAAAATACATTAAAATATAATGAAGACTAATGGTTGATTAAAAACATTTATTATGAAGATAATGAAGATAATAATATTTTAGTAAAAATATCATATAATTTTACAGAAATGCCCTGTATTTCTGCGGGGAATTCCCCAACGAATACTCCTTTATATATATATATGGGATGACTCAAGTGAGAGTAATGTTTTATTGTGAGAGATGAGAGTATTAAATAGAAACCATTAGATTAAATTAAAGGTCAAGATTGTAACATTAAATTAAAAAGTCATGTGTCCATCACCCCCAATTTCTTTCTCTCTCTCTCTCATTTCATCTTTCTCTCCCCAAATCCACGCCCAGCCATATCCCAATATCCCAAATTCCTAATTTTTTTTTTTTATCAAAACCCTTGGTAATTGATAGCAATATGTGATGACCACATCACGCAATTCAATTTTATTTTATTTTTTAATGGCAAAGCCTACCGTAGCATTTGGCAAGCTTTGCCAAGCCACGGTGGGTGAGTTGGTCCATCATCAACATGTTCCCTATTATGGATAGCCCTTTTGGGCCTGATGGATAAGGGAGTTTTCTGCGTATGCGAAGCAAGAAGACAATGAAAGCTGAGAGAGTGAAGAGAAGACAAATGATGGTTGAAAATTGAAAAGATTGCACAACGAACTCCATTGTTGCAGCTGGGAGTGTGGGTGGAAATGGATTAGGGGAAGCATTTTTATCTTCCTATTTGTTGAATTTCCTTTTTCGTTTTTTCTTTTTGGTTTCTCTGAATGACACTGGCAATAAACATGTGTAGCCAGGCTTTCATTTTGATATTGCTTATACTTATTACTTTCAAATAGGTATGGAAGGAGAAAGTCAGTGAGAGGATGAAGCGTGGATTTGGGGGGAGGAAGATGAAATGAGAGAGAGAGAGTTGGGGGGTGATGGGCACATGACTTTTTAATTTAATGTTACAATCTTAACCTTTAATTTAATATAATGGTCCTTATTTAACACTCTCACCTCTCACAATAAAACATCACTCTCACTCTCCCTAAGGGTTAGGACATTTATGGTTTGATCTTTGGTTGGATCCTTGCCCCTTATTAAGGGCCGTCCTTCTTGGGTGTTAGCAGGAGAATCTGGAACACTTAACTGTTCATCAATAGTTGCAATAGTTTAGGTTTCTGTTACCTGTACTGTTGTAATAGTGACTTTTCAATCTTCTATTTAAAGGATGTTAGGCTCAGTTGTTAGAGATCCGAAGTTTTAGAGAGAGTTTTTAGAGATAGAAGCTCTGAGTACTCAAGTATAAGAGTTCCTCAGATATTCTACCTTCCTCTTTCGGATCAATCTTTTTGTTTTCAATCTTGTAGTTTTCAACTTGTAGTCTTTTCATTCAATAAACTCATGGTTTAAAGTATCTCTTCTCCCTCCACCGGTCCTGGTGAGGCTCTGCCTCCGCTCCGGTTTCTTTTATTTTTCTAGATCTTGGTCGGTTCACCGCCTTTCTGGGTTTATGCTTTTATATTCTCTGTTTTAATTTCTACAGTACTTGTTTTTACTGTTTTCATGTTTTAATTTCCATATTTTAATTATTTTGTTTTATTATATGTAAAACACCTCTGTTAATCTTACTTCTCATCATCCTGCTCTCTTCCCCCTTTCCCTTCCTGTAACCCCGTCATCCCTCTGATATATATATATATATATATATATATATAAAGATTTATGTATTAATGTGGCCAGGATAATCAACCATCCTCTTTATGGGAGTAGCGTCCATGTGAAAGAATGAATCAATTTATTAAATTTCTTATATGGAATATTTTTAAATAATGTGTAATTTCAAATTATGAAAATAAATTAATGATAAGCAGATTTAGTAATAATAACAATTAATTAGAAGATCTGAAAATACATTAAAATATAAATAAAAAATTAAGACTAATAACAGTTGATTAAAAACCAGCTATTCATTTTGGGTTAGGTTGAAAAACCAGCTAAATACTGTCTTTGTTAACAGCAGATGGAATGTGGGAGATGGGACCAATATCAATTTTTGGGCTGATTGTTGATTATCTAAACCACTTGTTGAGCTACTGAATATCCCAGAAAACTTGCATCATTTGCTACATTCTAAAGTTGCAGATTTCATAGTAGAAGGTAAAAGGATAGTTCCTCAAGATATTATGCAAAGAAATCAGCTGATGTCCACTAAAATTAGCCAAATCAGCATCCCTAAGTTTCCTACGAATGACTCTTTGCTCTGGTCTGGCTCTGATTCGGGAGAACTATCCTTGAAAGATGCATATATTTTTCTGAATCCTGTCAAGCAGTCTTTGTCTTAGAGTAACCTCATTTGGTCCAATTCAATCATTCCTCATCTGGCGCCTATTTCACAACAAAATCCCAACAGGTGACCAACTTTGGACAAGAGGTTGCTATGTGGTGTCAATGTGCAGTTTATGTGGTCAAGATTATGAGACTACAGGGCACTTATTCTTTGCTTGTAGCTTTGCACAGGAACTTTGGTCTTGGTCAAGTTCAATTCTGAATATTGCAGTTGATTCTTCTTCAATCCAATCGATATTTTCAGTTTGCAGCAGAAAATGGAGCAATCAAACCCGAGATATCATTGTTTCAACTATAGCAAACATTATTGGGGGAATTTGGTTTTGCAGGAACCAACTTAGATTCGAAGGAAAGAGGATTTCAATTGAAGCTTCAATGAATATGATTCAAGCCAATGTCTCTTTATATGGAAATTCTTCTGCTGGTTTCATGTCCTCTTATATTGAGGAATTCAAGTTCCTAAAGTAATTCCAAGTAAATGGAAAGCTCAACTCAGGTCCTTTGATTAAAGTGGTCTTCTGGTTTCCTCCTAAAACAAGTTGGATCAAGGTTAATAGTGATTGTGCAGCAAAAGGTTCTCGAGGGAGGGCTGCTTGTAGTGGTTTGTTTAGGACAGCAATTCAGCTATTTTGGGTTGTTTTTCTTATAATATAGGAATCTCAAATGCTCTTTTTGCTGAGATCTTTGGTGCTATAATATTAATAGAGTTGGCTCATAAGAAGGGTTGGCGCAAGTTATCGTTAGAGTGTAATTCAAAATTGGTTATTGAAGCTTTCTCCAATACCAAGATTGTTCCTTGGCAACTTAGAAATAGATAGTTTAATTGCTTATGTTTAACTAAGGCAATGTATTTTGGTTGTTCACATATTCTTAGAGAGGGTAATACTTGTGCAGACAAATTAGCCAATTATGGCATTTTTTTCTCATAGGTTGGTGTGGTGGGATTTAGCACCTAGATTTATTTTGGATGATTTTTTCCGTGATAGGAATGGTCTCCCAAATTTTAGGTTCAGATAACTTTTCTATTTTTCAACATAGGTCATGGTTCTTGTTCCCCATGTTTTGTACTCTTTTTTATTATTTTAATATATTCATGGTGTGCTGCAAATGATTGGTAGGGCTTGGGTGCCAACCAAGTTGGGATTCCTTATTCTATAGTGATGCCTTTACATACCATTTTTGAAAGAAAAAAAAAAAAGTTGATAATTATCACATACCACCAACTATCAAGCCGTGGATAGAGTGCTGATAACTTGACACAGAATTGGCGACATCATACGCGACACTTGCTACAGTAGCGCTACTGTAGCATCACTTTTTTTTTTTTTTTATAATTTTTTGACTTTTTTTAAAAAAATATTTCTAAAAAAAATCCATTCACCAGATAATGAACTGAATTCACCAGATATTTATACCGGATTCACCAGATATTTGCACATACTTAACCAAAAATTTTATTTCTCAAAAAAATCCATTCACCAGATAATGAACTGAATTCACCAGATATTTGTACCTGATTCACCAGATATTTGCACATACTTAACCAATAATTTTATCTCAAAAAAACTCATTCACCAGATAATGAACTGAATTCACCAGATATTTGTACCGGATTCACCAGATATTTGTACATACTTAACCAAAAATTTTATTTCTAAAAAAAAACCCATTCACCAGATAATGAACTGAATTCACCAGATATTTGTACCGGATTCACCAGATATTTGCACATACTTAACCAAAAAATTTATTTCTCAAAAAAACCCATTCACCAAATAATGAACTGAATTCACCAGATATTTGTACCTGATTCACCAGATATTTGCACAGACTTAACCAAACAATTTATTTCTCAAAAAAACCCATTCACCGGATAATGAACTGAATTCACCAGATATTTGTACCTGATTCACCAGATATTTACACATACTTAACAAAAAAAATTATTTATAAAAAAAACATTTAAAAAAAAAACTAAGATTTTTTTTTAAAAAAAAAAAAAAACTAAACGCTACAGTGCAGCTACAGTGCCGCACAGTGCGGCACATACGATGTCGCCGTATTTGATGTCCACAAACTATGTTCGTTTAGCATTTCTCCGTGGATAAGGCGATGGTCTAAATAACAGATTGTGTTTGTTATTACCGACGGGCAAGCTATCATTAAATATGCACCTATATGACCGTTGACATTTATAATTGCCGAGAGTTATGATAGATATTTATTTTTAGAGTAAAGACCCAAAGTGATCCCTCAAATTTTTCGAGTAGCCCAGTTTGATCCCTGAAAAATGAAAAAGACAATTTGCTCCCTCAAATTTTATAACGGGGGACAATTTGGTCCCCTAAATTTTATAACGGGGGACACTCTAGTCCCTCCGTAAGACCAAATTATCCCCGTTATAAAATTTGGGGGACCAAATTATCATTTTCTTTTTTTTAGGGACCAAACTGGGTTACTAGAAAAATTTGAGGGACCACTTTGGGCCTTTACTCTTATTTTAAAAAAAGGCCTTGATTTTTCCAATGGCTAGCAAAGCCATCGATAAAATAAAATAAAGTGACACGCGAGGCCTTCCCTCCCTGTTTTCGCTTTTTGTCTCAGCCTTTTCTATTTTTGTCTCAACCTTTTCTAGTTTCCATCCCCTTTTCTATTTTTGTCTCAGCTTCCCCTCCATATCACCAGAGGCGGACGCAGGTGGACATGAGTGTGGGCACATGCAGCCGGAACCGGATCCTCTCCATTTGTTGGAGAAATGGACAGTTCCAGTCCATTAAATCTGAACCATACACATCGCAAAAAAAAAAAAGGAATCAATGGCAGGGATTTAATATGTTAAATTAATATTTTTTTATCAACAAAACACAAAGGAAACCCAAGGACCTGCGACCCTCCTCCTCCCAGAAAGTGACGCCCCGTCGCCGTGCCCTGCCACTGTGTCGTGCTGTCGGGCCTCCTTGACACTCCACCGCAGAACCGCCGTCATGCCTAGCGAAGGTGGAAGGTCTGACGCCCCTTCGTTTCCCAGAAGCACTGTCATCATGCCTTCGTCGCCCCATCGCCCATTTGCCTGTGTCGCCGCATGCCGCTAGTGTGCTGAAAATGATTCACCCAACCCCCTCTGCTAAAGCAATATTGCGCGACCCCACCCCCAAATATTGGGCGGGAATCCACAACTGAAACAAAATAAGAAAATGGTTCAAACCAATTCAATACAATAAATAAAGATGCTAGCGCTATGAAGTATGAAATACAACTACATCAAAGTTTAGATACTCACATAGCATTGATGAAAGGTTTATGCAGGGTCGGCCCAATAGCGAGTGAGGCCTAAAGCAACTTTTGATTGATGTCTTTTTATTTTAAGTGAGAGATTCCATCTGGATCAGGTTAGGCCTTTCTGTTAGCATGTGTGGCCTTTTTACTTTATAAAAACAAAGAGTAATTATTATCTTTTTGCTGGTGGGCCTAAAGCTAGGGCTTTAGTAGCTTCACCCTTGGGTCGGCCCTGGGTTTATGAATCCACCAAACATAACTCTCGAATACCAAGAATTGCTCCAAGTCAAGCACGTTTAACTGTGGAGTTCTTAAGTGATGGGCTCCCGAAAAGAAGATGCATCTTGTTGATATGAGTAGTACCAATCAATTATTATAAGTCATCCTCAACTGTATAGTCCCATACCTATACAGTCTTGGGATCCCTCTCATTCCAATGTGTATTCGATTCATTCGTGTGTCCCTCCGCCTAGAAGCTGCCAGGAGCCGCTCCTTGTACGTGCATTCGTGTACCGGCGACCAATCCCCGCTCTCGTCACGTCAGCCCCGGATATCACATTAACAAAAATAAATTAAATAATAAATTATAATATTTTACGATTTTTGTAAAATAACATAAAAAATCCTAACCACGCTCCTCCCTAGGTCAGCCATCCTCCACAAATGAAGAGTCTTCTTTCTAGCTCATAGTAATCAAAATATGAGTCAGCGGTAAGTTATGCATCGATGTTGATGTTCACCCAAAATAACACAAAGGTGGTGTTTGGTTTATGGAATATTTTATTATCAAAAAAATTATATTCTCAGAAATTTTCATTCTCATCAATGTTTCTTTCCCACTTCTATATTTGAGAATAACATTTTCCACTCTCATTCACTTATTTTATTCCTGAACATCTTTTATAACTGTAAATATTTTTTAAAACTTATATATAAACAAGGAAAACTTTGATTCCGATGCTCATGTTTTGGGGAATATTAAATAAGTCTTGTACCAAAGGCTACCAAGGGTGTCGTTTTTCATATACATATTCCTGATCTCTAATATCCAAGCAACTCAGGAAAATGATACATCCACAAAATCTATTTCCAAAAATAGAATATTATGGCATGTTATCCAGTCCAGACCTAGATTACGCTTCAACCCACATAATAATTGTTTAACTATTTCAAGTTCCAAATTCCTCAAAGATCGAAGATCTTAAAAATGTCAACATGAGACAGAGAAACAAAGACAAGAAGAGAGTGTGGGATGTTACCTTGAGAGGGAAAGATAAAGTGGGTGATAGAGCAAAGAGGGAATCCTCACGTTCTCAATGGAAGCGATGGGTTCCTCGTGGTGGCTGTCAAAGAGGGAAAGAGAGAATGGATGAGACTGAGAAGGGGGTGCGGCGCTGCCCATGAAGATGGAATGTGAGACTTCAGAGGGATAGTGCCTGATAGGCAGTTTCAGATCTAGGACCTCAGTCGGTGGGGGCAAATTATTTTTAAAATTATTAATAATAATTATCATCATACATATTTTTGGGCGAACTCGGGAGTCAGAGACTAATCTCTCAAGGTATTGAGATCCATTTAAGGGGTTGACCTCTCCCAACATATGTTCTTCCATACATATGAGTCAGGAATCGAACCTCTAACCATATGCCTAAGGGACCCGGTTATATACCAACCGTGCCAATTATCATCATACATATAAAAATAAAAATATGAATGTTAAAATCATAAAATCTGTTTAAAAAACAAAGTTAATACATTTAATCTCTGGTCTAACCAATCAATTTGGTGGAATAATACAAGTATCACAAAATCCACTATTTTGAGCATATCAAAACCCTAATTTATCAATATTTGCATCAGAAAAATTCATAAAATTGACTTCACAATAGATGGTGTGGTGATGTCCTACTTATGATAAAGATAAAAATTGTATAACTTCAATATATTCACTTCAAAAACATTAATTATGTATGTTATTTTGAAGTTATAATAAAATTATAGAGTTTAATTTTGATACACTATCAGCGTAAATGTTTTAATATTATTAATCAATCACAAATCTTCCTTCGTAAATTTTAAGGTAGTTATATAATAAGATGTTTTATAATTGATTGACAGTGTAAAAAACTATCTACTGACAATAGCATTAGAATTAAATCCAAATTATATAAAATTAATTATAAATTTTGAGTAAATCATTTTAATAATTGTCTAGTGTCTCCATCACTTTTAGTCAAGGTCCGCCGTTGTGTGTTGTGTAAGAAAGAAAGAAAAAAATGAGATAAAAAAAAGAGTGAAGTGAAAAATGAATAGCATGAGTGCAAATAAATTAATAATGGGGTATGCAAAAGTAAAATATATAAGATAATCATAATTATTTTTTAAAAATGAGTGGGTGCATGGGATCCGGATCCTCTACATTTGTTGGAGAAATGGGCAGTTCCAGTCCATTAAATCTGGACCATACACATGGCAAATATAAGAATCAATGGCTGGAATTTAATATGTTAAATTAATATTTTTTTTATCAATACAACTCAAAGGAATTGGAAACCCAAGGAGTCACGTGCAATAAATCTTCTCGCCCCGGCTGCGCCGCCGTGCACCACCACCGCGCCCCATCAAGTCCAATTTTCTGAGATTTTCTGTAGCTTTATATTTACAGGAGCTCAATGCATCAATTGAATACTACTGGGCTTTATTCATCATGGAATCCATTTTAGATCATGCAACAAATCATACGATACACAAACGAATGGTCAGCCTCGACTTCATTGCTAACCATGCAAACATTGACAAGGAGCGGACATGTTAAACTCCTGGGAAGTTTTCCCAGGAAGCGTGTGAGTGAGGACAAAGCACGTTGAAAAGACTCATGTTGATCTGTGGGGACAGTCGTCAATCCATAGAGCAGCCAGTGATGTTACAAATGGTATCAGAGCGGCACCTCTCCCAGTACGGTGTGGTTCGAGGAAGAACCAAGCGGAAGCTGGTAGGTATGTGACACCCGGGGTTGACGAGGGCGGGGATTGGTCGCCGGTGCACGAAGGCACGTACAAGGAGCGGCTCTTAGCAGGCTTCTAGGCGGAGGGACACTTGAATGAACTGATTACACATCGAAATGAGAGGGATCCTAAGACTGTATAGTATGAGACTATACAGTTGAGGATGACTTATAAGAATTGATTGGTACTACTCATATCAACAAGATGCATCTTCTTTTCGGGAGCTCATCACTTAAGAACTCCACAGTTAAGCGTGCTTGACTTGGAGCAATTCCGGGATGAGTGACCTCCTAACTTCCCAGGAAACGTGTGAGTGAGGACAAAGCACGCTGAAAAGACCTGTGTTGGTCTGTGGGGACAGTCGTCAATCCATAGAGCAGCCAGAGATGTTACAGTTAATTTTAGAATTTTTATTAATATCATTTCATATTATTTATGTTATATTATTTGTATAATTTATACATAAATAACATGTTTTATTTTCTGAAATAACTCTGTTAATGATGACCAAATCATATACACTATAAGATATTCAGCTTTTAGCATCGCCTAAAAGCGTACACTACAAGGCAAAAGCTGACGCTAATGGCTACTTTAATGCCAGTCATGCGTCGGTTTCGTGGCCAACACCAAATGCCTTGTCGCAAAGTTAGCGTCAACTAACGTGGCAAATGCTTAGTGTCAGTTAAGGCCATCTAGAAAATGGCCGAGTTAGTGTCAACTTGGTCTACACTATAATTAGCATCGGCTAAAGCCCATGCTAATTAGCGTCGGCCAAGCCTTTGCTAATATTAGTTATGAAGCGAAAAAAATATATTTCAACTTCAAAAAGAACCGGCTGAATTACAATTAAGTTTACATTCTTGGATGGAGGTAAGACTACTCTACATATATGATCTACTTGATGACTAAAGCAAGTTCAAGCTTTAAAATGAGTAATAGAACTAACCATACAACATATTTTATACAGGAAACAACAATTAGTAAATAATATTTATCATTAAGAATCAAAAAATACAAGCAAATATTATCTACAAGCAAACTACATTTTTTTAATACTTTAATTGTAAGTAAGCTTTTCTTATTTCATTTTGTTTTACTTGTTTATTTGTCATAACAATATCACATTCTGTTTCTTTTTATGTATCTTTTTCTTTTGGTTTACCATATAATTACTACTAAATATCCACAATCGTAAACAGTGATTACTTTTCGTTGAGGGACCTGAACTACATTAAAGGATTGCCCGCTCCTAACCAGGTTTTCTCCATACACAAGAGTTAAGAGTCAAACCCCTAACCTCTTGCTTAAGGGGATTGAGCATGTTACCACTCGAACCAATCAAATGTTGGTATCCTTTTTTCTATTTTGTCTACAAACAAAGCTATTACCAATAAGGCTGGACATAGTTAGTAGATAACTGATTAATCCACATTAAATGCAGATTTATGGAGCCAAAATGGTGCATTTGAGTGAAGAATGAGTTTGAATTTGGTGGTTTTAGGAGTATATAGGGCAATTTGATGCCAATTTGATTTTGGTGTACATATTTAGAATTTATCGGATTTTGTTGCTAGCTTTGGGAATAATGTTTCAGGTTTAGGAGTGGAAAAATTCAAAACCCATCGCCCAGCGACAAGAAGCCTCGCCCAGCAAAATTCTATGAATGTTGATTCTGTCAGCCCTCGCCCAGCAAGGATTATTTCTTGCCCAGCAAAAATGGTTTTGCTGAAATTCTGAGTCCTTGCCCAGCTATGGCTTGTCTTCGCTAGGCGATGACGCAATTTCTGATATCTGTATATACGTGCTTTGACTGAAAATTTGGGATCTTTTGACATTTTTGGCTATCTTTTAAGCTAGAAACGTAGAGATTGGCGAGTTCCTATGAAGTCTTGGTGATTCTACATCTGTGGGAGCATATTTGGAAGATCCAATGCCTCTCTTCATGGATTCTACTCCTTTTCTTATGGTTTTTCTCCCAATTGTAATGTTTTTTCAAACTCTATAGGATAGGGTAGATGAACCTTAGTTTGATTCTTGTGTAAACAATTTTATTCTCTTAATTCAAGTATTAATTCATTCAAATTGAGTGGTTGCTTCGGTGTTTAATGCTTTTCTTGGATTGATCTCCTTGAATTGATCTTAGATTCATTCTCACAATTGGAAAATTGGTTATTCCATTGGAATGTGAAGCTAATCACCATAACTGTGATGATCCTAGCGATAGGACTTGATGAATGTGTGTTCTTATGAATTTTCTTACTTAATGCTTGATTTGAGTTGAGAAGATCTAAGGAATTAGGGTTCTTGACTTGAATCAAAGGGGCTTTGCATCAAGGAATTGAACCTAGTGTAATCTAGGGAATTTGAACTACAATTGGATGAATGTTGCTTGAATTGGGAGTGTAATAAGTTGACTAAGAGGAGAGCTAAGCGGATTCTACTCCTAATCATTGTTACTTCATTACACTTGTCCTAAGATTTACGTACCATTTTTGATACATTGTTCTGTTTTTATCATTGTTCATAATAATAAACCATTCATTGATTCATTCATAAGCTCAAATAGTGGTTAATTTATGCTATGATACTTGACACACAATCCTCACTGGGAACGATAACTCTATATATTTGTCACTTTATTGCTTGTTGCGATTTGATTAACTTGTCATTTCTTCAAAAATAACTAAGTTCCTTATGCATACTTTCAGGAGTTCGATTCCTAACGTGTGTATCAAAAATACTTGGGGGAGACCAAATTCACTAGGGTCATCTCTATATCTCGAAAAGAATTAATCTTCAGTTATCGGCTGGAGATACCCTTGATTAAAGAAAAGCTATGAGAGTTCAAAAAATAACAAAAGATTGGAATAAAAAAGGTAAGGATCGATTAAAAAAAAACGAAGGATCTGTTTGCTTTGGCTGTTTTCTGTTTTCATTTTCAATGAAAATAGAAAATGGGCTTGAAGATGTGTTTGATTGAGTTTAATGAAAATGTTTTCATTGGGTCCAAATCTGGAAATAGAAAGTGGTTTCCAGTGTTTTTTTCCCAAACTTTTTAAATAGGAAATGAAAATAGAAAATAGGAGGTCAAAGTAAATATGTTTTCAAAATTTTCAAAATTTTAAAATAAAAATAACATTCAAAAAATAAAAACAAGAAATGAAAATTCAAACCAAATCATCCAAAAAAAAACATCTTTTTATTTAACTCAACGTTGAAAGTTTAGCCTAAGGTCTGGAATTTTCTGCCCAATTTCAAGTGAACAACAGAACAACAGAAACAGACGAATAAAAAAAGATGAAGAAAAAATAAAAGAGGGTACCGTAAAGCATTAAACCACCAAAAGTTTGAAATGTAATTATGGAAAATACATGTTGGGTTGGGGTGAGCCGAGGACGGGAATAATAGTGGGGTTGGAGTGTCAGACGATAAAATTTTTTTTGACAACAACCAACTTATTTCATTTCAAGGGAAATATCGTCAACAATACAACTAGGAATATAATCAAAAACATAGAGACTAGGTAAAAATGTAGTCACCCTAGATAGTTTATGAGCAACTCTATTTCCTTGTCTTTTGACAAAAGCAACTCTAGGCTATGTGAGTTGTTTTATGGAGGGGAAGGGAAGGAAAGGAGAGGTTAATTTTCTCTCATCTTGTTTGTGATTTCTATTAATTGGAGGGAAAGGTTTTGGGGTATTTTTTCACTTCACTCCCAAACAAGGAGATGAATATACTCTCATTCTCCTCCCATCCCTCCCCTTTGATCCCCTCCCTTTTCTTCCCCTCCAAACTCGCAAACAATGCCTAAAGGTTGATTCAAAAAAGGATCTCCCTACAACTATCAATAATGCAACCAAACTCAGAGACATCCTTTGTTAAGGTTTGGATGGTATCCACCACCAACTTACTGTCCAGCTCAAAAACCACATTCAAATAACCCATCTCTACTGCTCAACTCAGTGCCTTCAACAATCCCAGCGCCTCACCTTCATGAACTTGGACCAAAGGACTCATCCATTCAATTTTGGCGCCCATCTCTACTGCCCAACTCAGTGCCTTCAACAATCCCAGTGCCTCACCTGTATGTGTAATTTCTTTTTTGGAGAAAATATAAGTTCTTTATCTTAACGTTCCTAAAAAAAAAAAAATTATTCTTCTTTGACTAGATCAATATAAAAATTTCAACTTTGGCCCACATAATAATCTTTTCAATAGGAAATCACCAAAGGAAAGCACCACCTATGACCTTGGTGGAGCAAGCCAATGGACCATGCTTAACAGAGCAAGCATTAAGTCATATTTTGTCATTGCCTTATTAATGAAGTAAATTTAATATATTTTAATAATTATAATTCAAACAATTAATTTAAAGGTAATATCAATAATTAAATAATATTAATAAATAATGTCAATTTTAGTAAAACAATAGTAAGGTAATATCAATAATGTTAATAAAATAATATTAATAATATTTTTTGTTATTAATAATAAATCAAAAACGTATTAATAATGTTAATAACAACATTTATTAAATTTGTTGTTTTTATTTTTAAAAAAAATTAAATAAAGCTTTGCAACCAAATTTGCGACCGCTATTTTGGTCACTAGGAACAAAGCGACCACTTGCTTAACTACCATTTTTTAATTTCTTAGCTATTGGTTACAGTCGTCGCTATCAGTGATCAAATTAGTAATTCGAGCGCTAACTATTTAGCGACCTAGCGATTGGCGATCATGTCATTTTAGTCACCAAGTGTGCCAGCAACCAAATTTCCAAGCTTAGCGACCAATTTATTTGGTTGTTGAATACCTAATTTCTTGTATGGGTGAATGTGAGCAACTCTCTTCAACCTTTCATGTCTTTAGCGAGTCACGTGGTATCGCCTATGCTAAGCAATTTTTTTTAAGTTTTAATTTTAATATATTTCAAATCTAATAACTGATATTTATCAGAATCAAATCCACTTATCATTAGCCTTTTTCTATACAATTCTTTTATTTTTCATAAAAAAGAACTTTAAAATTAAAACATCAACACATATAAATTAAATTAGAATGTCGTCTCTTAAAAATGATCAATTTTTGAAAGTACTCTCATTTATAGAATGATGGACGTCATCTTAATTTTATTTTTTTTAATATTTAAATTTAATTTTAGAGTATGCATATCTTCTTTTCAGATTAAATATTTGATCTTTTAAGTTATACTTATTATATTCTATTTGAATTAATTAAGCATTTATTTTATATTGTTTCCTAAATTTAAAAGTACCCGTGGAACGAATAATATACTAATTAGTTTAATAGAATTTTCGTTTTATGGTTCGAAACCCATCCTAATCAGTCCTTTGAGCCGGGTGGGTCCACCAGAGTATATCCACGGCTTAGGCCCTTCGGGCCCGCTATAAAACTAATCTCTGGTTCGGCTGATTGAACAGAGTTTTACCCCTTGGTTTTCAGGCTCCCAATGGGGGTGACTCCACAAGGATTCGAACCCAGGTTCCTCAGGTTCTCGATCCTCCTTATGGAAGCTAGTTGCTTCCACTAGACCAACACCTCATTAGAAGAATTTTCTTACTTTTTAACCACGAATATCTTAAAGATACTTGATTTTGATTCTTCTAAATAATTAGGAGGAGTAATATAAAAATTGAATTGGTAGATTTAGCATATGTTTAGATTTACGTCCCACACACCAAAATTAGGTTTGCGGTGACAATTCTGTAAATTTTTTGTTGTCCAACGTGAAAGGAAAAAATCAATGCATTGGTGAACATATGTTGGCGATCGCAAAAGCAAACCCAGTTTTCATATGTACTCACACTAATTTTTTTTTATTTTTCCTTCAATATTTCACCAAATTCAATTCACATTTCACTAAATTGCCATAATATACTGCCATTATACAAAAATGTTTCACATTTCAACTTTGATGTTCCACAACATTGATGTTGGACATGAATACATATATGATTTGCTTCTTATTAAGGATATAATTTATGAAAGTGAAACTATGGTTGAGATGGTTGAGGCGGAGTCAAGCAATGACAAACTCCATAGTTATCGCAAACTCCTAAGCGCGCGTGCATTCGCAGACACATTTCTTGACATTTCTCTGGGTAGCACACATTATTCACCATTGCCCGTGGCTTAGAAATCGAAGCTGCATTCTCAGCTGTTACTTCAAGATCTGCAACATAGAAGATGGCAATTGGTAAATCTCTCAATTTGATGAACAATAAATCGAGCTCGCAAGTCCTTTATCTTTATTTTTTAGATAAAGGATCAAAAATTTAATTTAGCCTTAAAAAGAACCAAAATTCATTAAAATTTAATGTGCAAAAAATAGTTCCGATCAATATCTTGAATTTATGGAAAGCAGTGCAAACCAAAACTAATAGAAAAGAACAAACAAGAGGTTGGAAAAATGAATGAGGGTTTTCATATCATTGATTTGGTAGCACATATATTATTAAAAAAAAAGTAGAAGAAAAATTCATATTCGTTCATTCTTTCTTTCTTTCTTTCGCAAATTATGCCCAAAAAAATGGGGCATGTAGCGACTAGTATACTAGTCTTTACCAGTAGTGAAGAACAAAAGAATGAGGACAACAAAGATCTTGGTGTTTTTCATGGGATTCATGTTTTTCTAAGATAATCTAGTGCCTTAATGGGAGCAATGGGGTTTGCAATTATATGAGTAACAACGAGAGGTATTTATAGAGATGAACAAAGGAGTACTCATAAAATTCAATGGATTATCTTTCAACTTTTTTACTAGAGCAAATCATAGTCACGAGATTACCTACCATCTATAATGATGAAAGGTAAAGAGTTTCAATTTGATATACTGTTAGTGTTACAAAAATTTACACTATCAATCAATCACAAATCATCTTATGCGTGACTTTTAATATAGTTAATAATAATCAAGCATTTTTAATGATGTGGCAATTTATAACTTGTTGACAATATAAAAAATCTTTATACTGACAATGCATACCAACTAGATCCAAAGACAATTTGGTATGTTTGGATTCACATTGGTTTGATCCTAGAAGTGCTATTCTTTGAAGTTGTTATAAGTAGCTTTTGATTCTCAAAATTGATTTTGACCCTTTTCACAGTGCATCCAAACATGCTATTATATTATATTATATCTATATTATGTCTAATGGTAAAAAAAAAAAATACCATGTGTAATATCTTTATTATATTATATTATTATACAATATCATATTACATTATAGGCTTAATTGCACTTTTGTTCCTCCTATTATTGGCCATGTGCGATTTTGGTGCCTAAAGATTTTTTCGTGCACATTTGGTTTCCCTATTTTTTCAATGTTGCAAATTCGGTTCTTCCGTCCAATATCTGTCAATTTTTTAATGATTAACACAGAGGAACAGATGCTCTAAGTGCATAGAACCACTGGATGAGCTTTTGTAGTAAAGGACCATGTGGTGGAACAAAAAAAAGGGTCTCAGAAAGGAGGGGCAAACCGGTAAATAGCAGAGAAAAACCATTGAATTATGCTGAATCAGAGAGGCATAGGAAGGAGAATCTCAACCAGAGGTTTGTATGCTTAGATGAGTGGTTCCTCTATGTTGATCATTTCAAAATTTAACAACCATTGGACAGAAGGGTCATATTCGCAACATTGAAAAAATTGGGAAACCAAATATGCACCAAAAAAATTATAGGGACCAAAATCGCACATATTCAATAATAGCGAGCCGAAAGTACAATTTAGCCTATATTATAGAGTTTAATTTCAATGAATTATCAGTGTAATAGATTTTTACATAGACATCCAATAATATGTTGACAAATCAACATCATTGTTATTTCTCTCTCTTGGTTATTAAAATTAAAGCACACATGTCAAAATATTAATGGATGTCAGTGTAAAACTTTTTACATAGACAGTGCATACTACTTTTTTTCCTCCCACCCGATAGGTGAGAGACTAATCTCCCGGGGTACTGTGACGTGCCTAAGCGGGCGACCCCTCCCAAGGAATTTTTTTTCCATACACATGAATCCAGGGATCAAACCCAGGACCATATGCTCAAGGGACCTAAGTCGTCTTACCACTTGGACCAACACCAAATTGGTATAGTGCATACTACTTTAATCCTATATTATATTATTATCATATTAATATGGTAAAACTGCCGTGAGAAGAAATTAATACCTAGCACCAACAAAAAAAAAAAATTTAATACCATTATTAACTTTCCACTCAAAAACAAAACCAATAAATTAATTACATGTCCAGTCTTAAAACAACATAATTACTATTGACAATTAAAAATAACATTAAAAAGTTGTTAATGACATTATTACTTATCATTTATTAATTATCAATTATAAAAATTAACAAGTGTTGGTAAATTATATATATTTTTTTTAAAAAAAGTTGTTTTAAGTGGGTGTTTATATTAACGGTGAAAAAGTGATTATTTCCATAATCGATTATTTACAATCGATTTTAATAGAATCAATTTTATGTTTACATGAATTTGTTGAAAAGAAATTTTAGGATAATCTAGTTCATTTGAGTTGTGTAAAGCACACTTTTATATTGTAAAGAACAAAAAAGAGTACGAAGTTTTTTGTACAGTTTATTAGTATTTGTTTGGTAGTTAGTTTTTCAGGGGTGACCTGGGAAGAATGTTACTGATTTTAAAATAATCTAA
The DNA here is from genome assembly GCA_035048595.1 of Echinosophora koreensis. Taxonomy (NCBI): domain Eukaryota; kingdom Viridiplantae; phylum Streptophyta; class Magnoliopsida; order Fabales; family Fabaceae; genus Echinosophora; species Echinosophora koreensis. The sequence goes on along the minus strand of JAPCYP010000037.1, from coordinate 3,624,240 downwards.
CAACTTTAGAAATAAGTTTCAAACTTCTAGATTCTCTGAAACATTTTTTTCTAAAAAAAATTAGTTGTTTTACAATTTAATCAGTAAACCTAAACATACTCGCTTCTTCTAAAAAATAGCTTTAACCATGAAAAATAATTGTTGGGTAAGATTTCCAAACATGCTTAAGAGGGTGTTTGGGTAAGATTTAATATTACCTAAGCAATTGTTTTTTTTTTTATGATAAAAGTTGTTTTTTAATAGAAGTGAGTATGTTACTTGGTGGAATTTAATTCTTACTTTCATCAAGACTGACTTCTTCCGAAATAGGTGGGGTCTTCCTAACTATCGGTTTAGATAGTTTTTGTTCCTTTTTCATGGGTTTGGTGTTGCCCCCCATGTTTTTTGTATTTTTTCATTTTTTATCAATAAATTCTTGGTATGCTGCAAATGACTGTTAGAGTTTGAGGTATCAACCTAGTTGGGATGTCTCTCTCTATTGTAATGTTTTTGCATACCAATTTTTGCTTAAAAAAATAGTAGAAGTGAGTATGTTTGGGTGAACTGATTAAATTTCAAAATTATTTTTTTATGAGAAAAAGTTGGTTTTAGATAAGACAAAAATTTGGAACTTATTTAAAAAGTTGTTAGATTATTTTAAAACCAATAACATTCTTCCCTGAGTCAAAAACAAAAAACATTCTTCCCATTTCACTCTACAAATATTTTAGAAAGTAGTTTGGTATGTTTAGTTTTAATACCAAATACAATTCATCTTTGTAGAAGGATCTAATTGCAAATATATTTTTTTATTAAAATTAGGGTTGAATATGTTATTGGTCCCTGTAAAATGAGCGAATTTTGGTTTTGGTCCCTGTAAAATTTTTCCTTTGGTTTTCATCCCTCTAAAATCTGAAATCGCTATTTTTTTTGTCCCTATTGTCGTGTGGTATCCATTAACTACTTATGTGCCTAAAAGAATGTCACATGGTCATCCCAAGTGACACTCAATAACGTATGTAGTGTCATGTTAGCAAGTGATGATTACCCTAAAATTTTTATTGAACCCAAAAATGAATCATATTTATCTGCCCTAAAATGAATGTTAGGGACTAAAAACGGTGATATCAAATTTTAGATGGATGAAAGTATAAAAATTGTTTACAATGATAGTGCTTATAAATTAAATCCATATGATAATAATATTTAAAAAAATCAATTACTCATGGAAAATGTAGATATTTTTTTATTCAAAGTTGAAAGCAATTTTATTTTGGACTTTTGGCTTGATACGGACCCCAACTTGCCAAACTAGGAATTGGCCATTGTGTCAGTTGTGTTGTTGGTGGAGATAGAATGTGATACAAAAAATGGGACAACAAATCATCATCCAATTATACAACACCACCTTGTCCATTCCCTTCTTCACCCTCCCCATTCCCCAAACCACTCCTCACTCCCTCTTATTATTTCCCCAATAACATATCCCTATTCTCCCTCTGCAACATCATGGATATATCATCCAAGGAAAATTACATCTTTTGGAGACATGATCCAAAACGAAAAACAGTGAGGAATCACCCAAAAATGTAGCTTGCTGGAGAATAAGAAGAACAAAGATGGGGAAAAAAATACGCATTAATAAATACTACCTCCGGTCAAGGCCGTGTATAGGAATTTTGGGGCCTTAGGCAAAATTTTTTAAAGAGAAATAATACCAGGGCTATTAATTTTTATATTGTTAATTATGTGAATTACCTCTAATGGCATAAAGGTGGAACCATGAAAGTTCAGACATAACTAATGTTGCGCCTTGCAGATTGCATATATTAAATATTAAAAAATAGCCAACAAAGGTTGGTCTAGCTGGTAAGGATACGGTTCATAACCCACGAGGTAGTGAGTTTTGCCGATGTAAGGACCTCGTTGGTGGGTAATATATAAGTACCTCTATAAGTGCTCTTTGAGCCGATGTAAGTACTCGTCCCAATATCCGTATTTGAAAAAATTACCCATACTCGAAACCGTATTCATGTGGGTAACAATTTTAGTACTCTTTGGGTACATAAGTAACTGTACTCGCACCCATTACTCATACTTTTACTGTGAAAAAAATAATAAATAACAAAAGAAACATTATAACAATCTAAATTTATATTTATATCTAGGGGTGTAAGCGGATCCGATCCGATCCGCGAATCCGGCGGATCCGAACCGATTCGAACCGAATTTGGCGGATTGGTTCGGATCATCGGATCGGATTCGAAAACACCAACCCGAACAAGATCGGTTCGGGTCTCGGATTCTACAAATCGAATCCGATCCGAACCAAACCGATCCGAACCGTATAAAAATTTATTTTTTTAATTATTTATATACATATATATATATAAAGTTAATATAATTTATATATATATCTAATATAATTAATTATTAAATATGTATATTTTATTTTTTTACTTTTTTTTCTATTTTTTTTATTAATTTTTGAAGTTAAAAAAAATAAAAAAAATCATGGGTGATCCGATGATCCGATCCGATCCGATCCGATTGTGGTCGGGTCTGTTCGATTCGGATCCGTGGTTGAAATGTCACCAAATCCGAACCGAGCAAATTTGATCGGTTCGGATGATGAAACCACTCAAATCCGACCCGATGCAAGGTGAGCCTGCCATGTCCCCACTAGAAAAATTGAATTTCTACTATTTTTATTAAAAAAAATTGAAACTAAATTAATCGAAATTAATTAAAATTAGAAAAAATTAAAATTAATTGGAATTAGTTAAAATTTATTGAAATTAATTGAAACCAATCAAAGCCAATAACAATTGCAATATAATGAGATTGGAAATATTTTTACTGGAGTTAATAAAATATAAAATATAAAATATATTAAATATAATATAGTTTTTTTAAAAATTGATGATATATTTTTTTAAAAACTGTATTCAATTTCAAAATAGGTAAAAAAAAATTGATATTTTTTATACAATAAATATTCCATATTTGATGGTTTTGGAAATATTTTGACCAGAGTTAATAAAAATATTAAGTAAATATAATTGAAAAAATAAATAATAATTTCGTTTAATTACAATTAATTGAAATCTAATGTGGGATATATTACAAGCTGATGGGATTAGAAATATTTTCACCAGAGATAATAAAAGATATTAAAGAAAATAAACTTTTTAATGATTTTTTTTTTGGTAACAAAAGAGAAACAACAAAACAAAAAGGAAGCAAAAACAGAGGCCTAGTACCTCATGAAAGATATACCAACAGCATCGGCCAAAATCAAAGAGTCCATCCCTGACGGAGCTGTCTCCACAATAGTCAAGCTAGAGTTGCTTCTGGCTCCCATCTTGGCAAGAAAGTCTGCACATTGGTTGCCCTCTCTAAAGGTATGGTGCAACCTGATCTCCCAGTTTCTCTGCAGCAAGCTTCTAATAATAGCAATTTCGTTCCCAAACTTGTGAAGATTCTGGTCACCCTCACGTATCAGACGAAGGGTACTAAGAGAATCTGTGTAGCGCTCAACCTTTCTGAACCCCTGCTCCCAACATAAAGATATACCATGGAACATGGCCATCAGCTCCGAATGCATAATGTCAGAATGTCCCACTGAGCCAAAGAACCCCATCATAAACTCACCCGTATGATTTCTTATCAAACCACCAAACCCTGCCAAGCCCGGGTTGGTGATTGCACTCCCATCCACGTTAAGTGCAACACTATCTTGATGCGGCTTCTTCCACATGACGACATTTTTAATTATATTGATGATATATTTAAAAAAAAATTGAATTCAATTTCAAATTAGGAACAAAATTAACGTGATATACTTTGCACATTAAACATTCCATATATGATAGTTTTGGGAATATTTTGAGCTGAGTTAACAAAAAATATTAAGGAAAATAGAATTGAAAAAGCAATTAACAACTTCTTTTAATTTCAACTAGTTAACAATTATTTTTTTAAAAAAATTGATAATATATTTAAAAAATTGTACTCAAATTCAAATTATGTATAAAAAAAGAAGAAGCAATTAACAATTTATTTTAATTTCAATTAATTAATAATTATTTTTTAAAAAAAATGATGATATATTTAAAACGATTGTACTTAAATTCAAATTATGCAAAAATAATAATTAAATGTATGATATTTTTTGTGCAATAAGCATTCCAAATTTTATGGTCTTGGAGATAATTTCAACTAGAGTTAATAAAAAAAATATTAACTGAAATATATTTGAAAGGGAAATTAACAATTTCGTTTAATTTCATTTAATTATAATTCAAATATTTTTCAAGTCAATCAGATTTGAAATCTTTTCTCTAGAGTTAATAAAAGATATTTATGAAAATATAACTTTTTAAGAAAATGATGATATATTTAAAAAAAAAAAAAATTCAAATTAGAACAAACATAACCGTGAGATATGATATATATTTAAAAAAAAAAAAAAAAACTGTATTCAATTTCGAATTTCAAATAACTACCCTACCCATCTAATTCTATTCTTCATTCACGTTCTGCAACTTGAGCGCCGCCGAAGCAAATCCTCACTATTCCTAATTTTCCTATCAATATCTGGCTGGCACAGCACAAGTTCCTTTTGCTAGCGTGTCTACTCCATGATGAAGAGGATGAGCCGAATTGAAAGAGAGGGTTTGGAAAGGCTCAGCCTCAGTGACAGCGATACTAACAGGCTTAATAACTTGCCTGATTGTGTTCTGCTCCACATAATGGAATTTATGCATACAAAATATGCGGTTCAGACTTGTGTCTTATCTAAAAGGTGGAAGGACCTTTGGAAACGTCTCACTACTCTTACTTTCGATTCCTATGACTTTCGCAAGCTAAAGCTTTCCTCTTTTGAAAAATTTGTGTCTTCGGTTCTGTCTTGTCGAGATGACTCCTTTACAATTCATAAACTTGTCTTATGGCAGGATAGCCTTGAACCTAGGCTTCTGAATAAGGTCATGACATATGCTGCATGTCATGATGTCCAACAAGTGAAGATCATTGGGAATTTAAATTTGGAGAAAGGTTTTGAATTGCCCTCTTGCATCTTTTCCTGTCGTTCTTTGACATTTCTTAAGCTTTCTTTGCTAACTAGAGATGAGATAAAACTTCCAAAATCATTGGAGTTGCCAGCATTAAAAAGTTTGCATATCAAGGATGTCACTTTTGCTACAAGTGACCATGGCTGTGCTGAACCCTTCTCAAGATGTCATATGTTGAATAGTTTGGTCATTGAGCATTGTTATTTACAGAGTGATGCCAAAGTTCTCTGCATATCAAATTCTAAGCTTTCAAGCTTGACCATTATCAGCTACGAATGGGAAAAAGCTTATGAAATCACTCTTTCTACTCCAAATCTTAATCTACTCACTATTGAGGGATTTCCTTATCACCAGCTGTCCTCTACAAGCAATATTACTTGTTTTGAAGAAGTAAATGTTGATGTCCGTTGTAATGGAGATTATCAGATGAACAATTTAGTGCTAATTAGCTGGCTGCAAGTGCTTGTTAATGTAAAGATAATGACACTCTCTTGGAATACCATGACATAGTAAATGTAAGTTAGTTTAGTATGTTTTCTCTTCTGTATTTTTTATATTGCTCGTATAATACTTATGTCAAGATTTTTGCCTATACTCAATCTTGCCTTTCAGAATTTCCATTAAAATATTTGTCTTATTGATGCTTATTGTGTAGGCTATCTTATCTTGTGGTTCAATCAGAACTCAACTCCCTTCCTTTGTCAGACTGACGTCATTGAAATTGAATTCACATATACCTGATGTGGAAGTAAGCAGGATGGTGGAGCATTTGCTACAGAACTCTCCATTGACCAGAGTGGATATCATAAAATTGAAAATTTGAAAGTGATACCACATTTTATTTTTAGGTGGACAATTTTATAACTGATTTAGTTTTTGCTTCATTTTCTGTTTCATCTTTTCCTTCTCATCTTATGTTAGAGACTTATTTGTTGTTTTATATTTATGAGCACTTTGCTTGTATACACTTATAGTATGCAGTCTTTGACTCTATAATAGTTTTAAATTTATGAAACTACCATCACTAAACAATGTTTGTGGTGCTATTTTTTTAATTCTTTGATCTGTCAAATATTTTAAAGTAATCAAATTGCATTACTTTTTGCTAGACAATGAGGTTAAAAACTGAGTTTGTATTTATCTATGACACCCTTTGGATTTTTTTTTTATGAAAACTATTTGCAGGCGGTTCGGATCTGTCTACAAAGGACAGCTTCGTGGAGTTATGATTGCTGTTAAGCAACATAAAAAATGCAAGCGTCCCAGGAGAATGGTTTCGATTGAGGATTTAGGAAGGAATGGTTCATGGGTTCAATGAATAAAACATGTACAATAGATCGGCTAAAATAATACGAGAGATATTATGTTTTATGAGTCAAGAATTTAGGATAATATTGACACATCAACAAGCAGATATGGCTGACTTGCATGCATGTTGATCTTACAAAAGTTAAATAGAGGGTGAGATTGGATATGATAGCTGAAAATTCTAATATTTGAATAGGGTGAAATCTGGGGTACTATCTCTTAAATAAAACTAGTTCCGGGTGATTTGGATATCTATGCTAAAGATATGCAATCTGGTTTTCGGTCTATTCAGAATTTAGTTTCACAGTACTTGGTCTGTCTTCAAAACAGAATTGGTATTAAACCAGTGGTCCAAAGATTCTAAAAATTTAGAAGTTTATATTTTAGGATGTTATCTTTCTAATGAAACAAGCTTAGTGTAATTTGTACGTCTACACTTAAGGTTATGCAGTCTCCGAGGCAGACTGTGCAGAGGTAGGGTTCTGCAAAATTGCTTCACTTTTAAACTTAAAACTGTATTAATTCGTTAATCCAAAAAAATTGAAAATTTTCAGATCCCTAGTTTAGGATTCTAACTTTCTAATGAGTCCAAGTTTGTGTTTTGAACACCAATGGTGAGAGTTATGCAGTTTGCAATACAGACTGTTCTGAATTGAGGCAGCAGAATGTGAACTTCTGAATTGAGGCAGCAGAATGTGATCCGACTTCATATCAAAACTGATATCAATCTAGAGGCCCAAAAATTCTGAAAATTCAAAGACCTAAAAATTAGGATATTACCTTTCAAATGAAACTAGTTTCACGTGATTTGGTTGTCTATTGTGCGAATTATGCAACAAAGTCTATAAGTTGTTAGGGGTCAAGTTCTCCAAAACTTCAGTCACGTTCCTACTGCAACTGGGAACAAATCATGCATCCAAAATTTTGAATATTTAGCCAGGACCATATGGGGATGTTAACTTTCAAACAAAACAAATTCACTTAATTTGGACGCTTATGGTGAAAGTTATGCCACATACACTACATGTTGGCATTGCTCTTCGTCTTCGGAGATACGCCGAGGCAGAGATACCTATGGAATCTTATCTCAAACTAGTTACCCTTCATCATCACCTTTATATGTTGCTGAGGCTGAGGTTGAAGTTTTAGAGTCGCCATTGCACAATGAGGTTCCTCATTCTCCGTGTGTCTCCACTCTAAGTTACATGAAATCTGGGGGTAATGCTTCTTTGACTATCAGGATCAATGCTTGTGGTAACAACAAGAACTATTTGGACGATGAGTTACATTTGGATGTGTTCTCTATGCCTCCACCTCCACCCCCTCCAGAGTCAGGTGCATCTTGGGATTTCTTTGAACCTGGGGAGGATAGTGAGAGCTTCAGGTTTGTAGTGCCTGCTACTGATTCCAGAGAGTGCAGGGATCAATGGTTGGAAGTTGAATTAGTTGGACATTGCATGATGAAACCGAACCTGGATGAAAAGTTTGGTAGAAACTTCAGCATTGCTGCAATAGGAAATGAGTATAGCAGCCCTCATGTACACTGTTCTGATCATTTAATTACTTCAAGAGAAGTTGAAGGTTGCAAACAAATGGTTGGTGGTGAAGTGAGACAGCTAGAGTCACCAAGTAATGGAGGTGTCAATAAGGACACTGTAGCAGACAAGAGTGGTGTTGGAAGAATGAAAAGTATTTGTAGTATTTTTTATTTATTTTCTTCTTTTTGGGTACAATTTGTTGTTAATTATACATGATCAGAGAAGCCACATTGCAAATTTATTTGTTATCAGTGTTTTATGTAGTTGTTTTACTGAACTATTTGAACTAATCACTCTTTGATCAATGCAATTGTGCTTCTGATACTGTCAATGATCAATATGTCTTTCACTTTTATTAGCTTGCTAGCCATGCTCCGACCTTGGAATGGAGCAACCTACCCTCCCTTAAAAAACCTAGGCACCAAAAAGATAGTAACATAAAACCAAATTAGGCCCATCTATGTTTATATAGTAAATACCTATACAATTTTTCAATGGAGTTTCAGAGACATAACATGAATCTTTTTAATCTTTTTTTTTTTTAATTGCGAACTTAAGGAAGTTAACTTTCAATTGACGTATATGCTGCATGATTAGTGTCACCAGTTACTTATTTATTCTCACTTACATCTTTGCCTGTACCCATAATTTTGTGGTGCACTGAATGGAGTCAGGACTGGCCCAAGGATGAAGTTACTAAAGCCCTAGCTTTAGGCCCACTAAGAAAAAAATTATTTACTCTTAATTTTTATGAACCAAAAAGGCCATACATGCTAACAAAAAGGCTCAATCTAAAGTATAATCTGATCCAAATAGACTCTCTCACTTAAAATAAAAGGCCTCACTCAAAATTTGCTTTAGGCCTCATTCACTCTTGGGCCGGTCCTGAATGGAGTAAAGATCAACCATTCCATTTCCAGCAACCCTCCTAAAAAGAAAGTGAATATGGAGGAGCTTAGTGAAAAAATTACTAGTCTTAGAACTGTTTGTTTTAGATTCCCAAGACAATTGTAGCTTCTCATATTTCATTTTCAGATAGGAGATCTCAAGGGTCTATTTGGGCTGTTAATGGTTAACGTGCAAATATTAAGAGCTAAATTGAAAGTACTAGATGTTTTTTATGGAACTGCAGCAGGTAAATTGTGCTATCTAATTTGTGTTCAAATTCAGTGTCCTGGGAAATTTTAATACTCTGCAATCTTTGTTCAGTGAAATTCAAAAAGTTAACGTATGTCCCATTTGAATATTACATGAGTGTTACTTTATGTTTGGGCGTCTCTTTAGTAATTGTACTTACAAAGTATATTACAAACATCTAATTCATCTTTCGAATTTTAAAGTAACCCTTCATTTTCTTTTTCTGGAAAGAATGTGCATTACCTGATACTCAGTCTTTCTGATTGCTGAAACACATGTTTTGGTCGAATCATTTCATGATTTTTTTTTTTTTTTTTTTTACTGATGAACATTTATCTCTTGTAATAGCTGAAACTAACTTGTGCTCATACTCTAATTTCTGCCAGCTAATACAGCTATTGTCTATCACCAAGGGAAGCTTCTAGCACTCTCAGAAGCAGATAAACCCTGCAAGTACAATTCCTATCTGTTTTACTTTTATGAGAGATTTATAAACTTATTGACTTTATCTGAAATGTCATTGACTGAATAGAACAAAGGGGTTGAAAAGCTTCATCCGCTGTGTCCTTCAGCCATTATGTATGATCTGAGCAGTGAGGGTTTTTTCTTTCTCACAGAGAAAGTCACAGCAGTCTAAAGTTGCTATCAAAGTTGCAATCGTTGACAACCTATTTAAAAAAATATATATATATTATTTTTAGAATTTATTCAATGTTATAGAGCATTTGATTTATTAATAGAATATATATTTTAATTAAGGAAATATTTGTATTTTTTTAATCCAAAGAAATATTTATATTTAAAAATAAGTACATTTGATCAAATAATAGTTTAACAAATTTAAATAATCATTTACTTTCTACAAATTATTCTGTTTAATTTAATTTTAAAAAAACAACGTTTTGTTTTTACAATTAATCTTCCTCCTACCCAAAAAAACAGGGTCTTGATTTTGGCACCTCACAAGTTCGGCACCCCAGCTCCTTTCCGCTCTTTTTCTTTTTTTATTCCCTGAATACCCCTTCCCTCCCTCTGTTTTTCCTCCCTATTGAAATGTTTGTTAGTAGGTTCCCTCTTGGGAGCACCCCACAGGTTTCCAGTATCACAAAAAAAGGCATGTTTAAGGAGGAGGAGGAGGTTGCTTCAGAAATTAAAGGTTCTAGTGGATTTCTTCCAAGTTATGATATTTTTAATGAATGCAATCAACAGACATCTCATGATTGGGACTTGACGAATGTGACCCTAACATTTGATGCTTCTTCGCATTCAAATCCTTTACAAGGTAACATTGATGTCTCACCATCAGTTTTAGTCCATCCGAGTTTTCCCTCTATCCACTAGACAAAATAGAGATGCTACTTCTCAACAGGTGAAGGCATGAATCAAGGCAATCTCCAAAACGTTGGTCAACACCTCAATAAGCTTCTTGTTGACAATTCAATAACGGTTAGGAGGCTTCCAGATTGTATGTTGAGATCTGAGGATAAAATTAATGTGATGATGAGCTTTTGGGTCAATCTTTGCCTCTCCTCTTGGCCGTGTGGGTTAGGCAGAGGAAGAAAGGGAAGAAGGGGTGGGGGTGAAGAAATAAAAAGGAAGGGAGGTGAGGGATATTTAGGGAATAAACAAAAAAAATGAGGGAAAGAGAAGTGGGGTGCCAAATTTGTGAGGTGCCAAAATCAAGACCTTAAAAAAACAACCTGACCCAATCAACTAATCTAATGAGTTCAAGTTCAGAAGTTTTTTATTTTATAGCTAAAAAACATTGTGTCTTGGGCCAACTGGCAAGCCCACCCACACTACTCAAAAGCTACTAAAAACAAAATTGTCAGAAAAATTCATGAGAAAGTCACAAAACTAAAAAAGAAAATAGAAAGGCTAGACATTGTTTGGTTCAAAGGAAGGGAGGAGAGGGGAGGGATTTTAATGGAGGGGAGGGGAGGGGTTTTAACTAGCTATTGTGTTTGGTTGGGAGGAGGGGAGGGGAGGAGAGACAACACTTTCATGTTTGGTTCAAGAGGGGAGGGATTTTAAAACAAATTTACTCTTAAATTATTTATTTTAAAATACATAAGTGGGGATATTTTAGTCAATACATAGATTATGTTTTAAAATCCCTCCCCTCCAAATCCCCCCATTATTGGAGGAGAGGCAAAACTCACTTAAGGAGAGATTTTGCTCCCCTCCCCTTCCCTCCCCTCCCCTCTAAAAATTGAACCAAACATGCAAGTTTTAAAAAAATCCCTCCCCTCCCCTCCCCTTCCCTCCAAACCCCTCCAACCAAACACTATGTAACGAAAATGGGGAAGGAGGATTAGGGCGTGGACGATGGTGGAGGAGACAAACTCGCAGTGGTGAGTCCGGTTCAGCGTGCACCGCGCGGTCAGAACTACAATGGCGACGCGGCGATTAGTCGGATCCGGTAGGTGTGGAGAACGGCGGAGCGGCGCTGTGTGTGGACGATGGCGGTGCGACATGGTGGATTTGTTGTGCGTAGGGAACGGTGAGTCTGGCATGGCGGCGCGCGACTGGAAGAAACGGTCTTGAGCAGAACGTGAATGACGACTACATCGTGGATGGCAGCACACGACTGGTGCTGGTGCTTACGGCAGCGGAGCTGGTGTCTGGTTGAACGGCGGAAGATGGCGGAGCTGGTTCCTTCTATGGTGGCTCACGGGTTCTCTGGTGAGTCCACAGATTCACGTATTTAACTTGATTTATGGTCAAAATCTCATACATCTATTTTTATATCAATATATTTGTAATACATAAATTTTAATCAACGGTGAAAATCTCCCTATAGTCAAAAAAGTGACTGCGGAGAATCCATTTCCTAAGAACGTTGCTCTCTCCCTTCCTCTTAGAACCAGAAGCCTCTCCCTTTTCTGTATCCAAAACCCCCTTTATACTGATAGTATCTTTGAATAATTTTCCACTTTTGTAACTGACCGATCTGTCATGAAACCAGGATTGATTACCAATTAGTGAATGAATAATTGTTATCGATTCTTGTCATTAATTCCTGATCCAACTTTTGCAGAAACCCAAAAGCCAACCCTTTAGGGCTGTTTAGTTTATTTTCAGTATCATGTTTTCATTTCCTAATTTGAAAGATAAATAACAACTAAAATAATTACAAAGTGTCACTTTGTTTTCATTGTTTCCTGTATAAATATTTGTAAACAAAAAATAAAACAAAAACAGGTTACACTTTTGTAATTATTTTAGTTGCATTTGTTCTTTAAAATTAGGAAATAAAAACAAGAAACTAGAAACAAACCAAACAGGCCCTTATTTCTCATCTCACCAATTATTTATTTTTCATTTTATCAATTATTTATTATTTATTTGCTTTTATTTTATTTTATAAAAGTATGGAAAAGGGAGTTCAAAATATGGCGTTCGCAATACTCACCTCAATTCTTTCTTTCTTTGCAATATTGTTCGTGTGTGTTCTCTGTGAGTGAGTGCAATATCACAGAGTGTATGTGAGGCAGAGCAAGTGCCTGCTCTAACATAGAAGGCATAATGGTATTCTAGTGTGCACTCTCACATCGCAGAGCTGTTGTAAGAGAAATAAATGGAAGTATCATGATAGTGATGGTTCAATATATCACTCTTCAGATGACACAATATCATTAAATTTAGTAAAATGAGATAAGACTTGGAATCGGGTGCATATATGCCATTTAACGTATTTATTTTGGCCCTGATGTAACATCAAATTCAATTTTCTCTTTTTATATTTTAAACCATTTTCTGTTCAGTGAAACTTGAGACTCAACTATTTTTTATGTAATTTTTCTGGAGTGATTTGATTTTACTTTCATGTGTTTGGATTCAGAGAATGCCTTATCGCCTCTCACTCTGTTATTAAATATAATCTTCTCTTTCTAACAAAATTTCTTTAGTAAAATGTTCCTCTCACTTTCTGATAAATCTAAATGTGTTATTAATTTTTCCTTTATGATTACTCTGATCTGTTAGATGGTTAATAAATCCAGTGTTTGTTCCTCCTTAACTAGTATTAGATATGCTCTTGGTCAAGGAGCTGCGGCCATTGCAGTAGATATTGAAGAAGATGTACATCCTGTAATATCTGGAGAAACAATTTATATGAAGATCGATATCATCACATCAAGTACAAAGGAGAAAACGTAGCTGCATTGCTGGAGGGAGAGTCAACAGGTAACTCTAAGCAAGGATATGTTTTTGGGATTTTAGACAACTTATCTTATTTCTGTTTGTTCATTGCAGGTGATGTGTATAATTTGTTTGCCTTTCCATATAAGTGCAATTTCTCAGGGTTGAGATTTGGCCTTGACTTGGTGAAGATTATCAAGGAAGACTCGAGAAGGTTTTCAGGAATCTCTTGTTTGCAAGTAATATATAATGTTATTTGTCTTACTGACTCCTTAATCCTTATGCATATTTAACTATTTGCCACCATTGTGTGAACTGTGAATCATATAGCATGATTAGGACAAGGTTTGATTATTTTGTTGGTTCTTGAACTTTTTGGGGAAATTCAAATAGGTCCTTATTTTTAAAAATTTGTAATTGGGGCTTTAAACCTATAAAAAAATTTGTAATTGAGTCCCTCCTATACATCTTAGTTAGGGTTCTGTTAGGATTCCAAAAATGTATAGGCACCCCTTTGAAAATTTCAAAAAAGTATGGGACATAGATGAATTTTCTCAAAAAATTCAGGGACCCATAAATGCGCGAGTTAATTATCACTTAACGGAACCCTAATGGAGATGTGTACAAGAGACTCAAAATACAAAATTTTACAAGTTTAGGGACCCAACTACAAACTTTTAAAGTTCAGGGACCTATTTGAATTTTCCCAAAAAGCCTAGGGACCAACAGGATAATTAAATTGTTACTTTCTTGCGTGTCCTCATTGAACTTTTTGTGTATGTTGAAAAGAATGTATGGCAGAAGGAGATGAAATAAACTTTAGTCTTTCAAATGTTACCTTTGTGTGCAGTGTAATTGTGTACACTTTTGTGTATGCTAGATTTCTAAATATCTGAGGTGCAGCAATGTGGCTTCAGAACTTGTGAGTGCATCTGAAAACTTGCATATGACACATTCCTAAATACTTTTGTGTTATAGTAATCTGTTAGTAACACTGGGCCTCCCATATATAGAGCCTATTATAGGAAGAATAAACAGCTGGCACCTAATAGTTAGTTAGGAAGTTAGCCGTGAGTAGTATAAATAGAGGAGTTGGAGGGAAAGTTAGGCATTCGGAAGTTAATTGGGAATTGATTTGGAGAGCCTAGGCTCTCGAATCCCTAGAGTTCTCTCTCTCTCTCTCTCTCTCTGTATTTCTCTAGACTAGTAGTGTAGATTCTTGCTCTGTTGAGGCCCTCATAGAGATTCATCAATAAAAACGTATAGTTCAGTCAATTTGCATAACCAGTTCTAACACTGGTATCAAAGCTCTTTTCTGGGCATAGTACATAGTCCATACGCGAAGAATGGAAGCCCGAGTCGAGGTTATTGAGAGCAGATTAGCAGGGTTTGAGCGCGGGATTGAAGAATTGAGGCAAAACCGCAACGATGATAGACGAATCGAAGAGGAGAATCGTAGGAAGTTAGAAGCGAAGGTAGAGACAATAGATGAGAAATTAGAGGCGATCCTAACTCACCTACAAATGAATTCAAACAATAACAATCATCGTGACGACGGAAGCCAACGAAGCGAAGAGGAAGAAACAGTGGCGAAGGAGAACGATGATCGGAGGGAAGACAAATGGAGGAAATTAGAGATTCCGATCTTCTCTGGTGATGACGCGTTTGGCTGGGTGAACAAAATTGAGTGCTATTTTGAGATGAAGAGAGCCTCCGATCGTGAAAAGTTACAGGCCTCGATGGTGGCGATGGAAGGCAAAGCCCTAAATTGGTTCCAATGGTGGGAGTTTTGCGCGGTGGAGCCAACGTGGGAGGAGTTTCGTACGGCACTGATTGAAAGGTTTCAACCATCGATTTCTCAGAATCCTTTTGCGTTGCTGATGAGTGTCAAGCAAACGGGAACCGTAGCCGAGTATCGAGAACAGTTTGAGCTATACTCAGGACCACTGAAAACGGCTGATCCAGAATACATCAAAGGAATTTTCCTAAACGGTTTGAGCGACTTGATCAAAGCTGAAATGAAGCTACACTCGCTGAAAACCCTACCTGAGATGATGAAATTTGCACAACAGGTGGATGAAAGGAATGACTTGCTGAGTCAAGGGGTAATGGTGTCGAATAGAGGTGGCAATAGTAATAGGAGTTACACAAGTAACAGAACAGTAACTTGGGAACCAGGGAATAAAAATAACCTCCCACACTCAGGGCCCAGTAGAAGTGTTAATTCGAGCAATGACTCCAATAGTATGAAAACCACGGGGTCTTTTAGAGGGAGGGACTTCAAAATTCTGACACAGGCAGAGAAGGATGAAAAGAGAGCTAAGGGACCATGTTGTAGATGTGATGGAAAGTTTGGCCCAGGCCATATATGTCCAAACAAACAGCTACTGGTAATGACTCTGGAGGAGGAGGACAGGGAGGAAACAGTAGGGGAGGAAGAGATTAACCAAACAGAGGCTGAGTTCAAGAACTTGCAATTATCCTTGTATAGTATTACAGGGATCACATCAAAAAAATCTATCAAGGTGTGGGGAGAACTAGCAAGGAGGAAGGTGATAGTGCTCATTGATTGTGGAGCCTCACACAATTTCATTTCCTCGGTTTTAGTTGAAGAGGAAGCAATAGAAGTAATTGACACAGTTCCATATACTATGGAGGTAGGAGATGGTAGGAAGATTAGATGTGCAGGAGTTTGTCCTAAGCTCACATTGCAGATTCAAGGTTTAGAAGTTCAACAAGACTTCTATATCTTTGAATTGGGTGGAGTGGATATTGTTTTAGGAATGGAGTGGTTGGCTGGATTGGGGGAAATCAGGGCAAACTTTCAGGAATTAACACTGAAGGTACCTACAAGCCAGGGCACTCAGGTGTTAAGGGGTGAGCCAGCTTTGGCCAGAGCAGCAGCTTCATTCAAATCTGTGATGAAGGCCATCCAAGCAGAAGGGCAAGGGTTTGTTGTAGATTACTTGGGCTTGCAGGCCATTCCGGGAGAAGAATCACAGGAAACACAGTGGGTGAAGGGTGTACTGGACAGTTATGAAGAAGTTTTTAAAGAACCGCAGGGGTTACCACCTCCCAGAAGGAAGGATCATGCAATTGTGCTCAAGGAAGGGGCTGATATTCCCAATTTACGTCCATACAAGTACCCACATTATCAGAAAACTGAAATAGAAAAACTTGTAAATGATATGTTGAAATCTGGAGTAATCAGGCCTAGTGTGAGCCCATACTCTAGTCCTATCATTCTGGTGAAAAAGAAGGATGGAATCTGGCGTTTTTGTGTGGACTATAGAGCTTTGAACAAAACAACAGTGCCCGATAAATTCCCAATACCCATCATTGATGAATTGTTAGATGAGTTGGGAGGAGCAAAGGTTTTTTCCAAACTGGACCTACGCGCAGGATATCATCAAATTAGAATGAAGGAGGATGATATTGCAAAAACAGCCTTTAGAACTCATGAAGGCCATTATGAATTTGTTGTCATGCCTTTCGGGCTAACAAACGTGCCCTCCACATTTCAGTCACTCATGAATGAAGTCCTAAAACCTTATCTCCGGAAGTTTGTTCTTGTGTTCTTCGATGACATTTTGGTGTATAGCAAGAATAGAGAAGATCATATTGAACATTTACAAGTGGTGTTACAATTGCTACAACAAAATCAGCTCTTTGCCAACAAGAAGAAGTGTACTTTTGGACAAGAGCAGATTGAATACCTTGGTCACATCATATCAGGGAGGGGAGTAGCAGCAGATCCAAGGAAGATAGAAGTCATGAAACAGTGGCCTACGCCTAAAGATGTGAAGGCTCTGAGAGGATTCCTAGCCCTCACAGGGTATTATAGAATATTTGTGCTCAATTATGGCAAAGTTGCCCGTCCCCTCACCATGCTATTAAGGAAGGATAGTTTCAGTTGGAATGAGGAAGCTCAAATAGCATTTGACTCCTTGAAAAATGCTATGGCTGAGCTACCTATCTTGACTGTCCCTGATTTTGAAAGGGATTTGTCATTGAAACCGATGCATCTAGCATCATAGAGATTCATCAATAAAAACGTATAGTTCAGTCAATTTGCATAACCAGTTCTAACACAATCATGGTTTCTGGATTCATTTTTACTGTTATTTAGAATATGAGAATGCATTGACGAGATGAATCCTATACACCGGAATTTTTGTTTTTGTACTTTATATGTTTTGAAAACCTTGTTTTTACACATTCTTTGAAGCATCAATGATTCCATCGTTGCTTATTTTTTGGTTTTCACAAGAAATGGACCATGGATGGTGTTGATTGATGCTGCAAAGGGATCTGCTACTATGCCACCTGATTTATCAAAGTATCTTGCGAATTTGTCACAACATCATTTTACAAGGTATAAGTGCATGTGTTTTGATTTTGTTTCGGTCAAGGACTATTTTGAATATTGATTTTTGTCTTGTGCATTTCTATTTAGCTATTTGGTTGTTCAACTGGGCTTGCTGCTCTGATAGTTCAGAATGGTAACCAACTGGTTTATGAAAAATGGATATATTTTAATTTATGTTTGCCTCATGATTCAATAATTTTCTGCACCTTAACTAGTACTTGATTTCATTCTCTTATCTAAATTCTCAATCTCAATGACACTTGGGTTACATGAAAGTTGTCTATGTTGCTGTTATATGTCACACGACAGATATGCATGAAATCTGTATCTTATAGATGCACTTGCATGTTTTATAATGATATTTTTTATCCAACAACAACAAAAGCCTTGCAGATGTTCAAATTTAGGATACAATGTTCTTGTTGCGGGAAACGTGTAGTGTGATACAAAAGAAAGAAGCAATATGTTGTTGTCATGATGGAGCAATACTCCATTCAGTGAATAACTATAAGAAGGAAGATTTAAGGAATTTTTTATAGCAAATCCCTTGTTCCTTTTTATGGATTTCTTGATAACTATAAGAAGAAGACACTATAATTGATTTTTATGAGTATTTATGCTCCTAAAAGTTCTTCCTTTTTTAGAGAATAAGATATAGCCCTAAGGTATTTGATGAAATGCTTGAACTAATAGTTTGTTATTGTTTGAGGGTTTAAATAAGTTTTTGGTCCCTGTAAAATACACCAATTTTGGTTTTAGTCCTGCAAAATTTTTCCTTAGGATTTCGTCCCTATACTTTCAAAATTTTTGGAAATAGTCCCTACCGTCATCTCTCTCCGTTAACTGCTGACGTGGCAAACGGAATGCCACGTCAGCAGGGACCATTTCAAAATTTTTTGAAAATATCGGGACGAAATCCTAAGACAAAATTTACAGGGACTAAAACCAAAATTTGTGAACTTTGCAGGGACCAAAAACTTATTTAAACAAAAAACTCTATATTCTAGCCAAACTTCAGAGCAAGTCGTATAGTGACAGGAAACTTACAGATGAAGGGATTTGCCAATTTGAAACTTGTGGCTCTAATGTATGATTTCTTTCTATTTTGTAGCCAAATTTTGGAGCAAGTCGGACATGAACAAGAAATTACAACGGTATCGTGAATACTAGATATCTAACAAAATGAAGGAATTTAGAAATTTTAACCATGTGGTCCATAATGTATGATTTTGTTTCTATTTTCTTGCCAAATTTCATAGCAAGTCGGGCAGGAAAAGAAAATTACCTCGATACCCTTGAGTACTAAAAATCATACCAGATTAAGGACTTTGATAATTTTAACCTTGGTAAAATTTGGCTAGAATATACAGAGAAAATAGGGGTGTTCATCAACCGATCCAAACCGTAAAAACTGAACCGAAAAATCAAACCTAAAAAACAGCTTTTTTTACATTGGATTGGATCGAATTTTGGATCTCCTAGTGAAAACCAATCCAAACCACTTTTTGGATTGACAAATTAACAAATCCCTTCATCTGGAAGTTTTCTGTCCCTATATGACTTGCTCTGAATTTAGGCTAGAAAATAGATTTTTTTTTTGTTTAAATAAGTTTTTGGTCCCTGCAAAGTCCACAAATTTTGGTTTTAGTCCCTGTAAATTCTGTCTTAGGATTTCGTACCTGTATTTTCAAAAATTTTGGAAATGGTCCCTGCTGACGTGGCATTCCGTTTGCCACGTCAGCAGTTAATGGAAAGAAATGACGGTAGAGACTATTTCCAAAATTTTTGAAAGTATAGGGATGAAATCCTAAGGAAAAATTTTACAGGGACTGAAACCAAAATTGGTATATTTTACAGGGACCAAAAACTTATTTAAACCTTGTTTGAGCTATTTCCTTAGATGTTGGTCAAGTATTGTTTATTTATTTGAAATATTAAAGATTTATGTTTTATGAGGAATATTTCTTAAGGAAAGATTTGATGTTGGAAGTTTAATAATGTTTCTTATGAGTTAATTATGAATTAAGGATAAACCATAGTATGTATTATACTATAAAATATGTTTATGTGATTTTATGATCACGGATTAAGGTTTTTCATAAAAGTTTATGTTTATGAAGGAGATGTTCAAAAGGATGTTTGATGAAATGATTTCTTAAAAGATATGGGAAGATTTGTATGTTTGAAAATGTTAAGTTATTATGCTTTAATTTGTAGATGCTATATGATTTATAAAGAATATGTTTTTCATGAGAAGTTTGAAGATAATGTTTAAGTTGATATTTTTATAAAATTATTATAATGTTGAAGGTCCTACCTTAGTAACATATGATGTTATTATAAAGTTTCTTTATAAATGTTAAGTTAAGGGAATGAGATTATTATTATGATGTTGAAGGTTATTTTCATGACATTTGCATTGAGGTAAGGCAGTGGGACACCCTGCCAGGTAGTGAGCTCACGTACCATAGAGGTTAAGGACTTATTCCTTAGGTTATAAGGTTAAAATGTTATTAATGATGTTTCACTAAAGATTATGATGTTATAATGTTATGATATAAGGTTTTATTTAAGATTGTGATGTTATAATGACATTTATGATGTTTCATATGATATGATGTTTTATTAAAGCATAAGGTTTGAAGTGAAAGCATAAAAAAGTATTTTATGATAAAGTTTGATGAAAAAGTATAAAAGTACTTTATGATAAAGTTTGATGTTAAAGCATACAAGTATTTTATGATGAATTATATATTTTCATGTACATAGTTTTGATGATAGTTTGAGGGGATTTTCCGGAGTTCTCCTGCTGGTTGTATCGTTGTTTTATTAGAATGATTGTAGTTCCTCATTGAAACGTAGTCTCACTTTAGTAGTGCAACCAGATGTGGATATAGGCTTTAGCAAAGATTAACGTGAGAAAATGAAAATGAAGAAATGAAGGAATATGAGAAGTAGTTAGTTTTGCCCAGTGACATATCAAAGTAATAATGTTATTTATTTTGGCATTTTGATGTATAAATGTAAATTATTATAAGAAAAATAAGCATGTATATAAAGTTTGTATTGAGTTTTAAAAATTATGTTTTTAGTAATCTATGAGGTTTTGATTATTCTGATACACATATAATAATTAGACGCGTATAATTGTTATATGTAATGTAATAAGAAGAGGTGTTACAGTTTCGGTCAAGGATTATTTTGAATATTGATTTTTGTCTGGTGCATTTCTATTTAGTTATTTGGCTATCTAACTGGGCTTGCAGCTCTGATAGTTCAAAATGGTAAGCAACTGGTTTATGAAAAATGGATATATTTTTATTTATGTTTTCCTCATGATTCAATAATTTTCTACACCTTAACTAGTACTTGATTTCATTCTCCTGCTGGTTGTATCGTTGTTTTATTAGAATGATTGTAGTTCCTCATTGAAACGTAGTCTCACTTTAGTCGTGCAACCAGATGTGGATATAGGCTTTAGCAAAGATTAACGTGAGAAAATGAAAATGAAGAAATGAAGGAATATGAGAAGTAGTTAGTTTTGCCCAGTGACATATCAAAGTAATAATGTTATTTATTTTGGCATTTTGATGTATAAATGTAAATTATTATAAGAAAAATAAGCATGTATATAAAGTTTGTATTGAGTTTTAAAAATTATGTTTTTAGTAATCTATGAGGTTTTGATTATTCTGATACACATATAATAATTAGACGCGTATAATTGTTATATGTAATGTAATAAGAAGAGGTGTTACAGTTTCGGTCAAGGATTATTTTGAATATTGATTTTTGTCTGGTGCATTTCTATTTAGTTATTTGGCTATCTAACTGGGCTTGCAGCTCTGATAGTTCAAAATGGTAAGCAACTGGTTTATGAAAAATGGATATATTTTTATTTATGTTTTCCTCATGATTCAATAATTTTCTACACCTTAACTAGTACTTGATTTCATTCTCTTATCTAAATTCTCAATCTCAATAACATTCAGGTTACAAGAAAGTTGTCTATGTTGATGTTATATGTTGATAGGTTCCTCAACATTCTCCTCATCAACATTTGGAACATCCCCCTCTTCTGTTATCCATTCATCATCAGAATGAATATCTTCAAAGGGGAGAACAACACTTTCAATATTTTCTCAACTCTTTAGCTTCACGTTATACATCACATATACCAAGTCATTCTTCTTTTTTTGATGCAACCTATTTCTTCTCTTAGGATGAACCTAGAAAATAAAACATAAAAATCGAAACTCGATATTTCTAAACAGAGAAAAATTGATAACTACAAACAAAATCATAACTTCACTTACCATTTCAAATGAACTCCAATTACGTTCACACCCAGAATAGCTACAAGTCAAGCTAAGGACACGAATAGCAAATCTCTTTAGTTCAACTGCTCCATCCCCATAGAAGTCCCACCATTCTACAGGAAGCATAGTCTTCCTACTATCCTCCGCAGCATCAAGACCAAAGAGCCCTCTAGCATAATGAAAATCAGCAAGCTGCGTACCAATCTTCTTTCTCTCCTCATCATCCTTTACCAACTTCCCCATACATTCGTACAACCAACCTCGTAATCTTCATGATTGAACTTGGATTCATAGTGTAATGAAGGATTAAGATAATAAGCAGCTGCATGTAAGGGCCTATGGAGCTGGTTATCTCATCGCTCATTAATAATATTCCAGATGGGTTCGTAGCTACAAATTCCAAATATCCTATATTAGAAACACAACACAAATAAGATAATTAATTTTCAAATGAGATAAAGTTAGAAAGTTTACCATTTCTTAATGACATAGAAGTTTCTTTTAATTTGCTCTTTGGCACAATCCATCCCTTCATTTATAAAACCCATGGCGGGTTTTTCATCAGAATCCACAAACGAAGGACTATAATGAAAGGGACAGCTGCCTTGAGGCATGCAATTATATTCTTCCAAATCCGAGTATCACAAATCATGTCTTCCACTTTTCTTCGCTCTACGGTTTTGGTAAACTTGCTTGAAGTCCAGTTTTCTGAGCTAAACATACTCAGCAATGATGCCTTATGCTCTTTAAGGTAAGCTAAAGTCAAATAAGCAGTGGCAAATCTAGTCTTATCGGGCCTAATCAAGTCCCTTCCTTTGTTAAACTTCTTCATCATGCTAATGAGTTGTGTTCTACAATATATGTATGTGCATATCTTTCTCCCCTTCTTTATAGTAACTTGATGCACTTTCAGATGTTTCTCAAAATCCTCCAACCTTAAGTCAATGCAATGGGCAGCACATGGAGTCCAATACAAGTTGGGTCGCTTCAGCATCAACATTTCACCGGCTGCCTTGAAATTTGCAGCTTTATCAGTAACAACTTGAACCACATTCTCTTCTCCAACTTCTTCTACAACATCATCCAACATCTTAAAAACTTTTACAGTTGTTTTTGAGATGTCAGAAGTGTCCGATGAATAATGAAACACAGTCCCCTTAGGACTGCTCACCAAGAAGTTGCCTATGGAACACCTTTTCTTGTCTGTCCACCCATCAGACATGAATGTGCAGCTGGTCCTCTTCCATTCCTCCTTAAACTCTTCAAGCTTAGTCGGTTCTAGCCACTGCTTTTTTCAAAAGCTTTTCTCTAATATCATGATAAGTGGGAGGTTTGTAGCCAATCCCATATCTCCCAAATCAGCTCACACATCTTACCAAACACCAAGTTTTTTATACAATTAAAAGGAATGACACTTGTATAAAAAAATTTGGCTACCTGCTCATCAACTTGCTCCTTTAGGTCCTTTCTCGTCATTTGATTAATTGTTGCTTGAACCGCACCACCAACTTTTGCTTTCCTTTTGCAAAGGAAAACCTTTTTGCTTGAGAGCTAGCTGCTGTAGCAACCTCCTGAACTTCCTCAATATCATCCTCAACATCAATTATTCTTCTCTTCTTCTTTGATGCTTCTTTAGCCTCAGCAACAATTCTAATAAATGTATGTTTCACTTCCTCCGGCACCGTAGCACATGGTTCAGAATATTCTCTACTCCTAGCAAGATGATGCTTCAACATGGAAACTCCTCCACTAATAATATTTGAGCAGTAACTACATTTCACTTTTTTACCATTCCCTTGAACATCAGTCTCATGTTTCCAACCAGGGTCAGTCCTATTTCCAGGGAAATTTCCCCCCTACCGCTGGAACTTCCAGATGGTGCTGCAAGAACTGGGTCAGACATTACAAAATAGAGGCAGGGGTTTGAGCAAGGAAGAATAAAATAGAGGGGACGAAATTTGCTTGCTGCTGGACCTGCAACAAGTGATAGCGTGAATCCGCAAGTGAACTGCTTCGTCGTCAAGTAATAAAAAGATCGAACCCACAGAGACCGTGATCTTAAATAACAATTAATTATTAAATTAATTGAACTAAACAAGAAAAAGATTTGGTTTTTGAAATAAGAATTAACTAACAAATCAAATATTTTAAAACACAATCAAATAGAATCGCAAAGCAAATCAAATCTGGAGTTTTTTAAATTAAAAGAGATTTCTAGGAATTGGGTTACCAACAAGACTGCTTATGCTACTAAATTGACTACCCTCTTGTTAATTATCACAATTGCTTTTGAAGGTGAATTTATCCTAATAAAGTTAATGTTCCCTCTAGAGATACAAGAACCGTGCACAATTAAACCAACCCCTACTCTCGTGGTAATTGTATTTAAATTGAACCCATTGAGATTTGTGACAATTCAATGAACCCTCGAAGGACCGCTTCTAACTCTCTTGATTTAAGTCCTAAGTTCAATTCCTATAGATCTGATACCTAAGTTCACCGCTAAGTTCGTCCTTAGAGTATCTACGACATGCAAATAAGTGGTCACCGAATTTACAAGTTATTCAAGCAATAGGAATTAAATCGAAAGCAATTTGAAATTAAAAAGAAAGGAAAAACGTCAATTCATCACATAAAACGAGTCTTGGGCATAGCCCCAATTCCTAGAAATAAAGTGACTACTCAAGCATTGCCATGTTCATAGCAAACTTGATTAATAAAAGCATAAAAATCCTAAGAGAAGAGAAGAATTTGGAGAAGAAGAGAAATCCTAATTTTTGCCAAAGGTTAGCAGCCAAAAGATCCCCAATTTTCTAGCCTAAGAGTCCTATTTATAATATAGGTTAACTTGGGATTAAAGCTATTACAAATCAGATCAAAACAGAAAATCAGAATCCCAAAATTAATGTGTCACGGCCGTGATGCCATGCCGTGACAGGTTTTGCCTAGTTCACTTCTTGCTCTGGAGTGTTGTCACGGCAGTGATGACTGTCACGGCCAGGCCGTGACAGGTTCTGCCTTGTTTACTTCTTGCTCTGGAGGGCTGTCACGGCCGTGATGGCTGTCACGGCATTCTGACTTGCACTTTCTTCATTTTCTTTAGTCCCATGCGATCACGACCGTGATGGTGGTCACCCCCAGGCCGTGATGGGTTCTGTTTGGCTCATTTTTCTTGTTTTTCAAGCAAGTCTTCATGCAAACTCCAACACAACTGGTCTTGAGCAATTTAATCATCAATTCCTGCACACAAACACCACAAAAACCACCTTACCCATTCCAAGCTAAAAACTAACAAAAATCAAATTAAAAATGCCTAAACTATATGAAAATGCATGCAAAATGACAAGGAAATATGAGGTGAAATCACACTCATCAAACTACCCCAAGCTTAAGATTTTGCTTGTCCTCAAGCAATAACCAAGGTCAGACAAGATAAACAATCAGAGAATGGACAGTGAACCAAGAACCCGAGTAACAAATCTAAGTAACAAGCATATCCAAAGAAGTAACCAAGAGACAATCAATTTCAAGTCCAATTAGAAGCTTAGGTTCCCTAAATTCATGTTTCTCACCAATTTTTGGCACTCTTCTCACCTCACTCAAGTATTTAGGGATATATGACAATTCACTCAATTTCCTCAAGGAAAGCACCCTACCATAAGCTTGACAATTAACCAAAATCTCTACTTTATTAATGAAAACACATAAGAATCAAGAGGTCTTTTATTTTGGTTGTAATGGGGCCATAGGATTAATCGTTAGGTGGGGAAACCAAGAAAAGGAAAATTCAAGAAGGCTAATGGAAAACATCAAACAATGCAAAGCACGACAACCTTCTAAAATAACTTTTTGGGCTTTAATTACACTTTTCCACCTTTCTTTCCTTTTTTTTTTCATTTTATTTCTCACTTTCTTTTTCTCATCCCCTTCTCCAATTATATATATATATATATATATATATATATATATATATATATATATATATATATATATTATTTTTTACTTTTTCTTCAATTTGGAGAAGGGGAGATTTTCAACTTAAGAGAAATATTTTTCTAACTTCTTTATCCCACAACTTTTCAAACTACCTTTTTACCCTTTTTGCAATACTTTAAATGGTGTCATACCATGCATCATTCATCAAAATCAATCAAGGTACCAAGAAAAGTATTTTATTCTATTAGGCTCAAAATTGGGCAACTAAGGGGGTAGCATTTAATCAATCAAAGCTCAGAAGGCCAGAAAAATACCTAATGCCTCAATCATTTTCAAATATGTTTCCAAAAATTCTTAAGTTTCAAAACGGTTTCAAGTCAATTTCTAGAGAATACAGTCCAAGAGGAAGAAAACACTCGATCACAAGGAATGGGGTAAATTTAGTGAGTACCACTTTCAGGCTCAAAAACCTCACTTTTAGTAGTTTGAAATTAATGAGAAACACAGATTCAAGGAACCACATGCTAACTAACAACTATCAAAAGATTATCTCTAGGATTTTAATTTTTAGCCTATCACAAGAATACAAAAATTGGGTTCAAAAATTCACTGTCTCAATTCATTTGGCACAAAGTTCTCACAATTGGATGCAATTTCAAAACAGGGGGCAATCTAATGATGTGATTATGCAAAACTACACCTAAATGAATGCAACATGTAATATGCAAAATGCAAAAATACAAATACCCCTACCCCAAGCTTAAAAACTTACATTGTCCCCAATGTAAATAATCAAGTCGTAGAGAGGAGAAATGGAACAACTCACTGAGGTGGTTGTGGGTGCTGGCTTAGATGCCAGTCATAGAGCTGCTGGATCATAGCTCTCTGCTCGCGCTGCTCCTCCATCATGCATTCCTGGTTCGCTAGAATAGTATCATATGTGGATGAGAACCGTGCATAAGGATCTTCAGATGATGTACCTGCAGAGGAAGAAGAAGATGGGCGCCTAGATGGCCTAGCCGGCGGTGGCGGGCGTAACGACCTTTGTATCTCAATAGGCTCAGACTCCTCTCCCACTGGCACTTTCCAATTTGCCGGATTTTTTATATCCAAGAGTGCGGGGTTAAGGAGAGGAATTGGGCATCTATGCTCTGGGTGAGTCAGGCAGTAGATGTCATCCTCCTGGAAGATCATCCCCATGGCCTCACAGGCCTGCAAGGTAATACGTGTCCGCCCCGGGGCGGGCTCAAAACCATCCAATTCAAAGTTAAAATGATGGCATATGGTGGTGATTAAGCCACCAATGATAATAGTACCACTTGAGCTCTTGGTAACCTTTAAAAGGTGCCTAACCAAATAAGACCCCGTGTCCACATTGCTCTCAGGGTGGAGCATGGCCCACAGTATAAGGACCTCGTCCTGGCGGATGGATCCGTCACTCTCTCCACGGCCAAACAAGGTGTTGGCTATGACCCTATGGATATACCTTAAGCTCGGGTTAACAAGGCCTGTGGACTTGGTCGTTCTAGCATTAAATCTTTTTCCCTCATAATTTATTCTCACCCAAAAATCATCTACATTAAACTCAGAGGGGTATCTACTGTCACCCCCTACAAGCAAATCAAAAATTTCATTGAACTCAGCGAGAGTCAGCACAAAATCCTGGTTAAAGAGCCGGAATGTAATCCGACCCTCAGTGCAATGTGGCCCTTGCAAAATTTCCGCATTTAGAGAGCTTAAGAACTCCAGACTAGGGCCAGCAAATGCAGGGTATCGGCTACGAGCAAACTCGCTCCACCCTATGTTTTCCAACATCCAGTTAATGTCAACAGTCAGGCCTAGAGTGTCTATGCAGGCATCATCAATATACTTTGTTTGGACTATTTTCCTATTTTTCAAAATGTTAAACCTATCCTGTTGAGTAGTATTTTTGAAAACAATTCCATATCCATGCTCATCAATGTCAGAATTAGAAGAGTCAGAAGAGTTACCTAGGTTCCTGTTTCCCCTTGTACGAGGGCGTGAGGCTTTGCTTGCCCTTTGGCGCTTGCTTGCCATGAATGCTCCAATGAATCCCAAAGCACCAGAATGCACAATCCCTTTTGTTGATTTCTTCAAATTCGAATTATAGGGGTTAGGGTTCCAAAATTGGGGCTTTTTGATTTTGCCCAAAACTAGAGGAGTTGGTCTGTGGGTTTTGATGGTGTGGGTCTAGGAAGGAAGAAAACCAAGTTTGTTTGGCATGGGTGTCATGGAGGAGGTGAGTTTTGAAGCTTTTAGTTGAGTGGGTGGAGGTTGTGAGGTGATGAAGAAGAAGATGAATAGGAGGGAGAGATGATAATGGGTAGTGTAGAAGTAATGTGGTGGTGAAGCTAAGGTCAAAGATGAAGGAATGAAGGTTGAGAGTTTGGTGGCTATGGAGGTAGAAGAGAGGAGGCTTGAAGAAAGGTGTGGAGGAAAGCTGCGCAAAAACTGAAGCAGGGAAGAGTAGATTCGGGTTTTTAAAACGCAGCAGGACGACGCATCACAGCCATGACTGTGTTCACGACTAGGCCGTGATCTCTTTTGGGCCACGCTGCTTCTCACGCCCGTGATGTTGGCCCGTTACGGTCGTGACCCTTGTCACGACTGGGCCGTGATGCTTTCTGATCTGTTGGTTTCCTCACATCACGCCCGTGATATATATCATGGCCTGGGCGTGATCAATTCTGGTCTTCAGTTGCTGGCCTGTCATGACCGTGACCAACATCACGACTAGGCCGTGATCAATTCTGGTCTTCTGTTGCTGGCCTGTCACGACCATGACCAACATCACGGCTAGGCCGTGATCAATTCTGGTCTCCCTTTTATATATATATATATATATATCATGGCCATGATGGACATCAGGGATTGGCCATGATCTCCTCTGACTTCATTTCTCCCATGCCTTCTTGCTCTTCATGCCTTCCTAACCTGAAAAATACTTGGCAAAACCATTAATCTGTGATCTTTCTTCTCTTAATCTTCTCAAATTATTTAAAGCAAAATTCAAAAACAAATTAAAAAGGGAAAGAGAACTTGGGTTGCCTCCCAAGAAGCGCTTATTTACAGTCTTAAGCTTGACCATAGTCCCTACAATCCTTTGATGTTGGATCGAGGAGGGAGAGTGCCACCTCATTTTCAAGTGGATGTTCTCCAAGGTAGTGCTTCAACCTCTGTCCATTGACTTGAATGTTCCACGTTCCTGGTTACAAACCTCGACGGCACCATATGGAAATACTTTCATAACTTTGTATGGTCCGGACCCTCTAGACTTGAGCTTTCCTGGAAATAACCGCAACCTTGAGTTGTAGAGTAGCACTAGTTCTCCCTCATGGAATTCTCTACGAAGGATATGCTTATCATGCCACTTCTTTGTTCTTTCTTTGTAAAATCTTGCAGACTCATAAGCATCCAATCTTAGCTCATCAAGTTCATGAAGTTGAAGGATTATTTTTTCTCCGGCGACCTTTATATCAAAATGTAGCATCTTAATAGCCTAAAAGGCCTTATGCTCGAGCTCGACCGGCAAATGACATGGCTTCCCATGAATAAGTCTAAAGGGCGTCATCCCAATAGGAGTCTTGTAAACCGTACGGTAAGCCCAAATTGCATCATCAAGCTTTAATGACAAATCCTTTCTAGATCTTGAAACAGTCTTCTCTAGAATGCTCTTTATTTCTCTATTGGAAACTTCAACTTGACCACTTGTTTGAGGATGATAAGGTGTAGCAACCTTATAAGTGACTCCATATTTGAGTCAGAGTTTTTCAAATTGTTTTTCTATGAAGTGCGATCCTCCATCACTAATAACTGTCCTTGGGACTCCAAACCTTGGAAAAATCACATTCTTGAATAGCTTGATCATTGTTTTTGCATCACTTGTTGGTGAGGGAATGACTTCCACCATTTAGAGACGTAATCAACGGCTACAAGAATGAACTTATTGTTGAAAGAGGAAGGAAAAGGTCCCATGTAGTCAACTCCCCAAACATCAAATATCTCTACTTCTAGCATTGTGTTGACTGGCATTTCATGCCTTTTGGAGATGTTTCCCGTTCTCTGACATGGATCACAAGCAAGCACGAACATCCGGGCATCTCTGAAAATATGAGCCCAATAGAAACCGGCTTGAAGTACCTTGGCCGCTGTCTTTGAGGCACTAGCATGTCCTCCATAAGATGAGGAATGACAACAACTCAAGATACTTGGAACCTCAACCTCTGGAATACACTTCCTGTAAATGCTATCCGCACACTTGCGGAAAATGTAAGGCTCATCCCACACATAATGCTTCAAATCAGAGAAAAACTTCTTCTTTTGTTGATAATTTAGACCGGGAGGTAAGACCTTGCTAACCAAGTTGTTTACATAGTCAGCATACCAAGGTGCATTCTCTGCGAAAATAGCAAACAATTGCTCATTGCGGAAGGAATCATCAATAGGTAACTCGCTCTCCCCACTCACTTGTGGTTCAAGCCTTGATAAATGATCCGCCACTTGATTCTCAGTTCCTTTTCTATCCAAAATCTCTAAATCAAATTCTTGGAGAAGAAGGATCCAACGGATAAGTCTGGGCTTTGCTTCCTTCTTGGTCATGAGATACTTTAGTGCGGAGTGGTCAGTGTACACAATGACCTTAGACCCCACAAGGTATGATCTGAACTTCTCAAATGCAAAGACAACCGCGAGCAACTCTTTCTCGGTGGTGGCATAATTGGCTTGAGCTCCGTCTAGAGTTTTGCTTGCATAGTAGATTGGATGAACCTTCTTGTCTATCCTTTGCCCCGACACCGCTCCCACGGCATAGTCACTGGCATCACACATAATCTCAAATGGCTTATTCCAGTCCGGTGTTTGCAAAATGGGAGCGGTGGTCAAAGCTTCCTTCAACCTACAAAAGACACTCAGACATTCCTCATTAAATTCAAATGGACCATCTTTCATCAATAAGTTAGATAAAGTTTTAGAAATTTTTGAAAAATCATTGATGAAATGCCGGTAAAACCCGGCATGTCCCAAGAAACTTCTAACTCCTTTCACATTCACCGGTGGGGGCAATTTTTCAATAACATCAATTTTGGCCCTATCCATCTCAATACCTTTTCCAGAAATTAAGTGCCCAAGCACTGTACCCTCTTTTACCATAAATGGCACTTGTCCCAATTCAACACCAAATTAGTTTCTTCATAACGCTGCAAAATCTTAGACAAATTTGTTAAACAATCATCAAAGGTAGTTCCATAAACAGAAAAATCATCCATAAAAACCTCCATGATGTTTTCAATATATTCAGAAAAAATTGCAGTCATGCATCTTTGAAAAGTAGCCGGTGCATTACATAGACCAAAAGGCATTCTCCTATAGGCAAAAGTACCATAGGGACAAGTAAACGTGGTCTTTTCTTGATCACTAGGGTGTATAGGAATTTGATGAAAATCGGAATAACCATCCAAGTAACAAAAGTATGAATGCTTAGCTAACCTTTCAAGTATTTGATCAATAAATGGGAGAGGGAAGTGATCTTTTCTTGTTGCCTTATTTAACTTCCTATAGTCAATGCATATTCTCCGACCGATTACCGTCCTAGTAGGGATTAGTTCATTTTTTTTCATTTTGAATAACAGTCATCCCCCCTTTCTTAGGAACCACATGCACCGGACTAACCCACTCACTATCGGAGATTGGATAAATAATCCCCGCATCTAACAACTTAAGCACATCTTTCTTAACCACCTCTTTCATGTTTGGGTTCAACCTACGTTGATGCTCAATGGATGGTTTATGCTCATCTTCTATTAAAATGCGATGCATACAAAGGAAGGATTTATGCCTTTAATGTCATCAATTGTATATCCTATCACCTTTCTATACATCCTAAGCTCTCTAAGCAATTTCTCAGTTTCCATCTCATTCAAGCTAGCGATCACAATTACCGGATAGGAAAAGTTAGGACCAAGAAATTCATACCTCAGTGTGGAAGGAAGGGGTTTTAGTTCTACCTTTGGAGCTTTTGCATCTTTCAAGTCTTCATTCTTTGGTTTTGACTCAAGTTTTTCTTTCTTTACTTTGTGGGGAGAAATTTCCGGACTAGCTTCCAAGAAGCGGGCATAATCCCTCACTTTTCCTCCATGAGCACTTAAGTCTCCACCAATCAAGCACATCTCCAATGGATCACCAGAATAAGCTTGAGTAGGTTCTTCTTTCACCGCTTGGTGCACTAAGTCAATCCTGCAACAAGAATCCTCAAAAGAAGGGTGTTTAGTATATTTAGCTAAATCAAATTCAACTTTATCATCACCGACAGATAAAGTCAATTTTCCATTTTTTACATCAATAATCGCTCCTGCGGTAGCCAAGAAAGGCCTACCAAGAATAATGGGGATTTGGGAATCCTCCTCCATTTCAAGTACCACAAAATCCGCAGGAATGAAAAACTTACCCACTCTTATAGGAACATCCTCCATGATGCCTATTGGGAATTTGATGGATCGATCCGCCAATTGAAGGGAGATTGTCGTGGGTTTTAGTTCACCCATCTCCAACTTCTTGCAAACAGAGAGGGGCATAAGACTAACACTAGCCCCCAAATCACAAAGAGCTTTATCAAAACTAGTGTTACCTATCATGCAAGGAATAGAGAAGCTACCTAGATCTTTCAATTTAGGAGGCAATTTATTTTGAATTGAAGGACTGCACTCTTCAGTTAAAGCTACCGTTTCATAATCCTCTAGCTTTCTCTTATTTGACAAGATATCCTTAAGAAATTTAGTATATGTAGGCATTTGTTGCAACGCCTCAGTGAAGGGTACATTAATGTACAATTTCTTAAGGACCTCTAGAAATTTCCCAAATTGCTTATCTAACTTGGCCTTAGCCAACCTTTGAGGGAAAGGTACTGGGGGTTGGTAAGGTGGTGGAGGGACATACTTAGACACTTTTTCACTAGGTTCTTCCTCTTCTAAGGGTTGTGTCTTAGTTGGTTCATCTTCCTCATCTACACTCTTGTTATCACTCTCCCCTTTTTTAGCCTTGGGATTCTCAAGTTTCTTACCACTCCTCAAACCTGCAGCTTTACATTGTTCATTACTTGGATTCACTTCAGGTTGTCCAGGAAATTTGCCCGGTTGCCTATTTGAATTGCCCGCTTGTTGGGCAATCTGAGTTTCTAACATCTTATTATGGATGGTTAAGTTATCTACCTTAGATATTAACTCTTTTATTGCCTCATTGACTGACTTACCTTGTTGCCTAAATTCTTCATTTTGATTTGTTTGAGTAGCAACAAAATTTTCCATAAGAGACTCAAGTTTAGACTTTTGTACCTGAGGATACCCCGATGTGGGTTTTCTATTACCATGGCCTTCTTGGAATTCGTGGTTCAATGTGTTGTTGTAGTTCCTGTAGGAGAGATAAGGGCTATTCTTCCTTCCTTGGTTGTAAGAATTTGGGGGAACATAGTTTGGCAACTTCGGGTTCCTGTCATAAAAGTTGTGACATGAATTCACTTGTTCCCCCGAAACACCTGATCCAGGAGCACTTCCATGTGGGCATTCCACGAAGTCATGTCCCTGCACTCCACAAATCTCACAAGCAACATTAGTAGCACCTATTGAACTCACATTAGCTTTTTCAAGCTTATCAAAGCGCTTACTCAATGAGTCAAATTTAGACATAATCAAATCTGAGCTATCCACATCAAACTTACCTCCCGAAATTTTTTTCGAGTTATTACCTCTTTCTGAACCCCATTGATGATAGTTGGTGGCAACGTTCTCAATGATCTCAAATGCTTGAGCCAATGGTCTATTCATCAATGCTCCACCAGCTGCGGAGTCAAGTGACACCTTCGAAGAATAGTCCAATCCATTGTAGAAGGTATGCACTAAAAGCCACTTCTCAAGCCCATGATGTGGGCAAGATTCTAGCAATCCTTTGTAACAATCCCAAGCTTCGGATAAGCATTCTCCGTCCTTTTGGAAGAAGCCGGTGATCTGAGTTCGTAGGTAAGCGGTCTTGGATGGTGGGAAGAATTTTTCCAAGAACACCTGCTCCAATTGGTCCCAAGTTGACAAAGTATTAGCAGGCACTGAATTCAACCAAGCTCTTGCCTTTCCAGTCAGAGAGGAGGGGAATAACCTCAAGCGGATAGCATCAACCGGTGCACCTTGAATTCTTATTGCATCGGTGAATTCCAAGAATGTCTCCACATGATCAATCGGGTCTTGTGAGGGTAATCCTCCAAACTGATGTTGCCTAATCATGCCAATTAACTGGGGCGGTATAGTGTAGTTCTCCACCTCAATTTCTGGCCTAACAATCCCAGTTCGCAAACCCCTAGCATTTGGGGCTGCGTAGTCCTTTAGTGGTTTGGTATCCGGTTGATCGGCCATGAGTGGAATGGGGATCAATTTTTCTCTCGCTCTTTGTCTTTGTAGTCTTCTACGTCTATGAAAAGTCCTTTCGATCTCGGGATCAACTTCAATAAGAGATCCAAGACTTTGGGATCCTCGCATAAAAGAGAAAAATCACCTACAAAGAGAGAAATAGATACACAAAAAAAAAGAAAAAAATTGTTTAGAAAAATAAATTTAAAAATTAAATTGGTATTCAAGAAAGCACAGTCCTCGGCAACGGCACCAAAAACTTGATAGCGTGAATCCACAAGTGAACGGCTTCGTCGTCAAGTAATAAAAAGATCGAACCCACAGAGACCTTGATCTTAAATAACAACTAAGTATTAAATTAATTGAACTAAACAAGAAAAAGATTTGGTTTTTGACATAAGAATTAACTAACAAATCAAATATTTTAAAACACAATCAAATAGAATCGCAAAGCAAATCAAATCTGGAGTTTTTCAAATTAAAAGAGATTTCCAGAAATTGGGTTACCAACAAGACTGCTTATGCTACTAAATTGACTACCCTCTTGTTAATTATCACAATTGCTTTTGAAGGTTAATTTATCCTAATAAAGTTAATGTTCCCTCTCGAGATACAAGAACCGTGGACAATTAAACCAGACCCTACTCTCGTGATAATTATATTTAAATTGAACCTACTGAGATTTGTGACAATTCAATGAACCCTCGAAGGACCGCTTCTAACTCTTGTGATTTAAGTCCTAAGTTCAATTCCTATAGATCCGATACCTAAATTCATCGCTAAGTTCGTCCTTAGAGTATCTACGACATGCAAATAAGTAGCCATCGAATTTACAAGTGATTCAAGCAACAGGAATTAAATCGAAAGCAATTTGAAATTGACAAGAAAGGAAAAACGTCAATTCATCACATAAAACGAGTCTTAGGCATAGCCCCAATTCCTAGAAATAAAGTGACTACTCAAGCATTGCCATGTTCATAGCAATCTTGATTAAGAAAAGCATAAAAATCCTAAGAGAAGAGAAGAATTTGGAGAAGAAGAGAAATCCTAATTTTTGCCAAAGGTTAGTAGCCAAAAGATCCCCTATTTTCGAGCCTAAGAGTCCTATTTATAATGTAGGTTAACTTGGGATTAAAGCTATTACAAATCAGATCAAAACAGAAAATCAGAATCCCAAAATTAATGCGTCACGGCCGTGATGCCTGTCACGGCCAGGCCGTGACAGGTTCTGCCTTGTTCACTTCTTGCTCTGGAGGGCTGCCACGGCCGTGACAGGTTCTGCCTTGTTTACTTCTTGCTCTGGAAGGCTGTCACTGCTGTGATGGCTGTCACAGCTTCTGACTTGCACTTTCTTCGTTTTCTTTAGTCCCGTGCGATCATGGCCGTGATGGTGGTCACCCCCAGGCCGTGATGGGTTCTGTTTGGCTCATTTTTCTTGTTTTTCAAGCAAGTCTTCATGCAAACTCCAACACAACTGGTCTTTAGCAATTTAATCATCAATTCCTGCACACAAACACCACAAAAACCACCTTACCCATTCCAAGGTAAAAACTAACAAAAATCAAATTAAAAATGCCTAAAGTATATGAAAATGCATGCAAAATGACAAAGAAATATGAAGTGAAATCACACTCATCAACAAGCCCGAGCAGGGAAGAGATACAATGTTCGAGCAGGGAAAGAGATGGCTTGCTGGTTGGAAGAGGTAGGGAGGGTGGCCGTTCGCGAGGGGAGGTGTAGACTGAAGAGGAGTGTTAGGGTTTTTCCTCTGATGATGAAGCTTGAAATTGAGAGAGGAATAGGGCTGGAATAGAACGAAATGGGACAAAAGAGATGAAAAGCAAATTTTTAAACCCAAAACGAACTGTTTTGGGTGTTTTCTGCCCCAATTTAAGAAATGCTCCAGACTCGCTAACTTGCCTCCAGAATCGCTAGTCTACCCGAGTTTACCGGGTCTGACCGAGCTTCACCCGTTTTCCCTACCTAGAATCGTAGAATCGGACGAGTTTATGAGTTAACTCGTGATTCTGACAACCATGGTTTTTACACATTCTTTGAAGCATCAATGATTTCATAGTTGCTTATTTTTTGGTTTTCACAATAAATGGACCATGGATGGTCTTGATTGATGCTGCAAAAGGATCTACTACTATGCCACCTGATTTATCAAAGTATCCTGCGTATTTTGTCACAACATCATTTTACAAGGTATAAGTGCATGCGTTTTGATTTTGTTTCAGTCAAGGACTATTTTGAATATTGATTTTTGTCTTGTGCATTTCTATGTAGCTGTTTGGCTATCCAACTGGGCTTGTAGCTCTGATAGTTCAAAATGGTAATCAACTGGCATACGAAAAATGGATATATTTTAATTTATATTTTCCTCATGATTCAATAATTTTCTGCACCTTAACTAGTACTTGATTTCATTATCTTATCTAAATTCTCAATCCCAATGACACTTAGGTTACAAGAAAGTTGTCTATGTTGATGTTATATGTCACACGACAGATATGCATGACCAAATGCTATTCTGGGAATTATGTTGATGTTATATACCTTGTGGTCTCACTTTTATCATGAAATCTGTATCTTATAGATGCACTTGCATGTTTTATAATGATATTTTTTTTCCAACAATAACAACAAAAGCCTTGTAGATGTTCAAATTTAGGATACTATGTTCTTGTTGGGGGAAACGTGTAGTGTCATGCAAAAGAAAGAAGCAATGTGTTGTTGTCATGATGGAGTAATACCCCATTAAATGAATAATACTTCATGAATGCTTCTTTTATCAATACTTCTTTTATTATAAAAAAAAACATAATACACCATTCGATGAATAAGTTAGAAAATGAAAGAAAAATTTGAAGGTGGCAAATAGTCATAAGAAGGGGTTGATAAGAATGGGGTTAGTTCCAGAATAATTGCTTAACTAAAACCATGCTTAACTAAAACAGTGTGCAATATACTATTAGTTTCCATTTTTCAAAAATGGGAGAGGGAGTGAGAACATTTCTGAGTCTTGGATAACCAAAGGCAATTCTTAAAAGGGAGTTGTTACACCGTTAGCATTTTCCTAAAACAATAGACTAAGCCCATAGTGAGGCATATCATAAAGGAACTTGCATTTCCTGATGCTTGTTCGATCCTTAACAACTCTACCGCATTCCTCATTAATGTATCTGAATGTAGGCCAGGACCAATCTTGAATGCAAGGATCCACAACATTATGGAATTTGCAAGTAGAAATCGTGTGAATCCCAATGCATACTCGTAGTCGTAGTTTACTATTGCACTTCCTGATGCTTGTTCAATCCTTAACAACTTTACCGCAATCCTCATTAATGTATCTGAATGTAGGACAGGACCAATCTTGAATGCAAGGATCCACAACAATATGGAATTTGAAAGTAGAAATCGTGTGAATCCCAATGCATGCTCGTAGTCAGCTCCATCTGTGATACTCACTTCCCGAAACCATAGATGGTTAACCTTGCTGCAGTATAAGGCCCTTAGATGGTCCGACACTGGTGCCTTAGCCACACTAGAGCTTATATATAGAGAGAGAATCAAAATCAGACTCGAAAAGATTTTTAAAAAAAAAACAAATAAACTAAGAAGCATTTGTCTTCTTACCCACCTTTATAACAAGTTCTACCATAAAGAAAGAATTTACAAATAAAGAAACAATAGATTTTTTTTTTCTTCTTAATTGGCTGAAATCCAAACCATCCAATTCTATATGTTTTATGTACTCAGTTGACTTTTCTAGCGTCTGCACAATAGATGAGTAAGTGTTGACAATTAAAATAATCTAGTCAACTATCTCTTTGTTTATTTTCTTATCTATTCTATCAATTATATATGTTGTTCTATAGTTTTTAATAATTCTACTATTTTCTTATCTATTCTATCAATTATATATGTTATTCTATAGTTTTTAATAAATCTATCACGCTAGCATAAGGGCCACCAAATCATATCAAACTGAACTACAATGAACTCATATAAGTGACGTTGTATTCTAACCTTGATGTAATCGAAACCTCCGCTACGTAGACAAAGCCACTCATTTTTCCTTGACTTGCTCAAATTTCTGAGCATGCCTTGCCGTAATAAGTGTTAGATCGTTAGTCAAATCTACTTTCAGATCAGTGAAATATTTTGTCATCTTAAAACAAGTTGACCTGATGATTTGATTGAAGTTCCCATTATGTCTTTCCATGCATACGATCTTGAGACTAGGAGCACAAATATGCATAGAATCAATACTAAGACACTGTAATGTTAATTACATTTAGAGCACACAATTAAAGATAAGTCACTCAAGTGGTGCACTGGACTCAAAAACAATCTTCATTGAGTGAAGCTCCAGCAAACTTCTAAAGCTACATTTATCAGGAAGTGACAACTGTAACTAGTCAAATTTCAAGTAAATTAATCTCTGATAAGAGAAGAGTGTAGATAATATTTCTTAATCCATTCCACCGATCACAAGCTTAAGACATTTAATCTCCTTCGTTGACAAAAGGAAAATCCAGTCAGAGAAGAAAGGGGCAGAACCCATATTGAGGTATAAGCCTTATTTTATTCTTGATATGGGTTCTGCTTCTTTCTGGATGGAAAGCAAATACTTCTCTGACTGGATTTTCCTTTTGTCAATGAAGGAGATTAAATGTCTTCAGCTTGTGAGCGGTGGAATGGATTATGAAATACCATCTACACTCTTGTCAGAGATTAATTTACTGAAACTTGACCAGTTTAATTTGTCACTTCCTGATAATTGTAGCTTTAGAAGTCTGTTGGAGCTTCACTTAATAAATATTGTTTTTGAGTCCAGTGCACCACTTGAGAGACTTATTTCTAATTGTGTGGTAATGTGCTTAACATTACATAGTGTGGTTACTATGCATATTTGTGCTCCTAGTCACAAGGTCATATGCATGCATAGAAGACATAATGGGGAATCCAATCAAATCATCAGGTCAACTTGTTTTAAGAAGGCAGAAAAAGGCAGAAAATCTTCAAAAGTAGATTAGATTGACTAATGATCTAACACTTGTTACAGCAAGGCATGCTTAGAAATTTGAGCAAGTCAAGAAAAATGGGAGGCTTTGTCTATATATATAGAGGAGGTTTCGATTACATCAAGGTTAGAATACAACATCACTCATATGAGTTCATTGTAGTTTAGTTGGATATGATTTGGTGGCTCTTGTGCTAGTGTGGTAAATTTATTAAAAACTATAGAACAGCATATATAATTTATAGAATAGATAAGAAAATAGTAGATTTATTAATTAAAAACTATAGAACAACATATATAATAGATAAGAAAATAAACAGAGATAGTTGACTAGATTATTTTAATTGTCAACACTTACTCATCTATTATATTCATTATACAGACGCAGTAAAAAATAACCGAGTACATAAAACATATGAAGTTGGATGGTTTGGATTTTAGCCAATCAATAGAAATTTCTTCTATTGTTTCTTTATTTGAAAATTCTTTTTCTGGTAGAACTTGTTATAAAGGTGGGTAAGAAGACAAATGCTTCTTAGTTTTTTTGGTTTTTTTTAAATCTTTTTGGGTCGTATTTTGATTCGATAAAGCTCTAGTGTGACTGAGGCACCAGTGTCGGACCATCTAAGGGCCTTATAATACAACTGCCTATGGTTTCGGGAGGTGAGTATCACAGTTGGAGCTAACTATGAGCATGCATTGGAATTCACATGATTTCTACTTGCAAATTTCATAATGTTGTGGATCCTTACCTTCAAGATTGGTCATGGCCTACATTCAGATACATTAATGAGGATTGCGGTAGATTTGTCAAGGATCGAACGAGCATCAGGAAACGCAATAGTTAACTTCTAGTAGGAATGTAAATGAGCTGAGCTATTCGTGAATTATTCGGGTTTGACTCCTTAAATGCTCAATCAAGCTCATTTCTTTAAATGAATGAGTCAAGTTCAATCTTGAGGTTGAGCTCGATTATTTAAATGAGACAAGTACTAGCCTTACAGGCTCGACATTAAACGACTCGTGAATAGCTCGTATAGGTGTTGTGGTCTTAAGTTGTTGCAGTGGTTTTTTGTTGGGTGAAGTTTCTCTGCTAGCATTGGACTAGATATCTCAATAAATAGATGGTGGTCATTTTTATTTTTTATTTGGACTCATGCTTTTGTAATGGTTAAACTTAAATTGTATGTTTGGATTCATGCTTTTGTAATGGTCAAGCTTAAATTATATTTGGCAAGGACATGCTTTTAGGATGTTTTGATCAAGTTTTTGAAGTTTCTTTTTAGTAGTAGTTAATTAATCTTGAATTTCACATATCATATGTTAAGTACATATTTCTATTTTTGTAAATTATCATATAATACTAAAATATTTATTAAGTTTTAAATCGATAAAATTTAAAAGTAATTCAAGAAAAATTTCCATAAATGCAAAAATAATTTAATTATAAATGAGCTAAACAAGTCAAGCTCAAGCTTTACTATTTTTTCACAAGTCAAATTCAAGCTTCAAGTGCTCGGCTTGACTCGTTTACACCCCTAACTACAAGTATCGTCAAGAGCAAGAGTAGTAGTTAAATTCCTTTATGATTAGGCTCAGTATGGGCTTAGTGTATTGTTTTAGGAAAATGCTAACGGCATAGCAGCTCCCTTTTAAGAATTGCCTTTGATTATCCAAGACTAAGAAACATTCTCACTCCTTCTCCCATTTTTGCAAACTAATAGTACACTGCACACTATTTTAGTTAAGCATGGTTTTAGTTAAGCATTTATTCCGGAACTAACCCCATTCTTATCAACCCCTTCTTATGACTATTTGCCACCTTCAAATTTTCTTTCATTTCCTAACTTATTCATCGAATGGAGTATTATGTTTTTTTAAAATTATAGAAGTATTCATGAAGTATTATTCACTGAATGGAGTATTAC
Source organism: Echinosophora koreensis (assembly GCA_035048595.1). Classification (NCBI taxonomy): domain Eukaryota; kingdom Viridiplantae; phylum Streptophyta; class Magnoliopsida; order Fabales; family Fabaceae; genus Echinosophora; species Echinosophora koreensis. Next base: position 3,583,071 of record JAPCYP010000037.1, on the reverse strand, counting down.
TTCATCATGACAATATTGCTTCTTTCTTTTGCATCACACTACATGTTTCCCCCTGTATATATATATATAGTTATTTATTTACTTATTTACTTGTATTAGTAATTACTAATATATATAATTTTAACTATAATACATATTTTAAAACCAAAATTAATCTAAAGATTCTTAACTTTCTAAACCAAGCAACATCTATACTTCCTATTGGATTTTTTATTCAATTAAATATTTTGATTTATAATGTTTTATGTATAGATTTAAAAGATCTTTGGATCGTTTTTTAATTTTCACATTATAATGTGAATAACGGGTGTGGGTACAAGTACTTAGGTACCTAGAGGGTACAGGGTAAGGGTACCAATTTGCTACCCACATGAGTACGGGTCTGGGTACTGGTAATTTTTTTAAATGCGAGTATGGGGACGGATATTATAGTACTATACCCTGAGGGTACTCATTGCCATCCCTACCTTGGAGGGTTGTTTACTTACACCAAGTGGCACGTGTTGCTCTTTAAATAGAGGTACTCTGCATGCAAATTGACTACTCGAATTTCATAAGTTTACTCCACTCCAACCTATAATATTATTGAGATTTAGTAACATTTGAAAATGTTACTAAATTATCAAAAAATGTTACTATTTACATTAGTAACATTTTGACAAGTGTTATGTATTGGCCATGTTACTAAAAGGTTTTAATAACATTTTAACATATCATTAGCAACATTTAAAAAATGTTACTAATTTATCCTTTTATATAATTTCACAAATATTACTAATATATATTTTTTTCTTGTAACATTTCAAAAAAGTTACTAATTACTTTTTTTTTGTAACATTTAAAAAATGATACTAATTACCTTTTGTAACATTTAAAAAAATGTTAGTAATTATGTTTTTGCAAAATTTTTAAAAAAGTTACTAATTATCTTTTTATAACATTTTAAAAATGTTGTTATTTATTTTTAAATCATTACTTCAAAAGATGACTTATACCAGATTACTATCTCTTGAATACGAGTATGATAACTATTGTTAAACTCCGCTATTGGTGAATGTTGGTAACATTGTAGAATTAGCAGTAAAAGTAGAATCTAGCATAATCAATTCTAGAAGAGAAGTCAAAATCGTTCTTTAAAATTGTTTGTGCCACAAATTGCAATGAGTATAAGTACCTGTTTTCTATAAGCAAAATAATATTACTAAAATGAGTACAAGAAGCACTCAAATTCAAATATATAGTTACATAGATACAAGATTGACTATAAATCCTCTATTTCTTCCAAAAACCATCAGGAAATTGCTTTCAGCTTCAAGTACTCACTACTCACGGTTGCTACTCTGCCACAAAAGGAGGCTATATCTTATTCTACTTGAGGTAAACATTTAGTTGCTATGTCAGTTTTTAATAATCCTTTATCTTTTGCCTATCATCACATGCTGGGTTCTGTAACTATGTATCTTTGTCAGCAACTATTTTTTCAGCAAATTACTCTTCTGTCTATTAAAAAAATAAAAATATCAATGCGGCTTGTCAAATTAAAGTTAGATTGATCATATTTTAGCTTTCTGTTACTGCATATTCTATGTGGGTACATAGTTTTTTGTATCCAACTTGTTTAAGTTTCCACATTTTGACCTATTCTTCATGTATCTCATATCTGATGCGAATTTTGGGTGTCCATAAGGAAATTGTAATCTTCATCTCTTCTTTGTGGATGTCAGTGTATCTTTATTATATTGCATGCTGTATATATGCTTCCTTCAGGGTTCAACTATTTAATTGTTCATAGGTCTTGTCACCGTCCTCTAGTAGAGCTGACCGGGAAAGCGATGAAGCAAACAGTTCCCGATTCTTCAAAACACTACCCAGTAGAAGTGCAGAAACCTTCTAAATCAGGACATAGCAGACAAGAAAGTCACTTTGTTGTCCCAGATGCTTCAATGAATGCCAGACCCGAAATTGCGACTCACCCAATTGATGCCTATAATGGCTACCTTAGAAGGAAGTGCCAACAGAAATGTCCTGCCAGTAACTGAAGCATATGGTGAAAACATAAGGCATGAGTTTTCAGATGCCACCTCAAGTGATTGGTCCATTTTCACAAGCTCGGATGATGCTTCTTTCACAACTGAGAGTACAAGGGACTCCTTCAGTACTGTTGATTATGGTGATTCTTGCAATATGGATCCAATTTCATCTATCTTCAATTACGCCCAGAAAACTCCTACAAGAACTTTTCACATAGTAGGCCACTTGCTAGGTTCTTCTGAGAAGGGTCATATTGAAAGAGTACAGAGAATTGATCAGTCTAAAAAGGTCAGTCATTCTTCAATTGAACATCCACCAAATGGTAATTGTGGCACTTATGTACATTATGGGTGCAATCCTTTGTGTGGTATTACCGAGACTTCTAGTTAGTTTTGAACTTTAGTCCTTTGGGAGTCCTAAATGGTTGAACTGAGGCATATAGCTCTTTTAAGTTTACTTTTAATTTTATTGATAATTGCAAAGCTATTTATATGCCCTGAATCCCACTGATCAATAACACAACACAAACAAGACATGTTATGAAGAATATATATGATTATCAACCTGAGAAATGTGATCTTTTTTCAAATTCAATAATAGCCAAAAATCTAAAGTAAATATGGATAAACAAGTACCTGGGGGCTTAGTGGAGCAAATGGTGTAACAACCTGCGAGCAATTACATGTCATGAGTAATTCTTCACATCTAGGTCATATGACAAAATATTGGGAACATGAACCCTACTTTTCCACATTAAAAGAAAATAATTTTATTAAAAATCTTACAGATGCTTAGGATTCATTTAGAATTACTAGAGGATTGACATCAGTATCTATAGTTGCTTACCCGAGTCTTGCCCAAGCAGGATGGTGTCCTTTGCACATGTAGGATGGTGCTATTCAATGTAGTTACTTAAACAAGGCTCCAACTTAATGGGGGTGTATTGAATCAAGATTTTAAAAGATTATTTTATGATAAAAAAAGTCTTGAGGTTTTCAATTAAGATTTTTAAGTAGTCTAAAAAGTCTTTTAAAATCTTATAGATCCATGATGAAGTCTTTTCAAACCTTATAAATTCATATGATATAAATCCTTTAAAATCCAACCTACAAAATCTTGATCATACAAGTTTTTAAAAAAAAAATTATGAAATCATTAAATTTCTAATAGTTTTTTAAAATCCACCAGACATTTTTATTCCAAAATAGTCTTTTAAAATCCTAATGAATACACCTATTGGTTTGAGATTTTAAAAGATTTTAAAAGACTTTTTATGACTAAAAAAAAGTCTTGTGATATTCAGTCAAGACTTTTAAATAATCCAAATAATTCTGGTGGCATTCAAATCAAGACTATTAGTATTTTTTTAAAGAGGGTATTCAAATATAGTGGTATTCAATCAAGACTATTTACAAACCCAAGAGCGCTTGGATGAGATGGCATTGATTTCTTCCAGCTTAACCAGAGGTCTCGAGTTCGAATCTTGGTCCTGGGAATGCGGCAGCGTTAAAACTCTTGAGGGAGAGCTTTGTCGCCCTTGTGGTCCTACCCGGCTTGAAGGATTGGTCTCCACAGCTGCGCGCAGAGGATAACCCGGTAAACCAAAAAAATAAGACTATTTACAAGAAACAAAAAGCCTTGTGGTATTCAAAAACTTCATAATTTCAACGGATTGTTTTTCCAGGTGGATTATGTGCGACTTTGTGTCTAACAAAAAATCTCACCTTAACACATGAGAGATTTCTCAGGATTCTCAATCTTATTTCTCTTCACTTTATGCCATCACCTCTCTCTCTGCTTTCTCCCTCTCTACCTCCTCCCTCCCTCCATCTTTCTCCTTTCTCCCCCTTCTTTCTCCCTCCCTCCCCCTCTCTCTCCTCACGTACCGTTGTCTTCAACCAAATATAAATTATCAACAAACTTTACTTTTAAAACGGTTATTTTTAAATTTTATCTTTAAAGTATATTTTTTAAGTCCCCAAAAATGTTGGGTCAAACGCTACCAAAGTATATAGTAGAATTGGTTTGCAAGTACACATTTAACTATGACACATCAAATTTATATACTCTTGATGACAAACATATCAAAATTACAGTTGGTAATAAAAGTATAGAATGTAGTATTTGTGAAATTATGAAAATAAAGTGATTTTTATTGTTTTAAGTTCACAATTTCCTTTTCCACTACATAAATACAATAACATGTGACCAAAACAATTATGTGAATATGTTGTCTTCTCCACTATAAAAATGAATTTTCTCTCTAATGTTGTAATTATAGTTTGTGTTTATTCACCACTTCTCCACCATGTGTTCCTTTCAAATCTTATAAATCTATATAATCATTTCAAATCTTATAAATTCTTATGATATAAATTCATTAAAATCCAAACTATAAAATCTTGATTATAAGAGTCTTTAAAAAAAAAAAAAAAAAAAAACCTTAGAAGTCATTACATTCCTGCTAGTCTTTTAAAATCCACATAATTTTTTCTTTTTGTCAAAATAGTCGTTTAAAATCTCAATCCAATATACCCCTTAAGTTTGCCCATCAAAGGTTTTTCCTCCTTTCACCATTGGATACAATTTTTTTTATATAAAATTACCATTCAAAATGAATGTTTGCTCCAAACGTGAAATCAAACATATAGCCTTCACATATCTTTCTCTTGTAAATTTTAAACATTAATTAATTGTGAAAACGCATTAAAATAACACCTTAAGTAAAAATATATAGTTTATATTTATGTCAACTGAGAGTTATGAAATTAGATATTATATTTATCATTTTGAAGATTTGAATTAAAGGTGTGAACACCAAATTTAATCCGAACTTTATTTAATCTTATCATTACTTTTATTTTATTTTAGGAAAATTGAGAAAAGAAACAAAAAGGAAGAAAACAAAAGAAGATCAAAACAAGAAAATAACATTTTAGGCTCAAAATAACCCACTCATTTTGCCCAGATTTCATCAAAAACTCAAACTAACCCACAACTGGAATCCAAAACCCATAACCCACGATACTCAACCCCAAACCTGCTTTCAAAACCCATATGCAATCAATTGGACTTTGTGTAAACTGAAAATAACAGATTTCTTTGAAACAAAATGATAACAAATCAAATGAGTGTTTGTATACAAGGTTCTTATTCAAATTCTAATTCTAATGTTTTTCAATGGATGATATTTCAAACTTATTTGAAAACGTTTTTCTCTGTTGGAAATCAGTGATTCTGATCTTATATTGATTAGACAAGGCTATATTCAAATTGTGAATCAACATACAAGGTTCAAATCATTGAATTTAAATTGAACACATTAAACATACATTGATCATAGTGAATATTGGAGAATATACAAGTTTTTCACAAAATGAGAGTGTTGGAACCAAAGTGGTTATATTTTTTATTTCTGAAGTTTTGATGTTAACAAAGTTATTAAATTGAAGTTGAAAATTGACTAGGTGTTTAAAGCCCAATAGTCCACTGGAATCAAGTAAAGTTAAAATAAAGAAGCTCCAAAGAGACCTTTGGTTGTCTTAATTAAAGTTGGACCTAAGTGTGTTTATTTTTTTTTTTTCTACTATCACACATCTAATAGATCTTATGTTTTTAGGCTAACGTTGGACTGTATCTTAACATTTTATCGTGCTTCCAATGAAGTTAGTAAGTCCACTCTTTTGAGTGACTGGACTACTGTTTTATTAAAGTGTAAGTCCAACATTCCTTCATGTTTTAACTATGTTTCTAGATCGTCCAATCATGTACTTTAAATGTTTGTCTTAAAAATGTATTCTTCCATATGTATCTTGAATATTTGTATAGTACGAAACATTTATGAATCAGAGACAAAACATGTATAACATAGTATACTTTGAGCCAATGAAACAGAGTCAACCAAATTGACATTCTGCTACTAGTGCTGCAACCAACCTAAGATGTGAAAAGAAGAAATGAAGTATCAGTCTGACCAGAGAAAAATTAGAAATGCTTTTTGCCAAGCTAATAATTAGGACAACCTTTCATAAGCTAAAGCAACAAGTTATCATACTCATTCGGCTCAAACGACTCAATAGCATTTGATGTTATCTCTAAACGGACATATTCAATGCCGTTGAAGAAAAACTTGTGAAGTCTTATTGAAGCCTATAAATATCAGAAGACCTCTATGAAGAAAGTATGAACAATCTCTGATATTAAAAGTGTCAAAGCTCTGCTAAAATCTTCACATTCTTTTATTGAAAAGTTATATTCTTTTTTGAGCTCAAATCTGTAAAACCCTCACACTTATTGAGTTGCTCTTAGCTCAAACAAATCATTAATTCTTTGCTTAGAGTAAGCCTGAAGAGGCTTGTTTGTAAAAGATACTTGAGTTGCCTGAAGAGGTATATAATACTTGGTTGTAATCCTGAAGAGGTAAAGAAAATAATACTTATAAAGCTATTGGATATAATGGACAAAGATAGAACTCATGACCTGGATCAAGTCTGCCCAGAGCGGGCTGAGTAGCCATTTTACCACCTTAAAACTAACATCGACACCAGTTTTCTTCAGATGTTCCTTGAAGAAAAATTTGGAGAAGATGAGAATTTTTACGTGTATGATTAGGAGTTAGGGTTTTTATAAGGAGTGTAATTTGGATTCAAGTTATTTTGTTTGATTTAGGAAAGTAAGAGGAAGGAGGGAAAAAAATAAAAAGATGATTGTTTAATTGTTTGGTAGGGGAGAATTTGAAAGAAAAGAAAAGTACTTTTTTTCTCCTCTTGTTGGACTTCTAGAAAGTGAGAGGGAAAAAAGACAATTTTGTGAAATGACATAAATATCTTTAAATAAAAACGAGATATAATAAGGTTAGGTGATATCTATGTCTTTTCACCCAAAAGGAGACTTTCCCTCCCAAATTTGGTGGAAACAAAAATTTGGTGGCACCATTAATTTTTTTCTTTACCTTCCTTTTCCACAGTGAACTAGACGAGGGAAATACCGCTTTTCCTTCTTTTTTGCTTTCATTCATACTATTTTTAATAATGTGACCATTTATAATTGATTAACTGTGTAAAATAGCATATTTAAATCCTCTTTTTTCTTTTTTTTAAATAATAAACAGAGAGAACTAAGTAACAAACCTAGGGGTACAAACACCCCTGGCATCAGCAAGCAAAAACAAATCCAATAAAGGGAAACTAGAATCTAAAATAACTCCATCATAAGTGGCAGAGTGCCCCTTGTTAGCAAGTAAATCCGCACAATTGTTTGCCTCACGGTAGGAGTAAACCAGAGAAGTTCTCCAAGAGGGGAAATTGAGAAGGTAAATAACCTCTTGAAGAAGAGGTTTGAGGAAAGAGATATGAGTACAGCCAGGCCGCACCATGTCCACGACAACTTTGGAATCCATTTCAAAAACCACCCAGCTAAGAGACATGTCTTGCGCCAATCGAATTCCAATTCTGAGAGCCCAGAGTTCTGCCCACACGGCATTGTAGGAACCAACCTTTTTATAGAAACCTTTGACAAAATTTCCATTAGAATCTCTCATTAAGCCACCACAAGCAGAGCTGCCAGAATTACCCAAATATGATCCATCCACATTTATTTTGAAGCAACCATCCGGAGGAGGAAGCCAACAAACATCAACAACACTAGAGCTGCCACTTGTATTAGGATTCTCATTATAAGAGGTTCTTCTTTGCTGCTGGATGAAATTAGTCTGATTTATAACCGTGGACAGCAGCTCTCTCCCCATAGACGAAGTTTGAGAGAAAACCATAGAGTTCCTATCTTTCCAAATATCATTTACAGCAACTCCAAACAAAATAGTCCAATTACCATGATGAATACCAATATCATTTGAAGTTAAATTCCAGTGGATCCAGTTATGAAAACCAAAGCTAAAGAACTTACTCCAATGATCTGGTTTAATAAGGGAAGACCATAAATCCTTCACATCATCACAGTCTCTGATCATATGAATTATAGTTTCTGGACAATTGTGGCATCGAGGGCAAAGATTATCTGTTGTCATCCCCCTTTTCCTCCTCTCATCATTAGTCATTAGTCTAGCATGGCTTAGTTTCCACAAAAAAGCCTTGATTCTACTAGGACCTGACCAATTCCAAACCTTTCTGAAGATCGGGTTAGGTGCTGGATTTGCCTTGTTCGCATCTAGCATGATCTCATAGGCTGACTTGAGTGAAAAATAACCATCAGATGTTAAGTTCCAGCAGGGGAAGTCACTAGGATCTAAACTGGGAGGTTTGAGAGAAGCGATTCTGTCACAAACCTCATCAGGCACAATTCTCTTGATCAGGTTCCAATTCCAGTTACCTTCGGCAATGTAATGGACGACAGGGAATTCCAACTCTTCTTGCGAGATGGAAGCTTCCAAGAAGTCAGCTAGCACTCCAACACCTGGAATCCAATTACCCCGCCAAAACCGGGTGTCATGCCCATTATTCAATTACCCAGATAATATTGTTTTTAACATCAGACCAAGCATTTACAATAGCCCTCCAAGTATTAGTGGATTTTGCTTTGTGAGAGAAATTTGGGACATGGTACATACCACAAGAATACTTAGCCTTCATAATTTTGACCCATAATTTATCGGGATGAGTAAGCATACTCCAAGCGACTTTCATCATGTGAGCTTTGTTGACCATTTTTAAGTTTCGGAATCCCAACCCCCCTTCTTCTTTAGAGCAGCAAAGCTTGTCCCAAGCAATAAGATGGCATTTCCTACCATTTGCAGGCGTACCCCAAATGAAATCCCTACAAATTTTCTCTGCTTCATCACACATCGATGCAAGAATCAGAGTGGATTGGAAAATATAACCAGGGATATTTATGAGAGAAGCCTGGGCTAAGGTCACTCTACCTGCAAATGAGAGATTATTTGCTTTCCAACCAAAGAGTTTCCTTCTCATCTTGTCCAAGATAAAAGAAAAAGAATTTTTGGAAATTCTTTGGTGAATCATAGGAGCACCAAAGTATTTACCTAGGTCTTTAGTTGACACACACACCCAAAGCTTGACTCAGGGCAGCGGCTTGATCATCATTTACATTCTTAGAGAAAAAAACTTGGGATTTGTGAAAATTAATTTTTTGGCCAGACTTAACACAAAACTGGTTCAGAATAGAGTTTATATAGTTAACTTGATCGAGGGAGGCTTCAGCAACAAGTATAAGATCATCTGCAAAACACATGTGTGATAGCTTTAGGCTATTTCCTCTTCCAAACTTGAAAGGTAACCAGTTTCCAAAGGCAACTGCATCATTTATCTTATGGCCGAGTCTCTCCGAACAGAGAACAAACAGGTAAGGAGATATTGGATCTCCTTGCCTGAGGCCTCTGGTGGCACTGAAAGCATTAGTAACTGAGCCATTCCAATTAAATGTCATTGAAAAGGAGATACAGTGAAATAGAAGAGACTTCATGGCTTGAGGAATGCCAAGACTGTCAAGGGAATCTATGATGAATCTCCACTCCAATCTGTCATAAGCTTTTTCCAGGTCCAGCTTTAGAATCATATAACCTTTTCTGCCATATAAGTTGTTGAGAGGATGAATAGTCTCCTGAAGGGCAAGGATATTATCAATGGTGGATCTTTGATGACGATCCGGCAAGTGTACCATTTCGTTGCAAGTAATAAAAAACACGGTAAGTAAATACCGAGGTCGAACACAAGGATTGGAAGACCAATTTAACCAATTTAAGAAATTCAAATCGTTTGACCAAGTAAAAGGGAAATCTTTATGAAGAGAGAGAAAATCAAATCAAAATTAAATCAAAACAAGTAATTAAAAATCCTAAAAGATTATGATGAGATTTGGTTTAGATTAAGGCTTCTAAGGTCACGAATCCACCTACCTTATCAAGCAAGTTACCCAAGTGTTTATCTCCTTATCCCTATGCTCAATTTAATTTCTTTGTCAATCAAGGACCCTCAATTATCCTAATGTCACTGCCGATTTTCAAGAGGAAATATCTCAAATTGTAAGTTGTCAATCTGCCAATCTATTCAACCTACGATTAGATTCATTACGTTCTTGGTTCCCTATAGCAATTGCACCGTTTTCCTATTCTATGCCTAGCAATATTCAAGCGGTGTTCTTAATTCAAGTCCTAAGTACAAATTGCCTGCCAGCCTCAACGCACTAGACTAATTAACCATGTGCGCATATGATTAACACAAACAAATCAGAATTAAGAAACAAGAAAAGAGACAAGGGTATAAGAAAATATTACTTGGAATCACTATGCCATCAATGGTGGCTTCATCGTTCCCTTAGAAATAAGGATTAGTTCCTCATAGCGATGATAACAATGAACAAAGTGTAAAAAGCATTCATCCTCTATGAACTAAACTAAAACTCACTACACAGCCCTTAAGAAAACTAGGATTACAATCTCTATCAAAAGCTCCTTCAATTGACCTAAAACAAGCTATTTATAAAGTTTGGGATCTGCGCGCGCTCGCGAGGCGAACATGGATTTGCGAGGCGAATCTTAAGTTGGCGCGCATTCAAATTTGGATCTTTCGCGAGGCGAGACAGAATGATCTTCAATTCCCTGCTTCTGTCTCGCGAGGCAAACACGTTCTCGCGAGGTGAGACTGAATGGTTGCTGACATTGCTTAATCTGTTCTTCTGGCTCGCGGGGCGAGAGTCTGTTCGCGAGGCGAATGGCCAATTTTGCCTTTTTGCTTGTTTTCTTCATTTTTCCTAGCTTCCTCGAGCTTCACTTTTAACCTGAAAATGTAAAATAGCATCAAATGCTTTATTTAACTCAAAAATAGCATAAATTACTAAAAATTACTTAAAAGACTCAAAACATTGCTTAAGGACAATTAAAGCTAAATTTGGGCGAAAACGAGGTTAAACTCGAACAATTAGCACCATAACCGTGGCCTCACTAGCTATAAAACTAGATGAGCCAGAGGCTTATCAAAATACCCCAAACTTAAACTTTGCTTGTCCCCAAGCAAACTAAAACTTAAAAAGACTCAAAACTGGGTAAGCTCAATGGACTCAATTTATTTCGCACAAATTTCATGCAATTTTAACAATTCAATTTTCTAATTCAATGTTCCCCCTTTCATCAATGTAATCCCCACATTCATTTACTTTAAACAATTGAGAATCTAATCATTCACGCAATCATTAATCTAAGTCAAGGATCCAAGTTACACATAAAAGGGAGATCACCAATTTCAAACAATTGCCTTCCTCACAAGGGCATTTTGTATTTCACTCTTTCACTCATTTGTCTAGGTTATCAACTTTCACTCAATTTCACATTTTAAGAGCACTTTCCATGAATTTGATTTTCATCTAAACAAAGTTCCCACAAAAACATGTTTACAACATCAAAAGGTCTTTTAAGGGTTGTAATGAGGCCTGGCTAGAGGTAGGATATTCAAGGTACAAGGCTAAGACCCTAGGAACTAAGAGAGCATGAAACATTTTATACCTTTATTTTTACTCTAATTCCTTTTTCCATTTTTTCTTTTTCTCTTTGGGTGGCTACAAACCTTTTTCTTTTGATAACCTTTTTATTTGCCCTTTTTGGTATTTTTGTAATTTTCTTCTTTTTCTTTTTGCCTTTGGCTTCAACCTTTATTTTTCTTTTTCTCAACCCATAACAACATAATAAACCTTTGTAGCCACCCCAAACTTAGTTTCCAAACAACACTTACAATGTTAAGTTTCCATGCTCTCCTAAATCCTAAGATTGGGTTAACATGGTTTTTCCGGATTTTTGGCTTATAACATAAGGTCATCAAGAAATAACAGGCTATTAGGCTCAATGTGGCTAACTACGGAACATCCATTAAGGGTGGTTCTTTTTAGGCCAGTAGCTTTTTCAAAGAAAATTGCCTAAATTATTTGATGCAAACATATAAACATGCAAACCATGAGGAGATTCAAGCAAATTCGGGAAAGTACAACTTAAAAGTGATTCACTCAATTCAAAAACAATGTTGGAGGCTTAAATTCCTCAACTGGACATTTTTAGCAAATTATTTGATAGAGATACATCCCTAGTGTGTGCACTCATTCACCCCAAACTTGTCATAAATCATGCAATCACAATAAAATTTCTCAAAGTTCAATCTTCAATTTTTCACGGGGATCAATTTTCAAAATTCAACTCATTAGGGGAAATCATCAAAAATCAACATTTATTATGCAATCCATCTATGCTAAAGTCAATAAAATCCCTTCAAGCTTACCAACACAAAACTCAACACACGTGACTGTACATGACCAATTAGCAAAAAGAGAAGAAACAGAAAAGAAAAGAGTAAGGTTTAGAAATTGTTATCTCGTGGGGTCCGAAAGGACCCCAAACTTTCGTTGGTGCTCATCATTTCTTCATTCTCTTCCTCTCCTTCCAGCTCACTGGTCTTTGTTGTTTCCTCCATTGGAGTTCTATCTACCTGGAAATCATCAAATATTTGCCTCGGACTCGCCCCCTCCTGGATGAGGATCCTGGTCCCCAGGATTAGCAAACCAGACGAACCGAGGCATCAAAACAGTTCTTTTTTTTTTTTTGGCGGGGCGAGAGGTGTCTCGCGAGGCCAATCTGGAATTTTAATAATTTCATTCTTGCCCAGATTCGCGAGGCGAACCATATGTCCGCGACGCGAGGCAGAACGAGGTGCCCACCTCTGAGTTTCTGCCTTTCGGCCTCGCGTGGCCAAGTCCTTTTTGCGGGGCGAGACAGATGCAGGGATTTTGACATCCTTCAGGCTCGTGGGGAGAATTATTGCTCGCGAGGCGAGCCAGAGAAGAATTCTGCCCCTCTACTCCTAAATGCATCTAAGTCCTACATGCTTTTCTAATGCAATTTTCTAACTAAGGACCCTATATGAAGACACTTTGTATTTTTTTTTATGACTCTTTAATAAAAGGATATAACTACTTGGGTTGCCTCCCAAGAAGCGCTTGTTTAACGTCCCGAGCCTGACGGTCATAGCCCTCAAAGGGCTAAGTCACGGCGAACTCATTAAGATGGTCTCCAACGCCTTCCTTCATAAAAAGCAGTTTCAACCCTTGGTCATTATTATCAAATGCCTCCCTGGGCTCTTTGTATACTTCCTTAAAAACATCATGAGGAAGCGTTGTTTTCTTCCTAACCTTCACTCGCCAACAAGATTTCACTTGGTCCGAAAATGACTTCTTTCTCGTGACAAATGGATCATCAATCCGAACCTTGGGTGGCCCCTCTTTGCCTTGATCCTCCTCATAAGCTCTTAATCGGATATCATTGACCTTGATTGGATCTAGCTTCCTTTTTGCTCCAGCCACTTTAGTGAGTGACTCATGATACTCTTGTGGCTTCCCATCCAACTTGCTTGGGTCATCCTTTTTCATGCCATCTTCAAAAGTATGGGATTTTACCAACACCCCTTCTAGTGTTGAACCAATTGCTTCATGTATTGGAGTTGGTTTGACAAGAGGCTTCACCACATTTACACTATAGCAGTTAGCTTTCTCCACCGGATGCTTCACAGATTCAAAGACATCAAACTCCTCTTTCTCATCTTGCACCCGAAGTGTGAGCTTTCCCAATTGAACATCAATAAGAGCCCTTCCGGTAGCCAAGAATGGTCTACCCAATATGAGTGGAATATTGGCATCTTCATCCATGTCCAGTACCACAAAATCTGCCGGAAAAATAAACTTGCCCACCTTCACTAGCAAATCTTCAACCACCCCATAAGGGTATTTAATTGATCGGTCCGCAAGTTGGAGTGACATCATTGTGCCCTTGACTTCTTTAATCCCTAGCCTTCTCATCATGGATAGGGGCATTAAGTTGATGCTCGCCCCTAGATCACATAGTGCCTTCTCAATAGCCATCTCTCCAATGGTGCATGGTATACTAAAAGAGCCCGGATCCTTCAACTTTGGAGGTAATTTCCTTTGGATAATTGCACTACACTCCTCGGTCAAAGCAACCGTTTCCTCATCCACTATCTTCCGCTTCTTGGAGAGAAGCTCCTTCATGAACTTAGCATAGGATGGTATTTGCTCCAAGGCTTCCGCAAAAGGAATGTTGATTTGAAGCTTGCGGAAAACATCAAGGAACTTGTTGAATTGCTTGTCTTGCGAGGGTTTCTTCAATCTCTCTGGATATGGTACCTTCATGAAGGGAGGAAGGTCTTGGGGCTCAACCCACTTCTTCTTTCGGAATTCTTCATCTACTAGTTTCAACCTTACCCCTTGCTCCGGCACCTTTTCACTATCTACCTCATCTTCCTTAGCTTGCTCCTTCTCCTCTTGTGGTTGTTCTGGAGTTTCTCCTTCATTAGCCTTCAAGGGATTCCCCTTCGGTTCCAACACCTTACCACTTCTAGTGGATATGGCATTGCATTGGGCCTTGGGGTTGTTCTCTGTGTTGCCCGGAAAAGTGCCTGGAAGAAGCTTATTCATTTGTTTGGCTAGCTGAGATACTTGAGTTTCTAGGAGTTGGATTGCTGACCCTGTGTGAGTTGCTAACTTCTCAATGGAGGTATCAATGTGCACTGTTAGCTTCTCAATGGCTGTGCTAGTATGATTGGCTAATTTCTCAAAGGCCACTTCCCAAGTCTGCTTCCCACCATCTGTGATTTGTAATTGAGTAGGTTGAGGGAGAGCCTGTTGGATGTTGTGCTGTTGAATTCCATAGTTTGGCCTCTGATTTTGTTGTTGTTGCCCGGCTAGACCACCACTAGTGTTGCTCCAACTGAAACCCGGATGGTCTCTCCTAATGTACCCCCGATTCTGATTGTAGTCATTCTGCCTATTCCTCTGATAGTTGTTCTGTGGCACTGTGTCATAAAAGTTGTGGCACGAGCCCACATGTTCCTGTGAAAAATTTACTGGACAACTCTCACTGACATGTTCACCATTACAAAAATCACACCTCGAATGCGAGCCTTCTCGCACCGCATTAACCTTGAGCTTGCTAGACAATGCCTCACATTGCTTCTTCAAGAGTGTGTTCTGTTCAAGAATAGCCTCCAGTGATGCGGTACTGATTCCGGAAGCATTAGAAGTGCCTGTACTGTGGTTATAATCATTCCTGGACATTTTCTCTAATAAGGCCCAACCGTCCTCTGCTGATTTGTAAGAGAAAGAACCGCCAGCTGCGGCATCCAAGTTCATTTGGTAGCGACCCTTCAAGCCATTAAAGAAGTGTTGTACCTTTGTTACCAAGTCAAAGTAGGATGAAGGGCATCTTCTCAAAAGCACATTGTACCTTTCCCAAGCTTCATTATAGGACTCATCAACATGTTGCTTGAAGGAAGTGATGGCTATCTTCAACTGTGCCGCTTTCTGAGGAGGAAAATATTTAGTGAGGAACTTCTGAGCCATTTGTTCCCAAGTAGTGATGCTAGCACGATCCAAGTGCAAGTCTAACCAATCGCGTGCTCTATCCCGGAGAGAGAAAGGGAATAGTCGCAAACGAAAGGCATCATCTGAAACTCCTGGAGTTTTGATCAGGTCGCAATTCTCCAAGAAGTGAGTAATATGCCTATGAGGATCTTGGTATGCACTTCCATCAAATTGATTGCCTTTCACCACATTCAGAGCTACATCCGTTATATTAAAAGAAGGGGCCTCGATAGGAGGCTTAACAACACTTGAAGCACAATCGTCCAAGTGAGGAAGATTGTACTCATAAAGAGGCTTGTAGGTTGGAGGATCTCCTTCCGCCATCCCTTCAAGGTTGATGAGTTGGTTAGCCTCAAGCCTCTTTTTCTCTCTGAGTTCCTTCCTGTACCTCTTCTTGGTCCTGGTGATCTCTGGATCGTATAGCAAGTCTTCCTGTGAAAGGGTACCTTGCATACACAAAAACAAGGCAAAACCAAGTGGGATCAAAGAAGTAAAAGAGATAAAAAAATTGCAGAAAATTAAAATTAGAAGAATTGAATTTCCTAAAAATTAGGAAAATTGGTTGTGCCAATCCCCGGCAACGGCGCCAAAAACTTGATGACGATCCGGCAAGTGTACCGTTTCGTTGCAAGTAATAAAAACACGGTAAGTAAATACCGAGGTCGAACACAAGGATTGGAAGACCAATTTAACCAATTTAAGAAATTCAAATCGTTTGACCAAGTAAAAGGGAAATCTTTATGAAGAGAGAGAAAATCAAATCAAAATTAAATCAAAACAAGTAATTAAAAATCCTAAAAGATTATGATGAGATTTGGTTTAGATTAAGGCTTCTAAGGTCACGAATCCACCTACCCTATCAAGCAAGTTACCCAAGTGTTTATCTCCTTATCCCTATGCTCAATTTAATTTCTTTGTCAATCAAGAACCATCAATTATCCTAATGTCACTGCCGATTTTCAAGAGGAAATATCTCAAATTGTAAGTTGTCAATCTGCCAATCTATTCAACCTACGATTAGATTCATTACGTTCTTGGTTCCCTATAGCAATTGCACCGTTTTCCTATTCTATGCCTAGCAATATTCAAGCGGTGTTCTTAATTCAAGTCCTAAGTACGAATTGCCTGCCAGCCTCAACGCACTAGACTAATTAACTATGTGCGCATATGATTAACACAAACAAATCAGAATTAAGAAACAAGAAAAGAGACAAGGGTATAAGAAAATATTACTTGGAATCACTATGCCATCAATGGTGGCTTCATCGTTCCCTTAGAAATAAGGATTAGTTCCTCATAGCGATGATAACAACGAACAAAGTGTAAAAAGCATTCATCCTCTATGAACTAAACTAAAACTCACTACACAGCCCTTAAGAAAACAAGGATTACAATCTCTATCAAAAGCTCCTTCAATTGACCTAAAACAAGCTATTTATAAAGTTTGGGATCTGCGCGCGCTTGCGAGGCGAACATGGATTCGCGAGGCGAATCTTAAGTTGGCGCGCATTCAAATTTGGATCTTTCGCGAGGCGAGACAGAATGATCTTCAATTCCCTGCTTCTGCCTCGCGAGGCGAACACGATCTCGCTAGGCGAGACTGAATGGTTGCTGACATTGCTTAATCTGTTCTTCTGGCTCGCGGGGCGAGAGTCTATTCGCAAGGCGAATGGCCAATTTTTCCTTTTTGCTTGTTTTCTTCATTTTTCCTAGCTTCCTCGAGCTTCACTTTTAACCTGAAAATGTAAAATAGCATCAAATGCTTTATTTAACTCAAAAATAGCATAAATTAATAAAAATTACTTAAAAGACTCAAAACAATGCTTAAGGACAATTAAAGCTAAATTTGGGCGAAAACGAGGTTAAACTCGAACAATTAGCACCATAACCGTGGCCTCACTAGCTATAAAACTAGATGAGCCAGAGGCTTATCAATCTTCCTGAATGAAACTGCTCTGATTTTCCGAGACAACATAAGGGAGGATAATTCTAAGTCTTTGAGCTATTATCTTTGTAATGATCTTGTAAATCACATTACAAAGAGCAATATGTCTAAACTGGGAGACTTTAGCGGGATCCTCGCACTTTGGAATCAAGGTGAGAAGAGTTTGGTTGACCTCAAGAATTTTAATTGGTTGCTGGAAACAATCTTTAACAAATTTGAAGATAAAAGGACCAATGATGTTCCATTAAGATTTGAAGAAGAGAGGGTGATATCCATCTGGCCCTGGAGCCTTAAGGTTCTTCATACTGAAAAGTGCCTGTGTAGTTTCTTCAAGAGAGATGTCACTGTTAAGCATAATAAGATCATCTTCCAAAATACCTGGATAATTGGAAATAGTCTGAAAATTACCACCCGTTAACTGGGATGAAGCATACAGGTTGCAGTAATACCCTACCACCAACTTTTTAAGCCTATCTTCATCATAAACCCAATCCTCATCATCATTCTGTAAGGCAATAATACGGTTATGTCTTCTTCTAATGAGACAAGACTGATGAAAAAAATGAGTATTGTTGTCACCATCAGTGATCCATTTAGACTTGGCTTGATGAAGCCAATACACTTCTTCTTGGTGCACAACAGATCTGTATTCATTCCAGAGTTCATTTCTCAGGTTCAGGAGATTATCATTTGCAGCATCAATGAGTTTTCTGCTGAACCCTCCAGCCTTTTTAACAAATGTTGCTTCTTCTGAAAAGTATTCCCAAAAACCCGCCTATTCCATGTTTTCAAATTGGAAGTGACCCTGGTTATATTATCAGTCCAGCCATTAGAGGGAACCCAAGAAGCTCTAACATGTTGCTCAAAATCTTCATGATCAACCCAGGGACTAAGAAATTTGAAGTAATTCCTTCTAGTGGAATTGTTTCCCAAGTTCAAACGCATCTAGAGGCCACAATGATCAGATGATGAAAGGCGAAGATGAGTAACAGAGCAATTAGGAAACATGGCTTGCAACTTGGGCTGCAAAGAACTCTATCAAGTCTCTCTCTCAATTTCTCATGTTGATAAGTAAAAGGTTGGCCTTTAAAGCCTAAATCCAAAAGATGACAGTTATCAATACAAGATAAAAAGGCATCTCTGGCATTAGCAATAACAGGACCTCCACCCTCTTTCTCCCAATCAAAACAAACTTGGTTGAAATCTCCACCACCAAGGAGCTGAGATATTTGAATGGAACTTCACCAACTCTTCCTAAACTTCCAACCTCTGGTAAGGTCTCTGGCTGGCATACACAATAGACAGAAACCAACAGTTGGGAGTATTTGCATTAATCTGCAAGTGGATACAGTACTTTGATGTTGTGTGAACTCTAATTGGAGGGCAAGAACTTTTCCACAAGCACCATAACCCTCCTGAGAAACCCTCCACATCAACTTTTACATGAAAAGGAAAGCCAATTTTTTGAATGACTTTATCTGCTGTGGAGTTACTGATTCTTGGTTGCATAATAACCACAAGGTCCCAATTGTATATTCTGCTGCTATCACGATCAAGGCAGGAAATTCTCTGCCTCCTGTCCCTCTACAATTCCAGAAGAGGCAATTCATTGAGACATTTTAACAGATAGGTGGGGCTCAGCCACCAAGTTACCCTGTTGAAGATCAACTTTTCCTTGAGAGTCTACCTCCATATCAGCTTCTATCATTCCAGAAGAGGATGCCATATTCATAGAATTATCAACTTTAACTGAGCTCTCTTTCTTCTCATTGCGATTCTTGAGCTTCTAAAAAAAAGCCCTTGTTTCCTCATCCAGTTCAACCACTGAATTTTCCAGAGGATTCTGCCAATTGAGGAAAGCTTTGTAATTTTCATTCTGCTTTCGTTGAATGATGTGGATGTGCTCCATGTTATCTTCATCTTTTTTCTTAACATCTTTACCAGGGTGGGGTGTGTGATAAGCCTCTGACTCATCTAGTTTTATAGCTAGTGAGGCCACGGTTATTGTGTTAATTGTTCGAGTTTAATCTCGTTTTCGCCCAAATTTAGCTTTAATTGTCCTTAAGCAATGTTTTGAGTCTTTTAAGTAGTTTTTAGTAATTTATGCTATTTTTGAGTTAAATAAAGCATTTGATGCTATTTTATATTTTCAGGTTAAAAGTGAAGCTCGAGGAAGCTAGGAAAAACGAAGAAAACAAGCAAAAAGGCAAAACTGGCCATTCGCCTCGCGAACAGACTCTCGCCCCGCGAGCCAGAAGAACAGATTAAGCAATGTCAGCAACCATTCAGTCTCGCCTCGCGAGAACGTGTTCGCCTCGCGAGACAAAAGCAGGGAATTGAAGATCATTCTGTCTCGCCTCGCGAAAGATCCAAATTTGAATGCACGCCAACTTAAGATTCGCCTCGCGAATCCATGTTCGCCTCGCGAGCGAGCGCAGATCCCAAACTTTATAAATAGCTTGTTTTAGGTCAATTGCGGGAGCTTTTGGATAGAGATGGTAATCCTAGTTTTCTTAAGGGCTGTGTAGTGAGTTTTAGTTTAGTTTCATAGAGGATGAATGCTTTATATACTTTGTTCGTTGTTATCATCGCTATGAGGAACTAATCCTTATTTCTAAGGGAACGATGAAGCCACCATTGATGGCATAGTGATTCCAAGTAATATTTTCTTATACCCTTGTCTCTTTTCTTGTTTCTTAATTCTGATTTGTTTGTGTTAATCATATGCGCACATGGTTAATTAGTCTAGTGCGTTGAGGCTGGCAGGCAATTCGTACTTAGGACTTGAATTAAGAACACCGCTTGAATATTGCTAGGCATAGAATAGGAAAACGGTGCAATTGCTATAGGGAACCAAGAACGTAATGAATCTAATCGTAGGTTGAATAGATTGGCAGATTGACAACTTACAATTTGAGATATTTCCTCTTGAAAATCGACAGTGACATTAGGATAATTGAGAGTTCTTGATTGACAAAGAAATTAAATTGAGCATAGGGATAAGGATATAAACACTTGGGTAACTTGCTTGATAGGGTAGGTGGATTCGTGACCTTAGAAGCCTTAATCTAAACCAAATCTCATCATAATCTTTTAGGATTTTTAATTACTTGTTTTGATTTAATTTTGATTTGATTTTCTCTCTCTTCATAAAGATTTCCCTTTGACTTGGTCAAACGATTTGAATTTCTTAAATTGGTTAAATTGGTCTTCCAATCCTTGTGTTCGACCTCGGTATTTACTTACCGTGTTTTTATTACTTGCAACGAAACGGTACACTTGACGGATCGTCAACAAGTTTTTGGCGTCGCTGCCGGGGATTGGCTTAACCAATTTTCTTTATTTGAAGGAAATAATTATCTTTGAACAAGTCAAAAAAAAATTCTTTTTTATTTATTATTATCCTTTCTCTTTAATTTCTTTGATTTCACTTGGTCTTGTGAGTTTTTGTGTATGCGAGGTACCCTTTCACAGGAAGACTTGCTATACGATCCAGAGATCACCAGGACCGAGAAGAGGTACAGGAAGGAACTCAGAGAGAAAAGGAGGCTTGAAGCTAACCAACTCATCAACCTTGAAGGGATGGCGGAAGGAGATCCTCCAACCTACAAGCCTCTTTATGAGTACAATCTTCCTCACTTGGACGATTGTGCTTCAAGTGTTGTTAGGCCTCCTGTCGAGGCCCCTTCTTTTAATATAACGGACGGAACTCTGCGTACGGTGAAAGAAAATCAATTTGAAGGAAGTGCATACCAAGATCCTCATAGGCATATTACTCACTTCTTGGAGAATTGCGACCTGCTCAAAACTCCAGGAGTTTCAGATGATGCCTTTCATTTGCGACTATTCCCTTTCTCTCTCCGGGATAGAGCACGCGATTGGTTAGACTTGCACTTGGATCGTGCTAGCATCACTACTTGGGAAAAAATGGCTCAGAAGTTCCTCACTAAATATTTTCCTCCTCAGAAAGCGGCACAGTTGAAGATAGCAGTCACTTCCTTCAAGCAACATGATGGTGGGAAGCAGACTTGGGAAGTGGCCTTTGAGAAATTAGCCAATCATACTAGCACGGCCATTGAGAAGCTGACAGTGCACATTGATACATCCATTGAGAAGCTAGCAACTCACACAGGGTCGGCAATCCAACTCCTGGAAACTCAAGTATCTCAGCTAGCTAAACAAATGAATGAGCGTCTTCCAGGCACTTTTCCGGGCAACACAGAGAACAACCCCAAGGCCCAATGCAATGCCATATCCACTAGAAGTGGTAAGGTGTTGGAACCAAAGGGGAACCCCTTGAAGGCTAATGAAGGTGAAACTCCATAACAACCACAAGAGGAGAAGGAGCAAGCTAAGGAAGATGAGGTAGCCAGTGAAAAGGTGTCGGAGCAAGGGGTAAGGTTGAAATTAGTAGATGAAGAATTCCGAAAGAAGAAGTGGGTTGAGCCCCAAGACCTCCCTCCCTTCATGAAGGTACCATATCCAGAGAGATTGAAGAAACCCTCGCAAGATAAGCAATTCAACAAGTTCCTTAATGTTTTCCGCAAGCTTCAAATCAACATTCCTTTTGCGGAAGCCTTGGAGCAAATACCATCCTATGCTAAGTTCATGAAGGAGCTTCTCTCCAAGAAACGGAAGATAGTGGATGAGGAAACGGTTGCTTTGACTAAGGAGTGTAGTGCAATTATCCAAAGGAAATTACCTCCAAAGTTGAAGGATCCGGGCTCTTTTAGTATACCATGCACCATTGGAGAGATGACTATTGGGAAGGCACTATGTGATCTAGGGGCGAGCATCAACTTAATGCCCCTATCCATGATGAAGAGGCTTGGTATTAAAGAAGTCAAGGGCACAATGATGTCACTCCAACTTGCGGACCGATCAATCAAATACCCTTATGGGGTGGTAGAAGATTTGCTAGTAAAGGTGGGCACGTTTATTTTTCCTGTAGATTTTGTGGTACTCGACATGGATGAAGATGCCAATATTCCACTCATATTGGGTAGACCATTCCTGGCTACCGGAAGGGCTCTCATTGATGTTCAACTAGGAAAGCTCACTCTTCGGGTGCAAGATGAGAAAGAGGAATTTGATGTCTTTGAAGCTATGGAGCATCCAGTGGAGAAGGCTAAATGCTATAGTGTAAATATGGTGAAGCCTTCTGTCAAACCAACTCCTACACATGAAGCAAATGGTTCAACACTAGGTGAGGTGTTGGTAAAATCCCACACTTTTGAAGATGGCATGAAAAAGGATGACCCAAGCAAGTTGGATGGGAAGCCACAAGAGTATCATGAGTCACTCACTAAAGTGGCTGGAGCAAAAAGGAAGCTAGATCCAATCAAGCTTAATGAAATCCGATTGAGAGCTTATGAGAAAGATCGAGGCAAAGAGGGGCCACCCAAGGTTCGGATTGATGATCCATTTGGCACGAGAAAGAAGTCATTTCCGGACCACGTGAAGTCTTGTTGGCGAGTGAAGGTTAGGAAGAAAACAACTCTTCCTCATAATGTTTTTAAGGAAGTATACAAAGAGCCCAGGGAGGCATTTGATGATAATGACCAAGGGTTGAAACTGCTTTTTATGGAGGAAGGCGTTGGAGACCATCTTAATGAGTTCGTCGTGACTTAGCCCTTTGAGGGCTATGACCGTCAGGCTCGGGACGTTAAACAAGCGCTTCTTGGGAGGCAACCCAAGTAGTTATATCCTTTTATTAAAGAGTCATAAAAATACAAAGTGTCTTCATATAGGGTCCTTAGTTAGAAAATTGCATTAGAAAAGCATGTAGGACTTAGATGCATTTAGGAGTAGAGGGGCAGAATTCTTCTCTGGCTCGCCTCGCGAGCAATAGTTCGCCCCGCGAGCCTGAGGGATGTCAAAATCCCTGCATCTGGCTCGCCACGCGAAAAGGGCTTGGCCAAGCTAGGCCGAAAGGCAGAAACTCAGAGGTGGGCACCTCGTTCTGCCTCGCGTCGCGGACATATGGTTCGCCTCGCGATTCTGGGAAAGAATGAAATTATTAAAATTCCAGATTGGCCTCGCGAGACATTGCTCGCCCCGCGAAAAATAAAAAAAATATAAAAAAAAAAAATATAAAAAAAAAAAAAAAAAAATGAACTGTTTTTTATGCCTCGGTTCGTCTGGTTTGCTAATCCTGGGGACCAGGATCCTCATCCAGGAGGGGGCGAGTCCGAGGCAAATATTTGATGATTTTCAGGTAGATCGAACTCCAAAGGAGGAAGCCACAAAGACTAGTGAGCTGGAAGGAGAGGAAGAGAATGAAGAAAGGATGAGCACCAACGAAAGTTTGGGGTCCTTTCGGACCCCACGAGATAACAATTTCTAAACCTTACTCTTTTCTTTTCTGTTTCTTCTCTTTTTGCTAATTGGTCATATACAGTCATAGGTGTGTTGAGTTTTGTGTTGGTAAGCTTGAAGGGATTTTATTGACTTTAGCATAGATGGATTGCATGATAAATGTTGATTTTTGATGATTTCCCCTAATGAGTTGAAATTTTCAAAATTGATCCCCATGAAAAATTGAAGATTGAACTTTCAGAATTTTATAGTGATTGCATGATTTATGACAAGTTTGGGGTGAAAGGGTGTACACACTAGGGATGTATCTCGGTCAAATAAATTGCTAAAAATGTCCAGGTGAGGAAATTGAGCATCCAACATTGTTTTGAATTGTGTGAATCACTTTAAAGTTGTATTTTCCCAGATTTGCTTGAATCTCTTCATGGTTTGCATGTTTATATGTTTGCATCAAATGATTTAGGCAATTTTCTTTGGAATAGCTTCTTGGCCTAAAAAAAGAACCACCCTTAATGCATGTTCCCTAGTTAGCCACATTGAGCCTAATAGCCTGTTATTTCTTGATGACCTTATGTTATAAGCCAAAAATCCGGAAAAACCATGTTAACCCAGTCTTAGGATTTAAGAGAGCATGGAAACTTAACATTGTAAGTGTTGTTTGGAAACTAAGTTTGGGGTGGCTACAAAGGTTTATTATGTTGTTACGGGTTGAGAAAAAGAAAAATAAAGGTTGAAGCCAAAGGCAAAAAGAAAAAGAAGAAAAGTACAAAAATGCCAAAATGGGCAAATAAAAAGGTTATCAAAATAAAAAGGTTTTTAGCCACCCAAAGCGAAAAAGAAAAATGGAAAAAGGAATTAGAGTGAAAATAAAGGTATAAAATGTTTCATGCTCTCTTAGTTCCTAGGGTCTTAGCCTTGTACCTTGAATATCCTACCTCTAGCCAGGCCTCATTACAACCCTTAAAAGACCTTTTGATGTTGCAAACATGTTTTTGAGGGAACTTTGTTTAGATGAAAATCAAATTCATGGAAAGTGCTCTTAAAATATGAAATTGAGTGAAAGTTGATAACCTAGACAAATGAGTGAAAGAGTGAAATACAAAATGCCCTTGTGAGGAAGGCAATTGTTTGAAATTGGTGATCTCCCTTTTGTGTGTAACTTGGATCCTTTACTTAGATTAATGATTGCGTGAATGATTAGATTCTTAATTGTTTAAAGTAAATGAATGTGGGGATTACATTGATGAAAGGGGGAACATTGAATTAGAAAATTGAATTGTTAAAATTGCATGAAATTTGTGCGAAATAAATTGAGTCCATTGAGCTTACCCAGTTTTGAGTCTTTTTAAGTTTTAGTTTGCTTGGGGACAAGCAAAGTTTAAGTTTGGGGTATTTTGATAAGCCTCTGGCTCATCTAGTTTTATAGCTAGTGAGGCCACGGTTATTATGTTAATTGTTCGAGTTTAATCTCGTTTTCGCCCAAATTTAGCTTTAATTGTCCTTAAGCAATGTTTTGAGTCTTTTAAGTAGTTTTTAGTAATTTATGCTATTTTTGAGTTAAATAAAGCATTTGATGCTATTTTATATTTTCATGTTAAAAGTGAAGCTCGAGGAAGCTAGGAAAAACGAAGAAAACAAGCAAAAAGGCAAAACTGGCCATTCGCCTCGCGAACAGACTCTCGCCCCCGGAGCCAGAAGAACAGATTAAGCAATGTCAGCAACCATTCAGTCTCGCCTTGCGAGAACGTGTTCGCCTCGCGAGACAGAAGCAGGGAATTGAAGATCATTCTGTCTCGCCTCGCGAAACCTGTCTCGCCTCGCGAAAGATCCAAATTTGAATGCGCGCCAACGTAAGATTCGCCTCGCGAATCCATGTTCGCCTCGTGAGCGCGCGCAGATCCCAAACTTTATAAATAGCTTGTTTTAGGTCAATTGCCGGAGCTTTTGGATAGAGATGGTAATCCTAGTTTTCTTAAGGGCTGTGTAGTGAGTTTTAGTTTAGTTTCATAGAGGATGAATGCTTTATATACTTTGTTCGTTGTTATCATCGCTATGAGGAACTAATCCTTATTTCTAAGGGAACGATAAAGCCACCTTTGATGGCATAGTGATTCCAAGTAATATTTTCTTATACCCTTGTCTCTTTTCTTATTTCTTAATTCTGATTTGTTTGTGTTAATCATATGCGCACATGGTTAATTAGTCTAGTGCGTTGAGGCTGGCAGGCAATTCGTACTTAGGACTTGAATTAAGAACACCGCTTGAATATTGCTAGGCATAGAATAGGAAAACGGTGCAATTGCTATAGGGAACCAAGAACGTAATGAATCTAATCGTAGGTTGAATAGATTGGCAGATTGACAACTTACAATTTGAGATATTTCCTCTTGAAAATCGACAGTGACATTAGGATAATTGAGGGTTCTTGATTGACAAAGAAATTAAATTGAGCATAGGGATAAGGAGATAAACACTTGGGTAACTTGCTTGATAGGGTAGGTGGATTCGTGACCTTAGAAGCCTTAATCTAAACCAAATCTCATCATAATCTTTTAGGATTTTTAATTACTTGTTTTGATTTGATTTTGATTTGATTTTCTCTCTCTTCATAAAGATTTCCCTTTGACTTGGTCAAACGATTTGAATTTCTTAAATTGGTTAAATTGGTCTTCCAATCCTTGTGTTAGACCTCGGTATTTAGTTACCGTGTTTTTATTACTTGCAACGAAACGGTACACTTGCCCGATCATCAACAGTGCGTCTGTAGATTTTGAAATCTTAGATTCATTTAGGATTGGTTTGTTTTCGACAACAAATTTTTGTCTTCCTTTCATGCCCTTCACCTTTGGTTCCTGTTGGGGGTTTTTCCCACGAAGGGGATTCTTCACACGTTGTGGACCTACAGGCTTAGGTGGCGAACTACTAAAGGCAAATTTGGGGTCTTTATCAACAGACTTTCCTTGACTCTGACTTTCGGGTATCTCAGTATTTAAAGCTGAGAATCTTGATCCCTGATTGGTGGACTTTTTTACCTGATCATCTTTTAAATTATTCTTTGGGCCATGTTTTTCTCCCACTTTAACTTCTTCCTTTCCCATATTGGGATTTCTTTGCTCTTGATTTATCCTTTCCCAAATTAGTGTGACCCTGATTTCTTGGTCTTGAAGGCTGTTGGACAAGATTCCAGGGACCTAACTTGATTTCCTGATCTTCCTCCTTAGTTGTAGGGATATTTTCCATGATATTTGCCATATTCGAATCCTTGGCCACCTCAACCCTGGCACTGGAGTTTTCGGAACACAGCACCACCGCTTCAGAACTGGGAACACCATCAAATTTTTCTGGATATTGACCGTTGCAGTTTTCCTCAGTGTTATAGGAGAGGTTAGCATGTTTGGAACAAGCTTCTGTTGTAGCATTGGAGTCTATGATTTGCTGACAAAGTTCAGCCTTATGACCGTATAGACCACATTGAAAACAT
Source organism: Echinosophora koreensis (assembly GCA_035048595.1). Classification (NCBI taxonomy): domain Eukaryota; kingdom Viridiplantae; phylum Streptophyta; class Magnoliopsida; order Fabales; family Fabaceae; genus Echinosophora; species Echinosophora koreensis. Next base: position 3,555,910 of record JAPCYP010000037.1, on the reverse strand, counting down.
ATAAGATGTAGCCCTTCATACTCAATAAGAAGTTTATGCCCTCGGATCACGATATGAGATTCAAGAGGTTTAGCCAAGTCTACTTCAACACATATACGAGCAAATTTTCCACGTATGTGAATAGACATCAGTTTGTCAATCTTCAGAGTCGTACCTAAGCTCGAACCTATACGCTAGAGAAACTGGGAGTTATAGAGTTCTAGAGGTAGTTTTTGTGACACCCTAACTTGGTATCACATGGTTACCCGTTGCGGAATTAAAGTTTGTTTAGATGCTGGTCGCTTTCGGAAAATAGACCTTCTTTATAAATAATACTACTGAAAATGGTACTTAAAATCTCCCTTTTTTTAATAAAAAAAAAAACGAAAGAAGTGATGAACACTCAGAACATGAACTGAAACAACACACATACATAATATAACTGTCCCAGTGGGACTCAAGTTTAGTACAAAATAGGGCCTTATTAACGGCCATTGAAACAGAATTATAAAAGTCTAGAGATACGACTAAAGAGGGTAAGCAAAACACGGGAAATGGGTTCCAGAACCACGTCTCAAAAGATAGCTCTCCAAGCCAAAAGTCTAACGGCAAACACCCACAAGCACCAAACTGGCTACTGGCACTGGCTACAGGTAGGATCTCCACAAACACTACCACGAGACGAGAACTCCGGTGATGGATCTATGACTTCACTGCCCTCATCCAAGGAATCAAAATCATCGTACGCATGCGACGATACCAAAGGAAAGGAAAGTAACAAGTAGAAATGCAAGAGTGAGATACCAATAAAAGATATATCCCACAACAACCATAAGCATGATACATACAACATCGCAGCATAATAACATGTATTTAGCAAATGAGATAGAGCAGGTGTTATATCAGTGGGTCTCATGCCCGAACAAACATTTTTATAAAATTTATGCATGACACTTCAATAATCAAGCTCTAACTTAATCTCATGAGATAACAACACCGTTTCATTGTAGAAGTAATAAAGAGTTGGTCAAGCTCTGATGCCCACTGGCAAGTTGCCACCATAACCTCGTGCACCAAGGTCTCCGGATGCACAAAGTCTCGAATGCCTCCAACTGGGCCAATCGGACTGACCCTCAGATACCACCTTGTATCTGGTTTACTTAAGCACGTCTGCTAAGGGGAAATGCATATGAATAAAAACTTTCCGTTATCAAGGTTTTTCTTTGTGTATACTCTTTTTCGCTGTCGAAGCTCAAAGCTAACGACTATTCACAATTCCCCATCACTTGAACTTAAAGAAACACAGGACACGCAGTCCGAGTGCTCAATCACAACGCCTTAGACCGAGGCCGCAGTCAAGGTTTGTGGTCGTAGAAATCACTTATGATTTTATCCATGTTTTATTCTAACATGATAAGGACATCTAGTCCGCAGTAACGAAATTAGGACGCACTGTCCTCAATTCCGAGCTTAGGACTCTTAGCCCATAACATCATGAATAGGACCCTTGGTCCATAGTACTTGACACGGATCCTAGATCACGTGCATATAACTGAATACTAGAGGCGACGTCTCGCAACTAGATTCTCTTTCGCATGTACTTACTTTTCGCTCGGTGAAAATCAAATCCAAAACAAAACATCGGTCACTTATCCAAGTAACCGGAATGTTTCTAAATCATTTAGGAGAAAATCGTTTTCCTTTGCAAACTCTTTTATAAAACATTTAGGAAATTCGTTTGCTCTTTGAAATCTTTGATGGAATAAAGTCAAATATTTTCAAAGGGTTTTTCCTTCATAAAACACACAGTTCGAAAATGTTTTCTCTCGTACCAGACGTTTGATCGTAAAAAGATAGTTTCTATTGACTTGAAATCACTTTAACACTTTTCTAAAAACAAGATCTTATTCTTCTGAAGTAAGCACTTTAAACAAGGAACTGTTATAAATGAACCCAAAACTTTCAAAGTTCTATTCAGGGCTTATTAAGGCTTTTAATCCTTATAGTCATTGGGCACAGACTCAAGTCCGGCTTCTCAAACTTCAATCAACAATAATATATTCTCAACAATAATATCACAGTCAATGACAGTTCATCACATATATGCACAATACTTTAAAGCAAGTAAGATTCAACTTCAAGTAATAATCACAATAGTTCAAGTAAACAAGTCATTTAAGTATCGGTTCAATATCATAACAATATTCAAATCATTCAAGTAAACACATACACACATGCATATAGTCATTGAATATCTCTAGGCAATCCCCTCTTACCTTCCGTGAAGTTAAGAGGTTGGATGCTTGGAAAGGGTAATTCACGAACGTCCTCGCTTACTTGACGATAGAGGTCTAGGGTTACAAACACAAGATCATAAGTTAAAAATCAACTAAGAACACTAAACCACAAGGTATTAGGTTCGGCCAAGACAATAAAGTAAGGTTAAGGATTCCAGAAAATTATGCAACTTATGGATTTATGATCCTCAAGTGCTAGGAGTTCATAAACAATGATCATTTAACAAAGTTGAATCAAAATCCCACTAAGTCATAGACTTAGGGTATTCGGCCAAAGCTAGAAAAATAGGCTAGTATTCACTAAACTTTCCAATATCTTAGGTCTAGCATCCATATGTATTAAGGAGCTCAAAACCATGATCATTTTGGAAGAATGAAAACCAAACATCTTAGGCTCACAACCCTTAAGGTTCGGCCTTGATGGGATTCCTAGGCTAGGAATCTTTAAATCATCCAATCTTTTGGGCATAGCATCCTTCTATATTAAGGAGCTTTAGTCCTTAATCACTTTGGAAGAATAACACATCCTAGGTCCAAAAACACTAGTTTCGGCCATCATAGGAAATCAAGTTAGAAAGATTTAAACTTTCCAATCTCTTAGACTTAGCATCCAAATATCTTATGGAGCTCATGTCCATGATCATCTTGGAAAATGAAAGGAGTTACATTCTAGGTTTTACAACATAAACTAAACAAGTTAGAAGTCTTTAAACTTTCCAATCACTTAGACTTAGCATCCTTCTACATTAAGGAGCCTTAGTCCATGATCATTTTGGAGAAATGAAAATAACATATCCTAGGTTCACAACCATCATAGGATGAATAGACTATACAATCTTTAAACTTTCCAATCACTTGGACTTAGCATCCTTCTACATTAAGGAGCCTTAGTCCATGATCATTTTGGAGAAATGAAAACCAAACCTTCCTAGGCCACTAAGGTATAGTTTCGGCCATCATAGAAAGAATAGCTTAGAAATCTTTGTTTGATAACAACTCTTAGGTTTAGAATCACAAGGTATTAAGAGTTCTAAATCCATGATCATACTTGGATAGATGAAACATAGTACCATAGGCCTACTTATTCATATTTTCGGCCATCATAGGAACAAGCTATCAAACCTTCCAAGATTTATAGATTTAAGATCAAGGGATAGTTAGAAACTCAAACACATGATCATTTTCTCAAAAGTTGAAACAAAACTCACCTAAACCATAATACATGGTTTCGGCCTCCTTAGAAAGAAAGGGCTATGGAGCTTTGTTTTACACAACCTTCTAGTATGTTAAAATACAAGTAAATACAAGACTATAGAAAGTGGTTTCAACTCAAAAGGAGTTTTCTACCATTTTTAAGAGATTTTTGAAGTTTAAAGCTTAATAAGAACACATAAAGCAAATAATGAAATAAAGTGATAAACTTGTAAAGAAATTTATATGAGAGCATTACCCTTAAGAAGAGGAAGAACTTTAATGAAGAACACAAGTGCAAAAGACAAATAAAAATGCAAGCTTTAAGTAGTTGAAAATAAAGAAGAAGAAGAAGAAGAAGAAGAAGAAGAAGAAGAAGAAGAAGTGTAAGAGTGAAGAAGTGATGAAGAAGAAGAAAAAATGAGGAAGTGTAAATGAAAGGGGTATATATAGGGGGAGAGGGTGAGTGGCACGAAATTGAGGGAGAAGAGAGGGGTTTGGAGTGGCTTGTGGAGTAAGTTTGAGAGTTATGGCTTGATGGGATGGAAAGAGGAGAGAGAAATAGCTTTTAGATTAGAGTAGTATTATAATTTGAAAAAGTATAATGATTATACTTTTGGAGTGTGTAAGAGTCTCTCCCATCATGTCACCTCAAGTCACTTCATCCCTCTTTGTGCTCCATTTCATACCCGGTTGCATTTCCGATCGTAAATTCTCGACGTTTTCGCCCGAATAAAATATTTTATTTTAGGTTAAAATAATGTTTTGGTCCCTATACGTGACACTGATTTTCAATTTGGTCCCTATACATAAAAAGTTATCAATTTGGTCCCTATACGTGATACTGATTTTCAATTTGGTCCCTACACGTAAAAAGTTATCAATTTGGTCCCTATACGTGACACTGGTTTTCAATTTGGTCCTCACCGCTAATTGGTCCCTATATAAGAGGCCCAAATTACAAATTATAGTCAGATGTAGGGACCAATTCAACAAAAAAAATTTGAAATCGGTCCCTACATGTGACAATTATTTTCAATTTGATCTTTACATGTGATAATAATTTGTAATTTGGTCCCTCTTATATAGGGACCAATTAGCGGTGAGGACCAAATCGAAAACCAGTATCACGTATAGGGACTAAATTGATAATCAGTGTCACGTATAGGGACCAAATTGAAAATCAGTATCACGTATAGGGACTAAATTGATAATTTTTTACGTATAGGGACCAAACGTATAGGGACCAAATTGAAAATCAGTGTCACGTATAGGGACCAAAACATTACTTTAACCTTTATTTTATTTTTGAATGAAAATTTTCAAAATGACCAAAGTTGAAGGAAACATGATAAAAACACTAACCGTCTCGTTCACGGGTCAAAATTAGGTTTTCTGCTCAGTAAACGGATACCGGCAGTGAAAACGCAGACCCGCATCCGTCTGAATTTTCAACCGAAAATTTTACCGTGACTTCATATGATATAACAACACAATAAAATGATTTTAGTTTAATTAAAATCATCCTCTGAGTTTAATCTAAAATAAACACATTTAAATATGTTTATACTGCTACAGAAAGCATAGGAAAAACAGGGTGTTACGGTTTTGGTATACGAATCCATATTGCCACCTTACCAATCATTTCTGCCTCCTGAAGGAAAAAAGGGCACCACCTTTGGACTATGAGATAATGACCAATAATCATCCAGGGACCCTCAAAAAGTGCATGATTATAATCCTCTTCCGAAGAAAAATGGACCAAAACATAACCATCGGCCATATCAACTATTTTGATAGATCCCTTGATTGCCCAATTCCTTCTTAGGTAAGTCTCCATCATCTTGAAATTTATTTTCTTTCTCAGCAGTTTAGTAACCAAAGTTTTCCTCCATGGTAATGACCAAGTATTCCACTCTTCATCCAATAAAGGGATTTCCACACATGAAGCTGAGGCATTAGCAGACTTTTCCATTAGTTCCGGCGAAGAGCTATTCAGCATTGAGCCTTCATGCAAAGCATTAACGTCTAACTTTGTAGTAACCTCATCACCAAATAAGTTTAACAATTTCTCCTTACATGATGGAGGTTGGCTTGAGTTGATGTTGCATGGAACTGTTTCAATATCAGGATCATTTTGATCACCCTCCCATGGTCTAACCTTCTTTTTGCTATGTTTGAGTTAGTCCTCTTCTTCGCTATTTTTTTTCATCAGCAGCCGTGGGGGCAAAAGAAACCCTAGCAGAGCTCATGTTGATACTTGATGTCAATTCATCAATTAGAATTCTGCTTATTACAAAACATATGATACAAATGTATCGGAGAAAGAAAGAAATAAAGAAAGTTTTAAAAATTAACAAGTGGATCCTACAACCAATATACCATGTATGCCATTACCAATATACCATGTATGCCATTACCGATTATCAATTAAATCCAAGTTTATCAACAAAAAAAAAAATCCAATTTTCATTCTTAATTTTTTTTTAAAGTAATAAAAAGACAAAGAGTAGAGCGCGGGTAATATGCACGCGAAAGGAGAGCGCGTGAGATCTGGCGACTGGCATTTGGCACACAGGAGCTGAACGAAGTGATTCTTTTCCTCGGCTGCCACTTCTTCCTTTCCTCAACCTTATTACAACCATCTCTCTCTCTCGCACACACTCTCTCTCCTGCAACGATTTCAGGTTCGTTTCCGATTCTCAATTTCGATGTTCTTCTTTGTTTTCTTTCACTCTTTAAACCTTTTTCAACTTCTTTCTTCTGAATACTGTGTAGTTGTTGTGGCTCTCAAGTTTGGGTTCAATTGGTACTCTTGTTGTTGATTCCCCCCTTTTCTATTGCATCTCTTGCTGTTTATCTGATTCTAGTAATGCATCTACTCACCCAATTTGAGCTCTTAAGAGCTGAAATTAGGGTTCTTGGTGTTGTTACTGTCATAGATTGATTGTTCATTCTAATTGGTTTGGAGTGAGTCTTTTGCTGCTTGGTAACCAAAACTGTTAACAAATTTATGGTTTTTTTTATTTTTGGGACATTGAAACTTGAAATTACAAGCTCTGTGGGCTGAATTTATATTTTTTATTTGGTTTTTGTTTGGTTTGGAGTGGTGGAAGCAATGTATTTTGGCGATGAATTGGGGGGAATTAAGAGAAAGTTTGACTTTTTGAGTGATTCTATTGAAAATTGTGGGTTTTTGGGTTTTGTCCCTCGTTCTCACTTGTTTGCTTTTGGGTGTTTTTGCTTATAAACTGCTGCAGGGCTTTCAGGGTATGCATCTCAGTATCCCCAACAATGTCAGTGATTTGAGCAGAGAGACTTTATTTCTTTGGGTCTGTTGATTGTATTGTATATAGGGTGGCTGTTCAATCGTTGAATGGTTGTGTCATTATTACAATCTAATTTTGTGTTGTCCAGATACTTTTGCGATATGGAAAACTGAGTAGTTTTTGTGGAGAATGATTTGTTATTTTCTTTGTTGTGTTGTTTTATTGTGTTGAAGAATTCAAGACATAATTGGCAAAACTAGAAGAACTGAATTTTGTTGGATGGGTAATAAATTTGGAAGGAGGAGACAAGTAGTAGATGAAAAATATACTAGGCCACAAGGGCTGTATAATCATAAAGATGTGGATCATAAGAAGCTGAAGAAGCTAATAATCGAATCAAAGCTTGCACCTTGCTATCCTGGAGAAGAAGAAAATGCCTATGACCGGGAAGAGTGCCCAATTTGCTTTCTGGTCTGTTTTCGATCTTATTCCTTCATATTTGTTTCTTTGCACTTATTCTGTTTCTATACATTTTTAAAAAATAAAAAATAAATCAATTCAACTTTCAAACTGTAAATTTGACCTTTGCCTTCACAACAACAACAACTAGAAAGAGTTTCCCTCTAGGTGTGGTTGGCTACATGGATCAAACAATGCCATTGTGTCCTATCATAAATCATGTCTTCAAAAATGATATCTAAATCTAGGTCCAATCTTAATGTCTTCAAAGATGTCATTCAAGTCTAAGTTCTTTTTAATGGTTTCACCTATAGTTTTTATCGGTCTCTCACTACCCTAACCATTGAGTTATCCTCACCTGATCAACTTTTCTTACTGAGGCTTCTAAAGGTCTTCTCTTCATATGGTTAAATTACCTAAGTTGAGATTTTACCATTTTTCCACAATAGGTGTTACCCCTATTTTCTCTATGTTGGGTTTGATGTTGACCTTTCTAGAAACCAAACAGATGGAGGATGTAACATTACAAATTCTTTTTCATGAACTTTCTAATCCAAATATAAGAAACATAAAGTATATGGACTATTTTCACTTTTTTCCTTGAAGTCTGTTCCAAATTGTAAACACTTGTATTCCTTTTCTTATCATCCCATTCCATTGTTTTTTTCTCCTTAATTTAGTATTATCCAAGTCTAAACCGATCAAGATGTTGCATGAAGAGCATTTGTACAGGTAATTGTTTGGTTGTATTCACTTGTTATATACTCTCATTAGCATTTGTATGCAATCTGATTAATTTACTTTTATCAGAGTGCTTTTTGCAGATGAAAGTTCCAAATTCAACAAGACCTACACAGTATCCTGCATTTCTAGTTGTTTGCCAATGCCATCAATATAAAGACATAAGTCTTACTTGTCTTTTTCTGGCGACTTCCATCTTTTGTTGCTTTAGTATTAGAATAATTACTTGCCTTAACAACATATAAGATGTCCCTTCTGCAAAACGGTAAACTATGCTGTGGAGTATCGTGGTGTGAAATCGAAAGAAGAAAAGGGATTAGAGCAGATAGTAAGTTGTTCTCTGCCATGACTGTTGTCTTTATGAATGCATTTTCTGATATATTTCACACTGAATTGAGTTGCACTGACGTACTCTTAATTATTCAGGAAGAGCAACGTGTTATAGAAGCAAAAATTAGGATGCGGCAGCAGGAACTTCAGGATGAAGAGGAAAGAATGCATAACAGACAAGAAGCAAGTTCTGCAAATATGAATGTGACAGTTGCAGATGTTGAATACAGCTCAAATGCAGGTAGTTTGTCATCACAGTTCTGGATTTTATCATCTGTATTTGTCTCTGACTGATCCTAGTTGTATAAATTTTTCTTTTGTTTCAATTTTGTAGTGGCTGCATCTTCAACTTCTGTTGTTGAACATGAGGAAATTGTTTCTTCTCAAGACTCGTGTGCCACCTCAATGGTTAGACCACCCCCATCTGCTAGAACTAATAGGTATGCTAGCTTTCTTTGCTTTTTCTTTTTGTTTTCTTCTTCCCAATTTCCCAATTTTTTTTATATTATGTCTCTTAATGTTTCTGTTTCCAGTTTTATCTCACTAAATTATGGTACTAAATGTTGAAAATCAACGAGGGAAAGAAAATGAGTTGACATGTCTCAATGCAGAAAAGTCATATGAGGATTTTTTTTGGTCTAAATCCAGTGTATCCCAACGCTAGCAACGAAGGACTAATCACTGTTTGCGAGGCGTGGCTTCCGCTGGCCAGTCATATGAGGATATTGCAAGCTTTATACTGATCCTGATCGTTTTATGTGATACATTTCTCAATATTAATAATATTCTGCCTTTTAGATTATATTATGTTCATTGCATCATCAAGTATTGAGTCTGTTATAAAATGAGATACACTATCCTTGTTGATCTAGTTTGAATACTGAACTGAGTCAATCGTCTATACCTGTAGTTGAAGGTGCTTTCAACCAATAGTGTTATGAGGAGCATACCTATTCAGCTCACTACGATCATAACATGACTAAGTTTAACTATCTGAACGGCATTAGTCCATATGTAAGCTGAACACCATTCATAAATTAATGGAAGAGTTGGTGTTGCTTGGGTCTATAGGTGTTTAGGTACCATTATTGACTATCACTTGCATAAAATTAAGTACCGAACATCCCTCTGAAAGATGCTGCATTCAGTTAATTGTGTAAGCCATTTGAGCTCAGCTGAGCTGCATTCATATCTAGATTCCTTGTTTAAGCTTGTTCATGGGAGTATGTTGTCAGCTTACAAGCTGTTTGAACTTGGGTATCTGACTGTGTTGGATTGTGCTCATATATGTATAATTCATTTTGAAAACATAAAACAGAAAAAGCAATTTAAAAGTAGAATATTTGATGGGTTGGCAACTTGGCACTATGTTTTAGTAGTTAAGATCCGTGTTGCATAGATATGAGTATGAGTATCATATCTGATTTGATAAGGGGATACTACAATTTATTCGTAAACAATTAGGACTTTGTATACAAGTATGTTGGGGACTAGGGTATATTTAATTTAAATATATTAAATATATCCATATATATATAATATTATATAATATGTTCTATTTAAATGGTACAAATAATAAATATATTTATATGTTTTGATATTTCACAGGGAAATTTTATTGATTTTATCAAACTATGGGTTTTGGTGGGTTCTAGCTTTGGGGTACCAACTACCTATTTAATTACAACTGTATCAAGTATCCCTCACTCTTAACTCACTGTTCTATCCATTTCTCTCCCTCACTGTCTCTGTGATAATTGATAAGCTCATTTGCATATGTACCACTAGTCACTTGTCCTGGACCAACCATTGAATGGTCAATCCTATACTTTCATCCTATAGCTCTTTTCATCTGGCTAAAGCCCACTTGATATGCTGACGCAATTTTGCCTTCTCCGACTTAATCTTCAAATGGTTGCAAGATGAAATCACCACTCTTCCAATCTGGAGGTATGTTTCAGTAGAAACACAATCCTTGTTCATTTGGGTGATCAGAATTGCTAGATGCATGGTGAAAATGGTGGTAGTGGCATAAATAAGTGGCAATGTCACAGCTATCACAGGCCAATACAAGGAATTTGAGGCTTTGGCACGTTTTCAAATTTTCTAGTGTTCAGATGTAGTACACAAATTCATATTTCCAGCAAGAAAAAGAGGAAACAGACAGGGTACATTGCTCTTTGAGACTGAATCACTGAATCTCCAAAAAGAGACTCCACATCATGTTAGTGCATGTTGGTCATGTATCAGCTTAAATCGAGCTGAATCTCAAACTTTGAAACCACAAAAGAGAGAGGGGGAGCGAGAGAGAATTTAGGTATCATATGGGAACAGTTTTGGGGTTTTTTTATCCTGTATCTGTGCATCATTGCTTATGGTGAATTATAAGTAGAATCGGTGACTGAAGATGCAATTTGGTTTTGTCGGGTAGTACTAGACCTATCGGTATCTCATATAGGCTTTGTCATGAACACCTGGTGACGTGTGGTCCAGCAGTGAATTCCAAGGAAGCAAGGATACTTTAAAATGGTTGCCGTGTTGTTATTCGATGCTCCTAGCCTGCATGACTGCATTATTTTTTGTTTTTGGAACTTTTGTGCCAATGTGGGTGGGATATCATAAGAATTGGATAAATGATAGTCTTCTATTGTGTCTACAATGAGTCAATGACTAATGCAAGCTAATGGCATCAACTTAATGCCCTTGTTAGTCAGCTGAAACTCTTCTCTACTTTCCCCAGCAATCATAGATATGCTTAACCATTATCGATCATAATTTTTTTAGGAAATGACTTTTGTATTTGATACCAATATCTGTATCCAAGCATCGTAGGTAGAGGCACCAACTCTTTTTTTTGCCATTTAGGTTGATGTCTTATCATACAAGTATTAAATACTTGTGTTTGATTCTGGCTATAACTGCATGATTTCTTTCGTATATTGTATTTTGGAAACTATACTTTTTGGACTTACCCTATATTTTGTTTCCATTTACGAAAACTGCAGAGATGATGAATTTGATGTCGATCTTGAGGACATTATGGTCATGGAAGCAATATGGCTTTCCATTCAGGTGAAGACATTTGTTTGAAATCTACAAGTTATTTAGGATTGAAGTTATTATTAAAAATGAAGATAATCATTCCTTTGTAATTAAGTGGTTTTTTTTTTAAATGTGTTAACTACACACCATAAGTTTATTGTTTGGTGCCTAGCTTTCAATCAAATTTGAAATTGTTCATTTCAGTTTATTTTGCTCCAGCTGTGTAAGGCAATGATGATAATAAATAAGTAAATTCTTCCAAGGGAGTGCAATATTTCTTTCACAAGGATGAAAGAAATATATGAATGTTCAGAATTCAGCTAGGTCCAGAGCTTTTGAATATTAATATAAATAGTAACTCCTAAATGACAGCAGAAAGTATTCCTTTACATTTAGACTTCTTTATCTTTTTAGGTAGCATCATTTATATACTGATGTAATTAAATAATTTTTAATATATATGCCCATGCTGTGAGGCATTTATACTTTGCCTTCTGCTGTGTTGCTTTGTCCTTGTGGTATCCAGGGGTGGCACATAGTACATCGAGAGGGAGCCTTGGCCTCCCTCAATTTTTTTATTTTTTTTGTTAACAAAAATCTTGTATTTTGCATTATTTTTTCCCTGAACTTTGGACCCCCTCATATTGTGGTATGTCCTATGGTCTAGTTCCACCGAGGGTGATGTCATGTCTTATTCATGTTTGTGTCTGTACCCTATGGCTTTTGACGAACCCTTTCAATAAATTGCAGAACCTTTTTGTAAATGTATATTCTTGTTGGGGTTGGGGAGCCCAAAAATCAAGATTTGCATCTAATAGTCTAAGCGAAGAACTCAAGAACCACATAAGTGGGTTGACACCACAGCTTGACCCAAAACCTTAAGGCATTAGGTTGGCTTCATCCACTTATATGGCCTTCAACTTATCTATTCTTTTCCAATATGAGATTTCTTTATCCACGTCTTAAATCACACTTGCAATTTCCAACAATCTCCCCCTTAAGTGGGAGGAGTCCTTCACATACAGCTACCCTTGAGGGGAAACCTTTCAAGCATTTGATGATGTCACCTAAAGCCCATCTTGCCTCCAAATCAGCTACGTACGCTTTTCTTCATAATTTTACCATCGTTACCCATTATCTACAACAAAACACGCTGCCTAATCTCCACACTAATAGAGACTTTCGACACAGTGGACCTCGTACATTGATTCACCAACCACCGCCTTCTCTCCAATACTCATCTCAGCCCCACCATCGGCTATGATACCATATTAGAATAATTCGGCCTAACTCCACCCTAAAAGCTAGCTCATATGGGAAAGGTTTCCCAAGTCATTATAAATGAATCGTTACTCATCTATTCAACTGATGTGGGGACTTTAACAGTTAACATATATCAAATCTTGATCCGGTGAATTATGTATAGTCTGTTTGGTTTTCTGTTTGGAAAGCTCCAAACCATGGTTTGGGCAAAAGCTTGTCTCTTTTAGGGTTTTGGGATTCTAAACAGGAAACCAAACATGCTTTTAGTGGTCTTTAATGTGAATCACATGGTTATGAGCTATAAAAATTATGACAGACTCACCTACCCCACACATCTATATCAGTTTTTTCAAATTGCCGCCATTGGGGCAGCATGTCGTTATGACATGTTGGATTCTGTGCCAGCCGCCATAGGCCGCAATGCTTATTATATCCGCCATAATCCGCCATTGATAACACTGATATATATATACCTAGATCAACTAGGTAATTCATGGTTAATTTGTTTTGGAAAAAATAAAAAGTTACTCATGCTTAAATAATTATCAGTTCTTATGTTAGAGGCCATGGCGGCACCTTGGCGGAAAGCGGTGGCGGGTTTCGAAGGAACCACCATACGGAGGCGGTGGCGTGGCGGATTTCACGTGGCAGAAAATGGCGGCCGCATGGCGGAAAAGGCGGGTTCTTTTAGGTAAAAAAACCTGAACCAGCCTTCTAGGTTGCTTGGGTTGTGCCCGACCCGGAATATGGGCCCAAAATGGGTAAAACCCTAACGAAAACATATCTGACTTTCCTCTTCTCATTTTCGCTCGAATGCGTGAAACCCTTGGAGCAGAACCTCTTCTCTTCTCCCATTTCATACTTTTCTTCTCTGACCACCCACAGTCAGGTGACCACCGTCCGACGACCACTGACCTCCGGCGACCACCCTTTGACCAGCGACCACCCTCTTCTCTTCTCCTTTTTCAATCTTTTCTGAAAATGGCTTCCGAACCAGCTTCTTCTGATGCTTCATGGGCCCTCTCCAGAACTGATGTTGGATGGAAATACAGCATCAAGTAGTGTTGCAGCAGCTGCCAAAGCTTCTAAGAAAGGTCCAAGTGCAAGTTCAACCTCTAAAGGGAAAGAGATAGTAGTTGATCCAAGTGAAGAATTGGAATTTGAGGATGATTCTGAGGCATTTTAATAAGAACAAGAGTTACTTGTTTTTGAGAAAACTGATGGAGAAGAGGAAGAGGGATGTGCCTCATTAGATAACCAAGAAATTGATTATGTTGGGGTTGAGGAAGAAGATTAGCCATTTACTTTGTGTTTGTAATGTTGTTTTTATCATTTGTTGTTATTTGAATTTTGAAGTCTTGAACTTGATGGTAATCAACCTTGTTAGTAGTCTATGATAGCCTAGGTGAATATGAGACTTGTATGATATTTTCTATCAATTTAGTTTATGGTTCTTGACATGTTGTTAGTGTTTTGGATTTTATATTTATTTTTGCAATTTTGGTTTTATATATATATATATATATATATATATATATATATATATATATATATATATATATAATTTGTTCGCCATGGCATCCACCATATGGCCACATCACCATCCGCTATAATGTATGGCAGATTTTTGGCCGGCCGTCATAGGCTGCCATCCACCATCAATAACACTGCTTATGCATTAAGTTCGAATACAAGATAGCATCTTGTCAGCTTGCAATAGCACTCCAAACCAAAGGGCTGTCATCTATTATAGTATGATTTTGGTTAATCTTTAGATTTTCTTGGTAAAACCGTAAAAGAGCCATACCGCCCTATGGAACTCTTTTCCTTTCATTTCTTGGCTTGCATTGTGTCCTGTTTATTTGATGATTCTGATTGACTCAAAATACATACATTACACTACAGGAGAATGGCAGGCAGCGGAATTTATCTTTTGCTGATGCTACCTCTGGACAATACACAGTCGATGATCGCGATGTTTCATCTGTCACGGTTCCACAGACTAGTTCATCCTCATCTCCATCTGGTGGTCTTGCTTGTGCCGTTGCAGCTCTTGCTGAGCGTCAACAAATGGCTGGAGATTCATCTATTAGCTCCACCAATGAAAATACATCACCATTCAACATGCTTCAAGGTTCCAGAAGGTTTAATAACAGGCTTGGTAGAAATATGGTTGGTTATCTGCCTACAGGCAACCTCAATGACATTCCACCAGCTGATTCTGTGGCCATGACTCGGGGTCATGGTGAATGGCACATAGACCATGGACCACAGGTGGCTGAAACAGCAACTAGCTATGCAAGCTCTGTTACAGCAGCAGATTGTTGCGAACTATCTTCTTTGCCACGGTGTGATGAAATTGATGGCAGCCTTCAAAGTGCCACGGGCCCCATTGTTCCTGAGAGTTTTGAGGAGCAGATGATGCTAGCTATGGCTGTCTCTTTGGCTGAAGCTCGAGCAATGTCAAATGGACATGGCGCTTCTTGGCAGTAGTTTTTGGTCTGGTACCAGTTAATCTTTCGTAAATTGCTGATGCTTGCTATGGCTAAGCCAGCCGAGTCCTGGGGTAGTAGTTTGAGAGAAGTTAACATGTTGTGCGCAATTTGTTCAAGGATCAGGTATTGATTCTCTTCTCACACGAATTTATATATATAGATGTCAAAGGCAAACTAGTGATTCTAGCCTGTGAAAGGTTGCGGCTTATGCCATTTTTTTTTTAAAAAAAAAAATTGTGTTTGATCTTTGATGTCCTCTCCCTGTCCTCATTAGTTTTCTGTAAATAGTATTTTAAAGTTTCAATAGTCTTCAATAGATGTCTTTTCATTCTGATGGTGATATATGGGCACACTTTGGACATATAGTGAACAAGAAATGAAATTGAATTTCCATGTCAGTGAAATTTATGTCTGGTTCTATTCTTTATGATCTGAGTATATTGAAGTTATGCCAGTAGCCTGTAGGACGTGACACCTAAGATATATGAGAAATTTCGCATAAATTGTCTGTACTAATGATCTTATAGAGTAACCATGTTTGTGAATGTTAGAAATGCATCCTTACTAAAATCGATAGTGTGCTTAAAACGAGGATTCTCAATGAAGCTACACTTTGTTTTCCTTTCTTTCCTTTCCTTCCTTTCTTCTTTCTGTTTTTTTCCCTCACCATCTTGGGTGAAATGCAAAGGCGGGTTTAGTGCTCATTGAACTGTTTTAAGTCACTAGTCTCTTAGTTTTTGTCCATATGGAGAATTGTACGTGACTTTCATAAATGTGAGAGGTCTTGTTATTATCCGGGGGTGACATTGATAAAATTTGGCAGGCAACTGTACTTGTACTGTAACTGGCATTGCCACTATGTAGGCAGCAATACCAGAGCGACGACATTTGTGCCATGCTTCATTGGTTAAATTGTATCTAGGGGATGGGAATATGCTAGGAGTGCCATTAGCCAGCGTATGGCCTAGTCTATTTCGGTTTATATAAGTTTGGTCTATTTAGCAGATTTAATCATGCAAATTAAGATTGAGGTTTTGAAAGATCCTATTTGACCAATTAGTCTGTTTATTTTTTAAAATATTTATACACATAATTGAGAAATGTGTACCATAATTTATTACTTATATAAGCGACTAATCTAAGCTGATTTGCTTGTAATCGCACAATTCAGTCGCTAGACTTAGGGTACGTTTGGAAGAGCTTATAGAGAACTTATAAGAATAACTTATGGTAATAAACCTTATAAAATAGTTTATTAAAATAATTTATGATGTTTCTATAAACTCTTTTTTAGCTTATTTTCATAAGCATGTCAAAGAAGCTTATAAAAATAAGTTGTTTTTAGCTTATTTAAAAAAGAGCTTATTATATAAGTGTTTGAATAAGTTATACATCCAAACGTAATAATTACATTTTCAACCGGTTCCTACCGTTGATTGCTACATATGTTGCTATCAGCAATTGATTTTCAAGCGATTGCCAAGTTTGGTCACCAAGCTTAGTTTTTCTTGTAGTATGAATGGTTTGATTGATCAATCGTTAGTGATGATAATTGCCAAATTATTTTGAAAATTCTTTTTAAACAAGTATAATGGTGGTAGTTTTAAATTAAGTGTTGCGTTGAGACTTGAGAGTGGTGAAATCTAAGTAGGATGTAATGGTACCAATAATACAATTTTGGATTGTCTTTAACGTTACTTGTGAATAGTATAACCTACAACATTTACGCGTTGAGGTTTTAGATTATCAACTGTTGGGATTTCACTCAGAATGTGATTTACCAATGCTAGAAGTTCTTGAAGATGTATTTTCTCTCAATAAAAATAGGGGTTGACACCCGGCATCAGAAACCGAAGAGATGATCAAAGCAATAGCCTGAATGATTTTGTCAAATGAAGCATAACAAAATGTTGCTCTCTGTATGGCCCATACTGATATTCAAGTATCCACTACACTAGCCAATAAAATTCCATTATTTGTATAATAAAATTGAATATCAATGTTGTATTTTTATATTTTTTTTCCTCTCGCACATTCCAAAGTTGCATAGACTCAGACTGCATATGGTGATAACAAATACGGTGTTCCCAAATTAATAATGTTCATGAAACGTTGTTTTACATATGGGAGTACCACATGTCCACAACCAATTTTCTTACAGGCTGCCGAAGTCACTTTTTGGCGGTCAATGACTCAATCAAGTGATGACTTACAAGCTTGATGTGGTTGCTGCTGCTCACTCGGACAATGTTATAATAGAGCCTGGAGAGAGTGTCAATAGGGGCTGGTTTAACCATAGTGGTTAAGGATCCAGATTCCCTGTAGTTAAAAAAAATCATGCATTCATACAACATGCGTCATTAGATCAATTATAGGCCATTTCAAACAATTTTTATGATTGGTCCAATGACAGATTAATGCATGATTATGTGAATGCGTGATAAAAGATCTTAAAGGTCAAGCACCTAAACCTTTACGAAACCCTCGGATACATACAGAAATAGATGATTATATCAATTTGGTCTGCTTTAAGTCTTTAACATTTTGCTTCAAAAAAAAAAAGTCTTTAACATTCAATTCATTTCCAATAATATGTTGAACTTTATCTCTATATTTTTGAGTTTAACGTCACAGATGCTTTCTTGATGTATAATTAATATATTTGGCTCCTCTAGTGTGCAATCAGTTTATAGATCGAATAAACTGTATGATCATGTATTGATGAGAATAATTACAGTTTATAAGCACACATTTTATTGAATAATAACAAAATAACTTATATCAAACTTGATACTTTTAACATTGCCTATAATTATTGACATACACTTTAGTATGGACACTGCATTTTGAAATATCTAAAATTGTACCTTTTTTTTTTTTTTTTTTACTGAAAAGATCTAAAATTATAGTTAAGTCATGAACTATATATATAAAGGTCATCATCGTGCAGATTTTGCTTACATTAATATTTTCACGATGAAGTCATGCTATAGATCTTTTCTTTAGTTTTGTCCTGTTACATTTCGAAGGTAGATCAAGTTTTCAATGATGTCATACTATGATTGATCCAATATATACTACATGGCCACTGGCCACCGATTTCTTTAATCGAGTGTAGCCATGGCCACACGGTCAACTAATAATATGGTTGGGCAATTGAGTGGTTGAAAAGATAACATGCATTTAAGCTTCACATGCATTGTCTCAAAATCTCAAAATATAAGAAATCTCACCCACTCCCTTTCCCATTCACATGCATGATCTTTAAATAACATTATATGTTGCATGCAAATAAAGAAGGGAATGAAAATGAGACTACAGTTTCCCAATAGAGTTATGATATTTGAACATAAATTTTGGACACCATATGTGACATCATATATGTTTATCACTATATCTTTATCTCTTACTTACTTTTTATCTTATTTGTATACACGTTTCTCAAAAATACACCTAAAAAACAAAGGGGACACCGAACGGTGTCCCATTTTTATGTACAAAAATCATTCCTCTTCCCACGATACCACTTCTTTACTTTGAAAAAAAATAAAAAATAAAAAACCAAAGAAAAATGTTCCAACCATAGTGACATCTTAACTGAGAAATAACATACACCACATTTTTCTACGAGTAAAATATGGCCCAGTTCCTGGATCCTGTAACTTCTTATATAAGAGCACTATTTTAAGTTTTACAAAATTATTCAAGGAAAATCAATAAGAATCAAATATTTACGTGTGCGTTTTAAGCTTTAAAAAAATATCAAGTTTCGTGTTTTGATTATTCAATTATCTTTATATATTAAAGTAAAGCATTAAGATCACTACAATTGGATAAAAAAGTAGTAACTTCACTAACAAACACCGATCAGAAAAAATGTAGAGAAGTTAGTTAGATTATATTCCTAGAAAGTATATTTGTCTTCCCATAGACATTCTTACAATAAGAAATTAACAGGTCACACCCGCCTCATGTCCAGGACTGGACATCTAGAGCGTGAAGTTTGCAGGACCGAACATATACAGGTGGCCCAATGGATCTAAGATAGGCTCTGATACTATCTTAGAGTTTAGGTTTGTGCCTAACTCAACCCAAAATCTAGCTTACAGGGTGAGAGTTACCCCTTACTTATAAGTACTCTTCAGATCATATCACTATCCAATTTGAGACTCCAAGAACAGGAAAATGAATGAATGAGAGAATTGTATCATTGAATTCTGAGGGATCAGAAAATAATCCTTATATACAGACTCCGATACATAAAGTTAGTTACTAATCGAGTAACTAATTGAGAAACTAATTTACTTGTCATAATTAAACTAACTAATCCCCCTCAAGGTGAGACACATATGTCAATAAGGTCCAGCTTAGATTATAAAGACTATGAAACTCCTTTAAGTGAGCAGTATGGGGAGCCGCCATAAATTGGCTTAATTTGTTGACAACAAAACATATATCTGGCCAGGATATAGTCAGATACAACAACCTACCAATCAGTCATCTATATTGAGAGTCATTAGGGAGCAAGTCACCATCAGAGGCACTGATTTTGATCTTAGGAACCATTAACCATTGGTAGTGAAGGATAAGGTGTATTTTCGTTGGGACATGTAGATGCCTTTCTTGAATTGAGCTAGTACCAAACCAAAGTATTTGTTTGAGTGAAAAAAAAAAAAAGTATTTGAGTTCACCCCCAAGACTTTCAATTTGAATAGTTGTTGAAGTTGTCTTTGGACAACTTGGATAGATTCAGTGTTCAGACTAGCAATTATAATATCATTGACATAAAAGAGTAATGCCACAAGGTAGACTCAAAACCTTGAGTAAAAAGAGAGTAATCTGATTTGGACAGGATGAAATCATATTTGATGAATGTGGTAGAGAATTTTGTGAACCATTGTCGAGAGGCTTAATTGTTTGAGGGCAGATGGGCTTATTTAATTTGTACACCATATGCTCTCCATGAACTTTGTATCCTAAAGGCAAGTCCATGTAGACTTCTTCAAAAAGATCTCCATTTGAAAATGCATTATTGACATCTAATTGGAGTAGTTAATTTCCAGCCTTTGACATCAGATATTGATAGAAGTGCCCTCACTGTAGGGATTTTAGCAACGAGGGAGAAATGAAAAAGTTAATATTTAGTTCCCAAAAAGTAGTTTTAGCAGCTATTGATAGAGTGCCCGCACAAAATGTTAATAATATCCAATTTCGTCTTAAAAAAAGTACATTCCAATTTAGTTCATGAGACATGAAAAGTCAATTTAGTTCCCAAAAATCTCAAATATGGCCAAATTAGTCTTTCATGATAAATTTTAGGGACATATTAATTCCTATTAAGCACTATTTTTAGGAGTATTCATTGGGTTTGGGTTTAAGATAAAATAAAATCCCAATCAATCATTTTTAATTAGTTTGTTTTGGTTCAGATTTTAAAAAGGTTTTCAGCCAATCTGAACCAAACCAATTTAATTGATTCGGGCCATCGAGTTAAGGTAAAAAAAAATTAAATTATGATACCTTTTCCAGTTTTTATCCTCGCTTATTATCTTTTTTATATAAAATTTTGAATTTTATATTACTCCAAGGTAAAAAAAAAAAAAGGTTCCTTGTTCTTAAACGACTTTACATAATAATTAAATTAATTTCAAACGTTGATATAACTTTTAATTAATATTTATCTTATTATATAGTTATAAATTTACATACCTTCATGTATTTACCTAAAATATGATAGTAAAGTTGGATAGTAAACACGATCAAAGGCATTTGGTAACACTAAATAAAATTATAAGAAAGTTGAAATGAAATAAAAATTAGAAAAAGAAAAGACAAAACTAGAAGAGAGTTTTAAGTATTAATATCTAAAATGCATAAATTTAAAAGTTAAAAAAAAGTTGATCGAGTTGGTTTGAGTGAAAAAAAGATAAATCTGAGAACTGGACTGATTATCGTTGGTTTGATCCGGATTAAAGTAAAATGAACTAATTAACAAATCAATCCGAACCAATTTAATTGGTTTGATTTCAATTATCGGTTTCATCATATCAATCTGGTTCGATGAACACTTATAACTATTTTGATTGATATCTAAAACTTATAAGAACTAAGTCATAATTTTTTTTAAAATTTTTTTTAGGGACCAAAATGAGATCATATTTTTTCGGGGACAAATTTAAATTTTTACTCTAAATTTTTAAACCAGATCATTTCTTAATGATTCGTTGAGCAGCTCCATAAATGATATTAAATATTAATCAACGCTATAAATATTAAATAGTAGGAGTATTACTAAATGTGTTATTTTAAACACAAAGAAATTAATATTTAATTTACATAGCAGTTTTATGTAATAGTAGTGTGGTGTAATATTATATCTTTTTTTTTTATTAAGAGTGTAATATTATATCTTTAATTTTATGCATAAAGAAAATAAAATATTTTTTAGCACTCGAAATATAATCTTGTAAAAATAAACACTCGAAATATAACATTTGCATGAGACTTTGTCTCACATATGAGTGTGTACTTTATTGTTTTTGTATATAGTATGTTAAATTAGAATGAACATGTCATATATAAATGTAACTAAAATTAATTTAAATGTTATATTCAAATAACATAAATATAAAGAATATAGAATTTCATTTGTGTAGCCAATTAATTAATTAATCATCATTATACATAACCACAGCCCACAGTTCCTAACAAAAATACATTTTGATTAAAAAAAAAAAAACATTATCACACTTTGTTCTTAGATGATTCCGATGTCAGACACGTGGATAATTTGGTTGATAGATTTTGTCCACACACATGTAATTTCAAACACTTCTTTAACCAAAAGGCAGAGCAAAATCCATTCTTTGTCTGCAACATTTGATTGCAGTCTACTCCAACATTAAATTTAAATAAAATAATTTCAAATATTGAATAATAAAGTTTGATATAAGGTTAGGGTTTAGGATTTATAATTAAAAGATAATAATTTTACATATATTTTTTAAACTACAGTTTATATATCTGTTGAACAACTTATATTAATTAATTTTAGGATGGAATCTAAGAAGTAAGAATCTACATTCAAAAATTAATTAAATAATCATCAGATATTAAAGTTGACAATTTCTTTTACCTGCTGCACTATAGATTACTACCATCAGTTTTGAAATGAGGAGCTGCACGCACCATTGGAATAAAACAATAGGAAAATGTTAAAAAACTGAGAAAGGTTTTGAATTGTGGAGAAACTGACAAAAAGACAAGAACTGTGTGTAAGATATAGGTTGGATTTCCAAGATGGCAAGCCTTATATTAGACATTTATTATTTATTATTATTGGGAAACCTTTTTCCCAAAATGACCCTTTTGTTTTGTACTCTTCCTCCCCATGAGTTTGAAACTCATAAATAACCACTAGCTCGTGTCACCCTTCATAACAGCTTTAATTCAAACTTTCAAACCCCATTTCTCTTCTCTCCTTTGTACCTTTTCTCTTGGTTTTTCTGGTTCTTGGTATGCTTTGTTTTCTTCCTTATTTTTCTTTTGTTTCAATATATATATATATATATATATATATATATATATATATATATATATTTATATATATATATAACTACTTAGAAACCTTCCTCAACTCTGGCTTTAACATTCACTGAGAGATTTTTCTCTTCCCATTTGCAGTGGAAGTTCTCTTTCTCATCATGGGATGCTTTCAAATCTTTCAACACTATTAGCTGATCAAACACCATTGTTCTGCTTGTGCAAAATATTTTCATTAAGGTAGGGGTGCTGCTTCACACTTGACTCTGCTAGCAATAGTATTGATCATTATTTCATATTTCATATGCTTTATATATTTGATATTTCCTATGTGCTTTTGAAATATCTAAGCATATAGATTTTTACATACAGATTTTTACATCATTGTCACAACACATGCTCAAGTGTTTTCTGCAGAATTTTTTTGCTGAGGGAAATGAACACTCACATTTTTATCCCCAAAAGTTTCTAACTTTATATTGTTTTTCTTGGCTACCAAAAACATAAACAAACACACATTTGAAGAATCATCACCATGTCATCAAGATCTGATGCCCTTAAATTGTTCTCTGCTGCCTGCTGTGACCCTTGACTCTTGTCTTTTGAATGCCTTTTGTTTTTAGTATTTTCTTTTTTTAAGGGTCAAATCATCTCCTTTATATATATCTTTTAAAGAAAGTTTTTATGATACCCAATAAATGTTACTTTAAATTCTTTAGTAATTACATTAAAGTTTTATGATTTAAACTCTGAAACTGATGAAATAATTTAACAATCATTAATATTTTAATAGAACAAAAATAATAATAAAAAATTCAAGGAAATTTCTAATGAGGGCATGAGTTTTTCCTGACACTAACTAGCATGATCCATTTTTCAAATCTCTGCCTATGGCTGGAGTAAAATATTTCCTTTTTTCATGTGCTATTTTTTCGATATATAGCTATCATATTATTTTATATTTTCAGTGTTATGTTTTTATTTCATTTTTGGTGCATTGTGTATTTGTGTATCGTTTAGTCGTTTACTGCTTTGATTTTTGTTGGTTTGATTAAATTTTGTATTATATCAGTTAAATTTTGTTTCTTTATTAGTATCATGTTTCACGCGCACGGCAGCGCGTGATAAGTTACGTCTTCAAGGACATGCACGCGCAACTGCAAAATCTTCCAGTAGTTGTACTGCTTGGTCTTAAGTTATGTTTGGGAACATGGATTTCTTTTCCCATTTAAATCCTTTCTACCAAACACAGTACTAGGGAATGTCACGTCACGTTGGAGGGTATTGAGAAGGAATATGTAAAGTAATTGTTATTGTTATTTGAGGATATTGAAGACCTTGTTGTTGTTACTGGAAGAACCAAAACTTCTAATCAAATTACTATAACTATGCAGTGTGTTTGGTTACTTTCATTGTCCAAATATATCCTCTCAAAGCATGTTTTTGTGAAGAGGGCATATTCTACTATACACATTATCTATTTAAGCTTCATCGTGCAAGATTCACAAGATTTAACAAAAAGTTACTTTATGGTTTATAATATCTTTTGTAACTTTTGTGTAAAAGAACAAAGTGTTAAAATGTTGTAATTTTTTGTTAGTGATACAACTTTCGTGAAAAATTTATCCTGCATAGAAGCAAAAGCCTTTGTGGAGTTCCAAATCAAAATCCCTTTTATTTCTACCCTGAAATATCTAAACCCCTTTTCTTAATACCAATAAACTCACCTGCTTACAACTCATCATTTCAAAAGTATGAATGTTTTCGAGAAGGATTTGTGTGATTTTCACACTACATAAATATTTACTCCCACTACATCTAGTGTGTGTGTGAAAGAATCATTTGTCTTGGCACTTCACAGTTTTAACAGCATAGGATGTGAAAAGTTGTAGTTGGTCACATATTTTAAGGTAAAGGTAAATATACTTTCACTAGTGATATCAAATCACTACTATACCATAAGGATTTCAACACCTCTCTTCATATCTGTAGCCACTAGCCACTATGGGCTAGTGGTAGTGGTGCCTCTCCTTTTATAAAGTGGGGTCTTAATGGGTTCGGTTTCCCAAAAGGGAGAGGCAATCTAAGAGGGAAAAGATATCCTACCATCTTATTATCTTTTTCATTATGTGATGTGTAAATTTAAGCAAATGAAATTATAAAAATAAAAAAGAAAGATAGAAGGTATTTATTGTGGGCTCCATTTATTTATTTTTTTCTGGTCTGTGATGGTCACTTGGTCTCAGTCCCCACAATTTTCAATGTGACACAAGATCTTGATACTGATTTTCTACAATAATCAACTTGCCCTTCACCAATACTAATATCTATAAGTTACATGGACTGAGTAACTTATCCATCAAGTGATATTTATCCTAATAATAAGGTTGTTTTGAGTTATAACTATTTCAAAAGATGCACATGAACAAACTACTTTAGAGTAGA
Organism: Echinosophora koreensis; assembly: GCA_035048595.1. Classification (NCBI taxonomy): domain Eukaryota; kingdom Viridiplantae; phylum Streptophyta; class Magnoliopsida; order Fabales; family Fabaceae; genus Echinosophora; species Echinosophora koreensis. Next base: position 3,530,857 of record JAPCYP010000037.1, on the reverse strand, counting down.
ATGAAGAAACTAAGGTAAAAAGTATTGATAATGCTACTGTTGGGGTTGTACCTCAGTCTTACTCCATTATACAACCACTTGAATGTATGGCGGGCCTAGTGCAATTAATGGGAAAGTGAAAGAGTTACTTCTTTGCTAGCAGTATCAGGTGGATCATGTGCATGGGGTCACAAAAATTCTTTTTTTCCTTTCATGGGGTATTGGATTAATTTGCATTGACTCAATAGTTTTAAACTAGTGAACCTCTTTTTTTGTACCATGATACATTTACTCCTTGTAGACTAGTCTGTAAACAATGCAACATTTACAGCACTTACTAGCTTTTAAACAAAGCAAAAAGTACTGCATAAAGTAGACTCTGACTCTGCATGTTTTGCTCTTTGGGTGGTATTAAAGGCATACTTTCATTGCATGTCATTGTTTGAAAGTGATGTGGGGCTTCTTTTTTCATCCTTTTTTTTTTTTTCTCTTGTTGATTTTTCCGAAAGGGTCATCTACCTTTCTAGTTTCTAGTGGAAGATAATGTGTGATATCTTAGGTTTAAATCAACTACCTTTTAGTTTAATAGTCACGGTTGTAGTCAGTTAGCTTCTTTATGACATTGTGGGTTTAAGGCCATATCCCTCCTTCCATCTCTTACCTGATTTTGATTTGAAGACGGTTAAGGTTAGATGGGGGGAATATAAAAGCCTAATTGGCATTACTTCAAAATGTTTCATTTGTTTAATATTGGCTTTAAAGAATATTTCCTCATTGTCCTTTTTCTTTTAAAAAAAGGTAGTGAATATAAAATTGTAAAAAAGGTTTCATGCTTCTAACCTTCCCCCTTTTATTATAAATGGTGCATTGTTTCTCTTGTGCCATATAGGACACATGTATATTGCATCTTCATTGTTTCTTCTAGTGTGTGCTAGCTTCGATGGAGTTCACTTGATCATTCATTTTCTTCATATGGACTTGCCTTTTGTTACTATTAGCAGGCGAGACGCTTTTAGGGAACAAATAATTTGAAGTGTTGTTCTGTGATTTGCTGTCATCACTATGCCAAGATCAAGGTATGGTAATCTTCTCCATCAGCACTATTATGTTCCAGTATTTTCAAGTACTAGTTTCCCTTTATCTATATCCTCGGATCGATAAAAGTTCAAATCAATCTTATTATTTCTGTTATCCTTCTTCATCAACAAAGTAATGCATGTTACACTTAGTGCTGCTTAAAGGTATCTCTGCTGCATTTCAGTATTCATTGTAGAGTTGTGTTGCATTTGTATTGTCCTTTGATTAAGCTATGTGCATTTATTGGAATATTCTTTTAATTTTATTGTAGCATGTGCATGTCTGCATATTCAGATTTGGTTTTCTATTGGTTCCAATTTATTGACCAATCCACATTTTATAGCTTTAGCTCTCCAATCCACATCTTTGATTTGTGCATGATCAGATATTATGCATAAAAATCATAACTTCTCTGATGAGTAAAAACTAATTGATAAATGGAAATATATCATATATCTGTTAATAATAAAACTATTTTTGAGCCGGCACCTATCAGCTTAAATTGCAGTATAAAATAACTCTTGCCTGATCTAACTACCTAAGTTTTGAAGTTGAATTAGCTCTTGACATTATCAATACATGATAGATATTAGGTTGAAGGTTCAGATCACAAGTGTGGAGACTGCTGGTCCATGTAGGTTTTCAAGTATAACAGATAGCCTATCTCTATGGCTTCTGGATCTAGCTGAATGTATTTCATTATTACAAGTTTTTATACTTCACATATATTTGTACTGTCTGCTTTTGCTTTTTGTATACTATGTTATTATTTCACCTCTATGCTAGGAACCATGTTATGAAGTATTTATTGAAAATTGTGTTATAATGACACAATCTAGATGTGGAACATGGAAGTTAATAACTTACTATACTGTGTTCAATGATGAGAAGGGCTAACTCTATAATCCATTTTTAGTTTAGTAGTTTTCATATGTAGTTTCTAATCAAGCTTTATTTCTATTTATTTTTTAACAGGGGATCTGATTTGCCTCAGAGGCAGTCTCCACGAGGTCCAAATCAACTTAAGACATCAAGTTCTGACTCAGATCCGTTGCATCATCGTACGATTGCTGACCGAAGTCCAAAGCTAGGAGATCGGCGTTCCCCAAGAGGTACTCAACCCGAGACCGTAAATCAGAAGAAGCTAGGGACTCGCATTGCAGATTTGGAATCTCAGCTTGGACAAGCACAACAAGAGTTGAAGAATTTAAAGGACCAGCTTGCATCAGCTGAAGCTGCAAAAAGAGAAGCTCAAAATGAACTAGTGAAGAAAGGCGAGCAATCAGTAGTACCAGTGGCAGAGAAACGCCAAGAGAAGTGCTCTTCTAAGAATGCTCAGGAATCTAATAAAATAGAATCCAGAACCCAAGATATTATACCAGATGACACCCAACAAGAGACTGATGTTTTTGAAGTTCCAGTTGAAAAGGTGGCAATTGAATTCAGCCAACCTGAAAATCAAGTGGAAAAGGAAACTAAATCGATCGAAGACTCAACTCCGCCAGCAATATCAGAGCCAGAGAAGCCTTCTGTGGATGAACTGACACTAAAGAATGATGAGATAACAATGTTGAACACCAGATTGGAAGACAAAGGGAAGGAGCTAGAGTCCATGAGTAGTGAAAATGAGAGTTTGAAGAATAAACTGAATGAAGCAGTTTCAAAAGTATCAGCTGCTCAAACCAAGGAAGAAGGAATGACCTTGCAGTTGAAGCAGTTGGGAGATGAGTTGGAAGCAAGTATAGCCAATGCAGACAAGTTGAATGAGAAGATGAAATCCGTGGAAGCCGAAAAGGTTGCACTGGAATCAGAGATGAAGAAGCTAAGGGTGCAGACAGAGCAATGGAGAAAAGCAGCAGATGCTGCAGCTGCAGTGCTTGCTGGTGGTGTGGATATGAGTGCCAGGATTTCTGATAGGTGTGGCTCCATGGATAAGCACTTTGGCGGCACGTTTGAGACGCCTGCTGGTAGGTACGATGGATATGTTGGGTCTCCTGGTATGGCTGATGAGTTGGATGATGGTTTTGGAACCGGAAAGAGGAAGGGTTCTGGGATTAGAATGTTTGGCGATTTATGGAAGAAGAAAGGCCAAAAGTAATTTCTTACTTTCCTATATTCAGTGAGTGAATTAGTAGTACTCTATGGTCATGTTTTGGTAGTAGCTGAAGCTGCAAAAACAGTTGCTTACTGTTTGTGCATCTTTCTGGTATCTTGTTTAGTCATTTCTGGTGTTATTTAGGCCATTGAGTGTGTAGTTAGTATTGCATGATATATGCAAATTAATGATGTGAACTTCTGAAAGATGGTTTAGTTATTTCTCTCCTCTCACTGAGATGAAAGGACTTTTTCTGGGAAGGCCTGTTTGTAAGCTGATTCTCCACTATGGTGAGTAATATGTTGTATAACATGCACATTGTTTTGGGCTCACTTCACTGGGATTCTAAAATCCAACTTTCTTAATCTTTAAATTAATGGGTAACGTTTGACAGTAAGCAACTTTATATTGAAGGGAGATTAGTAGATCAGATGATAATAAAGAGTTCTGTGAAATATGGTTGGAGAAGCAATGATAGATGAAAATAATATGCAGAAAGGTAAGACTGTGAGATTCATTATTGCAGATAAGTTTTAGATTAGCAATAGGAAATATATAAAAAAGTATATGGGGGAAATGAGTTTGAAAGACTTGGTGGCGTCATTCACTAAAACGACTTTCTACTTACTGGAGTGGTAGTTAATCCTGCAGTACAGTGATCAATCATTCTTTAACAGTAATAGTTCTAGTATTTTTTACATAAGTTACATCTCTTATTTCAAACTACCAAATAACCCCTTTTGTCAACTTAAAAAGTGTAGTCATCACCAACGGATGTAATATTTGGGAGGATAGAGTGAAGTGGTTAAAAAGCATTAATTCATTGTTTGAGAATTTATTAAATAATGGAGTGTGATGATTTAGGATAGTAATCCAAACCCCTCTATCATACTCAAACCCTCAAATTTTCATATCCTGCAAATTGGGAGATTTGGGATTCTCTAATTAAATTTCTAAATAATGAAGTGATATATTTTTATCTCTACTTCATTACTAACCACTCTACTCCATGTGCTTCAAAACTCTAGCACATAGCCTTAAAGGACAATCATCCTCCTGAATACTATTCATATCCCTTTATTTTTTTTGGAAAGCCATTAAAATTTGTATAAAGAAGAGTATAAGGGGTACCCCGAACCCATATACAAAGATAAAGTTTAAATGGATTTACAATAGAGACTTGACCACTGCCGAATCCCTATACATGAAGAACTACTTTAAATGACCCACCTCAGCAATGTCACAACCAAGTTTTTATAGGATATATACAGAGGAACATATCCATGAAAAACTCAGTTTGCAAGGGACAGTGCCGTAGCCATTGCGCCCACCACTACTTGATGTGCCAATTCAATGCAAAATTTAGGATCTATGCTCCAATCCAGATATGAGAAACATCCATTCTTTAAGAGTCCTATGCACCAAGTCCATACTCTGATGAACACCAACTCAGTTACCTTGACAAAATCAATAGTGCCCTATTTGAAAACTATTTCATTCCTATGTAGCCAAATGCTCCACATGACCCAAAAAGCAAATGGTTTGGTTAACTGGTTTTCTATCCAATTCGATTCATCCAATCTTCAGTTCCTTCAGAAATCATTCGAAAACAAACCCTCATTTTTCATGAATCTCTCCATTTGTCAACCCTACCCCCAATCCACTGAACCCTAAGCCCAAATTGTGCACCGCAAATTGCTAAATTGGAGGACACCTTCAAGAGTGGTCGCCACATAGTACTTACTAAATCGCCCAATTTAGCTTGGCGCTGCGTTTTCCTCCTGCGTATTCGTTTTCCTCCTTCATCTTTCTGTTGTTAGTGCCCAAGCTCGTGCCATCTATTGTCTTCTACTGAAATGCTGGGCCATGATCATTCTGGCGACTGGTGATTTTTTTCCTTCAACCTGGACCGGTTTCAAGCTGTTTCTTAACTAATTTCTAATGGTTTTTCAACTGGTTCCATGTTAAGAAAACAAGTAACTAGATAGGCCAAAACTAAAAAACAGTTTAGTTTAGACAACCAAACCATATTACAAGGTAATAGCAGGCATTTCTGCAAGAGCTTGAAAATCAAGTATTCCTATTCAAAGTCATAACGGAAATACTTATGTAGCCACCTTATCGCAAATACAATTTACAATTCAATGGGAACAACTATTAAAGAAATGGTTATTCCGCAATATTTATGGATACTAATCCTCATCACTTCCATATTGACACAGAGATTGTAATCCACTAGTTGCATTTGTCTTATTATCTTCCTCTTTTTTCTTCTGTTCTTGTTCTGCAGGACTTTCAACAGCAGAGGTCACTGGTTTCCTAATAACGGAAATCCTCACTAAAGGATTAGGCTTTACACTGCCGCCACGTGAATTTTCTGCAAATAACCATCAGATGGCATGATGTGTGACATTGCTAAGTTGGTAGTATTATCAAACATACTCTCCAAGAAAAATATGAAATAAATCAACCTAGCCAACTCTACTCAAAATCAAAATCAAAGATGTGAACATAATGCATTACTAATCTAGTTGCTTTGCCTGAAAGCTCTTCAAAACATATCCAAAAAATGGCACATACCTTGTTTGCCAGAATCATCCAAACTGGCTTTTGTCAGAGTGTCGGTTGCATCGCATGGAAGATCTTCAGACACTTTTTGCCTCTGCAGACAGATACGAACATAAGCTCAAACAGTTATTAAAATATTTCAAAATCTTAAACGATGAGAAATTAAGCAACTTGTTAATAATGTTGAATTTTGAAAATCCAAAAGAATTTTAATCATATATTTGTTGAAACATTTGAAGCTCTTTATGTGTATAACATTTTTCTTCCATATTTCAAGTTAAAAAAATCCAGGTAATATACACAGAACAAAATCTAAACATCCTGTAATTCTGCAAATTATGTATTTCAGTTTTGGGGAATGTTGAATGTCAGAAATTTCAGCAAGTTCCAGACATTCATGTTTGGTTTGTTGTCAGAAGAAGAAAGCAGGACAGTATTTCACAAGTCCTTTTAAGTGAAACTTAATTTTCTGGCAATAAAGAAAAACAGAAAAAGAAAATCCTCATTCAGCTGATATTTTAGGTATCATTAAACTTCAAATGCCTTTCTTTCCTGATAAAAATGTTTCTTCTAACCACATTTTACTCATTTACAAATTTACAATACTGCGGGTCATTATGTACCCCATAATTTTTACAAATGCCAGCTTTACAGAACCTAACAAGGAAGCTTTGTTAGGGCATTCCATACAAAAATTCTAAAGGGAAACAAATTCACAAAAGAATAGTAAAACAAGGTCAAAAAAGGATTTTCGGGATAGTGGTGATTGAAAATGTGTGATATTGGAATTAGTTCAAAGAGCAATTACAAGCCCGAAGGTTCAAGCTTGGATTTCAACAGTTCAAAGCATGGGATGAAAATGATCTGAAGTAAGGTGCTGACAAGTGAGGCTTCTATAATTTATTAGGCCGGCAAGACATCAAAGAAAAATCTATTACTGCAAACATGCACGTGTACACTTGACATCTTCATACCTTTGGATTAGAAGCGGAAGTTTCGCCGTGTCCATTTGAAAGCTGAACTATTTGCTCATCATTTTCAATATCTTCATCACGAATTCTTCTAACAAAAGAATTTGAATTCTGTTTAAGACAGTATAAAGCAAACCATATAGATTAATTTCAAAAAATAAGGAAATAGACCAACACTGAAGGGAGCTAAAAGTGGGCGAAACTAGAAGTGTAGGATAGTAATACATACATGAAAGACAACTGACTTTATTATGTCTTCATCTTCTTCTTCCAGCCTTTTCTCCTGACAATATAAAAAACAAGGTTTAACTCAAAATTAAAGAGAAAAACATGGGATTTAAGAATGCTATTTGAAATATTTAGTTTTGTTTGGGACTTTGCCCATCCTTGTAACAGTGGGGGAAAAAAGAAAAGAAAAATCATACCCGAAGGTCTTTACTCTTTAGAATTCTTTATTGACATAGCATTTCTTGAATCAGCTAAAATGCCCGAGCTGAATTTTCTACCATGACAATTATTTCATTTTTATAATAAAGCTTTACAAAAAACCATGAAATATTACCAACCAATTACATGTCAAACGAATTATAGAATTTTCACATTGTATATGTTTCTTTTCTAATCAATAATAAACTTCCAGCAGAAAATTCCTTGTACAAAGCAAATCTACTATAAAGCAAGCTTTATCATACCTTGTCAGCTGCTGTGCGTTGCAAGGCCTCCAGCATTTCATCAACTGTGACAGTTGCATGCCTAGACTGGAATATGAAAGACTTGAATTAGCAATTACCATAGACAGAATGAGACTTCAAAGTCATGCACAAATGTAAAATATATATATTTAAACAAATGATCAGTGTCATACTTTGAAGGTACCATGCACTATATTCTAAAATGATAATGGCCAGATCACTAGATAATCATTTATGCATGGGACGAAATTGATGCATCATTATATATAATGCAGTGCAGTTACAGCAGTGCATACCTTCATTGACTTCATCTCATCCAGTGCAGCAAGGATGTCCATCTCTCTTTTAGAGTCCAGGGTTCTATTCTCCAAAGATTTCATTGCATCTCCCAACTCTTCAGCTTCCCTCTTCTGCTTCAAACTATCAGCTTCCTCATCCTCTGCACGCCAAGGTTCAAAATTTCTGGTTGCACCAGATTCAACAACATAATCCGAATTCTGAGGATCGGTCTTCATGGCAAGCTCAGCAGAGCACTTGGTGCATTTAAAGTAGAACCTAAATATTTGAATTCCCAGATATGTCTGCACAAAGATCAAAAAATAAAATCAGACCCAATGTCAGAGTTCAAATCACACATAAAGCAAGAAGCAATGTAGGCAGCATGCCCAATACCCTCTAAGTTCTATGAAAAATTGAAACAAGAATGCAAGATGCATATAAGGCAACCAATCCATAAAATTTAAGGTATAGAATACTTCAAATCCCAAAAAGGAACGAAATCAACATGCCCTTTAAGAATAGCATCAAATTACCCTCAAACACAGATAACTGACAACAAAAACAATAGACTTTTCTCGTTGGGAAAGCTTCTTGAAATGGAAATCTTTGATTATGGGGACAAATTGATGGCACATCAAATTTCTTGTATTCCATTTGTTAAGAGATGCCAAGATGATACAGAGAACATAATGCTTATTCTATTGTTCTTGCCCTTTTGCATGAAAAATCTGGGAGATCTTTGATCATATAATATAGGTATGAAAGATTGGGTTGATAATTTATCCACAAAGCCCAACTGCCATGAATTCTGTCAGCTTGTAGTTTTATGATAGTTCATTTGGAATGAAAGAAATTCAGTTTGGAAAATGCATAGAACAAAATTCTGCTAGTACTTTAATTGAAAAAGCATTAGATAGGTACAAACATCACTTAAAAAATATGCACAGTAGAAGTTTAGTGCTTAGACAAATACAAGACCAAGAGAGAGAACATTTAAATGGCAAAACCATAAGAAAATTTCTTGAAAATCAACGTGGAAGCTGCTTTATCAATAGAGGGGGACCTGGGAGGTTTTGTTATTATCGCAAAAAACACTGAAGAATCCATGAAAGGAGCTGCGGCTATCCCCTAACCTATAGCCAGCTAGCCACATCCCCCATGGCTATGGAAGATTTACTTTAAACAAGCTACCACCAGATGCTTGTTTAAAACATAAAAAAACGTTCCATTTTTATAACAAAGATATAATAGCATTAAAAGATATTTTTACACAGGTTTCAACTTTCAAGTATGCTCAGAGGCAATCTAATAAAATTTCTCATCATTTATCTAAGTTTTCTTAAAAATAATTTGACCATTCAATAGTGAAGGGAAAAAACTAGCCTATCTAACATTGTTTCGTAAATTCTAACCATCCCCTCAAATAACTTAATGCAGATAAAATAGATAACAAACAACAACAACAACAACAACAACAACAACAACAACAAAAGCATTGAAATTGAATAAATCTTAATAGTGGACCAAAGAAAAGAAAACTAACTTCGCCAATGACATCTTCCTTTCTGGAGTTGAACTTGGTGCCCTTGTAGATGTAATTGCCACAAGTGTTGCATCGAATGCTCATTGGAAGCATCATACGAACCTTGATCTGTTGATTCTTCGGCCTTCTAGCTCGGGGAAGCTTTGCAGGATCGAAATCGGGTGGGTAATACTTGTTCAAAACCTTCCTCTCTCCCATTTTTCTTCTTCTTCAAATTCCTTCCTCTTCCTGCACACACCAACAAATCTAGGGTTCTCAATTAGGAATGGAATTGTGATGAGGTGAAATGATGCCGTTTCAGCAGCAAAAGTATTCTTTTTTTTTTATTAATAAAATTTCCGACCAAAGAAAGATGATTGAAAAACAATAAAAAATCAAGGTATGTGCGTTTCTATATTCAACAACTCAAATGATAAAAAGCAACAAGGAAGCTCAAAAATTTGTAAGCATCTAATAAAATCAATAATTAGGAGGAAAAATAAAATAAAAAAATATCCGCGTAACTCAGGTTTTCGCAGCCATGCCTGAGTGAGAGGACTAGAGGTCTGGCTGGAAAAAAATAATTTGCTCAGTCGGAAATAAAGATAACAAATTCCTACCAAGATAACTGGAAGTTCCAACCAATAAGAACCCTAATGAACTTAAAAAAAGGATAAAGGCCGAAACAGATAGAGAAGCCGCAGAGAGGAGATTAAATGAGAAAGCTTGAAAGAAACGGCCACTTGTTCAATTTTTGCAATTCTTCTAGGCCAAGCTCGTATGAGACCAAAGATGGCTTTTTGATAAATAAAAACAAAAGATGTAGTTTTAAAAACTATTTATCAGTTTAGCATTGTTTTAAAATTATTTACTAATGCAGAGTTATTTTGCAAATATGCAAAGAAACTATCTATGTAAATACCAATACTAAACAGCCAAATCAGCGCTAACATAGATAGTATTGTTCTAAGAAACTACCACAAGCTCCCTGTGAATGCACTAACATATGTGATATGCAAATATGCAAAGAAACTATCTATGTAAATAACTATCTATGTAAACTATCAAGCAAAGAAATTATCTACGTAAACTAATAAAGAAACTATCTATGTAAACTTATATTACATAGAAGCCCTCATTAAACAAAACCAATACTAAACAGAATATTAAAAATAGAGTTGAAGCAAAATAGCACTTTGTTAGCAAAACAAAGTGAATTCCACAAAAGATGAAGCAATATTAAAAACAAATACCACCCTTTATTATCTAAACAGCCCCCAAAATAGCAGAGACTAATTATAACAGCAGAGTGAACAAATGTACCAAATCGAAACAGGGGACTTCAGATTAGTAGGACTACAAAATAGGGAACAAATATACTGGCATGCACTTGACCAAAGTGAAACACATGCCTCAAATTATATAGGTCCTATTCCATTATATACATGCATAAATTCTTTATGCAATAGCAAAGTGAAAATTGGTGAAACAGTTACTAAATGGACATAAAGTTAATAAACTGCTCACAAAGTGATCGTGATTCGTGAATTCTAGGGAGCAAATCAAATTTAACAGGCAAACTTCCCAATTTGAGGAAACCTTTCGATTTCAGTAGGTAAGCATAAAACTGCAGGAAAAACTTTTAATTTCAATTTCAGGAAACCTTTCAATTTCAGAAATGATGTGAGGAGAACTTTCAATTTCAATTTCAATTTCAGAAAGCTCCCAATTTGAGGAAACCTTTCAGATAATAATTTTTACCTTTCAATAAGCAGGAAAAACTGCAGGCAACAGGGACTTCAACATCCATAGCTAGAAGGTTTAAACATTATTACCTTGGCGACGAAAACAACGTCGGAGCGAGTCTTGCAGGAGGACGGCGCACGAGAAACGGAGCAGCGTCCGAAGCGGCGCACGAGCAGCGGAGAGCGGCGGTGTCCGCAGCGGGAGCGGCGGTGTCCGCAGCGGGAGCGGCGGTGTCCGCAGCGGGAGCGGCGGCGGCGTATGTATGAGAGAGTTGAGCACGATATCACACGCAGGAAAGAAAGATTGGAGGGTTATTTGTTGACTCAGGGGAACAAATTGAGCCTAATTTTGTTTTTCAAGTTTTCGGGCCAAACTGAGGAAAACCGGGCCAGCCGACCCGAGGCTGATTGACCCGCCGGGCCAAACAGGCCTGAAATTTTTCGGGCTCATATTGTAGGAACTTAGCTCGGTCTAGAAGAGTAATGATATTCTAACACCAAAAGTTGATACCAACTTTTGACACATTGGTTAATCGGTGTAAATGTTTGGTTAATTCAGTTCATTATATGATTAATTACGTGTAAATATTTGGTTAATTCATGATGATCCATTAATCATATAAAGAACTGAATTAACCAGATATTTACATGTGATTAATCAAATATTTACATGGTTATGAAAAATAAGCTTGAGATGACCCATTAACCTTATAATGAACTGAATTAACCAAAAATTTACACATGATTAACCAAAGTGTCACTGGAGGTGTCCAAATCAGGTGTTAGAATATCATTACTCGTCTAGAATGCCGACTATCTCTAATGTCATAGAGAATGTATTTATCGGCTTTTAAAATATTGTATACATAAATGGTCATCATTTTTGAAATAAATTGATTTGGTTAAACCTTCAACCTAGTATGATTTTTTGTCTTTAGACGCTTGTACCTGATTCCATGTTTTATTAGCATCATTTTTTATCTCATTTGAAAGTAATTCCTTCTGGTCCATCAAATATCCTATAATTCAAGTATACGAACATTAGCACACAAACATTTGTCTATCAAAAAAAAAAAAAAGTATACGAACACTACAATTTGACTCATGACATTCGTCCTAAAAAATAATACATAAGCAACATTAAGAATAACACATATAATTTCACGAATACAAAATTTCATTTAATAACAACAATAATAATACTAAGAATACTATTAATAATTACAAAAAATAGAACTATATTAATAACGGCAACAATAATGAAAATAAGTAGAACAACGTTGATAACAACGATATTAATCATAATAATATCCATGAAATAACAATAATAATAACACAATATAAATAATAAAAATATTTATATTTACAGCGATAAAAATAAAACAATAAAATGTAATGTTATAAAAAAAATTCAATTATTTTTAATTATAATAATACAATTAATATATTTTAATACAATAATAAAATTCTAATTTATTTAAAGAAAAAATAAAATAATTATAATATTTAGAGAATAATACTTTAGAAAAAAAATTTACCGACGGTTACATCATCGGTAACAACCAGCAAAAAAATATAAATTAAAAATAATAATAACATATACCCAAAAAAAAAAAAGTTAAACCGACAAGCTAAGCCGTTGGTAATTACCTACGGGCTAGGCCATTGGTAAAAACGTAGGTAATTATCGACGGGCAAAGCTGTAGATAATTACTGATAGCCTAAAGTCATAGGTAATTACCAACGATTATAAAAATTTGTGGGTTATCATTTTCGATGCCTTTTTTTTATCGATTTATATCAGATTACTGACAGATTTGTTGATTTTCCTAAAGTTTTTGTCCCTAGGTAATACTCCCTCTGGTTCACAATATAAGCAAAAAAATTCCAAATTTTTTGGTCCAAAATATAAGCAAATTTTAACTACTTCCATCTTATTTAATGAAGTTATTCTCAAAATACCATTCATTTAATATAAATTTTGCTTTCCAATGACTCATTTTATTCTCAACAACACAAGCTTAATAAATAAGAAGAAGGGTAATTTAGGTAACAAACTTAATTTTTTATTCTCAATGACTTTTTTAAATGAGATTAACTAAACGACTTAATATGTGTGTTTTATTTAATTTTTGCTTATAATAAAAACCGGATGGAGTAGTCATTTTTCTTGTAGTATCTCGAGTCGAGTTGGTTCAATTTCTCTAACTTTTCTCTTATTTTTGTAGTTAGAGTTGAGCATGTGTTCGAGTATCTTTTGCACTTACCTCATCCTGGCTCGAGCCAAGGGCCACCATGGCTAACCAGCATGAAGCCATTAGCCATCCCAGCAACCTTTGGCTATCTCGAACCACCCACTTCGGTAAAGGACAAAAATAAGAGTGGTTATTGTTACTTAATTTTTTTACAAATAATATGGTCGCACAATTATGCATTTTTGTTATGGTTATAATACAATTATAAAGAGTAATTATTTGAATGCAACTTTTTGATGTCTCAAAGAAGAGTTTTTGAAAGAAAAAAATAATAATACCAAACTAAAACATATCACAACAAAAGGGGGAACACTATTTTTCCTTCATTATTTTCTCCTTTGGCTAGGGAACAGAATGGAATGTTGATATTCTTTTAATTAAATGCAGCCATTTAAATTTAAATTTAGAGAACATGTTCATTAAAATAAAGTTAACAAAGGTGAGGTTACATAGCTTACATGTATGTTCATTAAAATAAAGTTAACAAAGGTGAGTTAACATGTATGTGCAAGAAGATAAAACAATCCTTCATGACCATTCAAAAACAAGAAAAGAAACAAAGCTTATATATAAATGAACACATGCTGTTCAAACCACCCAAGATAAAGAATTTAAATTTTTCAAACCAATGACAAAACTGCATCAAGTTGCAAAAACACCAATATGCCAACACAATGGAACATATGACAATCATAACTTGACTCAAATTTCTTTATATCTCAAGTATCCATTGATATACAACAAACAAATTATGTTAAACAATTTAAACACTTCAATGACACTCAAGAAGGAAGCAAAAATCTATTTAAACATGAATATATGCAAATAGGTGCATGTTGTCCAAAAACTGAAGCACATAGAAACAGACCCAGTTTTTGTAAAAATCACTGGCACCAACTAAGATGGAATTTTGGCTTGAATTTTTTGTGGATTGAAGATTTACATGTTAGCTTTCAAAGAAAAAAAACGGTGCTTCATTTCGAGTTGTATAGCCAAAGTTATAATTTAAAGAATACATGCTATCAAAAGTAATCCGAAAATTGAAAACACAAAACAGACCCAATCTTAAAAAAACAACTGATGCCAATACAGAAGGATTTTTGGCCTGTAATTTTTATGACTTGGAGATTTACATGTCACCTTTCAAGGGAAAAAAACGGTGCTTGATTTCAAGTTGTATAGCCAAAGTTATACTTCAAAGAGTACCTACTATCAGAAGCTGATATCACACAGAACAGCCACGAATTTTAACCCAAAAAAAATGTCCCAAATTGCTGAGAGAATTAACCCAAGATTTTAGTATTGAAACACAATATACCTCAGGCTTTTAACAAGATAAACAGAACTGATATCCATTTTCCTTGCACAATTTATGAACTAACTTGCGAGGGTTGCTAGACACAATAGACAATACAACATACAAAACCACACAAGCTATCATTCAAATTCACATGAGAGACATCATTGTCTGCATATTAACCCATTAAGAGCTCATATAGCAACCATTAATACAATGACCATGAGAACCAATTTTACAACTTACGCTATATACCAAAATGGTACACAAGTCAATTATTCATTAAACAAATGCAGATGTTTATAGGGAAGAATGCAGAAAGCAATCAAACAAAAGGCATGTACATCCTCTAAATATAGCTAAACGCATAGCTCCTTGTCTTCACAATTGGTTTTGTCTCTTAAGCACCAAGACAACAATGATAACAGTTCATTTTCAATTTCAATCACCAAAGACATCATAGCATTTTGAATCATAGAATTTCCTTGTGTTAGAGCTCTAAGTAGAGGCAAAACTCATGCATTTAATCAAAGAACTCAGAAGCAACTCAAATGCAAATCATCCTAAGGAAGAAATATTTTACACAAAAAGAGAAATACTGAATAATGCAAGTAACAATCATAAAACTGCATTAATGAGAACATATAACTTGCCTGATTGTTGAACAATATTTCTATGGAAGGTCTAATCTTTTGCTAAGGCTTCAATCAGGAAGATCCATCCCAAAAAAATAATTGTCGCAACCGAAAATTGCAGCAAGGACGGCGATAAAAAGAGATTTTAAGAAAAGAGTAGAGTCGCCACCAATTTTATTTAATTTAGGGGAAAATTGGAAAACCTTTAAAAAATGGTCTTTGAAACCAAGTTGAGTTCGGGAGTCGGTTACGAGTAGGGAAGGTGTTAAGCACCCTACATCGCCCATCCTACGAATGGTACCTTGAATTAATTGTGCAAAATTAATAACTTTAAAATTATTTATTTTACCCCAAAAGTTATTATACGAATAAGGAGGTTAATATTTACCCTAAAGAGGTTGAACATGACACATAAGTCCATAGGGCAACCTCAATTCTAAGAGCTTGAACATGAAACTTTTCATAAAGCAATCCCTAAGTAACATTAATTAATAACACAAATTCAATTATTTTAATTAGCTATTAAAAAAAAAACATAAAAAGGAAAAAAAATTAGTTTTGGCTTGACAGGATGATTGATCCCGCTCCTACGTATTCCCCGCTGCGATGGGAAATTCAAAGCTACGTAGTTCTTGTAGAAAATAATTGTTTGTTGGTTGATTTTATTTTTATGAAAAGGTTTTTTTATTTATTTAAAAGAGTTTTATATTTTTTATTGCTTTCATTACCTAATTTTTAAATGTCAAAAACTCCTAAGCGAGACAGAACATGGCACGTATGTCCATAGAGCGATCTCGAATTTAAGGAATTGAGTGTGATACATCTCACAAAGCAATCCAAAAAATTACAAGTGTTTCTTTTTATTTTTACTTTTTATTTACTTTAGATTTTCAATAAAAAATAAAAAAAAACAAATGCCTTTTCTAATTATTCATCAGCCCAAACTCATTTGGTGAAACCTTATTTAATTTGGGCCACCTGATACCCATTAGCAAACCACTTTAAACATACATAAATAAGTAAAATAAAAAAATAAATAAAATAACAATAAAGCAAATAAAGAAAAGAGTAAAACAAAACTACTGTAACATCATCAGAGATAAAAAGAAGACACAATCATATTGGTTAGCAAAGACTGAACCTCCTTCTTCTTCACCTGCACGCACGAGACCAGCGGGAGGAACAACAGCAGCGGCGACGACGAGCGGTGGTCTGGGTTCGTGACCGGATCTGGAAGGCGACTCGCGGCTATTCCGGTATGGAGGGTGCGGTGGCTGGTGCGGTGGAGTGGGTCACGAAGCGGCGGTTCCTGGTCTAGGTTGATGCGAACAGGATCGAACCTGGTCGTGGCAAGGCTGGCCTCGGACGGTGGTTGGATGGCGGCGCGGTTTGAGGGCGGATCTGGGCGGAGCACCAACGATTCGTGGCTGTTCTGGTTCGGTATGGAGGGTGCGGTGGCTGGTGGTGACGGCGTCGTGACTGAGGCGGTGGGGGCAAGGTGTTGCGGCGGTGGGGCAAGGTGTTGAAACAAGGACTGAGGCAGCCTAAAAACACTGATTTCTCTCTTCTCTCTAGGTTCTGGAAATTTCTCACTGTTGTTGTTTTTGTTACTCTCTAATTCGTTCCTTTTATAATGTTAATTCACTGTGATCTGATCCTAAAAATATGCCAAATCATATCTGCAAAAATTATGGATCAAGAGATTTCTATCTCTAAATCAAAATGTTGGAGAGGAAACAAACATGGCTGCTAGGGTTTGAGTAATAGGTTTAACTGGTTTGGCCCACTAACAAAAATAGACCCAAGTGTTTAACATAAAATTAAAATCTTTTTTATTATGTTTATTTTTTATTTTTTATTTTCTCTGCATTTTTATTTTTTTGAAATTTCTAATGAAAACTAAAAGACCCGGTCAAAATAGGGTGTTCACAGTTGCCCCTCTTTACTTGTTCATTACTAGAATACATGAAGAAAGAATGATTTTTCATGTAATAGAAGTAAGGAACTAGTAAAGAAAATGAACTCGCATTTTGGCCGGGATGGGAAACAGGCTGGAGAAAAATTCAGAATTAAGCTTTAGAGCTTGGAAAATAAAAATTATAGCGGGCCTCAGATCCCTAAAATGAAATTAGCGGTGAGCCTCAAAGCTCGAAGAAGAAATTTGCAACGGGCCTCAGATCCCAAATATAAAATTAGAAGTGAGCCTCAGAGCTCGAAACATAAATTTGCAGCAGGCCTCAGATCCCAAATATAAAGTTAGCAGTGAGCCTCAGAGCTCGAAAAATAAATTGCAGTGGGCCTCAGATCCCAAATATAAAATTAGCAGTGAGCCTCAGAGCTCGAAGAATAAATTGCAGTGGGCCTCAGATCCCGAAAATAAAGTTAGCAGTGAGTCTCAGAGCTCGAAAAAGAAATTTGCAACGGGCCTCAGATCCCAAATATAAAATTAGAAGTGAGCCTCAGAGCTCGAAACATAAATTTGCAGCAGGCCTCAGATCCCAAATATAAAGTTAGCAGTGAGCCTCAGAGCTCGAAAAATAAATTGCAGTGGGCCTCAGATCCCAAATATAAAATTAGCAGTGAGCCTCAGAGCTCGAAGAATAAATTGCAGTGGGCCTCAGATCCCGAAAATAAAGTTAGCAGTGAGTCTCAGAGCTCGAAAAAGAAATTTGCAGCGGGCCTCAGATCCCAAATATAAAATTAGAAGTGAGCCTCAGAGCTCGAAACATAAATTTGCAGCAGGCCTCAGATCCCAAATATAAAGTTAGCGGTGAGCCTCAGAGCTCGAAAAATAAATTGCAGTGGGCCTCAGATCCCAAATATAAAATTAGCAGTGAGCCTCAGAGCTCGAAGAATAAATTGCAGTGGGCCTCAGATTCCGAAAATAAAGTTAGCAGTGAGTCTCAGAGCTCGAAAATTAAATTTGCAGCGGGCCTTAGATCCCAAAAGTAAAAATAGCAGTGAGCCTCTGAGCTCAAAAAATAAATTTACAGCGGGCCTCAGATCCCAAATATAAAATTAGCGGTGAGCCTCAGAGCTCGAAAAGTAAATTTGTAGCGGGCCTCAGATCCCAAATATAAAATTAGCAGTGAGCCTCAGAGCTCGAAAAATAGACCTTTGAGTCAGAAGAATTTTATGATTGGGCCATGACCCGAGAATGCAATGGACCTTGAGTCCTTAAAAGAGACCGTTGAGTCAGAAAATTTTACGATTGGGCTATGACCCGAGAATGCAATGGACCTTGAGTCAAAACAAGTAATCCATGAGCTTGAAAATTATGCAAGATGCCCTGAGCAGAAAATTTATGAAATGGGACATGCCCTAAGAATTTGATGCAATGGACCTTGAGTCAAAATAAGTGAGCCTTTTTTAGCCTGAAAATAGAGCCTTGAGCCTGAAAATTTTATGAAATGAGACATGACCCAAGAATTTGATGCAATGGACCTTGAGTCAAAATAAGTGAGCCATAAGCCTGAAAATTTTAATGACTTGGGCCATGACCCAATTTTTTATTTATGAATTAGGCCTTGAGCCAAAAAAATCTTTTTGAAGTAGGCTTTGAGCCACAAACTTCTGCAGTGGGCCTTTGAGCCAAACAACTTTTAGAATTGGGCCATGAGCCTGAAAACATTTTTAAGTAAGCCTTGAGCCAACAATGATTTTTGTAGCGGGCCTTTGAGCCAAAAATGATTTTTGTAGTAGGCCATGAGCCAAAAACAAAAACTTTTGAATTGAGCCTTTACCTAAGAATTTCATGTTATGGCCCTTGAGCCCCCTTTTTTTTGTGAATTAGGTCATGAGCCTAAAAAAATTTTGAAGTAGGCCTTGAGCCAACAAACGATGAATATGGTCATGAACCAAAAACTTTTTTAGTTGGCCTTGGAGCCTAGAAGAAATGAGTCTCGTCACAACTTTTCTTTCTCTGTTTTTTTTCTTCCTTTTTTCTTTTTCTTTTTTTTTTTTCTTCTAAAACATTCGTACTTGCAAACCAACTTGACACAAACTCACACAAGAGAAAAATTTAGGCATGAAGAGCGACCTTGCAAATAAATTGAACCTGGTGCTTCTTAACAAGTATCAACCAATCAAACCTGCATTTGGACACTTCACGGCTTCTTATACACTTAGAGTCAGACCTTGTTCTTGTTGCTAATGTAGCATCTTAAACACCACTTGTATTCATCTTCGCTTCATTTCCAAGCATCAAATTGAAAATCAAGCTGCCTCATAACCTTGATTTCTCCTTGAGAACATCATCTTCCACCTCCACTTGAAATTTTTTTGAAATTTTTATGACTTCAATAGTTCCTCGAGAGATTGCCATTAGATTGTGGAACCATATTGTTAGACCTATATTCAATTATCCTGAAGCATTACCTAATGAACATCCATGGAATTGCAAGTGTCTCAAGAAGAAGATTGACTAGAGACGTTCTCTGAGGACTTTGAAGGCTTGACTGCAAGGAATAGAGAAGAATGAGAAAATCAAATGGGTGTTGCTTCAAGTGAGTTCCTTTGATGGTCCTTAACCAACATTTACTTATTGATATGACCTTTTGACAACCAAAGCAAAATTGCCCCAGTTTAGGGTTGAATTAAGCAACAAGGGAAGAATTTGCCCCAGTGTAGGGCTGAATCGATCAACGCGGAAAACTGCCCAAGTGTAGGGTAGAATTGATCAACACAAACAATTGCCCCAGTTTATGGTTGAATTAAGCAAAGAGGGAAGAATTTACCCCAGCATAGGGCTGAATTGATCAATGCGGAAAACTGCCCCGGTGTAGGGTCAACTCAAAAATTTCCCAGTTTGGGATGGAATTAAAGAACGAGGGGAATTTGCCCCGGTGTAGGGCATAATTGATCATCACGGATAATTGCCCCAGTGTAGGGCCACATTCAAGCAAGAGTTCTGCCTTAACATAGAGTTGGGTAGAGAGTTGTTCCATGTAAACCCCTCTTCTTTTCTTTATTTTTTTTATTCGCCCTAACTTTTGCTTAGACCGCCCTTACGAGTTTTCAGCCTAACGGGCTTTTTTTATTTTGAATTTTTTTCATCTTCTTCTTTTTTTCTTTTTTCTTTTTTTTTTTGAGCAAAATACTTCAAAAGATGGTGTGAACGCCCTGTCTCATGATTAGTATTTTATGAAAATATGAGCAACCTTTCATTGATCCGAATGGACTTTTTAAAGCTTGTAACGTGGCCATGGTTAAGGGTTAAGAAATAAAAGGTATGAAAGGCTCAAACAAGTATTTATGGGTGAATGAGACCAAGGATCTTTGACTTTTCTTACATCGCCAAGAGCATTGCTTGCCTTATCTTGCACCCAAATATTTTCTTCTTTCCTTCTTTTTTTTCTTTATTTCATTCATTTTCAAGCAAACTATGTACTTTGCCAACATACCTCTTTTTTCCTTCTTGTTCTTCTTTTTTTTTTTTTTTTGCTTTAGCCTCATCACCATCTCCTTCAAATTTTATTCTTTTTCCTTCACTTATTGTTATTGCAAGCAACCTTCAGTACGAGCCCCATTTGTAAGGATGATCCTGGTCCAAGGTTATTAGAAAGAATTTTCAAGGCTCAAAAGAGGTAGCAAGGGATAATGATTTTTATTTATTTATGAAGGATGGAGAAAGATGGCCAATCTTCATTTCAAATCTTGGTTACTCAATTCTCATAAAGAATTAATTCTAAGACAAAACTAACCAATGGTGAAAATCACATCATTTTTTGTCCCCACTTTTTCAATTTTTGTTTTCATCATTTTTTCTTTTTCTTTTTCTCTTTTTTTTAAGAGGGGATTTTGGAACTTCTACCCGTCACATACGTACCAAAGATCAGCCAAAAGGTCTAAAATGAATCACAAAACTTTTATTCCAGGATAAGGAAACACAAACAAACCATGCAAGCCCATCACAATAAAACTTCAAGACAAACCAAATATTGGAAATAATACGATCAAACAATCTTTATGTGGCAATCTCGGCTCAACAACATCTGTTCAATCCGTTTGCTTAAAGATCCCTCACCACAGGAGTGTTGGGCGGTGGATTTTTGGTAACAATTGGAACTTTGTCGTCTTGAGCAAGTATTTAACTGCCGATTGGCAACCATGCTGGAAATGGAGGTTCCCCCAGACACCTTTGCAATTAGTTGTGATCTTCACAAAATCTCAAACAGCTTGATATTAGGGATCGAGAGTCTCGACCTCGGAAGAGGTAGTAGGCTTGAGCTTGGTCAATGGTGCTTTTTCCTTTGAGATCTGAGCCTTAGTGATGGTCTTCCATCTACCAAGATTTGATTGGTATCAACTTTTCTTGAAAGCATAGGGATTCAATTTATCCGCAAAGGGGTAGTGATTTTTTTTTTAAAAAAAAAAAAAAACAAAATTGACATGCAAAGGCATCACAATGAACAGCTAAGGTCCCAACTAGGTTGACACCTTAGCTTTCACCAATCATTTGCAGCACACCAAAGATTTGAACTTTTTGAGGGGAAAAAAATTCACTTATCCTTTTTCTTCTTTTTATTTTTTCAATTTTTTTTTTGTTTCATTTCTCCTCTCGTTTTTTTCGAACTTAAAAAAAAGTGAAAGAACATTTTACTACCTACTCAGATAATGACTCTTTTTTTTTTACTTTTCAATTTATTATGCCAAGATAGGCATCAACTTGAAAGGAAGTTTGTTTTTTTTTTTTAATTATTACCAAAGTTAAGAATGCATGAAATGAATGTCCTTTTTTATAGAATTTTTTTTACATGCAAAGTAATGAGCCCTTTTTTTGGGAATTTTTTTTTTTTTTTGCATAACATGTATAGAAAATCCTTTCAACTTGAAAATAAAATAAAATGCATGCTTAATTGTTTATAAATGAGGTGAGTCATTTGTTTTCATAGTTTATGAATGCATGAGATGCATTTTTTTTTTGCTAAGCAAATACATGAGATGCATGAAATGATTTTTTTTTCTTTTGATTAAGAGACAACAAGATAATGCACAAGGTGCGAGCAAATTTTTTATTTTTTAGAGATAATGTACAAGATGCACAAAAATTGCATAAGATGTAAGGAGGAAAAAATAGTTTTTTTTTTTTTAAGAAAGAAGAGAAACATGAATTTTTTTTTTAATTTTTTTTTATTGACAAGAAAACAAAATGCATAAGCTACAATAGGAAATAAGATTTTTTATTTTAAGAAAGATGCTCCCTAGTATCCTAAAATGGTCAAACCTAATGGTTGGATATACCTTAAGTCAAGGCTCTAACTTGGGCAGCCACTAAGATGAACTATTAGTGTGAATTTCAGGGTGGATCTAGAATTCTAAAGGTTGTGATCCCCAGATTGCCCCTGTCTCGAAAGGCAAGGACCCAGCTCAAGACCTTAGCCACAAGTAGGGATAAACCCTCACAAGATGACTAGTCCATGAAACCAGTAACAATCTGAGTGATGACTTAGCAAATATCAGAGTGGCACTAGGCCGTTCAATGACAATGCCGAGGCATCGCCTAATCCTAAGTTATCCACAAGCTCGGGTATAGAGCTAAAAAGTGTGTGCAACAAGTGACAGTGCAGTGTGTGGAGGGAGCATCCAAACTTATATAGCCCTAAAAAACTACGACATACCTTACAAAACCAAGCCACACATATATACATCAAATAGAGAACACCTACCCTAGGGTTGAGGTAACAAGCTAAATTATCATTAATGATGTATGCCAAATAACAAAAATAAAGCAGAATATGAATATTGAGGAATATCAAATCTAGATAAAACAAAAAAAAATGTTTTTCTTTTCTTTTTTTTTCATTAAAAAAAATTAAATAAAAGAAAGGGGTAAAACAAATAAGTTAAAATTTACTAAAAATTTGCACAATTAATTATAAGAGGCTTGACTCTCTTGAAAATTATCCCCAGTGGAGTCGCCATCTGTCGCAACAGAAAATTGCAGCAGGGACGGCGATAAAAAGAGATTTTAAGAAAAGAGTAGAGTCGCCACCAATTTTATTTAATTTAGGGAAAAATTGGAAAACCTTTAAAAAATGGTCTTTGAAACCAAGTTGAGTTCGGGAGTCGGTTACGAGTAGGGAAGGTGTTAAGCACCCTACATCGCCCATCCTACGAATGGTACCTTGAATTAATTGTGCAAAATTAATAACTTTAAAATTATTTATTTTACCCCAAAAGTTATTATACGAATAAGGAGGTTAATATTTATCCTAAAGAGGTTGAACATGACACATAAGTCCATAGGGCAACCTCAATTCTAAGAGCTTGAACATGAAACTTTTCATAAAGCAATCCCTAAGTAACATTAATTAATAACACAAATTCAATTATTTTAATTAGCTATTAAAAAGAAAAAAGAAACATAAAAAGGAAAAAAAAAATTAGTTTTGGCTTGACAGGATGATTGATCCCGCTCCTACGTATTCCCCGCTGCGATGGGAAATTCAAAGCTACGTAGTTCTTGTAGAAAATAATTGTTTGTTGGTTGATTTTATTTTTATGAAAAGGTTTTTTTTATTTATTTAAAAGAGTTTTATATTTTTTATTGCTTTCATTACCTAATTTTTAAATGTCAAAAACTCCTAAGCGAGACAGAACATGGCACGTATGTCCATAGAGCGATCTCGAATTTAAGGAATTGAGTGTGATACATCTCACAAAGCAATCCAAAAAATTACAAGTGTTTCTTTTTATTTTTACTTTTTTATTTACTTTATATTTTCAATAAAAAAAAAAAAAAAAACAAATGCCTTTTCTAATTATTCATCAGCCCAAACTCATTTGGTGAAACCTTATTTAATTTGGGCCACCTGATACCCATTAGCAAACCACTTTAAACATACATAAATAAGTAAAATAAAAAAATAAATAAAATAACAATAAAGCAAATAAAGAAAAGAGTAAAACAAAACTACTATAACATCATCAGAGATAAAAAGAAGACACGATCATATTGGTTAGCAAAGACTGAACCTCCTTCTTCTTCACTTGCACGCATGAGACCAGCGGGAGGAACAACAGCGGCGGCGACGACGAGCGGTGGACTGGGTTCGTGACCGGATCTGGAAGGCGACTCGCGGCTATTCCGGTATGGAGGGTGCGGTGGCTGGTGCGGTGGAGTGGGGTCACGACGCGGCGGTTCCTGGTCTGGGTTGATGCGAACAGGATCGAACCTGGTCGTGGCAAGGCTGGCCTCGGACGGTGGTTGGATGGCGGCGCGGTTTGAGGCCGGATCTGGGCGGAGCACCAACGATTCGTGGCTGTTCTGGTTCGGTATGGAGGGTGCGGTGGCTGGTGGTGACGGCGTCGTGACTGAGGCGGTGGGGGCAAGCTGTTGCGGCGGTGGGGCAAGGTGTTGAAACAAGGACTGAGGCAGCCTAAAAACACTGATTTCTCTCTTCTCTCTAGGTTCTGGAAATTTCTCACTGTTGTTGTTTTTGTTACTCTCTAATTCGTTCCTTTTATAATGCTAATTCACTGTGATCTGATCCTAAAAATATGCCAAATCTTATCTGCAAAAATTATGGATCAAGAGATTTCTATCTCTAAATCAAAATGTTGGAGAGGAAACAAACGTGGCTGCTGGGGTTTGAGTAATAGGTTTAACTGGTTTGGCCCACTAACAAAAATAGACCCAAGTGTTTAACATAAAATTAAAATCTTTTTTATTATGTTTATTTTTTATTTTTTATTTTCTCTGCATTTTTATTTTTTTGAAATTTCTAATGAAAACTAAAAGACCCGGTTAAAATAGGGTGTTCACAATAATGATAATATCTGAATAATGATAATAACAATGAAAACCAAAATATAATCATTGTCAAAAAATTTGATAGCATAACATAATTATTGAGGGATCAGGCTAGCAATGTAAGCTAAAACATTACTCTGGTTTTTTATCAAACAGCTAGTGTGCAAAAGTGAACACACATAAACTAGAAATTAGAAATCCTTCAACAGATCTGAAAAAAAGAAATTGCAAAGAGAGAGAAATTAGCAATCCTTCAACGGATCTGAAAAAATTCGCAAAGAGAGAGAGAAATCAATCTTGACAGGGGGGGGGGCTAGAGGAGATAGAAACCTGAAGTGAGGTGGAACACGAAGATGGATGAACAGAAGAACGAAGAAGATGAATGGTGCAAGTGTGACGAAGAAGATGAACAGGAGCACGAAGAAAACTGTGGCACAAAGCTGAACCGAGGCGTCGAAGAAGAAGATGAAAGGGTGAAATTGATGAAAAGGTGTTTTGGCCTTTTGGGGAAGTGAGTGTCGACTGGGTTAGTGGGTCTAAGTCTAAATGTTGTTATTAATTAATTTTTAGTGGCTAATATTGTTTAGCCACAAATTTTTCACATTAATTTATGAATTAGTGGCAATTAGTTTATTGCCATTAAACAATTGCCACTAAAAACATGATTTACTGTAGTGACATGAAGCTATAATGTTGAAGAAAGTGTCATGATCATTGGAGCTAGCAGGCAAAAATGGCACCAAAAGATGAGGATCAACTCGAAATTCTTCTCAAATGTTTATGCCGCCCATGTTTGTTGTAATGTTTCGCTTTTTTATTGGATATAATTAGGAGAGTTTGGGACTTAGCCAGTGGTTTTGTTAAATGATAATAAAACCGTTGGCTATCTTTTATAAAAGTTTATAATTGTATTCCTTGTATATGCAAGAATAGCTCTTTAGATCAGTGGTCTGGGTTCGTGACCGGATCTGGAAGGCGACTCGCGGCTATTCCGGTATGGAGGGTGCGGTGGCTGGTGCGGTGGAGTGGGGTCACGACGCGGCGGTTCCTGGTCTGGGTTGATGCGAACAGGATCGAACCTGGTCGTGGCAAGGCTGGCCTCGGACGGTGGTTGGATGGCGGCGCGGTTTGAGGCCGGATCTGGGCGGAGCACCAACGATTCGTGGCTGTTCTGGTTCGGTATGGAGGGTGCGGTGGCTGGTGGTGACGGCGTCGTGACTGAGGCGGTGGGGGCAAGCTGTTGCGGCGGTGGGGCAAGGTGTTGAAACAAGGACTGAGGCAGCCTAAAAACACTTATTTCTCTCTTCTCTCTAGGTTCTGGAAATTTCTCACTGTTGTTGTTTTTGTTACTCTCTAATTCGTTCCTTTTATAATGCTAATTCACTGTGATCTGATCCTAAAAATATGCCAAATCTTATCTGCAAAAATTATGGATCAAGAGATTTCTATCTCTAAATCAAAATGTTGGAGAGGAAACAAACGTGGCTGCTGGGGTTTGAGTAATAGGTTTAACTGGTTTGGCCCACTAACAAAAATAGACCCAAGTGTTTAACATAAAATTAAAATCTTTTTTATTATGTTTATTTTTTATTTTTTATTTTCTCTGCATTTTTATTTTTTTGAAATTTCTAATGAAAACTAAAAGACCCGGTTAAAATAGGGTGTTCACAATAATGATAATATCTGAATAATGATAATAACAATGAAAACCAAAATATAATCATTGTCAAAAAATTTGATAGCATAACATAATTATTGAGGGATCAGGCTAGCAATGTAAGCTAAAACATTACTCTGGTTTTTTATCAAACAGCTAGTGTGCAAAAGTGAACACACATAAACTAGAAATTAGAAATCCTTCAACAGATCTGAAAAAAAGAAATTGCAAAGAGAGAGAAATTAGCAATCCTTCAACGGATCTGGGGGGGGGGCGAGAGGAGATAGAAACCTGAAGTGAGGTGGAACACGAAGATGGATGAACAGAAGAACGAAGAAGATGAATGGTGCAAGTGTGACGAAGAAGATGAACAGGAGCACGAAGAAAACTGTGGCACAAAGCTGAACCGAGGCGTCGAAGAAGAAGATGAAAGGGTGAAATTGATGAAAAGGTGTTTTGGCCTTTTGGGGAAGTGAGTGTCGACTGGGTTAGTGGGTCTAAGTCTAAATGTTGTTATTAATTAATTTTTAGTGGCTAATATTGTTTTAGCCACAAATTTTTCACATTAATTTATGAATTAGTGGCAATTAGTTTATTGCCATTAAACAATTGCCACTAAAAACATGATTTACTGTAGTGACATGAAGCTATAATGTTGAAGAAAGTGTCATGATCATTGGAGCTAGCAGGCAAAAATGGCACCAAAAGATGAGGATCAACTCGAAATTCTTCTCAAATGTTTATGCCGCCCATGTTTGTTGTAATGTTTCGCTTTTTTATTGGATATAATTAGGAGAGTTTGGGACTTAGCCAGTGGTTTTGTTAAATGATAATAAAACCGTTGGCTATCTTTTATCAAAGTTTATAATTGTATTCCTTGTATATGCAAGAATAGCTCTTTAGATCAGTGGTCTGGGTTCGTGACCGGATCTGGAAGGCGACTCGCGGCTATTCCGGTATGGAGGGTGCGGTGGCTGGTGCGGTGGAGTGGGGTCACGACGCGGCGGTTCCTGGTCTGGGTTGATGCGAACAGGATCGAACCTGGTCGTGGCAAGGCTGGCCTCGGACGGTGGTTGGATGGCGGCGCGGTTTGAGGCCGGATCTGGGCGGAGCACCAACGATTCGTGGCTGTTCTGGTTCGGTATGGAGGGTGCGGTGGCTGGTGGTGACGGCGTCGTGACTGAGGCGGTGGGGGCAAGCTGTTGCGGCGGTGGGGCAAGGTGTTGAAACAAGGACTGAGGCAGCCTAAAAACACTGATTTCTCTCTTCTCTCTAGGTTCTGGAAATTTCTCACTGTTGTTGTTTTTGTTACTCTCTAATTCGTTCCTTTTATAATGCTAATTCACTGTGATCTGATCCTAAAAATATGCCAAATCTTATCTGCAAAAATTATGGATCAAGAGATTTCTATCTCTAAATCAAAATGTTGGAGAGGAAACAAACGTGGCTGCTGGGGTTTGAGTAATAGGTTTAACTGGTTTGGCCCACTAACAAAAATAGACCCAAGTGTTTAACATAAAATTAAAATCTTTTTTATTATGTTTATTTTTTATTTTTTATTTTCTCTGCATTTTTATTTTTTTGAAATTTCTAATGAAAACTAAAAGACCCGGTTAAAATAGGGTGTTCACAATAATGATAATATCTGAATAATGATAATAACAATGAAAACCAAAATATAATCATTGTCAAAAAATTTGATAGCATAACATAATTATTGAGGGATCAGGCTAGCAATGTAAGCTAAAACATTACTCTGGTTTTTTATCAAACAGCTAGTGTGCAAAAGTGAACACACATAAACTAGAAATTAGCAATCCTTCAACAGATCTGAAAAAAAGAAATTGCAAAGAGAGAGAAATTAGCAATCCTTCAACGGATCTGAAAAAATTCGCAAAGAGAGAGAGAAATCAATCTTGACAGGGGGGGGCGAGAGGAGATAGAAACCTGAAGTGAGGTGGAACACGAAGATGGATGAACAGAAGAACGAAGAAGATGAATGGTGCAAGTGTGACGAAGAAGATGAACAGGAGCACGAAGAAAACTGTGGCACAAAGCTGAACCGAGGCGTCGAAGAAGAAGATGAAAGGGTGAAATTGATGAAAAGGTGTTTTGGCCTTTTGGGGAAGTGAGTGTCGACTGGGTTAGTGGGTCTAAGTCTAAATGTTGTTATTAATTAATTTTTAGTGGCTAATATTGTTTAGCCACAAATTTTTCACATTAATTTATGAATTAGTGGCAATTAGTTTATTGCCATTAAACAATTGCCACTAAAAAACATGATTTACTGTAGTGACATGAAGCTATAATGTTGAAGAAAGTGTCATGATCATTGGAGCTAGCAGGCAAAAATGGCACCAAAAGATGAGGATCAACTCGAAATTCTTCTCAAATGTTTATGCCGCCCATGTTTGTTGTAATGTTTCGCTTTTTTATTGGATATAATTAGGAGAGTTTGGGACTTAGCCAGTGGTTTTGTTAAATGATAATAAAACCGTTGGCTATCTTTTATAAAAGTTTATAATTGTATTCCTTGTATATGCAAGAATAGCTCTTTAGATCAGTGGTCTGGGTTCGTGACCGGATCTGGAAGACGACTCGCGGCTATTCCGGTATGGAGGGTGCGGTGGCTGGTGCGGTGGAGTGGGGTCACGACGCGGCGGTTCCTGGTCTGGGTTGATGCGAACAGGATCGAACCTGGTCGTGGCAAGGCTGGCCTCGGACGGTGGTTGGATGGCGGCGCGGTTTGAGGCCGGATCTGGGCGGAGCACCAACGATTCGTGGCTGTTCTGGTTCGGTATGGAGGGTGCGGTGGCTGGTGGTGACGGCGTCGTGACTGAGGCGGTGGGGGCAAGCTGTTGCGGCGGTGGGGCAAGGTGTTGAAACAAGGACTGAGGCAGCCTAAAAACACTGATTTCTCTCTTCTCTCTAGGTTCTGGAAATTTCTCACTGTTGTTGTTTTTGTTACTCTCTAATTCGTTCCTTTTATAATGCTAATTCACTGTGATCTGATCCTAAAAATATGCCAAATCTTATCTGCAAAAATTATGGATCAAGAGATTTCTATCTCTAAATCAAAATGTTGGAGAGGAAACAAACGTGGCTGCTGGGGTTTGAGTAATAGGTTTAACTGGTTTGGCCCACTAACAAAAATAGACCCAAGTGTTTAACATAAAATTAAAATCTTTTTTATTATGTTTATTTTTTATTTTTTATTTTCTCTGCATTTTTATTTTTTGAAATTTCTAATGAAAACTAAAAGACCCGGTTAAAATAGGGTGTTCACAATAATGATAATATCTGAATAATGATAATAACAATGAAAACCAAAATATAATCATTGTCAAAAAATTTGATAGCATAACATAATTATTGAGGGATCAGGCTAGCAATGTAAGCTAAAACATTACTCTGGTTTTTTATCAAACAGCTAGTGTGCAAAAGTGAACACACATAAACTAGAAATTAGCAATCCTTCAACAGATCTGAAAAAAAGAAATTGCAAAGAGAGAGAAATTAGCAATCCTTCAACGGATCTGAAAAAATTCGCAAAGAGAGAGAGAAATCAATCTTGACAGGGGGGGGGGGGCGAGAGGAGATAGAAACCTGAAGTGAGGTGGAACACGAAGATGGATGAACAGAAGAACGAAGAAGATGAATGGTGCAAGTGTGACGAAGAAGATGAACAGGAGCACGAAGAAAACTGTGGCACAAAGCTGAACCGAGGCGTCGAAGAAGAAGATGAAAGGGTGAAATTGATGAAAAGGTGTTTTGGCCTTTTGGGGAAGTGAGTGTCGACTGGGTTAGTGGGTCTAAGTCTAAATGTTGTTATTAATTAATTTTTAGTGGCTAATATTGTTTTAGCCACAAATTTTTCACATTAATTTATGAATTAGTGGCAATTAGTTTATTGCCATTAAACAATTGCCACTAAAAACATGATTTACTGTAGTGACATGAAGCTATAATGTTGAAGAAAGTGTCATGATCATTGGAGCTAGCAGGCAAAAATGGCACCAAAAGATGAGGATCAACTCGAAATTCTTCTCAAATGTTTATGCCGCCCATGTTTGTTGTAATGTTTCGCTTTTTTATTGGATATAATTAGGAGAGTTTGGGACTTAGCCAGTGGTTTTGTTAAATGATAATAAAACCGTTGGCTATCTTTTATAAAAGTTTATAATTGTATTCCTTGTATATGCAAGAATAGCTCTTTAGATCAGTGGTCTGGGTTCGTGACCGGATCTGGAAGGCGACTCGCGGCTATTCCGGTATGGAGGGTGCGGTGGCTGGTGCGGTGGAGTGGGGTCACGACGCGGCGGTTCCTGGTCTGGGTTGATGCGAACAGGATCGAACCTGGTCGTGGCAAGGCTGGCCTCGGACGGTGGTTGGATGGCGGCGCGGTTTGAGGCCGGATCTGGGCGGAGCACCAACGATTCGTGGCTGTTCTGGTTCGGTATGGAGGGTGCGGTGGCTGGTGGTGACGGCGTCGTGACTGAGGCGGTGGGGGCAAGCTGTTGCAGCGGTGGGGCAAGGTGTTGAAACAAGGACTGAGGCAGCCTAAAAACACTGATTTCTCTCTTCTCTCTAGGTTCTGGAAATTTCTCACTGTTGTTGTTTTTGTTACTCTCTAATTCGTTCCTTTTATAATGCTAATTCACTGTGATCTGATCCTAAAAATATGCCAAATCTTATCTGCAAAAATTATGGATCAAGAGATTTCTATCTCTAAATCAAAATGTTGGAGAGGAAACAAACGTGGCTGCTGGGGTTTGAGTAATAGGTTTAACTGGTTTGGCCCACTAACAAAAATAGACCCAAGTGTTTAACATAAAATTAAAATCTTTTTTATTATGTTTATTTTTTATTTTTTATTTTCTCTGCATTTTTATTTTTTTGAAATTTCTAATGAAAACTAAAAGACCCGGTTAAAATAGGGTGTTCACAATAATGATAATATCTGAATAATGATAATAACAATGAAAACCAAAATATAATCATTGTCAAAAAATTTGATAGCATAACATAATTATTGAGGGATCAGGCTAGCAATGTAAGCTAAAACATTACTCTGGTTTTTTATCAAACAGCTAGTGTGCAAAAGTGAACACACATAAACTAGAAATTAGAAATCCTTCAACAGATCTGAAAAAAAGAAATTGCAAAGAGAGAGAAATTAGCAATCCTTCAACGGATCTGAAAAAATTCGCAAAGAGAGAGAGAAATCAATCTTGACAGGGGGGGGGGGGAGAGGAGATAGAAACCTGAAGTGAGGTGGAACACGAAGATGGATGAACAGAAGAACGAAGAAGATGAATGGTGCAAGTGTGACGAAGAAGATGAACAGGAGCACGCAGAAAACTGTGGCACAAAGCTGAACCGAGGCGTCGAAGAAGAAGATGAAAGGGTGAAATTGATGAAAAGGTGTTTTGGCCTTTTGGGGAAGTGAGTGTCGACTGGGTTAGTGGGTCTAAGTCTAAATGTTGTTATTAATTAATTTTTAGTGGCTAATATTGTTTAGCCACAAATTTTTCACATTAATTTATGAATTAGTGGCAATTAGTTTATTGCCATTAAACAACTGCCACTAAAAACATGATTTACTGTAGTGACATGAAGCTATAATGTTGAAGAAAGTGTCATGATCATTGGAGCTAGCAGGCAAAAAATGGCACCAAAAGATGAGGATCAACTCGAAATTCTTCTCAAATGTTTATGCCGCCCATGTTTGTTGTAATGTTTCGCTTTTTTATTGGATATAATTAGGAGAGTTTGGGACTTAGCCAGTGGTTTTGTTAAATGATAATAAAAACCGTTGGCTATCTTTTATAAAAGTTTATAATTGTATTCCTTGTATATGCAAGAATAGCTCTTTAGATCAGTGGTCTGGGTTCGTG
This sequence comes from Echinosophora koreensis, assembly GCA_035048595.1. Classification (NCBI taxonomy): domain Eukaryota; kingdom Viridiplantae; phylum Streptophyta; class Magnoliopsida; order Fabales; family Fabaceae; genus Echinosophora; species Echinosophora koreensis. The sequence continues at coordinate 3,498,434 of JAPCYP010000037.1, read as the reverse complement.
ACCGGATCTGGAAGGCGACTCGCGGCTATTCCGGTATGGAGGGTGCGGTGGCTGGTGCGGTGGAGTGGGGTCACGACGCGGCGGTTCCTGGTCTGGGTTGATGCGAACAGGATCGAACCTGGTCGTGGCAAGGCTGGCCTCGGACGGTGGTTGGATGGCGGCGCGGTTTGAGGCCGGATCTGGGCGGAGCACCAACGATTCGTGGCTGTTCTGGTTCGGTATGGAGGGTGCGGTGGTTGGTGGTGACGGCGTCGTGACTGAGGCGGTGGGGGCAAGCTGTTGCGGCGGTGGGGCAAGGTGTTGAAACAAGGACTGAGGCAGCCTAAAAACACTGATTTCTCTCTTCTCTCTAGGTTCTGGAAATTTCTCACTGTTGTTGTTTTTGTTACTCTCTAATTCGTTCCTTTTATAATGCTAATTCACTGTGATCTGATCCTAAAAATATGCCAAATCTTATCTGCAAAAATTATGGATCAAGAGATTTCTATCTCTAAATCAAAATGTTGGAGAGGAAACAAACGTGGCTGCTGGGGTTTGAGTAATAGGTTTAACTGGTTTGGCCCACTAACAAAAAATAGACCCAAGTGTTTAACATAAAATTAAAATCTTTTTTATTATGTTTATTTTTTATTTTTTATTTTCTCTGCATTTTTATTTTTTTGAAATTTCTAATGAAAACTAAAAGACCCGGTTAAAATAGGGTGTTCACAATAATGATAATATCTGAATAATGATAATAACAATGAAAACCAAAATATAATCATTGTCAAAAAATTTGATAGCATAACATAATTATTGAGGGATCAGGCTAGCAATGTAAGCTAAAACATTACTCTGGTTTTTTATCAAACAGCTAGTGTGCAAAAGTGAACACACATAAACTAGAAATTAGCAATCCTTCAACAGATCTAAAAAAAAGAAATTGCAAAGAGAGAGAAATTAGCAATCCTTCAACGGATCTGAAAAAATTCGCAAAGAGAGAGAGAAATCAATCTTGACAGGGGGGGGGCGAGAGGAGATAGAAACCTGAAGTGAGGTGGAACACGAAGATGGATGAACAGAAGAACGAAGAAGATGAATGGTGCAAGTGTGACGAAGAAGATGAACAGGAGCACGAAGAAAACTGTGGCACAAAGCTGAACCGAGGCGTCGAAGAAGAAGATGAAAGGGTGAAATTGATGAAAAGGTGTTTTGGCCTTTTGGGGAAGTGAGTGTCGACTGGGTTAGTGGGTCTAAGTCTAAATGTTGTTATTAATTAATTTTTAGTGGCTAATATTGTTTAGCCACAAATTTTTCACATTAATTTATGAATTAGTGGCAATTAGTTTATTGCCATTAAACAATTGCCACTAAAAACATGATTTACTGTAGTGACATGAAGCTATAATGTTGAAGAAAGTGTCATGATCATTGGAGCTAGCAGGCAAAAATGGCACCAAAAGATGAGGATCAACTCGAAATTCTTCTCAAATGTTTATGCCGCCCATGTTTGTTGTAATGTTTCGCTTTTTTATTGGATATAATTAGGAGAGTTTGGGACTTAGCCAGTGGTTTTGTTAAATGATAATAAAACCGTTGGCTATCTTTTATAAAAGTTTATAATTGTATTCCTTGTATATGCAAGAATAGCTCTTTAGATCAGTGGTCTGGGTTCGTGACCGGATCTGGAAGGCGACTCGCGGCTATTCCGGTATGGAGGGTGCGGTGGCTGGTGCGGTGGAGTGGGGTCACGACGCGGCGGTTCCTGGTCTGGGTTGATGCGAACAGGATCGAACCTGGTCGTGGCAAGGCTGGCCTCGGACGGTGGTTGGATGGCGGCGCGGTTTGAGGCCGGATCTGGGCGGAGCACCAACGATTCGTGGCTGTTCTGGTTCGGTATGGAGGGTGCGGTGGCTGGTGGTGACGGCGTCGTGACTGAGGCGGTGGGGGCAAGCTGTTGCGGCGGTGGGGCAAGGTGTTGAAACAAGGACTGAGGCAGCCTAAAAACACTGATTTCTCTCTTCTCTCTAGGTTCTGGAAATTTCTCACTGTTGTTGTTTTTGTTACTCTCTAATTCGTTCCTTTTATAATGCTAATTCACTGTGATCTGATCCTAAAAATATGCCAAATCTTATCTGCAAAAATTATGGATCAAGAGATTTCTATCTCTAAATCAAAATGTTGGAGAGGAAACAAACGTGGCTGCTGGGGTTTGAGTAATAGGTTTAACTGGTTTGGCCCACTAACAAAAATAGACCCAAGTGTTTAACATAAAATTAAAATCTTTTTTATTATGTTTATTTTTTATTTTTTATTTTCTCTGCATTTTTATTTTTTTGAAATTTCTAATGAAAACTAAAAGACCCGGTTAAAATAGGGTGTTCACAATAATGATAATATCTGAATAATGATAATAACAATGAAAACCAAAATATAATCATTGTCAAAAAATTTGATAGCATAACATAATTATTGAGGGATCAGGCTAGCAATGTAAGCTAAAACATTACTCTGGTTTTTTATCAAACAGCTAGTGTGCAAAAGTGAACACACATAAACTAGAAATTAGCAATCCTTCAACAGATCTGAAAAAAAGATATTGCAAAGAGAGAGAAATTAGCAATCCTTCAACGGATCTGAAAAAATTCGCAAAGAGAGAGAGAAATCAATCTTGACAGGGGGGGGGGGGGGGCGAGAGGAGATAGAAACCTGAAGTGAGGTGGAACACGAAGATGGATGAACAGAAGAACGAAGAAGATGAATGGTGCAAGTGTGACGAAGAAGATGAACAGGAGCACGAAGAAAACTGTGGCACAAAGCTGAACCGAGGCGTCGAAGAAGAAGATGAAAGGGTGAAATTGATGAAAAGGTGTTTTGGCCTTTTGGGGAAGTGAGTGTCGACTGGGTTAGTGGGTCTAAGTCTAAATGTTGTTATTAATTAATTTTTAGTGGCTAATATTGTTTAGCCACAAATTTTTCACATTAATTTATGAATTAGTGGCAATTAGTTTATTGCCATTAAACAATTGCCACTAAAAACATGATTTACTGTAGTGACATGAAGCTATAATGTTGAAGAAAGTGTCATGATCATTGGAGCTAGCAGGCAAAAATGGCACCAAAAGATGAGGATCAACTCGAAATTCTTCTCAAATGTTTATGCCGCCCATGTTTGTTGTAATGTTTCGCTTTTTTATTGGATATAATTAGGAGAGTTTGGGACTTAGCCAGTGGTTTTGTTAAATGATAATAAAACCGTTGGCTATCTTTTATAAAAGTTTATAATTGTATTCCTTGTATATGCAAGAATAGCTCTTTAGATCAGTGGTCTGGGTTCGTGACCGGATCTGGAAGGCGACTCGCGGCTATTCCGGTATGGAGGGTGCGGTGGCTGGTGCGGTGGAGTGGGGTCACGACGCGGCGGTTCCTGGTCTGGGTTGATGCGAACAGGATCGAACCTGGTCGTGGCAAGGCTGGCCTCGGACGGTGGTTGGATGGCGGCGCGGTTTGAGGCCGGATCTGGGCGGAGCACCAACGATTCGTGGCTGTTCTGGTTCGGTATGGAGGGTGCGGTGGCTGGTGGTGACGGCGTCGTGACTGAGGCGGTGGGGGCAAGCTGTTGCGGCGGTGGGGCAAGGTGTTGAAACAAGGACTGAGGCAGCCTAAAAACACTGATTTCTCTCTTCTCTCTAGGTTCTGGAAATTTCTCACTGTTGTTGTTTTTGTTACTCTCTAATTCGTTCCTTTTATAATGCTAATTCACTGTGATCTGATCCTAAAAATATGCCAAATCTTATCTGCAAAAATTATGGATCAAGAGATTTCTATCTCTAAATCAAAATGTTGGAGAGGAAACAAACGTGGCTGCTGGGGTTTGAGTAATAGGTTTAACTGGTTTGGCCCACTAACAAAAATAGACCCAAGTGTTTAACATAAAATTAAAATCTTTTTTATTATGTTTATTTTTTATTTTTTATTTTCTCTGCATTTTTATTTTTTTGAAATTTCTAATGAAAACTAAAAGACCCGGTTAAAATAGGGTGTTCACAATAATGATAATATCTGAATAATGATAATAACAATGAAAACCAAAATATAATCATTGTCAAAAAATTTGATAGCATAACATAATTATTGAGGGATCAGGCTAGCAATGTAAGCTAAAACATTACTCTGGTTTTTTATCAAACAGCTAGTGTGCAAAAGTGAACACACATAAACTAGAAATTAGCAATCCTTCAACAGATCTGAAAAAAAGATATTGCAAAGAGAGAGAAATTAGCAATCCTTCAACGGATCTGAAAAAATTCGCAAAGAGAGAGAGAAATCAATCTTGACAGGGGGGGGGGGGCGAGAGGAGATAGAAACCTGAAGTGAGGTGGAACACGAAGATGGATGAACAGAAGAACGAAGAAGATGAATGGTGCAAGTGTGACGAAGAAGATGAACAGGAGCACGAAGAAAACTGTGGCACAAAGCTGAACCGAGGCGTCGAAGAAGAAGATGAAAGGGTGAAATTGATGAAAAGGTGTTTTGGCCTTTTGGGGAAGTGAGTGTCGACTGGGTTAGTGGGTCTAAGTCTAAATGTTGTTATTAATTAATTTTTAGTGGCTAATATTGTTTAGCCACAAATTTTTCACATTAATTTATGAATTAGTGGCAATTAGTTTATTGCCATTAAACAATTGCCACTAAAAACATGATTTACTGTAGTGACATGAAGCTATAATGTTGAAGAAAGTGTCATGATCATTGGAGCTAGCAGGCAAAAATGGCACCAAAAGATGAGGATCAACTCGAAATTCTTCTCAAATGTTTATGCCGCCCATGTTTGTTGTAATGTTTCGCTTTTTTATTGGATATAATTAGGAGAGTTTGGGACTTAGCCAGTGGTTTTGTTAAATGATAATAAAACCGTTGGCTATCTTTTATAAAAGTTTATAATTGTATTCCTTGTATATGCAAGAATAGCTCTTTAGATCAGTGGTCTGGGTTCGTGACCGGATCTGGAAGGCGACTCGCGGCTATTCCGGTATGGAGGGTGCGGTGGCTGGTGCGGTGGAGTGGGGTCACGACGCGGCGGTTCCTGGTCTGGGTTGATGCGAACAGGATCGAACCTGGTCGTGGCAAGGCTGGCCTCGGACGGTGGTTGGATGGCGGCGCGGTTTGAGGCCGGATCTGGGCGGAGCACCAACGATTCGTGGCTGTTCTGGTTCGGTATGGAGGGTGCGGTGGCTGGTGGTGACGGCGTCGTGACTGAGGCGGTGGGGGCAAGCTGTTGCGGCGGTGGGGCAAGGTGTTGAAACAAGGACTGAGGCAGCCTAAAAACACTTATTTCTCTCTTCTCTCTAGGTTCTGGAAATTTCTCACTGTTGTTGTTTTTGTTACTCTCTAATTCGTTCCTTTTATAATGCTAATTCACTGTGATCTGATCCTAAAAATATGCCAAATCTTATCTGCAAAAATTATGGATCAAGAGATTTCTATCTCTAAATCAAAATGTTGGAGAGGAAACAAACGTGGCTGCTGGGGTTTGAGTAATAGGTTTAACTGGTTTGGCCCACTAACAAAAATAGACCCAAGTGTTTAACATAAAATTAAAATCTTTTTTATTATGTTTATTTTTTATTTTTTATTTTCTCTGCATTTTTATTTTTTTGAAATTTCTAATGAAAACTAAAAGACCCGGTTAAAATAGGGTGTTCACAATAATGATAATATCTGAATAATGATAATAACAATGAAAACCAAAATATAATCATTGTCAAAAAATTTGATAGCATAACATAATTATTGAGGGATCAGGCTAGCAATGTAAGCTAAAACATTACTCTGGTTTTTTATCAAACAGCTAGTGTGCAAAAGTGAACACACATAAACTAGAAATTAGAAATCCTTCAACAGATCTGAAAAAAAGAAATTGCAAAGAGAGAGAAATTAGCAATCCTTCAACGGATCTGAAAAAATTCGCAAAGAGAGAGAGAAATCAATCTTGACAGGGGGGGGGGGGGGCGAGAGGAGATAGAAACCTGAAGTGAGGTGGAACACGAAGATGGATGAACAGAAGAACGAAGAAGATGAATGGTGCAAGTGTGACGAAGAAGATGAACAGGAGCACGCAGAAAACTGTGGCACAAAGCTGAACCGAGGCGTCGAAGAAGAAGATGAAAGGGTGAAATTGATGAAAAGGTGTTTTGGCCTTTTGGGGAAGTGAGTGTCGACTGGGTTAGTGGGTCTAAGTCTAAATGTTGTTATTAATTAATTTTTAGTGGCTAATATTGTTTAGCCACAAATTTTTCACATTAATTTATGAATTAGTGGCAATTAGTTTATTGCCATTAAACAATTGCCACTAAAAAACATGATTTACTGTAGTGACATGAAGCTATAATGTTGAAGAAAGTGTCATGATCATTGGAGCTAGCAGGCAAAAATGGCACCAAAAGATGAGGATCAACTCGAAATTCTTCTCAAATGTTTATGCCGCCCATGTTTGTTGTAATGTTTCGCTTTTTTATTGGATATAATTAGGAGAGTTTGGGACTTAGCCAGTGGTTTTGTTAAATGATAATAAAACCGTTGGCTATCTTTTATAAAAGTTTATAATTGTATTCCTTGTATATGCAAGAATAGCTCTTTAGATCAGTGGTCTGGGTTCGTGACCGGATCTGGAAGGCGACTCGCGGCTATTCCGGTATGGAGGGTGCGGTGGCTGGTGCGGTGGAGTGGGGTCACGACGCGGCGGTTCCTGGTCTGGGTTGATGCGAACAGGATCGAACCTGGTCGTGGCAAGGCTGGCCTCGGACGGTGGTTGGATGGCGGCGCGGTTTGAGGCCGGATCTGGGCGGAGCACCAACGATTCGTGGCTGTTCTGGTTCGGTATGGAGGGTGCGGTGGCTGGTGGTGACGGCGTCGTGACTGAGGCGGTGGGGGCAAGCTGTTGCGGCGGTGGGGCAAGGTGTTGAAACAAGGACTGAGGCAGCCTAAAAACACTTATTTCTCTCTTCTCTCTAGGTTCTGGAAATTTCTCACTGTTGTTGTTTTTGTTACTCTCTAATTCGTTCCTTTTATAATGCTAATTCACTGTGATCTGATCCTAAAAATATGCCAAATCTTATCTGCAAAAATTATGGATCAAGAGATTTCTATCTCTAAATCAAAATGTTGGAGAGGAAACAAACGTGGCTGCTGGGGTTTGAGTAATAGGTTTAACTGGTTTGGCCCACTAACAAAAATAGACCCAAGTGTTTAACATAAAATTAAAATCTTTTTTATTATGTTTATTTGTTATTTTTTATTTTCTCTGCATTTTTATTTTTTTGAAATTTCTAATGAAAACTAAAAGACCCGGTTAAAATAGGGTGTTCACAATAATGATAATATCTGAATAATGATAATAACAATGAAAACCAAAATATAATCATTGTCAAAAAATTTGATAGCATAACATAATTATTGAGGGATCAGGCTAGCAATGTAAGCTAAAACATTACTCTGGTTTTTTATCAAACAGCTAGTGTGCAAAAGTGAACACACATAAACTAGAAATTAGAAATCCTTCAACAGATCTGAAAAAAAGAAATTGCAAAGAGAGAGAAATTAGCAATCCTTCAACGGATCTGAAAAAATTCGCAAAGAGAGAGAGAAATCAATCTTGACAGGGGGGGGGGGGCGAGAGATAGAAACCTGAAGTGAGGTGGAACACGAAGATGGATGAACAGAAGAACGAAGAAGATGAATGGTGCAAGTGTGACGAAGAAGATGAACAGGAGCACGAAGAAAACTGTGGCACAAAGCTGAACCGAGGCGTCGAAGAAGAAGATGAAAGGGTGAAATTGATGAAAAGGTGTTTTGGCCTTTTGGGGAAGTGAGTGTCGACTGGGTTAGTGGGTCTAAGTCTAAATGTTGTTATTAATTAATTTGTAGTGGCTAATATTGTTTAGCCACAAATTTTTCACATTAATTTATGAATTAGTGGCAATTAGTTTATTGCCATTAAACAATTGCCACTAAAAACATGATTTACTGTAGTGACATGAAGCTATAATGTTGAAGAAAGTGTCATGATCATTGGAGCTAGCAGGCAAAAATGGCACCAAAAGATGAGGATCAACTCAAAATTCTTCTCAAATGTTTATGCCGCCCATGTTTGTTGTAATGTTTCGCTTTTTTATTGGATATAATTAGGAGAGTTTGGGACTTAGCCAGTGGTTTTGTTAAATGATAATAAAACCGTTGGCTATCTTTTATAAAAGTTTATAATTGTATTCCTTGTATATGCAAGAATAGCTCTTTAGATCAGTTATTATTATTTTATTTTTTTTGTTGATAAACAGCTCTTTAGAGTTAGTGCATGCTATTATTGATCAATTAATTAAATATTGAAACCAACTCCTTTTATTAATACTATGTCATCAAGCAAGTACTATTAAAACATCATAATGTCATCCATGGTGCTTTTTTTTTTTTTTTTTGGTAGATATCCTATGGTGCTATTGTCACTTGATATTTCCAACTAACTTATCGTTGTCCCATCATCTTATTCACATATATCTGTACTGTTGTCATTGTTATAATCTCTAACATTACTCATATCCCTCTTGTTTTTATCGCCAAATCATCGTTGCATGTCTTGAAGTATTATTTATATTTCACAATCTACCAACCTATATACTAACATTATTTAATTTAATTTTTTAATAATTATAGAAAAAAATTAGACAAATGAGTGGGTGTTGCATTGGCAACATGTCAATAAAATATCACAGCACGAAACAAATTAAATTATTGTGCCTGTTTTTGGAGTAAAATAATATTTTTTAATTATTTATTACTTACCATAAATTATTATTGTCTTTTATATTTTACTGCGGTTTTTAATATTATAACTGAAGTGATACGTATTTTTTTTTCCCAAGAGGAGGCTCATAAAGGACCTACATAGGAAATGGGGAGAGTAGAGAAATGAATGAAAAAAATGTAGCGTATTGCAGATATTTAGAGTGTATTTGGGAAAGCTGAAAAAAAAAAGATTATGTTGATAATCAATTTTTGTATAATCGATTATTGTGATAATCGATTATAATCAAAATCTGTTTTTGTTTGGGTCTGTTTGCTGAAAAGCAATTTTAAGATAATCTATTTCGTTTGGATGGTGCAAAAAAAATCACTTTTATATAATTAATTACGAAAAAGGGTATGGAGTTATTTGTATAATTTAATAATATTTGTTTAGAAATAAGTTTTGTAGGGGTAAACATGGAAGAGTGTTTTGAGAATGAAAAATAATCAAATCACAATAATCTTAAGCTAGAAAAAACTAGATGACATAAAACAGCTTTTTCCCCCTAAAAAAAGCTTTTTTATTAATTTAAGCAAAATACCAAACATGTTAGATTATCTATGAAACAGCTTTAAACTAAAAAATAGCTGAAACAAGGGAAAAATAATCTTTCCCAAACACACTCTTAAACATACGTGCTCACAATTCTTATCTCGTAACTTAATGATATGTATTTAATCGGTGTCTAACAACTTGCAAAAAAAATTCCTTATCAATTATGCAAGCTTTTCATTAGCTCAATTATTACATATAATTATGTTCTAACATAGAGATCATCATTACTCGGAACTACAGGTGTGTAAGTATGTAAGCGTGTATGAAATTGTCTGCCAGTTATCCTATTTGGCTCTCCCTTTTATACTTGGCTTTAGAGCCGTTATGCTAATTAAATCCAAATGTAACCCCCGTCGTTTTAGGGATTAAAGGTGCCGTCTAAATATTAAGTCCACTGACTATAGTTAAAGGAGGCTTAATTCGACTCATCATTTCATGTGATTAAATTGTCATCAAACAAATGTAGTAACAGCACGACTTATACCAAATTCATAGTAACAAGTTATTATGAGTCACTCACCCGAAATTGCTTTAGAAAAACCGCAAATTCATGACGGTTACTAAACTGAGTATTAACCAAATACTCATGCAATTGAAATTTATCTTATATTATTATTAAGTTACTTAAGAATTAAGATGTACTCAATTACAGTTCCATGCATGAAAGAGAAAGGACACGTGAAAGTAATTAATAAAAGAGCAGAAATAAGAACAGTGCCTCAGCTTTTTATTTCGGTAAATAACAAATATATATCCTCAATGCCAAAGTATATGCTTATAAAAAAATATAAAATGCCAAAGTACATAGCACTTCTTATTTGAAGCACAAAAAGACATTTCTATTTTCATTTCATTTGCTTTTAAAGTATATATGTGTGACACAGGCACACACGCTTCTTACTTATCCATAGCACACGCGTTTTTAATTGAAGCAGAGACGCAGAGATTGAGCAGTCCCTATCTTCTGAAAGAGGAGCACCGTTTTCACATGTGCTCAAAGTGGACATTGGTCAAAGAATTTTCAAGATGTGAATGGGCCAACATAGAGGGAAGGATAAGGGGAGAATTGATCTAGAAGAAGTAACCTTATCAGTTGCAAACGTGTCTAGCATCATTACCTTATTTGTTAGGTTAGAAGGTTTGAGTATACTACATCCCAAATTGAATTGAAAGTATGCATCACTTATTTTATAAATAAAACTTCGCTTCAATCTAAAATTGTTTTATATTCTATAACGTATTAATATATTTTCAAACAAATACATAATTTCATTTAGGATAAAATTTAGGTCCTATTCTTGTAGTGGTTGTGATGGATCTGGATCCTCTATGGTTTACGGCTTTCTTTATATCCCGAATTTCAGCCATTTGATATTTTTTTTTCAAAAGTATTCTCCCTTTCAGATATGTCAGGTATCTGGATGAGGATTCTCTTCCACTAATATTTTTTCATACATATGAATCTGGAGTCACCCGATTTAAAAGAAAAAAAAAACATGTATTTTAGTATTTTACATATATGTGACTGTGGCTGTAGAGATTAGAGAGGATGGAGCAGCAGAGGATCTGTTTTCGCATGTGATATTATTTTCCAATGAAAATAAAATAATATATATATAATAATTGTTGTACATGTTATGTTTTCATTGATAAATCATTATACATGTCCTTTTTTCATTTGAAAACAGCACCATAGATACTTTGATAACTTCGCCAATTGATAACTTATTTATAGTTGTTTAGATTTTATAAACTTTATTTATTAGAATCAATATGTTAACTACGTAATGCTTAAAATATTCTATATATGGAGGTATAGAAATTTTTATAATCATTGAATCATGAACTAGAATAGTTATTATGTAAATCTAATTATGAGTCAAGTTTTACAATGTTAACTCAAACAAAAATAAGTATCTAATCAAATCGATGATAATTTTAATTTCTAAAAAAATTATATCATATTATTTAATTTAAGATATATACTTCAAAGAAGTAAAATATAATTGTTTAAGTAAGGTTTTGTGAGTACGATATACTTGATACAAACTTCCTATATAATGATAGATTTTGTAATAAACTCATTTAAAGAATTATTTGTTGATATATATATAAGATTAATTTTTATTTATACGCGCGCGCATATATATATATATATATATTTGATAATTAAAAAAAATTGGCCATAAGAGACTTATCACTCGTTAGAGAGCTCGTTCAACACTAACATAGTCACATTTTTTTTTTATTTTTTTTGTTTTCCCAGGCCCCAGGGTATCCTCTGCGCGTGCAACTGCGTAGACTAATCCCTCGAAGTACTGGACTGCATTGAATGATTGACCTCTCCCAACCAGGTTTTCTCCATACACAAGAGTTAGAAATTGAACCCTTGATCACTTATTTAAGGTGCCCGAGCTAGTTACCACTCGGACCAACCACATGTTGGTCTAAGATAGTAACATTTCAATGTTTGATTTCATGACGTGTGGAATAAAATGGAAGAACACGTCGATATTATTTTGAAGATTTAGTGTTAGATACTTAGATCTCACTTTAATTAAAAAGGAAGAGGTGGTGGGTTATTCTTCTAGCAGACCTCATATATCTCTCTCTATATTAGGGTGAAAGAATATATCATTGAGTGGTTGGTTTTTCCAAGAACTGGGATTGAGGTCCTATCAATGCTCACCACAACACTATCTCTCTACAGCTCTACTCCAGCCAAATGTGTTTGTGTTGCCCTGAAATTGAACGTGTCACCACTCTTGAACGGTGGTTGTGTGAAGTTCCTATGATCTTCTTACGCGGTTGCGGTTTGTTTTGGGCCTAGTGCTACATGAACCATAGTTATGATATTCTACACGGGATCTAAGATGGTCCCTAGGATATGAGCCCACAAGATGGTATGATCAATACCATGTGCTATCTCAATTCTATGTTTTCAAATTTTGGAATGTACATATAGCTCAAATGCGTGGGAGGCCTTGGAGAAGAATTCTTATAGATTTTCATGACAAAGGATAATTTATGTTAATAAATTTATGGTTTAGGATATTTTAATTTATTATTTATGAATTTGATATAATTTTTAATTTAATAATCAGCTATTTAATATGGTATTTGGTTTGATAAAATTTTTATAATTTAGTAAATTATTATCTAGTTGGGATTTTAGTTTTAATCAAAACTCGTTTATTATTGGGATATAAACATTTTATAGGTGTATTATGTAAAGAAGGATGATTTTTTATATTAATTAAATAATTTTTTTCTTTAAATATGGAGTTTTTTTTTTCCCCTTATGGACGTTTGAAAGAGTTTATGGAGAATTTATTTGAGTTTATTGTATCATATACACATTTAAGGAGGTGCTTGGAAAAATTTATGAAAGTCATGAACTTGTAATGAGCTTTTTTTTAACTCATTTCATTGAATTTGTCAGAATGAAAATAAGTTAAAAATAAAAACTTAATAAACATTTAATTAAATGACTTGCCCAATTGCTCAAGTCTAAATGTATAGTATTGACCTAGCTTATAGTATCATGCTTAGCTCACTGCATTGTAAGTAGCTTTTGTTCACTATTTTTTTTGTTAATAAAAAAAAATTTACCTTGCTATTTTAAGATAAAAGCTCTCTGTGGAATATATACTTACACTTATCTCCTTTGCATTACACTGCAATTTCTATTATGCTTTAGACTATTCAGATCATAAATGAAGATATATCTCCATTGTTAACAAAAGTAAAAGTACTTACATTACCTGGGTATTGAAGGAAGCAAAAGGAAAAGTAATAAATACTATCCTATCCCTGACTCATTCTGATTAACAAACCTTAAAGTACCAAAAGAAAAAAGAAAAAAGAAAACCAAATTCTACTATACTAGTATATATTGAAACTCCTTCATTATATTGACAAAGTGCCCCCTCCCCCTCTTAGTATTTATTTTCTTGCATTATGAGGCTGCAATTCTCTCAAAGTGTCCAAGCCTATTGTCAGCCAATCTTGAACCATAAAATGAATTCTTGTACTCAAACCATGTAAACTCTTTGTATAAGCTTTCCTTTCCTTTCATGAGAGAAGGCAATGGTGCTATCTTCTCACTCAGAGGTGGACCACCAAAGTAAATCATTGAAAGCCTTGATTTGAACCCATTTGCCAAAACCCTGTGCCTCACACTACGGAACCGTCCATTGGTCATAACCTATGTTGATGCACCGACCAAACCAATAAAAAAAAAAGCATAAAAACCACGTTACATTACTAATCAGTAGCAAATAAAATCACATTAAAATGTGAGGTTATTAGCACTATCGATTATCTATTCACACTTTTCCTTAATGGCTTAATCAATTATAATTTTATAAAATAAAAAAATTAAATTATGTTGGGTCAATGGAGAGTGTAAATAAAGTATTTGAAATATCAATGTTACCCTTATTACCCTAAAAACATAAGACAAACCCCAGTTGAATATAATATCATACCATACTGAAATAACGTGAAAGCAATTTTTTTTTCTCTTTTTTCAAATTCTTTTTATAAAATTCCATGGGGTTTTGGAAAGGAGAGTGTTGAATGGTCAGGTGTAAATGTAATAATTGAAAAGTCAACCAAAATTTAGACACACTCACAAAAACACACACACACATTCAAATAGCTATTAAAGGAGGAGTATATTTACATGCAAATTATTTTACATCTTATCCATAGAAATAGGAAACCAATAGAGAAAATGGAAATGTAGGAATTTTCTTGTTTCACCGTGGTACAAAGTTTTAAATAAATGTCCATGATTGTAATTAGGACCATGATGTAATGCAACCGCAATAGCGACCGAAACTGCAATTTAAAACTTGCTTTGGTATGCATAAACTAGTATGCTTTGTGTTGTACCTGAAGAGAATCACCAACATTGATGAAGAAGGAGCTGTGATCAGGTGGGACTGAGATCCAGCTTCCATCTCTAAGAGAAATCTGGAGGCCTGAAGTGTTGTTGGACCTCAGCAGAGAAATGATTTGTGGGTCTGTGTGCTCTCCAAACCCAATCATGTCTTCTTCATTCAGAGCTACATCAGGGCATGCAGGGTGGTGATTGACCCTGAAAACAGAGTCACTCTGTTCATCCATCACAAGCTTGCTGAACACATTCTTTGGCTGTATATTCAACCCTTCTGCCATCAAATCAAGAATATCACAAGCCATCTTCCTCACAGCAGACATGTAATCATTCAACACACACCTGAAATCTCAATAACAAGATAATAAGCACTTTTGAGTTTTGACCAAAGCGTTATATACATAAATTGCCATGATACTTGGTTGAGTTTCAATTTTCAAAGTATTTATTGAATATTAATTATTAAAAATGTTTAAAATTCAATCATAAATAGCTAATAGTTAATGAAATGCTTGATGGGTATTGTACAAAAAATAAAAATAAGGATAAGTATTGAACTATTGGTCATGTTTATATGTAAGTTTATATTGGTTATGATGTTCAAATTTGGTACCTAAATTTCTCTGTGTTGTGGCCAAAAGCAGAGGAAAGTGTTGGATAATTGTGTTCTTGATTGGTTGTGAGAAGAAGGTACTCAACCCAACCAACATCACTGAGTCCAATACTCTTGTTACCATATCCAAATGGATTTGGAGGCCCAGCTTTTTCTTTCTCAATGAGTGGTAGAGAGAAAAAGTTCATGGCTTCAGATTCCAACTTGGATATAGCTTCCATGGGGACTCCATGGTTGATGACTTTGAAGAATCCAAATTCTTCACAGGCCTTCACTATGAGGCTCCTTGCATCAGGTTTGGAGAGGTCCACCAGAGGAATTCCTGAAGAAAATGTGGCTGTTTTGGAGTTGCTTACATAGGAGCATTGTTCTGTTGTTGGTTTGGACAAAAACATTTTTTTTTTCTTGTTTGCTAATTTTGCTCTTGTTCTGTTTTAGGGTGTGAAGAGATTAAGTGAATGCAAGAAGGTGGTGTACGAGATAGGAAAATTGAGGAGTGTGAAGAGTTTTTGGTGAGTTGATGAATGAAAGAGCAAAGTTGATAAGGCTTGGAGCAAAGGATGCTTGAGAAAAACGGTTTGGTTCTTGGTTATTTATACCCAAAGATTGGTGGGGCAGAGGAAGAGAGAGAAGAAAGTAGGATGATTCTACATTTCATTAAATTGAATACTATTATTTACACTAATTGTGTTGGTTCAAGTGAGGTCCCTTTAGGCATGTCGGCTTGGGTTCTTCCATTCTTTACACACATATAATTTTTATCATTTAATTAACAATAAATTTATCTTTTATTTAATATGGAGAAGGAAAATGCTAATCGGTGCTCTAAGATCATTGGTTAAGGAATAGAAAATAAATATTTTATGAGAATTGTGTATTTAGTGTTTAAAAAAAATGATATACTTAATTTTTCAATAAAATGTTTCATCTCTTATATTTCTTAACTGATGCTCTAAGGACATGAGTTAGTATAACCCTTTGGAGAATGTTGACCAATATTTTTAGAACATTGGTTAATGAATAAAAAAAAGTAATATCTTTAATTTTACAATAAGAACTTATTTTATTGGATATCATAATCAATATTTTTAAGGTGCTAATTAGAAACACCCTTTTTATCTTTAAATTTAATTTATTATCTTGTAATTTTGCATAAAAAATTCTGATAACACTTTTTTTTTTGACGAATAACGCACTCTTTTCCATATCCTCTTTAATATAATTTTTTATTATTGAGTAAATTGAAAATCACTAAATGACACTCCTTTTTTAATAAATTATTATATATAATAAAAAATATCAAAAATAATATTACAAAAATTTATTCCTATCATTCCACTTTCAAACCAATATAAATTAGTGTACTTGATGTGGTGTGCTGTGCATCGAGTATCATTCTATCTAATTTTGAAATTAGAGACTTTTACAAGCAACGATATTATCTGAAATAGGAGAGAGTTTTTTTTTTATTAGCTTTTCCTTTCTGAATTACCAACCATTTTTTAATAGTATAGCCATCACAATCCTGCTGAAAAAACAGTCCAGTCATCACCTACCTAAGCATTATTTACTTGGAATTCCTTCCACTAAAATATACATGACAACTTTATCACACTGAAAGGAAGTAGTCACATCAATGAGATTCCTTTGACAGGGTTTTCACTATGTTTTCGGTTTACATTTTCGCATGCTATTTTTTACTGTTCACATTGCAGCCGGTGCTAGATGAGAATAATGATTCAATGTGAGGTAAATAGTGACTCATCCATGTATCACTAATTTCCATCATTAAATATAATATTAAAATAATGAATAATTCAGATTTGTTGGTTCAAAAAATAGAATGATTCTTCTACCCTTTACCCCCACCCCTCACTGCTGCCTCAGCCAATGACAATCCCATAGATACATTATTAAATTTTTCTGATTTCAGCCACCATTTCCGAGGGATTTGCCGATAGAATAGCCCTAGCTAACGTTACCGACAAACTTTCCGTCGATAATTCATGAAACTTTTGGTATCCCCATTTATCGACGGCCAGATCCATTGGTGATTCCTTTACTACTGACGGAAATGATGGTCGTCGGTAAAAAGTCGTCGGTAAACCCATTTTCTGATAGTGATATCCTCCCCCTGACCCCTTCTCCGCTGCTGCCGCCGCCTGTGTCGCCACCACCTCACCTTCCTCTACCTGTGTCTCACCCTCCTCCTCCATCTGCGACCCCCTCTTCTTTCTTTCCTTTTCCCCTCTTTTTCCTTCCCTTTTTTTGAGTTTTTTTTTGTTCTAGTAAAAGGTTGATTTTTTTTTTTATTGTTTCTCGCTGTTCTTTTCATTGTTGCTTGGTTGATTTTTACTATGATTTATGGGGTTTTGGTTGATTCTTTCTAGGTTAATTTTTGCTATATTTTTTGGTTCTTTGCTAGAAACACATGAAGATGAACAAATGGGAGGAGGAAAATGCAATGGTGGATCAAGGAACAAACCACCACTCCACAATAATTTTTGCAAAAAACAGGTTCTGTTCCTCCATTAATGGAGTTGATGGCTGTGTTGTCGGACGGTGGAGTATTTGCGGTGGAGCTGGTGGCTGCTTTATTGGGTGGCAGAGTATATGTGGGGTTGAAGCGTGACCGGGCTTACTCTGGAGGAAGAGTTAGTGGTGGAAGAGGGGCATAGGAGATGGTGAGGGATGGAGAATCTCGATCTCCTTCCTCTATCTGTATGTGGGTCTGTCACTCTGATTGTGGTGGTGTGGTTGGTGGGGTGGTAGTGAAGGGTAGGAAGAATATGTGTTAATGATAAGTATAGAAATAATTTTTCACAAAATTATTTGGTGTTACATGGGTGAGGCACCTATTTGTGGTAACTTAAGGGCTATTTTACTTTACTCCAACTAATAGGTTGAGTCTTCTAGTTTATAGGTTGAGAAATGGTCCTCTCTACAAAATTCAATAATTGATTCATTGATTAAAAATTTCAAAATAAATAAATCAACGACTAATAAAAATTTAGAATTTTAATCTTTATAAAACTTTAGAGAACTTTAGACTTTTTTTTTTTTGGTATAAAGAGGACTTTAGACTTTACCTTACATAAACAGCAATTGTAAAACATTATAGGATGAATCAGCATACATGCATCTATTCATGTTTGAAGTAGCTTTAGTATATAATTTGGGATAACTTGAGTCACAACCATATAACATGCACGAAAACATTCTACTTGTAGCAAAAAGCAAGGACATTGTTAAAATCCTTAAATGCTATTATTATTTAGCTATATTCGCCTATACATTCACCAAGAAACTAGATTCCTCCTTATCCAAATCCATACTGGGGTTTCCAAATAGTAGATTTGATCAATTTGTTTTACACTTTGAGATTCATTTGGACCTTTTATACTCATTTCAACCACTTGTTATGCTTTTGTGCCAGTATCTCCCAGTATATATTTTTTAAATTTTATCTCTCATGTTCTATTTCATAAGTTAAAATTTTTGAATTCTCTAAATATATTAAATACACTTTAAATTTTATATACATTTGTAATAATTTTTTTATTTTGTTTCTATCACAAGGGCTCTTAATAAAACTCAAAATAGTAACAACAAATACTTGTACGGTATGTTTGCATTTCCATTATAAACAGATGTACAATCGGAGGAAAAATTTTGCTTTCACATTTGATGTGTGTGTGTGTGTTTTTTTTTTTTTTTAAATTACGTTTATGTCACTTGGTTGATCAAAACATACTCTAGGATCGGAATTCATTTATGAAAATATTAAGAAAATTCAATTTTAATTTTTAATACTTTGAACAATGATAAAGAGCTTGAGAAAACCTCCTATGACAGAAAAAAAAGGGTTAGATGCACTTTCTCGCTCTAACTTATTTGATTAGTTGCACTTTTCACCATAACTTTTATAATTGAGCACATTACAGTTTTTTTTCCAACATTGCTTCAAAAAAAAAAAAAAAGTTTTATTCCACCATATCAAGCAACACTGTAAACATATATGTGCAATTTAAACAATTTTTTATTTTTTTTACAAACCGAGCTTAAACTTTAAGTGTTGACTCAGCTTATTTACACCTTGTAAACATCAAATATTCCTGTTCTTCGAAAAAGAAGTAGAAACATTCCTCTGAGCCACAAAAATCTTACCATACAGTTTTTGAACAACATGACCATTGAATTCATACATTTTAGAGTACATCTCGAATGATATCCGATACCTTTCTTTCCTGAACACGTGCAGAGGAATATTATAAAAGCATTATCATCAATAATATCTTGAAACCCACCACTTGTCTTAATTTTTTTTTAAAGTAATTTATTTTTTGACCTGAGATCTTCAATATGTGAAAATTATATTTGATTTCACTAATTCAAATTGAGTTAAAAATCCATTTAAAGTAACAATGCTCTTTTAATATCTATTTTTTTCCATTCACAATTCTTGAACTTGAAACTAGGAACCAAGGCCACTGATTTTTAAAGTAAATTATTATACCAATAAATATTGGTTCGGATGAGAATGGAGTTTAGGATTTTCTTAAGATAAGCATAAGTCTAAAGAGTTCAATAGGATCAGCAGAAAAAGGTTTATTTAGACCGACTCAAATTCAAAGATCGGAACATGCCTATGGTAGAGTGAACCTATTTATAATAAAATAAGTAAGTAATAATGTTTTTTTCAAAAAAAAAAGTAAGTAAGTAAGTAGTAACAATGTTAAATTATTTCATAAATTAAAATAATGATACACCTTAAATTAAATTAAATTAAATTAAATACTAGGTATATTTTTATTTGCTACCTAATAAATTCATTTAAAAGTATATTTAAAAAAAAATTTATTAGAACGAAGCTGATGATTTTCTATTACAATACAATAAAATAATTAATTAAAATTTGTTGAATATATAAAGTTCGTTTGAGTGTGCTTTTGTAGAAAGAGTTTTAAAATAAACACTTTTGTTTATTTTTAACGTGTTTGGAAAACTTATTGGAATATATATTTTTTTTAAAAGAAGTATTGAAAAATACAAGAAAAAGGTATAAATTATGTTTTTTAAGATGGATTTTGAAGTTTTTACATAAACAGTTTTTTAGATAATTGAAAATCTGTCCTTGACTACTGAATATCCAATGAGCACACGGGATTTTTTTTAATTATTATTGATTAATTTTTTTGACGCAAATTATTATTTATTATTTATTAATTAAGTTTTAAATATTTCTATAAATTATGATTCAACATGATATATAATAAGTTATAACCTTTTCATTTTTAACATTATTTTTTTAAAAAAAATATTATATAAATAATTAAAATACATTTTTCGTCCTTCATTATTTCTTATTTTGCGAATTTAGTCCCTTCAATTTTTTTCCCCAATTAAGCCCCCCATTTTTCAAACTAAATAAAAGGTCTTGTTAATCAGTGTCATTGGGGCATCCGTTAAGGAATCAAGAAAATGTATAAGGATTTATTGAAAACCAAAACACCGGTTATCATTTTCCTTAAATAAAAACGAACCTTGTCATTCAAAATCTAACGACAACAACCTAAGTGGACCACGATTTCCAGCATGTTATCCAAACGTCAAGCTCATGTGGCACATAGAAATAAGGTATATGCTAACGAGTATCCTAAGATCATCTCCAGCGCTGGTTTCTTAGACGGTTCATAACTTTAAGAACTCATTCCTTATTTTTACACGCATTGGAGTAGTGTGATGTGGCGACAATAGTTAAGCATCGTTCCTTATATAAGGCACGAGTGCTTAAAGATAAAAAATGATTTCCCAAGCAAATAGAAGCAAAAAAAATTAAGAAAGGAAAAATAATTGATGAATCAAAAAATGAAAGACAACAATCACAGAATAATATGAGAAAAACAAATCTCAGAAATATCATAACAGATCTCAGAAAAACAAATCTTATTAGTAAAAAAAAATCAAATCTAAAAAAAAAAGAGCCTGGATTCGAGAAGAGACTGTGAGAGATGAGCCACCGACAAGCAGCTTAGATAATGAGAGATGAACCACCGACGAGCAGCTTCAATAGTGAGAGATAAAAGGGAGCCACCATGTACTGGCAAGGCCCAAAATATGTCGTCTCGCTGGAATCATTGCGTCGGTGAAGGATGAGGGATGGAGCGCGTGAGGGATTGATGGCGAGGGAGGACGATGAACGGGTTTGGGTTTGGGTTTGGATTTGGATTTGGCATTTTTTTTTTTTTTTTAATGAAGAAAGGGATGTGATATGGGTGAGAGAGGAGTGTTTGGGTATGGGATTTGGGTGTTTTTCTAAAGAAGGAAATTGAAAGATTACTGGGGCTGAGAGAAATGAAAGATTAATCTTGAGTTTGGGGTTGAGGAAACCCATAATAAGGATAAAAAATGAATAAAAAATTTATTTTATTTTACAAAGTGACAGTTTACTCTATGATAATAATTTTGCAATATTCATTTATATTTTCAATTTTTGAGTATTTATTTTTTAAATTAAAATATATATGAATTAATAACTAATTCAAAATAAAATATATATATAAAAGTGTGAGATCAATTATGGGACCCACAAAAGGTAAGTTAAGAACCAATAGATGGTTCTTGTATCGGAGAAAAAATGGTAAGTGTTCCTTAAATCTTATATGGCTTTTTTGGGCCCACTTTAAAGGAGTTAAGAACCAAAACATGGTTCTTGTATCGGAGATGCTCTAAGTATACCAGGGTTCTTAAACATCTGGAGCGACGTGTCTTAACCCGTTCCTTAAATCCTAATAGTCGTTCCTTATTTCTTTTAGCATTAGAGGCATCCTACATGGCAGCTCTTATTAAGAGCCATGCACTATAGAAGAAACGAGTGCTTATGAATTAAATACAATAAAAATGGCCACTGCGTCTCGTTGTAACCCACAACCACAAACCCACAATCAGAAACCCACAACCGACAAACCCACAACCAGAAGTTGTCATCGGCTGCAACTCCGCATTTGGGTTTGAGTTTGATAGATTGAGAGATTGAGGGAGAAAGGGAAGGATATATGGTGTTGAGAGATTGAGAGAAAGAAAAAGAGAAAAAGAATGGAATGGGAATGGGCATAAGAAATATGAAATAACCAAGGGTGAAGAGAAAATGAGAGGGAATGTGGAAGCTTCTAGATAATGTTGTGTTTTTTTTTTTTGGTAAATAAAATTTAGGGTGACTTCTAGACAATGTTTTTGTTTGGTCATATATAATAATTAAAATTAAAATATTTATTGGGGAATGGGTTTTTATATTTATTA
Source organism: Echinosophora koreensis (assembly GCA_035048595.1). Taxonomy (NCBI): domain Eukaryota; kingdom Viridiplantae; phylum Streptophyta; class Magnoliopsida; order Fabales; family Fabaceae; genus Echinosophora; species Echinosophora koreensis. The sequence continues at coordinate 3,476,243 of JAPCYP010000037.1, read as the reverse complement.
GACAAGGGAATGGCCGAAGGGGTCTGCATAATTATTTTTTAAAATTAAAATATATATATATATATATGAATTAATAATTTATTTTAAAATAAAAACAAATTTAAATAAGAGTTTAAAGAAGTGGGGTTAATCGTGGGACACACTAAAAGTTAGTTAAGAACTTAGAGATGATTCTTATATTGGAGTAAAAACTAGTAGGTGTTTCTTAAATCCTATGTGACATTATTGGGCCCACTTAAAGAGAGTTAAGAACCAAAAGATGGTTCTAGCATTGAGCATCTCCAATGGGTAATATTTAAGCAACCCACTTTGGGTTGCTTATTTCTCATTAAGTGAGCCCCACTATACCACATTATATTTAAGCAATCCATCATATTTTTACTCCAATGGTACCTATTTAAGCAACCCTTAAGAAACTCATATTTTTATATTTTTTTTTATTTACACTTAATTTTGTTTTAATTTAAAGTAGCAGCTCATCATTGAAATTTAAAGAAAAATTAATTTTTTATTCATAAGCAACTCATCCTTGGGGTTGCTTATATAAGCAACCATGCCTTATTTTTAAGCAACCCATATTGTCACATAGATTAACTCCAATGGAGAAAAAATAAACAATGATTCCTTATTTGCCACATAGATTTAAGAACTCCATAAGCAACTCCCGTTGGAGATGCTCTAAGAGCATTGTTTAAAGAATATAAACAAGTAAGTTTTCATGGAAAGTGGTGTAATCAATACACTGATGATAGATATACTTAGTTTTTCAATGAGTAATTACCTTATTTAGATTCCTTAAATAATGCTCATAGGGCACTCGTTAGCAAGATCTTAAAAATAATTGTAACAAATAATAATTTATCATAATTAATTAATTAAAATGATCCAATATTATTTTTAGAATAAAAAATAATCAAATATTACCCAACTCAACAGTAGATATATAGGCTATATCCCAAGCATCTCACATCACCGTGTCGCACACCGAGGAGGAGGAGGAGGATTATGGATAATGACTCACGTTCAAGAGTGAAAATTCCAATTTAATATATAGGAGATCGTTAGTGATAAAAAAAAATCCATAAATTAATATTTAAAAACTAGTACACAATCCTAAAATTAGTATTAGTAGTTAGAAATATTAATAATTAGAGTAACTGACCCGTACCATACACGGGAATATGTTGTCTTTTTAGGATTTCATCGAAAAATATCTAATTGTTGATTTCACATTTTTAGTTTAAAATTTTTTATTGGAGATTATACACAAGAAATTATTGATTTATGAGGTTAATTATGCATAAATATTTGATAAAAAAAAAGTTGTTATGTAAAATATCAAAGATAAATCCTCATATAAGTTTAATTATAATATATTTTAAAATCTATTTGATTTATAGACCTTATCTGTTAAAAAAATTATTTTTTTTATTCTTTTCCCAGCAAGTTAACCATTATTAGAAAATATATTTATCTATTATATTTTATCTTCTCTCTTCAAATCTATTTAATTTATTTATCCTCTTATCCCCATACATGTAAACTATTTCTAGAAAATATATTTATATATCATATTATTAATTTTAGTTTCTCTTAAAAATCTATTTAATTTATTTATTCTTTTTTCATGTGCAAGTTACCCATTTAAAGAACATTTATTTATTTATCATTTTTTTCTTTTTGAAATAAATGAAAAACATAGGTAAGCGAATTTGGTGATCATAGAAATTAAGTGATAAACTTATATTAATTATTTTAATTATAGTGATTACAATATTAAAATATTTGTCAAAAAAAAATAATTAAATGAAAAGGTAAGTACATTGATTTAGAAATGTACTTAAAAGATTTATATGTCATATAAAGAGAGATTATAGAGAATGATTCACGTTTAAGACTAAAACATTCATAGAGTTCTTTTATATTTTCATATAACAATAATAAATTTTAAAAACACTTTTTCAGCATTTCATCCATACTTAAATTAACTTTTACTTTTTTATAAAAAGCCGCTTAAAAAAATTACACAAAAAAAAAAATTTAAAATCAGAATTATTCGATTGAATCTTGAAATTAAGAAAGTGAAAGATGTTTACAGCATATAAAAGAAAAGGACTGAAATGTGATTGAATAGGAAGAGAAGAACAGAGTCGCAGGCTCCCGCAGTAGACGGATTCTAAATATATGAAAAATCTTTCGTTGTTCATTGTTGGGGCCTGGGGGTCCCGGGATGAGTGAGGGGACCAATTCAATTTGCTATTATTTTTAATATTAAATTTATAGATTGCAAATATGCAATCCAATTCTGCCTTGACTTGCTTTTTCAAGTTCTACAGGACATTCTCCATCTGTCTCTCTTCTATATTTCTGATGGGGGGACCATTTTTTTTTTTGTTATTTATTTATTTCAATTTCAAATGTTACCTTTCCTTGCAAATCAAACTTTTTTGGTGAATAATGAATCTTTTTGGTTTTTTAATTAATTTTTGGACAATGTTAATATTTTTTTTAGGTTTAATTATTGAATTGGTCCCTAAACTATTTGAGAATTTTCAAGTAGGTCCCTGGACTAATTTTTTTAATTAGATCCCTGAACTAAATTTTTTTTAATTAGGTCCTTGAACTTATATAAAATTTTATATAAGTTCTGGGACTCAATTAAAAACTTTTTAGTTCAGGGATCCAATTGAAAATTTTATATAAGTTCAAGGACCTATTTTGAAATTTTTTTAGTTCAGGGACCTACTTGAAAAATTCTCAAATAGTTTAGGGACTAACTCAATAATTAAACTTGTTTTAAAGGATAGAGCCCTGATTAAAAAAAATCAAGAATAACAAAATTTAATAGGAAAGTGTGATGCATTTATTAATCTCAAAAGTTGTATATTTAGGTTTCTTTATAAATTCTTGCTTTTTTGGAATCCCTAACCAATGTCCTTAATGTTTGGTACAAGTTTTATTTAATATTCTCATAAACGTGAGTATGAGAATAAAAGTTTTCTATGTTTAGTACAAGTTTAAAAAAAATCATTCTCAGACATAAAAGATGTCCATGAATAAAATTAGGGAACGAAAGTGGAAAACTCTATTTCCAAGTATGGAGGTGGAAAATAATATTTCTGGGAATAAAATTCCTGAAAATGCAATATACCTGATAATAAAACATTCCGTGAATCAAACACTACCTAACACTGGGTATGAAGACCTTTTATTTTATTTTATTTTATTTTTGGAACCCACCCAAATTTGCCATTTGTGTTGCGTGGGTCCTCTAGAGTATCCCATGGCTTAGGTCATTCGGAACCGCTATGAGATTAATCTCTGGTTCAACTGATTGAACATAGTTTTATCCTTTGATTCCCAGTCTCCCAATGGAGTGATTCTACAAAGATTCAAATCCGATTCCCGGATTCTCCTCTTCATGGAGACAAGTTGCTTTTACTTGATTAACACACTATTGATATAGGAAGACCTTTTATTTGTTATGTTTATATCTTGTTCAAAGTTAATGTCATTAATTGAGGGGGATGGATTACCCCATCGTACGTTTCAATAAATTATTTAGCTCTTTAGGCAAACGTCATACTTGAACCTTTTTTTTTGGTGGTGAACCGTCATACTTGAAAGTATAATCCACACTAATTAATTACTATAATTAGATTATTATTATTATTTTTATTTGTTTCGTGTAAGAAATAAAGAACACATATTATTGACTAAGATATAAAATTCTGAAAAGAAGGAAAGATTTTGGTCATAATTGAAAAGGACAGTCAGCGATGTCAAATGGGTTAAATCCATCGGTGGGGGCACTCACCAGCCATGAAAGAAGCTTGAAATTGAGATCTAAAGAGACACATACATTGATTGACAGTTACGTTATTTGCATATCCAAATCGAACATCCATTTGGGATATTTTAATTAATTATATATAAATATTTGATTAATTCAGTTTATTATATGATTAATGAGTTTATTTTTCATAATTATGTAAATATTTGGTTAATCACATGCAAATATCTGATTAATTCAGTTTTTTATATGATTAATGAGTCATCATGAATTAACCAAATATTTGCACATGATTAACCATATAATAAACTGAATTAACCAAATATTTATATATGATTAACCAAAGTATCCCAATTGGGTGTCTCATTTTTCGATCTACTTCAAGGAGTTCCATTTGGGTGTGCAAATAACATTTCTAATTGAAAAAAATGAGAATTATGATATGGCATTTGCATATATTTGATACTAAAATGTTACGGGCGGGTGTCAATTTTGCCTGAAAGGAGTAATGAAAAAGAGTGATCACTAATGCATGCACTAGCTAGGTTATACTTTAATATTATCCGTTTAAATTGATTTTGCCATATAATTCATCTTTTTTTAAATAGTATTGCTTGACATTTTTGTTTCATTTAAACGAGTCACTTTGTAATTTTAATAATGACACATAGATAACCGACTGTTGACTCATTATCGAGTATGATTAATTGTATGAATATATATATATATATATATATATATATATATATATATATATATATATATATATATATATATATATTTGATAAGCATTAATTGTATGAATATTATCCTGTTACAATGGCATTTCAGTCTGTACATCTTTTTTCAAAAAAATTATGTAATGTACGTATAATTTAATTTTTAGTAAGTTTCAATACGTATATTTTAATATTTCTTTTGATAATTATTAGGAGATCTATTACAACAAAAATAAATTTATCATAGCTTCAATAATAGTTCACAATAATTAAAAAACCATCAATGAAACATCCAGTCCATGATTGATATATATATTAATATATAAAGGTAAATGGGTGAGACTGTTTGCCGTCTGAAATCCTCTGGATTGGGCCTCTGCTGATAATCTCACTAATGTAGTCATTGACATCCTATCGGTAGCCTTGAGAGTTGGCCATGTGCCTTCCCTAGTGCCATTTTTCACTCACGAAAAATATATATAAAAAACCAAAGTATAATAACATTAACCCGTAACAATAAGTTGAAGCCATATTGGGATAAAGTTATAGTACCGCAAGATTCTAAAAACCTCAAAGGGCACCATAAAATTTCAATACTAGAAGCCATAAAGAGCCGAAGTGGAAAGTGACAACACTAACATCTCGTGATGATTGTAGAAGGGCTTCTTGCATGGACACTATGTAGCCACACCCTCAAATTGAATTATGCTGCATATGAAAAAATGATAGGCTTCACTTTCATTACGTCCAATATGCTAAAATAGAGCTGGATTGGGGATATGAATGGGAGATCAAATATTTAATAATCACAATAATAAGTCTCATTCAAATAATGTTTTTTTTTAAATGATTATTTTTGTAAATTAAACAACAGACTCATTGTGAATAATCAAGACAATATTATTATTTTAAAAAATTGGTTAAAATAATATTTTAGTCCCTATACGTGTCACTCATTTTTAAATTAGTCCCTATACAAAAAATATTTTTATATTAGTCCCTACACGTGCAACCGTTACCAAATAGGTCCCTGCCGTTTAACTGCCGTTAATGACGATCATTAAATTGGTCCCTACATATGTCATTTTTAAATTGGTCCCTACAAGTGTCACTCATTTTTAAACAAATGCTGGTGCCCCCGATTGGTCCTTATGTGTGTCACTCATTTTTAAACTGGTCTATATATTGTCACTCATTTTTAAATTAGTCCCTACATGTGTCATTCATTTTTAAATTAGTCCCTACGGCGAGGTTACGCGGTGATTCGGGATCGCTCCAACCGAGGCGTGTCGTGCGTTCTTCATGGTTTGCAAAGCCGTTACTGAAAAATTGGGGCATTTGTTCGTGCTTCGTACCGATTCTGGGAGGGTTGCTATGGAGAGCACAACAACTTGCAGGCAAGCCTACTGGAATCTTCTACAGCACTTGGAATCTTCTATAGATGGAGGAGGTGGGAGAAGGAATCTTCCGATTTAAAAATGAGTGAAACATGTAGGGACTAATTTAAAAATGAGTGACACATGTATGGACCAATTTAAAAATGGGTGACACATATAAGGACCAATCGGGGGCACCATCATTTGTTTAAAAACGAGTGACACATGTAGGGACCAATTTAAAAATGAGTGACACATATAGGGACCAATTTAAAAATGAACGACACACGTAGGGACCAACTTAATGATCGTCATTAACGGTTGTTAACGACCGTTAAACGTCAGGGACCTATTTGGTAACGGTTGCACGTGTGGGGACTAATATAAAAAAAATTTTGTATAGGGACTAATTAAAAAATGAGTGACACGTATAGGGACTAAAACATTATTTTAACCTAAAAAATTTAAAATAACTATTATCAAGACATCTTGAGCATCTGAATCTTGTTGATCTCCTTGCAACAGGGATGTCAATTTTCACCTGTGAATGTAGATCACTGTGGGGATTGCCTCATTTGGGGCTCACAGGCGCAGTTTTGTTCCCTGTCGGGACAAGGATGGGGGAGAAAATCCTCCTAGAGGCAATTTGGGGGCGGAGACGAGAATCATACCCCCTCCTCCCCGTCCTATGGTGTCCCCGTCCTCGAGAATCTTACAAAAGTACAATTAATATATATTTCTATCATATATAAATCTAATTTTGCAATTTCATATATATATATATATATATTACTAAATTAATAAAAGAAACTCAAAGTGTATCCTTTTACAGATTTTCTGCAAATTCTTGAAAGTAAAAGCGGGTTAAGGGTTGTGGAATCCAAAAGCGAGTGTAAAAAAGGGTATTGAACGTCTTCCGTTACGCTGGCAACAATAAGGTGGAGCTTGTGACACCTGGGCTGACGAGGGCAGGGACTGGTCCCCGGTGCAAGAAGGCACGGACAAGGAGCAGCTCCTGGCAGCTTTCTAGGTGAAGGGACACATGAATAAACCGATTACACACCAGAATAAGAGGGATCCTGAGACTGTGTAGGTATGAGACTATACAGTTGATGATGACTTATATGAATTGAGTGGTACTACCTATATCAACAAGATGCATCTTCTTTTCGGTAACCCATCACTTAAGAACCCTATAGTTAAGCGTGCTTAACTTGGAGCAATTCTAGGATGGGTGACCTTCTGGGAAGTTTTCCCAGGAAGCGTGTGAGTGAGTACAAAGCACGCTGAAAAGACCTGTGTTGGTTTGTGGGGACAGTCGTCAATCCATAGAGCAGCCAGTGATGTTACAAATGGTATTAGAGAGGCACCTCTCCCAGTACAGTGTGGTTCGTGGACGAACCAAGCTGAAGCTGGTGGGCATGTGACACCCGGAGCTGACGAGGGCGGGGAGTGGTCGCCGGTGCAAGAAGACACGGACAAGAAGCGGCTCCTGGCAAGCTTCTAGGCGAAGGGACACATGAATGAACCGATTACACACCGGAATGAGAGGGATCCTGAGACTGTGTAGGTGTGGGACTGTACAATTGAGGATGACTTATATGAATTGATTTGTACTACCTACATCAACAAGATGCATCTTGTTTTCAGTAGCCGATCACTTAAGAACTCCACAGTTAAGCGTGCTTAACTTGGAGCAATTCTGGGATGAGTAACCTCCTGGGAAAGCGTGTGAGTGAGGACATAGCATGCTGAAAAGACATGTGTTGGTTTGTGGGGACAGTCGTCAATCCATAAAGCAGCCATGGATGTTATAGGGCTGAGTGAATTTAATGCAACTTAAAGGGGAATGCAGTGAAGAAAAGAGAAGTATTGACAATGAGGAAGTTAAGGTTTATGTTTGGAGAAGTTGCCCTTTCGATATCCCCGCTTGAATTCGTGGGGAGGCGAGGAACATGGACGAGGGAGAAACACTCCCTGTGGTGGTGATTGGGGACAAAGATGAGGAGGGAATTGGGGGACGAGGACAAGGAGCAAGAGGGTACACCCCGTCCCATTGACATTCCTACCTTGCAGGCTCCTCAAACTAGAGGTGGTGACCTTTAAGACGCTATTGCATTAAGTTATGGCTAAAATGTTTTTAGAAGCCTTTATAACTAAAAAGGCTAGACCCAAGGGTTGTCCAAAATGTCTTTTAAACCTAGCTAGCTGGCCCGTATAATAATTATTATATAAATTAAATATATAATAATATTTATATTTTATATTAATTGTATTAATCATAACTATTTTGCCATCTATTGCCTTAGGTTAATGGTTAAAAAAATATATATTGAAAAATTAAATACATCATTTTTTAATCTATTAGATATACAATTTTTTAATAAAAACTTCTTTTTTAATATATAAATCACTGTCTTTAGGACAATGAATAAGAAATCCATAGTTAATTATAATCATATATTAATATAATTATTGGTCTAATCTAACATGACCATTTCTTCATCTACAATTCAAAGTTATAATTTTTTTTCTAACAAAAAATTATTAGTAACATGCGTTCAACGAAAAGAAATGCCAGATTTCGTAGTGAATTTCGCATACTCTCATAATAATAGCAATATATTATTTATTATTGGATCAATTTTACATTCTCTTCATAATATAATTTGAAAATAAAAAAATATAACTCAATAATAACGATTTTATTAAAAAAAAAAAAGTGTTAAAACACACTTCCTCTCAAAATTTTCCGCTTGGGTCCAGGCCCGCAGAGCAGATGAATAGTAGACACTACGTGGCTCCCTATTATTGGTCGGTTAGGAATGTCGGTCACGGTCATTTCCCTCCGTTCTCTAATCTCTATTATTGTGCTGCGGGAAGGAATAACTAGTAGTTATGGTGTCATATGCATGCCAGGTTGGCCAAAAACATTAGATGACTTCAACCCTAGGCTTTGTTTGGTTTGAGCTGAAAATTGAAAAGAAAGGAGTTAAAAAGAAACAACATATGAGTAAAAAGAAGTTGAAAAAAAAAAGAATATTAAGGTCATTTGATATGAGTGGAAGTGAAAAGAAAGAATATGAGTTTTTTTTTTTAACAACCTTACTATTTAGTACGATGACTTATAGTATAAATTTCAACGAAATTTCATCCTACAGAGTGCAAATGAATGTTGCATCACATGATCAAAGTTAAAATGTAATATCAACGGCCAAAAACCATTCGAACTCACTTTCGCTCAGTTTTCGAACTATAAAGCATTTTCCTTTTTTAATAGATAATTATACCTATATTAGATGAGGAACTATTAATAGACGATGAATCAATTTGATGCTTATCTTTCTCTTCTCTATTGTCTTCTCATAATATAAGAGAGAATATGACATATTACATTTTTTTCTCCTCTTTGTTTCTCTCCTTGAGAAAAGTAAAAATTTTCTTTATTTTCCTTTCTCTCCAAGCAAACAAAGACTAAACGCATTAGATATTCTCCACAACACAAACAATAAATAAATAGTATTAATTCGTCATCATTTTGAACTGTAAATCTTAATGCTATATATGTTACTTAAATAATTCTACAAAATCAAATCTCCAGTCAAAATAATGGATGAGGACTTCATTTAGTTGACTTAACACCATAACCTGTATTAGGTACCTTTAAAATTATAAATCTATCAGCAAATTTCAATAGATAACTTTATAAAATATAGTATCTGTCCATTTCATCGTTTAACACATATACATATATAAGTTTAATATTTATTGCCTTTCTTCTTTTTCTTATGTCGGTATATCATATATATCACTTTACTCACATGCATGCTTTAAGATGTGGAGATTGAATTCTAATAACTGTAGTACTCTCAAATCTCCCACCACTTTTATAAGTTAATACATTGTATTTGCATCAGGAATCACATATTGTGGAGGTCAAATTTAGCTAGGCATGGTGCCCACCAACTAATAGACCTCTAGCTTCCTTGTAAATGGAGTCATGCAGATCATAGAATGCGACATCACTAAGCTGGACCTAATTATCTAACCCTATTTGTAGTACTTAATAGTCCTCTTGTCATATGCAGGATCCGTGAAAGCTTTATCATTAATTATTCTTTTCTGTTTCTCGATAATTTTTAAGAATTGAATAAGTATACAATTATGGGAAGGAAAAAAGTGGATGATGTAAATAATAGAAAATAAGCATCTTTCAGATGCATGGTACGCCATCTCAATAATAAGGGCACGTAAGAACTCATCCACTAGATAGTTGGTTGCATTATTGGTGATCTCAACGTTGATGCTGACCCATATTCAACGACTTTTTAAGTTCTTCTCACAAATCTTGTTCTAAGGAAAAGAGAAGATGAGAGAATTTTCTATGGTCCCGATAAACAAGTTTGAAATGTACGACTTGTCTCATTTTCACGTTCTAGCACAGAACATAGGCCTAGACATGGAGTAGATGTTTTATAAATGTTCTTTGTTTCAATAATGTAATGATCGTCTACCTATTCATATATTTTAGTCCCTATAATAAGAGATTGGGGAAGATGAAATCTTAATAATTGTTAACTTTGATGTCCTTAATTATGACCTACATTTTTCTCCCTCGCCTATAGTGCCCGTCCACTTCCACCCACACCAAAAAAAAAAAAGAAAAAAAAAAGAAAAGAAAAGAAAGATATCAGAAACTCTGATGAGCTGTAGGGGTGTGCAAAATTCGGGCCGAACCGGCCCGAAGACCCATCCCAACCCGCAGTGATCAGGTTGGGCCAGATCCTAACCAACAGAAAAGAAGGGACGAACTCATATCCCATTTAATGACCCGACACCAGGTCAGGGATGGGTCCGGATTGACCTTCGGGTTACCCGACCTGTCCCATATAATAAAAAATCTTATTTTACTTTTATCCTTCGCCAGCTTATGTTTCATACAAGGTTCTTTGTTGTTGGAAATTGGTTTATAATTATCAAACACTTTTATACTTTTTTACTTTACTTTTATTACTGCATTATTGTTATACTTTTACCATTCAACAAGGAGTGTTGTGGCTCCTTACTTTAAGAATTCAACAATTACTATTATACTGTGATGATTGGTTACACAGACCCGATTAGTGACTCTTAGGTAGTATCTTTTGCTGATATTTTTGGCTTGAAAAAATTAATATTTTCCTCACTCATAGAAATTTAATCTACAGAGGATCTATTTAACTTCGGGTCGACCCAGTCCCGTAGAGCCCATTGAAGAAGAAATAAAAATTGTGAATAGATTGAAATGTGAAAAGTCGATTACATCAAGTCAACAAAGTGACACACACACACACACACACACAATGTAAGAAAGAACTAACTTGTAACTAACCACTAACTAACTATATATTAACTATTTCTCTAACAGCTCCCCGAAAGCTAGAAGTGTAAGTTAATTATAGTTCTCTAGGGTTCTCAATATAATAGAAAACTATCATACTCATTAAAAAGGATCTTAGAATCTATGATTCTCACATTTCTTGAGATTGGAAGAAGAACTTACCTTGATCCATGAAGAAATTGCAAGAAGAAATATCCTCGTTATCCTAATCTCTATCTCTTCCCTTTACTTCCTTCTCACTACTAGAAATTAATAAGGTATTTAGCTTCTGAAATTTGAGATTGATTTAAATCGGTCTCTATCAGAGACCCCAATTGCTACCGATTTGACTTTTCAGGAAATGGTCAGTAGTTTCCACTTAACAACCAAATTAGTGACGAAAAAGATTGGTCGCAACATATTCCGTCGCTAAATAGGTCATTAAGACAAAGTTTAAAAAGTTAAAACATTTTACTTTTTTTTTGCGACTGATTTAGCAACGAAAATTTGGTTATAATGTAGCGACTGATCATAATTCAGTCACTAAACCAAATTTTAATGAATTGAGATCGATTTAGCGACCGAATAAGTTCAGTCGCTAAAGTAAATCCCTAAGTCGACCCATGGGCCCTTTCCCTCTTTTCACATTTCCCTTTTTTGCAATCTCCCCCCTTCTCCTCTACTCTCCATCTACAGTTGTCGGCCACCACCACTACCACTCTGTCCTTCTCCCTACTCTCTCTCTTTGGTCGTCTCTCTCTCCCTCTTCGGTCATCTCCCTCTCCCTCGTTCCCCTAAATTCGTAAAACCCCCTACCTCCTCACTCTCTGCCACCACTTCGAATGGCGGTCACCCTCTCCAATCGTCGGTCACCACCACTACCACTCTGTCCTTCTCCCTACTCTCTCTCTTCGGTCGTCTCCCTTTCCCTCGTTCCCCTAAATTCGTAAAACCCCTTCCCTTATCACTCTCTGCCACTACTTCGAATGGCAGCCACCAGTGGAATGCCACCACCGTGAGCTTTCGTCTTCACTGGTAAGAAACCGTATCACATCCCTCTTAGTAATTTGATTTATGTAAGGGTTCGGCTAGGGTTTTAATAGGTGCTTGATTTTGATTTAAGTGTTAAATTCAGCATGCTTGCTTGATATATATTTGCTTCCTAAAACTTAAAAGGTTCAGCTAGAGCATTCTCTGAAATTTCTGTTAGCTAGGGTTCTGTTTATATGATTAAGTTTAATCGCTGAATGGGGCTTTTGTCTTTGGAGTTGTGAAATAAAATTATCACTTTATATACTTTATATATATCCTGAGCATGGATTGAAAGGTCTTCTTGAGTGTTGGACTATATAGGTAGGAGACATTATGACATAGAGATTATATGAAGATACTGTTCGAGGAGTCTTTGGACATTTTTCTATTATATGGTTTCCATAAGTTGTCTATAAAATATTTATCTTACTGATATTTTTAGCACCTGATGAATGGGTATCTATTGATACGGTTTATATATAGTCATCTACTTCTATGATCTGAGTCTGGTGACAAATGCTTGTGTCTAATCACTTACGATCGCTAAATATGAAAATTTGGTCGATGATTTAGCGATCACCAAACGGTTAGCAACTAGGTATTTAGTAACCACAAAATTCGGTCGCCATATTACATTTTTTTTAGTGACATATACTCAAACAAATTTATTTTGCGTTAGTTATTCATTTGAATGTTATTTATAGAATTTTAATTATCAGTTACTACACCACTTACTCTTATTGTAACAATAACCAAATCATAAATTATATTCAATCCAACGATTTAAAAGTAGCTAGTTGGTGAAATGCAAGTGCAACAACATGTTAGTGTTCCAGAAAATTAATTGCATGAATACTTCGTACATATATATGTAGTGGATTTGGATTCCCTCCATTCATTATTTTTACATATCCTTATTTTTATATAAAAAAAATATACTAATCAGTGCATTAATTACTACGAACATAAATCAAACAGGAGCTGTGACACCCGAGGCTGACGAGGGCAGGGGGTGGTCGCCGGTGCAAGAAGACACGAACAAGGAGCGACTCCTGGCAGACTTCTAGGCGGAGGGACATATGAATGAACCGATTACACACTCGAATGATAGGGATCCTGAGACTGTGTAGGTATAGGACTATACAGTTGAGGATGACTTATATGAATTGATTGGTACTACCTATACCAACAAGATGCATCTTCTTTTCTGTAGCCCATCACTTAAGAACTCCATAGGTAAGCATGCTTAACTTGGAGCAACTCTGGGATGGGTGACCTCCTGGGAAGTTTTCCTAGAAAGCGTGTGAGTGAGGACAAAGCACGCTGAAAAGACCCGTGTTGGTCTGTGGGGTCAGTCATCAATCCACAGAGCAGTCAGGGATGCTACATGATAGCTCTACAAATATCGGCTCTAGAAAGCACCGTTATATACTTTGGCCCTTGCATGAGCTTGTACTGAAAAATTGATCCCCATATAGATACAAAAGACACATAGTAATTTTTCTCTGAAGGCAACTAAATATGGCACTCACTAGGGATACTCTAAAAAAGTGATTTTAGATCTTTGATTTGAGGGGGCTGAAACATGTCTAGTCAACATTATGAAAAGGCTGCCAGATAACTAATGCATAACTTGTGGATTACATTCATGCCACTATACTATGTTTATAGACTTGGGCATGAATTTTAAATAAAATGTCATCCACACCACAAATAAGCAAACTCTGAGATGTCATGTTACTTTTTGGTACAAGATTGGTCCATGCATGCATTCTTATTTTAAGGGGTGAATTAAGTAAGGAATCATTTTGCACATGGTTAGTCCTATCTAAAACATCTTAAGGCTTCTTTTAAAATAAAATGGTAAAATGGACATTATTTAAATCATTTTTTTTTTTTATAAAAGTTAGTTCCTTGTCTCACTTTTTTATCAAATTGGTCTTTTGAAGTTAACTGGTCAATCAATATAATTATTTTTTTCGTAACGATTTTATCATAAACAAACATATTCTGTTTGGTACTATTGAAAATATAAGGAAAGAAAAGGATGAAAAGAAAAAGGGAAAGAAATAACTGTATTCCCTCGTTTGGTTATTATATGTTAAAAAGGGAAGGGAGGAAAAATTTTCATGGGCTGCACGTCCAAAATGTTTCTGTGCTTAGATGGAGAGAAAACTTAAGGAACTTCTGCAAAAGTGTAACGAAAAAATATGAAATATGTGCAAAGTAAAAAACGTAAGGGAACCATAAAATATCATAGTTGAATGGCCAATATTAATTACGACACTCTTGACGCCTCATGAAAGTAGAAAAACTCTTCTCTCTCTCTTTTTTTTTTTGACCAGAGAAAAACTCTTCTTTAATAGCCAGAATACCTCTTATTATTATTATTATTATTATTATTATTATTATTATTATTATTATTATTAGGGTTAAATATGTTTTTAGTCCCTATAAAATATATGGTATTTTGTGTTTAGTCCCTATAAATTTTTTTGGCTAAGTTTAGTCCCTACTAAATGTTCTGTTTTGTTTTTGGTCCTCACTGTCAAGTAGGATCTATTAACTTGATGACATGGCAATATGAAATTACCTTTAAGCCTCTGCCATATGTATATATACTAATGAGGTGGATTTATTATTATTAATTTATTTATTATTTATTATTGTTATTAAAAAAAATTAATAGATTGGTGTGACAAATGACAAATCCCTAACCCGGATCTTCCCAATATCTTCGGCCACCATTCCCAACCCTACCTTCCTTCTCCCATTTCCCAAATAGCCAAATCCATCTTCCTTCTCCCGTTCATCCCCTTCCTTGGCACTTTCTTTTCTTCAATTTCACTCTGTATCTTCCCCAAACCCAAATGTCAGTTTTCAACTCTCTCATTCTTCCTATCAATCAATGAACACACTTATAGATTATCCTCATCTACAGGTTTGGAACTCGTTCGGTTCTTCTCTTCAGGATTTGAGGATCCTTGCTGTATCCACCACAATTTATTAGTCTTTGAAAATTTTGATTTTGAGATTTCAGATTCCAGGAGGAGTTACTACTGCAAAGGGATCTAAAGTTGCAGGAATATATGGAGGAGAAAAGCCTGATCTTGCCAAGGAAAGGGGCGAACTATAACACCCCTTTTGTTAAGTACTTCTTATATGCTCGTTTGGTTGTTTAAGCTAGTTGTGTTTAGCTAGAATAGTTTGCTAAGGGCTCAATGGGATTTTTGGCTTAAAAGTCTCTTTCTGGTGCATGAGCACGCCCTTACTCGTTAGCCAGCACGCCCGTGCTTAAGGTCAGGCGCGCGTTGCCAAGTTTAAGTTGAACATGCTCGTCCTCAACAGTGAGCAAGCCCATGCTCAATGTGCAGACCGCGTCTCACTGACGCTAAGTCTAGCACGACCGTGCTCAAGGGGGAGCACGACCGTGCTCAGGTGCAGCCTATATAATTTGGCACAGAAATCGAGGGTTATGTTTTAACCCTATTTTCTGATGTCAGCCGTCACCTAGTGCGGCCAAAACAGTTTCCTTCCCTATTTCCACTAAACTCAACCAGTTCTTGGAGTTTTGGAAGTCGTGGGAAACCTCTTGTGCCTTTGTGTCAGGTTAGAGGTAATGGTTTCTTCCCCTTCTGTTTCCTTTTCATGTTTACGAAGTTGGAACCTTCAATCCAGGTATGGGGAGAGGGGTAGTGTATTCATTAAGCAGTGGGGGTAGCGTAAGGTAAAATGGTTCCCATGACCCCGGATTGTTATATATGAATGTATGATTTAATATACTAAATTGGTTGTTTTGTTATAACATGTTCTTGGCTGTTTAGTGTGATGTTTCACATGTTTATGTTCATGACTGGTTACCTATGAATATGATGCTATGTTGAATGTTGTTAAATTGATGTTGGATGAGAAGATGTTTGTTGATGTTGATTTTGATGATGATGGTTACATTGATAAAATACTTAATTGATTAGGCTCTTAAAATGACTTATAACCTTAGAGATTTAATTCAGGAAAATTGATTAAAATCTTTGTCGAGACTCTGCCCAGAATAGTGCAGTCGTGCATTGAGCACGACCGTGCTGAATAGGGAGCACGCTCGTGCTCCCAGTTTAAATTCTAGGAAATGGTCGCGCATTAAACATGGCCGTGCAACAGAGGAGCACGACCGTGCAGCTGAGCACCACCGTGCCAAAAAGGAAGCACGACCGTACTTCACTTATGTGACAGCACACCCGTGCTGGGGATAAGCACCCCCGTGCTCACCCCTCATGACAAAAACTGAGATTAAGGACTTAAAGGGGGTTTTTAACCCCAATCTTTCCCAAATAACACTAAGCTGACATGGTTAATCAATGATAAAGATTAGATAACTTGGTTAATGATTAATGAAGATAATTAATGATGATAAGATGTTTAAGTCGGCAACCTTGGGTTATCGCACGTTGGTAGCTTTGGTGCTTATTGGTCAAAGTTGCCTCGATGCTTATTGGTCGAGGTGTTGATGATGTTAAGTCTTGGGTGCTTATTGACCCAAGCACGATGATGTTGATGTTGAAGTCTTGGGAGCTTTTTGACCCGAGCAAAGGAGGCGGTTGTTGTTGTTTGTTGTTGTGTTATGCATAGAGCATTGGAATTGATGGTTGAGGGGGAGGTTCAACATAGGGGAGATCGTCCGAGAGTACGGTGATCTGGCCATCCACGGTAGGTCAACCAAGGTTTGGTGATCGCGAGAGTATGACGATATGTGTATGTTGATGTATGTTATGATGTTGCCATGTTTGTTTGTTTACCTTGCTTCCTATCTCCATGCCATATATGTTTACATGATTCTTACTCCCCGTTTTTATGTTTCTTGTTTGGCCTGATTGGCTTCATGCAGAGGATGGCGAGCAGTCCGGAGAGGAGTGACTCTGAGGAGTCACCACTCATATTTAGGGCTTTTCCTTTGTTAGTCAGATTTCAGTTGTGTTCCAAATTGTACGGAATGGTTACACTAGCTCTTTTGTGACATCGGGTTGGGTTTTGTTTTGATATTGTTTATTTGTGTAAAACATGTTTTATTCCGCGTTTGAGGACTCGTTCATGTAGGACTTTTCTACCAATGGGCAAATGTTTTTATCTATTCAGTAAATGCATGTTTTTATTTTATTAATTATATCTTTTTATGTTGTATAACATGTGGGATAGAAGGGTGTCACATTTAGTGGTATCAGGCCGTGGTATGAGTCTGTTGTGTGCTCTTGTTTGAATTGTCTATACTTATTTTAGACAATGATGCTCTAAGTTAAATTGCCTATCGCTTTTACCCGCTTAAGTTTCTGTATTAAGAGTTGTTTTGGACGTGTACATGAACTCATGGCAGGCAGAGGATGTAACGATCCGACAATTGCGGACGCTTTGGCACTCCTTGCCAATGCTATCGGTCAGGTTAACAACCCAACAACAATGGTGGGCCAGCTGAGTTTCAAGGCCTGGATAAGTTTCAGAGGAACAACCCTCCGTCGTTCAAGGGAGCTTATGATCCGGAAGGAGCTTTGTTATGGCTGAGAGAGACAGAGATGATCTTCCGAGCTATGGATCGTAACGATCAGCAGAAGCTCATCTTTGCTACCTTCATGCTGACTGAGGAGGCTGAACATTGGTGGTAAAACTGCAGGCAAAGGATGCAGACTGAGGGCACAACGGTTACATGGGTTGAGTTCAGACAGAGGTTTATGGAGAAATACTTTCCGGCAGACATCAAGGACAAGAAGGAGATGGAGTTCTTGGCTTTGAGGCAGGGTTCAATGTCAATTGGTGACTATGCTGCCAAGTTTGAGGAGCTGGTGAGGTATTACACTCCGTACAAGCATACTGCGGATGAGCGTTACAAGTGCGTTAAGTTCGAGGCTGGACTTAACCCAACCCCGAGATCAAGCAGGTGATCACCTACCAGGAGATCATAGTCTTCCCAGTTCTGGTCAACAAGTGCAGGATCTATGAGGATGCTAGTCAGTTTAAAGTTGCCAGTTCCAGAGGATCGGATACTCAAAGCGGCAAGAGGACTGATCATAGAGACAAGGGTAAACAGCGCTATGCTTCGACCGGCAAGGACTTCAAGCAGAATGGCAAGAAGTCACAGTTTCAGCAGGATAAGTTTTGGGGCGGGTTTTCCAATGCCTCTAGACCCATGAGGTGCGGCAAGTGCGGCGCACCGGATCATTACTCTTCTCAATGCAAGGAATCAGCTGTGATTTGCTTCAGCTGTGGCAAGTCGGGTCACATCATCCTTGATTGTGAGGGAGCTAAGGCAAAGCGCAAGAGTCAGAAGTCTCAGGCCAACCGACTGAAGACCAATGGGAGAGTCTTTACTCTTAGTGGAGCTGAAGCCTCCGAGTCCGATGACTTGATTCAAGGTACATGTTTTATTGATGGAACTCAATTGACTGTATTGTATGATTCGGGTACTACTCACTCATTTATATCACATGATAGGGTCAAGAGTCTTAAATTGCTCGTTTCCTTTCTTAAGTATGATTTGCTTGTATCTACACCCACGAATTTTCCACTTCTTATGCATGCAAAGACTGTCATATTGTCATAAATGGTAAAACCTTTGTTGCTGATCTTGTATTCTTACCCCTGAAAGACCTTGATATCGTTCTTGGCATGGACTGGTTATCTTCCAACCACGTCTTTCTGAACTGTTATGATAAAACCTTGGTTTTTGGAACTCCAAAGGAAGCTAAGAATCCGGACCTTCTCTCTGCCAGCCAAGTTCAAGTTTCGATGAGAGACGAAGCCCAAGTATACATGATGATAGCTTCCCTAGAAGTAGAGAGCAGCCCTCGTGATGTCGCCAGCTTGCCGGTTGTGCGGGAATTTCTTGAGGTGTTTCCGGGGGATGCTTATAACTTACCCCCAGATAGAGATGTTAAGTTTGCCATAGACTTAGTGCTTGACACCGGGCCAATCTCCATAGCACCCTATAGAATGTCTCCTCTAGAGCTAGCTAAGTTGAAGGAACAGTTGGAGGACCTTATGAAGAAGCAGTTCATTAGGCTCAGTGTGTCTCCGTGGGGAGCACCTGTGCTGTTGGTGAAGAAAAAGGATGATAGTATGAGGTTGTGTATCGACTATCGACAGCTCAACATGGTGACCATAAAGAATCGATATCCCCTCCCTAGGATTGATGATCTCATGGACCAGTTGATGGGCTTGTCTCTTTTCTAAGATAGATTTGAGGTAAGGGTGCCACCATATTCGGGTTAAGTCTGAGGACATCCCGAAAACAGCGTTCAGGATGTGATATGGTCACTATGAGTACTTGGTTATGCCCTTTGGCGTGACCAATGCTCCTGCGGTGTTCATGGACTACATGAACAAGACCTTTCACCCTTACTTGGATAAGTTTGTGGTAGTATTCATAGATGACATCTTAGTGTACTCCAAGAGCAACGAGGAACATGAGGAACACCCGAGGGTTGTCTTGCAGACCCTTAAAGAAAAGCAGTTGTACGCTAAGTTGTCAAAGTGTGAATTCTGGTTAGAGAGAATGAGCTTCTTAGGACATGTCATCTCTAAGGGTGGCGTAGCGGTGGACCCAGCTAAGGTAGAGGCGGTGCTACAGTGGGAAGCACCGAAGTCTGTAACCGAGATTAGGAGTTTCTTGGGGTTAGGCGGGTATTATAGGCGGTTCATAGAAGGTTTCTCTAAGATAACTTTACTCTTCACCCGTCTCACCAAGAAGGGACAGTTGTTTGTGTCGGACTCTAAGTGTGAAGAGAGTTTCCAAACCCTTAAGGAAAGGTTGACATCAGCACCAGTGTTAGTTTTGCCAGATCCTAGTGAACCCTTCATAGTTTACTACGATGCTTCCAAGCAAGGGTTAGGTGGTGTGTTGATGCAGAATGGTAAGGTAGTTGCTTAATCTTCTAGGCAGTTGAAAACCCATGAGAAGAACTACCCTAACCATGACCTAGAGCTAGGAGCTGTGGTATTTGCCTTAAAGATCTGGAGGCATTACCTGTATGGAGCGAGGTTTGAGGTCTTTAGTGATCATAAGAGTTTGAAATATCTTTTTGATCAGAATGAGCTGAATATGAGGCAGCGTAGGTGGATGGAGTTCTTATAGGATTATGACTTCGAGCTGACCTATCATCTAGGAAAGGCCAATGTGGTGGCTGATGCTTTAAGTATGAAAACCTTACACGTCTCCGCTTTGATGGTTAGGGAGATGGATCAGATTGAGGAATTTAGAGATCTTAGTCTAGCTTGTGAGTTTACCCCTAAGTGTATTAGGCTTGAAACCTTGAAGGTTATCGATAGCTTGATGGACTAGATTAGAAAAGGTCAGAAGTTAGATAAGTTTCTCTTAGACCAGCGAGAGTTGCTTGCTTAGGGTAGAGACCTTAGTTTTAAGGATGGAAGTGATGGGGTCTTGAGGTTTAAAGATAGAGTTTGCATACCAAACGTCCCGGGGCTTAGAAAGTTGATCCTTGAAGAAGGAGATATGAGTGGACTGAGTGTGCACCCAGGTGCCACCAAGAGGTATTAGGACCTTAAGAGGATGTTTTGGTGGCCTAGGATGAAAAAGGATGTGGCTGAGTTTGTTTATGCATGCCTAGTTTGTCAGAAGGCCAAGATAGAGCACCAAAAGCCTTCAGGTAAGTTATAACCTTTGAGTGTCCCAGAATGGAAATGGGATAGCATTTCCATGAATTTTGTGTCTGGACTCCCTAGGACTCCAGCTGGTTTTGAGGCTATATGGGTTGTTGTGGATAGACTGACTAAGTCTGCCCATTTCATCCCGATGAATATGGAATATCCATTGGAGAAGTTGGCTAAGCTGTACGTCAAAGAGATAGTTAGGCTTCATAGTGTACCCTTTAGCAAAGTGTCCGATAGAGATCCGAGGTTTACCTCAATGTTTTGGAATAGTTTGCAAGAGGCTTTAGGAACAAAACTTAGGCTTACTTCAGCATACCACCCACAGACTGATGGGCAGTCTGAGAGGACCATCCAGTCCTTAGAGGACTTGTTGAGGGCTTATGTGCTAGAGTAATCGGGTAGTCGGGACAAGTTTTTGCCCCTGATAGAGTTTACCTACAACAACAGCTTCCATTCCCGCATTGGGATGGCACCGTATGAGGCTCTTTATGGGATGAGATGTAGGACACCCTTATGTTGGAATGAACCTGGTGACAATGTGGTGCTAGGACCTGAGATAGTGCAAGAAACAACAGAGAAAGTGAAACTGATTCAGGAAAAGATGAGAGTAGCACAAAGTAGGCAAAAGAGCTACCATGACAAAAGGAGGAAGGCGCTCGAATTCCAGGAAGGCGATCATGTATTCTTGAGAGTTACTCCAACGACTGGGGTTGGTAGAGTGATGAAGGCGAGGAAACTTACTCTGAGATTCATTGGTCCCTACCAGATGCTTTAAAGAATCGGCGAAGTCGCCTATTAGATTGCCTTACCATCGTTCTTGTCCAAGCTCCATAATGTTTTTCATGCGTCTCAACTCAGAAAGTATATCCATAACCCTAGTCACGTGATAGTACCCGACGCTATACAGTTGAAAGAGAACTTGACGTTTGAGGTGTTACCCCTTCGAGTCGAGGATAAGAGGGTGAAGCAGCTAAGAGGCAAGGAGATTCCTTTAGTCATTTATGTTCATGACTGGTTACCTATGAATATGATGCTATGTTGAATGTTGTTAAACTGATGTTGGATTTGATGATGTTTGTTGATGTTGGTTTTGATGATGATGATGGTTACGTTGATAAAATACTTAATTGGTTAGGCTCTTAAAATGACTTAGAACCTTACAGATTTAATTCAGGAAAATTGATTAAAATCTGTGTCGAGACTCTACCCAGAACAGTGCAGTCGTGCATTGAGAATGCCAATCCTCCCAGTTTAAATTCTGGAAAATGGCCGCACATTAAGCACGGTAGTGCAATAGAGGAGCACAACCGTGCAGCTGAGCACGATCGTGCCAAAAAGGAAGCATGACCGTGCTTCACTTATGTGACAGCACGCCCGTGCTCACCCCTCAGGACAGAAACTGAGATTAAGGACTTAAAAGGGGTTTTTAACCCCATTCTTTCCCCAATGACGATAAGCTGACATGATTAATCATTGATAAAGATTAGATAACTCGGTTAGTGATTAATGAAGATAATTAATGATGATAAGATGTTTAAGTCGGCAACCTTGGGTTATCGCACGTTGGTAGCTTTGGTGCTTATTAGCCAAAGTGGCCTCGATGCTTATTGGTCGAGGTGTTGATGATGTTAAGTCTTGGGTGCTTATTGGCCCAAGCACGATGATGTTGATGTTGAAGTCTTGGGAGCTTTTTGACCAGAGCAAAGGAGGTGGCTGTTGTTGTTTGTTGTTGTGTCATGCATAGATCATTGGAGTTGATGGTTAAGGAGGAGGTTCGACATAGGGGAGATCACCTGAGAGTACGGTGATCTGGCCATCCACGGTAGGTCACCCAAGGTTTGGTGATTGTGACCCCTCGTGATGAGGCATCCACTGTTTGACGCGTTGGCTATCCATGGTGTTCACCCGAGGTTCGGTGAACTGCCGGTGTTGGTGCTTCTATGGCCAATACGGATATGTAACTCTGAAGTAGTTCATCCTGAGTTAGTTTGGATCTACATGCATAATGGAGTAGTGGAGTAGTGTTGCATTGCACCGCATAGCATACCTGATTTTGATGATGTTGATGTATGACGATATGTGTATGCTGATATATGTTATGATGTTGCCATGTTTGTTTGTTTGTTTACCTTGCTTCCTATCTCCATGCCATATATGTTTACATGATTCTTACTCCCCGTTTTTCTGTTTCTTGTTTGGCCTGATTGGCTTTATGCAGAGGATGGCGAGCAGTCAGGAGAGGAGTGACTCTGAGGAGTCACCACTCATAGGTAGGGTTTTCCTTTGTTAGTTAGTTTTCAGTTGTATTCCGAATTGTACGGAATGGTTATACCAGCTCTGTTGTGACATCGGGTTGGGTTTTGTTTTGATATTGTTTATTTGTGTAAAACATTTTTTATTCCGCGTTTGAGGACTCGTTCATGTGGGCCTTTTCTACCCATGGGCCAATGTTTTTATTTATTCAGTAAATGCATGTTTTTATTTTATTATTTATATCTTTTTATGTTGTATAACATGTGGCGTAGAAGGGTGTCACACGAACGGGAGAACGAAGATGGGTTTGGGGAATGAGAGAAGGAAGACAGAGTTGGAAATGGGAGATGAAGATAATGTTTGCAAAGATTGGGGTTAGGGACTAAACAAAATAATAATTAATAAATTAATAATAATAAATCCACCTCATTAGTAAACATACAAATGGTAGGGGCTTAAAAGTCATTTCATATTGCCATGTCATCAAGTTAATAGACCAACTTAACCATGAGGACCAAAAACAAAACGGAGCATTTAGTAGGGACTAAATTTGTCCAAAAATATTTATAGGGACTAAAAAAAAAAACCATAAATTCATAGGGACTAAAAACATATTTAACCATTATTATTATTATTATTATTATTATTATTATTTATTTTTTATTTTTTTTAAGAAGTAAAGTAAATGTTTTAATTTTATTTGTATTTGTTTAATTTATCTTTGGTTATCACCGAATGTTTATTTTTACTTTTTGCATTAGTGGTGTAGAATAATTTATATTCTTATTCTATTAATTACATTTCATTTTTATTAAAAGATATTTATGTCATTTCACATATATATTTTTTTCCTTTTTTTTTCAAATCAAACAACTAAACAATCATCTCGTTTCCTATCTTTTTCTTTCCTCCCTCGTTCTTTTCTTTCACTTTCTTTCTTCCCAGATTTCTTCCCTCATCCAAACAGAGTGTAATGGAACACTACAAGAAAATAGTCGTTTAGCAACCATCAATTTTCGGTCGCTAATTTAATGATTTCAGTCACTAATCTAATTAGCGACCGCGTGATGTTCGTCACTATATATAGGCCTGGTCACAAATGTTATTAGCGATCGAAAGGTTCCGTTGCAGAAAATAAATATTCTGTCGCTAATTGTGGTCCCTAATCATGATTTAGGGACCACTCACTACAAGAATAATGCAAATTTGCGACGGCATTTTTGCGAGGGCCTCAAGGCCGTCGCTAATTTTTGAATTACCGACGGCTTCGGCCGTCACAAAATGCAAATGAGACTACCGACGGCCGAGCCGTCGCAAATCCGTCGCTACAGTGAGCCCGAAATTCAGGCGCCATTTTTCCCTCCTTTTTTGCGACGGCCAAGCAGTTTTGCGACGGCTAAACTGGTTTGTGACGGCCTTTTTGTGAGGGCCTGTGTGTTTTGTGACGGCCATGGATTTAGCGACGGCCTAGGCCCTCACAAAGGCTAAAAAGCCGTCGCTAATTTGGTTCATCAGATCTGAAACGATCTTCTCCTCCCCCATTCTCATTTCAGACGCAATTCCTCCATTTTCCTCTGTTCACGCAGCTCCCCAACGACCACAACTCCGGCGCCACCACCATCGACCCCAGGCACCGCCTGCCGCTCGCACCCACTGCGCCTCCTGTTCTATTTTTGCGCATTTCGTGCGCAGCTCCGTCCCAGCCTCCGCCCCCATTTCCGGTAAGTCTCTCTTGTCCACTCCCATTTTCTTTATCAGTTACCTCAAGGCACCCAACTGTTACACACACTCAAACTGAATCTAAAACTAAGTGATCTAGATTTGGTGTTTAGTGGTTCTTTGCAATGCATGCGTATGTAATATAGGGATTTTGCAGTTTTATATCAGTTTTGTGGTCTTTTTTATGGTGATTTATGTTGTTGTTATGGGGTTTATCATTAGCTGTGGGTTGGGCTGTTTATCATTTGTTGTTATGGAGTTTTTTAGTATCTGCATCTTTGAGGTAAGGGCCCTAATAAGTTATTTTTATCTCAGAAAAGTAATAGCATCAACTTTCTAGTTGCATTTTTCGCTTAAAATTGTGATTTTTTTATTTGTTGGGGTCTTGATCTTGTTTAGTCTGATGTTGATTTTTTTTAATGCAGTTTCATTAAGGACAAAACTTAAATAAATTAGTTCAATTTTTGTAAATTTTTTATTTTTGTTTTAACAATTTTTTATTTTTGTAATTGTTTTCATGTTGCAGAATCATTTGTGATTCCTCCTCCACTATCACATTCTTGTTTTTCCTCCTCCACCACCGTGTGCACCACCACTGCTGGAGGTAAATGTTTGCCTTTTTTTTTTGTTAATTCATATATGTGATTTTGTTGTGCTAGAGAGTTGTATAAATAGAGATTTGTAATTGATCTTTTGTTAATTCATGTGATCGTTAAGATAATTATTAGTAGGTGATTATTAGTAGTTGTATATATGACTATGTTAAGTAATTAATCTTGGTGTAATCTATATGTTGTGTTTGTTGTAAATGAAATGTAGCAACTTTAAGCAGAGGTGGAAGCCCAAGTGGAGTTGCAGACATGGGTCGAGGTTGCTGGCGGTAAGAAAAAGGGGCTCATTTACGGTATGGTAGACCTCTCTAGCAACTATCAACGCGGGTGCTCTAGCATCTGCACTCAGCAGAGTCGAGCATCGTCTAGTAGGACCCGCCAGTCTCAGGAGTCTGTGGAGATGGTCGAGATGCGGCAAAGACTGGTAACTCAGGAGGCGATCAATCGACAGATTATGGAACAGCTAAATATGATGGCAGCTACACAGAGAGAGCTGATGATGCATTTTGGAGCCAGCACCTATCAGCCACAATCGCAGCAGGACCAGCACCTTCACAGCACCCCTCAGCCGCAGCAGCCGTCGTCCCAGCCACCTTCGTCCCAACCTGAGGGTCATCAGCAGATCGATGATGAGGAGGGTCGATCCTTTACAGACTTGTTGAGGGGTTATAGAGAGGATTATTAGATTCTCTGTGGTTATTTTGTATGATGTACGCACTTTGTCAAAATAATTATTAGTTTCTTTATAATGTACGTACACTTTGTTAAAAGAATTTGGTTTTTTAAGTTTCGTTAATGATTTCATTTATCGTTTAAGTTATTATTCATTTATTATCATTTAGAATTATTATTTATTTATATTAGTAGAAAATTATAATTAAGAAAAAAGTTTATATTAATTATGAATTTTATATTAAATAATTGATTAAAAGTAATTCATATTTATAATAATAAAAAATTAATTATTTAATCGGGTGATTTGCGACGGCCTGGCCGTCGCTAATGTCAGTGATTTTCGACGGCCTAGCCGTCGCTAAATTTTTGATATTTGAGACGGCCTGGCCGTCGCTAATGTTAGTTTTTTGCGACGGCCTGTTTGCGACGGCCTAGCCTTCGCAAATCAGCAGAATTTAGCGACGGCCTGGCCGTCGCAAAGCTTTTGCGACGACCCTATATACGACGGATTTTCGGCCGTCGCAAAGCCGTCACAAACAGTAATTTTGCGACGGATTTTGAGTTTTGCGACGGCCTTTGGCCCTCGCTAAAACCATTTTTTCTTGTAGTGACTAATTGCGACCGGTGAAGTTGAATGTTGATAGCTATTTTTTTTTTGGCAAATATTTTTTTTTCATTTGGAGTACTATAATACTTAAAATTATATAAACTGAAATAAATTCGATAAATGAACTGAAAATTCAAGTAATATATATAAAATAAAATTCGATAAAAAATATTCAAATACAAAGTATCAAATCAAAAATAAAAATAAAAAATACAAGTCAATGGGGAGGGGGTGGTGGGGGACCAATGAGCATCAGTCTCATGATCATCTGCATCTTGCTGGCCATCGGCATCGGGAATGAAAGAGGCATCAGCAAGGGTACCTGAAGCAGCAGCATCATCCTCATGGACAAAACCATAAGTGATGGGTCTGAATCCCAATTCCCAAATGTTAGTATAACTGCTCCCTCTCCCTCTCAAGTGCAGCTACCCGATCCGCCAAGTTGTGGATCGTATGATCCTTCTCCACAAGGCCGACGTTGATGTTGGCGATGACCTCTCGGACGTTCGGTGTAGGGCCAGGGTCGCTAAAATCAGGGATTTCAGATTTGGCGACCGAATAACTTGGTCGCTAAATCCGTCGCTAAACTTTGTAAATTTGAATTAAGCGACAACATTAAGGGCGA
Organism: Echinosophora koreensis; assembly: GCA_035048595.1. Lineage (NCBI taxonomy): Eukaryota > Viridiplantae > Streptophyta > Magnoliopsida > Fabales > Fabaceae > Echinosophora > Echinosophora koreensis. The sequence goes on along the minus strand of JAPCYP010000037.1, from coordinate 3,448,822 downwards.
TCATAAAAGTTGCCTGTTACGCGGTCGGTAACCTGGTAGCTAATAGATCAACATTCTCTGACTTTTCACTATCCTGATTTGGCGACTGGGTTGGCGACTGAAAGTTTTGCGACCTTACTATTCGGTCGCAAAATAGAACCTAGTGACCAAACTTTGAAAAATGCTCCAATAATCGCTGTTTCCATCGCTATTAGCGACAGACTACTTTTAGACGCTAAACAAGTAATTTCTTGTAGTGGAAGTTATGACATGCTATGACGGTAATGTGTCTTAGATATGGAAGTGACTTGACAATGATGTAATGTTGACATTATATTATTGGTTAGTGACATATCAGGACTTCTTTTAAGAGATCAAAGAAAAGTGTGAATAATGATACTCCTTAATTAAACGCTTATTTAATAATTTTTAAAAAAAATAATAAGATAAAATGAACTTATTTTCATGTCCTTCTCTAACAAACTTATTGTAATAAGTTAAAAAGAACATATAGAAAGGTTATAAAATATTTTTATAAATTATTTTCATGAGTTTATTTTATAATTTTTGCTAATTAACATATCGAAAAATTTTGGTCACTGTTGATCGATTTAGCGATCGATTTTCCAATTCGGTCGCCAAATCAGTCTCTAAATTGGTCACTAAATGAGTTTGTAACCAATTTAGAGACCGATTTGAACTGGTCACCAAACCATTGGTCATTAATGCATAGCGATCGATTTAGTGATCGATTTGAAATATTCGATCTCTAAATCAATCGCTAAATCGGTCACTAAATAGTAAATATTTTGTAGCAGCTCTTCCAAATGTCTCCTAAGTTGATAAAATTTCCTATTAAAAAAAGTTGATAAATTAAAATAGATTACCAATTTAAAGATGAAAATAAAGATAAAGGATTAAAATTCCTATTTAATTAAAAATTAAAAACAAATATTGTATTTTTTTAATTTTATTTTTAGCTTTGAATTAATTTACACAAAATTGTATATGAGGAATTTATTTTTATCTCTTGCTTCCTTCGGATATATAAATTATAGTGTTAGGTACTATTAATATACAACGGTACAATTTTATTTTTCACATCTTTGTATGTCAAACCATTATTGTAACGTCTACATTTTCCTTTAAAACAATGTCGTTAACCGAACCTTTTCTCTATCAGAAATCATGGAGCTACAAAAGAGAGTTCTCTAAGTGTTGGAATCCTCTCCATTTCTGATCAAAAGAAATCGAAGGCTCCCTTCAAGGGAGAGATAGACACAAAGGGATTGCAAGGGTACAGTTTGTGATGCTAAAGCCAGCATTCTACCATGTACTTCATTAATACTTTGTTAAAAGATAGGTTAAATTAATTTTTTATCCTTCCCGTTTCAATCCATATTTCTTTGTTTTGTTTGGAACCCACCGTAATTTGGGTCTTTGGCTCTCTAGTGGGTCTACGGAGCATCCTCACAAGCTTAGATATCCTCTAGACTCGCTATGGGATTAATCTCCACTCAGGTGCTTAGTCACAGTTAAGGTTATTCGCCCCTCCCCAAGAATGTATGTGTTTTGTGGGATTCAAACTCGGGTTCTCTTCACATAAGCTCAGCCTGCGCATCCAAGTGAGCCAGATACATTTAGATGTTTCAATCCATCTTTAAGTAGGTTGTTATAATTTAAAAGTTTTTTCTAGTAAAGTATATTTTAATTTGTTTAAAAATAATTTTGTAATTTCCACCCATTATAGACTTTCTGTAATTAATAAGTCCCTGAAACTTGTATTATCAAGAATTTTTTTTTTCAAATATAAAAACCTAATTAAAAGTGTTAAAATATAAAAATCTTCTTATAATTTCAATAAAACTGTATGTGTTAAAAGTGTTGATCAGTTTGACAAACTGCAGAAATCCTTATCCAGTATTTATGGTAGGCAGCATACTTAAAATATGTGTCAAAATTGCACTGTGTTTTTTTTTGTGGGTCTCACTCATGATTGCGATGGGCTGACTATTGACATTATACCCATAAAATTCTTCATAGATACATAAAGAAAAAAAGGGTCCTTCTAGATATGCCTTAAAAAAAGTACAGCTATAATATGAAAAGATGTAATAATTAATTTGAGATTGAGAATATAAAATAGAAGTAATTTATACTATTAGAACAACACCATTGAAGTAAGCTGACTTACAGATGCCACATGTAATAACAATTGCCTCTATAAACAATTGGTTCTTTTATAAGAACCACTAATAGAAAAAAAGAAAGAAATAAATCAATCAATTGTTTTATGTATTTATTGTTTCAAAATTAAAATACAAATGAATTAATATTTTAAATTAAGATAAAAATAAATGTAAACAAATAAGTGAGGTAATTTGTGATACCCATTTTGGGAACTTTTGAGAGTTTCATCATTAGATTGTAGGCTTAATTGCATTTTTGGTCCCCCAGGTATGACATATGTGCGATTTTGGTCCTCCAAGTTTTAATTGCTCCAATTGGGTCCTCCAAGTTTTTCAAATGTTACAATCAAGTCCTTCCGTCCAATTTCTATCCAATTCTTAACAGTTGACCGCGTTGACCGTTAAATAACAATTATTTTTATTAAATTATAATTTATATTTAATAAAAAATAAAAATAAAAATATTTATCTCATCTTCTTCCTCCAATCTCCCCCCACTCAACCCTAAGACAACATCACAACCCACCAACACAGCACAACCCTAAACCCACAAACAAAATCATCAAAAGGGTATTTGATTTTCTCATCTGCTATCAACTCCAACACCTCAACGGCCTTACCCATGTTACCCAAAGAGGTGACCTTGTGAACGATGGAACAGAACGTGAAAGAGGATGGCAAAACAATGGCGTTTGACAAGCAGTGATGCAGAGCTGAGAGTTGCAGTTTCAGGGTCCTGGTGCTTGAGGCAGAAACCTTGGATGAGTGTGTCCCACATGGGCGTGGTGGTGGTGGTGATGTGGGTGTTCATGAATCGATGCGCTTGTTCGAATCTGTGGGATTTGAGAAGTGCCCATGTGAAAAAGGTGTGGGCTTTGTGATTGGTGGTGAATTTGTTGGAGTTTAATTGGGTGAAGAAGTGAATGATGATGTCGAATTTGTGAAGGTAGAAGAGGAAGCAGATGAATCGGTTGATGGATTTGAGGGAGGGAGTGATGCCGCGTTTGAGGGAAGTTTGGAGTGAAAGATTTTGGGAACGGATAGAAGAAGAAGATGATAATTTTGAGGGTGTGTGGAACAACATAGAAAAACAACACCTGCGTTTGAGAAACAATGTTGTTCCTACTTCCTACACTCCCACAATTTCTTTGCTTTCAGTTCATCCAGTCACGAACAAGGAAGAAGATGAGATAATTTTTTTTTAATTTTTTTTTATTAAATATAAATTATAATTTAATACAAAAAATTGTCACTTAACGGTCAACGTGGTCAACTGTTAAGAATTGGATGGAAATTGGACGGAAGGACTTGATTGTAACATTTGAAAACTTGGGGGACCCAATTGACCCAATTAAAACTTGGGGGACCAAAATCGCACATATATCATACTTGGGGGACCAAAAGTGCAATTAAGCCTAGATTGTAAAGTTGCTTAAAATAGTATAAAGTAAAAAATTGTGAGTTGACATGATAAAACCCATATAAGTGGAGTTAAGCAACTCAAATGAGTTAGACAACTTTTTTGTTTTTGGTTTGGAGCTCACCGTAGTTAGCTAGGACCAAGGTTTTCAAAACCGGACCGGTCATTGAACCGGTGAAGGCACTGGTTCAAGGTTCAATGGTCCAACCGTGGTTGAACCGTGGTCGAACCGATATTGATTAAATAATATTTTTTTAAAATTTTAATATAATATTTATAACAATGTTAAACAAAAAAATAACATAACATCTAAAATTATTAAGCCCAAATTTTTATTTTGAGATTAAACCAAACAAATGTAAAGATATGATAAAATCATTCTTCATAAAGCCATTTTCGTTGCCCATTTAGCCCAAATGTTTTAGAAAACAAAAAGACTTTGGGTTTTGGATTGGATGGCCCAAATCTCTTTATACTAAAACAAGGAACCCTAATGCTCCCTTATACATAAACCTTTAGCAGCTACCGCCCCTACCCCTACCCATATTCCTTATGAGTCTCTCAATCATCTTCCTTCTGTATAATAAGATGTTTTTGTTTTGAATCTGTGACTTTGCGTTTTTGTTCTTCACGTCTCTGGTTCATAGGACTTCTTCTTCTTCTTCTTCTTCTTCTTCTTCTTCTTCTTCTTCTTCTTCTTCTTCTTCCTCCTCCTTCCTCCTCCTGCAACAACCAGCAGCATCTTCATACATTTCATTCCTTTCCGTTCTGCAGTAGCCAGCAACAACTATGGAGGAGTAGAAGCTGTGGAGCACGATAATAGAACAACAAAGGGCAAGGAACCCTTAAACACCCATACGAAAACAGTGTCGTTTCCGCGTTTCAGGTTTTTTTTTTATTAAAAAAAATAAATTTAGGAAACTGGTCCAGACCGGTTCACAACCGGTTATGACCGGTTTTGTCGGTTTTGAACTGGTTCAACGGTTCTGACACCGGTTCTACACAAGGCCGGTTTTGAGGGTCAACCGAACCGTCCTATGTCCCGATTCCCGATCGGACCGGTCGAACCGGCTGGTCCGGTCCGGTTTTGACTACCTTGGCTAGGACATTTGGTTCCCCAATGGGTCCATGGAATATCCCACCAAGCTTACTCATACCAATTTGACTAATTTTCGTTCGGGTGTTTAATCATAGTTAAGGTTCCTCTTCCCCCTCCTCAAAGATGTGTTATGCGGGATTCGTACTCAGGTAATCCACCACATATGTTAATTAGTCTCGACTAAACCATGCCAAGGAGGCTGCCTAGCTGACCATTTACACTTAATTAGTTAATTATGTTGCCAAGGAGACATGATAAGTATTGTCCAAAACAAGCACATGCATGCATGGAATACATTTGACACTTTGGAGATTGTGTGTTCATGGGAGGCTATTGATGCACGAGTTATTATATATACAACGTTAGATTTCTCGTGCTTTGTGTTGCTTGAGGTTGTAGTAATAATTATTTTAGGGTCAGTTTTACTTAATTTTCATTTTCCTGTTTTTAAAACATAATTTTCATTATATTTTTTGTTTTTAAAATTTTTATAGGAAATATTGGAAATAACAATTGTTTTCAATAATTTTCTTATAAATTTTTTGAAACAAAAAATAGGAAAAAAAATTACGACATTTTATCATTATTTTTAAAAATAGAAAATAAAATTAAAATTAAAAACAAAATAAACAAATTTTTTTCATCTTTACTATTTTTGTTTTCACAATAACATGTTATATATTTGTTTCCTGGCAGCAGATGTATGTTTGGGCTATGAAGCCTGCTTCATTTATATGGGTGTACTTTCACTGTTCCACAATTTACAGATTTTCTTCATTAAATGAGTATATTTGAATCATGGATACTCCAAAAAATAGTGACGTACTCGGGTACGTACTGGGTATCATTACATATTTACTAGAAATGTAGCCATTTATTATTATTATTTTTTAATCTAGGTATGCGGATTGGGCATAACCAAATATAGTATGGGTGTGGATTATTCCAAATTTACATCATTTTGGGCTAGAAACTTAGGGATGTTTCTTTTATTTTCTAACCATACACCTTGATATTGAATTTGTTAATCACATAATAATAGTATTTCATTGTCACATCTCAGCTAATTTTGGGTTTCGATCTCTCATCTTGAGACACTTGCGTCCTCCGCTTGTGGCGAAACTGATATTTTGTACTTTTAAGTATTTCAAAATTTATATTAATGTATTCGTATCATAAATTTTTGAAATTTATCATATCTTGTATCATCCATACCTCATACCGATACCATACCCATATCCATATAACATGGATGAGCATAATCACATGGTTGAGATTCCAAGCGGCTCTTCCTCCTACAGATAATAACATTCATGAGACATTTGAGGACTACTCCCCCAGTCTCTATAGTAAGTAAAAATTAAATGGGACACACATATTAAGATAATTAGTTAATTTCATTTAAAAGAGTCATTGGGAATAAAAAATTAAGTTTGTTACCTAAATTACCCTTCTTCTTATTTATTAAGCTTGTGTTATTGAGAATAAAAGGAGTCATTGGAAAACAAAATTTGTATTAAATGAAGAGTATTTTGATAATAACTTCATTAAATGAGAAGAAAGTAGTTCAAATTTGTTTATATTTTGGACCAAAAAATTTGGAAATTTGTGCTTACATTGTGGACTGGAGGGAGTATATAGCAGTTTATTTAGTAAATACTCCCTCCGATCCTTTATATAATAGGTAAATGAGTATTTTTTTCCCCAAAATATAATAAACATGCATCAATTTTCATATATATTAAATGTTAATTTTCAATATTATTTTCATTTATAATAGAATTTATATTTACGAGATATATTTACATCCCATACAAGTAAGTTTGTTCACTAATTAGAAGGAATATTTTTAAAAATTTATATAAATATTAATTATAATTAATTTATTTTGATATATATTTTTAATCTGTTTGTTTTAGGATTTTATTTTTTATATCATGGATGGAAGTAAAATTTAGCCACCACGAGAAATTGGTCAAATAGCCGGAACAATAGTCAACCACCTTAGAGGACAGAGGATGATACTTGATGTCAGTCCGATTTGAACATGAAGAAAATTGCCGACATGCGTGCCCAGATGAAAGAAACTCGCAATGAAATGAAAGGTCTACTGCAATATCATCACATCAAAAATAGTGATACCTATGGCGCCGTGCCCTCACTCACCACAGCACCTACCAGCCAACTATATTTACCATGCCTGTCTCGTGACCAACCTATAGAATCACAAAGTCACGAAGATATACTCCTTCCTATCCATATTAGAAGGGGAAAAAAAAAATTTAATATAATAAATATATTAAAATAATTAATTAATCTCATTTAATTTAGTTAAAAAATTAGGTTTTACTTAAATTATCTTTTGTGGTAATGAGAAATCGTTGGAAATAGAAGGAGTCATGGAAAACAAAATTTGTTTAATGAAGGGTATTTTAGGAATAATGTCATTAAATGAATTATTAAAAATAAAATTTGCTTATATATTGAACCAAAAGATTTGAGATTTTTTTTCTTATAATATGGACCGAAGGGAGTATATCCATAAATTAATTAATCTTATTTCATTTTCTAAGCTTTTTTTAAAGAATTTTATTTTATATTCATTGTCCATGTAAAGATTTTTATACTGATAACCAATCAGAAATCATGGAATTAATGATTTTTAAGGTGTTTGGAATAAGAATCAAGCATTTATAATGGTATATCAATTTCTAATTGGTTGACGGTATAAAAAAACTTCATATTATCAATATATATCAATTAATTTTTTTTTAAATACACGTATCAAACAGTTTATATCAATGAATGTTTCAAAAAAATTAATGAATACTGGGAATTCAAGTTACAAATCATAACTATTAGGAAAAATACGCACCATCCCACAATTGACATGCCACGTTTGAGTCTTTCTACAGTTTCAAAACACAAAAACTCCAACGTGGAAAATTGTTCATAACTCATAAGTGTGCAAATGATTCACACATCAATTCAGTCAGCTACTTAGAAATATATGGTAACAGAAACAGATTTTCTTTTTCTTTCATATTAATGATTGGTGAACACTTAAATGGAACATCCATTTGGGATATTTGGTTAATCATGTATAAATATTTAGTTAATTCAATTCATTATATGATTAATCATGTTAATGGGCTTATTTACCATAACCATATAAATATTTGGTTAATCACATACAAATATCTGGTTAATTCAATTCTTTATATGATTAATGGGTCATCATGAATTAACCAAATATTTGTACGTGATTAACCATATAATAAACTGAATTAACCAAATATTTATATATGATTAACCAGGTATCTCAAATGAGTGTCCCATTTAGATGTTCACCTATCATTACTCTTTCTTTCACACTCCTTTCTCTTCCCTTCAATGTTTGTCATCATTTATTAGTGTCCATGCGCTCATTGATGCCGATCCATGGCCCCATGTGCATGCGGTGTTTAGAGTGATAAACAGTGCTAACACTTTTTGGACTACTAGTACGTTGTACCTAATTTTGTGAAAGAAAATACCACAAAGAAAAGGTTTAGCTTGACCATGCAACCGAAAAACTATTACTTGACTAAAAGTTCAAACAAGCCCCTGAATAGGACACTTTTAGTTTGTATAAAAAAATAAAATAAAATTAACCATTTAGTTTTTCAAACTTACAAACATGGGGCACAATATTTTGTGTATCATGACCAAATTTGGTCCTTGAAAATTTTATCATAGCTAAGTTAATTTAGTCATTGGATACTTATCATGTGATCGCTCCTATCATTTGATCTATTTTCTCATATATGAGTGATTAATCGATATATAGGAGTGATAAGATCATGATATGTTTAAAGACTAAATTGGATTGCAATAAAAGGGGGAAAAAAAAAGTTAACTCAAATGAAGTAGAATAGATGAAAGAAGAATTAACATGTCCTAAATTTATAAATTTCATATACTACATGGTCAATTTTTTTTTCTAGGGTGCCCCCATTTTTCTTTCAGAGGCCGAGGGCCTTTATTCACATTGCTTGTATAGGTGCTGATTGGATAGCCTTTGGAACCACTTGTAGGCATCAAAAGCTAGTATGAGAATTTTTGCACAATTTCTAAAATTCAATAGAGTTAATAGCCAAATTGGTAAGATATGACCAATTTCACATTAACTTTTTAGAGAACAAAATTTTCATTTTAATTCTTGAGAGTGTAAATTCTTGACTAGTATATAAGGACTAAAAAGGACGTTCGATTTGATTGGTTTCATGCACTTTATATATAGTCTTAAATAATTGAGATTTTTTTTTTTTTAAGGACTATTGTAAAGTCGGTCACATTTTTCATGAATCAATTTCACTATTGACAATCCAATATGTGCGGCTTGGTAGAAATATGTAAAAAATTGAGGATAAAAGGAAAATGGGACAACAAAGGTAAACATTGGGGTAATTTATTGGCATAAAAATTGATTATACACACTTCTTAATAATCAATTATTGTTTTAAATTACTATCAATTTATGAGAAATATGAATAGACAATCGAGAACATCAATAACTTACCGTGAAAAGGTGTTTGATTGAAAATAATGTTAATTTGAAATTGATTCTCATCCTAGAGTTTAATTTGAAATTTCCATGTTCTTCTCTTTATATATCAAATTACCATATATACAATATATTTTTACTTCTTAACTAGTTTTTATCATACAATTTGTCAATTTTTAAAGGGTTAATTAGCCAAAAAGACCTATACAATTTTATGATATTATTAATCCTTCCGGTTTCATTTTTCTTATTTTCATCCTTACTTTACTTGGCCACACACCCTTAATATTGACAAGGAATGTCTCTACTTTGTTTGCTAAACAAGGCACGTGAGCCCTTGAATTTGAAGCCCCTATTTGCTATAACAGGGCTCCTGAAGTATGACCCTGCCGGTACTGCAGGTATCATGGACAAGATCTATCAGAAAATGCAGCATGAATTTGAAGATTTCATTGGCATGCTTAAGATATTCAATAACCAAAACCTAATAGGAGTCTCAATCATGCGACCCCGACTACATGCATTATTAAAAGATGACTGGGAAATGGTGATCACTACAAAAAAAGGCGTGATTACCGACGGTCAAAATCCGTCGGAAATACAAAAAATCCGTCGGTAATGTGCGTTTCCGACGGATTTTCCGACGGACCAAATTCCGTCGGTATCCGGCTCATAGGAAACGATTTCCGACGGACGAGTAGGATCCGTCGGTAACGTTTCGAGCATGTCCCTAGCCGTCGCGAGCATGTCCCTCAGTCGATTAGACGCTCTTTCGTCAAATATGACGCGTATCTGTGCAGCATGCTCCGGTAACCAGCTCACAAGGGCCTGTTAACAAAGAAGAAATATCAATTTTATACAAAAAATTAAAAAGATATAAACTGCGTGAAAAATAAATATATAAAATATAGGAAAAAATGAAACAAGTTACCCCGAATCGTGTGAAGATATGATCGCGGTCTTCCTTCGGTATCCTCCCCCACGATGGCCAGAAGCGAAGATATTGTGCCTTGAGGGCGTAGGTAACGTTCTTCGATCCCACTTTCGATGGGATGAAGCTGCAAAAGTTAAAATTTTATTAATTCAACAATATGCATATCAACAAATATATACTTATCGGATAAATATGAAATAGTCAAAGTTTAAAAATTTCTTACGATCCAGAAACAGGCGTGACCCATGGTCGATCCTCAGGTCTGGGAATCCTGGCCCACTCAGGCAGGTTTTCAGGTGCGACCGAGTGCTGGCCGGACGATGTGGATGGAATGTCCGTGCCGTGAGGGTATGCGGCCCAGGATGATGAGGGTGGAATGGTCGGGTCAGGCTGTGCCGACATACCAGGAGTCAGCATAAATGATAATCCTGCTGCCTGTGTGGCATATGCAGCTGATGATGGTGGTGCTGGGTGTTGAGACCTCATAAGTCTAAAACACATTCAAAGTGTAAATCCTCTATGTTTTGATGATTCCAAATAGTTCAAGTATGGAAATATTGAACCAAAAGAAATTACTGATATATTTGATAAGTGTGCAGGAAAATAGACTTGAAGTCACTCGTCTAATTTTCACCCGTCTACTTTTTAGTAGAAGCTCAGCAGTAACTCGTCTAAGTTTCACTCGTCTAAAAAGTTAGTCAAAGAAAGTCAACGCTTAAGAAAGACTAAGCTCAGTTGATGACGTGACAAGAAGCATGCGTCTAAGTTTGGCTCAGTTGACCACCCGTCTAACTTTGGAACAAGCTTTCACCCGTCTAAGTTTTTGGATGACTTTCACCCGTCTAAGTTTTTGGATGACTTTCACCCGTCTAAGCTTTTGGATGACTTTCACCCGTCCAAAAATTCTCATTGCTGACACCAAGTCAGTATGTCAGAAATCAAGTCCAAGTCACCATATTCAAAATTATATGCCATCCTTAAGGATCTGGAAGACCTCTGGACAATAGCTCAAAGGACAAAGAATAAAGAACGTTGTTTCAAGGTTTTAAGGAATAAACACGCTATCTCTGCACCACTGCAGTAACCTTTTGCCTATTCTAGTACAAAGTAAAAAGTACTTTATGCAAAGTAAACTGATGTTGCACTGAAAGAAGAAAGCTCTCTGCAACAAGTACAAGAAGCCTGCTGCCATATACTCTGAAAGAACAGTTGTTCAGTTTAAAGTGTACTCTTGGACACTCTTGACAATGCCCAATGTTTTCAAGCATTTAATGGATATTCAGAACGACTCTTTGGCATTAAATGGTGTCTCAGAAAGCTCAAGTCAGATGCAAACACTTTCTGAAGCTGTGTCAAAACGGATCTCTTGATTGAAGCCTTTAAATAGATCAAACAAAGGAGATGAAGCCAAGAAGTTGAATATCAAAAGAACTCTGCACAGAAGCATTTACTCTCTTCATTAACTTCTTCATTCCTTCATTGAATACACATTCAATCATTTGATATAAATTCGCAGTCTTTCATACTTCATATTTATTCCACTCTCTGAGTGTGATCTGAAAGACTTGCAAGTTGTATTAACTATACAAACCTTTTATCTCTTACTGTTTTTGAGCCTGAAGAGGCTAGGTGAGAAAAGAATACTTGTTTGAGCGTTGAGCCTGAAGAGGCTAGGTGTGCAAAGAATACTTGTACTGTAATTTACTCAGTTATAGTGGAAACTTGGTGCTGCCAAGAAACTGGACGTAGCCCTGTGGATTTTGGGGTTAACCAGTATAAATCTCTTGAGTGATATTTCCACTCGCTTATCTTTTAATTTGCTTAAGTATTGTTTCAGTCTTAGCTTTTTAACTTGGGGAGTTAATACTGTGGTTATCAAACTCTTTTTAATCTTCTTCGTGTGTGTGTGCTATTCTGTTTTAATATTAGACGTTTCACTCGTCTAAACCTCTCTTAATCAAACCTTCTTGCTGTGCCTGCGAAAATCTTTTTAAGTAACCGAAAAAGTTGGTAAACACAATTCAACCCCCCCTTCTTGTGTTCACTTTGGTTATTTCAGTTGGTATCAGAGCTCAGCCTCTGGGTTGAGCACTTAACAGTGTAGAGGAAAAGATCTTGGAGATGGCAGGAGAAACCAGTGGAAGCAAGAACCATGCTGGAGAAGGATCCTCAATGTCGAGACCTCCTTTCTTCAATGGAGAGGACTACATTTACTGGAAAGAAAAGATGAAGTGGTTTTTACAATCCACTAACTCTGATCTTTGGGATATCATTGATGAAGGTCCTTTTGTCCCTAAAGATGACAAAGGAGAGGAAATTCCTAAAGCAAACATGACCACTGATCAAAGAACAAAGTGGCAGCTTAATGCCAAAGCTAGATATGCAATCATGTGTGCCTTGGGCAGAGAAGAATTTGAAAAAGTCTGTGCTTGTGAGTCTGAAAAAGAAATGTGGGACTCACTAGCTATTGCTCATGAAGGAACTAGCAAAGTCAAAGAAACCAAAGTCAGCATGCTTGTCAGAAAGTATGAGCTGTTCAAAATGGAGGAAGGTGAAACTATTGGCCAAATGTATGGAAGGTTTCAAACCATAACCAATGGATTGAAATCTCTGGGAAAAATTTACAAGACTGAGGAATACATTCAAAAGATTCTCAGAAGTCTTCCAAAACAATGGAGACCACTTGTAACTGCTGTGTCTCAGGCCAAGGATCTAACAACAATGAAGCTTGATGAGCTTCTTGGGACTCTTCAGATTCATGAACAAGAACTGATTGAAGAGAACAATGGAAAGAAAAACAAGTCCATTGCACTCAAAGCTGACAAGAAGTCATCTAAGGGAGCAAGTTCAAAAGCTCTCAAAGCAGATGAATCTTCAGAAGAATCTGGAGAATCAAATGAGGATGACTCAGATGATGAAGATGATGAACTGTCTCTCTTCACCAGAAAAATGAAGAAGCTGTGGAAGAAAAGAAACTTCAGAAAAGACAAACCCTTCAGGCGCTTCAACAAAGACAAGCACAACAAGGATGGTGGATCTAATGACAGAAATGTCATTGTATGCTATGAATGTAAAAAGCCTGGTCACATCAAGGCAGAATGCCCTCAACTCAAAAAGCAATCTTCCAAGAAATTCTTCAACAAGAAGAAGAAAGGAATGATGGCTACTTGGGAAGATCTTGATGAAAGCTCCACTGAAAGTGAAGGAGAGGAGCTTGAAGCAAACCTCTGTCTTATGGCTGATACAGATTCAGAATCAGAAACTGAGGTACATTCTGAACTTGAAAAATTGAATGATGCCTATGATGAACTTTTGGAAGAATCCAACTATATATCTAAAGCTTTTAGATCCCTCAAGAGACAGTATGCTAAACTCTCTAATGAGTACACACAGAAATCTCTAGAGTGTGAAAATTTAGCTGAAGAGAATAGTAAACTTAAGACTGAAAAGTCTGAAGTTGAGATCTCAGTTGAAACTCTACCATCTGAAGAAGTAACTAAACTTCAACAGAAAGTAGAAGAGCTCACCTCAGATCTTGCCAAGTTTGTTAATGGTAGAGATAATCTGGCTAAACTCTTAGGAAGTCAGAGGCACTCCCTTAACAAAGAAGGTATAGGATATTCCAATCAAGAACATCATAAAGGATCAACAAAGTTTTCAAATATAGCTGTTAAATCTATATGTTCCTACTGTGGAAAAGCTGGACATATCATGTCTAAGTGTATTCACAAAAAGAGAAGGAAGTCTTTACAGACTCCTCACACTAACAAAAAAGGACCCAAAAAAATATGGGTACCTAAGGTCATGATCATTCCTGTTACAGACATTCTCAACAGAACAAAGCAAACACCTGTCATGGTATCTGGACAGTGGATGCTCGCGACACATGACAGGCGAAAGGTCTATGTTCCTAGACCTCCAACCTAAGAAAGGTGGACATGTAACTTTTGGTGGCAACCAGAAAGGAAAAGTTGTTGGTTTAGGTAAAATTGGTGGTAAACCTCCCTTACCTATTATTCATGATGTGTTATTCGTGAAAGGATTGAAACATAATCTGCTTAGCATAAGTCAATTATGTGACAGTAGACTTTCTGTATCTTTTTCTAAGGATGCATGCATGGTTAATGACTGTAATGGAAAAACCCTCTTTTCTGCTAAAAGGCAAAACAATCTGTATAAGATTGACATGACTGAACTTTTAGATCAAAGTGTAACATGCTTTATGTCTAAAGAGGATGAAAAATGGCTGTGGCACAAGAAATTAGGACATGTTAGTATGAAGCAAATTTCAAAATTGAAAAAGCATAACCTTGTGAGAGGATTGCCTGACATTTCTTTTAAGAAAGATATCTTGTGTGATGCATGTCAGAGAGGTAAACAAGTAAAATCAAGTTTCAAATCCAAGAAAGAAGTCACATCCTCTAGACCTTTGCAACTGTTACACATGGATCTGTTTGGACCAGTTAGTGTAGCTAGCCTAGGTGGAAAGAAATATGGTTTTGTCATAGTTGATGACTATTCTAGATTTACATGGGTACTCTTCTTAACCCACAAGGATGAATCTTATAAGGCATTTTCAGTATTCAGTAAAAGAGTACAAAATGAGCAAGGTTTTTGTATCTCTGCTATAAGAAGTGATCATGGAGGAGAATTTGAAAATGAGCAGTTCAAACTGTTCTGTGAGGAAAATGGTATTTCTCACAATTTCTCTGCACCTAGAACTCCACAACAAAATGGAGTAGTTGAGAGAAAGAACAGATCTCTTCAAGAGATGGGAAGAACAATGCTTAATGAAAATAATCTTCCTAAGTACTTCTGGGCAGAAGCCATTAACACTGCTTGTTATGTATAAAACAGAATACTGATTAGGCCTATTCTAAATAAGACTCCTTATGAATTGTGGAAAGACAGAAAACCCAACATATCATATTTTCATGCATTTGGTTGTGAATGTTATATTCTCAACACAAAAGATCATCTTGGTAAATTTGATTCTAAAGTAGATAAAGGAATATTTATTGGTTATTCTGAAATGTCTAAAGCTTTTAGAATTTTCAATTCTAGAACTTCTATTGTAGAAGAATCAATTCATGTAAAGTTTAATGATGGTTTGAAGACTGATAGGGAACTATCAGATCTAGAAGATGATATTGCAGGTATTGAACTTAATCCTGCAGTAGAAGAATCTTCAGACAAGTCAAAAGTAGACGTATCTGAAATACAGACTGATGCTGATAAGTCTGAAACTCAGACTCTGAAGAAAGATTGGAAATTCAAGACCTATCATCCAGAAGATCTCATCATTGGAAGTCCATCTCAAGGAGTTAAAACCAGATCTGCCTTCAATGAAAACAACAACATGGCCTTCATATCAGACTTGGAACCTAAAAAGATTGAAGAAGCTCTGCAAGATGAAAGCTGGATTCTAGCCATGCAAGAAGAGCTAAATCAGTTCAAAAGGAATGATGTCTGGACACTAGTTTCTAAACCCAAAGAGAAAACCATTATTGGGACCAGATGGGTGTTTAGAAACAAACTAGATGAAGATGGAAAAGTGGTAAGGAACAAGGCAAGACTAGTTGCTCAAGGTTACAATCAACAGGAAGGTATTGATTTCACTGAAACTTTTGCTCCTGTAGCTAGACTAGAAGCAATTAGGATTCTCATGTCATATGCTGCACAACATGATATGACTCTTTATCAAATGGATGTTAAAAGTGCATTTCTAAATGGAATAATTGAGGAGGAAGTTTATGTCAAGCAACCTCCAGGTTTTGAGGACCCTGAAAATCCTCACCATGTCTATAAGCTTAAGAAAGCTTTATATGGACTCAAACAAGCTCCTAGAGCTTGGTATGATAGATTAAGCACATATCTAATGGAAAATAACTTCATTAGAGGAAAAGTAGACACTACACTTTTCAAGAAATGCTCAAGAAAAGACTTTATAATAGTACAGATCTATGTTGATGATATTATATTTGGTGCTACTAATGAAAAGCTCCGCAAAGAGTTCTCTGAGTTTATGCAGAATGAATTTGAAATGAGCATGATGGGAGAATTGAAGTTCTTCCTTGGTCTTCAAATAAAACAGTCAAATGATGGAATCTATATCCATCAACAGAAGTACACCAAGGAGCTTCTGAAAAAGTACAAAATGGAAAATTCAAAGCCTATGAGTACTCCTATGCATCCAACGGTTGTTCTAAACAAGGATGGGGAAGGTAAAAAGGTAGATCAAACTGTCTACCGAGGTATGATTGGATCTCTGCTATATTTAACTGCTAGCAAACCTGATATTCAATTCAGTGTCTGTCTTTGTGCTAGATTTCAATCTGACCCTAAGGAATCTCATTATAAGGCTGTCAAAAGAATTTTCAGATATTTAATTGGAACCACTAACCTTGGTCTATTATATAAGAAATATGAAGATTTCAGGTTAGCTGGATTCTGTGATGCTGACTTTGCTGGAGACAGAATTGATAGAAAAAGCACCAGTGGAGGATGTCACTTCATTGGAGCAAATATGATCTCTTGGTCAAGCAAAAGGCAAAGCACCATTGCTCTATCAACTGCAGAAGCTGAATATATATCTGCAGCTGGTTGCTGTTCACAACTACTCTGGGTAAAATATCAACTTGAAGATTATTCAATGATTGAGCATAATATACCTGTTTGGTGTGATAATACTAGTGCTATTAATCTGTCTAAAAATCCAATACAGCATTCTAGAGCAAAGCATATAGAAATAAAGCATCATTTCATTAGAGACTATGTTCAAAAAGGTGTTTTTGAAATTAAGTTTGTAAACACTGATTATCAGTGGGCAGACATTTTTACCAAACCTTTAAGTGAAGACAGATTTGTTTTTATAAGAAGAAATCTTAACATGCATAATGTACCTGAATAAATGGTTTGCCATGTTACTTGTCTATATTCTCTATGATTACTTAACTCGTCTAATTTAGCCAAGCGTTTAATGACGTGGCTAAAAGCACTCAGTGCTAAATTCTGACTGAGACACGTACATTGCACTTTCCCTCCTTTTCTTAAATACTTTATTTTTGTTTAAAATTGATTATTTGTCATTTATGGCAACACTCTCTTTCCTCTTTCCCAATGCAAAAAGCACTCAAGCGTTTTTAGCATAAACCCGTGTCTTTTCAAAAACTACCCACTCAAAAGTTCCTTGCTTACAAACTCTCTCTCTAAGCTCTCTTCGTCTTCACATTCACGAAACCTTCTCTGTCAAACCCTAATCTCTTCTCCCAAATCAATGGCACCCAAAAGCCTCCTTGAGACGCTATCCGAGAAGACTAAGTTATCTGTTACTGAGTTGAAGAAGGTGCTCCCTGGAAGAGTTCCAAACTTTGATGAACTCAGAACCAAAGGTTTGGACGTATTCCCAGAACTTAACCATGCTGGATGGTTACCATTCTTCCAACTGCAAGAACTTGTCTTCCCTGCTCTTGTTAGGGATTTCTGGACTACAGCGAAGATCACCAAGGACACCACTACCCACATGATTTCTGGGGATGTTGGTGAGGATCATATCTTCATCACTCACGAGTTACTCGCTGAAGTAACAAGATGCCCTAGGGAAGGAGCCGGGCATTACAAAGACTGGATGAAGGATCAAGGGGAAGCTAATGTAAATTTGGTACTCTATGGGACTGCAAACCCTGACAACATGGACTCCAAGTATCTGACCCCCAAGGCAAGGTTTTTACATGTTTTACTTATAAACTGTGTAATGCCTAGGACTGGGTCTAGAAACCATGTCAATTTGCTTGAAAAGTTTGCCCTATTCCATCTTGTCCAAAGAATAAAGATAGACATAACTGATCTAATCTTTATTCATATGGAGAAAGCAGTAAAGGGAAAAGATAAAGATTATCCCTTTGGAATGGTTATGACTAGAATCTTCAGGGCTTGTAAGTTGGATTTAAGAAGGGCTGTCTCTGTACTGAGATTACCACAAAAACCCTGGCCTTAATGAAGATGAACCTGAACCCTACTCTGGATGGCAATGCTGAAGCCTCTGCTCAAATGGAAGCAACTGTTTCCATTTCTGGTATTAAAGCTGAAGTGGTTGAGGAACCAGCTGAGGAAATCAGTAATCAGCTTCAGAGGAAGAAGAGGAAAGTCACAAAAACTACTGCTGAAACTTCTGTGACTGAAGAAACTACTCAGGTTGTTGAACCTGCTGCTGCTCTTGTCTCTGAGGAAGCTGCTGCCTCTGCACCTAAGATTACCAAGGTGTTTAAGAGAAAGAGGACAGTACAAGCTGAGGGGGAGTCTCAATCAGAAGAGACTGTGATCCCTAAAAAGAAGAGGACAACTGTCACGAAGAGGAAACTTGTTTTGCCTCCCTCTTCATCTCCATCACCATCATCTTCACCTCAGAAAGATTCATCCCCTCCACCTCAGGAAACAGAACCTTCTACCACCACAGTTCCAACTCCACAACCTTCACCTCAAAGAATGCCTACACCACCACACAGATCACCTACACCCCCTCCATCACCAAAAATTCCAACACCCCCTCCATCACCAAAAATTTCCACACCACATACATCACCTAACCATCACTCTTCTGAACCTAACCCTACCACATCAGAACCTCACATGTCTGATACTCACTCACCTGCTCCACCCTCACCACAAATATCTCACCATTATGATATTCCTCAAACTGAGGATATCAATGACTTTGAGTATTTTGACAACCCTATTTCACCACCCTCACCACAATCACCAATCCCTGACCATATCTCAAACCAATGCCAAGTGCCTCTGAGAACAGTCTTTCCAGACTTATTCTCTGAAACCAGACACAACTCTCTCCCCTTAGCCACTTTACCACCCTACAACTCATCCTCCAGAACCACACCCTTCTCTGTAACAGATGATCTCTGTCCCTCTTACCTTGATGGCAAGACTCTGGACATGATTGCTTCTCTGGAAGCTGAAAGGCAGATTGTGAGGCTGGAAAGGTTGCAGAAGCCAGTAGGAAAATGGCTATTTAATCCTCACATCTTCATGAAGCCCTCTACTGCCATAAGAGTAATGCCTGACTCAATGGTGTTGAAAGGAAAGCAGAAGACAATATCCCTGCCATTGGATCAGAAGTTCTCCCTTATCAAGAGAACTGATCAGAAGCTGAAATTCAAAGAGAAGATGTTCTCTAAGGGTGGCTGCAGTTCTGGGTTGACAGAAGAAGAGAAGGCAGACATTCCCACTAGAGGTAGCCAAGCCTATGCTCTCTACCCCGTCTCACCCTCTATTTACTTTCTCCCTCCCTTTTTCATGGTATTCCCTTTCTCTGTCTTAAACTTTCCTGAAACTGCCCCTTTTACTCACATAAATCTCATTAGGAGATCTTATGAGTTTCTTCTATCTATCATAGATTCCCCTCTACATCATGACAGAATTCATGTCTTTTTAAGGGAATTCTACCCTAATAATGATTTTGAAACTACTCTGTCAACAAATGTGTTTCTAGATCCTCACCCTGAGGATGATATTATTGTTGAAGAGTTACCTCCTACCCCTCCTCCTTGTCCATCAGCTTCTGGAACTTCTCTGGCCACTACAGATTCCACTGCCCCAGTTGTTGCATTTGATCCTGCTGCACATCAGAGACTGGATGAAATGGCTACAAGTTTGCAGACTGTCATTCAAAGACAGGATGAAGCAATTGCTCAACAGACTGCATTTCAAGCTCAGATGTTGGCTCAGCAGCAAGCAATGCAGCAGATGATGGAAGCTTTCTTCAAAAGCCAAGGAGGCCCTAGTTCTTAGTGTTTAGAAATCTGTTTTTCATTTCTTTGTTGAGTCATGCAATGTACTAAGTCAGTGATGTCTATCACTTGTAATCCTTCATGACTTTGATTAAATGAAATGAGTTTTTCTTTTGGCAATTTATCTTCCATGATCTTTTTTCTTTCTGTTTGATTGATGCCAAAAGGGGGAGGAAATATAATTAAGTTTTCATGATTTTATGTATGTTATTCTTTCTAATGCTCTGATATTTGTTCTTACTTAGTGCATAAACTAAGGGGGAGCTTAACATACCCTGATCAATAATATCTGTTTAGAAATTTCTACTGTTTCTTTTTTATGTTCAATAAAATCAGAAAAGATATTTGTCATCATCAAAAAGGGGGAGAATGTTGAGACCTCATAAGTCTAAAACACATTCAAAGTGTAAATCCTCTATGTTTTGATGATTCCAAATAGTTCAAGTATGGTAATATTGAACCAAAAGAAATTACTGATATATTTGATAAGTGTGCAGGAAAATAGACTTGAAGTCACTCGTCTAATTTTCACCCGTCTACTTTTTAGTAGAAGCTCAGCAGTGACTCGCCTAAGTTTCACTCGTCTAAAAAGTTAGTCAAAGAAAGTCAACGCTCAAGAAAGACTAAGCTCAGTTGATGACGTGGCAAGAAGCATGCGTCTAAGTTTGGCTCAGCTGACCACCCGTCTAACTTTGGAACAAGCTTTCACCCGTCTAAGTTTTTGGATGACTTTCACCCGTCTAAGTTTTTGGATGACTTTCACCCGTCTAAGCTTTTGGATGACTTTCACCCGTCCAAAAATTCTCATTGCGGACACCAAGTCAGTATGTCAGAAATCAAGTCCAAGTCACCATATTCAAAATTATATGCCATCCTTAAGGATCTCGAAGACCTCTAGACAATAGCTCAAAGGACAAAGAAAAAAGAACGTTGTTTCAAGGTTTTAATGAATAAACACGCTATCTCTGCACCACTGCAGTAACCTTTTTCCTATTCTAGTACAAAGTAAAAAGTACTTTATGCAAAGTAAACTGATGTTGCACTGAAAGAAGAAAGCTCTCTGCAATAAGTACAAGAAGCCTGCTGCCATATACTCTGAAAGAACAGCTGTTCAGTTTAAAGTGTACTCTTGGACACTCTTGACAATGCCCAATGTTTTCAAGCATTTAATGGATATTCAGAACGACTCTTTGGCATTAAATGGTGTCTCAGAAAGCTCAAGTCAGATGCAAACACTTTCTGAAACTGTGTCAAAACGGATCTCTTGATTGAAGCCTTTAAATAGATCAAACAAAGGAGATGAAGCCAAGAAGTTGAATATCAAAAGAACTCTGCACAGAAGCATTTACTCTCTTCATTAACTTCTTCATTCCTTCATTGAATACACATTCAATCATTTGATATAAATTCGCAGTCTTTCATACTTCATATTTATTCCACTCTCTGAGTGTGATCTGAAAGACTTGCAAGTTGTATTAACTATACAAACCTTTTATCTCTTACTGTTTTTGAGCCTGAAGAGGCTAGGTGAGAAAAGAATACTTGTTTGAGCGTTGAGCCTGAAGAGGCTAGGTGTGCAAAGAATACTTGTACTGTAATTTACTCAGTTATAGTGGAAACTTGGTGCTGCCAAGAAACTGGACGTAGCCCTGTGGATTTTGGGGTGAACCAGTATAAATCTCTTGAGTGATATTTCCACTCGCTTATCTTTTAATTTGCTTAAGTATTGTTTCAGTCTTAGCTTTTTAACTTGGGGAGTTAATACTGTGGTTATCAAACTCTTTTTAATCTTCTTCGTGTGTGTGTGCTATTCTGTTTTAATATTAGACGTTTCACTCGTCTAAACCTCTCTTAATCAAACCTTCTTGCTGTGCCTGCGAAAATCTTTTTAAGTAACCGAAAAAGTTGGTAAACACAATTCAACCCCCCTTCTTGTGTTCACTTTGGTTATTTCACTGGGTGTGGGTGTGGTGCAAGTCCAGTAGGGGGCGGCGAGTAGCCGGCTAGTGAGCCTCGTGGGGCAAATCGAGTGGGTGGAATATGTGTGGAGGATGGTGTAGGGTGCGTCGGGGATGGTGTATGGGCAGGGGATGGTGTAGTATGGGTCGGAGAGGGTGTAGAATGAGTGGGGGAGGGTGTAGAACGGTCGGGGGAGGCTCCTGTAGCTGGAGTGGGTGCGGTGGGTGCAGAGGAACCTGCACCGAGGCGGGCAAGCACCTGAGACTTAATAGTGTATCGGCCTCGCTTAGCCTTCCCCTTCCCCTTATCACCGCTAGGCGATGGGGGGCGGGGCTGCTCTCCTCCTGATGCTGACATATCTATTTTTTTTATCACAATTATAAGTCAATGTAAAAACAATATATCAATCGACATTTAACTGCATAATCTAATAAGAAAAATTTTAAAATACAACTAAATTACAAAAGTCTTACATTTAAATGGAAAAAAAAATACAAAATACATGATACTGTAACTTAGCAGTAAAATTCCTATTCAGACTCGGTATCATCTTCTGATTGTAAGTCTGACTCTTCTTCTTCTTGCATTGAGTCATCACTTTGGATTTCTTCCTCTGATGATGCATTAATCGATACCGATGGATTAGCAATGGCCACTTCTTCCCCATTATCAGCAGATCCCAACATGCCAGTAATACGCTCGACCTCAATTACTTCATTGACATGTGACGATTCATCCGCCTGGAAGGGTATATCATCCTCTGCATTATCGATTTC
The DNA here is from genome assembly GCA_035048595.1 of Echinosophora koreensis. Classification (NCBI taxonomy): domain Eukaryota; kingdom Viridiplantae; phylum Streptophyta; class Magnoliopsida; order Fabales; family Fabaceae; genus Echinosophora; species Echinosophora koreensis. Next base: position 3,426,117 of record JAPCYP010000037.1, on the reverse strand, counting down.
TATGCGACCCCTAGGTTTGGTAGTGATAGCAACACACCAACCTCGTTTGTCCGCTCGCATTGCTGGATAAGGGACATAGTAAACTTGTTTGGCATTGTGAGCAATGATAAACGGATCAAATTGTTGATATCTTCTATCCATGCGAATGTCCACAGTGCCATACTTGGGATCCACCTTTGTGCCTGTCTTCGATGGATCAAACCAGTTACAATAAAATAATACTACTTTTTTAGGATAAGTAGTAGTATTGTATTGTAACTCGTATATGTGTTTTATGACTCCATAAAAATCACCAGTACCTTCACCCTGTACAACAACCCCGCTATTAATGGTCTTTTTGCCAACGTTCCATTCATCTGTGTGGAATTTATACCCATTAACGAAGTATGTATGCCATGATCTAACACTGCTATAGGGCTCGTACGCCAAATCTCTCAAGTGTTGATTTAGCACACTTAATGGTTGCTGATACACCTATGAATTTATAAGTCATATTACAAAATTTTCATTTTCAATTAGCAATTAAGCTTAATATATTGTTTGCTAGGTTATACGACACTTACTTGTTGTTTGAACCATTCAGGAAACTCTGCATGTGTACGAGCAGAAGCATCTTGGTCACTAATTTGATTAATTTGCAGGAACACACTGACAAATTAATAAAATACGTACAATGTGTTAAAATATAATATGATATACCGTATGAGACATTATTTAAAAAATTAGTCTTTCAAACTTACTCATGGTATGATTTCACCTCTGTGCAATTTATCAACACGTGAACATGAGCTGACTCATACTCCTCATTACTTAACCAATATATAAGCTCTTTGCCAGCATGACGGCCAGGAAGATTAAATACGGATAGCATATATGGATACCCTCCACCATCAGCATCAACCTCGTTCCTAATATTTCGTGGTGCCAACATGAAGTTGTTGAAATAGTGGGAACAAAAATAGGTTGTCTCACGGTGTAAGTAGGACGCACAGATTGATCCTTCCACCCTAGCCTTGTTTTTAACTGATCGTTTAGAGTCGCCCATGAATCTAAGAAATAACAACTATTAGTCACAAGTCATTATTCAAGGGACGTTAATTGTTACAATGTGAAAATATAAAAATATTACCTTTCAAACGGATACATCCACCTATATTGTATTGGTCCACCAAGCCTCGCTTCGTATGCAAGATGCACAGGGAGATGTTCCATTTAGTCAAAAAAAACCTGGGGGAAATACCCTCTCCATCTTGCAAAGAATTGTTGGAATCTTTTCTTCCATCATCTTCAGACCATCCGCACTTAAAGTTGCAAAGCATAAATCTTTGAAGAAATGACTGATTTCTGTAAGCGGGTTCGAAATGACCGAGGGCAACAAGCCGAAAGCAATAGGAAGCAAACACTCCATGAATACATGACAATCATGACTTTTCATCCCATGAAGCCTCCCAGTTCTTACATCAGCACATCGTGCCAAATTAGAGGAATAACCATCAGGCATCCTAAGGTCTTTTAACCACCGACAAATTGACTTTGCTTCATCAGCGGTTAGAGTGTAACAAGCTTTTGGTTTGACCATTTTTCCATTAGGTAGGGGCTTCAGCTCCAGATCCTTTCGTCTACAGTACAACGCTATGTCCATCCTTGCCTTCTCATTGTCTTTCGTCTTGCTAAACACATTCATAACCGTGTTAAAGATATTGTCAAAGAAATTATTCTCAATATGCATCACATCAAGGTTATGTCTTAATAGATTATCCTTCCAATACGGTAGTTCCCAAAAGATGCTTTGCTTTGTCCAGTTATGCCATTCTCCATAACCCGGTATTTTTGACACACCAACAACAGTGACTTTAGGAAGATCCCTAACTCGACCCCATATTTGTTCAGGAGTCAACAAAGGCGGTGGACCTTCCTCTTCTGTCTGATTCTTTTTGAATGCTCGGGTATTCCTTCGGAAGGGATGGTCGGGATCTAAGAACCGACGATGAGAATCAAACCAGGAGCTTTTGCCACCATATCTTAGGGTAAAAGCCTTTCCATGTTCCATGCAATACGGGCACGCCAATTTACCATGTGTCCCCCAACCAGAGAGCATGCCATATGCAGGAAAATCATTGATAGTCCACATCAGTGATGCCCTCATCATAAAGTTTCGCTTCTTTGAGACGTCATACGTCAACACACCATTCCACAACTTCTTCAGATCATCGATTAGAGGCTGTAAATATACATCTATCCCAACCTTCGGATTAGATGGTCCCGGGATAAGACAATTCAGAAACATGTACGGTTTTGACATGCACATCTCAGGAGGAAGATTGTACGGTGTAACAATCACTGCCCAACATGAATATGGCGAGGCTGACGCCTGAATGTACGGGGTAAAACCATCTGAGCATAGTCCAAGTCGTACATTGCGAGGATCTACTGCAAAGTCAGGGTGTACCCGATCGAAGTGCTTCCAGGCCTCGCCATCAGAAGGGTGGCGTATAAGGCCCGTATTTCTCCTATTTTCATTATGCCATCTCATATGTCCCGCAGTTTGCGGTGATGCAAACAGTCTCTGTAGCCTTGGAATTATTGGCAGATAGAACATTGACTTCACAGGAACTGGTTTGTTTTTACTACGGTCACTGCTTTGAACACGGTACCTGGGTGTCTGGCAGAATTTACATCCTTCCAACATGCTGTCATTTGTACCCGAAGCACTGTCATAATATAGCATGCACCCGTTCGGACAACAGTCTATTCTTTTAGCCCCCAACCCTAGTTTTGACACTAACCGCTTCGCATCATAATAACTTTTTGGTAACAAGTCTTTGAAGGGTGTTACATCTTGAAGCATTTTACAAAAAAACTCCAAACGCTGCTCGGGCACATTCCAATTGGACTTGCAAGCTAGAAGCCTAACACAAATTGATAATTTTGAATTCGACGCCTCTTCAAACAACGGCTTATTTGTCTCTAACAACAGATTATAAAATCTCTGCGCCGATTCATTAGGAGGCTCTTCTATGTCATCAGACACATCTGCCTCGAAGTTCCCATGTTGCCCAAGACAATCGTCCACCATCATATGCATTGACTAGAGTTGTTCGACATAGTCGTCATGTAAGCCACTGCTAGATGCACTCATGTGAAGATCGTCAACACCGACATCATTCAGATTAATATCCGGTAACTCCTCACCATGATCAGTCCATATCCAATAATTAGGCTTGAACCCACGTCGATATAGATGTAACTTCACGTCATCATCACTCAAAACTTTCATACAATTGCACTTTATGCACGGTCATCGAATCCCCCCTTTTTCTGCATAATCACAATGTTGTTTGGCTTTCGATATAAACTCCTCAACTCCAACTACAAAGGATTGTTTTAGAAGCCGTCTCCCAGACTCGTTCCTATCATATACCCAACTACGGCTCGGGAGATAATATTCCATCCTTCTGCATATCCAGATAAATTGACGTATTTTTAAACATGATACTATAACCTCGAATCGTTCCCTTTCCTTCAACGGTGTGGCCCTATCCCATTCGAGGAAAAACTTTTTCACCACTGTATTATACCAGTTACTCATCGCTTCTCATGTCTTATAGCTGACGAATTTTCGGCAGCATTTCCCATTGGTCTTCAAGTACACGACTTGACCGCGATAAGATACCGCAATCAAGCATGGACCCGGAGAACAAAAGGAAATACTTCGACCCGAAATTTCATCAACTATATAACAGAAGAGAATCAACGAGTAATTAGTATATTAGTGGAGAAAAAGTTTTTTCCCAAACTGTCCCAATTGGACAATTCAAGATTCAATAAAATGAGCGATACCATGACCACGAGTACACATGCTCAATAATATTGAACCTTGAACGGGAAGCTACGGTTTTTCTCAATTACGTATTAAATATATATACTTTACGATAAAATTAAACTTTAAGTAACACAGATAATTTGCGTAAAGTTTGATAACAACAACAAACTATATAACACATAATTAAGCAACCAGCATAAACATATATCAGCCCATAATCATTTGTCTTACGTTTTATTAAATCATTTATTTTTCAATTTAATATAATTAATAAAACATTTTATTGATTTAGTAAAGTAATTATGTTAATTTGTATACTTGAATTTTAAAATCTAAAATTTATTTTAAATTCTACTATTAGTACTAGTGGCAACCTGTCTGGCCGCATTTCTAATGCTTTTACGCATCTTTATCGTATAAATTTCTTCAACTTTACAATGTGACCTATTAATGTAAACACACATTATACACTTAATCATTGCATTAATAATATTATGTTAAGAATAAAAGTAAAAATAAATAACATACATATTTAAATAAAAAACAAATCCAAGATACAGAATATAATTTATTTACAACTAAAGTTTGGTTATGACGTCTCACAATCTAGCTTAATTACGAGATTAGATAAGGAATAATTTCAGGTGCTTTTTGCATTTCTCTACATCAAAATCAAAATAAATTTATATTGTTATTTTTTTTTAATTAAAAAGCAATAAAGCATACCAAATGATAAAAAACATAAATTATTACTGTACAACACTGCTAATTACAACATAACCGTACAGCACACCAAATTGATCCAACATAACAGTCCAACACATTTAACAATATACAACATAACAGTACAGTACACCTTATTACACTCCAAAAAAACTGTCCAACACACTCAAAAAAAATAATCCAACATAACAGTCCACCTAATTACACTCCAACAAAACTGTCTAACACACTTAAAAAAAATAATTCAACATAACAGTCCAACACATTTTTACTTGTCCTAACAATTTACAACATCCTATAATTAACAACTATCCATACAACATTTAATTAATATACTAAAAATATTAACAAATAAAATTGGAAACTCACCTGAAAAAACCAAACTGGTAGCCGGAATTCCTCAGGCACGGTGGCTGGTGCTCCAAATTGGTGGTTGTTTTCTGGAGAAGACAAACATTGAGTAAGTATAATGCACAAACAAAGAAGAGAGTTGAAGGAGAAGGTGGTTGCTCACCTTAACGTAGTGGTTGCGTGGTGAAAGCTGAGGTGCAGGCGGCGGCGGGTCGGCGTGGTCGGCGCCGGCGCGCAGGCGGTCGGCGGGCTCGAAGTCGTCGGCTGCGGCCGGGGCTGGGAAGGGGCGTTCGGTTCGATTAAAGAAGAAAGGAGAGGAGAAAGGAAAGAGAGGGAGAAAGGAAGAAGAAGAGGAAGGAGGAAGAAAGGGGCACTCATCGGAGATAGGACGGAGGTCGGCGGTGAAGAGAGGGAGAAGAGAGTAGTAGAGAGAAAATGAAACATGGAAATGGGGGAGGGGGAAAATCTGGCGGTTTTATGGGGAAGAGGCATTACCGACGGACCGTGCCGTCGGTAATGAAGGGACCAATTTAAATTACCGACGGACCCGCCGTCGGTAATGTAACCCGTTTTCCCGCCTTTCGTTACGGACGGAAATTTCCGTCGGTAACGTGCCCCGATTTCCATGCCACCGCCCCTTACCGACGGAAATTTATCGACTGAAATTTCTGTCTGTAATCCGTCCCGATTTCCGAGCCGCCGCCCCTTATCGACAGGAATTTCCGCCGGTAAATTACCTATGAAAATTTCAATCGGTAAACCGTCCCGATTTCCGCGCTGCCGCCCCTTACCGATGGAAATTTCTGTCTGTAACCCCCTCCCCCGATTTTCGAGCCGCCGCCGTTACCGACGGAATTTTCCGTCGGTAAGCTGCCCGCATTTCCGAACCGCGTCCGTTTATCGACGGAAAATTCCGTCGGTAATTTACCGATGGCAATTTCCGTCGATATTAAGCCCGCGCGAATTTCCCGCCTATTTTTCGACAGAAATACCGACCGAATTTCCGTCGGAAAAATTTGTGTTTCTTCGTTATCTAAATTTACGACGGGTTTTTCCATCGGTAATGCCAAAAAATTCCGTCGGAAATCGGTCCGTCGGTAAATCGATGTTTTCTTGTAGTGGATGCTTTAAACGGATCTATCATAATAAACCCAGATGAAGACGCAATTATATATAAATTTACATAAATTCTTATATAAATCTAGAGAATATATCTATGTTATGGGCAGTTGATCAATGGATGTGGATCCTCCCCTTTTTCATCATCTTATTAAAGAAAAAGACATAAAAAGAAGTTTTGGTGAACCGTATATACAAAAGCAAATTTGATTTTATATGTTTCTCTTTCTAACATGATAGAAAAAAGAAGAGGATCCAAATCGGAAAAAGATTCTCTCGATTTTTCATCTCTCCATTTCTATCCATTTCCAAAATTTTAGCAAAATAAATGTGTATTATACACATATATGGAGTCTCTCCATGCACTTATTATCCAAAAACTTTAGTCATTGACATCTCCATTTCTCTGAGAAATAGAGAAGAGCTCTAGCCTCTACCCATTAAAATTAATCATTGATCAATCACACAATCACATTATTAATTATAAAATAATTATTATATTTAATTAATGATTAATTATCATAATGAACTATAATCAATGATATTAATCTAATGGTTCATCAATTGATAAATGGACTTTATGGTTTCGATTTCGATTGGAATCTTTTCACCGGTGCCGTCAAAATTTTTGTGCAACTACTGCAAGTGGTAGCCATCGGTTTTGGGTCTTTACATGCATCTAACAATCCAAATCAATCAAGGCATGCATTCAATGATTGAAAATTTGCTGGAGAGAGAGAGAGCTCTCGAAGACAATCCAAATTCACCCTGTACACAATGTGTTTGGTTCAAAAAAGCGGAGGAGGAGATTTTAATGGGAAGAAGAGGAAGGGATGGATTTTAATTATATGTTATGTTTGGTTGAAAGGAGAGGAGGGGAGGGATTTTAATGGAGATAAGGGAAAATAACATTATTCGTGTTTAGTTCACAAGGAAATAGAGATTTTAAAACAAATTTACTTTTATACCCTTAGAATTATTTATTTCAAAATAAACAAGTGAGAATATTCATTTTAGTCTATGTATATAAAATGTTTTAAAATCCCCAATCTCCCCTCCAAATCCCCCAATATTAGAGGGAAGTCAAAATTGAGTGAAGATTGATTTTGCTCCCCTCCATTTCCTTCTAAAAAATTGAACCAAACATAAAAGACTTAAAAAAAAAAATCCCCCCCACCCCCCTATTTCCCTCCAATGAAATAGTATGAAAAAGACTCTCAACACCAATATCTGCTCGACACGACTTCACAGTTTCTGTAATCCTAAAAGCGACAGCCAAACTTAGGAGTTAATGATTATTATATGCTTGGAATCCTAAAGAGTTTTCATAATTATATAATTTATTTTAGAACTGAAAATCATAAAAGGCGCATTAGTGGGTTTGTTGGTCAGCATGAGAAAAAAACCAATTCATGTTAGGAATTGAAATCAGGATAATACACTCCTGCCTCACAAATTGAATGGTTGGCCTGTTGTTAGCTCAAGTTGTGTGCTTTATAAGGCTTATCATTAAGGAATTCTGTTTATTATTCCAATTAGATTAGGTATGCCTCTGCCTAATTCTCAATGATGATATATTAGTGTCGACATTATCCACAGGAAAGTGTTTGAGGATAAAAGGTGTGGAAGATAACTAAGTCCCACACCACATTATGTAAAATAATATGAGAATATAAACTTGAAAAGGACTTTTGAATCATGATCTTAAATTTTAGTCAAGCTAGTGCTAACATAAGTTAGAATCTAGTGATCCCCTGTTTCTAACAATAACATTATGTATCTAACCAATTTTTTTTGTTAACATCATGTATCAAACCATAAACATTCGTGTGTATCAATTATATCCAAACAACCTGTACTGTGTAATATTTTAGGATTACATAAGAATTTCTGGTTCAATAGGGGTTTGGTGGTGAGTGTTAATCATCATAATATGAAAGTTTTAATTAGTACAGGCAGCTAAGGCTTGTGACTTTCAATTTCTGTAAAACAAAGTGCTTACTTTTTATTACTTCATGTACTTCTACATGGAAAATAGACAAAACAAGAACACTACCTTTGCAAGGTAGCTGGAGAATTATGAAACAATCACCGGTTCTCAGGTAAACAAAAAATATGGGAAACTTCAGCAACATTAAAAAGGATGGGACAACTGTTATCCCATAGCGTGAGCTACAACCTTATATGCCTTGAATTCTATTGGTCAATTGATTTAAATATCCCATAATTAATAATGAAAGATGATAAGAGATAACCGGTCAAAGCCCAAAAAAAGAATGCATGATATATTTGTAGCACACTTTGTGGGACAGCTGAGAGCTATCCCAAAAAATGAGCTTTTTTTTTTCGGTGAACAAAATTTAGGGTGAGGGTGTCTCAGTCTAAGACAGGGAAAATCTTCAAGTTCTATAACCACTTACAAAGGAATTTACATTTTCAGGCATATAGCTATCATCTCCCTCAAGAAACTTACAGAATGCTTGAGCACATAAGTTTCTACTAGTTTTTTTTTTTTTTATCTCTTCAGTCACTTAAATACAGAAGGGGTGAAGTAAAACATCTTTAGCTACTACATGTTATTAAACTCATAATAGACTATGGTTCCCTTACTGGAAATGCTAAACTATTCCATTACTATAAACAAAAATCTTGAAGATGTCATATAACAGCAGGAGATGCATAAAAATTCCAGATATTTTGATGATATTAAATCAATATATATCATCCTACTTGGAACATGTTGGGTCCAAAGCTATCAAATCATATATCACAGTAATCGTAGTCATGGATGGAACAACCAATAACAAACCCACCAATAAATCCCTTGAGGGGCACCTTGTAAGGATTGCTTTTCGGCTTTCATGTTTCATTGCATAGCTAAACCTTGATATTAAGTTGGGCCTTGAGCAGTTGAGCCTTGGTAATTCTGATTTTGAATCTTGATCCACATTAATCCACATAAAATTATGAACTAAGAAAGAAAGAAAAAAATTCAATTTATGTAAATAACTTATGTTCTTCCAAATGTCACCAGAAAGGTGTTATAAATGTGCAAACCTTTGTTGCTTTATCTAGCAACTTACTCCCCCGGTCTCTATTATAAGCAAAAAATAAATAAAACACACATATTAAGGTGGTTAGTTAATCTTATTAAATCTTGTAAAAAATTAGGTTTGTTACCTAAATTACCCTTCATCTAAACTTGAATATTCATTAAATGAGTTATTGGAATTTGTATTAAATGAAGGGTATTTTGGGAATAATGTCATTAAATAAGTCATTGGAAAACAAAATTTGCTTATATATTAGACTAAAAACTTTGAGACTTTTTCGCTTCTAATAGAGACCGGAAGGAGTACTATTTTTAACCCTTGTTTCTGTTGTATTCAGCAACTATGACCATCGCTGCTAATACCATCACATTCTAGCACATTCTAGCTCTCATTGCTCTTGAGCCTCCTCCTCTCAGTTTCACTCTTGGGTGCAAGGTTTTAAATTGCGGTTGCGTTGCGGATATTGCGGGAAAATGCAGTCGATACAGCTGCAATAATGGTCACGATGCGGTTTTGGCGACTGTCAAAACCAATACGTCGAGGCCCAGATTTTGGTTTCGGACCCAGATTTGAAACCTTGCTTGGATGTATCAGATACCCATCATAATGCAGGGACAGATCCTCCAATATGCAAGTGAAGATTCAGCACTAGTTTGGACGGTGCCATGTCAAAAAGAAAAAAATGCTACATTTTTCGAGTAATTAATGGTGAACAATGGATAGCAATTGGTGGATGGTAGAATCTAGGAAATCTAGTGTCATTACCTACTAGTTCCAGATAAATCCAAGCTTGGTTACCTATTATCACCCTTTTGAGCATGGAGTGAAGAAGTGAGATTGGAGGGGTTTGGAAGAGAGAGATTACAAGACTAGCTTATGAAAATAAACTTATGAAAATGGCTATGAGAATAGTTTACGATCTTTCTATGAGCTCTTTTTAGCTTTTTTTCCATAAGCTTATCAAAAAAACTGATGAAAATAAGTTATTTTTAACTTATTTAAAAAGAACTTATTGAATAAGTGTTTAATTAAATTGTTTAATCACACACACTCAATAATGAGTGTGAGGTGTTCAAGCAACTCTTATTGTCTTGTGTTGTAGAGAGAGTTTGTTTTTGTACAGGCGTTAGTAATAGAAATAAAATTATGAGTAAATATACAAATTGGTCCTTGACAAAAATACAGTGATATTTTGATCCCTGAGAAATGAAAAATATCAATTTGGTCCTCAATAGTGTAAAATGCTGGTCAAATTAGTCCTTTTTAGGGAAATTTCCAGGGATATTTTAGTCCCTATCAGAGATTATTTTGACCTGTATTTTACATTTTTTGAGTACCAAATTGGTATTTTCCATTTCTTAGGAACCAAATTGTCACCGTGTATTTTTGTCAAGGACCAATTTGGGTTTTTATTCTAAAATTATTTTACATACATTACTCAATACTCTTTACTTAATCTAATATCAGAGCTAGATGATCTAGCTAGGACTCATCAAAGGGTGACCAAAGATATTCGTTTCTAGGGGGCCTTTATTACACAAGACATGGTCTGAGATTGCGAAGCACGTGGTCAAGAAAAAGAATTGCCATCTAACGAAGAATTTTCAAAGCATACCACATGCCAACGACATACCAAGTAGATTTTACGTCGAGTGTATGAAAACCACAACTCATATCATGTTATCAACAGGCTTCCACAAACCAAGTTAGGACTTGTCACACTGCTTAAGAAGTCATTGAGGCTTAAACACACAGTGACCCAATTTTTAGTATTTAGAAGTGTATTCTAAATCTTTGTTGGCTAAATTACACTTTTGGTTATCAAATTGTTTTTCAATGTTCAATTTGGTCCCCAAGTTTTTAAAATGTTCATTTTGGTCCCTAAATACCTAAAACTTATTCAATCGAGTCCTTCTATTAAGTTGACTAACGGACATGGACGTTGACCCCAAAATAATGGTCCACAAATTGTTTTTCAATGTTCAATTTGGTCCCCGAGTTTGTTTTCAATGTTCAATTTGGTCCCCAATTCCGGCGGACCAGACGGGGTCAACATCCATGTTCGTTAGTCAACATGACGAAAGGACTCGATTGAATAAGTTTGGGAACTTAAAGACCAAAATGAACATTTTTAAAACTTGGGGACCAAATTGAATATTGAAAAACAATTTGGGGACCAAAAATGTAATTTAACCATATTTGTTTTAATAACTTGAGCATCAAGATTGATAAGAAAGCCATATGTTGTATATCTTTGTGGGATATGAAAGGGATTGTGGGGTTGCGCCACAACATATGAGAAGCTTCCTAGAAAGAGAAATGGATAATGCTATAGGATAACTAGGTTAAGTTGGTGCGGATGATTGGGGCTGACCCGAGGGTAAGACTAGATAAGCCCTTCCTTCAGGCCTCTAGTCCACCCCACTAGGTCTCCTACGTAGTCTATTAACAAAAGTTATTTAATACTTAATAAAATTTGCACATGAGACCTAATCTCATTATTTGTTCACTATAATATCTTACCTAGCTTTAGGCCTTACCTTACCTTATGTCATCCCTATGGATGATGCCATGTGAAAAATACTGCTACATTTCCCAAATAATTAAATTAAAGGTGGAGGGAAATAGCAATTAATGGATGGTGAAACCTAGGAAATCTAGGGTCATTAACAACTCTAGATAAAATTAAGCTCCCTCGTTAACACCAGATAGATATCCTTTATTTATTTTGATAACGCATTCTAGAAGCAAACCAAATATAAGAATACATTTGTACTCATATGAGCAAAAGGCTTTCATGGATTAATAGTTAACCCAAAGGAACATTGAAGTCATCTTTACAATTATCAATAAAATTAAAATTAAAAATACATTTGTGCTTAAAAGAGCTATATGCCTCAATCAACTAAATATTGAAAATTTTGAGGCATTGCACCTACTCCATCTAAATCATCAGTTCAACCAGTTAAGACTCCCAAAAGACTAAAGTTCACACTGACTAGAAGTCCTGGTAATACCACACACAGGATTGCTCCCATAATATACATAAGTGCCACAATTACCATTTGGTGGATGTTCAATTGAAGAATGGCTGGCCTTTTTAGACTGATCAATTCTCTGTACTCTTTCAATATGACCCTTCTCAGGGAAGAACCTTGTAAGTGGCCTACTATGTGAAAACTTCTTGTAGGAGTTTTCTGGGGTGTAATTGAAGATAGATGAAATTGGATCCATATTGCAAGAATCACCATAATCAACAGTACTGAAGGAGTCCCTAGTACTCTCAGTTGTGAAAGAAGCATCATCTGAGCTTGTGAAGATGGACCAATCACTTGAGGTGGCATCTGAAAACTCATGCCTTATGTTTTCACCATATGTTTGTGTTACTGGCAGGACATTTCTGTTGGCACTTCTTCTAAGGTAGCCATTATAGGCACCGATGGGGTGAGTAGCGATTTCGGGTCTGGCATTCGTTGAAGGCTCTGGGACAATAAAGTGACTTTCATGTCTGCTATGTCCCGATTTAGAAGGTTTCTGCACTTCTACTGGGTAGTGTTTTGAAGAATCAGGAACTGATTGCTGCATCGCTTTCCCGGTAAGTTCTACTGGAGGGCGAGGACAAGACCTATGAAGAATTAAACAGTTGAAGCCTGAATGAAGCATATATACAGCATACTATAAAATAAGATACACTGACATCTCTAAAGAAGAGATGAAGATTACAGTTTCCTCACCCAAAAATCGGATAAGATATGAGATCCATGAAGAATAGGTCGAAATGTGCATTCTCATAGGAACTTAAACAAGTTGGATATAAAAACTATGTATCCACATATAATATGCAGTAACAGAAAGCTAAAATATGATCAATCTAACTCAAGTTCTGCATCATAATTTTAGAGCAGCTTTATTACACAGCCGTAGAAGCAATGAGATAAAATGAAAACATTCCCTAGTGTCCACCATAGCACTTTAATCTTTAATTTGACAAGCACGTTGATATTTTTATTTTTTTTTAATAGACAGAATAATAATTTACTGAAAAAATAGCTGCTCTACATAGTTATAGAACCCAGCATAGGAAAAGGTAAAGGATTGTAAACAACTGTCATAGCAACTAAATCTCTACCTCAAGTAGAATAAGATATAGGCTCCTTCTGACATCACCTGATCAACAAGCACTGGCTGAACCTGTTGATAGAGCAAAATCTGAGCAACTAAAACCCAATGAAAATAGAAAAATTCAAGCAGATTAATAGTGTGTGCTGATATTCCTTGATTTGATTCTTCTACAAATAGAATATGAAACAGAATATCAACCTGCTGTTAATAGATATCTATCCAATACATGAGGGCCGAATTCAAACACACCAAGGTTTCGAGTGTATGAAGTATGAATAATGAATATATGACTAAAAAGATGTGTCCGCCATTTGTTCATTTCCCTATAGATGGAAGCCATATTAACAAGACATAACTTTTGGGAAAATATAATAGAAACTGAATGCAAAAGAAACTCTTCTGCATGTGGCAAATAAGCATTAGATTTGCTTTCAGTAAACAATAATTAATAATTGTTCAGTGTCGTGAGAAAAGTACCCAAGAGTCACAGTCACATCAATTAGGGTGAATCTGATTATAATTAAGAATTTCAACCCTAATAATAATCGTTTCTAATCCCACTCTTTAAAAGTTCGTCTTGAATCCCATAACACGCATTATCATGTCAAAACAGAAACTCTTCCTCGTCAAGGCAAAGGAATTTGACAGAAGTTCCTACTTACATATTCAACAAAGAAAAGTATTCTGTACTGACATGCCCAACTCAATTTTATGAAACCCGATCTTCTAATGCAGACAAGAGAAGGAAAGAGCAACCATTCTTTTAATATACCAATCTTGAAATGATAGTGCAAACCTCATATTCCAATATGTAACTAAGCAATGAAGCCCTTGTTTACAAAGTTACCATTACCAATATTCAACAAAGACAGACTGCAATAGCACCATCTAGGGACAAAATTCTGATAAGTCATTATCAGCTAACTTCACCTCCAATATTCAGAGGAACTTCTCATCTACAGATGATATATGCTGCGTTTTTCAAAAACCATTTTTCAAGGGAAACACAATCAAACATCTCAGATTGTTGTGCACAAACCTCATGCACATTAAATCCATCATCTTTTCTAAACCAGATCCAGAAAAATTCACTCCTAGTTTATTATAAAAGAAAAAAATTAAGCAGCTAGAGAATCTGCTTTACACATAATCTGACCCGGCAGTGGCCACATGACATGATTTGTAATTTCAAATTGAGGAGTTAGGAAGCTTTGGTTCCTAGTAGAGTAGACACAAACTTGAAAGGAAGTATTAATAGTCACAAGTTCATCTAACTGCTTCATGGAGACTTTGATTAATTCTCAACTTAATTTAATCGTGATTCGTGAGGGTTCCTCTCCAAATTTGTAATCTCCACAAAATTTGTAAGATGTGAATACAAAATGTTAAGCAACAAAAAGATATGCATAAACAGTAGATTACCAATTACATGCAAAGAGTGCACAATCAAGGCAACAAATTTACCTCAGTGTCATCTATCCTGAACCAATTGCCTTGCAGATCTTTAACATACGAAATATAATGTCCAGAGAAAGATGCATTTAGCGTGTCCAGGTGCACAACAACAGCATAAAGCATGTAAAGTGGAGGAATGTCACCCGTCCCAGTCATAAAAGGAACCATATCCAGCATTTCAGGAAAAGTTATGCACTTGTTAATTTTCCCATATCTTCCTTCCTGATGATGCAGAATCAGAAACAAGATATTCCAATGGGTCAATTTAAGGAAAATGAGGAAATTTGAAAAAAGTCAGGTATATAAAAAGATAGAATCCAAACATACAATAATTTCAAAACAGCAAAACTGAAAATATGAGATAATTAAAGACTGATAGTTTCAAGGAACTTGATAATAAATTTCTGAAATAAGCTCAAAATATGTTGGTGATGGCCAAATTAAGTGTGAAGTTTTTCATCACAAGAATTATTTTTTATTTGTTATTAACATTTAGTTGGAGACGGCCCCTACCCCAAAACCCGTGTTAGGAGTATGCACAAAAAATCACCCATCTCAGACACCACAGATACCGGATTCACTCAACAACCCTGTGAATCGCATACCAGATTCGCAGTACTGCATACCAGATTCAACATAAAGAATATAATATAATCACAAGTTCAGGCCATGTAACCACCGTACCATGCTTCGGGAAACTATGTCAGAAACAAAAGAACAATGACTAAAGAAAAGAGCAAAATCAAGCTATAAAAATTAAAAAATCAAGAATCACAAATTAGTAATATTTTTGCTTTAGAAGTTCTTATCATCCTTCATAGAATACTGGAATGTCCTATTAAAGCATTATTCAATGGCAAAGCATTGCGCCACATCGACATCTAGGTGAAATTTTACAACTCAAGTCATGTCCGCCAATAACTGTAACACCAACCCAGTCATAAATAGCAACGATAACAACTACTCGCAAGACAAGTGTCAAAATCAACATTCCCAAGCAATAGATGAACTACAAAGCAGAGTAGAGAACGACCTTATAAGAGCTATGTGATACCTGAAATCTCTTTAAAACAACAGTCAGGATGTTAGGGGCCTCATGTATGCTCAGTTGCTTTCTAGCTCGAACATATGAAGTGCACCTAGTTCAGCATGGGCAAGAGAGAAGAATCTCACAATTAGAAGTGAAAAACATCTTTTTTCCATATCTTTTGATTATAACTAAACCAACTAAACCACATATAGTTGTGACAGAGAAATACATAAATAAGATCACCAAACCTTCCACATCTGTACATATTTTCTCCATCCAAATCCTCAGGGGAAGTAAACTGAGTAAGTGCATCTTCCAGCGACTCAACCCAACCCAATATCTCCAACGTTAGATCCATAATGTTTTCATACCTTTCAGACTCGTGATTGCAATTTAAACACTTAACCTGTAGACATTAAATTTTAGTATGCCATCAAAGAAACGCAAAATTAAGAATAAAAATAAATAAATAATGGCACTAACATGAAAGATTTACAGCCGGAGGGAGAAAAAGGAAATATATGAGAAGGAAATGAAACAAGTGATACACACCTTGGATTGAAGACGACCACCAAAAGTATGTTGTATGAAAGTTGTTTCCTGTAGTCTGGGATCAACCTTTTTCTCACCACCAAGTCCCTCCAAGCATATAGTTTGCATTGAAGCAATCAGAAGCCTATATAAACAACAAGTTTACTTTAACATTGACTAAGCAAAAGTTTAAAACAAGCTCAACAATATTTCAGTATAAAATACAGATCTATAACAATTTATAAAAGAAATTCATGAGATGTTCAGAGAAAGAAAAAAAAAGTATCTAGAGAAATTATGGACCTGTTTGGTTTTTGCTTTTAAAAATAAAAGACCCCCAAAATTGTTTGAAATAGTGTTTCCTCCCCATAGTTTTTTTAAACCTAACAGAATAAGGGTTTAATTAATCTGTAGGTCCCTGAACTATTTATAAATTTTCAAATAAGTCTTTATACTTTAAAAGTTTGTAATTGGATCCCTGATCATATAGAAAATTTGTAAATGGGTCCTCCGTACACTTTTCCGTTAGGGTTCCAAAAAGTACAGTTGTACAGGTATCTATTTGAATTTTCCTAAAAATTATAAGAATCTATTTGAATTTTTTCAAAAAGACCTTAAAAATTCATGGGCATCTTCCTGACTTCCATCACCCATGTGGCAATTAATGCTACGCATATGCCAAAGTATCCTGCTAGGAGATAGAGGAGCTCCATTTTCTCTCAAAGTCATTATGTGTTGCTCTAACTCGCACATGAGACACCAATCTTTAGCACAACCTGGCATTCAAAGAAAAAAAATAAAAATAAGACGGTTTTAAAAAATATGTCTTGAAAGCAAATTGAGTCTTGACATTCTTCTTTCACTGAAAAGATGGAGAGAATGGACATACAGGATTTTGAATGTGATCTACAAAGCATATAGACGACAAGAGGCTTTGTAGACGTTAAGCACTGCAAGACAGCATTGGCATAGCAACTGCAAAATAAAGAGATAGAAAAAATAAGAATGACTCAAAAGTATACGAAAATGGAACAATGAAAAGATTTTCCATAAATTTGTATTCAAGTGAAAACAGGGCTCATTTTGCAGATTTAAACAAGCATTTTTTTTTTTCCACACTAAGATTCCAACCACAAATGGTTAAAATCACATCATCGACTGCTCCAACCGCATAAGCCCGCAACATCACCACAATTTAAAATCTTGGTTAAAATTGATAACAAATTACGATTGTGACTCCTCTTATCTTTATATCAACAGAAAGTATGAAACATCTTTTATAGTTTTGTTTTTGTGCCTGTGGATGTTCTAAATATTTAGTGCAAGCTAGGCCACAATGGCATGGAATTCCTTTACAGTGTTTTCCAGTGTTTATCACCAACACAATATTGTTGGGCTGGCATTGGAAAGGACAGGAGAGGCAACTGCTGATCTGACGAAGATCCAAGCTTAAATTACCAATATCTGGTTATTTGGTGCTTGATGGAAAGGCAAAAATTACTAATATTGTGAAATGTTAAAGGGTAACTTGAGATCAAATAGAAAACCCTGTAACATAAATCACATGGAATGGATAACTTTTAAAGTTACTTCACCTACCCCCCGCCCTGAGACTAATTCTTCTTTCTTCTTAAGATATTTTGAGCATTTTTGCTATTTTTTCATATAAAAAGCCTAATGATAATGATAATAATAACAATAAATTGCTAGCTGTTGCATAAGGTACAACACAACTTGACAACAGTTACTGATAGGACCCAAGGATATAGAAATGAAAGAGAGTATAATATTTACTGAAAAGGAAAATGTATTACAAGAGAGTCTCCCCTGTAATCCCAGAGCAATGCTCCTCAGAGAGGAATTAAGAAATTCCTTCGGCCCAGCTACAAGCTGAAAACTAACCATAAACCACTGCCCCCACCCTTTTTCCCACGCTCACCTCATATACCCTCTTTTACATTTTTCTACATGCTTAGCTATAATTCTGTGAGGCACTTGTTTGTCATTTGGGCTTGGGCTAGGGTTCCTATCAGTTACTATCCATTAATTTTTCTTATAAAAAATCAACATTTCTTTCTATCAGTCTATCTTTATCACAATTCTAACATTTCATGGACATTGCTAGCATTACCTGTTCCCACAATTTAAAAGGCCCCTGGGACATATGCCAAAGACTTCACTCTGAAAAATCTTTACAAATTCCTCATAAGGAAACAACATCTGAGACATGATCAAGACAACAATTAGTGAGGGCATCAGTTTCTAACTTGTGTCCATATCACCTTTTCAAGTAGGAGGACGGAAGGAATTGATGTTTTAATGAATCTACATAAAACCAACCTTTATCTTCTTTATCTTCTTACTCCTTACTCCACTACCTTCTGAGGAGGCAGGAGAAGTAAGTTTTGTTGATTTCCTCAAGCCCATCATTTTCATAAATCCAGTGCCTGCAGCCCCATTGGTGCCATGCAAAGGGATGGTATCTCTGATTTCGGAGACTTCTACATGATGAAAATAAAAGAATTTTATGAATAAAATTAACATAAAATTAACATAGAACCATAAGTGAACTCAAATTGTAGGAACCATTGACTTTAAGACCATATATGTGGAAGAAATTAAATTGATCTTCCGTACTAACTTGGTTCATCTGCAATTTTCCCTTTCTTCTCTAATTCTGGGCAACAAAAGCCTGTTGATGTCTTTGATGTTGACTTTGGTGATTTAGAACTTTTTGTCTTGGGAGAGTGTGATATCTTTTTAGCCTTCATGCCTCCTTTAATTGCTGTTTCAGAAGAGCATTTGTATTGTGCTGCTTCATCAGAATGATAATTTCCCCCTTTGACAACATTTCCTCCTTGGATAGTGATGTTTGTGTCAAATTCATCTACATTTTCATCATTGTTTCCTGCACTTGACGCACTTGAGGGTCCATAGTTGTTTCCTGGTATAAATGCCTTTAGAAATTGACTTTGATAGTTATCATCCTGGATTGTGCTTCTTGACACATCTTGTCGGCAAAAATTAACTCCAAAGCCACTGGCATTGACCTTCTTTGAAATTTCTTCCTCCGATACAGAATAGTCGTTATTTCTAGACTGCAGCAACAGTTTAGCAATTAGCATCATTACCAGAGATTTGATATTGATTAGTTTATAAAATGAGTGCCTGTTGGATATCAAAGTAAAACAAGTAAACCTTTTTTATTAATGTCTCTTTTGATACCAAACTTGGAGAGGGAGAACTGGTAGCCTTATATTCAGAAGATTCAATAGAAGATTCGCATGTAGACCCATTCTCTCTTCTTCGTGTTTCTCTGTTGGATTTATAGGAAGTTCGTCTCTCAAAAGTGGAGACTTGAGAGTTATTTAATTGGGAAAAATCAGGTGTAGCAGAAGCAGCAGTGCCAGTTAGAGGGTGAACCAGATTATCCAAAGGTGCACTCTCCCTTAAAGTCTGCTTGAAATTGTGATCAAAGAGATGGTTGTTCGAATTTTCATAAAAGCCACTCCCAAGACTGAATTCATCAACTGAAACAGCCAGAGGAAACGAGCTTGATATATGAGTTTCCAGTTGCTTGCATTCTTGCTTGTGAATTTGCCTCCAATGGATTATTTGACAATTCCCAGAGCTGCAAACCACTTACAGCTCAAATTTTGATAAATAATCTAAGGTCGAACAGAACATTTTCCTCAACAATATAGATGAAGAAAATCATTAAAAGAACAGATAAAAGAGGAGTAAAATTGAAGTTACAATATAACCCACCTGACCACCCCTCTTCTTCCAAAACAACATACAACACAAATCAAGGAATAAGAACAACAAGATTCTCTAGTTCCATTTCATTTCTACTATTTAAACCCTTGAAAACTCTAACAAAGCAAAACATTATGGAGAAATAAAACCTAAATGATGCAGAGTATAGTAGAAAACAGAGGTACTAAATTAGCAATTGTCAAGAAGACAACCTATCTTTTTTTGATAATAGGACAACCAACCTAAAACCTAATAGACCACATTTCCCTGGGCCAAGTACTAACTTCCATAGCCATTGTATATTCACCGCCATTAGCAAAACAGAGTGGACATTAGTCACATTACCTATCTGAGAACTAATGAAGCAAAATTGCTAGGGTTGTGTACTTTTCATTGGCAAACTGTAAAACTTCACAACTACTTTCCAGACATTTATCCTTCGGCAGATATAGTTATTAAAGCAAGCTTACACATACATGTACTTAAAAAAAATGAAAGAGAAAAAAGAAAAATTGATTGGCAGCTAAAATTAGTTAAAAGAATTACCAATATCTAACACACTTGCATCTGGAACAGCGAGTTTTCGCAGGAGCAGAGCACCTGGCACACTTGGGAATTTCACTCTTTGAAGAAGACACTGGGGGAATTACATTAGCGACGGCCATTTCTTCTGCTCTCAGAGCTTCTTCAGCAGCCAATTGGGCAAGCAAAGTTATCCTATCTCTCTTCTTAGTAGTATCACTCCATTTTCCAAGCAAGATATAAGCAACCAAAGGAAGTACAACCAGGACCAGAAACAGGACAGGTATATCAGATTCACGCGGTTCAAGCATATCCCCACCAGCATACTCATGTCCAGTTTCCTCCCAAATCACTAATCAGAATACGATCACCTAAAGTCCAAGTAAATGGCATCTAGGAAACCAGCAACTTCAAATGCAGCATAAGCCATGGCCCACCATTTAAACCTGTCAAGTTTCTGCTACTTAAATTTCAAGAACCAAGGTTTTCCAATAATAAATCAAGTACTTAAGCAATGACTTTTCTACTTCTATAAGACTTTTACTATATTATAAAATGAACTAGACTCATAATTTTCACAGAAGAACTTTATCATAGAAATTAAGACTACAGTATTTCCTGTCCTTTTAGAATGGAACAAAGGAATACAAGCCTCAAGCTTGCATTTTTCTTTCAGACAACTTGAGAAAGTAAAACTTTAGATTAATTAGATTAGGTTACTTAGTTTAAAACAAATAATCAGTGGAAAGTGGAAACTGTTAAGCTATCCTTCTTCTTGAAGGCTATGTTTGTGAGTTGGTTTTTGGAGGGAAAGGGAAGGTATATTGGAATGCTACCCTTGTTTGGGAGTTTCAAAAAAAGGAGGGGATGGTTTTGAGGACTTTCATAAACCCTTCAAACCCCTCACTTGCCCCATTTTTCTGGTTCCCCCATTTTGGGGGGTTTTGGAGGAAAATCTTCCATTTCCTTCCCCTTACATAGTACATACTCCCAAACAAGGAGAGGGATAATGCTCTCCTTCTCCTCCCCTTCCTCCCCCCTTTTTCCCCTTTGATCCCCTCCCTTTCCTTTCCCTCTTAACTCGCAAACAGAGCCTAAGTAACCTAATCACCTACCTCATATAACCTGATAGAATCCTGGTTTGCTTATTCTTTCACAGCACAGAAAAACTTAATTCATCAAAGAGTTGCCATTTGCCCCACACAAAAAAAAAAAATAAATAAATAAAATATGCTTGTTCATTTTACAATATAGCACCAGAATAATTTCCTTGGATTTTAGATTTGATGGGAGAATGGAAAAAACACTTTCCAATTTCAACAACAATTAGGATACAATTGCTTTCACCTTTGACAAGAAAAAAAAATGTGACTGCCATCAACATAGTTGTCATGTTTATCAACCAGTTCAACAAAACAAGGCAAACAAATGCACTTATTAAATATCATCTCACCAATACACACAAGATGTCAACAGTGAAAGACCAATGATTGATTAAAAAAACTCTTCCATTAGTGTGCCCACAGCTCCAATTTTATATTCAACAAACACCCGTTTAAGGAAAACACACACATTCAACAATTATGTATATAGAATATGACAAAGCACTCCACCTAAAAAGATGCTTTCACCAAAAGAAAACTAGTGAACCAATCTAAAAAAATTAATTTTTTCTTCTAAAATAGACAAATTTAAACACCACAACAACTCAATGGTTCCACACAACAGCACAAAAAAATAAAAAATCAAGTTTTTCAGAGAAATGAGAGAAAACCCAGAAAAGATGCAGCATTTCCCAATCTGAGATTCAAGTACAAAAAAAGTACAACACAATGTAAAGCAATGCAAGTTGAAAAATTTGAACATACCTTCAACACACAGAAGAAATCTAAGCAAAACCCACCAACACTTTACCTCTCTACTCTCTTCCCTCTTCAAGAGATTCCTTGATTCCACCCTCTTCACTTCAGAACTTGGCATCACTCCTTCTAAGCTTTTCTTTAACGTTTGGGGGTTTTTCTAAGGTGTGAATGCACCCTATAGAGGTTCAATCAGGAGCCGAAACGTGGCAGAAGGATTGTTTTTAGGCCGTTTGAATGATTGTTTCTCGTGAGGGTGGGACCCGCATGGATGATGTTCCCAATGATTTCTAATGGATGCCACGTGTACGGGTGATGCATTAATAAGAGCATAATTGTTGGTCAGAGATGGGAATTTTGAATGGTCATGAAGATATTATTATAATATTTCACTTTTTGATCTGAGGACATGTGATGTGAGAGAACCGCGACAGTTCTATTGCTCCGAATATTACAATGTCAGTGGTCACAAAGTTGGAAATTGAGAAAGAAAATAATAATTATAATATCAGAAGTCAGAACATAAACAATAATTCTTACATCATTATTAAATTGTTTTAAATTATTAAATATGAAAATTCCAGTTAAATTATGACATATGAAATTTCTAGGGTCCCTACTCCCTAGTGTCATGTGGATGACAGGATCAGGATCTAGTACTACCTCCGGACCTAATTATAAGCAAAAAAAACTAAATTCACATGTATTAAGAAAGTTAGTTAAGTTAGTTTAATTATCTTGATTTGTGTAAAAAAGAGAGTTAATTGTCTAGGGAATATGCAATGCTCCTGAAAAAGTAAATGGAGAATTAGTTTGATTGGTTAATCTTCTTGAGTTTTGCAATACTAACATTTAATAGTGTTGACTTAATTATTTTTGCTTATATTTAAGTCCAAATAATATAATTATTTTGTTGCTTATATTTAGGTCCGGAGGGAGTACTAATTAAAGTAGTTAAAGTGTTTATAAAATTAAAACAAAATTTAATTTAAAGCATAACAACAAGTTCCTGTATACGCCAAATAAGCAACGAGAATGTTAACCAATATCCTAAAGATATCGGTTAAAAAATTAAAAATTATAAAAATTTATTGAAAATTAGTGTATTTGATATTTAGAAGAGTGAGAAGCTTAGATTTCCAACAAAAACTAGCTTCTTATGTATTCCTTAACCGGTGCTCTAAGGGCACTTGTTAGCAAGACCCAATAAGTAATACTACTTTCCTGGCGCTGTTTGTTATGCTACTACCTTCAGTCCACAATATAAGAAACAAATATTCTTTTTTTGTCCAAAATATAAGAAACATGCATCAATTTTCAAACATATTAAATATTAATTTCCAATATTATCCTTATTAATTACTGTCATTAATTATAGGACATCAAAAAATTAATTAAAACTATAAGTTTTTGGAAATTTATATGAATATTAATTATAATTAACTCCTTTCAATATATTTCTTTGGTCCGTGTGTTTTAGGATTTTGTTTCTTATATTGTGAATCAGAGGTAGTATTTTCAAAGGAAAGCGTACGATGCAATTTAAATTTCAGGTATTGATTTATAATGAAATGTAGATTAATAACTAAAATTATTATTTGTAACATGTTTCATAGGTTATATCCGCTTACTATGCTATTTCCAAAGACAAGTGTACAATGCACTTTAAATTTCAGGTATCGATTTATAAGAAATGTAGATTAATAACTAAAATTATTATTTGTAACATGTTTCATAGGTTTTTTTAGTAAAAATGTTTCATAGGTTATCTTAATCTTAATATATATATATAAAAGTAAAGTAGTTTGGAGTTTCTTTTTCCTGCCCAAACTGAGTCATTTCTAATATTTTCACATTAATATTTGACTAAAGGCCTAAATTAGTCCCTAACAAAAAAATATGATATGTTTTTAGTCCCTAAGGAAAAAAAAGTCACTAGATGGTCCGTTGCAATAACAAATCAGAACACGTTAGTTCCTCCGTTAAACACCATTGTGCATCCTCCGTTATGTTGCTATCTTGTATCGTTAGTTTGCCTACTGGACCGCTATTGTCCAGGCTGGCAAGTGCTCTATTTCCATGGTGGAAATGCATTTGTAAAATACAAAAAAAAAAAAGGGGGAGGGGGGAGGGGGGACAACGTCATTCTAGTCTTCTTCTTCCCTCTGAGACCAGAATTTTGTGTAGAAAATACCAAATGGAAGGCCTAAAGAAATATAAGCGATGTTGAAAACCTTAATGAAGAAAATACTGATGACATTTTGAATGAATTTCTAAAGGATTTAAACAGGGTTCACCAGGAACAAAAAGATAGTGTCTTCCTATGTTTGCTGCAAATACTATCTCAAAAGCTGCTCTCAATGCCTACACAAGTACCTGTCATTTTGAATCAAGGTCGTTTGCCCTGATAATGTCAAAACAAATATAAACTACAAAACTAGATTTCTAACACCTGATGAAGGGTTGAAGTTGTTGTGAGGTAGGCGTTGCTACTCAATGGTAGTCCTTCTAGCCTATTTTTCTCAAGAAATGAAAAGACGACATTTTGATCAAGGATTGTTGTTATAAATCAACAATGTAGTTGATCTCAACGGAAAATATATTAAGGGTAGTCTATGAAGCACAAATTCTCCTACCTGTTCGAATGTCTGAGTGTCCAACACGCATCCGACATCGACACTTGTGCAACATTAATGCGACACTCGTACAACATGTGTCCGACACTTCTTGTCAGATGTTCGATTTAAAAATCATTATTTTTAGCTTGGAAACTTTCTAGCAAGGTTTTTAAAACCGGATTGGTCATTGAACCGGTGAAGGCACGGGTTCAAAGTTCAATGGTCAAACTGTGGTCCAACCACGATTGAACCGGTATTAATAAAATAATAATTTTTTATTTTTAATATAGTATATATAATAATATTAAACAAAAAAATAACATAATATTCAAAAGTTAATCACATTAAAAGCTAAATTTCACTTAAAAATATTATAATTATATTTTATAATTTTTTTATTTTCCTAAATTTCTCTAACCTGAACATGCTAAAATATTTTTCCAACATTTCCTTAAAAATGTGATAATGGACTTTAGTCAAATATTGGTAAAACATTGGTCAAACATCGGGCTTAAGTATAGATTTTTAAAGTTCAATATTTGGTCAAATAAGACATGTACTGGGCTTTATTAGATGAGCAGAAGCAAGGTCCAAATCCAACACATTAAAGACAACTAAATTCTTAAAAACCCTAACTTCTGATCTTAACTCCACCGCCGCACACTCTCATTTTGAATTTTCCTCAGACCCATCCTTTCTTCCATCGTTTTCTTTCTACATACCTGGAATGTCTCTCTTTGGTCATTGTGATAATTCTTACGCTTCCATGGTCACACGTTTTAGGCATCCATCGTCACACGCCTTACGCATATATCCATTGTGTTGGTTTTCTTTCTTCTCTCGTTTTACTTTTGAGTTCTGACTAAAATTGGTGAAGAAAAAATAAATCGGACAAACCGAGTGAACCGTCGGTTTTTACCGGTTT
This sequence comes from Echinosophora koreensis, assembly GCA_035048595.1. Lineage (NCBI taxonomy): Eukaryota > Viridiplantae > Streptophyta > Magnoliopsida > Fabales > Fabaceae > Echinosophora > Echinosophora koreensis. Next base: position 3,400,227 of record JAPCYP010000037.1, on the reverse strand, counting down.
TATCGGTTCAACACCAGTTCCATCGGTTCATATCCGATTCAAGCTCGGAACGGTTTTGGAGCTATTTCTGATCGGGCACCAGACCGATTCCTGATCAAACCGGTCGGTCTAGTCCGGTTTTGATAACCTTGCTTTCTAGACACTTCGCTGACACTTCTATGTGGCTAGGACACCTCAAGGACATAACTCAATTTGTTTTAAAAAAATAAAAATAATTTAAGACTTTAAAGAATAAATAAAGAAAAGAAGTAGACTATTTTCACTGTCGTTTCTTCCATTTCATTACACTACTTTTTTTACTCCCTTGCATTCTTCTTTCCTTCTTCCTAAGAGTCTATGCTTTTTGCCACACCTCCACTTTGTAAAGAAACAAAGTACTCAAATTGTATAATGATGTCTCTTATTATTTTTTCATGAGACTTGTGACACCCTCTATCCCGCATAATAATATAAAACATTTACTTGAAAGAGGTAATATAAAAATGTGCATTTATTTAATTAAAATAGAAACTGGGTAAAAAGGTAACACATTGTAACATCTCAACAACGCGAAAAACATAATAAGTTTTAAAAGAAATAAAACATAAACAAAACCCAACCCCAATGTCACATACAGAGCTGGTATAACCGTTCCGGAATAAAATCCATGGAATACAACTGAAACAACTAAACTAAACAACTAAAACATCTAAACATCCTAGCTAGAGTCGCAACTCCTCAGAGTCACTCCTCCAATAGCTGCTCACTAGCATCTGCATAAAGAGATACATGCCAAAACAGAAACAGAGAAACGGGAAGTAAGAAAACATGTAAACACATCTGCATGGAAGTAGTAATCAAGATGAACATACATCATATACATAGCATTTATCAACATATAGCATTTATCATCAACATATAGATATATCAATGGCTTTTTTACGTTTCTAGTGTAATTTTGATTGCAAAATTACAAGTATGGTGTACATTTGAAAAAAGTTATCAAAATAGAGTAAGTCGTATATAAGATATACGACTTATCTGAGCAAGTCGTATGTCTAGGCCACGACTCATTTTTATATTCGATGGCCGGAAAAAAAAATCTTCAATCATTAAAAGTCGTATGCATGATTCACGACTTGAACTTTTTTTAATTTTTTTTAATACTTTTTGATAAGTCGTGACTTTGAAACACGACTTTTTTATTTTTTATTTTAGCTCTTTAATCACTTTTTGCTAATTTTTTCCTAAGTCTTGTATGAGATATACTTTTTAATTTTTTTTTTGTTTCACTTAAAATAAGTTTAATTAATAAATAAATAAATTAATTAATTTTGAGTTGATTTTTATTTATCTTGGTGCTAGTGGAAATGTTGGCTCACGATTGCACCGTGGTGTAATGAATGACATGCGATACAATACTCATGATTAAAACAATAGTACGCATCCACCCATGTCATCCCTATTTGTTCACATGCTGCTCATGACTTCATGACATCAGTGTACTTTTGTTATAATTTGTAGTAAATTGCTAATAAAATTTAATTAAATTTTTTTTTTGTATTATTAAGTTTTTTTATCTATTAATTAACATAACAATTAGCTTAATTAAAATAATTAACTATAAATATTAATGAATTAATTAAACATCTTTTTAATTAAAAAATAAAGAAACAAATAAAATAAGAAAGCACAAAGCATATCACCAAAAAAGTTATAAAAGAACAATTAAAAAAATTTATAAAAGTCGTACATATTGGTAACGACTTATCAAAATTGTAAAAAAAAATTAAAAAAATTAACGTCGTAAACCTTGTATACGACTTTCAATGATTTTAATATTTTTTTTAATATATCATCGATTATAAAAACGAGTCGTGGTTGAGGCATACGACTTGTTCGAATAAGTCGTGTATCTTATACACGATACACGACTTACTCTATTTCCGTAATTTTTTCCAAACATGCACCATACCTGTAATTTTACAATCAAATTACACCAGACACATAAAAAAGCTTATATCAACATATTAAATCAATCAACGTATGCTATGCGGTGCAACACTACTTCGCTACTCCATTATGCATGTGAATCTAAACTATCTCAAGAAGGCAACTTCGGAGTTACATATTCACATTGGCCAAAAAGCACCAACGCCGGCAGTTCACCAAACCATGGGTGAACCCCTTGGATAACCGACGCATCAAACCTTGGACGCGCCACCACGGGAGTGCACGGTCCACCAAACCTTGGGTGAACCACCCGCAGACGGCCAGATCTCCGTATTCTAGGACGACCTCCCCTATGTTGATCTTCCCCCACTAACAACTCCAATGCATGATGCATGAGCACAATAACAAACAAGACAACCACCTCCTTTGTTTGGGCCAATAAGCACCCAAGACTTATCACCAACATCAACATCAACACCCTGACCCTTATCAGTCAAGGCCCCCTTGGCCAAAAAGCACCAAAGTTCAACTTATCAACACCTCGACCAAAAAGCATCGAGGTCACTTTGGCCAAAAAGCATCAAAGCCTATCAACATGTGGTAGCCCACTAGGCACCGGCTTAACCAAATTATTATTCTTATTATTCTTATTTAATCTTTAATTAAGTTATCCAATTCTTCTTTATTTGATTGTGTTTTATCATGTTATTGGGGACAACTGGGGTGAAGCACCCCTTAATTCATTTAATCTCCGATTCTGACCAGTAAGGGGAGCACGGGCGTGCTCACCCCAGCACGGGCGTGCTGCCACTTAAGTGGAGCACGGTCGTGCTCATTGTCCTGCACGGCCATGCTAAAAGCGCGGCCATCTTCCAGAATTCAAACTGGGAGCATGGGCGTGCTCCCTGTTCAGCACGGTCGTGCTCCTGGAGCCAGCCGTACTGTTCTGGGCAGATCCATATGTGTTCTTGGAGTCAAAACTCCCAAACACTCTCAAATCAGATCCTAGGGTCCTTTGACTAATCCAGTTGGCATCAAACCTCACTTCTCACTAACAGTCCATGTTTTATGAAACATTAGAGGGATTAAACCATTATTTCTTATGTTAATTAAGACCCCTATTAATTCAATTAGAGTCTTATTAACATTCCAACATCAACTAACGACATTCAGCCAATAACATAATCATTAACAGCAGTCAACAACATTCATTGCATAACAATTATCATCAAACATGCAACATGTCATACGTTGCCATAAACAGTTTAATCACTACATCAAATAGGTATGTAACAGACATACCAATAACTAATAAGCAATCAATACAAGTTTAAAAGTGGAATAGAGAAATTTACTCTACATCCAATGTGGCATGATTTCCATAAATTAAGGGATGTAAATTATTATTTTAATGACTTTTTTTTTCCCTTAAATAACAAGATTGAAGAGTTTTTTTTTTTACTGATGTGGCATGGTCTCCACCAATCAGGGAATTTTAATTTTTTATATTTTCTTTTGTTTTGTTTTATTTTATTATATGTTGTTGACCAATTTCAATTTCTTTCTCTGTCACACGCAACCTACATGACGACCAAGTTCTTCTCACTTCTTCACACACACCAGTACTATTTCCATGCTTTCCCTTTCTTCTCTCTGACCAAGGACGACCACCACAGACCACCAAGGAGAACCAAGATGAGCAGAAGGACGACGACAGCAAGACGACAGCAAGACGACGAGCTCCAACAGCGGCGGTGGAGAGGAAAATGAGGAGTAAGTGGCGGCGGCGGGTTTATGTACGGCTGTAAGGAGCCAAGGACTTCTATCCCCTAGGTTCCTCTCAACTGATTGAAGGTTTTGCGCTCTCTCTCTCTCTCTCTCTCTCTCTAAGATTCAATCTCTCTTCTTATTGTGAAATAGCTTGCCCTGCATTTGTTTCATTATAGCTCTGGTTTCTAGATGAATAATGGGCTTTTACTTTGGTGGGCATTTTATTGTTCTTATTTCTTGATTGATGAGCGTATCACTGTTTTGTTGTTTAAATTTCTTATATCTGATACATACTCTGGGTCCATGATTTGTGGTATCCGTTCCTTAATGAAAAGAGGTGTGTCATTGCCTACCATTTTAAAAACTCAAAAGTCAATTTACAAAGTGTTGAACTGGAGGGCAGGTAAAAAGTGTTGAACTTTTCTGCAACAAAAAATAGAAATCAGACCAAGGTTTTGTAATATTAATGATTTAAAATTTAATTTTAGTTTTTAACTGTCTGTACAACCTTTCAACTTTCAAGGATAGTATAATTCAGTGTGTAAGATAAAATGTTTGTAGGGGATTTTTATATATTTTTGCAAGATAAACGGCTTAAAGGAAAGATATATAAAAAGCACTCTCTCACTTGATTTTATTTAAAAGCAGATACAAGATATCTGCATATGCTTTTTCTTTATGGTGATGATAAACAGTTGACTTCCCCGACCTTTTGTTTCTATAGGTAATTTGAAAACTATAGAGATATGCTAGGTTATTATAATAAAATCTCTGAGTTTTACTCCAACCTTTGGGCCTGAAAGTGTACTGTAGATATGCTGCAGTTATGATAATTTTAATTTCAAAATTTCTGCTGTAGTTGTTTGTTTATCTCCCTATATAATATTTAGCATGAATCTCAGTAGCATGTAATAACAATGCCTAGAGCTTGATTTTAAAATATAATATATGGGCATTGCTTCAAATATCTCCACCTGATTGTATTTCCCTTAGAGCATGTAAACTTACTAAAAACATGAGAAGGTTCAGTTGTGTAGTGTGCTTTGAGAGTCAGCGATTCCTTATGATTTCTTTCTTCATTTGCTGATTTTAATGCTTAAATTTCGTGATTCAGGATGGTAGGTTGGATATAGTCTTTGAGTCCTATGATAAGCATTCACATTTATAAGCATTTGACTGCAACAAAGGGAGATAAGCAATTTTGGTTTTATGTCATTTTCAATTTTTATTTTGTTGCATTTCCTTGATCCTTAAAAGATGCAATAACTTTGATTTTTTTTTTTTTGTGCTTTGGTTTTTTATGCGAATTATAATACTTATCATGTATGCTAATTTTAGGGGTGAAGTAGCCAATTTTTTTATGGAGCGTTGCTTATTATGCCTCCAGGTGTCTTTCTTGCTGGCTATTATTCCGGTTTTTTGTTACATGGATATATTCAGATGACTTAGAGTACAAGAATACGTCATCTCCTCCTAAAGTGTAAGTTTCTTACACTGTCATGGGAGATTATTGACTTCAACTGTTTGGATTTTATTACAAGTTCAAGTTTAATGGTGGAATATATATATCAAGGATCCTCTGTTTTATTTGGATGTTTCTTGTGATTGGATAGATGTGGTTAAAGAGGGTGATCATTCTGCTGTAGATTACTATGCCATTATGCACAAAAATTTTAGTGGTGATAGTTGATGATATGTAGTAATTGATATGAAAAGTAACTATCTTTCTGATATGGGGTACATTAGATTTGAGAATTATGTGTTAAAAGCATGAGCTTGATTGGAAAAGTTCAATCATTGATAGATTGAGTTGTTTATTTTCTTAAGCTCTTTTATATGTGTTTAGTGCCTTTGTTTTCAAAATATGATGACACGGTAATTGAGGCCCATTTGCCTTTTCAAACGTAGTTTGGGTGTTTAACACAAATCCAAACACATTGCTACTCATGTTAGGTGGACATACCATTTGGTTTGTCGATGAATTAGCACTATACTTCGCACAATTTATCTCTATTTATTAAATGATAAACTCTCTAATGATAATCTAAGTTTGTTGTTCTACTCCAACCTTTTGTGAATATTTCCTTCCATTTGCGGACTAATGTATTTCTTTCAAAGCCAAAAAAAGAAAAAAAAGAATCAAAACCAGGAATAACAACTTTAGTAGTGTTTGGGTAATTTCTTTTGAACTAATGCTGGATCCAATAGCATTTTGAACTTCAATTCATATCCCTGGACTCAACTAAGTTGAAACCTGAACAAATGTGGTACATGCTAATGCTATGATCTTTTCCTTTCCCTTTACAGTCAGTCTTTTGAAGATAGATTATCCTTCTCTTTCTAGATAGACCATCAGCTTATCCAAAGTAAGCAGGAAGTTCTTATTCTGTGATTTCTTTTGACTCATCTTCTGATTGCCTTCATGTATAACATGGTGATTTTTTAGACTGTCTTCATTTTGGGATTCTCCATAGCATTGTGTCAAAGGTTTCTCTATATCATTGTGATTTTATAGCATTGTGTCGAAGGTTTTTCTTTCTAGATAGACCATTAGCTTATCTAAAGTAAGCATGAAGTTCTTATTCTGTGATTTCTTTTGACTTGGATTTTTATTGAGGTCATGGAGGTGGAGGAGAAGGAAGGTGCACGAAGAATCAGATTTTAGTGTAAAAACGAGTAAACATAAAAAAAAAGTGTTGGCTTTATGGATTTTGTTTAAATGGCTATTGTTGTTATGATTATGATTACTTAGGGTTGATGCAGAATTGGAGGAGGCTTGGAAGAAATAGAAGATGGGGATCAGTGAAATGTTCCCTGAAGGAGGAGGCGAGTGAAAGAGTTGGTGTTGCTATCATTTTGTCTTCTCCATTCTAATTTTCAAAAACTGTAATTGTGCATTGATTTTGGGAGCCATGGCCAGCACCAAAGTTCAGAGGGTTATATTATGACCCAACCCATTGTACGCAGTACTTATCACCTTCAATTTCTCCACCACTTTTTTTTTTTTTTGTGATAAATTATTATAGTTTGCTTTAACCTAACCACTTTCCCTTTATCCTTTTTTCAGAATTTGATTTTCAGGTTCCTTCAAGTGTAAGTCTTTATCTATCCTCATTTTGGATGATAATCTATTCTGGACTTTCCATATTTTTCTTATTTCTTTTTCTAATTTGGTTTCTGTTGTAAATATTGTAATTTTTGTATTAGGCCCATTAGTCTGGCCCATTAGGTTTAGCGTTGCCTATATAATCTTCTTAGTGTTTGTACTCATTGATAAGATTAATAATACTCAATATATTATTCTACATGGTATCAAGAGCTCCCGGTCTTGGGGGTCTTGCTTCCGCACAAAAACCCTAGCCGCCTTCATTGCGGCTCTCTTGGCTGTCTTCGTAGCAGCGTTTGGCACCTTCATCGCGCCCGTTTTTTGCCGTCGCCCACCATCCGTCACTGTTCACTTCCGTTGACCGCCGTCCACCGCTGATATCACTCCGGCGACAACACCCAGAGGATCGCCTCCTCAAGATCGACCGGAACCCAGAAAATCGCGGCCAACGGAGGCCGCACGCGCCCTCACGTGCCGCCACAGCGTAGCTCACCTCCCGGCTCGTGTAACCCACGCGCCGCCCTCCAGCCACCGTCTCGCCGCTCGAATTTCACTGTAGCTTCGCCGGCACGTTCTCAGTCCGTTTGAGGGGTTGAAATCTGGATCGGAGAACCTTTTTTTTCGTGGGTATTTTTGAAGCCTCGGTGCTTCTTTGTTGCTGCTGCCTTCTGCTGTTTCAGAACCGAGTCTCGACTCTTTTAGTAAGATTTTTTGAATCTTGTTCCATGGATATGGCTGGTAAGAGTTTTTGCTCCCGCACCTTTAGTGCCTCTGGATTTATCCCTAAGAATGCATGGATTATTGACTCTGGTGCCACTGATCATATGACATTCCATTCCAAATTGTTTTCCTCTTATACCTCACCTTCCAGTATTCATTATATTACTGTTGCTGATGGTTCTCGTACCCGTGTTGTCGGTTCTGGGAATATTGACATTCAACCCTCATTTAAATTGAAAAATGTGCTTTATGTTCCCGAACTTTCCAACAACCTAATTTCTATTCGTAAGCTTACTCAGGACCAGAACTGTGCAGTAACATTTTTCCCTTCTCATTGTGTTTTTCAGGATCTTGCCACGGGGAGGACGATTGGAGTTGCTAAGGAACAGGGAGGGTTGTACTATCTGTCTGATGAAAGATATGGTCAGAAGGTGCAGTCTTCCTGCTTACAGTCTGAGTCTCACTCTCCTGCATCACAGGTCTGGCTTCAGCACAAGCGTCTTGGACATCCTCCTTTTTCTCTAATTAAGTCTATGTTTCCATCTTTGTTTTTACAACAGTCTGTTGAGTCCTTCAAGTGTGACATTTGTCAGTTTGCTAAACATCATCGTGCTACTTTTCCTTCTAGTTATAAGAAAAGTGCTGAACCATTTGATCTTATACATTCTGATGTTTGGGGACCAGCCCCTATTTCTAATATTTCTGGTGCGAGATGGTTTGTTTCCTTTATTGATGATTGTACTCGAGTAACTTGGCTTTTCTTGATGAAGGATAAATCAGAAGTACCCCAACTTTTTATTCAATTTTATCATATGGTGCAAACACAATTTGGGAAAGGCATTAAAAGATTACGCTCGGACAATGGAAAAGAATATGTCAATCATAGCCTTTCCGATTTTAATAGTAAACAGGGCATCATCCATGAATTTACATGTGTTGACACCCCACAACAAAATGGGGTTGCAGAAAGGAAAAATCGCCACTTACTTGAAGTTGCTCGAGCCCTTCTCTTCCAAATGTCTGTCCCAAACTCATACTGGGGAGAAGCAGTTCTAACTGCTGCCTATCTGATTAATAGGATACCATCTCGTGTTCTAGGTAATGTTAGTCCAGTTCAGTTTATGATCTCACACTTTTCTTCTGTCCCTATCATGCAGAGTCTTGAGTCTCGGGTATTTGGATGTGTTGCCTTTGTTCATGTTCATAAGCAACATCGGACTAAGTTGGATTCTCGTGCAGTCAGGTGTGTCTTTCTAGGTTATGCACCTAACAAAAGGGAGTACAAATGCTATCATCCTTCCAGTCGTAAATACTTTGTCTCTATGGATGTTACCTTCCATGAACATGTGTCATTCTTCACTCGCCCTCAGCTTCAGGGGGAGAGCAATAATTTGGCATCTGAGTCCGAGTTTCTCCTCCTTGGTCCTCGTCTGCACCAGTCACCTGCTCCTGAGTCACTTGTTCCTCAGTCACCTGCTCCTGAGTCACTTGTTTATGAGCCTCCTGTTTCTGCTCCTGTTTTTCCTTTGCCTTCTGTTTTACAGGAATCTGCACCTTCAGTTCCAGCGAAGAACAAAACTAATGAGCCAATATTGGTGTATCAGAGGAGAGTAAAACCCAACCTGGTCCAGAAACAACCTCAATTGTCCGAACTGGAGGTAAGTGCTGAAAATATTTCACCCACTTTTGATTCTCAGTGTTTTGATACTCTTGACCCTGATCCTGATGACTTACCAATTGCTTTGAGAAAAGGGAAAAGGTCTTGTGCCAAATACCCTATTTCTCAATTTGTCTCCTCTAAACATCTTTCCCTGCAGCATCAGAGTTTTATTGCAGCAGTTGACTCTGTGAGAATCCCAGCATCTGTTCAAGAGGCACTAAAGGATGCAAATTGGGTCCAAGCTATGGATGAGGAGATGAAAGCACTTGAAAGGAATGGAACTTGGGAAATTGTTGATAGGCCAGGGGGCAAGAAACCAGTTGGTTGCAGGTGGATTTATACAGTCAAGCATAAATCAGATGGCACTCTTGATCGATACAAAGCAAGACTAGTAGCAAAGGGATATACTCAGACCTATGGCATTGATTATGAGGAGACATTTGCTCCAGTGGCAAAGATGAATACTGTTCGTATTTTACTCTCTCTTGCTGCTCACTCAGGGTGGGACCTTCACCAGTTTGATGTTAAAAATGCGTTTTTGCATGGAGACTTAGAAGAGGAGGTGTATATGGAGATTCCTCCAGGATTTGGACCCACTAGTGGAACAAACAGAGTGTGTAGATTGAGGAAGGCTTTATATGGGCTTAAACAGTCTCCCCGGGCGTGGTTCGGGAGATTCACAAAAGCAATGGTTTGCCTGGGTTACAAGCAGAGTCAAGGAGATCATACACTCTTCTTCAAACATTCACAGGGAGGAAAACTAACTGTACTTCTTGTTTATGTTGATGATATCATTATTACAGGAGATGATTTGGTTGAAAGACAACTACTCAAGGAGAAATTATCTGCAGAGTTTGAGATGAAGGACCTTGGGAAACTTAAGTATTTCTTAGGAATTGAGGTGGCCTACTCAAAACAAGGCATTTTCATTTCTCAAAGAAAGTATGTCCTTGATCTTTTGAAGGAGACAGGCAAACTTGGATGTAAACCTGCAGGTGTTCCCATAGAGCAAAATCACAAATTGAGCATCGAAGAGGAGAGTGCTAAAGTTGACAAGGTCCAATATCAGAGATTAGTGGGGAAGTTGATTTACTTGGCACACACTAGACCAGATTTAGCATATGCGGTTAGTGTTGTGAGCCAATTCATGCATGATCCGAGGGTGAGACACTTGCAGGCTGTAGAGCGTGTTCTGCAGTATCTCAAAGCCACTCCAGGGAGAGGGCTCTTGTTCAAAAGAGGTGGAAGCCTAACTATGGAAGCCTATACAGATGCTGATTATGCAGGTTCAGTGAGTGATAGAAGGTCCACTTCAGGCTATTGTACATTTCTGTGTGGAAACCTTGTCGCTTGGAGAAGTAAGAAACAAAGTGTAGTGGCTCGATCAAGTGCTGAGGCAGAATTTAGAGCTATGGCACAGGGAATCTGTGAGCTATTGTGGATGAAGATTGTGCTTGATGACTTGAAGATAAAGTGTGAAGGCCCTATGAGGTTGCTTTGTGACAACAAATCGGCTATTAGTATTGCTCATAATCCTGTTTCAGCATGACAGGACAAAACACATTGAGATAGACCGACACTTTATCAAGGAGAAGCTGGATAGCGGACTGATAACTACGACTTACATTCCTTCTGGGCATCAACTGGCAGATGTGTTAACAAAGGGCTTACCAACAGAACGATTCAGTCAACTTACTTGCAAGCTGGGAATGATAGATATCCATTCACCAGCTTGAGGGGGAGTGTTGTAAATATTGTAATTTTTGTATTAGGCCCATTAGTCTGGCCCATTAGGTTTAGCGTTGCCTATATAATCTTCTTAGTGTTTGTACTCATTGATAAGATTAATAATACTCAATATATTATTCTACAGTTTCCTTTCTTCAGAATTTGATTTCCAATTCCCTTCAAGTAGTAAGTCTTTATCTATACTCATTTTGGTTGATGACAGTAGTCCACGTTTTATATCCTGTTAGTTGTTTTCAATGCCACTGCTGGAGCATCGGCATGCTTCTTTTTGTCTAAGTTAATTGGAAGACAATTAGTTTCATGGTTGTGGCCCGAAAATTTAAGGTTTTTCCTTGCTGGGGTTTGTTGTTTTCTTCTTCTTTATTGCTTATATCTACAGATTATTATCTAGGTAGAAATATTATGGCATCAACTGCGTTAACTTGGTTTTCTTTTGGTTAAATCATACAGCAAAACACAGGGATAAGTTGCTGAATTACATGGTCTTTTTTAGGATAACCCCAACATTGCCAAATCTTTTCGTCAATTTGGCATCTCCAATTGTTGATGTACCATTTCATATATTCTCCTTGAGAACATTACTTGGTCCTAATCCAGCCACTTATATCACTGTTAGAGTAAGCTTTTGTGCCCATCTTATTGTTATGTTCTTTTATTTTGGTGAAATCTTGCTGTTATTTTACAATTTGATCTTTCTTTCCCATTTTCTCTAAACTCTATATGTTGCTAATCCAAGTGTTTATATCTTATGCATTAATTGTTGTTGTGTGTTCACCTCAACTTAGTCAATTTCTCATGGTTGCCTACTTTTAAGTTTAGGAGTATATGAGTACCCTCTGTTACATTTGGAATCCTCCAGTACATAGTACCCTGCTATCATAGAGCTGCTTTGTTTTTTCTCATCTACTCAGAATGTGTTTCACTTTATCCCTTTGTTTTCAGTGATTTGGTTGAATTCTTATTAGAACTCTTAAGTTATGTTATAATAAAATAATAGAAAAGCACAGACATGGTTGGATAATACATGAGATGATGTGAGATAGTGATAGAGCACCAGGGAAATGAACAAAATAAAAAGAAAAAGGTTTGTTGTATTTAGCAGAAAAAAGGATGAGAGTATATCATGATAGTTAGGATCATTGCGTTTAATATGCTATATTTAAAAGCATAATTCATTGCAACAAAAAAGTGCCTACCTAATGAATATGCTTTGTAAACAATCCATATTTTTTATGTAGAATTCATTGCAAAAAATGCTTATTAATGGTTTGGAATCCATTAAGTTTTTGAATCTTGCTATGTGGGGTGATGTTATAGGCATACAGCCAGGGGTATGGTGGAGGGGAATCTACAATCAACAATCAAGACAAAGGTTTACTGGTGCAGGTATATACAACCTACATTTTTTAAAGATCTAAAAATGATATTTAAAAAGAAAATAACCATTATCTTCAACTTTGGTTCTCTTAATTTTGAGATATAATATTTTTTTTACATTTTGTATTCGCACTCAAGATTTAAATATATAGTAATAGGTTCTGTTATCTATATTTTGACCTCATGTTTAATTGCCTATAACAAACATGCTATAGGAGTGCTACTGAAATAGCTATTTAGCTTTTCTACTGTCGTTGTTCATTAGATGTGATTGTCGATGCCTGTAAGTAACTGAGATTAGAAGAAAAGAAGACACCCCATCGAGCACATGATACTATTACGCTGCAGGACTGTCATTTTACTTTTCATAAGCAATAGGCACATGGTACTCTCACATCTTATATAACTATCTCTTAATCATATATTAATCAGTGCATATGTTTACCTATAATGCTCATTTACAAACAACTGTTAATGGTGTGATATTTTCAGGGTTTTGCCATATTAGATTGCCTGGGTTACAATATGCATGTCAGGTTATCAAGATTTTCTTTAAAAGTAAATCAGTAATAAGAATGCTAAGAATATATTGTGAATAAGTTGTCATTGGAGATAGGATGACAATCTCACTCTTCAACCTAATCTTTTTCTGTTGTGTTCTCAGGTATTGCAGGTCTACTATCTATAGACCTACATGTCAATTGAGTATTTTGACCTACTATGCATAAACATTAAGGTGTGGGCAATCAAGCAGTGTCATCTGCAAAGTTGATTGGGAAATTAAATATTAAGGTGAGGAACTTCCTACTCTATTTAACATTATTCATTATTGTCATGTCTTTCAATTTTTGGGCTTTCTGTTAAGGATATTGCTACTAAGGAGTTGTTTAGTATTTAGTTAAACTCCTTGACAATACAATTATAGTTACAAGGCTTTGGTTATGTGGCATTCCAGTAGTGCCAATTGTCACTTACAAGGCTTTGGTTGGTCTTCCTTTGTCCACGTAGTGGGAAGGTTAATATATTAGCTGCAAAAATTTCCTTAGTTTAATACTGTATTATTTATTTCATTGCATACAAGTAGTTTCCTTTAATACACCTTTAGTTCAGCACTAAACAAAATTTCTGGCATACAAAGTCAGTACTTGGTTACTAATTTTTTTTTTTTTTTTGATAGGTAAATGTTAGTATGTTAGTTGTTAATTTTTTTTTCCTTTGCCAACGATTGAACCTTGGACCTCCAACACTTTAAACACTTAGCTCTAACCACTTGAGCTACCCCACCCCCCAGTGCTTGGATACTATTATTTACAAATTTAGTGCTTAACCCATGAAGCCGACCCATCTTATAGGAAATAGCTTTGGTCATTGATGTTGTATACAAATTCAGTGCTTGATTTTTTATCACTAAAAGTTTTAGCACTATGTTTTAAAGTTTTGACATACACACCTTAATATTTTGGATTATAGCCGTAGTTGTTTTTGCTGTCTGTCACCAACAAGCAATGAATCAAGTGCATAGTGAGTTGATCTGATTATGGGAAAGTTATTTGTTACTCTTGCAGAACCTTAAAATTTGTGACGAACACAGATTTGAAGTTTTTAAAGGAGATTTTGGATGAGAAGCTCAATGAGAATGATAAATGGGAAGATGTTAATAGAAATCATCATCTATCTATAGTGCAAAATGCAGCAAGCCGAAGGTTACTCATTTTATGCTTAATTACTGGACAGCAGACACTTGAATTGATTATGGTTATTCTGGGAATATGAAGTTGTGGACTCATAGCTTTTTGTTGCTGTTATAATAACATGTTCCTTTCATAATGTTATGTGTATGCTGATCTGAAGTTTAGGAATCCTTAATTGTTATATGATGAGTAAAACCCCGTGTTTCTCCTTTTTCTTTCTCACACAATGTGTAGGCGGTCATAGACACAAACACAAATGCAAAGTAAAACCATCGTCTTCTGCACTTTATCCTCTAATCAGCATGTACTAGGTGCAGGGGTTCCTTTCTTAAAAGTTGTTTTTGCTTCAACTTTTTGTATCGTGAGTGCTGCTGGTACTCTTTATTGCTGCATTAATTCAATCTTTAGCTTATCCAAAAAATAATTCAACAAGAAAGACTAGCAAAAACAATATGGTTCGTTAATGAATACTCTTGAAATATTATTCACTCAATCTGCTAATTTCTTTTATTTTTTTTTACCTTATCCTTTATGCTTTATTAAGGGGCCGAATTTGAGAAGGGGTGGGTGGTAGCCTGGTAGGAGAGATGGTAATTAAATGTCTGAATTATTTGCTTACATTTCATATTAAATTATATGATTAGTTGGATACTTATTCTCAGTCTGCAGAAATGGATTTTAAACACATACGGCAGTTCTGGACTTCTAATGGTGCTCTTTTGTTCTTTTAGGTGGACTCTTTCTTTATGCTAATTTAATTCACTTGGTTGTGGTTCCTTTTTGTGTGGACCATCTGTGGCTGTGGTATGATGTTATGGCTGTCCCTGGCATTTTCTTTTTAAGCCAAATCCTAGGAGAACACCTTATGGTTCTATACGTGGTTAAGTTGGAAAGAACTTTCGGGGATTTGCCTTCAATTTGTGGGTGCTATGCTCTTGAAACTTTGTGGTGGGTAACTATGTGCTAATGTATAGATGTTAATTTCTAAAAATGGTTAACTTGTATGGGAAAAGAGAATAAATAAACCAAATTAACTTTTTACAGAAGAAAAATATGTTTAATAATTATCTTTTCGTAAAAATGTTTAATTTGCATGGGAAATGAGGAGGAAAAAAAAATCAATTTTCAATGGAGAAGAAAAAAATAATATAATAAATCATTTCTTTAAAAAAAAAAAACAGTTAACTTGCATTAGAAAGAAGAAATAAATCGAATAGATTTTCAACAAAGAAAAAAGAAAAATAATATAATAGATAAATTTATTTTTTAAAAATTGGTTTCACTTGCACTTGAAAAGGATAAGAATTAAATCAATTTGATTTTTAAGAGAGAATAAAGAAATCGATATGATAGATAAATATATTTTATAAGAATTGTTTACTCATGTAGGTGGCTATATTTGATTTTAATGAAAATTTTACCCGTGCGTTGCACGGGTATACTATACTAGTTATAGCAATTAATCCAATTCAACATATAATCAATTAAATCATGGCAATGGCAACAGTTAACAACAATAATAATAATGGGGCTATGGGAACCCCTCATCTTATGCTACCCCCTTGCCTAATGTTTACATTATCCTTCTCCTCATACTTGGTATGAAGAATGTGATAGTGACAACTCAACGATGAACCAACGCGTTCCATTAAGCGACTCAGTCAGCTTCCATGCGTTGATCACAAGAACGTTAACCAATTAGTTCCCAAATCTAAATAATAGAAAAGGAAACCAATGGAGGGAGAAATTGTTACCTACACGGATTAGCACAGACGAACTAACGTTCCCAAGAGTCTCTAAAGCTCCAACAATGCAATCTGTTTAGAGAGAATAGGGAAGGAAGGGTTCGTAGCCGTAACAGGGTTTTTATTTGTGCCAAAATAAGGTTTATGAGGAAACCCTTGGTTACTGTTCTCCTTTTACAGGCATAGACTCGAGCATGGTCGTGCTCACATTAGCGCCTCCGAAGTGCGGTTTGCCTTTGAGCACTGGCGTGCTCAACTTAGTGTCAGCGAGACACGATCTCCCAACGAGCACGGTCGTGCTCTCTATTAAGCACGGTCGTGCTTGTGACTCGGACAGTCACAAGACACGAACCTAAGAAAGCGATTTTAAGCCTAGAAATCCCACTTAGCCCTTAACAACCACTCTAAGCTAAGTCGTAAGGATCAAACAAACAAATAAACAAATATATATAGAAGCACTTAACAAAAAACGGGGTGTTACAACTCCACCCCCTTATAAAAATTTTGTCATCGAAATTTCAGCACACCTCGATTGAAAAGGAGCGGATACGACTCCATCATCTTGCTTTCCAGCTCCCACGTAGCACTTTCCTTAGTAGCCCCACTCCAAACGACTTTGACCAAAGGAATCTCCTTGCCTCTTAGCTGCTTCACCCTCCTAACCTCGACTCGAAGGGGTAATACCTCAAAAGCCAAGTTCTCTTTTAACTGAATGGTAGCGGGCACTATCATGTGACTAGGGTCATGAACGTACTTTCTGAGTTGAGACACATGAAAGACACTATGATGGTTGGACAAGAACGGTGGTAAGGCTACTTGGTAGGTGACTTCGCCGACTTTTTTTAGAATTTGGTATGGACCAATTAATCTAGGAGTAAGTTTTCTTGCTTTCATCAGTCTACCAACCCCAATTGTCGGGGTAACTCTCAAGAACACATGGTCACCTTCCTAGAATTCGAGTGCCTTCCTCCTTTTGTCATGGTAGCTCTTTTGCCTACTCTGTGCCACTTTCATTTCCCGAATCATCCTCACGTTATCTGTGGTTTCTTGCACTATCTCGGGTCCTAACACAACACTAACACAACACTATCACCAGGTTCACTCCAACACAAGGGTGTCCTACATCTCCTCCCATAAAGAGCTTCATAAGGTGCCATCCCAATACTGGAATGAAAACTATTGCTGTAGGTAAACTCTATCAGGGGCAAAAACTTGTCCCAACTAGCCGACTGTTCTAGCACACAAGCTCTAAGCAAGTCCTCTAAGGACTGGGTGGTTCTCTCAGACTAACCATCAGTCTATGGGTGATAAGCTAAACTTCGCCTAAGCTTGGTTCCTAAAGTCTCTTGCAAACTATTCCAAAACCTAGAGGTAAACCTCGGGTCTCTATCCGACACTATGCTAGAGGGTACACCATGTAGCCTAACTATTTCTTTGATGTACAACTGGGCCAACTTTTCCAAAGAGTATTCCATGTTCATAGGGATGAAATGGGGGGACTTAGTCAGTCTATCCACAACAACCCATATAGCCTCAAAACCAGCTGGAGTCCTAGGGAGTCCAGACACAAAATCCATGGAAATACTATCCCACTTCCATTCTGGGATACTCAAAGGTTGCAACTTTCCTGATGGCTTCTGGTGTTCTATCTTAGCCTTTTGGCACACTAAACACGCATACACAAACTCAGCCACATCCTTCTTCATCCTAGGCCACCAAAACATACACTTAAGATCCTGATACTTCTTAGTGGCACCTGGGTGCACACTCAGTCCAATCCTATGTCCTTCAAGGATCAACTTTCTCAGCTCTGGGATGTCTTGTACACAGACTCTATCTTTGAACATCAAGACTCCATCACTTCCGTCCTTAAAACTAGGGTTTCTACCCTGAGCGAGCAACTCTCGCTAGTCTAAGAGAAACTTATCTAACTTCTGGTCCTCTCTAACTTGATCCATCAAACTATACCTTCAAGGTTCCAAGCCTAATGCTCTTAGGGGTAACTTCCCAAGCTAAACTCAGGTCTCTAAACTCCTCAATCAGATCCATCTCCCTAACCATCAAAGCGAAGACGTGCAAGGCTTTTCTACTTAAAGCATCTGCCACTACATTGGCTATTCCTGGGTGGTAGGTTAGATCAAACTCATAATCCTTTAAAAACTCCATCCACCTACGTTGCCTCATATTCAACTCCCTCTGATCAAAGAGATACTTCAAACTCTTATGATCACTAAAAACCTCAAACTTTGCTTCATATAGGTAATGCCTCCAAATCTTTAAGGTAAATACCACAGCTCCTAATTCTAGGTCATGGGTAGGGTAGTTCTTCTCATGAGTTTTCAACTGCCTAGAAGCATAAGCCACTACCTTACCATTCTGCATCAACACGCCACCTAACCTTGCTTAGAAGCATCACATTAAACTACGAAAGGTTCACTAGGATCTGGCAAAACTAACACTGGTGCTGATATCAACCTATCCTTAAGGGTTTGGAAACTCTCTTCACACTTAGAGTCCAACACAAACAACTGTCCCTTCTTGGCGAGACGAGTTAAGGGTAAGGCTAATTTAGAGAAACCTTCTATGAACCTCCTATAGTACCCTGCTAAACCCAAGAAACTCCTAAGCTTGGTTACTTACTTCGGCGCTTCCCACTGGAGCACCGTCTCTACCTTAGCCGAATCCATGACTATCCCACCTTTTGAGATGCATGCCCTAAGAAACTCACCTCCTCTAACTAAAACTCGCACTTAGACAACTTAGCATACAATTGCTTCTCCTTAAGGGTCTGCAAGACAACCCTCAAGTGCTCCTCGTGTTCCTTCTTGGTCTTGAAGTACACTAAGATATCATCTACGAAAACCAACACAAACTTATCCAAGTAAGGGTGAAAGGTCTTGTTCATGCAATCCATGAACACAGCAGGAGCATTAGTCACACCGAAGGGCATAACTAGATATTCATAGTGACCATAACGCGTCCTAAACGCTGTCTTTGGGATGTCCTCGGACTTAACCCGAATCTGATGGTACCCTAACCTCAAATCTATCTTCGAGAATACACAAGCTCTGATCAATTGATCCATAAGATCATCAATCCTAGGGAGGGGATACCGATTCTTAATGGTCACATTGTTGAGCTGTCGATAGTCAACACACAACCTCATATTGTCATCCTTCTTCTTTACTAGCAACACTGGTGCTCCCCATGGGGATACGCTAGGCCTAATAAACCGCTTCTGGATAAGATCCTCTATTTGTTTCTTCAACTCGGCTAGCTCTAGAGGAGACATTCTATAGGGTGCTATGGATATTGGCCTTGTGCAAGGCGCTAAATCTATGGTGAACTCAATATCTCTCTCAGGGGGCAAGTTATAAACATCCCCCGAGAACAGTTTAGGAAATTCCCGCACAACAGGCACACTTCCAACATCAGGAGGGCTCTCTACTTCCAGGGAAGATAGTATCATGTACACTTGGGCCTGGCCTTTCATCGAAGCTTGAATTTGGTTGGCAGAGAGAAATGTCGGATTCCTAGATTTCTCAGAAGTGCCAAAAACTAAGGTCTTATCAAAACAATTCAAAAGGACGTGGTTAGAAGATAACAAGTCCATGCCAAGAATAATATCAAGCTGTTTTAAAAAGGTAAGCGCACAAGATCAGCTACAGAGTTCTTATTAATAATAGAACAGCCTTCCTAAACACAAAAAGTACTCGCGGGCTTCTTGGACCGTTCAAGACAAACCACCAAATGCAGTAAGTCAAGCCAAAACGGAACTATAGGTACTTAGTACCACGTAACATTGTCTATATAAATATAGACAATTCAAACAAGAGCACACATAAGACTCATAACAAACTCATACCACAGCCTGATAGGACAGACCTGCCCTGATACCACTAAATGTGACATCCTCTACCCCGCATATTAATATAAAACATTTACCTGAAAGATGTAATATAAAATCATGCATTTATTTAATTAAAATAAAAACTGGGTAAAAAGGTACCACATTGTAACATCTCAACAACGCGGAAAAACATCATAAGTTTTAAAAGAAATAAAACATAAACAAAACCCAACCCCGATGTCACATACAGAGCTGGTATAACCGTTCCGGAATAAAATCCACAGAATACAACTGAAACAACAAAACTAAACAACTAAAACATCTAAACATCTTAGCTAGAGTCGCGGCTCCTCAGAGTCACTCCTCCACTAGCTGCTCACCGTCCTCTGCATAAAGAGATACATGCCAAAACAGAAACAGAGAAACGAGTAGTAAGAAAACATGTAAACACATCGGCATGGAAGTAGTAAGCAAGATGAATATACATCATATACATAGCATTTATCAACATATAGCATTTGTCATCAACATATAATTATATCGACACATTAAATCAATCAACGTATGCTATGCGGTGCAACACTACTCCGCTACTCCATTATGCATGTGGATCCAAACTATCTCAGGAAGGCAACTTCGGAGTTACATATCCACGTTGGCCAAAAAGCACCAACGCCGGCAGTTCACCAAACCATGGGTGAACCCCTTGGATAGCCGATGCATCAAACCTTGGACGCGCCACCAAGGGGACGCACGGTCCACCAAATCTTAGGTGAACCACCCGCATACGGACAGATCGCCGTACTCTAGGACGACCTCCCCTATATTGATCTTCCTCCACTAACAACTCCAATGCATGATGCATGAGCACAACAACAAATAAGGCAACCACCTCCTTTGCTTGGGCCAATAAGCACCCAAAACTTATCACCAACATCAACATCAACACCCTGACCCTTATGAGTCAAGGCCCCCTTGGCCAAAAAGCACCAAGGTTCAACTTATCAACACCTCGATCAAAAAGCATCGAGGCCACTTTGGCCAAAAAGCACCAAAGCCTATCAACATGGGGTAGCCCACTAGGCATCGACTTAACCAACTTATTATTTTTATTTAATCTTTAATTAAATTATCTTACTCTTTTTTATTTGATTGGTGTTTTATCACGTTATGGGGACAATTGGGGTGAAACACCGCTTAGTTCCTTTAATATCCGATTCTGACCAGTAAGGGGAGCACGGGCGTGCTTACCCCAGCACGGTCGTGCTGCCGCTTAAGTGGAGCACGGTCGTGCTCACTGTCCTGCATGCCCTTGCTCAAAGCGCGACCATCTTCCAGAATTCAAATTGGGAGCACGGGCGTGCTCCCTATTCAGCACGACCGTGCTCCTGGAGTCAGCCGTACTGTTCTGGGCAGATCCGTATGTGTTTTTGGAGCCAAAACTCCCTAACACTCTCAAATCAGATCCTAGGATCCTTTGACTAATCCAGTTAGCATCAAACCTCACCTCTCACTGACAGTCCATGTTTTATGAAACATTAGAGGGATTAAACCATTAATTCTTATGTTAATTAAGAGCCCTATTAATTCAATTAGCGTCTTATTAACATTCCAACTTCAACTAACGACATTCAGCCAATAACATAATCATTAACAGCAGTCAACAACACTCATTGCATAACAATTACCATCAAACATACAACATGTCATACGTTGCCATAAACAGTCTAACCACTACATCAAATCGGTATATAACAGACATACCAATAACCAATAAGCAGTTATAGCAATTAATCTAATTCAACATATAATCAATTAAATCATGGCAATGGCAACAATTAACAACAATAATAATAGGGCTATGGGAATCCCTCATCTTACGCTACCCTTTGCCTAATGTCTACACAATCCTTCTCCCCATAACTGGTATGAAGAATCCGGTAGTGACAACTCAACGATGAACCAACGTGTTCCCTTAAGCGGCTCAGTCAGCTTCCAAGCCTTGGTCGAACAAGAACGTCAACCAATTAGTTCCCAAATCTAAATAATAGAAAAGGAAACCAACAGAGGGAGAAACTGTTACCTACACGGATTGGCACAGATGAACTAGACGTTCCAAAGAGTCTCTAATGCTCCAACAATGCAATCGGTTTAGAGAGAATAAGGAAGGAAGGGTTCGTAGCCGCAACAAGGTTTCTATTTGTGCCAAAATAGAGTTTATGAGGAAACCCTCGGTTACTGTTCTCCTTTTAAAGGCATAGGCCCGAGCACGGTCGTGCTCTTCCTTGAGCACGAGCGTGCTCACATTAGCGCCTCCGAGGTGCGGTTTCCCTTTGAGCACGTGTGTGCTCCCTGTTGAGCACAGCCGTGCTCAACTTAGCGTCAGCGAGACACGCTCTCCCAACGAGCACGGTCGTGCTCTTTATTGAGCACGACCGTGCTTGTGACTCAGACAGTCACAAGACACGAACCTAAGAAAATGATTTTAAGCCTAGAAATCCCACTTAGCCCTCGACAACCACTCTAAGTTAAGTCCTAAGACTCAAACAAACAAACAAACATATATAGAAGCACTTAATGAAAAACGGGGTGTTACAAGACTCGTTATCATAGGAAAATTTGTACTCCTTAACAAGTTATTTAGGATTCATTTCAAAAATAAAAAAGTTATTTAAGATGATGAATATATAAATCTTGATTCTTAATTTATATCTTTCATGATTATGTTCATATTTAACTTTACTTGAGATGATGAATATATATAGTCGTGTCACAGTGTCCAATATTTTGGACATTGCCAGTGTTCACATGTTCGTGTCCAGTGTTTGTGTCTATGTCAGTGCTTCATAGAGCGTAGTTATGTTCTAAACAAATATACAATTATTTTTTTATATTAATTGGTACAATGTGCTTTGTCGTATTAATATTTGGCTATTTTGTTTCATTGTGAATTGGCATATTAATTTTCCGACAAACTCAACATAATTAAGAGCATATTAAAATAATTTGCGGCATATGCTACTCTAAATGGAACTTATATTAGTAATGGCATTTAGACCAGTGTTATAAAACTCGAACCAGTTAACAACTCAGTCTGTACATTGGGTTAATGGGTCACCGGTCGAACCCGTGAGTCACTGGTTGAACCTCATAAACCGGTATATGTTTAAATATTAAATTTGGTAAATATAACCAAACAGATGTTGTGGTTTAGTGGTTCACCGCATGGCAGATGATCTACCCGGTACCAAGTTCGACCCTCACTTTGGTCATTTTTGGTGTTGCAATTTCCAAATAAAATTGTGTGAGTGACCTATAGCCCATTCGGTTCAATCATGAGCTGAGTCAGCCAGTTCAAATCGGTTCAACCGTGTTTTGTTGACATCAGCACTGGTTCAGTTGTGCATCCGATCTGACAGGTTGACTGAACCGGCCATAGGTCCGGTTTTCGGTCGAACCGAACCGACAGACCGGTCCGTTCCAAGTTTAATAACACCTGAGCTTGATCAATTGATTTATCTGGTAGCAAAGTTTCCATAATTGATTCATTGCACTCGAATCGAGTATAACATTCCAATCTTTTTCGTGAATTAGTTTATCGTTTCTCCATTATTTCTAGTTCATTTTCGCTTGTAACTTCCTAAAAGTGCAGCCAAGCAGACTTGATCCCCGGACCTCCTAGCCTTAGGCGACCACACTAACCAATACACTAAAGGAGTTTGGTGAGCCTTACATTCCACCCTTTGGTCTTGCATTTCTGAAGGAGTCTTGCAGCCTATTCATTCGACCCTTCTTAGTAAGTTTTCAAATCTTGGAGGATGGGAACACATTTATAATAGACCATTAATATAATAATATAAAAATTTAATGGTCAAGATTGATTAGTCTGCGAACTAGCTATAGAATTTCTCTTGTTTCCTTTTTTGGGATTTGCTTTTGTTATGTACTCCTTACCATAAATATCTCAAGAAACGTGGTGATAATGTTCTTATCCTTGAGTTAATTTTGTGCCTTTTCAATTGGTTGAGAAGGGCAATGGGCAAAGGATCGATTTTTTGAAAAGCTCATAATGCTGAATCGGTGGTAAAATGTCTTTATGGGCACGCCATGCTTGCTAGTATAGAACACATCATTCTTGACTGTAGGAAAATTCTTTTCCAAATGCAAAACACTTGTGTCAAGAGTATTAGAAGAAGTAGAAATGTTGCAGCACATGGGATGGTGGGAACTGGCGCACTGCAAAGTTGTTAGGTTCAAGATCATAGGTGGGAAATGTCTTGGACCTAGTCTTTCAAATCATTTATAATGACTCTATAGTTCTTAAATGAAATCCTTAATTTCCACTGTAGAAAAAAAAGGGGGAACGACAATGTAGGAATGGGAGGAGTGGTCAATATAGATCTATATATGTTATCCAATTCCATGTTCCTTAGAACCATTCATGCCTCTGGTCAATAACTTTGGTCCAATGGATATGGAAAATATTCTTAGGCAAGAGAGATTTTCAAAGTAGATTCAAATGAAATAATCTTTTGTGCAAAGAGAACATATAGATATGTACTGATAACAAGGTTTGACTGAGCTGGTTGACCTTCTACTCATGACAATAACATGATTTGGGTTTGAATTATGAGCTCAAACTCGTGTTTACAGGTTGTTTATAATCCCATTGTACATATATCTTCATTGATGTTGATCGTTTACTCTAACCTTAAAAAATAATGAGAGGAGTACAAAAATTTATGTTTAGAAAATAACTATAAACTCAAGAGCGCTTGGATGAGATGGCACGGATCTCTTTCAAATCATTTCCTAATTCAACTTTTCTTATTTATTTAATACACCGTTCTTTTGGACAGCGTGTGCAGACAGCGTACGAGTGCGTTGGAAGCATGTGCAGTAGCCCGTTCGGTTCAACCATGAGTTGAGTCAGCCGATTCAAATAGGTTCAACCATGGTTTGCTGACATCAGCACCAGTTCAATTGCACATCCGGTCTGACAGGTTGACCAGATCGGCCATAGGTCCAGTTTTCGGTCGAACCGGTCAGACAGGCCTGTCCGTTCCACGTTTAATAACACCTGAGCTTGATCAGTTGGTTTGTTCGGTGGCATAGTTTCCATGATTGATTCAATGCACTCAAATCGAGCATAATATTCCACATCCTTTTTCGAGAATTAGTTTCTCGTTTCTCCATTATTTGTAGTTCATTTTCGCTTGTAACTTCCTAAAAGTGCAGCCAAGCATACTCGATCCACGGACCTCCTAGCCTTAGGCGACAGCACTTACAACTACACTGAAGGAGTTTGGTGAGTCTTGCATTCCACCTTCTGGTCTTGCATTTCTGAAGGAGTCTTGCAACCTATTCATTCGATCCTTGTTGGTAAGTTTTCAAATCTTGGAGGATGGAAACACATTTATAATAGACCATTGATATAATAATATATAAATTTAATGGTCAAGATTGATGAGACTGCGAACTAGCTATAGAATTTCTCAAGTTCCTCTTTTTGGGATTTTCTTTTGTTATGTACTCCTTACCATAAATATTTCAAGAAAAGTGGTGATAAAGATCTTATCTTGAGTTAATTTTGTGCCTTTTCAATTGGTTGAGAAGGGCAATGGGCAAATGATCCATTTTTTGAAAAGCTCATCATAATGCTGAATTGGTGGTAAAATGTCTCTATGGGAACTCCATAGAATATATTATTCTTGATTGTTGGAAAATTCTTTCCCAAATGCAAAATACTTGTGTCAAGAGCATTAGAAGAAGTAGAAATGCTGCAACACATGGGATGGTAGGCACTGCAAAGTTGTTAAGTTCAAGATCATGGGTGGGAAATGTCTCGGATCCAGTCTTTCAAATCATTTGTAATGACTCTATAGTTCTTCAATGAAATTCTTAATTTCCACTGTAAAAAAAAGGGAAGGGCAATTTAGGAATGGGAGGGGCGGGCAATATATATTTATATATGTTATCCAAGTCCATGTTTCTGGGAATCATTAATGCCCCTGGTCAATAACTTTGGTCCAATGCATATGGAAAATATTTTTAGGCAAGGGATATTTTCAAAGTAGATTCAAATGAAATATTCTTTTGTGCAAAGAGAACATATAGAAATGTACTGATAACAAGGTTTGACTGAGTTGGCTGACCTTCTACTCATGACAATAACATGATTTGGGTTTGAATTATGAGCTCAAACTCATGTCTATAGGTTTGTTATAATCCCATTGTATATATATCTTCATTGATGTTGATGGTTTACTCTAACCTTAAAATATAATGAGAGGAGTACAAAAATTTATGTTTAGAAAATAACTATAAGAATATACTACTGACATTTCAAATCATTTTTTAATTCAAGTTTTCTTATTTATTTAATGCAACGTTCTGTTGGACAGTGTGTGCGGACCTCGTGCGAGTGCATTGGAAGCATGTGCAGTGCCCGTTCGGCTCAAACGTGAGCTGAGTCAGTCGGTTCAAATAGGTTCAATCACAGTTTGTTGACATCAACACCAGTTCAGTTGCGCATCCGGTCTGACAGGTTGACCGGATGACCATAGGTCCAATTTTCGGTCGAACCGGCCCGATCAACAGATCTGTTCCTAGTTTAATAACACCCTGAGCTCGATCAACTGGTTTGTTTGGCTGAAAAGTTTCCATAATTAATTCAATGCACTCAAATTTAGCATATATTCCATGTCCTTTTTCGAGAATTAGTCTCTCGTTTCTCCATTATTTGTAGTTCATTTTCTCTTGTAACGTCCTAAAATTGCAACCAAGCAGACTCGATCCCTATACCTCCTAGCCTTAGGCGACAACACTTACCACTACACTGAAGGAGTTTGGTGAGTCTTGCATTCCACCCACTGGTCTTGCATTTCTGAAGGAGTCTTACATCCTATTCATTCGACCATTCTTGGTAAGTTTTCAATTCTTTGAGGATGGAAACACATTTATAACAGACCTTTGATATAGTAATATAAAATTCAATGGTCAAGATTGTTGAGAATGCGAACTAGCTATAGAATTTCTCTTATTTCCCTTTGGGATTTTCTTTTGTTATGTACTGTTGAGACCTCATAAGTCTAAAACACATTCAAAGTGTAAATCCTCTATGTTTTGATGATTCCAAATAGTTCAAGTATGGTAATATTGAACCAAATGAAATTACTGATATATTTGATAAGTGTGCAGGAAAATAGACTTGAGGTCACTCGTCTAATTTTGACCCGTCTACTGTTTAGAAGCTCAGCAGTGACTCGTCTAAGTTTCTACTCGTCTAAAAAGTTAGTCAAAGAAAGTCAACGCTCAAGAAAGACCAAGTTCACTTGATGACGTGGCAAGAAGCATGCGTCTAAGTTTAGCTCAGCTGACCACCCGTCTAACTTTGGAATACGCATTCACCCGTCTAACTTTGGAACAAGCCAGGACCCGTCTAAGCTTTAGAACAAGCTTTCACCCGTCTAAGTTTTGGATGACTTTCACCCGTCTAAGTTTTGGATGACTTTCACCCGTCTAAGAATTCTCATTACTGACACCAAGTCAGTATGTCAGAAATCAAGTCCAAGTCACCATATTCAAATTATATGCCATTCTTAAGGATCTCGAAGACCTCTGGACAATAGCTCGAAGGACAAAGAATAAAGAACGTTGTTTCAAGGTTTTAAGGAATAAACACGCTATCTCTGCACCACTGCAGTAACCTTTTGCCTATTCTAGTACAAAGTAAAAAGTACTTTATGGAAAAGTAAACTGATGTTGCACTGAAAGAGGAAAGCTCTCTGCAACAAGTACAAGAAGCCTGCTGCCATATACTCTGAAAGAACAGCTGCTCAGTTTAAAGTGTACTCTTGGACACTCTTGACAATGCCCAACGTTTTCAAGCATTTATTGAATATTCAGAACGACTTTTTGGCATTAAATGGTGTCTCAGAAAGCTCAAAGTCAGAAGCAAACACTTTCTGAAGCTGTGTCAAAACGGATCTCTTGATTGAAGCCTTTAAATAGATCAAACAATGAAGATAAAGCTAAGAAGTTGAATATCAAAAGAACTCTGCACAGAAGCATTTACTCTCTTCATTAACTTCTTCATTCCTTCATTGAATACACATTCAATCATTTGATATAAATTCGCAGTCTTTCATACTTCATATTTATTCCACTCTCTGAGTGTGATCTGAAAGACTTGCAAGTTGTATTAACTACACAACTTTTTATCTCTTACTGTTTTTGAGCCTGAAGAGGCTAGGTGAGAAAAGAATACTTGTTTGAGTGTTGAGCCTGAAGAGGCTAGGTGTGCAAAGAATACTTGTACTGTAATTTACTCAGTTATAGTGGAAACTTGGTGCTGCCAAGAAACTGGACGTAGCCCTGTGGATTTTGGGGTGAACCAGTATAAATCTCTTGAGTGATATTTCTACTCCCTTATCTTTTAATTTGCTTAAGTATTGTTTCAGTCTTAGCTTTTTAACTTGGGGAGTTAATACTGTGGTTATCAAACTCTTTTTAACCTTCTTTGTTTGTGTGTGCTATTCTGTTTTAATATTAGACGTTTCACTCGTCTAAACCTCTCTTAATCAAACCTTCTTGCTGTGCCTGCGAAAATCTTTTTAAGTAACCGAAAAAGTTGGTAAACACAATTCAACCCCCCTTCTTGTGTTCACTTTGGTTATTTCATGTACTCCTTACCATAAATATCTCAAGAAACGTTTTGATAAGGATCTTATCCTTGAGTTAATCTTGTGCCCTTTCAATTCGTTGAAAAGGGCAATGAGCAAAGGATCAATTTTTTGAAAAGCTCGCCATTGAATTTAATGCTGAATTGATGGTAAGATGTCTCTATGGGAACGACATGCTTGCTATTATAGAACACATCTTTCTTGATTGCATGGAAATTCTTTCCCAAATGCAAAACACTTGTGTCAAGAGTATTAGAAGAAGTAAAAATGCTGCAACACATGGGATGGTGGGCATTTTAAATCATTTCCTAATTCAAATTTTATTATTTATTTAATACAACGTTCTTTTGGATTTAGGTGGTCGGCAGAGTTGATTGTGTGAGAGATGCACTATGGGTGATGTGCACCTTTTTATATGGTGTACTCCATGCCTTTGGGGTGAACCGGTGCACTTCAATAATGACCTAGGATGATAAGTCATTTTGGGACTGTTTAAAAAAATAAAACCAGTCATAAGGTTTCTTTTGCAAATAATACATTATTGTCTTTTAGCATACTTAAATGATTAAAGAATAAAGCCAGTTATGAGATCCAAACTCAAACCTAGACAAAATCTAACACCATCATAAATAGAAAGACTAACCCATCTTCTTCAAGCATCCTCGATGCCTGAGTTTCAGGAAAAACTTAATTTCTATTCCAATTCTCTCACACAACATCAATTTAGTCGAGTTTAATGGCATGGTACATCCACTTTTCTGCACCAATGGTTTCACCAAGTGTAAGAAGCTACAAATGATGCTAAAACTGGCAAAGACATTCATTTACCTCCACCAAGCACAATCCTTTCCAAAATCTTTACTTCACCATACATTCACTTACCTCCACCAAGCACAATCTTTTTCAAAATCTTTACTTCAACATCCTCTTCTATAACGATGCTTCCTTTCAAGGTAGATTTTATGGTGGTGCTTAGGCTTTGGGCACCACCCATGTTGCCCAAATATCATTTGTTATAGTGGGCAAAAATCGAACTGATAATAATAAAAAAAAAATTTAAATTATAGGGACTTGATTCCAATAAAGTCAAAAGGATTTAATTGCAATTTACAAACAAAAATTGTTGTTGTCATTTCACTCTCTCTATTACCGTCTCAGGCCTTCCTACCCACTCCTCATAATTCAACACATACATAAGTGAAACAAGCAGATTGTATAAGATAAGAAGAAAACCCAACATAGGAAACAGGAAGAAGATGTATGATATAGATGTTGATATTAGAACACATAAAAAAAAAAACATTATGAAGACTCCTCGAATGAGTGAGAGAAACAAAAGAAGCAGAAGAAAGGGGAAATGAGATCATCGTCAAAGTGTAATAATGATAGTTTCTGTGACTATTTTGGTCCTCCTCTCTGTCTACTCTTTTTATTTTTCTATTTTCATTTTCAATTTCTACAAATGAATCTGCAATTGGGGCTGGTTCCTCTTGTCTGCTTTTTCAGGCGAAAGTGGTGCTCGATGAATACGACAAACGAACAGAACAACTTTCATCTTGAATAATTGTAGGGACTTTCAAGTAAAGATTAAATTTTTGTCATAACCTGTATTCCAAGTTCCGGGTAATACTTTCATTACCGCTGATTTGTTTTTACTACCTAGTCAAAGGCTACATTTAGTGGAGCACCGGTGCACCCCTTGCACCATAAAACTGAAATAGACAGATATAAACACGAGAATGTTGTTGAATTGTGTTTATCAGACTTTTAGAGAAAGTTAAATTATTTTCGCAAGCACAAGCGTAGCAAACGAGTGAAAAGCTTATTAGTCAGACAAGTGACTTGTCTGAAGGTTTTCAATAGAAAACACACAAGCATGCAAGATAAAAACTTGTTTGATATTCACAACTTTAACCCCTTTAGTTAGTTAACAGTTAAGATAAGAAAATTAACTAAAGAGATAAGGGATTGAGATAGACACAACTATTTTATCTTGGTTCACCCATTAACAACTAGGGCTACGTCCAGTCCTTGGCAGCAAACCTAGCCTTTCCAGGCTCCTAGACAAGACAGTTTGCACACCCAGCCTCTTCAGGATCAATCAATTTTTTTTTGTAAAGAAAGTGTAATAAATACAACTTTGCAAGTCTTTCACTAGCATTCAGAAGAGTGAATTAAATGTGAAGATTGAAAGATTGTGTGATAACTTCAAATGATTTAAGAATAAAGAATGGAATAATGAAGACTTAAATACGCAGAGTAGTTGCTCTTGAGTTAATGCTGTGTTTTTCTTCATCTTCAATGTCTTCTCTATTTATAGCCTTCAACCAATTTGAATCCGTTAGAGACATTCCCTCATAATTTTTAGCTTTATGCTGAGCTCCATTAAATGCAATAGAATCGTTCTGGGCAGTCATGAATGCTTAGAAACATTGCTTGTACTCTAATAGAAAAGTTCAGTGCTTTCTGTTTTCTACAACAGCCAAATCAAAGTTCTTCATGTTGCTTTTGCACTTTGATATGCATATTTCTGTTTTCGTGCAATTTATAGATGTACTAGGGAATAAAGCATTTTGGTAGCACCCCTTTTTTGAGTTATAAAGTTGTTTTTGAATATTTGGTCTTTTGATTCCTTGATTCTTGTAAGAGAGGTCCTCAACATATTCTGAGACAGCTCACGAAAGTCTTCAGTCTTGAGTTGGTTCTTCACTGAATGTCACCAGACGAGTAAAGATATTGTCATTAGACGAGTTAACTCTTCATCAGAAATTCCACAACTCCACATACACTTCAATCGGGTGAGACTTCTTCAACAGACATGTCAGCTTTCTTCATAAGACGAGTGATCTCTATCTTTGACCAAAATTGACTTAGTACAGACGAGTGATTAAACACTTAAAAAATATTAATTTGCACACTAGATAGACAGGACAATAACCAATACATGTTCAATTAAATCATTGAACAAATGTTTAGTTTTCATCAAAACTTAGGGCAAAAACATATCAGATATTTAGAGACTTTACAAAAACCGGCTGGGTATTGAATCCTTGGAATATTTGATTGCTTTAAGATTACAAGGGCCCATAGCCCATGGTGTGATTTGGCCATGTTAAGGGAAACCACACCTCGTTACTTGTAGAAATCAATAACCAAGATGCAATGCTTCCCATAAAAGAAATATTTAAGAAAAGAAAATCCCGCTCATCTAATACTGAGAAAGAATCTTTTGCCTTCTTATAGGAATAGATAGAATCTGTGCTTCTTTACAAACATGATTTATTATTTCTTGTACGTAAAATATACAATCAGTTGAATGATGTATTGGAAGAAAGGGACAATGGCCAAAATCTCCTTATGGGTACTGAATCCTTGTACCGTGGTTCTGTTCTTTTATTGTTGTCTATGCTTTCTTCAGTTCGTCCCTTCGTTGTCATCGCCAACAGTGTCAGATCATCTCCCCGAGTGGCCACGCCCGACCTCCACCTGATACCTACTATAATGCCTTCATCTAAGCCACTACTGTTAGATCCAGTCTCCACGATCATCATCTGTAGGGAAGAAAGGCTTGAGTTTGGAGAGGAGATCCATTTGCAAAGATGATTTAGGTGGGTTAGGAGAGAAAGATGATGAGTGAACGGAAACAAGATGATGAGTTTGTTTTTGTTTTTTTTTTTTTACTAAAGGCCAAAATTTGTCACTGAAAAATTTCGGAACCCCTTTTGATCCCTAAAAAAATAAACTAATCATTTAATCCCTCAAATTTACAAACACGGGACACATTAGTCCTTGCTTCCACTTATAACTTCTGTTTACTTGCTTATATGTCCCGTTAACCATCATGTCTGACTCGTTAGTGGTTCTACGTGGCCTATGACAAATTTTTTCACATTGAAAAATGAACGAAAGTGGAAAAAATGTGCAAAATTTTAAAATGCTACGCAAGACCACTTATGTGCCATAGAGAATAGTTAACGTGACAAATAGGCAAGTAAATAGACATTGAAAGTGGAATCAGGGACTAATATGTCTCGCGTTTTAAATTTGACTATTTGAGAGACTGTGTGATTAATTTATTTTTTTCAGAGGCCAACAGTGGGTCCCCTAAATTTTCAGGGAACAATTTGAGCCATTATTCTTGTTTTTTGGAATAATGGTTACAACCTGTAAAAGAACAAGGAGCACCGATCCTCAACTCCCCTTTTGGAGGATCGAAGAATTGTCCCTGTTTAGAGTATATATATATATATATATGATGTGTGAGCAACTAAAAAGCGACATGTGTCTGACTTAGTGTAATACAACCATATATGTAGTTATATTGTCTCCTTACAACTTGGTCCATTGTAATATCCGATAATTTTAATTATTTAAATTATAAGTCTTAATATTATTTTGCATAGTAATTAAAGTTTCTCTTCGTATAACGATTGTACCTGATAATAATTTTTGTATTTATAAATATGTTTCAGGTAATATTTTTTTTAATTTGCTTTTGGGGCATTCTTAAATAAATTAAATAAGAGATTTAAGACATTAATAGAGCAGTGCATAACTTGACGTACCCTTAGCAAGTTGTTTAAAATTAACTAGCAAAAGTTGATAATCTTTAAAGGATTGCCTTAAACGCCCTTGCAATGAGGGGTATTTTTGTCCAAGAGTTTAAGTTGTTTTTAAATAGAGGGAGGACCCATTTCCTCTCATTGATTTTGCTCCAACGATTTCCAAACCTAATGGAGTAAGAAAGAAAGAAGAGGAAGAGGAAAGAAGAGGAAGGAAGAGGCAGAGAAATCCATGGAGGTCTCCCCATCTCATATTCATCTCCATTTTCGTTTTGCTTGGAGCATCAAGCTTAAGATCTACAAGAGATGAGGCATTGTTTGATGTTTTGTTAGGATTTTCGTAGCTTTGATTTTGGGTTATGAAAAGGGGTATAAAATGGTTTGAAGTTGTTGAAATCTTGAGTTTTGGGTTGTTTTGATGCAAATATTTCATGAAAACCTTTTTGATTCAAGTTGGAATGAATAGATCTATGATGTATTCTCTGTGATTGAATTGTTTTGGAAGTTATCAATGTTATTAAATGTGATTTTGGCTTGAAAATTAGGAGGAATACTAGTGTAGGAAGCACTTTTAACAATGGTTAAAAGTGACTTTTAACGTCGGATATGGAGGCGACGTTAATTCAACCGACGTTACAAGTTTAACTCGTAACGTCAGTTTTACAGCCATTGTTACAAGTTAACCAATAACATCAGTTGGTTTCAAACTGCTTTTAAAAGTAGCGGGATTGAGGCATTGGGTCATGCTGCAAGTTGACTTGTAACAACAGTTGTGTTTAAAACCGTTGTTACAAATTGACTTATAACAGCGGGTTTAAACAGAACCGCTGTTACAAGTGGTTTTATTTTTAAAAAATTTGGTTTTTTTTTTTTTTTTTTTTTTCCAGTTTCACTGTACCTGCAATATTCATAGATACACACAGAGAACCATACAGACTCACCTGCTAATTAAAATTTAAAGATACATAATGAAGCTAACTAAGATCATCCAAAATTCAACCCATCCATGGCAGAATCAATACATATACATCGTACAACAAGAAATCATATATATACAAACAAAATTGATCAAGCTAATAAGTAAGTCATGATCTATTACATACACAAAGTAATAATATAAGTTCTAAGTATCTAAAGCATAAATCTATGCATTGTGCTCAAATTCTATATCCGCGCTCCATCAACTCTGTTCGGCCAAAGCCTGCACAAGCTCAAATAGAAATTCAACATTAATTTTAAGTCACCAACAAAAACAAAAAATAAATAATTAACATGGATACCTTAAAAAACATTAATTACACTACGATGCAAAATAAAAATAAACATGCATAACTTACACTGTAGTCAAGTTTATATCAATATCCCTTCATTATGATTATCACGAGTGACAAGTACATCGTAATTTCCTCAATGAAAGGCATCCGTGATGAGAAAGAAGGAGTCTCAGGTATATCAAGAGTTGAATCTTGAGTTGAATCTTGAATTTCATCACTACCATTATGCATACTTTTTTCTTGGAGAACCACTAACCACCTTTTGTTAGAAGGATTATTAATATAAAATACTTGTTTTGCTTGGGAAGCCATGATGAAAGGCTCTTCCGTATGACCAACCTTGTTAAGGTCTACCAATGTAAATCCTAATTCATCGGTTTGTACACCACTTTTACTGTTAATCCACTTACATTTAAAAACTGCCATTGTGAATTTAGTGTAAGCGACCTCCCAAATTTCTTCAATGGCTCCAAAGTAAGAGATGGGTGCCATAATGGGTTTTGTATCTTTTGAACTAGAGAAGTGCATGGACTCAACCACGATCATAACCCCACTATTTTGCATGGTACTCTTGTCATCCTGGGACTTTATATAAAAGGAAAACTTATTGATGTCGTAACTGCTCCAACATAGGACATTAAAATTAGGCCCACGTCCTAGTCATTTTAATGTATCAGAAGCAGTACTACCATTCTTCAGAATTTCATCTTTAAACCATTGTAGGAAAGTCCTGTTATGCTTGTTCAACAACCACTTTTCGTTCATTCGAGGGTTTTCTTTCTTGACTTTCCTTTTGCGCTCACATAAGTAAGGATGAACTTCATCAGTGTTATTCAATATATACAAATGTGCTTGAAGAACTTCCACCCGACCCTTGCTTGTAACAGTTTCACCTCGTGTACCCTTACCTTCACATCTTCCATCATGACGAGACTTAGGAATACTTATAGGTTCCGTTTCAGAAAGGTAGTCTGAACAAAATTCAATAGCTTCTTCTACAACGTACCTTTGAACAATAGATGCTTCTGGATGTTGTGGATTCTTCACATAGCCTTTCAAGATCTTCATGTATCGCTCAACTGGGTACATCCACATTAAATAAACAGGGCCACACACAATCTAATCTCCCTCACTAGATGAACAATTAAGTGAACCACAATGTCAAAAAATGAAGGAGGAAAATACATCTTCAATTGGTACAAGATAATGGCAGCTTCTTTTTCCAACTCATCCAATTTCCTGGGATCAACAACTTTGCTGTATATAGCATTGAAGAATAAGCACAACCTAGTTATATCATGTCTAACATTTTTAGGAGCACAATCACAAATAACCACGGTAGTAGTTGTTGCATCAAGATGTGGGAATCATGAGACTTTAAGCCAACTAATTTCAGATCGCTCATTAAGACAAGCCTCTTGACATTTGAACAGTAACCCTGTGGCACTTTGACGTCCCGTAGACATTCACAAAAACTCATTCTCTCCTTTTTTGACAAAGTATGACATGCTGGAGGCAAATATGTCTACTTACCATCCTTTCACTGTGGAGCTAACTGAGATCTTATACCCATCGCAACCAAATCTAGACGAGCATTCGCACCATCCTTTGTCTTGCCCTGAATGTTGAGAAGCGTCCCGATTACACTATCACACACATTTTTCTCCACATGCATCACATCAATATAATGTCTGACATCAAGTTTGCACCAATATGGAAGATCAAAGAAGATAGTCCTCTTCTTCCATATGTTTTTCTTAGTAGCATTCTTTTGAGTCTTTCCGAAGATAACATTGGTGTCCTTCACCCGTTGATAAACTTGTTCTCCATTTAAGGCTAGCAGAGCAGGTTCATTGTCCTGACTTCCGTTAAAAACTTTTTTCAATCTACGATACGTGGAAGGAATAGTAAATTCCAGTTCCCCCTTATTCAATGTATAGGATACCATTCACTCTCAATTTAGTTTTATTAATGAGATTAATGCTAACAAATTTCAAGAGACTAATACAGTGGCTGAATTTTTTTCTTTTTACCATAGATTCTAATGGCGGAAATAATGTCAACACGACATAGCATGTGTACAAATAAGAGACTCATGCATTCAGAGATTCTTCATAACAACCTCAATTTTCTCAGCAGCTTCAAACATATTTTTCTGTTTGACTTCATCCAATAGCAAACGGCAAGTTCTGTATCTTGGCACTATATCTTGATCAATCATTGCCTCAAACAGACAGTACGCCCACTTGCATCTATCTGCTCTACAAAGCCCGTGAATTAGCAGGGTATAGGTTGAAATATCAAGACCGATTTGATGTTTATTGACCATGTCATTCAATATGAAATTCAACAAAGTATCTATTTTTCCGGTTTTAAAGCATGACTTGATCAATGGGTGGTAAGTCTGAACATCAGGCTTACAGAGGCCTGAATCTTCCATCTCCTTTAGTATGTCAAAAGCTCTGTTTTCTTGTGCATGATGACAAAACATAGAAATCATTGAATTATAGGTGGATGTATTTGGGGCAACACCCGCCCTAGGCATCGTGACCTTGAATACGTAGGCAGCATCATCTACTCTGCCTGCTCTCCCTAATGTATAAATGAATGAATTGTAGAAAAGTGTATCAGCCCTACATCCAGCAGACCTCATTCTCTCAACTACTTGTAAAGCTTCCTCAAATTTTTCTGCCTTTGCTAGTGCATGCATGATAGTAGTAAAAGTGATCACATTTGGGGAGCAATCTAGAGCTTGCATTTCATCAAGAAGCTCATAGACCCTGCCGAAATTCTGTTCTTGACAATAGCATTGGATGATGGTGGAATAACTAATAACACAAGGGCGACAACCGTATCCTTTCATCTCTTGGATTGTCCAATGTGCCTCATCTACACGACGGACTTTGCACCATCCATGAATGAATATGTTAAATGTGTGAGCATTAGGAGCAATGTGCTGCTTCAGCTCCAAGAAAATTTCACGAGCTTGCTCAACAAATTCCTCTTTGCATAGGGTATCAAGCAACAAGTTCATGGATTCCGTGTTCTTCTCCAACCCAAGAGTTTGTAAGTCATCAAATATCTTCACAGCATCTTTCCACTGTCCCGCACCAACAAACCTTCTCATTACCTTAGCTATAGTATTGAAAGTGATGATCTTGCCCTGACACATTTCTTCTAAGAGATCTCTCAACTTTTCCATTTGCATCATTTTACCCAATATGTCTATCATCATATCGTATGATTCTGGCGAGGGTCTAAAGCCTGACTGTGAACTGGCCCATTTGAATATCCACAATGCGGACTTCCAATCATCCTTAAATCGATCGAGCAACCTGTCAATAAGGTTTTGAGACAGATGTATACCATCACAAACTTGATCATCGAACAGCAACTGGAGAATTTCTTGCTCACTGCTTCCTTTGCCAACTTTTGCAATAAGAATGTCTGCAGATCTTGTAAGGTCTTGAGTCTCATGACATTGTTGTTTATGCCAAAAGTCTCTAATTCCTATGAGATTGTTATATGCTAATGAAGAACATAAATTTCTAGACGCAAGAGCCTGACGACATATGCAAGAGGAACCGTGGACAATAGTACGATACAATAATTGCATGTGCTTGACTCTAAGAAATCTCGAAACAACCACAGTCCTGAAAAGGGCCAGATACAAATTATGAACCAAATTCTGCTTCACAATACAAGCATAAAGAAAAATTAACTCTGAGCCCTTGAGAAACTGTCAACGAGAACTGACATCTTACATCATCTACTATTTATATGAGCAAACTAAAAGAAACACGATGACCTTACAATTCAAAAAGCCGTATAAATAACAGAAGCACAGCTTCATAAGTTGAGTTTTACATCATTCTGGGAGCTTCAATATGTGAAACAAAATTTAAAGAATGAGCCTAATTGTTGTGCCCATCATTTCCTCAATATAATAAAACATAGAAAAACTAAAGTGTTTCATGGCTAAAATGACCAATTCTAAGTTCAATTTGTCGAAAAGAGACTCAGTATTTTAGGGTTAAGGTTTGAGGAATTGGGGGTTTTAATCTGAAAGAAAATAGATGGGTGAGATTTCCACTCACCTAACAGGGAAGGAGGAGAAATGGTGGCTGCTGGAGCGTCCGACGAGGCGGCGACGGTGGAGGTGTGGCGGAGTAACGGCGGCAGAACGGTTCCTGCAACAACAATAGCCCAAAAATGGAAGTGAGCTTCGGAGAAAGGGAAGAAGAGGTTCAACCGAACGGGAATAGGTTGAAACCACCATGTACGGCGGCCGGAGATCTTACTGCGGCAGTGACGAAGACGCAACGGTGGAGCGAAATGGACCAGGACGCGTGGGACGAATAACTGACGGCGATCTGGCGGCGGCAGGACGTAGCTGTGTGTTGGAGAGAACGAAGAGAGAGTTAAGTGAAGGGAGAGGGGGAGCTTCCGTTCAGATGAAGAAGAAGGGAAAAAAATACAATTTAAGTAGAGTAAAATCCGAAAATAAGTTTCTTTCAATTATAATACTCAAAATAATATTTTTGAGTTTAACTGCTAATATACTGATACTGATAGTATAAAACATCTTTTATACATACATTTATTTAATTATAAATTGTCATGTAAGCAGGTTTTATTTTTATTTTATTTTTTTTTGGTAAAGAAGTTTTTTTTTTTATTACTCTTATTCTAACTATCTTAAGAATCATCCATATCATGATTGGTTAACAGTGTAAAAAAAATTTAAACTGTCAGTGTATAATAATAAACTCAATATTTTTCCAATCAAGCAATAATAATGACAATAGCAAAATATTATCATCTTGCAAGCATGCATATATTGTAGTAATACAATATTTAGGCATCCAATAAAATAATTTAGAAGCAGCAAATAAAATTACTCAAGCTAAACAAAATAAAAAATAAAAAATTAAGCATCCCACTAAGTAATCACTCTAATTAATTAAATAAAGATATATGTAAATATATTTTCGTCCCCCAAATTTGCTTACAGGAACGGGTAGAGATCCTTCATTTATGCTTCAAGTTCCCAAGTTGCGTCTCCAAATATCTCGTCCCAAATCATCTTTACTAAGGGAATTTGTTTCCCTCAAAGTTCTTTGACATCTCTGCCAACTATGTTAACATGTAAGGTCTCAAAAGTTAGGTTATCTTTTAATTGCATTGTGTCAGGGTCTATTATATGAGATGGGTCAGGGACATACTTTCTTAGTTGTGACGTATAAAAGACATTGTGAAGGTTTGAGAGGAAAGGTGATAATGAAATTTGGTAGGCTACAAGACCTATCCGACGAAGAATTTGATTCTCATCCTATGAATTTGAGAGTGAGCTTTCTAGATTTAATAACCCTGTCAATCCAAGCCGTCGAGCCGACACTCAGAAATACGTGATCATCTTCTTGGAATTACAGAGGTCTCCTTCGCTTTTCACTATAGCTTTTCTGCCTATCTTGCACGACCTTCATCTTTCTTTGGATCATCTTCACTTTCTCCATTCAAAACTTTATAACCTATAATAGAATGAAAACTATTATTGTACGCAAACTCGATCAAGGGTCGCAGATTGTTCCAACAAAGACTCTTAACATTTGAGGATGATGGTAAATCATAAAATCAACATCATAGATTGTCACAAAAATAAAAAAAGGATCTTTTTTAACAATTTTATTTTTTTTCACCTAGCAATGGTTGTCGCAATGAAAGTTATTTGCAATGTCAGGGATTCGAATCATGGAGTTGTCACTTTGAGAAGAACTTTACATAACCACCACCCAACTCGAGGGTTAGTCTCATAATTTTGCCTATGAGCATATCCGATTAAATACAAAAAAAGAGTTTTGATTTTTGGAAAGATCATTTAAGAGAGCAATGGCATGTCACAACGATAAAAAAAAATGGCAAAATAGGTAAATTGGTCCTATACGTTTATTTTATTTTTCATATTGGTCTTATAAGTTTTTTATTTTTCAAATTGGTCATACACGTTACGTTCCGTTTTCACATTAGTCCTTAATGTCAATTTTGTCATAACACCTTTAGTTTTGATGCCACGTGTCGGACTAAGGTGATAGGCACGTCAGATCAAAACTGATGGCGTTAGGTCAAAATTGACGGAAAGAACTAATGTGAAAACGAAACGTAATGTACAGGACCAATTTGAAAAATAAAAAACTTATCGGACCAATGTAAAAAATAAAATAAACGTATAGGACCAATTTACCTATTTTACCAACAAAAAAAAATTAAACATAAAAACATACTATTGAACAAGGTAAGTAAAAGCATGATCAATAAAAGTATTTTTTATTTTCTGTTTTTGGTCATTATTATAATTTTTATTAGAGAATAACGTGCCCAAATTAAAATATAATAACATAAAAACCCATCAAAGAGTATTAGATCCATTGGCCCATGTTACATTGAAACACAGCCCAAATAAGTCAAATCCAACTGAAAAATCAGCAACCATAATCAAAATAATAAGCAAAGATAAAACTTTATAGGACAGACAGTGGAAGCAAAGGATGTGTCATTGATGTTGGTGAAATATTGTTAACTAGCTGTTGACAATGGCGAAGCCTTTCAACTAGGTGGTGGTTCCAGATTTTGGCATGGTGCCCATAACAACATCATTGTCTTTACCATGAAAGTTCTTCGGATAAATATTGTTGCTTATTATACAGCCTTTCTATTTGATTTTCTATGAACTGGGTGACAACCATTGCAGCCATTTGAGTATAGTACCATAAAATTTGGCTTACAAGCAGTCATTATTTATAGAAGCACTTGGTATGTGTTTGGATAAAAGTTTAATAAACAGTGATTTTGAATGAAATTAATTTTATAAAATTGATTTGGTTACAATTGAGTTTAAAGTAAAATTGATTTATGTTTGGTTGTTTTTATTTTAAAAACAAGTTCGATATAAAACTTGGAATGATTTTTTTAACCCAAAGCCAAAGCTACTTTCTGTAGCTTCTACTAAAATCACGTTTGAATGCAAAATCAATTTTGTCTAGCTGTACTCAAAACACTTTCATCTTTATTAAAATCACATTCTACAATAGAATCTTATATCAAAAGAAAAAAAAATTACTGTTGAAAAAATTGCCGTCATAGACGTAAGTCTGGAAATGGTACATTCCATAGCAAGAAAAGGAAGATTTATTTAAATAAAGAGAATAAAGATGCATCACTTTGCACACAACATTTTGCAGAAGTTTGCTTCATCTAAGATGAAAAAACAAAAAGCACAAGCTGAACTGTGTACGCTGTACACATACGATAGATAGGGAGTTGTTATACATCAATCAATAGCCTAACCTTACAATTCTTCGGACAAGATTCACAATCTGAAATTTAGGTACATTGCCATTAGTATTAAAAGCTTTCTCCACTTGAATAACCATGAACTTTACAAGAAAATGGGATAAGATTTTGTCATTTGATGTGCAAGAAGATTCCAAGAGGAAATACAGCTGGTATGATGAAATTATGGGTGATCAGTTTGGTTACAAACCTTCCGAAAATTCTGCATGAATTGATCAAAGTTGAAACTCCTAAGAAGAAGTGTTCCATTAATCAGTCCCATGAGGTTGGTTTCCTGGTTCAAGTTCCTGATAGGGGAAAATGATTGAAAATGATCAGTCAAACATAATAGCACCAAAGTCTTTCATAAAGTTGACCTCACTCACACACAGGTTTCTTTTCAATTTTTATTTTCTGTCTTTTTTTCTTCCCTGGTTTAGAAAGGTACATTGTAGATAGCATTTCATGAACAAAGACATTTTTGTCAAGCTTCCACACAAAGGGGCTGTTACAGTTATCTTCTTCGCTTCCTATTCCTAGATTTCCCCCATTAAAACATATTATGCTTGAATTGTAAAGCTTCAATATCACTTACAAGGTAATGTTCATGACAGCATCCATGACTAAACTATCATACCTTCTGGAGAGGATTGGTTTGGGATAGTGAAGTAAGCTGGCTGTTTTCCATGTTTGCAAGTAACTGAACCACAGTCTTCAGATGTGGAATACTGCAGATTTGTAACTCATCAAAACAGATGACATATCATACACATGACTATGCAAAGAAACAAACGGAGTTTTGAGTTCATATATATAAAATTTTTTATACACAAAAAGCATGATGTGCCCTCCAATCTTTAAGCATTGTTACTCTCTACTCTGGCTCTAAATGCGCACAATTAGCAGTTTATCACGACATTGAAGCTCATAACACTCTCAGTGTACCCTACGTGCAAATTAGATGCCAATGATATAGTATATTCAATCAGACAAGAGAAAGTTCTAACTTTTGCAACCCATATTCCATATGTGCATCCAGAGATGATATTACCCCGGGCATCTGCTCTAAAACCTGTACAAAAAAAACAGAAATGGAAGGAACAAAACCATTATTACAAATTTAGCAACTTGTTTTCACACTCAGCTGTTACCTACCCGAATCATATAGACGTAAATACCTGCTCTGTATTCT
Organism: Echinosophora koreensis; assembly: GCA_035048595.1. NCBI lineage: Eukaryota > Viridiplantae > Streptophyta > Magnoliopsida > Fabales > Fabaceae > Echinosophora > Echinosophora koreensis. The sequence goes on along the minus strand of JAPCYP010000037.1, from coordinate 3,357,586 downwards.
TGATTGTGGGAACCTTTGCCAAAAGGTTCCTAGGAAGCTTAGTGAGTTGTGCCTGCAAATGATTCACATAACAAATGCAAGAGCCACATTAGAGATGAACAACAACAACAATCAAGGCTTATCCTGCTAAATGGGTGGACTACATGGATCCATCATCAAATTTTCATTAAACTCAAACTGCTTTTTTGTTTTCTTCACATAGAATTAGAAATAAGGAGGCATTTGGAAGAGCTTATAGAAAGCTTATTTGGGCTTATGGGAATAGTTTATAAAAATAAACTTATGCAAACAAACAGCTTATGAAAATAGTTTTGATCTTCCTATAAGCTTGTTTTTTAGCTTATTTCAATAAGTTTATGATATAAACTTATAAAATAAGTTATTTTTAGCTTATTTAAAGAAAGCTTATTGAATGATGATATGAATGAACTTCAAAAAAATAAAATAAAAAAGAAAGCTCATTGAATAAGCGCTTACGCGTCCGTAAAGGTAATTCAAGAGTAAATATCCAATTGCGTTCCTTAAAAACAATTCAGCCCTCAATTCAGTCTCATAGTATCAGAACAAAACTCTCAAAAATTTCAAATTTAGCACCTAAAAACATCAAATGCCGATCATAATAGTTCTTGGTATGCCCCTCAAATTAGTCCAACACTTGAGTTTCTTAACGATCAAATTAAAAGCTTTTAAGAATTTTTATTTCTCAGCGATTAAAATTGAGGGTTGAAATTATTCTCCCAGACAAAAAAATCGATTATTCAATCGTAATTAGAACAACAGTATTTGAGACAGACAGGAAGGGAAGGGAAGGAGGTACCTGGGCAGGAGAAGAGTGTTGCATGAGGTGGAGGAGGTTGGAGGTGGACTGCACCGCTTGTGAGATTTGCTCTGCAACCATCGCTTTCGCCGACGACCCTTCTCCGCCACCGCCAGCGGCAGAGCCCGGCGTCGACATCGTTCGCTGCCACAACGAACTTCTTCTGTTTGTTGTAATTATTGGATCATGTTGTCGCCGTCGGTCCATTTTTCATAACCGGGGTTTGGCTTTATTTATTGATCGATGGTAATTTGTTTTACTGCTCGGAATTACTAATTGTTACTTGTGATGAAAAGATTAGGAAAGGTTAAAAGGCAAATTGAATTGAATTAACCCCTTAATTTTAACTTTCATTTTCAGAATTAGTTATTGTTGCTGTCATTTTAATTTCGGAAATGATTTTAACTTCATGACTCAATCAAAGCATAATTTATTTATTTCTTTTAAAAATCGAAATATAATTATAGGAAATAAATTATAATAGTAACCAATAAACTAATTTATTAAAATTAAAGTTCAATTATAAAGTTGATACGGGTTACTGTAAAAAAAAGATTATTCGAATTGGTTTCATTTTCATATTTTCTTTCGCTTCTTAGCAAATGTTTTTTTTTTTAACTCATTGTAATTAGGTTTTTGGTTTCCCCTGTTGGGTAAAATCGCACGCGTCAACGGAATTACCTATATACCTAAGGATCTTCGATGGAACACACACAAGCACGCCACAAAGATAACAACAGAGAACACAAGAATTAACGTGGTTCAGTACTTCTTACTTACGTCTACGAAAACACTTCAACAAAGTATTTACTATCTCAAATATGATTATAAGATTGTAACCCATCCTATTTTGTGTATCACCCTACAAACCCAAGTACCCCACTCAAGAGTTACAAGTAATGATACACACTCATTCATCTTACTACAAATGATCACCCACACTTGGGGATGCCTCAACGCTTCATAATACTCCCTTTATATAGTGGTGGTGTGTAGCTTCTTCCAAGAGTAGGTAAATGTCAAAAGCACAAATAAGTTTTAAAAAAAATTAATATGCAAATATCACGTTTTAATGCAACTATTTATCATTATCATAAAATAATTAATAAATATCTCTTTTTGCTATTAAATTAATAAATATCTTTATCAGATAAAAAGTAATTAATATGCATATCATTTAATTTCTTTAACCTTTCATTTGATTCTATTTATTTTCCTTTAATACATTTATTTGACAGATAAAGTGTCCTGCATCTCTTTTGCAGAGTCACAAGCACACACTTTCTCAAACTCTTCTGGACTGAGAGCACATATGATATTATAGCATATCTTTGTGGTTTAGTTCCTACTTTGTCTTTTCTACGGGTGTCTATTGAGCTTTTGGTTTGTCTGTATTACCATCATTCTTTTGAGTGTAAGACAATCACCGATTACATCCTAGAGATATGAGTTTGTTGACAAAATGAACTATTTGAATGTCTCCTTCCAGTAGTTGTATTTTTCTCCATTGAAGAATGGAGTCATGGAAGGTCCTTTAGGTTTATGGCATCCACTTGAGCTTGCTCCAACAGTCATGTCTATTCTTCAGGATCTTTTCTCTACACTTGCTAGGTGCTCAATGTAACGCCCTTTGTACATTAGTAACCCAACCATAAAATACAGTAAAAATCCTTTAAAACATTTATTTACAATATACAGCCATAAAATTTCACAATTTATTTAAGTTTGAAAATACCTCATATTAATAAAATAATAAGAAAGTGATAATAGTAGCCCATTACATCAAAATAAAAATCCAAAGCCTCAAAAACTGGGCGTCTACTACAGCCTAGAAAGATATAGTAAGATAGTCGATGTCTAGATGGCCCTCAGAAGGGTCATAACCCATATCACAATTACACAATACTAACCAAATCTACAAACTAAAAGCAAAAGTCTTCAAGTCTTCAGGTCCTCTACGACATTGTCCTCAGGCTCTGAAAAACAATACTTACAATGACATATAAAATCTCAGTGAACAACAATACAGTATATAAAACATTTTTGAAAAGGAGTATTGTTCTCAGCCGGGACAGAAACTGAAAAATTTACCCATGGTGTCTGCTAATATCATAAATAATACATATATTATACTTTTATTATCATTAAGATTTTCAGCAAACTCAATTACATATAAACACTAAAAAAAAACTCTAAAATAACACCAATCAAATCAAGCATATAGCATATCACAACACAGTATAATAAGGTTTAATTATTAAGTTGGTCCCTAAACTATTTGGGAATATTCAAGTAAGTCCCTAAACTGAATTTTTTTAATTAGGTCCCTGAACTTATATAAAATTTTCAATTGGATCCCTGAACTAAAAAGTTTCTAATCGAATAAATAATTAAATAAATCATTAAATAAATAATTAAATAACTCAAAATAAAATTGACAATCCAAGTAAGATGTGATAATTAGTTAACTAGATTTTTATTTTATTATAATTTCAAATAATAACTTTGTTGTTAAATTTTATTTTAATTTTTTTAAAATATTAAGTTTTTTACTCAATTTCATCTCTTGTTATAATATTAGAATAAAAATTATTTCAAATAATGACATTCTCTTCTAAGTTTCATATTTTAATATTTTATATTTATTTAAAACTTTTTTTTTCAAAATTATCCTTTAATAATATATTACTATTTAAAAAAATTATAATTTTTAATTAAGGTTTATCAGCTTAATCTCTTAATATTTTGTTATAAAATATTGATTTAATTTCTAACACAATTTCATATTTCATTATTTTGTTATTATCATTTCAAGAACTAAATTTTAACTCTCAAATTTACCTATTCTTATTTAGTTATTATGCTAAACAATAAATTTTATCACTAAATTTTATTTATTTATTATTATTATTATTATTATTATTTTAAATAGTGAGTTTTTACTTTTTTTCTCTCATATTCATCTTGTGTCATTTCATTATTATGTCAAACAATTTTTTTTTCTCTAAATCTCATCATATATCACTTTATTATTTTTTATTTTATATGGTTACATTTATATTTTAGGGACCCAATTGAAAGTTTTATATAAGTTCAAGGACCCAATTAGAAACATTTTAGTTCAGGGACCCAATTGAAAATTTTATATAAGTTCAGGGACCTACTTAAATTTTCCCAAATAGTTCAGGGACCAACTCAATAGTTAAACCTTATAATAATTCAAGTGGCTCAGAAACCTCATAATTAAATTGGTTTCTTGCCGGTGGGCCATAAATATCTCATACCTCACACGACAATTGTGTCCCATTGCCCACCCCTATTCACGAGGAGTGTTTCGATATCGCCCTCCTATCGGGAACATTACCATTTTGATACCTGCCAAGTGCACATGTGTCATGACCCACTTTAGGCCACGACCAGCGCACAGGTTGACACTAACTCATTTGCCCTCTTAACCTGGCAAGCCTTTAGACAGAATCACACCAGAATCACCTACACCTCATTGAAACAAAATTACTACAAAAATTCGGCAGAGTTTCCTCTATAATTTCAATATATCAAATGGTAAACACCTGTCAACATAATATATATCACCAGAGTTCATCAACCACAATTTTCATCATTCGGGTACAAAGTTTTCATAAAACTCAAAATAATAACAGCCATACAATTTAACATGTCAATTCTATCTAACCATATACAACCCAAAAAGTCAAGGAATTCCTATCCCTATAGCTACATCATACTGAAGTCGGCGACATACTCCACTACTAAAAAATGAGGAACTACCAAAACACGAGAGAACTCCTGGATAAACTCTGCAACCCGAGGACAATCTACTTTGCTTCCTATGAATTTGAGAAAAAGGGAAAGGAAACAGGGTGAGTCACAAAGACTCGGTGAGAGCATAATAAACTAAGTGGATAGGAAGGAGATACAAGCATCGCACGAGTGTTTTGTTTCCCATTCAAATACGATTCTAAGATAACACGTACAAAGGAAGAAAAATAAAACATGTGAGACAAGATCACTTCATATCAAAGTTAAAAATACAAGTTCATAATAGGTATACATGAGAACTAAAATCAACTTAAGATGGGGATCGACCTCAATCAACATGTCACATATCATGTGTATAATAAGCAAGACACTTTATTGTACTATGTGCACATAGACCACAATATGTATTCGTTGTGGTGAACGGCAATCATTTAAATATACTATGAGCATTTAGCTCATAGGCCGTATTATCTCTTCGTTACGGCGAGTGATATCTACAAAGACTATGAGCACTCAACTCATAGGCTATATTCTCTCTTCGTTGCAGCAAACGGTATTTCATCATAGAGCTCTTAAAATTAAAATCAAGTTGTTCTAAAAAATAGAAATAAAATTGCAACTCCTCTTTGTCGAGAAAAATATATTTTAAAATAATTTACCTCTCCCATATAGAAAATATTTTATGAAAAATTGCCACTAAGTAGATTAGCCACTCACTACTATGAAGGACCAACTCAAACTCTTGCTATGCCTTCAGGAGGAGCCAACTGGTATTCTCCAACGAATCTAACCATCAACAAAATAACTTTTATCCTTAGCAAACCTATTCAAGGTCATTCTAGCAATAACTAAAGAATTGGATAAAAGCCCCAATTTTACTGAACTTATGGTTTCAAAGGAACCCATGGAAAAAGACATAATGCTACCCTAAACCATTTCACTACTCATCCATGCTCAAATTCGACTTTAAATTTCATGGGTTATACAGTTTTACCTCAAAAAGCTCTAAAAAAATATTGGGGAATGGGTATTGCTCCTTCCAACCAAGAATATCAACATATCACTTTAATTTTTCATGGGTGTAGGAGTTTTTGTGGAAACAAAAGAGAATAAGGTGAGGAGAGGAAGAAGATGACATGGTAGAGAGATTTGGGGATGGGATGAGTGAGAGAAATTTAAGGGAGAAGGGTTTTTTTTTTGTTTGGGAAAGAGGCTAATGGGTGAGTATGTGTGTGTCTGGTGTAGATTGAATCTCCTCCATGTCAGATTCAGATGGAGAGAGTGGTGAGGCAGGCTTTGGATATGTAAATTCTGAAGAAGAATCTACCACGAGAGGAGCCTGTTGAATACCCCTGCCCCTAAGGAAGGCAATGTCGAGGGAATTGGGCCACTGTGAGGATGATTCATGCCAATAGGCTTTATGATGTGGGAATAACTTAATAAAGAGCATTCCATTACGGATGCTTCCATTATTCCTGCGAAGACGGTATTTTAGATTTTCCATGATAAGGAATGGAAGTTTGATTTTGTTGTAGGTGAGGAGATGATAGACCACAGTCATTTCAGACTTTGATAGAGTGGAGGAGTGTCGGCTTTGCCTATATGTGAGGGGAAGAATGAAATGGCGGCAATATTCCAACAAGAACTTAGCCTTCTTGGTCACCTGAGAGGTCTCATTCTTCTTCTGACTAGCGTTGTCCCTAAAAATTTTCTGGTATACCTTCTTCAGTGAAAGTCTAGGGTTTTCCAATATCCAGTCCAGACTTCTGAAACTCTCCAGACCCTTGTTTGGAGCTTTCGTTAATTCAACAACAATGGCCTATGTGATGGTCACTTGTACACCACCACTTATATGCACAGTGATGGATCTGTCATCGTTTATATCAGCATTTGACCAGAATTCCTTGATTTCTACAGTAGGGATGGGTCTATGGAGGTTGAAGTACTCAGTCCATCCTGGAAAGCAATCTCCGAAGTTGCGTCATATCCATCTCGTTTAAGTTCTTCAAGATTCATTGCTCTCATTGTAATGGGATGACATTTGGGAGCCATTTGGATTTAGGAGAGTGAAAGGTTATTAGGAGAGTGAAATGTTCCGACTGTGGTACTTGAATGGTTTTAGAATATGGACTGGTTTTATTTATACACATGAGCGAATGATGCAGTTAGTGACGAAGATGTGCAATCATGCCTTTTCAAAGAGAAATCATAATTAGAAGTCCCAATGTTAGTGGAGTAATTAGAAGTTATAATGTTAGTCGAGAAGAAGAAGAGATCAAGAGATCACATGCAGTTGTGCTCCGTCGATTGGTATCATTCCTTCAAAAAATTGTGCTATCAAGTTATAACCTTCTTGCTCTTTTTCTATTTCTTTTGGTGATTGAAAGTTTGAGTGATTTGTTGAGGAATGTCGTTTCCTATGGTAAATTTGTAAGATTCAAAGTAGGCGGTTCGGATGTGGTAATCTCTCATCTTTAGTATGCTGACGATACCATGGGGTTAATATGTTTGTCAGTGAGTGTGACTCGCTTGGTTGCGCGGACTGAGTTTATGGGGGTAACTTGGGTTCTAATACCACAGGATACATCTTTGGTGAGGGACAAGGAAACTTAACAATGACAAAAAGATCTAAGCTTGTGGGATACTTCGTCGACCCACTGGGGTGTTGGGAAAACATTCAAATTTTCAAACAATTAATTGAAGTGTGAAATTCCAATACATTGTAAATTGTTGGAATTTAATATTTGACTAATAATTAATTTCTCTATCACCAATTATTTTCATTCATTCTACACCAATTAATAGAAAATTGATATTCTAAAGTATTTATTAAAATTTTGTCAAAAAAAAAAAGAATTTATTAAAATAAGAAAAAAATGACAATTAATTGAAACTGAAATTGATAACAATTAATTGCCTGTGTTATCAAAATATTTTCATTGCTTTCTACACCAATTAATTAAAAAAAATTGATTTGATGTTGTATTTATTAAAATAATAAAAAAACAAAAATTAATTGAAATTGATTTAAATTGATAACAATTAATTAATTTGCTACCAATTGATTTTCATTCTTTTCTACATCAATTATTTGAAAAATTGATTTTGTACCGTATTTATTAAAATAAGAAAAAAAGAATATTAATTGAAAATGATAACAATTAATTATCCCGTCACCGATTGATTTTTATTCATTTCTACAGCAATTAATAGAAAAGTAGAATTCTATAGTACTCAAATTTTATATTCTATCACTAAAGTTATTTAAATAGATATTTTAAAATTATAAGAATAATACCTTTTATATTTTAATTTATAATATTTTATATAATTTAATTTTTTTTGCGTCATAAATTTAAAAAAACATTTTTCTCATTAAAAAATAGGTGTTTTGAGATTTAATTTATTTACCCAAACATACTTGCTTCTACTAAAAAACCAGTTTTTATCATAAAAAACAGTTGTTTTTGTAAGATTAAATCTTACCCAAACACCCTCAGTTGGGAATTTATCAAAATAAATCTTACCCATCATTTTTTTTTCATAGTAAAAGCTATTTTTTAGAAGTAGCATCTATCTTTAGATAAACTAATTAAATTGCAAAACAGGTGTTTTACATAACACCGTATTGTGAAATTATTGATGATTGATTAACATCTATGGATAATGCTTGCCTGAATTGTGCATACAATTGACTACTTGATGCTCAAACGGAGGATTGTGATAATATGCAATTTCACTTGTATTAAAGAGATGGTGTGATGCTTTATTGTGATTTTTTTTTTTTTTTTATTGATTCCATGAATTCTTGGATAAGAAGGCCATGCGGTTTTAATTGGAATTGGAAAAGTTGTATATTTAATATTAAAATATGTTTTTGAGGCACCTGTAACAACCTGTTCTTTTCTGTTTTTCAATATCGATAAATATATATATATATATCTGTTTATATTTTTATTCGAGATCTAGAAAATGATTTTGGAGGAAAAAAAAATCTTATCTAGAACCTACTCTATGGTAGGAAGCTATGGTTAAAATTTGGGGTTAAAATTTAGACGGAACCCGGTCTGTGTTTTCACTGACAGTACAACTTTACTGATCAGAAAACCCTATTTTGACCGGAAACTGAAAAGTTTTAGAATTTCAAAATTTTCGCTAAAAAAAAAATATTATATTTTATTCGAGCGAATTGTCGAAGGAAAACGCTAGGAAAACCTAAATCGGTAAAACAACGGAGCCGGATACGGAACTGCAGAGATAGAACCGGACACTAGATGGACACAACTTGCCACCTAGGGGGGATGAGTCATGAGGTGAGTCACCACCATGACTCACCAAGTCATAATTTCACTTTACAAAATATCTAAGAATTACATGTGAAATGTCCAAGTAGTCCTTAGCCTTGCATTCAAATTTCAAGTTTGTCCCACAAAATTGTGACCAAATTGCCCCCCAAAACTCGGTCCTCTCTCTCTCTCTTCAAGCCACCTTGCTACTTCACTTGTTCATTTTACCACATCCAAGTATATCTTCTCCAAAGAGCTATAGGTTTCCATTGTTGAAGAACTTGCAACCTTGAACAAATTTCTTCACTTCCTTCATCATTAAGAGGTATATCCCCATTGGTTATGATCATAACTACTCTTATCTTCATTTATTTCAATCCATTCTTGACAAGTTAGCTATATTGCTATTTTCTTTGATTTTCTTAGTTTAATTCTAGAAAATCATAGAAGTCAATTTTTTGAGATGTGATAATTTTTCCTCACTCTCTATAACTCTAGGATCAAGTATCCAAGAACTTAAAAAAATGAAAGTCCCTAGCCCATTTATTTATTCTTGACCGAAAACCTCCAAGTGGGTTAAAGGGATTTGTTTTCAATTTTTTAACTTGTGTTGTCATTGATTTTGAAGAAAATTGTTAGTAGATTGAAGTATTGTGCAGTAGGAGGAAAACAAATTCAAGGGACTAAGGTCAAGAAGAAAATCAAAAATTTGCAAAGGTAAGGGGAGCTTACCTGAGAAGTTTTGATAGTCACATACTATTTTGCTTGATGAGTGTATATTGGTTGTAGTTATTTTTATGATGATTTCTTTGATGGTTGAGAATTTTAGTGTTGTTGAATTTGATATTTGAAAGTATGCTCTAAGGTAGTGTTTGGTTGGAGGGATTTGGAGGGGAAGGGTGGGGAGGGGAGGGGTTTTTTAAATCTATCATGTTTGGTTCAATTTTTGGAGGGGAGGGGAGGGGAGCAAAATCCCTCCTTAAGTGAGTTTTAGCTCCCCTCCAATATTGGGGGGATTTGGAAGGGAGGGGAGGGATTTTAAAGTATTTTATATGCATTGACTAAAATATCCTCATTTGTCTATTTTTAAATAAATAATATAAGGGTTAAAAAGTAAAGTTGTTTTAAAATCCCTCTCCTCCCCTCCTGAACCAAACATGAAAGTGTTATTTCCCCTCCCCTCCTTTCAACCAAACACAAGGTCAAATTAAAATCCCTCCCCTCCCTTCCCCTCCCATCCCCTCCCCTCTATTAAAATCTCTCCCCTCCCCTCCTTTGAACCAAACACACCCTAAGTGCTATATGTAAGTATGTGTTGAATGAGACTATTGGTTGATTGTGTTGGTTGAGAGCATGACAATGGTCATAGCTTGATAATGAGGACTAAGTCTTTTAAAATCTTAAATCAGAAAATTGAAGATTTTGATTTTTGTAAGTGTGAGAACTTTAAAAAATAAAAGTAATTATAACTTAAGGACATTTTTGTTAAAAGTTACGTTTTGAGAAATCACAGATGATTTTCAAATATTGTTTAAGAAATAAGTGTTAGTGAGGACAAATCTTGACAAGTTGCGTTTTTTTTATTTGCCCTGAAACATTTCGAAAAGAATAAAAGGAAGAAGAAGACTCATGAAAATGTTTCAAATATAGTCAAGGAAAAGTTTTTTTGAAAGAATAGTTTATAGTTTATGAAAATTTTATTCTACATGAAAATATTTAGAAAAATGCTCTATGATGAATTTATTGATAATAATCTTGTGGTTTTAGTCAAAAAGTTGAGAAAATGATTTTTATGATTTGAGGTTTTCCGAAATGGATTGTAAAAGAAAAAGATTCTACAAAATGTGTTTACAAGAGCGAAAATGTTTTTATGACAAACGTTGACAAACTCTTGTCTTTGTTTTCAATTTAGTTTTCACCGAACGAAAACCGTGTTGAAAAGTATGAAAGTTGAGGGAACCTAGCAACCGAGACATCGGACTAGAGTTCTGATGAGTAAGTATGTTGTCGCGGATTAAAAATCCTATGTTGGCGACTTGACTTCGTGTCAAAAGTTGACGAATCTAGTGACCGGTGATTCGGCCTAGAGTTTCGTAAATGAGTACTTGGACGGCGTGTCCTGTGCTAAGTGTGAAGGGGCTTGATGCCTGTATAAAAGTAGTCATGAGCTTTGAGCCTCGACAAGAAAGAACTAATGAAAAAAAAAACAGCGAACCAACTGTTTTACATGCATAAACCGACAGACATGCCACCACGTTGACGAGCTACAATCCATAAGTGGATTGATAAATTGGATAGTTACGGGCCAAGGAAACGGGTCTTTACGGACATAAGGGTTCAAACTCCACGGAAGGCTGGGGCTTTGCAACCTCGAGTCGTGGAAATCGACTACCATGCACGGATGTACTCAATAGGAAACTATTTAATATTATTTAGGTTTAACGTGATACCCTTGAACAATTGGGGATCAGACCTAAATTAAGAGGCCGATCTCACATGAAACAATTGTGTTATGGGGATTATTGCGGTCTATCATGCTCGACGAAGGGAAGTTAGGATCTCCGGAGATTATGAAATAGATAGTTGATGTTGAAGTGTCATGTATTTTTATAAACCTACGATGATTGTCGGGTACGAATCTCTTGTTTAAATATCATTGATATTATGACTATGATTTATATTGTTTTACATGTTGCCGTTTTCATATGTTATTGATTTGTGTGTCGCGTATGTGGCTATTGTGATAAACTTATATGTCGGTATCTCACCCTTGCATTTTTTCTGTTTGGATTCTTTTGTGGTATCTTGTGTTTGCGCATACAGATGGATCCCCAGAATCACCTGATACCCTCGGGGTTTTTGGCCTTGGCATTTGAGAATGTTGATGAGGGAGGCACTTGGGTAATCAACCCGGGAGCCCGAAGCGTTACCTACATCTGGCCAGTGCTCACTACGAAGGGCACTGAGGAAGGATCTACGTCTTGTACCCACAGTATGAAGACTGTAGAAATTCCGCTACCGCCGATATGGCTACTACTGAGAGCATTAGTGGACCAAGGGATCACCTACCATCAGCCTCCACCCTTGCAGCCAGTCCCTAGAGCAGCACCCCTTCCCCCTTGCCAGAGTTGCCTGTTCCTCTGATTCTTGTCCTAGAGGAGGATGATGAGATGGAGGAAGACCCTCAGGAGGACAATGAGGTTGTCGAGTACCATCCCCTCGACGAGGGTGTGGACCCCGCAGCTGACGCAGGAGTAGAGGCAGTAACGCCAGAGACATATGCAAGTGGGGATGACCATGGTGGTCTTCCCAACAGGTTTCACTAGTACGACTAGCATAGGACTTTTTAGTTCTTTTTTGAGGTAGTAGTAGCTTCTTATGGTCTATATATCTGGCAACTGAGAGTCATTATTTTTGGAGTAGTGGTTCCAGACTTAGACTTTTAATTCAGTTATTGTACAATGATGTATTTTACTTATGTTGAACAATGCAGTGTTAACGGCTAATTAGATTCCACATTTAGGTTATGAGAAAAATGCTCTCTGCTAGGGTTTCTCTCTAGGGTTTGCATGGTATTCATGGCTGTCGTCTGCCCTTGGGGTTTCTTGGCCAAGGCAGCGGTCATCTTTTCTTCTCCCCCTTCGCCATCTTCTCCGTATGATGCTTCTCCTGATGATGTTTCTTCATTGACTCCACAAAGGAAATCATTTGCACAAGCATTGCAAAACTCTTGTGATATTCCTTATAGCCAGCTCCCACATCCACGACTAAAGGGTGATGAAATCACAGTCAAGATTCCAGAGGAAGAATATAAAGCTGGATTGGAAAGGTGTAAAAATCATCTTCACAGGCGCATCACTCTCTCTAAAGGTGATAAACCGATCAAAGCTAATGACTTGTGCTTGACGTTACAATCTCTATGGAAACCATTAGGGCAGTGGAGTATGATCCCATTGGGAAAAGGATATTTTGAGTTTGTTTTCTCATCATTAGATGATCTTCGCAGTGTAAGAGCTATTGAATCGTGGAATCTTAAACCTGGTTTTCTAAGATTATTTGCATGGACTCCGGATTTCAATCCCAATAATCAAAAGCATTCCAATGTCCAATGTTGGGTGAGATTATCGGGATTATCTCAGGAATACTGGATTTCCAAGATTATTTTCTCAATAGCAGGAAGTCTAGGAGTCCCAATATGCTTGGATGATGCAACTAGTAAACGTACCTTTGGACACTTTGCTAGAGTCCTTATTGACATGGATTTAAATGGTGTTCTCCGAAGTCAAATTCGTGTTGAAAGGCAAGATCATGCTTTCTTTGTTTCAGTTGAGTATGAAAACCTTCCTCAGTTTTGTCAATCTTGTCAGGTAATTGGTCACGCTGTGGAAAATTGCAGAAAGAAAAATTTTGCTCCAAAGAATGTTCAAGAACCTAGTGCAGTAAAATTTTTAGCAAGAAAGCGTGAGCCTCAAGTCAAGCAGGTTTATAAAGAAAAGCTAAAGGAGGTGATGATATTAGAGGATGATTCTGAGAAAGTTCCTATCCCTTTCAATGAAGGCACAAGCAATAAAGATGTTGAATCAAATGGCAAAAATCATAGCTGTTCGGATAATAGAGGTAAGGTTTTGCCTCTCTCTGTCCCTCATGTTATTGAGCAAATTGTTAGCCAATCGAATAATGAATTGAATAAAGAGGAAGAAGATGATTCCTCTGTGAAAACTATTTTTGATGAATCTATTCCTCAAGTTAATAGGAACATAATTCCCACATAATCAAATACTAATAGTTTACAGCAAGATTATGTTCCTGAAACTATAATTCATGATGATGTGGATGAAGTTTTAGGATCGAGTATCCCTACTGTTCAAAAGTCTTTGCAGGGTCAAAGTGCTCAGTATGCTGACCCTAATGGGCCTGATTCATCTTATTCAATCTCTCCTCTATTGGATAGACAAGTTCCTAAAGTGGTGGAAAAGGATTTGAAGATTGTTTCCAAATTTTGGGCAGATCAGGTGGAGGATACAGATGAAACAATCTCAGTTTTTAAGGATGAGGAGTTTACTCCAGTGTTATCTAAATCTCAAAAGAAGAAGTTGAGAAGAAATAAGAAACTAGAGGCAATGACTTATAATACCCGTGCTAGGGCTGGATATAAAAATGTGGCTTAATGAAAATCCTCGATTGGAATGTTGGAGACCTAGGTAACATAGAGTCTAGGCTTGTTTTGAAAAAGCTTTGTTTGTCGAATAATCCCAATCTAGTTTTGATTGCTGAACCTTGGATTGGCTTTGATAAGGTTCTTGCTGTTTTTTGGGAAGATCTTGGCTTGAAACTTTTCATGTCTAATGATAGAGGGAATAGATTGCCTAATATATGGTGTCTATGTTCAGAAACAATCACTCTAGCTGCCATTGCTTCTTCATCTCAACACTGTTCTTTTTCAGTGATGGAGAACAATCAACAATTTTGTGTTTCAGCAGTGTATGCTTCAACTACTATTCAAGGTAGAAGACAGCTTTGGAATGAGTTAACTACTTTGACAGTAAATAACCCCGTTCCTTGGATTTACTTTGGTGGCTTCAATGCTGTGATGGGGGCTCATAAAAAAGGGGTGGAAACCTTCCTATTAGGCAATCTTGTGAAGATTTCAGCAATTGGACAGATGTGAATCATCTTACTCATGTAAATACCAGAGGTGTTCAGTACACTTGGTCTAATGGTTGTGTAGGTAGAGCTCATACAGATTTGAGGTTGGATAGAGCAATTGTGAATAAGGAAGCTATTTCCTTTTGGCATAGCATAACATGCTCCTCCCTAGTTAGATGCAAGTCAGATCATTACCCTTTGCTTTTGTCTCTTAGTAAAGGTCTGATTTCTAAACCTTCCTCTTTCAAATTTTTCAGCATGTGGTGTGACCACCCTGATTGTGAACAAGTAGTTAGAGAGGTTTGGTCCAATGACGTTGTTGGATGCCCCATGTTCTCCTTAGTTCAGAAACTGAAACTATTGAAAGCAAAGTTGAGAATCTAGAATAGAGAAGTGTTTGGTGATGTGAAGCTCAAAGTAGATAATGCTTATGCAGTTCTAGATTCAATTCAGAAGGAAATATCAAAAGAGGGTTTTTCAGATGATCTTTTGCTCCAAGAGAATAAAGCTCAACTGGAGTTACAATCTGCCTTGGATACACGAGGAATCTTTTTGGAAGCAAAAGACTAGTTTGAATTGGTTTTCATACGGGGATCGAAATACTGCTTTCTTTCATAGGATGGCTAAAATTAGACATACAACTAAGCAAATGGCTATGCTTAGAAGGGGAGATGATATTCTGGATTCTCAAGCAAGCATTGAGAACCATGTCACATATTTTTTCTCAAATCTGTATGCAACTGAAAATACCTGCACAGAGAGTGATATAGTAAGCAAAATCATTCCAAAGCTTGTCTCTAATGATCAAAACACTATGCTGACTGCCGTTCTTACTAAGGATGAGGTAAAATCAGCTGTTTTTGCAATGAATGGGGCTGGATCTCCTGGACCTGATGGTTTTGGGGGATGTTTCTTCCAAAATTCTTGGGAAATTGTGGGAGAGGATGTGTTCAAATCGATTCATCAGTTTTTCATTCAGAACTGGATCTTGCCTATTCTTAACTCTAATGTGGTTGCTCTTATTCCTAAGTTTTCAGAGGCTGAGAGAATGGAGGATTATAGGCCGATTGCTCTAGCAAATTTTCATTTCAAGATAATATCTAAGGTTCTAGCAGATAGATTGTCTATTATTGCTTCAAGCATCTTATCTGTTCAGCAAAGAGGATTTCTTAAAGGTAGGAGCATAGCTGATTGTATCTATACTACCTCAGAGGCTATTAATCTCCTAGATTGCAAAGCATTTGGTGGCAATGTTACTTCAAAATTTGACATCAAAAAGGCATTTGATACACTTGACTAGGGATTCTTGCAATATGTCCTTCTAGCTTTTGGATTTAATTCTAAATTCTGCAGCTGGATTTCAACCATTCTCCACTCTACCAGGCTATCTTTTATGGTGAATGGTAGTTCTTGTGGTTACATGACTTACAAAAGAGGTGTTAGGCAAGGGGATCCTCTGTCTCCCTTGCTTTTCTGTTTGGCTGAGGACTTTTTGAGCAGGTTCATCACACATTTAGTGGATTCCAAGCAGTTACTGCCTATGGTAAGTCCTAGGGGTTTTCAAACTCCAACTCATGTACTCTATGCAGATGACATTATGGTGTTTTGCAAAGGAACTAGAAAGAATTTGTCAACCTTGATGTTCAGTTTGTATGCTAGTTTGTCAGGGCAGTGTTTAAGCTTGGATAAATGCAAATTTTTCACAGGATCAATGAGTGCCAGAAGGATTAATGAGCTCAAACACATTCTTGGTTTCTCTGTTGGATCTTTACCTTTCACCTATTTTGGAGTTCCAATCTTTAAAGGTAAGCCAAGAACCATTCATTTGCAGCCAATAGTGGATAAAATTAAAGGCAAGCTGAGTGCTTGGAAGTGTTCAATTCTGTCCACTATGGGTAGAGTTTAGCTAGTAAACTCAATTATCAATGGCATGATGTTGTACAGCTTCCATATCTACCATTAGCTTGTGGTTTTATTGAAATCCATGGATGCTGCAATTAGAAACTTTGTCTGGTCAGGCAATATTCATACTAGGAAGGTGGCAACTGTGGCTTGGCAAACAATTTGAAAACCTTTGAATGAAGGAGGGTTAGGCTTGAAATCACTGAGATCTATTAATGAAGCTGTTGTTCTAATATTGTCTTGGGAAATGGCTGCTTCTGATAGCTATTGTGCAAGTTTTTTAAGAGCAAGATTCTTTAAAAAGAATAGAGTAGCTGCTGTCATTAAGTCATCTCTGTGGCCTGGCATTAAAAAGTTCTTTCCATTGATTCAAGAATCAGTTAGATGGTCCATTGGTGATGGTAGCTCCATTAATTTCTGGAGGGACAATTGGCTTAGTATTCTGATAGTAGACAGGTTGAATATTCCATCAGATCAGCACTTGCATCTCAAGGCTAGAGTTAGTGACTTCATCTATGATGGTGCTTGGGCCTTGCCTCGAAGTCTTTGTGATATGGCTCCTAATGTGGCTGAAGATATAAGAAAAGTGACAATTCCAATCTCTGGTGATGCAACTAATCACCTAATTTGGCCTCACTCAGATTCTGGCTCTTTAAATTTAAAGGATGCTTTTGGTTTTCTCAATCCTTCTTCTGTTGTCAGTAAACTGTACAAACAGATTTGGTGCTCTTCAATTCCTCCATCGAAGTCCTTTGTTACTTGGAGGTTGTTTCATAATAGGATGCCTAAAGATGAGTGTCTTCGATCAAGGGGTTGTATTGTTGTTTCAAGATGTGATCTGTGCATACAGTCAGAGGAGTCAACTGTGCACTTGTTCTTGTCATGTAACTTTGCTCAAGCCATTTGGTCCTGGTTGAGTAGTTGCATTGGCTCTTCTCTGGATCTTTCATCCTTCAATGCTGTTTTTTCGATTTTAGACAGAAATTGGAGCAGTCAGGTTGCTGATGTGATCAAAGTTGCCATCATTAATGTGTTTTATTGGATTTGGCATTACAGAAATCAAAGTAGATTCCATAATTTGAAAATCCCTCTTTCTAGTGTGATCAGTTGTGTAATGGCTTCTACTGCTCTCACAGGTAATCACTCAAAGGGAACAACATCTAATTCTCTTGAAGACTTCAAAATCCTGAAGGTGTTTAATATCATTGGCAAAGTTAGCAAAGCACCTAGAATCATCCAAGTCACTTGGATTCCTCCTCCTCCTAATTGGATAAAATGCAATTCGGATGGTTCAGCTAAAGGATCTTCTGGTTGTGCTGCTAGTGGAGGTATTTTTCGTGGATCTAGAGGTGAAATTGTTGGCTGTTTTGCCTCTTCCATGGGTGAATCTTATGCTCTTCATGCAGAGTTGATGGCAGCCATTCTTGCAATTGAGATAGCCTCAAATAGAGGTTGGAAGAGATTATGGCTAGAATGTGACTCTTTGCTAGTAGTTCAAGCTTTTAAATCAGATCATATTGTTCTTGGAGCTTAAAAAATAGGTGGGATAATTGCAAATTCCTCCTCTCTAAGAAGAATTTTGTGGTTACTCATATTTTTAGAGAAGGGAATGTTTGTGCTGATAGGTTAGCCAATTTTGGTGTAATTAATCATGGTTTCAATTGGTGGGACTTAGCTCCAATTTTTATTAGAGAGGATTTTTTTAGAAATAAGCTAGGTTTGCCTAGCTATAGATTCAAATAGCTTTTCTTCATGGGTTTTGGTCTGGTCCCCCCCATGATTTTTGTATCCTTTTTCCTTTTTTTAATAAATTTTAGATGTGTTGCAGATGATTGGTAGGTTCTTTGGTGCCAACCTAGTTGGGATCGTTTTTCCCTACAGTGATGCCTTTGCACATCTTAGCCTTTTATAAAAAAAAAAAAAATTGTATTTTACTTATATTTACGTTTTCTGTACAATGACCAGTATGCTATGATGGTCCTGATGTATATATAGTTATGAAGTATGTATGGATGTTATGTTTGTTTACCAGGAAGCAAAAATTTTATAACCGTTTTCTTTTAAGTAAAGTTAAGTATTAAAAAAAATTTATTTTCCGAAAGTAACCAGTGTTCGTTTCCGTTTTATATTTCCGCAATGAGTTAGACATATAGCACCGAGGGGGTATTACAATATCTCTCATTGTCACTCTTATAATTTCAAACCCCATTACACCCATCAAGGCACCAGATTATCTTAGAAAAATATGAATACCTTGAAAAGCACCAAGATCTTTGTCGTCCTCATTCTTCTATTCTTCACTATTGGTAAAGACCAGTAGCATAATCGCTACATGCCCTATTTATTTGGGCATAAGTTGCTGAAGAAAGAAAGAATGAGTGAAAATGAATTTTTCTTCTACTTTTTTTTCTTTATAATTTGTGCAACCAAATCAATGATATGAAAACCCTCATTTATTTTGCCAACCTACTGTTTATTCTTTCCATTGGTTTTTGTTTGCATTTCTTTCCATAAATTCAGGATATCTGAATCTATTTTCTGGACGAGGATTTGTTGTTTGATATCCTATCCCCATTAATAATATCTTGCCACATATTCTACCTTTTTTTGGAAATACATGAAATTTTAACTTACATGACAATATGTTATTGGTAGGGACAGGATGTGGTACACCAAGATGGGACAACATATCTTCATCCCTATTATTTTCAGCGTAATAAATTTTAATGAGTTTGGTTCTTTAGATAATGTAGTATGTGAGACTGCTTTCCAAAACTTTCAGGTTTGGTTTATTATTCATCAAATTAATAGAGTTGCCAATTTCCATCTTCTTTACTGCAGATCTTGTAGTAACATCTGAGAATGCAGTTTCTGTTTCTGAGCCACAAGTGGTGGGTAATTTCTGAGACAAAGAGAAATGCAGAGAAATGTGTCTTTTAAAGGAGGCGATAAAGGAAACTTATTGACCCGTATTGATGAATGAATTTATTTGCCTGTTAGAAAAGAAAAAACATCTGCTAGGGTTTGCATGGTGATCTAGGGTTTTTTCATGCAACCTCCTCCCATGGCCTTCTTCTCGGAATGTGCATGGGAATTCATGTTCCCGGATCTTCTCCCTCCCTCAAAGCCCTCCACCGATCACTCTCCTTCTCTAGCCTCAACTCAGAATCTTGTTGTCCAAGCCACGACTCCAGCTGTGGTGAAAAATTCTCCTCCATTGAAAACCTTTGCTTAGGCCGTAAATAATTCTTTTGATATCTCTTTGTCCCAATTGCCTAAACCAAAGCTGATAGGTGATGTTATCTCAATCAAAATTTCAGAAAATGAATACAAGATTGGTTTGGAAAATTCCAAGATTTGCCTCCATGGTCGCCTCTTGATCGCTAAGGGCAATCAACCCTTGAAGGCTGTTGACTTGCACTTCAAGCTTTCTGCCTTTTGGAAGCCTTTTGCTAAATGGCGCATGACACCCCTTGGAAAAGGTTTCTTCAAGTTTTTCTTTTCATCTCCGGAAGACCTAAGACGAATTTGGTCAGCTGGTTCTTGGAACCTATCTCAAGGAGTTCTTAGACTTTCAAGATGGAGTCCTAATTTTAATCCAAACACTCAAAAGGTAACTCACTGTCAAAGCTGGATTAGAGTGTATGATCTGCCTCAGGAGTATTGGAGGCCTAAAATATTCTTTGAGATTGCCAATGGAATAGGAACTCCTATTTCTTTGGACGAAGCGACTAAATCAAGAAGCTTAGGCCACTTTGCAAGAATTCTGGTGGAAGTTAATCTTGCTGGAAGGCTCTCTAATGAGATTATGGTTGAAAGGAATGACCTTGGCTTTTATGTTGGAATTGATTATGAAAACCTATCTGCTTTCTGTGATTTTTGTCAGATGATTGGTCATGATCAATCTAGCTGCAATCGTAGGCATGGAAATCAAGGAAAGCCAATCAGGGATAGACATAATCGAGTTACTTCTGTTTATGTGCCTAAGCAAAGTCAGAATCTGTTAGATAAGGGGCTGGACAAAACCAATGATGTTGCAGGTAAACAGGCTAATCAGGATGCTGTTGTTCAATAGGTTCCTTAAGTATCCAATGATGCAATTGCTTCTAGATCTGTTGACTCACTATCAGCTAACAATAATGCTGACTTTGTTCCTGAAAGAGGCAATAGAATTTTTGACAATCCTAGAGAAACAAATGTTGATACTGTCTTCAATAGAATTCTGAATAATACTTCTTTAGTTAAAAGAACTAATGAGGTAGTGCAGCCTAATGAGGATGAAACACAGGATGATAATAATGCTTCAGTGGAAACTGTGTATGATGAATCTCATCCAGTTCTCAATGACTTGGAGGATCAAGGTGATATCCCAGTTATAGATGGAGCTGCTCTCCATTCCCAAAGTATTGTACCAGATTCCTTGGAAGGCAGTGCTTCTCTTTCTATATCCCCTGAGTTAGCCAGAAATGTGATACCAGACCAATCTAAGTCTCCTCATCAGCCAGCTGTTGGAGGGAATATTGCTCAAGGAGCTATCACGGTAGGTTCTGATTTATCTTCTTCAGGATAGAAGGTTGATATGCCTCAAACTGTAAAAAAGGATCTTGCAATTGTTTCCATATTTTGGGCAGACAATGAAGAGGAAGATGATAGTTTGGATCTTGATCATCAGGGTTCCAAATCATACAATGGTAAGGATAGTGATTTCATTGTGATACTGTCCAAATCTCAAAAAAGAAAATGAAGAATAAAGGTAAGCCAGTTGCCAAAAATACCTGATCCAGGGTTGGTCTTAGAAATCTTGATCAATGAAGGTTCTCTTTTGGAATGCCTGAGGGGTTGGTAACCTTGATACAAGGCTGGTTATTAAGAATTTTTGCCTCCAACACAGGCCTGATTTTTTTGCTTATTTCTGAACCTTGGATCCAATTGGAGAGTGTTCCTTTTAACTTCTGGAATAGTCTTGGTCTCAAGGTTTTTCTACTAAACAATATAGATCCTTTGGTTCCAAACATATGGGGATTGTGTGCTATGAATCTGAACCCTACCACAATTGATGTCTCTTCTCAACATATTTCTTTTGTTGTCACTTATGATAATCAGACTCTGCACATAGCAGTTGTGTATGCTGCAACCACACATATCTCTAGAAGACAACTATGAATGGATTTAGCTAGCCTCCAACAAAATTTTCCAGGGACTCGACTTTATATAGGTGACTTCAATGCTATTTTTGGGGCACATGAAATGAGAGGGAGGCACTTGCCTAACAAAGCTTCTTGTGATGAATTCCAAGCATGGATAGTGCTTCTTTCACTTGGTCCAATGGTAGGAAAGGTAATGCTCTCACTGAAAAAAGACTTGATCGTGCTATTTGTAATGATGAGTGGATGTCTTATTGAAATTGCATGTCGTGCTGTACCCTCACTAGAAGTCAGTCAGATCACTTCCCCATCCTACTGATTGTAAAAAAGTTGTTGAGGAGGTTTGGAAGAAGCCTTGCTATGGTTGCCCTATGTTTATTTTATCACAGAAGCTCAAACTTCTAAAGTCATAATTGAAGCAATGGAATAAGATGGTTTTTGGTGATGTGAACAAAAAAGTGGAGGAAACTAAGGCAGTTGTTGATAATATTTAAGAGCAGATTGACCTATTTGGCTCCGCAGATTCTCTTCAGGCTTTGGAGCAGAATGCTTAATTGGATCTCCAGAAGTCTCTTTCCTTTCAAGAAGAGTTTTGGAAACAAATAGCCAAGTTAAATTGGTTTTCCTTTGGGAACAGAAATACTTCCTATTTCCATAAAGTAGCCAAGATTAGGAAAACTTCTAAACAGTTGTCCACTCTTAGGTAAGAGGATAAAATTTTGGAGGACAGAAAGGATATTGAGCAGCATGTTTTGAATTTCTATAACACCCTCTATGCTTCAGAAAATGATTGTCAACCAAATCACTTGATTGATGATGTGATTCCGGATTCAGTCTCCTTAGAGGACAACTTGATACTAACCAATCTTCTATCACTTGAAGAGGTTAAGTCTGCTATTTTTGGTCTAAATGGTGATGCAGCCCTTGGTCCAGATGGCTTCGGTGGTAACTTCTATCAAACCTATTGGGAGATTGTAGCCATGATGTGCATAAGTCTGTTCTTCAATTTTTTACTCAGTCATGGCTTCTTCCCAATATGAATTCCAATTTAGTAGTCCTAATTCCTAAGCATCCTGGTGCTGACAGAGTGGAGGATCTATGGCCAATAGCTTTGGTCAATTTCCAATTTAAGATCATTTCCAAGATTCTAGCAGATTTGCTATCCATTATTGCTCCTAAAATCATTTCTGAGCATCAGAGGGGATTCATCAAGGATAGACATATATCATAATGCATTTGCACTGCATCTGAAGTAATTAACTTGCTAGATTCTATGGCTTTTGGTGGCAATATTGCAAACAAGTTTGATATAAAGAAGACATTTGACACAATTGACTGGAACTTCCTTCTTAAAGTTCTTGAAGCTTTTGGATTTAGCTCCACTTTTTGTAATTGGATCTCAGTTATCCTCTCTTCTACAAAACTGTCTTTTTCTGTCAATGTGCACTCAGTTGGCTTCATTTCATGCAAGAGGGGAGTGAGGCAGGGAGACCCTTTGTCCCCTCCTCTCTTTTGTCTAGCAGAGGATGTTCTCAGTAGGGGAATTTCTATTTTGGTCAATTCTGGACAGTTAAAGCCTATGTCTAGCCCTAGGGACTTTCCTACTCCTAGCAACTTGATGTATGCAGATGACATCCTTGTAATCTGCATGGGAACCAAACAGAACCTCAAAGTCTTGATGAATCTGTTTAAATCTTATGGTGAGGCTTCAGGTCAGCTGGTCAACCCTTCAAAGTGCATATTCTATGCCAGTAAAGTCTCCAGCAGCAAGACAATCAGTATATCTAATGCCTTAGGCTTTTCAGGTGGAGAGCTTCTTTTCACCTATTTGGGGGTTCCTCTTTTACAAGGTAAACCTAGACCCAAATACTTGCAACCAATAGCAGATAAGATCAAGGCTAAATTATCTGCTTGGAAGGGCTCTCTCTTGTCCATAATGGGCAGGGTTCAGCTTGTGCAATCCATCATTCATGGCATGATCTCACACAGCTTCCATGCTTATTCTTGGCCAGTTTCTCTCTTGAAATCAGTAGATTCTTGGATTAGGAACTTCATTTGGTCTGGGGACATTCATTGTAGGAAGCTGGTTACAGTGGCTTGGAGTAAAGTGTGTTCCCCAATTCATGAAGGAGGTCTTGGCCTCAGATCCCTCAGAGCAATCAACAGGGCTGCTATGCTGAAACTTTGTTAGGAAGTTAATTCCTCTAATGGCCAGTGGGCTAAATTCCTAAGGGCAAGGTTCTTTAGAGCAAAAGGACTTGCCTTAAACTACATTAAATCTGCAATTTGGCCTTCTTTAAAGCCTTTCCAGCTTCTGTCACAGAGGGCAGTAAGTGGATTCTAGGAGATGGACAGACAATTAATTTCTGGACTCAAAACTGGCTATCTAACTCTGTGGTTGATATGCTGCAAGTCCCTTAATCTGTGCATCATATACTCCAAGCCAAAGTATGTGAATTTATCAGCAATGGCTCATGGCACATCCCTGATGAGTTTAGGACAAAATTTCCATCCATAGCACAAGAGCTTGAGCAAGTCATCATTCCATTCTGCTTCAAGGAAGATCAGTTGATTTGGCAGCATTCAGAAAGTGGCCAACTAACTTTCAGGGAGGCTTTTCAGTTTCTGCATCAGTCCTCTCAGAATGTTTGTTGGGGTAAGATAATTTGGAGTCCTTCAATCCCTCCTTCCAGATATTTTTTACTTTGGAGGCTTCTTCACAACAAAATGCCAACCTGACGAACATTTATAATCTAGGGTTGCTCTTTGGCTTCTGTTTGTAGTTTGTGCTGTAATGAGGAAGAGACTTCAATGCACCTTTTTTCTAAACTGTAAGTTTGCTCAGGGTATTTGGTCTTGGCTTAGTTCTGTTCTGCATCAACAGATAAACACATCTTCCTTTCTTTTAATTCTATCCATTCTAAACAGGAGTTGGAGCTCTCAATTAAAGGATGTGGTTTTATCCTGCCTAATTCATGCAGTATGGGCAATCTGGTACCTTAGAAATCAAGTGAGGTTCAAGAACAAATTTGTTTTAGTGAATAAAGCCATTTTTTTGATAATTTCATCAGTCTCTCTATTGGGTAGGATGTCTACTGGGTGTATGCAGTCATCAATTGAGGAATTTACTGTCCTAAAATCATTGGCAGTGGAAGTTCATCCTCCAAAGGCTCCTAAATGTATTCAAGTTGATTGGTTTCCCCCTAAATGTGGTTGGCTCAAATGTAACTCTGATGGGGCTGCTCATGGTAATCCAGGTCCTGCCTCTTGTGGAGGATTGTTCAGGGACAGCAGTGGTGCTTTTATGGGATGCTTCTCAAATTACATTGGAATTGCTCCTGCTTTCCATGCAGAGCTTATGGGGGCAATGTTAGCCATTGAAATTGCATTCAATAGAGGTTGGAAGAAGCTTTGATTGGAATGTGACTCTAGTCTTGTGGTGCAAGCTTTTAGTAATTTTAACTTAGTTCCTTGGACATTTAGAAATAGATGGTTGAATTGTGTTCATCTAGCCAAGCAAATGTTTTTTAGTGTGTCTCATATCTATAGATAAGGTAATGCTTATGCTGATAAACTTGCTTTGTATGGTGTTAACCATCATTCTTTTGTTTGGTGGGACACCTAACCTAGTTTTATTTGGGATGATTTTAGCCGAAATAGGTTTGGCCACCCAAATTTTAGATTTAGATGATTCCTTTTCTAGCATGGGTTTTGGTTCGGTCCCCCTTGCATTTATTTGTGTTCTTTTTCCTCTTTTTAATAATATTTTGGTGTGCTGTAAATGATGGATAGGTCTGGGTGTGCCAACCTAGTTGGGATGCCCTTTCCTATTGTGATGCCTATGCATGCCTTGCTGAAAAAAAGAAGAAGGAGGCGATAGGAATTTGCTTCCGAGATCTTTGTCATTGCCTTCGTCCCCCAAAATCTGGATTGAGCTGGAGCCATACGTCTATGCATCATCCATAGTTTCATTTTATAAATTATATCCTTTGTAATAAGCAAATTACATGTGTTCATGTTCACCATCAATGTTGTGTAAAATCAAATTGAAAGGTGAACCGTTTCTATATAATGGCAATTGAGAGCTTCTGATATTAGTTTTACCTTTTATATTTTAACAAGGAAAGTTTAAGAATTTGGTAAAACGTGGAAAAAGAAATAGTGTGAGTACATATAAAATGTAAAAAAAAAAAAATGCCTAGGTTGTGTTTGCTTTCGCGTTGACCCACGTATGTTCACCAAAGCATCAAATTTTTGCTTTTACGTCGGGCAACAAAAAAATTACAAAATTGCCATAATAATAAGCATAATTTCAGTGCATCGGACGTAAAATAAAACATACTCTAAATTTTCCAATTTAATCTTTTATATTAATCCTCCTAATTATATAGAAGAATCTAAAATCAAGCATCTTTATGATATTCACAGTTAATAAATAATAAAATTATATTGAACAAAGTATATCATTCGCTTCCTGGATACTTTTAAATTTAGGAAAAATTATAAAATAAATAACATAAAATAAAATATTTAAAATTATAAATGATATACGCATCTTATAGAATCTGAAATGTATAAATTAAAACAGAAAATATTTAAATCTAAAAAAAGATATGCATAACTAATTCTAAATAATAAATTTAAATATTAAAACAAAGGATAAATTGAGAACGACATCTCTCATTCTATAAGTAAGAATAGACGTCAAGATTTACTCATTCTTTGGAGACTATGTTCTAAACTATAAATAATACAAAGCAGTCCCCTATACAATGAGAATCTGTCATATGTCAAATGTTACATGTCATTACTAGAAAAATTGATTTTCTATTGTATTTATTAAAAATGAATCTATATATAAATCTATATATGTAATCTATAATCTATAAATACTACATAGCAGTCCCCTATACAAGTAGAACCTGTCATGTGGCAAATGCCATACGTTGTCACCAGAAAATTGATATTCTATTTTATTTATTAAAATATGAACTATCTATCTATCTATCTATCTATCTATCTATCTATCTATCTATCTATCTATCTATCTATCTATCTATCTATCTATCTATCTATCTATCTATCGATCTATCTATCTATCTGTGAATACCAATATGTGGTTGGTCCAAGTGGTAACAAGCTTGGGCCCCTTAAGCAAGTGGTCAGGGGTTCGATCCCTGACTCTTGCATATGGAGACAACCTGGTTGGGAGAGGTCAGCCCTTAAATATTGTCCAATATCTCGAGGGATTAGTCTCCGCTATTGCGCGCGGAGGATACCTTGGGAAACCGAAAAATCTATCTATGAATAACACAAAACAGTCCCGTCTGCCATGTGTCAAATGCCACATGTGGTCACAACAAAAATGGATTTTCTATTGCATTTAATAAAATAAGAAAAAAGGAAAAATTAACTGAAATAAGTATTAGTTAATTGCTCTATCACCAATTCATTTCTACAACAATTAATAGAAAATTGATATTCTACAGTATTTAGTAAAATAAGAAAAAATGATAATTAATTGAAATTGATAACAATTAATTGCTCTATCATCAAATTATTTTTATTGCTTTCTACACCAATTAATAAAAGTTGATTTTACATGGTAGTTATTAAAAAAATAAAATAATAATAATTGAAATTAATTTAAATTGATAACAATTAATCGCTCTGCTACCAATTGATATTCATTCTTTTCTACATCAATTAATTAAGAAATTGATTCTGTACAGTATTTATTGAAATATTAAAAATTAATATTAATTGAAATTGATAACAAGTAATTGTTCTGTCACCATTCACCAATTGATTTTCATTCCTTTCTACATCAATAAAGAGAAAAATTGACTTTCTACAGCACTCAAATTTTTTATTCTATCACTAAAGCTATAGAATCGAAAATTTAAAATAATAAGAATAATATATTTTATATTTTAAATTATAATATTTTATATAGTTTAATTTCTTTGCCGCATAAATTAAAAACAATATTTTTTCTGATAAAACATAGGATTTAATTTGTTTACCCAAACATACTTGCTTATACTAAAAGACAGTTTTTATCATTAAAAAACAGTTGTTTATGTAAATTAAATCTTACCCACCCTCAGTGGGGAGTTTATCATAATAATGTTTGGGAAAGATTAAATCTTACCAGACCGTTGTTTTTCATAGTAAAAACTATTTTTAAGAAGAAACATGTATCTTTAGGTAAATTGATTAAATTACAAAACAGGTGGTTTTCTTTTAAAAATAGGGGTTTTTTTATTTTTAAAAAATAGATGTTTTAGAGAATCTATAAGTTTGAAGCTTAGTTTTGAAATCAGTAACATTCTTAATTCCCAGTTCACCCATGCAAAACTAACTACCAAAAGTAAATTGTACAAATAACTTCATACCATTTTTTGTACTTTACTATATAAAAATATATTTTTTTACAAAACCCAAACGAAATGGATTACCATAAAATCGCTTTTCCACAACCCAAACGAAAACAGATTATATTATAATCGATTGTAAATAATTGATTACGGTAATGATCAATTTTTCGCATATAATCCAAACACCCACTTTAAACAACTTTTAAAAAAAAAAAAAAAACTTGCAAACACCCAGTAATTTTTAGATTTAATAATTAATAAATAATAATTAATAATCTCATTAATAACTTCTCAATGTCATATTTAATTGTCAATAGTAATTATATTATATTGTTTAAAGTGGACATGTAATTAATATATTGGTTTTGTTTTTGAGTGGATAGTTAATAATGTTATTAATCTCTTCTCATGATAGTTTTACCATATTTTTTTTGGTAACCGTATTATAGGTACGGAGTATCCACCACCATTAGCAGTGACTAATATTTGTCGGGAACCTGTTGGGCATACAAGGTGGGTTATCCTCTCCCAACCAGGTTTTCTTCATATACATGAGTTAGTATTCGAACCCCTAACCACTTGCTTAAAGTGTCCAAGTCCCTTACCACTTGGGCCAACCACCGGTTGGTTTATCATATAATATGATAATAATAATTTTTTTTTGAGATGATAATAATATAATATGATGTAAGAATATAATATAGATTTTAGACATGGTGATTTTTTTGTTACCATTTCGTCTTTGGATCTAATTGGTATACACTGTCAGTGTAAATAGTTTTTATATCATCAACAAGTCATAAATTGTCACATCATTAAAAATATACGATTGTTATCATGTATCTTAAAAGTCACACATAAGATAATTTATGATTGATTGATAGTGTAAAATTAATTTACACTAAAATATATTAAAATTAAACTCTTTATCTTTTATCATTATAGATGGAACTGAATTTGTTAATTGAGATACTCTGATTTGCTACTATGAAAAAAGATCATACACAGAATTTTATGAGTACTCCTTTGTTCAACTCTATAAATACCTCTCGTTGTCACTCTTATAATTTCAAACCCCATTACACCCATCAAGGCACCAGATGATCTTAGAAAAATATGAATACCTTGAAAAGCACCAAGATCTTTGTCGTCCTCATTCTTCTATTCTTCACTACTGGTAAAGACTAGTAGCATAATCGCTACATGCCCTATTTATTTGGGCATAAGTTGCTGAAGAAAGAAAGAATTAGTGAAAATGAATTTTTCTTCTATTTTTTTCTTTATAATTTGTGCAACCAAATCAATGATATGAAAACCCCCATTTATTTTGCCAACCTGCTGTGTATTCTTTCCATTGGTTTTTGTTTGCATTTCTGTCCATAAATTCAGGATATCTGAATCTATTTTCTGGATGAGGATTTGTTGTTTGATATCCTATTCCCATTAATAATATCTTGTAACATATTCTACTTTATTGGAAATATATGAAATTTTAACTTACATGATAATATATTATTGGTGGGGAAAGGATGTGATACACCAAGATGGGACAACATATCTTCATCCCTATTATTTTCAGCGTAATAAATTTTAATGAGTTTGGTTCTTTAGATAATGAAGTATGTGAGACTGCTTTCTAAAACCTTCAAGTTTGGTTTATTATTCATCAAATTAATAGAGTTGCCAATTTCCATATTCTTTACTGCAGATCTTGTAGTAACATCTGAGAATGCAGTTTCTGTTTCTGAGCCACAAGCGGTGGTTAATTTCTGCGACAGAGAGAAATGCACAGAAATGTGTCTTTTAAGGGATGCGATAGGAATTTGCTTCCGAGATTTTTGTCATTGCTTTCGTCCCCCAAAATCTGGATTGAGCTGGAGCCATACGTCTGTGCATCATCCATAGTTTCATTTTATAAATTATATCCTTTGTAATAAGCAAATTACATGAGTTCATGTTCACCATCAATGTTGTGGAACATCAAATTGAAAGGTGAACCGTTTCTATATAATGGCAATTGAGAGCTTCTGATATTAGTTTTGCCTTTTAATTTTTAACAAGGAAAGTTTAAGAATTTGGTAAAACGTGGAAAAAGAAATAGTGTGAGAACCTATAAAATGTAAAAAAAAATAAAAAATGCTAAGGTTGTGTTTGCTTTCGCGTTGACCCACGTATGTTCACCAAAGCATCAAATTTTTGCTTTTACGTCGGGCAACAAAACAAATTACAAAATTGCCATAATAATAAGCATAATTTCGGTGCATCGGACTTAAAATAAAACATACTCTAAATTTTCCAATTTAATCTTTTATATTAATCCTCCTAATTATATAGAAGAATCTAAAATCAAGCATCTTTATGATATTCACGGTTATTAAATAATAAAATTATATTGAACAAAGTATATCATTCGTTTCCTGGATACTTTTAAATTTAGGAAACATTATAAAATAAATAACATAAAATAAAATATTTAAAATTATAAATGATATACGCATCTTATAGAATCTGAAATATATAAAATAAACCAGAAAATATTTAAATCTAAAAAAAGATATGCATAACTAATTCTAAATAATAAATTTAAATATTAAAAAAAAGGATAAATTGAGAACGACATCTCTCATTCTATAAGTAAGAATAGACGTTAAGATTTACTCATTCTTTGGAGACTGTGTTCTAAACTATAAATAATACAAAGCAGTCCCTTATGCAATGAGATTCTGCCATATGTCAAATGTTACATGTCGTTACTAGAAAAATTGATTTTCTGTTGTACTTATTAAAAATTAATCCATCTATAAATATATATCTGTAATCTATAATCTATAAATACTACAAAGCAGTCCCCTTTACAAGTATAACCTGTCATGTGGCAAATGCCATATGTCGTCACCAGAAAATTGATATTCTATTTTATTTATTAAAATACGAAAAAAAAATGAATCTATCTATCTATCTATCTATCTATCTATCTCTCTATCTATCTATGAATACCAACATGTGGTTGGTCCAAGTGGTAACGAGCTTGGGCTCCTTAAGCAAGTGGTCAGGGGTTCGATCCCTGGCTCTTGCTTATGGAGACAACCTGGTTGGGAGAGGTCACCCCTTAAATGTCGTCCATTACCTTCAGCACTTAAATATCGTCCAGTACCTCGAGGGATTAGTCTCCGCTGTTACGCGCGGAGATACCCTAGGAAACCAAAAAATATATCTATGAAAAACACAAAGCAGTCCTCTTTGCCATGTGCCAAATGCCACGTGTGGTCACAACAAAAATGGATTTTCTATTGCATTTAATAAAATAAGAAAAAAAGGAAAAATTAACTGAAATAAGTATTAGTTAATTGCTCTATCACCAATTCATTTTTACAACAATTAATAGAAAATTGATATTCTACAGTATTTAGTAAAATAATAAAAAATGATAATTAATTGAAATTGATAACAATTAATTACTCTATCATCAAATTATTTTTATTGCTTTCTACACCAATTAATAAAAGTTGATTTTACATGGTAGTTATTAAAATAATAAAAAACAAAAAATAATTTAAATTAATTTAAATTGATGACAATTAATCGCTCAGCTACCAATTGATATTCATTCTTTTCTACATCAATTAATTGAGAAATTGATTCTGTACCGTATTTATTGAAATATTAAAAATTAATATTAATTGAAATTGATAACAAGTAATTGTTCTGACACCAATTGATTTTCATTCCTTTCTACACCAATAAAGAGAAAAATTGATTTTCTACAATACTCAAATTTTGTATTCTATCACTAAAGCTATAGAATAGAAAGTTTAAAATTATAAGAATAATAGCTTTTATATTTTAAATTACAATATTTTATATAGTTTAATTTCTTTGCCTCATAAATTAAAAACAACATTTTTTCTGATAAAACATAGGATTTAATTTGTTTACCCAAACATACTTGCTTCTACTAAAAAACAGTTTTTATCATTAAAAAACAATTGTTTATGTAAATTAAATCTTACCCAAACACCCTCAGTTGGGATTTTATCATAATAATGTTTGGGAAAGATTAAATCTTGCCAGACCGTTGTTTTTCATAGTAAAAGCTATTTTTAAAAAGAAGCAGGTATCTTTAGGTAAATTGATTAAATTACAAAATAGGTGGGTTTTTTTTTTAAATGGGTTTTTTTTTTTTTAAAAAAAGAGATGTTTTAGAGAATCTATAAGTTTGAAGCTTATTTTTTAAATCAGTGACATTCTTAATTCCGAGTTCACCCATGCAAAACTACTACCAAAAGTAAATTGTACAAATAACTTCATACCATTTTTTGTACTTTACTATATAAAAATATTTTTTTACACAACCCAAACGAAATGGATTACCATAAAATCGCTTTTCAACAAATTCATTTAAATGTAAAATAGATTATATTATAAATCGATTGTAAATAATCGATTATGGTAATGATCTATTTTTCACATATAATCCAAACACCCACTTTAAACAACTTTTTTCAAAAATAAAAAAAAACTTGCAAACACCCACTAATTTTTAGATTTAATAATTAATAACTGATAATTAATAATCTCATTAATAACTTCTCAATGTCATATTTAATTGGCAATAGTAATTATATTATATTGTTTAAAGACTGGACATGTCATTAATATATTGGTTTTGTTTTTGAGTGGATAGTTAATAATGTTATTAATCTCTTCTCATGGTAGTTTTACCATTTTTTTTTTGTAACCATATTATAGGTACGGAGTATCCACCATCGTTAGTAGTGACTAATATTTGTTGGGAACCTGTTGGGCATACAAGGTGGGTTATCCCCTCCGAACCAAGTTTTCTCCATATACAAGAGTTAGGATTCGAAACTCTGATCACTTGCTTAAAGTGTCCAAGTCCCTTACCACTTGGACCAAAAACTAATTGGTTTATCATATAATATAATATGATAATAATATGATTTTTTTTATGAGATGATAATAATATAAAATAGATTTTAGACATGGTGATTTTTTTGTTACCATTTTGTCTTTGGATCTAATTGGTATACACTGTCAGTATAAAGAGTTTTTATATTATCAACAAGTCATAAATTGTCACATCATTAAAAATATACGATTGTTATCATGTATCTTAAAAGTCAAACATAAGATAATTTACGATTGATTGATAGTGTAAAATTTATTTACACTAAAATATATTAAAATTAAACTCTTTATCTTTTATCATTATAGATGGAACTGAATTTGTTAATTGAGATACTCTGATTTGCTCCACTAAACAAAGATCATACACAAAATTTTATGAGTACTCCTTTGTTCAACACTATAAATACCTCTCGTTGTCACTCTTATAATTTCAAACCCCATTACACCCATCAAGGCACCAGATTATGTGACACCCTACTCCCGGGTCATCACATGGTTACCTGTTTGCGGAAAAATAAGATTTTATTTGCTGGTTGCTTTCGGAAAATATTAATTTCTCAACGTGAATCTCTTCAAAATATGGTGATAAAATTTTTTCCTTTTAACTCCCTAACAACGACATAATCATAATCATACTTAAATATATAAGTATATACAGAAGTCATACAACTATACTACCTCGTAAGTTTCACACTTAGACCTTTATCAACTTCGTTTATTTCAACACATGACATCATATAAAAAGAACCTAAGCTGGTCTTAACTAACAGACAGTTATTGAGAATACCCTCATGGTCATTCCCACTAACAGATACTTCTCCAAGCATCTAGGAGTTAAGTCCTCGAGCGACTTAGTGAATCCCTCTGCTTCGTCCATACTAGTATACCAAAGGAATACGGTAAACTAGAGTAACCTGTTATATTGTAAGGGTGAGACGCCAATATATGGATTTAACACAATAACTAAAAGTGCGACTCACAAAACAGCATATACACACATACAATTATAGCAGCATACATTCTCATAACTAAACAAGTACTTTATCAATGGGTTTCATACCCCAAACATCAACGTTTGAAAACTATGCATGAACACTTCAATATATAGTCTCTACATTTCGCTAAATCTCCGGAGATCCCGAACAACGTGTAAATGAGCTGATCAGGCTCGATTGCCAGGTATATTAGGCACAACGTAGCCAGGTATATTAGGCACAACGTGTTTACCATAGCACACTGTCCACATAAGGCACAGTGATCAACATATATGGTATTGCCAGGTATATTAGGCACAACGTGTTTACCATAGCACACTGTCCAACACAAGGCACAGTGATCAACGTATATGGTTTTTCATTGTCCATCAAGGCACAATGAATCAACGTAGCATGAAATACCTCACACCCAAGGCATTCACACAAAACAACGTGGCATGGAATACCTTACTCATTAAGGTACCACACTTCACAACGTGGGCACGTCTGCCAATGAATGCATGTAAAACGTTTGTTCTCATCATTTT
The DNA here is from genome assembly GCA_035048595.1 of Echinosophora koreensis. Classification (NCBI taxonomy): domain Eukaryota; kingdom Viridiplantae; phylum Streptophyta; class Magnoliopsida; order Fabales; family Fabaceae; genus Echinosophora; species Echinosophora koreensis. The sequence continues at coordinate 3,323,180 of JAPCYP010000037.1, read as the reverse complement.
TCTTTGTGTTAAGTCTTTATTTGCCGAAGCTCAAAATGGCTTACGACTACTCGTGATTTTCAACGTATTAACTTAACAACGTGTTTAGATCTTTTAACGTCAACACAGGACACGAAGTCCGAGTGCTCAATCACAAAACCTTAGACCTTGCAATCAGCCTTGGGGTTTGTGGTCGTAGAAAACAACATTTACCTTTTACAACGTAACCCACCATGTGGATATACAACGTGAAAAGGACACCAAGTCCATAACAACGTAATCTCATAACATGGATACTCAACGTAACACGGATCAAAGATCTTCGTGCTTAAATTAAAGAACACTAGTATCGCGATGTCTCTGATACTAGGCTCACGTTTCAACGTAAACACCATTTTTCGTTCTATGAAAAACAAATCCAAAACAAAGTCTCCGCAACTTATCCAAGTTGACGGAAAATAACACGGTTAGAAAAACTCCTTTATAAAATCATCGATTACTTGAAATTCTTTTCTATAACGTTTATGTTCCAAAAAGAGAATCATGTGAGGCACAAGTTTATCTAAAACACGTACTGCCGCTTTAAAAATACTTGTCGTCGACACTTTCCAATTTGCCGTCAAATTACATCTTTTAGCTTTTTCCACTTAAACAATTTTCTAAAATCATACTTAAGTTATTTTTGAAGATTAATTTCATAAAATACCTTTTTTTATAATATTACGGAATTTCTCACGTAAAAATTAGCAGTACTAAAATATTTTCACGGTTACGTCCTCACTGTGACTCATAGTTGACGTTTTATCAATAAATCATTAAAATAATAATATTTCTCAATACTCATTATTTTTCCCAAATAATATTTTCCACTACTATTATATCCAACATTTCCCATAAAACATTGAATATAATGTATATAGCTTATTAAAGCTTTTATCTGATTAAATCGGTTGTGCACTGACCACTGTCAGGCTTCACAAACAACACTCAACAACATCATCAGAATTATATCACCAGGCAGATCATGCATCATAGCAATATAATAAACAACTGCAGATAATTAAATAAATTAAAAGCAGATAAATCATCTAACACAGATAAACAACACAACGTAAACAGCAAAATCAAAGCACCACAGCCACATATCAAGTATACAGACCACACTAAAGCTAATAGTTATTGGGAAAAATCCCTCAGGTAAGCTCCCCTTACCTCTTGAAGAACTTGACCTCCTATTAAGAAAGTTGACACGGCTCCGAATAATCGGTGACACACGTACGTGTCACGAAACACTAACCTTCAACAACACATCCAAACAACCAATCAAAACAAGCAAAACAAACACCTAATCCTCTTTAATAGGTCACGGCCTCCTTAGGGTTTTGTGGCTCAAAATCACTAAACTTGCTTAAGTCATGGATTAATGATTCTAATATACTTAAGGAAATGGATTAGGGCTAAACAACAAAGTTAAGAATCAAAACCATCTTAACCCTCTAAATGGTAGATTCGGCCAAGACATGTTCATGAGGCTAGGGTTTTTAGTTTAATGAACAAACTAGGATTCAACAAGTATACATGATTATAAGAACTTAGGAAGTGGTTTCAACATCATAGGATTTTTCTAGAATTTGTTATGGATTTTCAAAGTTCTAGATCTAGAAATGGGAAAATATGATTCATGGCATAAACATGAGAAACAATTGAATATGAAAGCTTAGATGATCAAGGAGTTGAGCTTTTACCTCTTGAAGATTGAAGAAATGAAAAAAATGATCAACCAACACTTATATAAAATCTGGACAGTTTGAGGGTGTGTTGGTTTTGTGAGTATATCTCATGATCTACTCATCCAAAAATTACAAACTTTGGCTTATTGGAAGGATAAGAAGAAAAGGAACAACTTTGGTGTTGAAGGTTTCATTTGGTTCGGATCATAACAGGGGTGAAAAGGGCCTTCTTTCTGCTGTCTCGATGGATCTGAGGATTCTGGGCAGTTTCTGTATGTTGGTCATAACTCTCAATATACTCATCCGTTTTTGATGATCTTTAGCTCGTTGGAAAGAAGAGAGAAAGAGGAACAACTTTCATGTTGAGAGTTTTTCGAGTTTCAGAACATAAAAGGGTCAGAATTTCGGTGGAATTTCTGCTATCATGAACACCAAAGTGTGTTCTTAGAGGAAGAAGATGAAGTTGGAGAAGATGAAGAAGATTGTGGAAGAATGGAGAAGGATGTGGAGAATTCTTGCACTTATGGCAGCCAAGGAAAGGCTTGGGCCTTGTGCCATTTGGGCTTGATGAAAATGGGCTTGAATTCAATTGTTTTGGCCCACCAAAATGCTTAAGGCATAAACATAATCTAGGAAACTTATATGATTTCAATTGGTTTCATGAAATTTAATCCATGGACAAAGAATTTGGGCCTCAAGGCCGCAGCCCTCTAATGGGTTTGGAGCAAATATTCTGGCCCAATTCACTTAGAAAAGCATAGAAACTAACTTAGGGTCCAAAGTGCAATTAAGAGAAAGTTCAAGGACTTAAGTGCAAAATCCTTCAAATTCTAATCCTAACCTTGTAGAATCTTCTAGACTCAAAAGTGTGACTCATCCATATGAATCATCTCAAAATTCTAGGATAAACTCTTTATCCGCTCTTGGAAACTCCGTCGTTCGCTCCGTCGTTTACCCGATTGAAGATTCTGCCCGAATAAAATATTATTATTTCAGAGCTCATGCAATTTTTTCGAAACGTGGAAAAGGGACCGAGGCAAAATATAAAACCTAATGGTTTCGTTCGTAGATAAAAATTAGGTCTTCTGAGCAGTATAATTATACTGTCAGTGAAATTAGCAGACCGGGCTCCGTCTGACTTTTCGACCCAAAATTTAATCATAAGTTCCTTCACTCAATTGAAGCTGAGTGGTGAACTCCGTTTAATTAAAATAATTTTCTAACGTTCCAATAAATATATTAACATAAATTCACTCATTATCGAAAAAGGAAAACAGCGGAAAATCGGGGTGTTACAGATTATCTTAGAAAAATATGAATACCTTGAAAAGCACCAAGATCTTTGTTGTCCTCATTCTTCTATTTTTCACTACTGGTAAAGACTAGTAGCATAATCGCTACATGCCCTGTTTATTTGGGCATAAGTTGCTGAAGAAAGAAAGAATGAGTGAAAATGAATTGTTATTCTAATTTTTTTCTTTATAATTTGTGCAACCAAATCAATGATATGAAAACCGGCCTCATTTATTTTGCCAACATGCTGTTTTTTCTTTCCATTGGTTTTTGTTTGCATTGCTTTCCATCAATTCAAGATAGCTGAATCTATTTTCTGAACGAGGATTTGTTGTCTGATATCATATCCTCATTAATAATATCTTGCCACATATTCTATTTTTTTGGAAATACATGAAATTTTCACTTACATGACAATATATTATTGGTGGGGACAGGATGTGGTACACCAAGATGCGACAACATATCTTCATCCCAATTATTTCCAGTGTAATAAATTTTAATGAGTTTGGTTCTTTAGATAATGAAGTATGTGAGACTGCTTTCCAAAACTTTCAAGTTTGGTTTATTATTCATCAAATTAATAGAGTTGCCAATTTCCATCTTCTTTACTGCAGATCTTGCAGTAACATCTGAGAATGCAGTTTCTGTTTCTGAGCCACAAGCGGTGTTAATTTCTGCGACAGAGAGAAATGCACAGAAATGTGTCTTTTAAGGGATGCGATAGGAATTTGCTTCCGAGATTTTTGTCATTGCTTTCGTCCCCCAAAATCTGGATTGAGCTGGAGTCATACGTCTGTGCATCATCCATAGTTTCATTTTATAAATTATATCCTTTGTAATAAGCAAATTACATGAGTTCATGTTCACCATCAATGTTGTGGAACATCAAATTGAAAGGTGAACCGTTTCTATATAATGGCAATTGAGAGCTTCTGATATTAGTTTTGCCTTTTATTTTTTGACAAGGAAAGTTTAAGAATTTGGTAAAATGTGGAAAAAGAAATAGTGTGAGAACCTATAAAATGTAAAAAAAAAAAAAATGCTAAGGTTGTGTTTGCTTTCGCGTTGACCCACGTATGTTCACCAAAGCATCAAATGTTTGCTTTTATGTCGGGCAACAAAAAATTACAAAATTGCCATAATAATAAGCATAATTTCGGCGCGTAGGACATAAAATCAAGCATACTCTAAATTTTCCAATTTAATATTTTATATTAATCCTCCTAATTTTATAGAAGAAACTAAAATCAAGCATCTTTACGATATTCATGGTTAATAAATAATAAAATTATATTGAACAAAGTATATCATTCGTTTCCGGATTACTTTTAAATTTAGGAAACATTATAAAATAAATATCACAAAATAAAATATTTAAATTATAATTGATATGCGCATCTTATAGAATCTGTAATGTATAAATTAAAATAGAAAATATTTAAATCTAAAAAACGATATGCATAACTAATTCTAAATAATAAATTTAAATATTAAAACAAAGGATACATTGAGAACGACATCTCTCATTCTATAAGTAAGAATAGACGCCAAGATTTACTCATTCTTTGGAGACTATGTTCTAAACTATAAATAATACAAAGCAGTCCCCTATGCAATGAGAATCTGTCATACGTCAAATGTTACATGTCGTTACTAGAAAAAGTGATTTTCTATTGTATTTATTAAAAATGAATCTATCTATAAATCTATATCTATAATTTATAATCTATAAATACTACATAGCAGTCCCCTATACAAGGAGAACCTGTCATGTGGCAAATGCCATATGTCGTCACCAGAAAATTGATATTCTATTTTATTTATTAAAATATGAAAAAAAATGAATCTATCTATCAATCTATCTATGAATAACACAAAGCAGTCCCCTCTGCCATGTGTCAAATGCCACGTGTGGTCACAACAAAAATGGATTTTCTTTTGCATTTAATAAAATAAGAAAAAAACTAAAAATTAACTGAAATAAGTATTAGTTAATTGCTCTATCACCAATTCATTTCTACAACAATTAATAGAAAATTGATATTCTACAATATCTATACTATATACATTTAGGAATAACCACATTGAATTCTATGTCATGTGTCATCATCTTAGAAAAACATCATTTAATGCAAATCCAATAATAAAACTCAAGGGCACAAATCTATACCATATACATTTAGGAATAACCACATTGAATTCTATGCCATGTGTCATCATCTTAGAAAAATATCATTTAAAGCAAATCCAATAATAAAACTCAAGAGCACAAATCAATTAATAATATTATTTAAATAAATTAATAATATTTTTATAATAATCTATACTATATACATTTAGGAATAACCTCATTGAATTCTATGCCATGTGTCATCATCTTAGAAAAACATCATTTAATGCAAATCCAATAATAAAACTCAAGGGCACAAATCAATTAATAATATTATTTAAATAAATTAATACATATTTTTAAAATAATATTATAGATAAATATATTTTCTAAAAATGGTTAACTTACGTCGGAAAGAGAAGAAATAAATCTATCTATCTATCTATACTATATACATTTAGAAATAACCTCATTAAATTCTATGACATGTGTCATCATCTAAGAAAAACAACATTTAATACAAATCCAATAATAAAACTCAAGGGCACAAATAAATTAATAATATTATTTAAATCAATTAATAATATTTTTAAAAATAATATTACAGATAAATATATTTTTTAAAAATGGTTAACTTACATCAGAAAGAGAAGAAATAAATCAAATAAATTTTCAAGAGAAAAAAAAATTAATAATATGATATATAAATATAATTTATAAAATCTATATCTATACTATATATATTTAGGAATAACCTCATTGAATTCTAAGTTATGTGTCATCCTATTAGAAAAACATAATTTAATGCAAATCCAATAATAAAACTCAAGGGCAGAAATCTATTAATAATATTATTTAAATCAATTAATAATATTTTTAAAAATAATATTATAGATAAATATATTTTCTAAAAATGGTTAACTAACATCGGAAAGAGAAGGAATAAATCAAATAAATTTTCAATAGAAAATAAAATTAATAATATGATGTATAAATATATTTTATAAAATATATAGTCTATAGTATATACATTTAGGAATAACCTCAATGAATTCTATGATATGTGTCATCCTCTTAGAAAAATATCATTTAATGCAAATCCAATAATACTCAAGGGCAGAAATCAATTAATAATATTATTTAAATCAATTAATACTATTTTTTAAAATAATATTATAGATAAATATATTTTCTAAAAATGGTTAACTTACATCGGAAAGATAAGGAATAAATCAAATAAATTTTTAATAGAAAATAAAATTAATAATATGATGTATAAATATAATTTATAAAATATATAGTCTATAGTATATACATTTAGGAATAACCTCAATGAATTCTATGATATGTGTCATCCTCTTAGAAAAACATCATTTAATGCAAATCCAATAATACTCAAGGGCAGAAATCAATTAATAATATTATTTAAATCAATTAATACTATTTTTTAAAATAATATTATAGATAAATATATTTTCTAAAAATGGTTAACTTACATCGAAAAGATAAGGAATAAATCAAATAAATTTTCAAGAGAAAATAAAATTAATAATATGATATATATATATATATATATATAAATATATTTTATAAAATGGTTAACATGCAAGGGAAAATATTAGAAATAAATCAAATAGATTTTCGAGAAATAATACATATAATAATATGATAGATAAATATATTTTTACAAAAATGATTAATTTGCACAGGGAAAGAGGATAAATAAATCAAATAGATTTTCAAGAGAAAATAAAAAGTACGATAGATAAATATATTTTCTAAAAACTGCTAACTTGCACTGGAAAGAATAAATAAGTCAAATAGATTCGCAAGAGAGAATAAAAATAATATAAAACAAAAATATATTTTATAAAAAATGGTTTGCTTGAACAAGGCAAATGAAGAAATAAATCAAATATATATTTAAGAGAGTAAAAAAATAATATGATAAAAAAATACATTTTCTAAAAATGGTTTAATTTATCGAAAAAAGAGTAGAAATAAATCAAAAATATTTTCAAGAGAGAATAAAAAAATGATACAATAGATAAATATATTTTTTAAAAATGGTTAATTTGCACCGGACAAAGGGGAGAAATAAATTAAATAGATTTTCAAGTGAGATGAAGAAATATATTATGACAGGTAAAAATATTTTCTAAAATTGGTTTACTTCCACGGGAAAAGAGAAGAAATAAATCAAATAGATTTTAAATAGATAAGAAAAAATGATAAATATATAAATGTTCTATAAATGGTTAACTTGCATGGGAAAAAAAGATAAATAAATTAAATAGATTTTTAAAACAAAATAAATTAATAATATGATATATAAGTATATTATCTAGAAATAGTTCGCCTACATGGGGATAAGAGGATAAATATATCAAATATATTTTGAAAATAAAAGATAAAATATGATAGATAAATATAATTTCTAATAATGGTTAACTTGCAGGGAAAAGAATAAAAAAACAAATAATTTTTTAAGAGAGAATGTTTATAAATCAAACAGATTTAAAAATATCTTCTAATATTATTTTTAAAAATATTATTAATTAATTTAAATAATATTATTAATAGATTTCTGCACTTGAGTTTTATTATTGGATTTGCATTAAATTATGTTTTTCTAATAGGATGACACATAACTTAGAATTCAATGAGGTTATTCCTAAATGTATATAGTATAGATATAGATTTTATAAAATATATTTATATATCATATTATTAATTTTATTTTCTCTTGAAAATTTATTTGATTTATTTCTTCTCTTTCTGATGTAAGTTAACTATTTTTAGAAAATATATTTATCTGAATATTATTTTTAAAAATATTATTGATTGATTTAAATAATATTATTAATTAATTTGTGCCCTTGAGTTTTATTATTGGATTTGTATTAAATGTTGTTTTTCTAAAATGATGACACATGTCATAGAATTTAATGAGGTTATTTCTAAATGTATATAGTATAGATAGATAGATAGATTTATTTCTTCTCTTTCCGACGTAAGTTAACCATTTTTAGAAAATATATTTATCTATAATATTATTATAAAAATATTATTAATTTATTTAAATAATATTATTAATTGATTTGTGCCCTTGAGTTTTATTATTGGATTTGCATTAAATGATATTTTTCTAAGATGATGACACATGACATAGAATTCAATGAGGTTATTCCTAAATGTATATAGTATAGATTATTATAAAAATATTATTAATTTATTTAAATAATATTATTAATTGATTTGTGCCCTTGAGTTTTATTATTGGATTTGCATTAAATGATGTTTTTCTAAGATGATGACACATGGCATAGAATTCAATGTGGTTATTCAGAAAAAACGATAATTAATTGAAATTGATAACAATTAATTGCTCTATCATCAAATTATTTTTATTGCTTTCTACCCCAATTAATAAAAGTTGATTTTACATGGTAGTTATTAAAATAATAAAAAACAAAAAATAATTGAAATTAATTTAAATTGATAACAATTAATCGATCTGCTACCAATTGATATTCATTCTTTTCTACATCAATTAATTGATTCTGTATAGTATTTATTGAAATATAAAAAATGAATATTAATTGAAATTGATAACAAGTAATTGTTCTGTCACCAATTGATTTTCATTCCTTTCTACACCAATAAAGAGAAAAATTGATTTTCAACAGTACTGAATTTTTTTTATTCTATCACTAAAATAGATAATTTAAAATTATAAGAATAATAGCTTTTATATTTTAAATTATAATATTTTATATAGTTTAATTTCTTTGCCGCATAAATTAAAAACAATATTTTCTGATAAAACATAGGATTTAATTTGTTTACCCAAACAAAAACAGTTTTTACCATTAAAAAACAGTTGTTTATGTAAATTAAATCATACCCAAACACCCTAAGTTGGGTGGGTGTTTATCATGATATTGTTTGGGAAAGATTAAATCTTTCCCAACCATTGTTTTTCACAGTAAAAACTATTTTTCAGAAGAAGCAGGTATCTTTAGGTAAATTGATTAAATTGCAAACTCATAATGTTTGAATCACTGGCCAAGTATTTATGTTTCTTCCAAACTCAACCGGATGAGGGTTGGAAATGTGAGAAGTTTGAGGGAGGTTTAAGATTCGAAATCAAGTAGTCTGTGTTACCGCTGGAAATCCACAATTTCCAGGCTTTGGTCGAAAAGTGTCGAAAGGTGGAACAGATGAGGAAAAGGAAGGATAGTCGGGGTAATACCGGAGGACCATCTCGACTTAAGAATCAACATCAGAATCAAAGGGAGGAACAAACTCAGAGGAAGCCATATTTCCGATCTCCAGGGAATAATCAGAATCAAGGCACAGTTCAACGATGCCGTAAGTGTGGACAGTCAAATCATGTTACTGAAGATTGTAAGTTGAAGGGTACACTATGTTTTAAATGTGCGAAGATTGAGAACATGGTCAGAGAATGTCCTGTAACGAAGTCTGAGTCTGCTATCAACAATTCCAAAACTGATAAACCAACAGCAAAGGGAAGAGTTTACACCATGAGTGGTGCTAAAGCTTCACAATCCGATGATCTCATAAGAGGTAGTTACGACGTAACTGGTAATCTTTAACTGTACCTTTGATTCGGGCGTAACACATTCCTTTATTTCGATGAATCGTGTGTGACAATTGGAATTGCCTGCTTCTTCCTTATCATATGAGCTGATTGTTTCAACTCTAGCTGCTGAACCAGTTATTGTGAAATTGTATATGTTTGAACTATCCTATCGTTGTTCGGGATGGACACTTTCTTGATGAAAACTTACTCTAGTCACTCTTACTTTTGGTAGATATGATCCAGTCTGAGTTTTTTCTAGATTGTTTCCTTTTAAATCATCGTTTTGTAAATTCTTGGTACTAACTGAATCCTCTTGAGATTAGGAATTGTCCCTCTTTTGATTTCCTAATCCGCTGGAAGTTCTCGTGAAAGAAGGAACTTTATTAGAGTCATGTTTGTAAACATGTATTAGCTATGCATTTTTACACTCACAAAACCTATAGAAGAATCTTTTTACATACTGGACACTCGTACCTTTCAAATTGATCAAATTATTCTTTGTGCTTTCTTGTGACGTTATTTATTATTTATGTTATTTTTTATTTACCAGCTTTCAAGTAAACAAAATTATATGTCACCTTGTCGACATTTTCCATTATCTAATTGCATTGTTTTGTTTGTAAATTGAAGTTCGAACTCGGCTACTTGGGTCATAGACTGGATGGACATGGGAAAAAGGTTCCATGCGAACCTTATTGGAGTGGTAAAATCCAATCAATTTTCCATCATGGTATACTTTAGTCATATATCGATAGTTATTGTTGCTTGCTTATAAACTTTTGCTCGCAGATTCAAACGGACAAGATCAGGATGACGACGGCCATGAGATTGTTGCTCGACCCTTCCAATGACCTGGAGCATGTTGTCAAGAGCAATGCTGAGAAATTATGGAAAATGTCTTTTAGCAAATTAGCCAAGTGATTTGAAGCGGAAGCTGCTTTTTTTTGGGAGTTGACTGATCATGGGCTTATTATGCCTCTACTGGTTTCATTGATACTGTTTGTATGAACTTTGTCTCATGGAAAAATTGTAACGCTTCTAACTGAGGCTAAAAAGATCAGAACCAGATTATATCTAGATGCTATCACAAAGCCCATGTCCGGTATACTCATCCACTTATCCACACTTGCCACCCCGTCAACTAATAGGGACTTCTTCAGCTCTTGTACTCACTCAAGACCATTAAATAGCTTGACACATTTAGCTTCCCACTCTGTAAGCTCTCTATAACAATCGTCGTGAATTATGGCCCATGAGTCCTCACCTTTACCCAATAAGACTGCAATGGCACGATAGCCACAATTACCATCTGAACCCGCATCAACAATCACATCAATATATGGACGAATCCCTACAAGAAATTGGTCTAAGTACTTCATACCAGTCTTCTGTCTTGACCCACTTCCTGAAGCATGAGATGTCGGCCTAGTTGGTGTGTTATCATGGACTGAAAGCATCGCATCAACATGCTCAAAATAAGAAGGATCATGTCGAGTTGATTTCTCTAACTTCGACGCAGGACGCAGGACCCTTCTTAGGTGCTCCCTTTGTTTTCACCTTTTCCGGAGGAGGACACATTGAAGTTGTATCAAGAAATGCTAGTTCAAACACTTTAGTTCTCAATACAATTTCCCTGGCCGATCAAGTCCATCATATCGTTTAAACAAAGCATCAATAGCTGGTGCCAATGTCAACTCTGCATCCGATTCACTCACCCCTTGATCACCAAAGTGTAACTTCAACCAAAGAGTATGAATAGCAACCAAAGGAATGGATATTTGCATCATACTGTACCTAGCAAGTTCACATGCACAAGGTAACCCACATGTACTTCTAATTTTGCAACCACAACTAGAACTATCAACACCAACATCTTTAACTCGATCAAACTCGTCACCTATATGACCTAGTGCACTCCTTGAAACAAAGCCCCGCAAGTGCTTGTATAATGGAATGTTGTGCTTGTGTTCTACTACCGTGATGCTTCTCTCAAAGGAAGCCTTTATTTCTTTGTGTTGCAAAGTGATCATATTGTTCATGGCACTCCAACAAGTACACAAGTCCCCCTTACTATCCTGAAGCAAATTTTTGAACCTCCAATGTGCAGACTCAACTCTATTAGCAACAATAGAAAGATAAAGTCAAATCAATACCAAAACGTTCTTTCATTACTAATTAAAACGTTATTTTGAGCATACCTATTAGTTGCTATATTCCCCATGTGCATCAATTGATCAACCCATTCTGTGACAAACTTTTCCTTGTGAGGATTCAACCACGTATTTTTTCACATAATCATAAAAAGCAGGAAAACCTGATCATACATTTTCAAAATTAGTAAGTCGCTTCACAAACTGACCCTTGTTAGGAGAATTGACAACACTATCCCATGCATCCATAACGAGTTCACAAAGCTCCTCTGGTTTCACTAACACGTTGCATTTAGCATTCACATTCTTAGCAATATGAAAACGATACAATAGATTATATGAAGTAGGGAAAACAGCTTGCACTGCATTCATCAAGGCAATGTCTCTGTCAGTCACTATCACCCGAGGGGTGGCATCTATTTGTTGAAGTAGCCCTCTTAACTGCTCAAGTGTCCAAGCTACATTATCAACTCTCTCTGACTCCAAATAAGCAAATGCCACATAAAAAGTCAAGTCTGTTGAAGTAACGCCAACAATCTCAAGTAATAGCAACCGATATTTGTTGGTTTTGAATGTACTATCAATGAGCAACACAATGTGAAAAGTTTACAACAGAGTTATGGCATCCGGATGCGTCCAGAATATATCCCTCACAACATCGGAATCGTCGACCTTTCTATAATAGTACACATATTGATCATGTACCATTAATTGCATGAGATGTTGAATTTCTATTCTTGGACCTCTTTCAGACCGATACTGTTGTCTGGCATTATAAACCTGCTTAATAGTGGTGCAGCTTTTCGGGTTACGATCCTCCAAAGTTAGCATTATGTTTCGTGGCTTAACCATATTTTTTGTCATTTCACCAACCAAAGCCTTCTCTTCACCACTTAGTCGACCAACATATGGATGGCCCACTAATGTTAGGGCTAAGTCATGATTGTGCAATCCACACACCACTTTCAAGAACCATCCTTCACTTTTCATCAAAGGTCATGCTCTAAGTCTGAAGGGACAACCACATTTTCGAGTACCAGTCGACTTGGTAGGTAACGAGTTCTTGTATGATCTATACTTTCCACTCCTTTCACAACCAAGAATTACAACTGCTTTCCTTCCTCTACATCCTGTAGCAGTATCTGACCTCATAATGACAACAACTATTCCATTATGTCTCCCAGCATCTCGAGCCCAATTAATGCAATCATCTCGAGTAGGAAATACCTGAAAACGTGGAGAAAAAAAAAAGGTCATAATAAGCATGCCTAACTTTGTATTATTAATTTATCAATGAAACGTACCACTTCAGTGGTGAATGCATCAGTACAATCCACTTGTTTTGTACTCGATATGTTTGGTTCGTCGGATGCATTCTTCATATCGTCCGTGATCTATATATACAGAAACAAAATTTTAGATCAGCAAATTTTAGAATCCGACAACTAGTTTAGAATCCGGCAACTAGGCAACTAGTTGCCGGATATATGTTTTCAAATTTTAAAACTTTCCGGCAATTAAATGCCGAATACTCAGTTATTGAATCCGGCAATTAATTGCCGGAAGGTATAGAAAAATCGAAAAAAAATAGAAATGCAGAAACGTTGAAATACTGAGATTATGGAGAACTCATGGAGACTCCACCTTTAGTTTACGACAGAGCAAGGAAGAATCCGGCTGGAACCCCAAGAGGGTTCGTGATGAACATCAATCAGTTGAATCCTCATGACTGGAACGATGTTGCAGTTATGAACTGGTACGGCGTGACTGAATTGGTTCAATGGTGCTTCACGGTGATTTGTGGGGTAGGGTGGGCATTACAGAAGCGATGAAAAGAGGAAGGTGTGGGGGGGTGCGGTGCTGGACAGAAACGAAGAAGGGGAAGGAATTTTGAAACTTAAAGGACAGCATGGTCATTTCACACATGAAAAATTATAAATGTGGGGGTGGATGCCCAAGAGTAGGGGTACAGGTAGCAATGCCCAAGTTTTTTTTCTCCCCTAGGTGTACCTAAATATGGGACGCTAATGGGCCCACCATTTTGTTATTTCTGTGTATGAACCGTAATGGCTCAAACAAATTGGTTATTTAGGTCTCTACGTGGTGACAGATTTTGTATGTATTAATTAAAACATTGCTCACCAACAAAACTGTGCCATTTTTAATATCATGATCCAAAACCTCCTTGAGACATACACAGGTCATTGCATATCATCTTCTCCAGTTAGCAGGTATCGATTCTTTTAATAAGGGATAAATGCCCATTTTGGTCCCTAATAAAAAATATGGTGTCCATTTCAGTCCCTGACAATAAAAACTACTCCGTTAACTCCTAACAATTACTAACGTGGGACAAGCTAGTCCCTAACAATTACTATGAGACATTATAATCCCTAATAATATTTAAAGTGAGACTAATTAGTCCTTGATAATTAGTATAGTGGGATATTTTAGTAACAGATACTGACCAACGAAAGTCATGTGGGGACTAACTTGACAGCTGTGAACGGTCTTAATTACACCAGTAAGTTATGCTATAACTAAGTCAATCTAGTATTTAATGTGTTCAGACATTTGTAGGTTGGATAGTGTCAATATTTTATTGTTTTTCCCCCTTAAGATGTTCAGGAAATCCCAAGTTTAACTACACACTTCCTAATTCTTTCAGCAATGTCAACGGTGTGGTTTTGTCTTTCAAACGAATTGGACATCAAAATTTATATCGTGTCTGGCCTTTTTTTGACAATTATCATTAATCTCATGATTAAGGAAATTCTAGAATCCTCACTCAGATAAAAAAAAATTAATGAAGTGCATTTATATTTTAGTTCAGTTATCTTAGTAATTTTTTTTTTTTTATTGAAGTGATTCAATTGACAACTCCCTTCGGTCTAAAGTAAGCATAAACAAAATGGTGTATGAAGATAGTTGGGAGTATTTTCAGGATATTCAATTTTTTTTTTTTTAAAATTTGTGACATATTAGAGAATAGAGATATTTGTGGTGTAAAAAGCAACACCGAACTATGAATGAAACGTTGTTACCCTGGCCCAGCCCATCGTCCACTTCTTTCCTCTCTATAAGAATAATTGACCATTGCTATTAACACCTTGCGATTTGCTAGTTGCACCTTGCAACTTGATTTTCGTATTTTCTTTCCAAAAATACCCTCTTATTTACACAGCAACTTCCCTCCCCCATCACCCCACACCCAACACGGCAACACCCCCCACCAGAAAACACAGTTCCCTCTCCTCACACCCAACACCATTCTCACCAGAAAACTACCCTTCCCTCCCACCATTCTCACCACCTCCACCATTATCACACACAACAATGAAATGGTGAGTTTTGTGAGTGTTTTCAAATTAGTTTGAGAGTGGTTTGCAGGTTCAAAGGGCTGCTTTTGTTTCGTTTTCGTTATGGTTTGAAGGGTGAAAAAGTGCGTCATCAACAAGTAAGCTGCGTTTACATACGTAAATATTCGAAATTTTCGAAAAACTTCCGGAAACCCATTTCTGGAACACTTCCGGAAATCCATTTCCAGACACTAATTTAATTTAATGTGTTGAATTGTACATCTCCGAAATTTAGTTTCGGGATGCTGTTATTTTTGTTCTACCGGATTTTAGTTTCCGAAGGTTAATATTTACATACATGTTGCAAAATATGGCTCCGGAATTAAGTTTCCGGAAGTTATTTTTTTTTGTTCCTCCGGAATTTAAATTCCGGAGGTGCATTTTCGTATCATGTAAAATGTGCATCCAGAAACAGGTTTTCGGAGGTGTAAATTTCTTGATTCAACTTTTCTTAATCAAATTAACGCAATGGAGAAAGCTGAGTGGGAGGCGGCGGTGTCGGAGGCACGCGGTGTGGGAGTCACAGTGGGAGGCGCTCGACTGAGTGGACTTGCTTTGTGGGAGAAGGTGGGGGGAGCTAGGTTTCCGGATGTGGTGATGGGTGAGGGAGGAAATAGAACTTAAGGGTATTTTTGGAAAATCAAAACAAAAAAAAAAGTTTGCAAGGTGTGTGCAGCAAAAATGCAAGGTGCAGAGAGTTGGGCCCTAATAATTTCCCCTAAATATCTCTTCCTCTCTACATTAATGGGCTGGATAATCATCATATTCGGGTTATGAGCCCGACCCATTAACAAACGCATTGTTCATAATAATGAGATGGCCGCCGTCATCCTCATTCAGCCAATTCATGGAGTGAGGAACATTTTGCTTATTTCTTTTTTCATTTGGATCTGAATCCAGTTCATGCATCAGAGCAATCCTTTTAATCAAAAATTTTATTTTCATATTTTGAAAAACTATTCTAAACATGTTATTATCAAATAGTATTTCTCTTGGTGTTAGAAAACCCCTGTGGTATGGGGGGGACTATGAAGAATGACGAGGCAGATCCTGGTTTAATGACTGCCCAGCTTACTGCTGGTGGTGGTCTTTGTTGCTGGATTTGATGTTTATAAATCCCTTACTCATCTGAGATCTTCCTTATCACTTGCTCCCAATACCACCAAGTTTGATTTATTTGTTACAAACTTAATTGAAGTTTTATCTTACATGGGCAGTTTATAAAAGTGATGAATAGAAGCAGGTACTTCTGATAAACATGTCCAGCGTTCTCATGGTGCAGCACACCATACTGTAGCTGTGCTGAGACTCTGGGAATTGTATCCATGATTACATAAGCATCTGTTTACTGATTTATTCACTGCCCAACTTAGTGCTCATATAGATATATGCAATCAAAACATCTCTTTCAATTGCATAGTATTTTTCTAAATTTTTTTATTTGGGTATTAAGTTAGCAATGATATAGCCTCATGATAGTTCACCTCAAGGTGAGTTCAAAGTTGCTTATCAGTTATCACTCCACAATAGAGATATCTTGGTAAAGAAGGCATCCTTGTCTTAGTAATAATGGTTACCATTGCTATCATGGTTTTAAATTATGGTTTGCAATTGCGGTCGCAGTATTTTGGTTTTGGTAGTTTCTGCTAGGGGTGTGCAAAAAACCATTTAAACCTTTTGTGTTGTTGACCATTCACTCCACAATAGTAATGGCTGTTTTTCATTCCTGCTTAGTTTTGTTCTCGAATTCAGACTTGATATGAATAATCACTAGTCTGCTCTGTTGTTCTTGCTTATTTGTTGATTACTTGTTTAAAAGAGATGCCTTTTTCTGTGTTGTGAATTTACGCATACCTTGGTAGGTATCATTCTTACATTTGTTAAAAAAAAGTACCTTCTTTCTGCCATTATTTTTAAACTTTCATTCTTAATGCTAAATTGAATATTATGTATTTTGATTTTTGAATGAAATGAGAATTGGGGTCTTACTGTGTTGGTTTCTGATTGTATACTAGAGAAAGGTAGGTAGCAAGCATAATGTAATGTGTCTATATTTTGAATGAAGATATGTGACATGGTTATAGACTTATAGTTACTAAAAAGGGTTAACTACGTATGTTGCGGCGATTGAAGTTGGAACCAAGACAAGGTTTCAAAAGGGACCAACTCTGCCAATATATCTCAATCTTTGAATCCATACTAATGCCTAATTATATTTCTTTTAGAGCATTGGGAAGAAATTTATTTATTAACCTTTTATAATAGGCCTGCATTATGCTTGACTTTGCCATCATTGTTGTTTTTCATTGCCATTACTAAAATGGCATATGGTGGCAATTCTACATGTTAAACAATAAAAATGTCTGCACAGCTATCAGAATGAGTATTTCATGGCAAAATTGCAGCTTGCAACTGTCAAAGCAAGGTAAAGAAAGTAATTTGCTGCTGTGTAAGGATTATAGCTGCGTGTTCGGCACGTAAGAGAACAGGGAGATTAAATGTGGAACCTCTTTGAGTGCAAAAGACAGGTAAAATATAACTATAGAAGTTAGTTTACTCCCCTTGCACAGAGAAACTTATATTGAATTTTTTTTTTTTTGATAAGCTTATATTGAAATCTTTGAAGTGAATCCCAGTTAGTTTTTGACTTGAATGGCAGTGGCATCTTTTGTTATAGCATGTTTGGTAGTGTGGACTGTGTGGTAGGTTGGCACCGAACCGCGTCCAGGAAGAAGCTATACACAGCCTCTATACCCTCACCGTGATTTTGGAACTTTCAATGCAGCTACAAACATATGTTTAATCTTTGATGTGTTATTAGTTATTGAATGTGTTATTTTAATTTAGGATTTCATTTTGTTGATGCATCTTTTGGTTGAGCTCTGAAATCAGTTTTGAAGTTTGATTCTGGAATTGGTTCAAAACCGGATTGTTTTCAGAACTGGTTCTTAAATTCTTAAAAATTGGTTTCGAAACCAGTTTTGAACTTGGTTTTAAAATTGTTTCCAAACTTAAACCGGTATTGAATTTGAACTGGTTTCGAAATCATTTTGCAAATCCAAACCGGTTTGGTTTGAGAAAATTGTGCTGTATTATTGATTTGGTTTTTCATGCCAAATCAAAACATGCCCATCTTAAGTTTTTGTAATAGTAATTATAGCCACATCAATCACATTTTTTCATAATATACGTAATTATGATAAATACAGTATAACCTCATTTTAAAATCACCATAGGGTGTTCTAACATGTTGCTTTGGCTAATTTTGATTGATCTCAAGAATTCTCTCTTTGTTGCTGCTAGTGGTACTGTTATATTACATGGGAGTATGCTTTGTAAATTGAACTCTTGACCTGAATGAAATGATGGATTGCAAGTTACAACTATAACCATAATTATCAAAATATGATACTTGCTTTCGATATTGTCAAAACTGAATCGACTCAAAGTTGCACTGAACCATTCATATGCTCAAGAGGCCATGTGAGGAAGCCTAATCATAAAAACATTTTATAATAATGGAAATTTGAACCTGTAATGACAATAATTGTGATGATTGGATAGCCTAGAGAAAAAGATATAGAAAATGGCAAACATAAACCTTACATATCTGCCGGATGCAGGGTGTAGAAGTGCACTTTTACTCAAAAATCAAATACACGGCGGTGTTTTGTTTGTGGAAAGCCCTGATGCTTTTTTATAAATTTAAAAATAATTATCTATAGGAAGGTGCAGGAGCTAAACACCTATGGCGAAGAAAAGAAATTAGATGAACAAAATCAGACCTCCTTCAATGCATAGCTAAACAAAACTGCTGTATAAAATCATCTATCTGCTACCATCCTGTAAGGTTCAACTGCTCAGGTCGATGATGTAACTAAGGATAAAGTTCATAGAATATCCAAGTTTTCTTTCCTATATATGCATGCATGGCAAAATATTTGCATGGGGTAGTTTGGATTTTAATTCCAAAAACTTACAGATGTTATAGTATCAGCTACAAATTTTGTGCATAACTCCCTTGTGTAAATAAACGAATGAAGCTCAGATTTTTAAGCTTTGCACTTTAGCCGGAAAATTGTTATGCAATTTCTTAATGTTTTCTCCGTAATCCAGTTTTTCATTTTTATGCCTTATGTGTATGTTTGAATATTTTTACTCTTAAAGCAAATTTGATAGAAGACTTCATATAAAATGGAAAAGTTACTTTTAATCTAATAAGGTTTAGAGACAAAATCAGTTTCGCTCGACTATAATCAAACATTAACATTTGTACTAAAATTATGTTTTACATAAGGCAAAATCAATTCTAATACTTCCGACCATAAAACCAAGCACACCATCACTTTGTATCAGCAAGCTTATGTGACACTGTGCAGACGTTTAATTGCTTATTCACTTATGTAAAAGAGGCTTGTTTCAAACTTCCTCCTTGTCTTTAGATTGGACCATTGTCCAACCTAATTCATGTGGCCGGTCTATCAAACCTAAGATTTAGGATCGTGGAACAAAACACTGTTCATTTGGACATAACAAAAGATAAACAATCGAGTATCTGGATATGTAAACTATTGAGATCAGGCTTAAGCAGTATAAAAATTAATTGTATCAGTTTCGTATAAATTGTTAGATCAGTGGAGTATACGGTTAATTAACTTTATGATTAGCAATATGCAAATAAGTGATTAATTTAATTTCGCAATTATTTAATAATATATGTGACCTTATCCCTTACGAATGTGATAGTGTGACCCAAATTCTAATGAAACTCTCTTCAGACTTTTGCAACAAACAAACTTCCAGCTTTCAAGTGGAAACGGACACACTCGTTTTTTCTCTCATTTTTTCTCCGGTTGAAACATCCCCCCACCCTTAAACAATCGCTCCCCTTTTTTTCACATTTCAATTCAAAACGCCTTCCCCTTTATTTTTTTAAGGATCAAATCCCACTGGACTCTCCAGTCACGAGAGAGGATCTCAATCCTTTCCAAGAGTTTGTCTGTGTTTTTTTTTTTTTCATTTTCTTTGAAAAATGGAGCACTCTTTTTTTTTTTCCTGTTCATAAGTTGCTATACTTGTGTCTTGTTTTGTATAAATTTTCCACTACCTTATTAAGGATGGTCATTTTAGGGTCTTTGCTTTGTTTTCTAGTTTCATGATTTCTTTTTCTTTTTTTATAAATAATTGTAACACAAATAATTACAAATCTGACACATTGTTTTTATTCTATTTCTTATTTTCAAAAATTTGTACAGGAAACACTGAAAACAACTTTTTGTTTGTTTTCACTATTTTCTGTACCAATTTTTTGAAACAAAAAGGAGAATGAAAACAAGATGAGATTTTTGTTGTAATTATTGTTGAAATCAAGAAATGAAAATAGGAAAGTGAAAATAAACCAAACAAGCCTTAAGGCTTCTTTTGTTTGCATTCTCATTTCCTGTTTCTATTTTATGAAAATTGTTTTCATTTTCGAATTTTGAAAAATTTGAAATCATGTTTGCTTTGACCTTTTGTTTTCTATTTTCATTTCCTATTTTAAAAAATTTGGGAAAGAAACACTGAAAATAACTTTTTCTGTTTTCATATTTGGGCTCAAGTCAAGAAATGTTTTCAGTGAAAACATTTCATTAAACTCAAGCAAACACATTTTCAAGCCCATTTTCTAATGAAAACAGGAAATGACAAGAAACGACCAATGCAAAGATGTCATTAGTTTTCCAAATTCATAGACTCCTTTTGCATATAATGTTATCCCAATTATTTTCTAAAAAAAGTTTGAGAACTACAACATGAATTTACATGAGTAACAACAAATCATATAACAATGCCTCAATTCAATTCACTAAGTTATAACTGTCTTGCCAAAAGGAATTGAATCCATGTTCTCCCATGGCAAACCCATCCATCCCATCCTTCTGATCTCCATAAGGTTCAATAAACCAACTCCTCTCATCACATGGTGAGGATGGCATGAAATCCATATCTACCCATTCCACCCCAAATTCACTTGATGAAGCCCAACAATCCTGGCCGTCCATCTGTCCTATGTTCCAAGATTGATTATTATCGTCTCCAATATTGGTGACCAATTCTGATCCAGTGTATGCTAGATCATGACCTTGACCTTCCATCTTGCTTCCACTTATTTCAGCCTCAAATGATCTGATCAAGCTATCTAATCGATCATCATCATTCTCATCACTTGGTGGTTCTTCCATCAATGACATGAGAAGAGAACCGTTGATTTCCATGACTTCCATGCCACTCTCTCCATCATCACCGTTGATAAAAGCCAATGTGTCACACACTTGAGAGGCCATTTTGTTACAAATTGGTGTCACTAGTAGTTGACTTTTATGAAGAGAAGAAAAAGAGTGAACAATAACACAAAGAATAGAGAATATGTAAGGGTCTTTATATAGAAGAGAACGGGCTTTAGATGAATATATGTTACTCTATGAAGGCAAGTTGTGCTTTATATAGGCACCCATAAGGTGTCATGACACCTCAACAAGGGAACGGTACACCCACCATGACCTAGACAAGCATGTGCTGATGTGCACATGTGCTCAAAAGAAAAGTAATTATATGGATTTGATCATGCTCGATAGCTATTTCTTTTTCTTTTTCGGGGTATCTCCATATGTAATTGTGGAAACTAATTCCTCAAACCGAGTAGGATTATAAGAACGGCAAAACTCTCCTTCAAGAGTTTTAACGTTACTACATTCCTAAAAGTCGAATTCAAACTCGAGATCACTGAATAAGTTAGAAGAAACTGTTTCATCTCATCCAATTACTCTTGGGTTGGGTTGCTGCATAGCAATATAGCATAGAGGAAGTAATTCAGCAATAAATAAAGAATATGTCCATAATGCTAATGTGCTTTGGCAATAAGGACGGCTTGAAGTAAGCATTATCTTGTGGAATCATAGAATCGGACCTAAATCCTCTAAATGGAGGGTAGGACAAGGAAACATGAAAAGACAAAGCTTTCAGTGGTTGAAACATCAAGTGCGATAAAGCAGGGAATAATTTATATAATGACTGACTTGTTAGCAGGATCATGTGTTGGAAGAGCAAAAAGAACCACTTTAAAGGGTATACGGATATATAATATTGAATGCATAAAGGAAGGTTCACCCACGATAGCGTATCATCACTATCATTGATCCAAAACGATAATAAATACTGAGAAAAAGAAAGAAAGAATAACATGACCTTTTTTTATGTTATGATATATAGAAGAAAAATGATATTTTCTTGGTCTTTTTCTTACATTCTATTTTAATAAATATTTTATATTCATTGACCAATAGACTTTTATTTTAAAAATCACTGTGAATAAATGATTATAAAATAAAAATAAAAATACATGGTAAATAAAAAAGTATGAAAATATCGTTAGTCTATACATGACATGGAGTCATGGATGATGTGCGCTTCTTTGAAAAAGCGATATCTAGTCCTTACTTTAGATAACTTGTTTGAGGAAGCGCTATCTAAAGTAGGCAATACATAACACTTTTTCAAAGAAGTGGTGTCTATTCATAACTTTAGACCGCGCTTTCTTGAAGAAGCGCTGTCTATTACCCACTTTCCAAGAAGCGTTGTCAATTACTCATTTTCGATAGCGTTTTTAAAGAGCTATCTTTTCTTCTACCTTCAATAGCGGGTGAATAGATAGTGCTTCTAAACGGTACTAAAGGCCAAAAAAAAGTGTTATTAAAGCTCTTTTCTGTAGTAGTGGTGTCAGAGAGTTTCAAGTTAAACTTATGTGATAGAAGCTATCCCACCCTTTTCTTTATTTGGCTGTAGGCCACATGGTCACTAACAAACCGTAATAAATTATAGCTGACTTGTTCTTGTGAATTTTATTTTGACACCGCAAGGCTAAAATATGTAGTTAATTCTTAGTTATAAAAAATTAGACTTAAATATATTTTAATCCTTATAAAATAGTTTTTTTGCGGCGCCGGCCCGATACCTATTGATGCCTAAAACAAACTTTGAGGCGAGACCTTTTAAAGCTAATAAAGCAAAACTCACACATTTTTTTATTGAAAATTCTACTCATGCAGAGATGGTGTTGGCACGTCGGCACACATCATAGAGAGGCCTCATGGTCAGTCGGTCAAAAATAGGCCATCACAAGGTCGTGGCTCGTGGGGATGTCGGCGGTCGCACAGTCATCGAGACACAGAAAGGTCGTACAGAGAGAGACAAAGAGAGATTATGAGGGAGACAAAATAACAACAAAGAGAAATCAAATAAGAGAGAAGACAACGAGACATAGAAGCCTTTTGAGAAAAAAAAATTGAATTAGTAATATTAACTATTTTTCTAGTTAATAGTTGTGTACCTAAAATTAACTAATTTTTTCAGGCCTAAAGGCCTAACCTTGGTGGCTTCGGCCTTAGGCAGGCCTTGGTTTTTTGCTTCTGGCCCCATAAAATTTTCATGTTCTTTCCTTCCTAAAATATGGGCACATTTATATTTAGTCATATTGATGTTAACTTATTTCTGTTTAGTGTTGATGTGACAAACGGAAGACCACATATTAGCATCGACACATGGATGGTCACTCTTTTGCTTTTGGCCCCTATAAATATGCTTAAATATATTTATGGTCTTTTCCCTCAATTAAATTATTCAACCCTCTCCACTTTCTTTCTCTTCTTCTTGTTCCCCTTTGATTTACAAACTTCCAAAGACTTGTCATCACCTGACCCCATCTCTATAAAGCCCTAAATAATCAAACCTACAAATCACTAAAACCAATAACCTCCCTAAATTGCAAATTCCAACCTCCTATCACCACAACTACTACCACCAAATCACATAGAAACCCAGAACCAGATAACAAATTCATTACGTTGTTCACTTCATTACCTAATGTCATTATAGACGGATTCTTCAGTCCACTAATACTTAAGTTAAGGACTGGTCTTCTATAAAATCGATCAATTACAATAAGTAAATTTGACATTGCATGCAATCACACTATTTCATCATTTATGAGTTGAACAAACAAAAGAGTAAACTTCTTATTCCATGAGAAATCTGGGTAAAGAACAATAGGATGAGCTGAGTTTAGGGTTATATAAGGCCAAATTCATAACTCTTTCCTATCAATCTGGTTAACCAATTAGGTTTATTACCTTCTCAATTGTTGATGCTAATTTCTATTGGCTTTTCTATGGATCAAATAGGGAAATTGAGACAATCCGGAGTCCCGTTTAAGAAAACCTAATTAACTAAGCCTTAATCGTGGTCTTAACGTTAACATGCATACCGAAAAGCAGAGATATTAAAAACTTTAAACATAAAACATATAGAGATATATAACACCACACGCATATATACATATATAAACACAAGTTGCCCCATTAGCAGGGCATTGTCATAGATACATCACGACTAAAATAAAGATAAAGATAATACATCAAAAGATCACCAAACAGCAAAAAACCCTCACAACACACATCTATGCCCAGCCCCCTCTCAAAATACACCAAAACAAGGCTCACATGACACTCCTAAATATATAGATGCACTGGCCCACATACTATCACTAGTATGGGTACCAAGAGCTACCATGACCCTCTGCAAAACGGCGCTATAACTCTCCATGGCGGCTCAGTCACGGTCTCCTCGCTATCTGATAAAAACATACGTCTGCGTCAAGCCATCCGCTGAAACTGTGGATTGCGATGCTCGCGTCCGCTAGGAATAATGTCTAACGATCCAACTAGCTCTGATGACTGAGAGAAATCCCACGGGTACTGCTGTGTCCTCGGTGGGTGCCACATATGCTGGAAGGGTAATCGATGCCCAATACGGAAGTTGCCTACAAAGCTGGCCTATGGGGAATCACCAAAACACATAAACACGCTAACTGACCCGATATAAACAAACAAAAAGGTAGTCGGGTCTATCTGACAGCCTCGCTCATCCAGTAACTCAAGCTCAAAATTTCCCATCATCGGGACCCGGGGCGGTCCGGTCAACTAGGGGTGATGAATGAACGACATCCTGACAGAAGGGTCTTCTCCACGAACATATAACAAAACATACATGGAAAAGATAGAAGGAGATAAGAATCTATGCTATCATCATGCAATGGAAAGGGATCATAACATAAAGATACAATAATAGCACAAAGACATGCATCACATAAATATAACAATCATCCTCAAAGCCATTGTATCAACCTCTACCCTTATCACTCATGCAACTATGCCTCTATGCTGACGTGGCCACCTACAATCCTGTCACACATCCCCCATTCCCATTAGGGATGTTAGTCAGTCATCCAAGTGAGCACTCCCTATAAGCCGCCTCATCGCAGTCACATTCAATAGTGCACCGACAAATATATAAGTTGCCTCGACGCAGTCACGGCCCAAGGTGCACAAAGTATCCCCAAGATACATACATAAATTGGAGTAGTTCGGCAATGACTACAAGAGTAATACGGTAGCATCACGAATCAACTATCCCGTGATATCCGGTATGCGTAATCAGATACTCTGACTCTTGTGTTCCACCCACATGGCAGTGAACAACACCACATATACTAGTATGAGTCTCACCGACTCTTACCGGGTCATTACCTAGTGCCTCAACCTTTTACCATAAACTCAGATAAGTCATCATAACATACCAAATTATCCAATCACATATAAAATCATATTTTATTAGGTTAGGCACTTCTACATGTCATATATCACTTTCCCCAACATGCATATCTCCCGATTAACACATATCGTCACCTACAGACCAACTAAGCATAAAAACACATAAATAGCATAATAGCATGCTGAGCATGTTAGGCATATTAAAATAATAATAAAATAAAGCATATTATCATATAGCATCATATCAAGCATATTAAGCATGACAAGTCAACCAACACATAGCACACAACACAATTCTAACTAGCAGACATCCTCGATTTAGGTAAAATTGTCTTAACGGCGATAAACCTACAATCCTCAAATCACCATTGGTGCTACGAGGTAGTCGCCAACATGATTTCGCCACTATTAGTTTAGGTTCCCCCACACCTATTATTGTATTTCATGCTATTTTCACTTCTCTGACGATAGGAAGGTTCTTTCTCCCACCTGAGGTACACGTAGGCACAATTGGGATAACGAACACGTACTCCTCCTCTCTGTCTTGCTGTTGCCATGCTTGTTACGGAGCTCCTCGATGCTTCAAAATTTGCCTTTAGCCTAATCAAAGAAACGAAGATACAGATAAGTAGCAGACGATGATATGAACTCGACAATGTTGTCGGTTTTGCAAATCACTAGTCGGTTTGTCGTCACCGAGCTCCGGGGAGTCTCTCAACCTCTCTGGACTCTCCTTTCACTCTCCGGTTCTGTTTTATCGAAGGGGTGAAAGTGAAACATTTTCACCTTTTAAACCTTTTATTTTCACTTTTCTGGTGAGCACGCTCTGGCGTGGGAGACCAACACTCTAACACAGGGCTCCTCCACGCTTGAGCGTGGAGCGTGCTTCACCATGAAGCAACCGCCCTTCGCGTCCACGCGTCTCTGGACGATCTGCCACGTGCCCAGCTTGTCCAATCGTTGTCTGCTGAGTGGCCATGCTCTAGCGTGCTCTAGGTCACACTTGAGGGTGCTCCAGGGCCACGCTTGAGCGTGCCAAAGTTTGGATGTTGCGTCTTTGCACGCTTAAGCGTGCTGCCTGGTCAGCATGATCCATTTTCGGGCTTTCGTTTGATTTGAAACTAATCAATCGCGCATCGCTTATGCATACTTTCAAACACTTAAACATACATACTTACTATGTGATTAATTATAGAATTATAAAAATTATTATCAAGAAGTGATTGGCTTTTGAAGAAGAATTTCTTTTCTTGAAAATAGGGAACCCTATCAATTGCAGGTGAAACCCAAAGCCTTAAATCTTATTATAAGTGATTTCTTTCATTTTTCTTTACATTATTGTTGCATAGCTTTCTTCACTAATTAATATAAATTATATTTTAGTTTCTATTCATTCGAATTCATTTGTCTAGATGATAGCATAAGGATCTTTAGAATTGGGTATTTTTAGATGGATTGCAATATTGTTTTGGACAAGGTGCTTTCAAGTGGGGAAGATAACTCAGAGTTTAGTGTCATAGTGAAGGAGTGCAAAAACCTTATCGTGGAGTCTCCTTTTTTCTCTGTTGTTTTTGCTAGGAGACAATCCAATATGGTTGCTCATTATTTCGCTGCTCATGCTATCTCTTTCCCCGTCTCCCAGAATTACTATTGTGTTCCTTAATGTATTGAACCCATTATTGCTAATGAGATGATATGAGTCTATTTTGTTTAAAAACAAAAGGATCTTGAGAATTTGATATATATAGCTTATGTAATATGTAAACTTGCCTTTTGTACGCTCTAGCACACAACATCTTACAATTTATTCTTTTAAAACATACTATTTAATATTACAAATGAGTTTGTAAGAGGCCTACCTTAACTTCACTTAATTTATGTATTATTATTTTATTTATTCACGGCAATACGAGTTCTAGTACCCATGTTTTACATGGTTGCCATAGCAATCCCATCTGAAAAATATTTTTTCGTGAATAAAGACTAGTTCATTAGGTGAGAAAGCCTCATAGCTTAAGTACTACCTCATCTGAAAAATATACTTATTAACAATGACACACAACTGTATAATATGGAGATGCCTTCTCTCCACGTTGAATTCATTAATTTTAGATAAGGCACCAAATTAGAATAAATTGGTGCAATACTTGTATTGATAATGTCAATTCTTCTGAAAGCAGGTAGAAAAATCTCCTTATCATCTGATTTTGAAATATACGTACTGAGAATCTGGTTTGTGGGGCTCTCTAAGATTATGGCCAACTTTTTAGTTGTGTATGTAGGGTTTTGAGAAGATATGCCTCCAATGAATAGTTAAGGCATGAAAGCAAGTGGGCCCAAATAAACTAACAAGAGCTTGATACCCGTATTTGTGACCATCCAACTCTCACATTTTGATGCAAATGTTGCCATCACTTTACATTTTTTGTGGAGTTTAATTAAAGACTTTGATTATATGCCCTGAATATATCACTTTAAAATAATGGATGGTGAATGAACCAACTACCATGTGATATGCATCCTATATGGACCAATTCGAACCACTTTTGGCTCCAATACATCATTGGGGAGTTAATTACGTATATATTTTATATTATTGAGTTGCAATGTTGACATATCAATGCTCATCTTTGAATTCCAAGTCTCAAGCCAGTATATCTTCTACCATTACTTTATTACAAAGGGTGACTCTGCATGCCACTAGAATATATAAATCATCAAGTCAAAAGTCATTGTAATAATAAACATCATGATGGATATTGCTGCAACTATAATTATGCCACTCATTTCTTAATTAATTAGTCCTCTCCTCGCAGGATCGATTCTTTGGACATTTACTTGGGATTAGTGCTCTAGCCTCAGTAAGCAAATTAGAATAATCAGTTAATGTAATGACCTACCTTAGCTCTATAGTGCGATAGGGTGTATATCTACTCAAATGAGAAAAAAAAAGTGTAATTCTATTTCTTTTTCTTTTCTTTTCTTTTTTTAGATAAGAAGCAAAGTGCAATTCTGTTTAACTATAATATCACTAAAAAAAAGTATTTTAGAGACCGAATTTAGCGACTATACTTAATCGATCATTAAATATGAAAATTCAGTCGTTAAATATGAAAATTTGGTCGTTAGATCTGTCTCTAAATGATTTAGATACAGATTTAGCAATCATCAAACGATTTAACAACTATACAATATGCTACTGCTATCTTGTTTGATGGTCGCTAAATCGATCGCTTAACCATTTAATGACTGAATTCTCTTATTTTGCGACCGAGTTTGATGGTGTCTAAACGTCTCTTCTTTGTAGTCAATTAAGAATATTGGAAACTTACCCATTTAAAGAAAAAAAGAATATTTTTGGTGAACGTATATATGACAATGTGTCGTCTTTTTAGAGTCTTGACTAAAACATTGGACTTTGGAATATTGATTATACTTCTCCCATAAATACAATGTATGAAGAAAAAAAATAGGCTTAATTGTAATTTTAGTCCCTCTATTATTAGTCATGTGTGATTTTGGTCCTTATAGTTTTTATGAGCACATTTGGTCCCCCCTTTTTTTTAATGTTGTAAATTTAGTCCTTTAATTTGGTCCAGTTAAGGGAATTTGCTTACATGGCAGTCCAATTGGATTAAAATATATTAAAGTAATTAATAAATTTTAATTTATTATATCAAAGAATCCAAAAATAATTTATTAATTATTTTAAAATAATTAAATGAAAAAAAAACTCATACTGTCCCCTTCCCTGTCTCTTTGAAACCCTTAAAGCACCTCATCAGCACTGGCTATATGCCGTATGGCGGACTACTAACAGAAATAACAAACTGGGGGAGAAAATCCACATTTCTTAACATATATTTTCCTGCACCTACCTGACTCGGGATCATTTACTACCGCACAACGAAAGCAAGACATCATGAAAAAAGGGTCACAATGATGGAATAACAAAAAGCATAATCTTTGAGACAAATGCAGGCACTTGAGGCAAACACAAATAGGGAACGACGCTCCAGGTGCTTCAAGGGTTTCAAGGAGACAAGGAAGGGGCTCTGCACTAGTTGTTTCTTTTTTTGATTTGATTATTTTTTATTTTAAAAAATTAAAAATTAAAAATTATTTAATATATTTTAATCTAGTTGGACTGCATGTAAGCAAATTCCCTTAACAAATTGATGGGTATTGGACCAAAGGACTAAATTTGCAATAATGAAAAAATAGGAGGACCAAATGTGCTCATAAAAAACTATAGAGATCAAAATCACACATGACCAATAATAGAGGGACCAAAATTGCAATTAAGAAAAAAAAACTGTGTAGTTTAGAAAAAGGGTTTTCATGATAACATTAATTATCTCTAACTCTAAGGACGAAATTAGAAGATTTTCATTAAAAAATAAATAAACATAATACTATTTAAGCCAAATTAAAAATTATATATAATTTTTTTTAAAATTACATATAACTTCACTTTTAAAAATTTTAAGAGCCCCTGAATCTCCAATTAGTTTGAAAGTTTTCATTCCATCCATTTATTTTTTCAAGTTAATTGGTTATTCATTATATATCATTATTCAATTGTATTTGTTAAATATATATTAGATTTTTATAAATAATTTCTTATGATGGTTGTAAATAAAATTTGATATTGAATTCAAATCCAATCCTCTATTTTTTTTAGCTGACCTATATTTTTATTGTGAATTTTTATCAGTAAAATTCATATGCATATTCATATCATTCTTCCTTTATTTTGATATTTTCCCCCATGAAGTTTAATATCAATTGTGTACTGTCATATGAAATTATATAGACACTCAATTATATAAATTCAATCAAAGTACATAAAACATATCAATTTTTTTTTAAAAAGAAAACAGATTTCGGCAGGTTTATTGAAATAATCAGTTAATATAATTTTATTTGCAATAGAGTTGCCAATACAACTCTCACAACCATAAAAATTAAGGGTTGAGTGAGCTATTAACTCTATATTATTTATTCATACATTCTCTTAATTTTAAACTTTGATAATCTAAATTAATATTCCCTAGATTTATCTTTCCAATAATTTAGAATTTTTACTATTTATTCTTAAATATCTACAAAATTGAATTAAAATTATTAATTTAATTTATTAATTAAAATTTTATGATACAAAAATATTTATTTCCAACTAGTAACTATATGTTTTATAAATTTAATATATACTTATTTTTTAATTATAAGTTATAGTGTAGTAATAATTAATTTTGGCAGGACATCTATTTTACTTCATTATTCCAGTAAGATCTATTTTTGTACTAAGACTTGAAGAATTATATAGACCATTAATGTAAGATATTAAAAGCAAAAACTACTTTTATAATAAATAACTAAAAATACACTCAGGAACAAATAAATGTTATAACTCGTAAGGAAAATCCATTCTAAAGTTCAGCTAGATTAATTATACATAAATAAGGGGAGGAAAAGAACTAAGAAGTAAACAAAATTAACTAAAATTAGGTTTGGTAACATGTAGTTAAGGACTTCTTCACAAATGCGATATAATTAATCCTTATTAAATGATGATTGTTTCAATTTCATCATATATAATATTACTATTAATAAATTTCAGAATACTGCATCACTTGGTCCTTGTGACATATAAGTCTCTCTGTGTTGTTGCTCCAAGAAAACTCCATAATACAACTGAAAATCATCAATGTCATTTCCAGTTTCATACTCCATTGCTACATACCCCATCTCATCTCCACATGCAGTCCATGCATTCATCTCATCAAATGGTGATGAAGAAACCAATTCCATATCAATCCAATGATCAGGACCACCTACGGACGTGTACAAATCTTGATCATTCATATGTGATCCTATCTCGTATCTTTGACCCAATAGAGGGTCACTGATCTCCGCCTCCAGTGACTGAATCATACTTACAAGTCTATCATCACCATTGTACTCATCTTCTTGTGTCTCTTCCATCAAAGACATGAGAAGCACATTGTTGGCTTCAGAGAACTCAATTCCTAATTCAAAGACACTCTCGGGCACTGAGGAAGCCATTCTTACAATGAAGAAAAAGTAGTGACCCTTAATTTATTTTATTTATTGAGATAGCTCAAGATATAGAACAAGAGCAATATTAAAGTAGTGGTGGGTTTGAAAGCTGAAGAAGGAACCTTTATATAGGCAATTACATGGTACAATAACACGAGGGGTTGCTATAACTGGTTACTATAAACCAATCAATCATGTGGGGTTCTAATAAATTAAATAATGAAGATAAGATTCACATAATAGTGCCACATGATATTATTATTGCTTTGACCCATTGATGTCTATTTGTCAAGCAACAGAAGGCATACTTCCAGGTGAGCAAAATATGATATCAGATAATTAGCTATAATGCACTTGCTAATGGTTGTAACAGTGGGGCATCAGAAAACCAGACAATATGGCCACCTAAGGACCAATAATTAAGTTTGAAAAGGAAGGAGCCACCCATAATTAATGATCTGTAGGAGTGTTGGTTATGTTTGGAAAACCACATTATCATGACCATTAAATGTAAAATGATATGATATCGGTTATAAGAGATACATATCAATATATATTGTCAACTAGTTCCCGTGGAACATAATTATCCTTTTTGAAAATGTTAACAAGTGTCCTAAGAACACTCGTTAAGGGATCAAGAAAAGAAAGATTATATAAAAAATTTATGAATTTAACATTTGAGAAAGTAAAATATTTGATTTTCCAGTAAAATTTGCTTTTTTGAATTTCTTAAATATTGTTCTAAAGACGCTCTTTAGCATCACATCATGACCGTTTCTTTTAAGTGGACATGAAACATGATGTCCGTCAGAGAGAGACCTATATATTATAATTATAATCCAATTGGAGGACTGAGAAAATGGAAAATGGTATCGAATCCTTCACCCAATATTAATAACCCCGGATCATAAAGATTATATAAGATCAGGTACATATAATGTGATTATGTGAGGTAAGACTTAGTACATAAATTGAAGAGTTTTTCTCAGAGTTTTTCCATGTTTATATCTCTTAATTGATGCTTCTATGAACTTAATTAATGATTAAATAATTTTTTTTATCAAGCTATCTCGTGAGGGGTATATTGTTATGAGACTAATCTCTAGATCATCGATAATTGTTACTACTAGAAATTCATGGATTACTTGCGGATTTTCCTGCAGGAAATTTCCTGCGAATTTTGCTGCAATTTTTTCAAAAATAAAGTTTTTTTTCTATAAATTTAAATTTCGTAGGAAATTTTAATATTTCTTGCGAATTTTCCTGCGGATTTAAATTTTCCGCAAGAAAATCTGTAGGAAATTTCTTGTGGATTTTAAAATTCGTAGAAAAAATGACCATACGAAGGTATTACCTATAGGTAGAAATTCATATGAAAATCCGTATAAAACATGTTTCCTAGAATTTTTTGAGCAAAATCTGCGGTTAATCAAAAGATTTCTAGTGGTGAGTAATTAAGTAAAGTTCTCAAATTCCAAAGTATAATGACGCTAGGATTTGATATTCTTAATATTATAAGCAAGATTTGTTTGAGGTCATACTTTACCTTTATATCCCCAAATGAGTGTTTCTTGTTAGTTTATTATTATGTTAGTAGGGGTGAGATTCGAACTCTACACTTTATAACTCCCAACACTTTTGTCCCATACCCCAAACCACTTAACCACCTTATAAATACTCTTATAAGTACTCCTAGTGTTCGATAATTAATAATTAATAATGGTTAAAGGGCTGCTAATATGTACTACTACCTGTTTTTTTAATTAAGTATATTATATAGCAAGCTACAACAACGATCTTTTGGATAAGAATATTCACAATCTTTCTATTCACAACAACTTTAACTTAGGTTATGTTGGGAGTTTTGAAGGAGATGAAGTAGCCAATACATGCTGCAGGAAGGAATCTTCAAATAAAGTGATTAATAATGGAGATGAGTGGAAAAGTAAAATTATACCTCTCCATTGTTTGGAAGTATAATGAGAGAATAGATGGAGATCCCAACCCCTCAAATTGGAGGATTTAAGTGAGATGAAATGGTTTGGGTTATCATTCGTAACCATTCCACTTCATTATTTAAAGAAATCTCAAATATTGGGTTAATGTCTTTTTACCACAGTTCACTCATTACTAATTATTTCACCCCATTTATCCAAATATGGCTGGGTATCTTAGTAAAATGTTGATAGGAATACTAATGAAGAAAGATGATGATGAAATCTTATTTTAACAAGGAGAGTGATACCTCATTTATTTAATGGAGAAAGATAATATAAAATTATTGATTAAAATTTAATTTAAATACAAAATAAACACATTTATCATTTAAATAAAATTACTAAAATATAAATAAATTTTGAAAAATTCATATACAGATGATTTATTACGTGCTTTTTTTTTATGTTGACTTAATTGCACTTTTGGTCTTTCTACTATTGGCTATATGAGATTTTGGTACCTAAAGTTTTTTTTAGTGCACATTTGGTTCCTTTATTTTTTTAATGTTTCAAATTTGATCTTTCAGTCCAATATCCATCAAATTTTCAAAGATTGACAGAGAGGGACCATTTCTCTAATTAAGCACATAAAAACTCTGGTTGAACTTATGTGATAAAGGACTCTGCAGTGGAACCAAAAAAAGGTCCCAAAAAGGAGGGACAAAATCAATAAATATTAAAGAGGAATCATTGAATCATGCTGAATTAGAGAGGAAGAGGAGGGAAAACCTCAATCAAATGTTTTGGGCGATTAGAACAGTGATTCCTCTCTGCTTATCATTGAAAATTTGATGGATATTAGACGAAAGGATCGAATTTGCAAAATTGAAAAAATATAGGGATCAAATGTGGGAAAAAAATATAGGGACAAAAATCGCATATGACCAATAATAATAGAGGGACCAAAAGTAGGCATGGAAACGAGACCGAATCCATAGGTACCCACTCGAATCTGCCCCAACTTTGACAGGGAAAACCCTCTTTGACGGGGGAAGGGGATGGGGATGAGGATACAGATACCTACCCCGCCCCGACCTCGAACCCATCCTGTTATTTACATAATTATAATAATATCCTCAAACATCTATGTAGGGTATTCGATTTGTTTTGATCTAAAAGTTTCATTATGTATAAAATGATATTTTTTTTTTGAAAAATTACAGAACATTTGATTGTGCTTTTATTATGATGTTTTAATGCAATCAGTTTTATTTGAAGCACAACGAAGTGCTTCTAAAGTATTAATTTCTTTTTAATTTGTAGCTGAAAGAAAACTAAGTTCCATTTTTTGGTTGATTGTTTAATTGTGTGAATGTGTTATTCATTTATCTTTTGGAAGCACAACGAA
The DNA here is from genome assembly GCA_035048595.1 of Echinosophora koreensis. NCBI lineage: Eukaryota > Viridiplantae > Streptophyta > Magnoliopsida > Fabales > Fabaceae > Echinosophora > Echinosophora koreensis. Next base: position 3,287,899 of record JAPCYP010000037.1, on the reverse strand, counting down.
GTGCTTCTAAAGCATTAATTTCTTTTTAATTTGTAGCTGAAAGAAAACTAAGTTCCATTTTTTGGTTGATTGTTTAATTGTGTGAATGTGTTATTCATTTATCTTTTGGAAGTATCATTTTTGAGTTGTTAATTTCAATTAAAGCAAAATAATTTTTAAATTTGGTTAATCATTGGGTTAAAAAAAAACCAGGACATTATAGTTCAGAAGAATTGGTGTAACTTGCTAATACACTCTTTCTAGAAAATAAGGCTAAGTACATTAGGGCTTGTTTACTTTGTAAAAATATTTTCAGTTTTCATTTTCTAAAATCTATATTGATTTCAGTATTTCTTTCACCATTTTCTTTTTCATTTTTTGAAAACAATTCTAGTATTTCCAGACATTTTGAAAATGTCAAAATATTGTTTTCATTATTTTTGGAAATGCATTCTCTTTAACTAGCATCCATCTTCTCTTTGTCACAATTGTTTATTGTAGGAGCCCTCCATCTTCTTGTTAGTAATTTAAAATCAATATGAATTTTAAAAAATGAAAACTGAAAATGAATTTGGAAAGTAAACAGGCCCTAAGCAGCCCAAGGATTAAAATTATATTTTGTAATATAGAATAATAATTACGATTTTGCTAACAAATATCTTAAAACACTAGTTAAAAAATCAAGAAAATACAAGATTTCACTACAAAATTAAAATTTCACTTCTTCATATATATTGGCTAGATAATTTCTCCATAAAAACCTGTCTTTTTTACTTTCTAAATCGACGTCCTTAGCGTAAAGCACGAATTAACATTTTTCTAATTAATAATCATTACCCGTATTATAGCTGGAAACCTTGCATTTTAATATCACGTCAAATGGTCTAGAATCATGCTAGCAAAATAATTGTTGTGGTGTCCAAATCTCTTTCAAAAGCTTCGTTGAAGATACAGCATACATCACATGTACAGAACCACACCAGCAGGCACACAAGGCAAATATGTGTTAAGCATGCACTTAGAGGAGTAGTCACCCACATGGATGGGCTCTGCCTTGTAGTGTCCCTGTTTGTTTGGTATGAAACCAAATAATACAAGATTAGACCCATCAACATATAGCTCAATCCACATGCATGATGCACCATCAATCTCAAGTACTATTGATGAAAATAAGGCTCAATCCAGCTTGTTTGTTTTGTGACTGTAATTAGCCACTGTTTGGTCATGCTGAGTACTTTTAGCGCGTGTTTAATTTCACGTTGGAAATCTCCAGAATTGATTCTACAACTTGTCAAACGTGATTTTAGTAAAAATGTGATGTTTGGTTACTGTCAGTTAAAATTGATTTTATCTTTAGAAGCGATAAACTACAAAAAGTAGCTTTTGAGTTGAGTTGAAAAGTTTATATTAAGTTTTGCATCAAACTTGCTTTTAGAATAAAAATATCCAAATATAAATCAATTCATTTCAAACTCAATTCTAACCAAATCAATTTTATAAAATCAATTACATTCAAAATCACTTTTTTCAAACGTTCATCCAAACACATACTTTATATGCTTGTGTTTTATGATCGTTCATGGTGAGTGTAAAAAGCCAAGGAGCTAGCAGCGCCATTCATTATGTTTCTTGGATATCATGCTCACAAGTGTTTGTTCGACCTATAGTATGTTTAGAACCATGTTAAGAAGCCAGAGAATCATGTCCCAAACTCAGAAGCTACATTGTACAGCTTCTACTCAAACCAGCGCCATTCATTATGTTTCTTGGATATCATGCTCACAAGTGTTTGTTCGACCTATAGTATGTTTAGAACCATGTTAAGAAGCCAGAGAATCATGTCCCAAACTCAGAAGCTACATTGTACAGCTTCTACTCAAACGCGCGTATGATCCTTTATAATCCATTTCCCAAACACGCTACTAACAAGGGCTTTAAATTGCGATCGTTGTTTCATTACGTTTGTCACATTCGCGGACAATTAATGTGAGAAAATGCGGCCGATATGGCTGTAGTTATGGCCGATGTGGCTGCAATTGCGAACGCGTTTCGGTTTCGAAGATCTCCAAAACCAAAAGTTACGATCCCAATTACCATTGCTGACCTTTTTTTAAAACTTTGGACCTAACTAAGTTGATTTTGATCTATGCTTATGCATTGATGTTTGCCTACTGCAAATGCATTAATTTAATTTAAAAATTCAAAATTTATTAATTAATTTATTAATTAAAAACTGTAGGAATATTAAATCATAAATTTAAACAAATTTCCAACATTTATTATATATATATATTACCCTTAATGTTTGCTTGTGATTTTAATCCAAATTTAAAAACTGATTTTTCTTCTTCTTATAATTGAATGCTAATGAATAAAATTATATTTGGTTGATTCAAATAATTGAATACCAACGATTTTTGTTTTTCATGTATTTGAAAATCCTTTAAATTATTATCTAATATGTGCAGCAAATCAAATTAATGTTCATAGAGGTAATTAGTTTCAAATCAAATCAAATTTGAATAAATTCATAAATTAATGATTCAACCCTTGAAACATAAGAAATAAATACTATTTTAGCTCCGACTAAATACAATTTTCAATTATTACATATTTTTTTAGTGATTTAATACATAAAAACGATTTTTTAAATAAATTATTTTGAAATATTCAAATATTAAATTAATTTCATTACAGTGGATTATATATAAAAAAAAAAAAAAAAATCATCATACACTTAATCCAATATGACACTCTTGTTCTAAAGTTCCTTTCTGCAGTGACAATACCAAAACATGCTAACCAGAAACTTACACCAAAGAGTCACTAAAATGAACCTCTCACATTGCAAACTTTGTCATAACCAATTCCTCTCACATAATCATATCTCCAAACCCTTTGTTTATAACCCTTCAAAAAGTGGTAGAGGCACCAAATGTTTGATACACTTCAATTCTCAGATAACAAAAAATGGACGAAACGGCAATGTCAAAGAAGCAGAAGCCGTTTTCAGAAGGATGCCCATAAAGAACACAATCTCTTGGACTGCCATGCTCACTGCTTATGCTCAAAATGGTCAAATTGTAAATGCCCGCAAAATGTTCGACGAAATGCCTGAACGAACCACTGCATCATATAATGCTATGATATCTGCTTATATACGAAATGGTTGCAATGTAGAAGAAGCTTATAAGCTGTTTTCTGTTTTGAGTGAACGCAACTTAGTGTCTTATGCTGCCATGATTAATGGTTTCGTTAGGGCTGGAATGTTATATCAGGCTGAGCAGTTGTACTGTGAGTCGCCTGTTGAGTTTCGGGATCCAGCTTGTTCGAATGCGTTGATAAATGGGTATGTGAAGATGGGTAAAATAAATGAGGCGTTGCGGGTTTTTGAAAACATGACTGAGAGGGATGTGGTTTCTTGGAGTGCTATGAATGATGGTTTGTGCAGGGATGGAAGGATTGCTGGTGCTAGGAACTTATTTGACAGGATGCCGAAGAGAAATGTGGTTTCTTGGAGTGCAATGATAAATGGGTATATGGAGAAGGGATTCTTTGAAGAGGGGTTTGATTTATTTTTGAATATGAGGAGGGAAGGTCTGGTTGGAGTCAATTCCACTACCATGACTGTGATGTTCAAAGCTTGTGGAAGTTGTTGTAGGATGCGAGAGGGCTTGCAGATACATGGGTTGGTTTCACACATGGGTTTTGAATTTGATAATTTTTTGAGTAATTCTATTATTACTATGTATTGCATATTCGGCTGTATGGACATGGCAAAGAGAATATTTTGTACTATGAGTAATAAAGACATAGTTACTTGGAATTCTTTAATTTCTGGTTATATTCATAACAATGAAGTAGAAGCAGCTCACAGGCTTTTTGAGAGAATGCCAGAGAAAGACTTGGTTTCTTGGACGGCCATGATCACTGGATTTACTAAGAGTGGAAGAGTTGCAAAGGCCATTGAGCTATTTCATATGTTGCCAGAGAAAGATGACTTTGTTTGGACGGCTATTATATCTGGGTTTGTGAATAATAAGGAGTATGAGGAAGCTTTGCATTGGTATGCACAGATGAATCAGGAAGGATGTAGGCGTAATCCTTTAACTATTAGCAGTGTTCTAGCTGCTTCAGCTGCTTTGGTTGCTCTGAAACAAGGGCTTCAGATTCATACTTATGTTCTTAAGACAAACCTAGAGTATGATCTATCTATACAAAATTCTCTTATATCATTTTACTCTAAGTGTGGAAATGTAAATGATGCCTATAGGATCTTCATAGATGTCATTGAACCAAATGTTATATCTTATAATACAATCATCAATGGGTTTGCACAAAATGGCTTTAGTGAAGAGGCTCTCAGTATCTATAAAAAAATGCAGAGTGAAGGCCATGAACCCAACCATGTTACTTTCCTTGCGATTCTTTCGGCCTGTGCTCATGGAGGACTGATTGAAGAGGGATGGAATTTATTTAACACAATGAAATCTCTATATGGAATTGAGCCAGAAGCTGATCATTATGCATGCATGGTTGATCTGCTTGGCCGTGCTGGTTTGCTCGATGAAGCTATTGACTTAATCCGTTCAATGCCATTAAAGCCCCATTCTGGGGTTTGGGGGGCTATTTTGGGTGCAAGCAAGACCCACCTACGTCTTGACCTTGCTAAGCTTGCAGCTCAACATATTACTGATCTGGAGCCTGCAAATGCGACTCCTTACGTGGAATTATCCAACTTATATTCTGTTACTGGGAAAAAGATTGAGGGTGACTTAATAAGAAAGACCAAGAATTTAAAAGGAATAAAAAAGAATCCAGGTTGTAGTTGGATTACATGAAAGATGAGGTTCATCTGTTTCTTGCAGGGGATCAATTGCATAGGGATATTGAAGAGATGGAAGCCATAATATTGACTATGGATAAGGGGATGCAGTGGTTGACTGACAATCTCTTGTTTTCTTTCTCTTTATTCCTCTCTTACCCACTTAACCTCTCTGTTGCAAAAGTGTCATCATTTTCTAAGCAAGCAGGCTTCTTTTCTAATGAGAGATCCTTAGATGCACAAGATCTTGCCATTGTCTTACACCACACCACTTAGCATGTGCTGGGGCAGATATGTGAAGTATCCTTGTCTGAGACTTTAACTACTGTATTTAATTTTTTAGTACTAAGCATGGTTAGTGCTATGGATAGTCTTGGAGGGATTTGAAGAACTAAATGCAATAGTTAAAGCTTGAGACAATAATGTCACTTCCTGGTTACCTGTGATCATTCTACTAGTGCATGGTGCAAACTGCAATCAAGACCTATTGAATTACTGTAGTTTCCTGAATTTAAAATGTTATTTGTGATAGATTGTTCAGTGGTGGAGACTTTCCCATATGGAATTGAGATGCTGATGTTAATTATACCGTAAGAATTTTTTTAGTTAAAAGGTAATGTATACAGTAATACAAATTTTACTATCTCCAGTCATAATTCAACATTTATGGTTTACATTCTTACATCTTTATTGCTTTAGCAGTGATGAATGTCCAGAATTATGAAGAAGATTGAGTTGGTCCTCAAAATCTGATTGAAGGCTCAAATAGGAAATTCTTTGCTGCCACCTGGTAAGTCTGAGTTAGGTCATTGGGCTTTCCATTTCTTCTATATGTTTCATACTAGAAGTTGTTTTTAATATAGCTGTGGCACTATTTTTTTTTCCCTTATATTACTTTATGTTTTAACACTTAAAGGTTATCATTATGAAATAGTCTAATGACTTTTTACGAAGAAAAACCAAACCAAAACTAATTTTTGTATCTTGCTAATGAATTGGGCAATTTTTTTTACTTTATTTAAAAAATAAATACCCTAAATTCACCCTTTGCCCCTCTCACACAGTATGAGGTTATTTTAGATAGCTGCTGGATGCCTGAATCAGCATATGCATCTCATTTACCATTAAAATTCTCAGAGTATTATAAAGATTATTCTCAGAATCTGAAAATATTACTATTTGACTATGCAGATTATTGCTCGAAAATTTGTAAGCTAATTAATGCATGGGATTGATTTGGAGGAATTTTAAACAAGGCTAATTCTGAAGTATGTTTACCTGTACAAAGGAGAACATGCCCTTCTGATACTATTGTTTCACAACATGACTTTGGTCTTGCATCTTGCTAATTATCTAATAATATTGTTCTCAAATAAATGGCTAGAAAATGATGGAAAAAAAAAAAAGCTTGTGAGTGCGTGATGGTGAAGTGGTTAATTTCCAAATTGTAGAGATTAGAGGAAGAAGTGTGGTATATAAGCTTGGCATTTTGTATCAAAGCGGTTCCAATCCAAGTATGAGTCTACACTTCAATCATGCTACTAAACACTCCTCCATGCCCACATTGCTGCCAACATAAAATGGGGTTGAGTTGAGTCAACTGTGTTCTTTTTTTTTTTTTTTGTGATAAAAAAGTTCATTGTGGTCTATCTTATGTTATCTTTTATATTGAAGCAATAACATATTGACTGGTTGTAGCAAAGCATGTCACTTTACGGAACTTTGCTTGTTATATTATCTACTTTTCTGTATACTTATGTGTGAATTGACTATATCATTAGGAAAAGAAATGATGAAATTACATAACATGGCTGGACCTATCTGTTATGTTAGTATTCACAGAATCTGGTTTTATGCTGCAAGTCCACTATGAGAGAGTGTCATTAGTTATGCTTATAATGATTTATTCTTGTGAAACAGTATATAATAGGCTTTATATCCAAAAGATATAAGTTATAAACTATTATTGAGTGGTGGGTAAGTGGGTTGGCTCAATATATCTGGCTCTCTGCCTGTATACCTCTTTCTGGGACTGTCATACTCCTATGTGGCAGATACATAGATTATACTTACACAATTAAATAAGCATTTTATGATTGTTGGAGGGTGCCTTCTATGGTGCACCACCCTCCAAAGTGGAGCAGTGGTGCACCACCCATATGGCATTATCTTAGCCAATTACTTTGCCATCTGTCTATGTTGACTATTCAACACATAGGCATACAAATGTATCGGTCAATGACATGCTGTATATACATTCGTCACTTTCGTATTTCATTAATTCCCAGATACATTGATTATTCTTAAAAAAATTAAGGATAATACGTTTTGGTACTAAATACGCACGAATAACTTTCATTTGCCGAGTTATCAACATTGATCATCAGTGTTACCGGAGAAGGACGAGATCGACATCTTAATCTATGCCGCCATCGTGCTCCTCTGATTCGCATCACAGTCATTCTCCCTAGATCTACATCGTTGCCATCTCCCCTGACCTTGGATGCTATTGTCCTACAAGATTTCAAGATCTGTGTTATTGTCTGAACGCTCAACAGTCCCACAACCATCCCCCACCAAACTGCGCCATCGCGGTTCTGTCACCTCTGTCGTGTGTCGTCGCGGTTCGTCCATAGCAAACCCAGTGTCATGCCTAGCTAGCGCAAATGTCACAACAACAGAAGTTACAAAACCACCAGAGCCCGCACAACACAACACCACCGCCACAAGCCTGCACCGTTGTCAAAGCAGTGGCCGGAGGTCAGCCTTGTGACTCAGATTTCGAGGAGGACGACGCAGGTTTGGGATTGGGCTTGTTGGACAGAGGCTTTGATGAATTTGTTGATGACGTGTTCTCCGTTTCAATAATTTTTTCAACTAAACATAAAAATAACATTTAATATTAAATTGCTTTCACGTATTTCGCTGGAGGAATACAACTAATATACAAGAATTTACATGGCAAAATACAATTAATATACACGTTTGACTGAAACTCAACTTGAAAAGTCATTCTGACATACTAAAACAGTTGGCAAAAGCATTGGTGGAAAGGAAGACAGCTGGGTGGTGCACCACTGCTCCACTTAGCAGGGTGGTGCACCATAGACGCCTCCTTGTTTGTTTGGAGACACTAAAGACTTGGAGTCATTTGGACTAAGGACTCTAATTTTTATTTTGTGTGTTTGTTTTGAGTATGGATGATTGAGTGTTGAGGTATTTACTTTTCTGTGGATGAGAATTCTTTTCTGTCCATGTATATTTTGGTTGATAAGCACCCATAGCTAATGTTTGTTACACCACTAAGCTGTAAACACCACCATATACTTATACTATAGACTCTGCAATGATGCCAGTTATCATCTTTATGTGCCTATAAATATCATTGATAGGTGCTGCTATTTTTGTGATTGATAACTTTTGAGATAATGCTTTTGGGATATGGACATATGGTACTGGTAGTTTTGTCTAAGTTCAATATAATTCTGAATTTAGGAAATATTGTCTGGCTGGTTGGTAAAAAAGTGATTATGACCTGCTGTCGATTTCTTCCTCTTGTTTGAAACTAAATTTTTGAAGGGTTGGAGTTATCTTAAGTTCGTCTTTGTTTCATTGATCAAGATGTTGGCCTTGGGGAAGCATATATTAATTCTGTTAGTAGAGAAAATCCTATAAATTTTTAAGTCTGATGGTTCCACTAGTCCAACTTGACAACTTTGAACAAGAGCAAATTGGCTGTGTTGGCTGCTTTATGGTGATTATAGCCATTTCTTCCTAAGCTTCGTAGGCTGCAGCAAGTGATGTTGAGAAGGTTGAAGATGAAGCTAAACCCATTGATGTTGATCCAAGTGCAATAGAAGCTTAGTACCATTGATATTCATATATTTGCTACAATTTTCCTTTATTTCATTTTATTTTGTGACCAAATTATTTATGTATTTTGAATATTGAACACGTGTGGATACTTACCATATGTTAAAGTGGTCAGGGGTTCGAATCATACCTTTTGTGTATGGATAAAACTTGGTTGGGAGGGGAGAATCCACCTTGTGTGCTGGAAAGGTTCCCCGACGGAGATTAGTCACTGCTAACGATAGTGGATACTTCGTACCAATGTCATGGTTACAAAAAAAAAATGTTTATTATAATGTTTGTGTTATTTTATTTCAGTGCACATATTTTTGAATAATAAGTTTCTAAAAATATTTATGGCTCATGGGCTGGTCCTGAACCATGGGGCTTTTGTTCCTGTGGGCTTTTTTTTGGCGTTGACGCACCTGGGCTAGGGTTAAATGGGGTGGGTTGGGTCAAATTGCCTGCTCTAGTTCTGGTCTCAAATTTGAGGCTTTTGCATCAGTTTGCTTCCCCTATTTTCTTTTATGAACAATTGGATTGTATTGGCTGTTTTCGTTTATAGAAACTTCTCATGTCAAAAGTATTTATTGTTACTTAGTAAAGTTGGTTTAGCAACTTATTTCCAATTACGGTTTTCTATTTCCCCTCATCTCATAAAAATATTTGAGCTCATGAGCTTCAAATTTGGATTTTGGACACATTGTCGGCAACTAATTGTTCTGCACTAGATGTTGAATTTGATATACAAGCACTAAACACATGGACCGGGAGCAAGGGAACCCTCAGTAATATGTATTGCAGTATATGCAGTTTGAGTGGTGGATATTGACTAAAAATTTCGAGGGAGCCCTAACACTAACTAAAATAATTTACTCAAATTTTTTATTTAATTGTATAAAAATTTATCAAAATTACAAAATAATGTACATAATTAATGCTTTTGAAGTAAGTATATTGTAAGTATATATTTTTCATCTTTATCGAAAGTTTTCTTCTTAAAAAATGCATCATTTTTTTCATGCTTAATCGTTGTCATTTTGAAATAAATGTACACTTATATAAAACATTTGAAATTAAATTAAGACTTTAATGTTGATACACCGTTAATATAGAAAAAATTACATTGTCAACCAATTACAAATCATTTTATGTATGAATTTTAAGGTAGTTATAATAAAAGTCAAATATTTTTAACGATATGGCAATTTATGATTGGTTAGTAGTATAAACTAAACTCTATTTAAGCCAACTCATAAATTTTTATAGAATTGAGCCCTTTTGGATGAGCTTATTTATTTTAGAAAAAGCACTTATTTTTAAAATAAAAGTACAAATTTGAGTGTTTGGATGAACTTTGAAAAAAAGTAAAAGCAGTGGAAAAAAAACACATTTTGGCGCTTTTTTGATAATCTACACTTTCTAGCTTCTAAAAAAGGCAGATGCACTAGAAGAGATATATTGATGATGAATCATATTTTATTATACAATAATATCCCTGCAACAAATATCATAAAAGCCTATTTTTTAAAGTTCATCCAAACGCAAAATGACTTTTGCTTCTCATAATAGCTTCTGCCTCTAATAATGTGGTCTTCTTAAATTCTCATGTCCATACGTGGTGGATCAATGCATCCAGTGAAATAAGGCATAGATTTATTGATAAAAAATTCAACAGATGGAATGAATTACTTAACACTTGTTCCGAAAGTCATCTTCATGAATCTAAAAAATGTTGGCAATTTCTTATGCAGAGAAAGCCATACGAACAGGGCAAGTGGCTTGGGACGTTGATGGCTATGTTTGGGTCAGCCTCACTCCTTTCTTTCTCTCTACGAACAATCATAATCAAAAGAAAAAAGTGTCTTTCATATTCTCCCTCCCAGAAAGAAATTCGAGAATAACAATATTCAAGGAAGAAATATGAACGGGCATTTCAGTAATTTCAGCTCCGCATTTATATCCATTCACCTACAATAAATATATTGAACTAAAATATAAAATATTTACTAAATAAATTTTATAATTTTAAAGTTAAGTGAAGATTAATACTTAATATCTCTTTTCACTAATTATATTTATTTTTATCTTTCCATATAAAAGTTGTCCTTAATTATTTTCTCTTTAATAAAATAATAAATTTAAACCGATCAAACTAAAATTAACGAACATAAATTAGTGTAATAGTGCAAGTGGCTGGGGTGAATTTCAGTATGAAATGCGGATGTATACATTTGTAGAATTGAGAAGGCAAACATATTTTTTGGACTCAAATATACGTTTGCAACACTAAACCAAACATATATATAACCTTATGCCTATACCATGTTACTGCCACATACTCATATGTAGAGACGTGCAACTAATATTTTTCTTTCCCTTTTCCCTTTTAGTAAATGTCCTAATTTGAATCTGACGCATAATTTGCTTGTCATTGTAGTATTGCAATCAAAACTAAACCAAAACAAAGAAAGAAAGAAAAAAAAGGAAGGAATAATTCTCGAGTACTGAGCATCTTCAATATCCACTTTGACGACCATATGTTTGTTCCTCTATTGTAAGTTTTTATTTCATTATTTTCTAATTACCTCTTCTGATTGCCAGGAGATAAGAAGAATATATATATTATAGTTTAAAATGTACGAATGAATGGACCAAAGACCAGACAGTTTCTCCACCCTCACCAAAGAATCCAGTGCTACCACAACATACAAGCACCCTTCTTTTACAGGTGCGATGCGAGAAGACCATAAAATAATGGAGTTTACTTCACTTTATTAACTCGTGCCTGATATTTACAATAAACAATAAAAAAAGTAATCAAAATAAAAGTGAGCAAACCAAAACCAAAGCTGTTGCTTTCATAGTTACATTATTTATTTGAATAATATTTATGGGTTTGGTCTACAGTGAACCATGAGATGGGTGCTGTAAATGTGTACCATTATTATTATATATAACCTTAGATTTATTAATAAATTATTTGAATGACTTGGATTGAAACTGAATACATATTAAACAGGTAGCCAAAATAAATTCAAATGACAGGTTTGCCCTCACCACCACTTCGATGCCTTCCCACCACCATAAACTGGATGGATGCCGGACACCATCCTTCTTCTCCTTCACACCTCTCTCGCTCTCTCAACATGGCTTGCAAAATATAAAATTTGTATACTTAAAACAAGAAAAGTCCCTATTTTCTTCAGGAAGGGTGTTCGTTTCCAACTAGGAAAATCATCGCGGGCTTAACTCCAACGTTAATATTGTTCAAAACTGTATGATTTACCTTAACATTGTGATTTTGGCTTTGTTTTTTGTTTCTCGATCCGGTGTCAGTGATGTTCTTTGTTGCCAGAAATGGCATTTTCGGCGTCGTTTTGTGGCTCTGTTCTTGCTAATTATTGATCTGGTTTCGAAACTTCAATTTTGTGGTCGGAAATGGTGGTTTCTACCAGCATGTTTGTTTTAAATTCCCCACACCCCAAACTTCCGTTTCAAACTGCGTTTGCTCAAAGCTAATACTATGAGCTTTGGCTAAAAGTACATTGGGACGCCGCATTTTGCCATTTGCGTTTAAATTTTTTTAAAACAAACAGAACCTACTACAGTGATGGTGGTTTTCCATGAATCTGAGTTCTTTTTGTTTAAACACAGCAGGTTCTTGGGGTGTTGTCGTGGTGGAAGAGGGGCAGAAGGGGTGGGTTGAGAGTGAGGGTAAAAATGGTATTTACAAAATAAAAAACAGGGAGTTTGAAAGGAACTGGAGTATTCGTTTAAAGAACATTTATCTTCCTTTTCTGACATAGAGACTTTTACTTTATGATATAGAGTCCTAGCATGAACGGCCGCAGCCATTGGGTTGAGCGCATTCTTCAATATTATCTTTGATCAGCAATCTAGCATATGTTTGCTCCTCCTTTCATTATTGTAAATTTTTATTACATTCTTTTCTTACCTCTTCTAACTGTCAGAAGATAATAGAATCTTTTACAGTTTAAAATGTACGAATGGACACAAGACGAAATAGTTTCTCCACCTTCACCAAAGAATCATGTGCTAACACAACATGCAAGCACCCTTCTTTTACAGGTGCCCTAAGACCTTAAAATGCTAGAGTTACTTTAGGAACTCATGCCTAAACTTCACAAATAAACAATAAATAAAAATCAAGATAATATATAGTAGCAAACCAAAGGCAAAGCTGTTTCTTTTCTGACATAGAGACTTGTACTTGATGTCATCCTCCAAAATATAAAGCATGCATGGCCGCTACTATTGCTACAATAACTTGTCCTTTAGTTCTATCATTTTGGTTTTTGTAAACTTCAAGTCTGTGTTATTTGCTGCACATGCAAAACCTTGTTGAAATATCCAATCAAATTTTTATAGTGTCTTCCCTTTTTCTCTCTCCACTCCACCTAGGGGTGTTCACAGTTCGGTTTGTATAGGTTTTTTGGTAAAAAATTATTCAATCCAAAGATAAAAAGAGCATGCGGGTCGGTTCAATTTGGATGACTCCCTTAACAAAATCTGATCCGATCCAATTAAATGTGATTTCGAGAAAAATTGAAGAAAATCTTAAACATGTATTTACTTATTTATATATTCATGTAATAACATTTCATAAATATGTACAACATATATAAATATCATTATCAACTAGTTTCAGAACATCTTTTTTGATGTTTGGAAGTTATAAATAGTTAAAAAAAAAAATATGTCAAATCAAACTAGAAAGTATTATATGAAAAAAACTAATAAATAAAAAATTAATAATGCAAAAAATAAAATAAATATATATTAAATTTTATATATGCGGTTTGGTTTGGATTTGTTCAGTTCAAGAAAATGAATCCAAAATTCGATCCGATTGGGTTTTCACAAAACAAGATCCATAGGAAACCAATAAACATCGGTTTTGTTCGGTTTTCGGTTTTTTTTATCGGTTTTCGGTTTTCTTTTGGATCAGTTTGGATATCAACACCCCTAACTCCACCCCCTCCACACAAGATAAGTTTTTTCTTTTTTATATAAGTAGCATGCAAAAGCATCATTATAAAAAATGTCATCCCAACTAGGTTGGCACCACATTTTTCATCCATCATTTGCAGCGCACTACACTATTATTGATGAATCAAAAGAATACAAAAATCAATAGAAACATGGGGGGACATTTAGCCAAAACCCATGGAAAAAAAAAATAAAAAACTAAGAAAACCTATAGTCAGGCAAGCCTAGCCTATTACGACTAAACTCATCTCTAATAATAGAAGGGATATCCCACCAAATAAATCTAGGATGATGAATTCCATAGTTTGCTAGCTTGTCCCGCACAAGAGTTCCCTTCTCTGTATATATGAGTGACTTGAAGAGTAAAGCCTTTGGCAATTAGCATATAGTTTTTCCATCTTGAATGCAGCCTCCAAGGAACAATTTCTAAGTTGGTACGTAAAAGCTCTGACCACAAGCATCGAATCTGTCTCAATCTAGAGCTTTAACCAGCCTTTGCTGTTGGCAATTTCAATGGCATAGATGACAGCAGAGAGTTCAGCAAAGAGAGAAGTAGAGCAGCCAAGATTACAAGAAAAACTGCCAAAAGCAGCTGAGTTATAACCCCTGAATAAACCCCCACAAGCAGAATTTCTTGGACAGCCATGAGCTGCTCCATCAAATGAGAGGCTTTACAATGGCCTCCATGTGCAGCCTCTGTGGCTTGGAAGAGGAATCAACAACTCACTTATTCCTGACCTGCTGCTATGCACAGTCCATGTGGAATTGGTTGATGTCTAAGCTATCCTTTTCCATTGATCACTCTTCAATAGAGTCTTTGTTTGATTTCAGCAGTCAAAGATTTAGTACTCCGTTGAATGATGTGGTTCTTGCTGCCATTATTAATGTAATATGGGTGATTTGGTTTGCTAGGAATCATTGCAAATTTCATAACAGGAACATTAGTTTGTCACACAAGATAAGTTAAAAAATGTAAATACTCATTAAAAATGAAATTCTTACTTATTATTTTTCCACACTCCCTTTTACACCATCTTTATAATCATTGATCATGTACATTTCTTCTTTGAAAAACAAGAGGCTAAATAATCAATGGTTATAAAGTGAGTGTAAAATGAAATACGTGCAAAAAAAATGTGGAAATATAATTGGATGAGATCTCATGTCCCATTTTAATGTACCACATCATGTCCTAACTAATAATATCTTGCCATGTAAGTTAAAATTTTATTTATTGAAAATGTAGAATACATGACAAGATATTATTGGTTGGGATATGATGTGTTACATTAAAATGGGAAAGGAGAGATCTGCATCCAACATCATTACTCAATACTCAATATATACTCATTAAGGTCTTGTTAATCGGTATTTATGGGTTAACTTGTAAAGAAATCAAAAATAAAAGAAAATTATTGAAAAATAATACATTTAATTATATTAAAAATTTAAAAATTATAATTATCATACAAATATCATCTTTTAATTCTTTAACCGAAAAATACCGATTATCACTTTCGATTCTTATGAAAATTAAAAGGCTAAATTATATTTTTGGTTCCTTATCTTTATTTTAAGTTTTAATTTGGTCCCTTTTTATTTTTTGTTTCGTTTTGGTCGCTTATTTTTATTTTAGTTTTCAATGTGATCCTTTTTGTTTAAATTGTGTTACAAATAGGATCATATTGATATAATTTTTGAAAATAAGGGATCATTTTGGAAAAAAAAAATTAAAAGAGGGACCATTCAGAGGAAAAAAAATATTGGTGTAACTTTTGTAAAATAAGGGACTGTTTAGAAACAAAAAATAAAAGGGGGCTACATTGGTATAACTTTGCAAAATAAGGGATCATTTTGAAACAAAAAATAAAAGAGGGACCAAATTGAAATCTAAAATAAAGATAAGGTAGCCAAATTAAAAATTGCACGATGAATGAATTATTGGTTTCTCGAGAGATCGCTATTCCCTTTGGTATAATTAATCTTTAATTAGAATTAAAGGAATAAAGGTAGCATTTTGCAACTAGCTAGCCAGCAAATTTATTCTTTTCGTCTCAAAGTTTTCATTTTTTTTTGTTACACCTTTCCACATGTATTCTTGGCGCATATAAGTGTATACCATACGAATAAGAAGTATAGAAAGTGTATAGCTTAGTTGTATTATTGTTAAGAGTTAGTTATGATGTAACTGACACTGCCTCTTGCAACTACCCTATATATACGGGTCTGTGTAATGAGAAAATCAGAAAATGGAAAAAATTTATTCATTCAATTTCATTCTCTACTTTCAGTCTTGCTTTCCATTATGGTATCATGAGCATTTTTCCTCGGGCCTGGTGATTTCTCTTTGTGGTTCACCTAGGGTTTCTGTGTTCTTCGTCCAATTCCCAATTTTCAAAGCTTGCTTCTACAAATTTATGGCCGCTGCAGCAACTTCTTCTTCTTCCTCTGTTACAACCTTCGCACCATCGCTTTCTATTAAGCTAGATGACAAGAATTTCTTGCTATGGAATATGCAGGTCGAAAGTGTGATAATTTCGCATAAACTTCATAGATTTGTAGTTAATCTAGTTATTCCTCTTAAGTATGATTCTGAGATTGATCGTGTGAATGATAAAGTTTCTGATGCGTATGATAAATGGCTGGTTCAAGACCAAATGTTATTCACCTGGCTTCTTTCTACCTTATCTGATTCATTCTTGCCTCGAGTTCTTGGTTGCAAGTATGCGTTTCAGGTTTGGGATAGTATTCACAAGCACTTTCAAGGTCACCTTCGAGCCAAAGTTCGACAACTGAGATCTGAATTGAAAAATGTCAAGAAAGCTAATCGTTCCATTTCTGAGTATTTTCTCAAGATTAAATCCATAGCTGATTCCTTGTTAGCAATAGGGGATTCAATTTCAGAACAAGACCAAATTGATGTTGTTCTTGATGGTTTACCCAAAGAATACAATTCCTTTGTAATGATGGTTTATGGCTAATCCGATTCTCCATCTCTCTCTGACATCGAAGCTCTTTTGTTGGTTCAAGAAGCACAATTAGACAAATTCAGACAGGAACTTGCTGTGACCAATGTCTCAGCAAATATTGCTCAAGCTTCTATAGGTCAAGGTAACAATTATCAGAACAACTCTCAAGAGTTCAGTTTCAATAATGGTGATACATCACAAAATAGCTATGCCTATGCCTCTCGTGGTGGCCATGGTTGTGGTGGCCGTGGAAGAGGCTATGGAGGTGGTGGAAATCGTCAAACTTGTTAGCTTTGTCACAAGTATGGACACGATGCTTACAATTGACACGATGCTTACAGTCACCAGAATCAATTTCAACCCAATCTGCAATCTCAAAACAGCAATCAGTTTCCACATCCTCCTCAACAGCAACACATTAGGCCTCCATTCCACAATACCTGGCACAACACAAACACCTCTCAACCCAGTGCTTACATGGCAACTCAGCATACTCCTATAACTCAGGAATTTCCTGCTTCTAACCAGTTTGATTCTCAGATGTGGTACCCTGACTCGGGTGCTTCACACCACATAACCCCTGATCAACAAAATTTGCCTCACAGTGCTGCATACTCTGGCTCAGACCAAGTCCACATGGGGAATGGTCAAGGTTTTACAATTCACTCAATTGGTTCCACTAACCTTTCCTCTAATTTTAATCCTTCTATTACTCTTGCTTTACATAATTTACTACATGTTCCTTCCATTACAAAGAACCTAATTTCAGTATTAAATTTGCAAAAGACAATGCTGTTTTCTTCGAATTTCATCCTTCAACCTGTTTTGTTAAACCTCAGGTGTCTAAGCAGACCTTACTAGAAGGATATCTTGGTGAGGATGTCTTGTACTGCTTCAAGCATCTCCAACTCCTCAAGCCCTCTCCTGATTCTGGTTCCAAGCATATTAGTTCCACTTATCTTGCTCACTCTTTTGTAAATACTAGCAGTTTAAATCTGTCTAAAAATAACAGTAGCATAAATGTTGTCTCTACTTTGTCAACTTAGCACTGTAGTAGGTCATGCACACACACACACAGCTGTAAGAAATGTTCTTTCATTGTGTAATATTCCATTCTCAAATAAATCAGCAATTGAGTTTTGTGTTGCTTGCTGTCAAGGAAAGTCACATAGACTTCATGCACCACCTTCCCCTAACTGTCATGAGCATCCATTTGATTTGATTCACACTGATTTATGGGGTCCTGCACCCTTTACTTCTCAAGGTGGCTATCACTATTATATCACATTCGTGGATGCATGCACAAAGTTTACATGGATTTACTTTTTAACACACAAATCTGGTGCACTACAAGCCTTCCAACAGTTTCACAAACTTATTCAAACTGAGTTTTCCACCTCTATAAAGGCTGTGCAATCAGATTGGGCTGGGGAATTCAGACCTTTCACAAAATACCTCTCATCCCTAGGCATTATTCATAGACTAACCTGCCCACATACATCACACCAAAATGGAATTGTGGGAAGGAAACATAGGCAAGTGGTTGAAATGGGACTAACCTTACTTTCTCATGCCTCTATCCCTTTGCACTTATGGGATCACAATTTTACCTCTGCAGTGCATTTGATAAACAGACTTCCAACATTAGCTCTGCCAAATTTTGTCTCTCCTTACTATGCCTTATATAATAAAGTTCCTGATTACAAATCTTTAAAGATTTTCGGTTGTGCATGCTTTCCCTTCATTAGACCCTATCACCAACATAAGATACAATTTAGGTCCCTTGAGTATGTGTACTTAGGACGCTCACCTCAACATAAGGGCTACAAATGTTTGTCTTATGATGGTAGAGTCTATGTTTCCAAAGATGTGCTTTTTAATGAACTAGCTTTTCCATACTCCAAACTGTTCAATCCTATTTCCACTCAGTCTTCACCCTCCTCATTCTTTCCTTCTTCTATTCCTCTTATCCCTGCTACTTCACTACCTCCTAACCCTATAACTACAGCACCATTTCCTCCTCTTAATCAACATCCACACTCTCCCATACCCACCCAAACTGTTTCAGCTGCACCAACCTCTCCTCAAGATAGTTCCTCCAATTCCCCTGCTCCATTAACATCTCAGCACACTGATGAGTTACTTGCAGCACTTGTACCTTCATCTACCACTCTTAATCCTACCTCAACCTCTTCTACCAGCACCCAAAATGTGCACCCTATGATCACAAGAACCAAAACTGGAAACTTGAAGCCTAAAATCTATCTTGCCCATGTTGAACCAAGCACTGTGAAGCAAGCAATTGCTATACCCCACTGGCATGAAGCCATCAAAACTGAATACAATGCCCTATTAGCCTACAACACTTGGAAACTGGTTTCACTGCCACCCCATCGCAAGCCAATTGTCTGTAAATGGATGTTTAGAACTAAGGAAAATCCTGATGGAATTGTAAACAAATTCAAGGCCATGTTAGTGGCCAAAGGTTTCCACCAACAACCCGGGTTTGATTACAGTGAGACCTTCTCACCCGTGGTTAAACCTGTGACTATCCGAATCATCCTAACTCTTGCCTTGACATTCAAATAGGAAATCCAACAAATAGATATTAACAATGCCTTTCTTAATGGCATTCTACATAAGGAGGTCTATATGGTCCAGCCTCCTGGCTTTGAAGTTGCTGACAAAGCTTTGGTATGCAAACTGAATAAAGCACTGTATGGACTCAAACAGGCGCCTCGTGCTTGGTATGAAAGGCTCATTGGTGCACTCCTAGATTTTGGCTTTGCTGCGAGCAATTGTGATCCTTCATTGTTTACCTACACCCGGCAGAACACGCAACTCTATGTTCTTGTGTATGTGGATGATATCCTAATAACAGGATCATCCCCTGCACTAATCCAGGATCTCATTCACAAGCTGAACCTGAAATTTGCACTCAAACACATAGGCAAACCGGACTATTTCCTTTGTATAGAAGTAAAACACCTGCCAAATGGAACTATGCTGCTCACATAATCAAAATACATCAGAGATCTCCTTCACAAGGAACACATGGTTGACTCCAAAGGAATTTCATCTCCAATGATTAGCAACTATAAACTCAGTAAGCATGGTATTAATACACTGTCTGATCCTCATATGTATAGGTCAATAGTTGGTGCTCTTCAATATGTTACTTTGACTCGTCCAAAGATTTCCTTCAGTGTAAATAAAGTCTGCCAGTATATGTCAAACTCGCTTGATTCTCATTGGCGTGTGGTAAAGAGAATTCTCAGATATCTGAATGGCACTTCACATAATGGCCTTCTTCTCTAACCCTCACAACCAGATGCTGTTTTCTCACTGAGAGCTTATTGCAACTCTGATTGGGCAAGTGACCCGGACGATAGGCGCTCCACCTCAGGCTCTTGCATATTTTTTGGCCCTAATATCATTTCTTGGAGCTCTAAAAAGCAATCATTGGTGGCTCGGTCTAGTGCAGAGGCCGAATACCGAAGCATGGCTCATACTACAAGTGAGGTGCTATGGATTCAGTCAGTACTCCATGAGTGTGGTACTGCTTTCTCACAATCCTATACTACATGCAAGGACCAAGCACATGGAATTAGATATCCATTTTGTGCGTGAAAAGGTAGTCTCCAAAGCCATGCTTGTGCAGCATGTTCCTGGTTCAGCTCAGCTTGCTGATTCATTCACAAAGCCACTGTCCTCCACCCAGTTTGAAGAACTCTAAAGGAAACTCAAGGTGTTTGCCTTGCCTCAACCCCCTTGACTTTGCGAGGGGCTATAAGTGTATGCCCTATGAATAAGAAGTATAGAAAGTGTATAGCTTAGCTGTATTATTGTTAAGAGTTAGTTATGATGTAACTGACACTGCCTCTTGCAACTACCCTATATATACGGGTCTGTGTAATGAGAAAATCAGGAAATGGAAAAAATTCGTTCATGCAATTTCATTCTCTTCTTTCAATCTTGCTTTCCATTAGCGCAGTATAATGTGTCTTACAATTCTCTCAAGTATTTTGGCTGTCTATATAATATTATGGTAGGACAAGTTTTTTTTTTTTTTTTAAAAATATTATTATGTCAGTGGTACAAGTATATATTTACCGTCATAAACAGTGACTAATCTCTGTCGAAGGATTTAGATGTCATTTAAGGGTTGCCCACTCCCAACCATGTTTTCTCCATACACAAGAATCATGGGTCGAATCCCTGACCACTTACTTAAGGGGCACAAACTTGTTACCACTTGGACTAATCACATTTTTTTTTTGATAAGCAAAAATATATTGAATTATGAGTACAAGGGGTACTCAACACATATACATGAAAACCAAAGAAGTAGACTAATGTAATTGGAATACTTGATGAGAGTTCACCAGTATACGTATTACAATATCCTGACAGTGTAAAATTAGTAAACCAGAACTACACCAATATACCACCAGAAGGGGAAAAAAAAAAAAAAACCCTGCCACTAAGGCAGAATAATAACCCCAGTCCCCAGCACATGTTGGTTATCGTAGGTCAAGTTTGACATTAATTAGTATATGAGAAGTAGGGCAATTACCGGTTGATTAGTTTTATTCCTTCAAAAGGGAAGTAACATTTTGAGAATACGATCTTTAATAACTTGGTATAATTTCATAATATAATGTGTGTATAGATATGTAATTTTAATTGGAAGGAGATTGTGATTGAAGACGATTCCATTCGAGACTAATGCATGCGTTTCTTATTTGGACCTGTTGATTGTGCGTTATATTTGACTATTTTTTACTTTTCTTTTCTCTAAGTAAAACTATCTCTAAATATTCAACAAGTAAAAGAAAAAGAACGAAACTTATGTACCGATAAAAATTAAAAAACATACTTGTACTCTCTCTCTCTAAACGTGTGCAAATCAATATATTTTGTTATATATATGGCATGGCATCAATTCTAAACCTCTGCTTAGTGCCATGGCATCAATATATTCCTGACCTTACTTGAATGGTGAGAGGACAACGTGGTATTTTCGTAGACTCATCATGTCATGAGCTGTGCAGTCATTTTCATTCTTGATTCTTAATTCTTGATTCCATTTCCCTGTATATATATACATAGGGACCCATATACTGATATGTGTACTGAAAATCATTTGATGTAACAGGTGGAGAAGGACAACAGATAGATAGATAATCGGTTATTGCCTCTTGATCACCCTTTGCCAACTCAAATAATTAGGTATGGTTTTCACATTATATGAACGCACTTAAATATTTATAATTTTCTGGAAATAGTAACTTTATATGAATAATCTTTAATAAACTAAATAAACTTTTTTTTTTAATGATAAATCAATAATCTTAGAGGATCTAATGCTTCCTGATACCACATATTTACTTCTTGATTCGAGTGTAAATTATGCACTTGATCACTCTAAATTATGAACCATTAGTTTTTTTTTTTTTTTGACTGAACCCATTAGTTTTGTTATAGGCTAATGGAATTAATTAAAAGCATATCTTGGTCATGGTTTTTAATTCAAGTAGAGAATTCCTTCTCTCTCTCTCTCTCTCTCTCTCTCTCTCTCTCTCTCTCTCTCTCTCTCTCTCTCTCTCTCTCTCTCTCTCTCTCTCTCTCTCTCTCTCTCGAATTGGTGTATAAATGTAGTAGGGTTTATTGAGTTGTCTAGTTCATGATTTTTTTTAATGTTGTATAGCATGTTCTCTGTTTTGACTTTCTTAAGCTTGGGTTTGAATTGTATCTTTTGGTTTTAAGTTGTTACACCCTTTCATGAGGTCCTAGTAGTTTTCTATTTGTATAAAGGTGGGAGTATTAAAAAAAACTCTAAGTAGGTTTTGTTACTTTTGACTAAACCAAATTTAATTTTTTTAGTAGAAATAGAAAAATCATGTAGATCAAAAGATCAAGGATCAATTTTAAATTAAGCAGACAAATTTAGACATGATTTAATTTTATCCAACAAAATATGCTTGCTTGAAATCAAGAGGATATTTCAAATTTAACAATGAAATTTCCTGTTAAAAACGAATTAAAACTCCTCCAAATTATGTGTCTAAAATTGAAAATCCTAGCCTACTTCTCGTATGTTTAATTTGTTTGGTTGGGGTAAAAAAGAAAGAAAGAAAATAGAATTATTTTTTTAGTTTTATCTCACTTAATTGGTTCAAGAGAGAAAGATGGAGGAGAAAAAAGTGTGGTGGGATTCGCATCATTTTCTTTCTCTCCTGGTATGAGAAGAAAGTGAGAAAAAGGATGAAATGTCAAAATTTTCTCTCATCTACCAGCATCCCCTCATTTAATACAAATAGGAACATAATTGTCTATTTAATAAAAATTCATAATCTTTTTTTTTTCACCTTCTTTTAATTTTTTTCTCATACCAAAGAATTATTAAAATTCTTTTTTTTCTTCACCACTTTATTTCTGTCCATATTTTTTCATTATATCTTCTCTCTTTCCATTTTCTTTCTTAAACCAAGCAAAGCACTAGAGTAAAATGAGACAAGCCTACATACCTTTTTAAAACATAAAATAAATCATACAATATACATATTATTATTAATTAAGATTAAAAATCACTAATTCAGATTTAAAATTTATAGTCAGTAACTAAATACAATTTAAAAAATTGTTATTTTTTTTCTGTTCTTTAAATTTTTTTTATTTTGACAAGGCGGCCAATAATTTAGTATGTGAGTTAAAGTAAGGTATCTTATCCTGGCTAGCCATTCCAACAAATGTTTTTTTATAGGCAAATATTATTTATTAATTGTTAGTTTGTTATATATGTTAGTAAGGGTGAAATTTGAACCTTGTATCTTATACATGTCTGACACAATTATCCTGCACCTCAAACTACTGCAAGTTGCAACAAATGTTTAACGGACCTATCAGCAAACTTGGGCTAAATGCGTAACATTAATTAAATCTACTTGGGCAGGTGCATGACTCAGTAACACTACAGGGGAAAGAGTATTAGTATGCTCTGTCTTTAACAAGGATACCAACCTCAAGTTGCAATAGTACGCCATTCCCCTTCGTATCTATACAAACAATGTGATTATTTATTAAAAAAATTAAGTATATATTTTTTCAATATATTAAATACATCACTTTTCATAATAATTTATTATTTTAAATTTCTTAATCAATATTTTTATGACACTCATTAGCCTTTGTCTTTAAATATTTCCGGTCACATATTAGCTACCTGCCATTTACGTTTTAATTAAGTTTTAAATTTTTTTTTTGATGTTAAGTTTAATTAGCTATATTGTCATTCTAAAATATTTTAAATTGTCAATCAATCATATATTACTTAATATGTGACTTTTAAGGTAATAACTATAATAATAAAATATTTTTTAGTGATGTAGTAATACATGAGTAGTTAATAGTGTTAAATTATTTTTCATTGATTTGATTTCACGTAAGATAAAATTTATAAGATATTTTTTTTTGGTAGAATAGAACTTATAAGATATGCACTTAGGCGACGTTTGGTTCATGAAATGTTTTATTCCCAAGCAAACTACATTCCATTATCAAGAATCTTTCTTTCTCACATCTACACATGGGAATAGAGTTATCCCAAGTTTATAACTATCATTCACTAATTTTATTCTCGTGCATGTCTGAAAATAGTTTCTTAAAACTTACACCAAACATGATAAACTTTTATTCTCACGCAATATTTCCAGAAATATTCTTTTAAAACTTGTAACAAACGCTACCTTATGATAAATAATGAAAAGGAAGGTAGTTATAATCCCAGTGTACAATACTTTAGAAAGATACACCTATTTTTCAACCAAAAAAAGAAAAGAAAAAGAAAGATACACCTATACATATTTAGTTTTTTTCTTTTACCATCCACGTATAGTTGAAAATAATTTTTCCAATGTATTTTTTGAGGGCGGGGGGAATTAATTAGTTGTTGAAGCACATGAAGAAACCAAATTGCCCTTTGATAACTTTATTTTCTTGGTGAAGTGCCGTTTGATTAATTGATTACCGTTGATTAACGATTCTAATGATGTCAAATAAAATATAAAATAACAGGATGTATCTTAATTTAACTTGAATGTAAAACTTTCCCGTTCTTAAGTAATAACTGGAACAAATGGCAGAAAAGCCTTAGCTCAGGTGGTGCGTTTGATGTTATAAATGCTTGATGGCGAAAGGCTACGAAAATATTTCAAACGTTAATGTATCTCTTTGCTGCAACATGGTTTGTTTATATACAGTTATACGCTCATTTTGAGAGTGTTATTATTATTTTTTTTCCTTTAACTCTCGATAGATATTGCTAAAGCATGTGTGATTGTTCCTCTAGTACTGCATTTTGTTTGATTTTGGTCTCTTTAATTTTTTAATAGCACGATTTTTTATCTCATTATTTTAAAATATTTTTTAAATGTGGTACAATAATGTTAAAAGGTATTTCACGTGAGTAATATTAAATCAATGTTATTTACACACATATAACACATATAATTAACTTCATATTTGTATGTTCTGCTTCCCCTTTAAGCTTTTACTAATATAACAAGAGTTGAAAAAGCGCCATTTACATATATTCACAAAATTTACAAAGATTATCTGGGTTTGATTTTTTTATTGTTCATTTGACAAATTACACAGACAAAGAAGGAAGAAAATTATACAAAACTTGAGTTGGACAGCCATGGCCGAAGGCAAAGAAGTGGAAAAAAAGAGACTCATGAAGAGGATCCTTTTGTTAATAAATTGCATTATACAAGTCACGGGCACATGTGGTGGTCCACTCGTAGTACGTCTATACTTCATCCATGGCGGTAAGCGTGTATGGCTATCTAGCTTCCTCCAAACAGCTGGTTTTCCCATCTTGTTGCTACCCCTCTCCGTCTCTTACATTATCCGTGCGCCGCCGCAATCCCACTGCCACTGATAGCTCAAGACCGAAGATGTTCACTATGAAGCTACCTCTATTTGTTGTCTTCTCCATTATTGGTGTCCTCCAAGGCCTTGATAATATTCTTTATTCCAAAGGCATGTCTTCACTTCCCGTATCCACTTCTTCTCTTGTCATTGCCACTCAACTAGCCTTCACCGCGGTCTTCGCTTTCTTCTTGGTGAGGCAGAAGTTCACGGCATACTCAGTGAACTCCGTCGTTATGCTCATCCTTGGAGCGGTAGTTTTGGCTTTGAATGGTGGTGGAGATCGCCCTGCCGGTGAGTCTAGTAAGCAATATGTGATGGGCTTTATCATGACATTGATAGCTGCAGTATTGTTTGGGTTTATTTTGCCCTTGGTGGAGTTGGCATACAAGAAGACCAAACAGACTATCACTTACCCACTCGTGTTGGAGATTCAGCTAGTTATAAGCTTGTCTGGTGCTATACTCAGCATTGTTGGAATGATCATAAATAATGACTTTAAGGTTATTCTCTATCAACGTCTTATTTTATTTTTCTCAGAATTAATTATATTACTTTTTTTTTTGTTTTCAATTCAAATACATTTGAAAAAGGCTTAATTGCAGTTTTGGTACCCCTATTATTGGCGATGTGCGATTTTGATCCCTCAAGTTTTTTTCGTGCACATTTAGTCCCTCTGTTTTTTCAATGTTGCAAATTTGGTACTTTTGTCCAATGTATGTCAATTTTTTCAATGATCAACATATATGAACCACTTCTCTGAGCACACACAACCTCTAGTTGATGTTCTCTATCCTCTCCGTCTCCGATTCAACATGATTTAGTGGTTCCTCTCTACTATTAATGGTTTTGTCCCTCCTTTTCGGGACCTTTTTTGGTTTCACAACATGATCATTTACCACAAAAGCTCAAAAAGGGGTTCTATGCTCTTAGAGCAATAATTATGTGTGCATAGAGGAGTGATTCCTCTATGTTGATCATTGAAAAATTGGCAAACATTGACAGAAGGACCAAATTTGCAGCATTGAAAACATAGGGACCAAATGTGCACGAAAAAAACTATAGGGACCAAAATCGCACATGGTCAATAATAGGGGGACCAAACTGCAATTAAGCCTTTGAAAAATAACTATTATGATTTTTTGGCATTGAATTTATAGGTGATCTCAAGAGAAGCGAGAAATTTTGGGCTCGGAGAGACTATTTATTATGTTGTGCTAGTGGTGAGTGCTATAGTATGGCAATTGAGTGGCTTGGGAGCAATGGGGGTCATATTTTGTGCCTCGTCTTTGATGTCTGGTATTATGATTGCTATGTCAATGCCCTTAACAGAAGTCTTGGCGGTTATTTTTTACAAAGAGAAATTTCAAGCAGTGAAAGGGATTTCTCTTGTACTATCTATTTGGGGCTTTGTGTCCTACTTTTATGGTGAGTATAAACAAACCAAGCAAATGAAGAGGGACTACATCCCAGAATCCGAGCAGTCACAAAATCATAATATTATTACCAATCCATGATTGCAATGAAGAAATGGGTGCTCGCCCCCGTCGAGAGTGTCATACTATTCAGTTTCTTCTCACCCTTTATTTTCTTGGTTCAAAGGGTGGTAGTATGTGTTTGGCGTTCAACATGGCATTAAACCTTTGTGGTTTGATCTTTTGGATGTATTCTTATGTTGCCCTGTTGTTTTCTTATGTTAGAGACCTAGACGTATGTAATTTTTAATTGTATACCATATGTGTTCTCCATTTACTTGCAGTTATAATGTGGTTTGAAAACGTTAAATTGAAATTCGAATAAATCATCAATATATTTCTTATTCAATATTTATTCTGATTTTTTTTTAAGTTGAATTATCTCACCATCATAATTATCCTATATTATTTCTTGTCAAAAAAATAAAAAAATTTATCCTATATTATTCTACTAATTTGAGTTGTATATTCCCTATTAATTTCTATCAAAACGTTCACAATATCATTTTGAGAAACAAAAATTCAAAATTCAAAATTCTTATTAATTTAGATTTTTGTTTAAAATTATTCTTTAATTTTAATTTCAATTATATCCATATCATATTCACCCTTATTTTATTCTTAATATTTTATTCATAACATTTTTTTTTGAACCAATTATATCTTTGTTATTGTATATAAAACTAGTGATTAGCCCATGTATTGCATGGACATTATAAGAAAATTTAATCCCACCTTATTGGTTGGAATGTTTAAATTGATAATTGTTAGGAATGTAAGTATGGGTGAAATAATTAAGTCCCACATCGAAAAACAATGAAAAAAGAGAGGAAAGTATAACAACACAAACTTTAGAGAGTATGAAGAAGAACAAAGCTGTGAATTTGCGAATGATTCCTCTTATTGATTCACAAAGACCTCTCGGGTATTTATACATGTGAGAGAGGTGAAGCTAGAGCTGAGGCTTGGGGTGCAAGCAATGACAGCTAATAGACAGCTCATTACAGCTTGGCACTAATTGACTAACTAATCTGGTAGTTAACTAACTGTTATAACAACAGATTATAACTACCTTCTAATGACAGAAATGTGTAAGTGTAATACCCCCCCCCCCCCCCCCCCCCCCAACAAGCTAAGGATGGTATATATCTAACAATCCTAGGTTGGAGATGAGCTTCTGAAAGTGAGAAGGGTGCAGACCCTTAGTAAACACATCTGCAGTCTGGCTGTGTGAGGTGATTGGAAGTAGTTTCATTAACCATGCCATACTTTTCTCCCTAACAATGTGGCAATCTATTTCCAAGTGCTTCGTGCGTTCATGGAAAACTGGATTTGCTGCTATATGTAGAGCACTCTGGTTATCACAGTATATCACTGACTGCCCTGAGCTTTGAACATTTAGGTCTTGTAGTAGATAGTGTAACCACTGCAGCTCGCAAGTAGCTGATCCTAAGGCCCTATACTCTACTTCACTTGATGACTTGGCAACAGTAACCTGCTTTTTAGACCTCCAACAGACCAGTGAATCCCCAAGGAAGAACCAGTAGCCACTAACTGATCTCCTTGTGTCAGGACACCCTCCCCAATCCGCATCAACAAAACCAAGTAACTGGATGGAGGAGGATCGAGGGAAGAACAGTCCTTTCCTAGGGTTACCTTTGAGGTATTTTAACACTCTTTGAGCTGCTTGAAAGTGTGTCATAGTTGGTTTATTTAGAAATTGACTCAGTTGCTGAACAGCAAAACTGATGTCCAGACGAGTAGTGGTCAAATAGAGCAATCGGCCAATCAGTCTTCTGTACCCTACTACATCTGTATAAGCCGGACCATCATCTTGACACAATCTTGACTTAGGATCAATAGGTGTGGAGGCTGGTTTGCTTCCAGCAACACCAGTATCTGCTAGCAGATCAAGGCAATATTGCCTTTGACAAAGGGAGATGCCTTTAGGTGAGTGGGCTGCTTCAAGTCCCAAAAAGTATTTCAGCACACCTAAATCCTTGATGCCAAAGTGTTTGTCTAATGTAGTTTTGATGAAGTTGATCTCATTAATAGAATTTCCCACCAACACAATGTCATCTACATAGATGAGGAGTGCTGTGAAGGAATTATGAGATGTCTTGGTAAACAAGGAATGATCTGCTGTGGCTTGCTTGTAACCAAGTTTGATAAGTAAGCTAGACAACTTCTCATACCACTTCCTACTTGCCTGTTTCAGTCCATATAATGACTTTAAGAGCTTGCAAACCTTGTTCTTGCCTTCACAGTGCACACCCTTAGGTACTTGCATATAGACATCTTCTTGCAATTCTCCATGAAGAAAAGCATTGTTCACATCCAATTGGTGACCAAGCCAGCTCTGAGTGGAAGCTAATGCAAGGAGCAATCTAACTGCGGTAAACTTGGCAACTGGAGAGAAAGTGTCAAAGAAATCCACTCCTTCAGTTTGTGTGTAACCCTTGGCCACCAATCTTGCTTTATACCTTTCAATGGTGTCATCGGATTTCCTTTTAATCTTATAGACCGACTTGCTGCCAATAGGATGAATTCCAGATGGTTGCTCAACAACTTCCCATGTTTGATTTGCTTCTAATGCCTTCAGCTCTGAATTCATGGCATCTATCCAGCAAGTTTCCTTTACTGCTTCTGTGTAAGAGGATGGTTCTGTAGTGGTTGAAAGAGACATCACATAGTTTTTATGCTGAGAAGATAGTGATGCATATGATACATATGAGCTTAGTGGGTAGTGGCATCTGGAAGTATTGGAAGATTCAGGGATTGTACTCAAATGAGAGCAGTGATAGTGTTGCAAATAAGTTGGTGCCTTCCTTGATCTACCTGACCTCCTAGATGTAGCAGCATCATCCCGTGTAGCCTCAGGTTGAGCAGTTGCATTATGTTGTGCAACCTCAGGTTGAGCAGGTACTGTGCTTAGATCTGATGCTTCAGCAGAGTTACTTTCAATAGTGGTTGCACCAGGATCATTTTCAAGGCTAACTGCAGCACTGTGACCAGGCCCATGATTATGCTCAGGACTTGCTTGAGCATCATCATTATGAGCTTCAATGTTATGAATGTTGGTATCAGTAGGCAAAGTGACAGGAATGTGTGACTGTGATTGTGTTTCTGAGTTGGGAGATACATATTGCCATGGAGCTTCATTTGTTTTGCTATGCCTTGAAGCACAAGGGAAAATTTGCTCATAAAACATTTCATTCCTAGACACCAGGATTTCCTTAGAGTTGAGATCATAGCCTACATATCCTTTCATGCCTGTCATATATCCTAGGAAGGCACATTTCTTTGCTCTGTCATCCAGCTTTCCCCTATGACTTGCAAGTGTGGAGAAGTAGCATAATGAACCAAATACCTTCAAGTCATTTATATCATGTAGTGAACTGTGCAACATTTGATAAGGAGTGCATCCATTCAATACCTTTGAAGGCACTCGGTTGATAAGAAAAACTGCATGTTGGACTGCATAACTCCATAGATATTTTGGCAGTGAGGACTGAGTCATAAGAGCTCTAGTAATGCTAAGGATGAATTGGTGCTTCCTTTCCACTCTGGCATTTTGTTGTGGTGTCTCCACACAGCTAGTTTGGTGAACAATGCCCTTCTCATTGTAGAAATTACTAAGAATAAATTCTGGCCCATTGTCTGATCTCACCACATTCACCTTTGCACCATATTGTCTTTCAATGAAATTGATGAAGTTTTGAACTAAGGCCTGCACCTGAAACTTCCCTTTTAACATGCTCACCCAGGTGAATCTGCTATGGTCATCAACAATAGTGAGGAAATATCTATGCTTATGGATAGAGTGAAGTGAATAAGGGCCCCAAATGTCCATGTGCAACATGTCAAAATTTTCAGATGCCCTACTTGTACTGATGCCATAAGGCAATTTCTTTTGTCTAGCAAAGTGACAAATATCACACACTTCCCCTTTATTAACATGAATCATAGGGAAATCTTTACACAGCATAGACAATTTTTCAATGGAAACATGACCAAACCTAAAATGCCATAAGGCTGCCTTAGGAATGCTAACTGATCCTGAAGCTACATTATTGTTCCTATTGGGTGGAATTTCTTTATTGACTCCTTTCTTACCATAAGTCTTCAAGTAGTAGAGTCCATTATGAAGCTCAGCCAAACCAATCCTCCTCAAAGATGAGTCCTGAATTGAACAAGTTCCATCAGCGAATATGCAATTGCATTGAGCTGTTTTGGTCAATTTTGATATAGAGACTAGATTAATGTTGAATTCAGGCAAGAACAATGCATCTCTAAGGACTAAGACATTTTAAAATCTCACATCTCCTGCCACTTGTGCCCTCAGTCCCTCACTACACTACCATTAGGCAAAGTTACTGGAATCGGTTCAATTGCATGACAATTATCAAACCAACTCATAGAAATGCATATATGATCTGTTGCACCTGAGTCCACTATCCATATTTGTTCATCAGTCATAGTTGTACAAGAAAATACACACTCAATACCTTCACTTTGTTTCAATGTGCTCGAACTCGAACCATCATTCTGCCTCAGTGTGCTCGAACTCGAACCAGCTCTGCCAGCACAGGCCTGATTGACTTGGGCCCCCCTTGACTCAGCAGCTCCTGCAGTTTTCTGAACATTCGTTTTCTGCAGCAGATTGATCAGGGTCCTGCATTCCTCATTGCTAAGTCCTAAAACAATTAACTCCTTGTCATTAGTGCTATTTGTTTCAGTTCTTTCATCAAACTCATCTCCTTCACTGATCACATTGTGAATTGTGCCTCCATTTCCTTTGGATTTGTAGCCAAATCCTGGAGGAAAACCATGCTTCCGAAAGCAAGTTTCCATAGTGTGGCCATTCCTGCCACAATAAGTGCAAACTTTGCCTCTCGAATATTTTCCTTTGTAAAATCTCTTGCCATCAACAGCAGCATTGATCATAGGCAAGTTGTCATCACTATCATCAAATCCGAGCTGTCTCTCATGTTGTAATATCATGGAAAACACTCGAGTGAGTGGTGGCAAAGGCACCATCATAATGATATGAGTTTTTACAATTGAATAACATTCATTCAAACCAGTCAAGAACTCATTACATAATATTCTTCTCTATACTTCATAGATTCATAATTACATTCAGTTATAGGTCTATAGTTTTCCAATTCTTCCCAATATATTGTGAGCTCAGTAAAGAAATCTGTAACGGAAAGACTTCCTTGTTTGAAAGCATATAATTCAACTTGCAAATCAGAGATTCTCACCAAATCACCTTGAGAAAATCTCTCTCTCAGATTATTCCAGACCTTTGTGGCTAGCTCCATGTGAACAATTGAAGGAGCAATTGAAGAAGAAACCGAACTAACCATCCAAGTGTGAATCATGTTGTTGCATCTTTCCCAAGCATCAAAGCTTGGATCGAATCGATCTGGCATAGGCATCGATCCATCAAGAAATTTCCACTTGTTCTTCGAAATCAAAGCACGTTTCATCATCTTTGCCCAAGTATGATAATTCTTCTTACTTAAAACTGGATTCACTAGTGATGCACTTGTGTTCTCACCAGGATGGACGTAATAAGGACTTGCAAGATTCTGAGTAGGATCTTGCACCAGATTTGCTTGCACAAAGTTGCCATTACCAGCATTCCTGACCATGATTAAGCGAAACAATGGAAGCTCACAAGGAGCTTTGATACCATATAACAACACAGAAACTTTAGAGAGTATGAAGAAGAACAAAGCTGTGAATTTGCAAATGATTCCTCTTATTGATTCACAAAGACCTCTCGGGTATTTATACATGTGAGAGAGGTGAAGCTAGAGCTGAGGCTTGGGGTGCAAGCAATGACAGCTCATAGACAGGTTATTACAGCTTGGCACTAATTAACTAACTAATCTGGTAGTTAACTAACTGTTATAACAACAGATTATAACTACCTTCTAATGACAGAAATGTGTAAGTGTAATAGAAAGTATAAGTGGATAGACCCATAAACCTTATGCCTCAAGGTTTTGGGTTAAGATGTGGTGTCAAACTCACTAATTATGTTCTTTACTTAGCCTATTAAAGGAGATCTCCCCGACTTTGGGGCTCCCCTATTGCCCAACAAGTCATACCAAAGCCAATGGTTCGACTAGGACGAGTATTGTAGAGAATGTGATTGTTGGTGGATCCATGTGTAGAGTCCTTGTGTCAAAAGTCGCTAAGCAATGTGTTGCATTGTAGATGATGGGCAACGATGATACAAGTATGAAGAAGAGCATGTGTGGCCTAATTTGATGGTGGACTAGGCCTTGGTGACACTGTCAAATACTCAAAAGGCTTTCGCTCGAGATCAAGGAGCATAACCCGGTAAACGAATTGACCACATCAAATCTTTCTCAAATCAAGACTTGCTCACTGGACTTACATCAACTGCCAGGAGAGAAAAAGAAATAAACTATCATTTATAATCCCAAATGAATTTTTTTAAGTAAGCGAAATAAATACATACATTGAGTTTTCGAAAACTAAGTAAACTTATAAATTTTCTCATGATTACCAGAAATTAAAAATAATAACATTTTAAAAATAGTCTAGACAACTAACAACTTTACATATACTCATCAACATATTGCACACGACATCGAAGCTCTGACATCTTCATAAGTCTCTCCTGTCACCTTCTCAGCGTCTTCTAGCAATTTCTCATCTCTTTTATGCTTTTCGAATGACACTAATCATTGCCAACATGGAACGAAGAAGAAAAAAAATACAAACAGAGGAGATCAAACAATGTAGATATGACCTATATATATATATATATATATATATATATATATATATAACAATCAAGGGATACATTTATAAAACACATATATAGTTTCAAAAAAAGGGCTGAGACTCGAATGCATGCTTAAAACTAGTCCTAACTTTGCTCCCAGGAGTGTATTCATTACAAAGAAAGGGTGTTTCGCGACCTAAGAAATCAATCGTTATTCACTAAAATTCTTTCTCTAAACGGGTTAGCAACCGAATTAGTGACCGAAAATTGGGCATAGAAAAACCTGGTCATTAAGGTTTTAGTGACTGATTTTTTTCGATCGTCAATAGCAACCGAAAAAACGGTCGCTAATTTTTTGAAATCAATCGCTGGCTACTTGGTCGCCTACTTCAATTTACCAAATATAGCGATTGATATGGTGTTCGCAAATTCGATCGCTAAATCTAATTTCTACTGATTTGCTTAGCGGCTGAATCTTATTTCGTAAAGGCAGTATTTAAATTTTTAAATTTTATAAAATGAATTTTGATTTACACCTAGCGACCGAATATTTGGTGGCTATTTAGGTCGCTAGTCTTATTATTTTTATTATTTTTTTGGGATTTATTTTTAACTGGTTATTATGCCTTTTTTTAAGCAAAAAAGGCATGCAAAGGCATCACAATAAAGACTAACATCCCAACTAGGTTGGCACCTTAGCCTTTATCTATCATCTGCAACACGTCTAAAATTTATTAAAAAAAGATAAAAAATAAATAATACAAGGACATCGGGGACATAAACCAAAACTCATGATCAAAGAATCATCTAAATCTAAAGTTAGGAAGACCTAGCCTATTGTGACTAAAATCTTCACTAATAAATGAAGGAATCAAATCCCACCAAGAGAATCCCTGATTGACCACTCCAAAAGATGTTAATTTGTCAGCACAACTATTGTCTTCCCGATTAATATGAGAAATAGACTTATTTTCCATCTATTTCTTAGTTTCCAAGGAACCACATCTATACTTAGACTTCAATTTAAATTTTTTCAATTTATTATTATAAATTACGATTAAAAACATTTAAAATATTAAATACTCATCATATAAATATATAAAATAAAATTGCAATACAAATAATTGTCAACCATAAAAATGTATAAACTGCTTAAAATGACAACAAAAATAAAAACGAGACAGAGGCCGGAACTCGTCCTCCTCGTCGGTAGCAGCGTCCTCAATGCTCTCGTCCTCTAGAGTAGCATCAGTAGCAGGACCAAGCGTAACTGGAGGAGCTACAGGCAGCGTAACAGGAGGTTGAATCCTCATCTGCTCCAACACTAGCCGCAGAGTCTGGCTCTGCTCCACGGTCATATGCATCAGCTGCTTGTTTTCCTGAGTGAACTCTGCAATATGCTCCACCATCAACTGCTTGGTAGCATCGTTCTCCCTAAGCTCGGCGTTAAGTTGTGTAATGGTGTGCTTCATGTGGGAGAACTGATCCGGAGGGATGATAGTCGTGGGGGAAGGAGCATGCGTTCTAGACGATGAGGAGAGAAACTCATCGCCCAAGTGTCCGAGACCATACACGTGCCTTTTCTTACTCCTACCTCCGACGAAGCCTCGTCCTATGAGGCATGTGATATAGCATCATCCTTCTTCTCTTTAAATGTGATCTGCGAGGTAAAGTTGAAGATCATTAATTACACGTATAATTGATATTAACAAATAATAATAAATTACAAGTTTTAACTAAAATTGTTTTTACTTACCGCATAGTTACGGGCCTTATCGTTGACCCATTCCCTTGACTTTAACTTCTTTGTCTTTTCTACTAACTCCATAGCGGACAGTGAAATAGACAACTATAAACACGAGAAGGGGGTTGAATTGTGTTTATCAGAAATTAAAATAAAGTTAAAAACTTTTCGCACACAGAAGCTAAGTTCGGACAGGTGTAAAAAGGTTACACAGACAGGTCACCTGTCTATTATATTTTTCTCAGAAAACAACACAAGCATACAGATGAAAAACAGGCTTGATAAAAACAGTTTTAACCCCTTAGTTAGAATGCAGATGATATATAATCAAAACAACTAAAGAGATTAAGGGAAGAGAGATTAACACAGTGATTTATCCTGGTTCACTCTTTAACACAAAGAGCTACGTCTAGTCCTTGGCAGCACCAAGATTTATCCACTATAACTGATCAGGTTACAGACTCCAAGTATTGTTTGCACACCTAGCCTCTTCAGGCTCCAAGACAAGTATTCTTTGCACACTTAGCCTCTTCAGGCTTACTCAGATTTGTTTGAGAGTTTGGTTTGTAATAAATACACTTACAGACAGACAGATCTTTCACTAACACTCAGAGAGTGGTTTAAATGTAAAGCTTAGGAAAGTCTGCGTAATAACTTCAAATGATTGAAGAATACAGAGTGAATAAATGAACAGAGTAATGGCTCTTTAATGCTTTGTAATCTCTGATGTGTTCATCTTCAATGACTTCTGTATTTATAGCCTTCAAACATTTAATATCCGTTAGAGACATTCCTTGCAACGATGGCTTCAAGCAGAGCTTCATTATATGCAATATAGTCGTTCTGGGCAGCCATTAATGTAATGGGGACGTTGGTTGTACTCTAACATGAAGGATAATGACTTTATGCATCATGTAGTAGCCAAATCAGAGTTGTGCAGAATGCTTTTGTACTTTTGCAGAGTACATTTCCCTTCTTGTGTAATAACCGAAAGTACTAGGGAATAAAGCATGTTGGAAACATTCTTTAACTGGAAGTTTATCTCTGACTTCCTAGGTTGCTTGAGAGAGAGCACTTCTGAATTTCTTGATAAGCGTGAGAGAGAGATTCATAGTCTTCTGCATGAGGGGACAGCTTCCAAAAGCTTCCTGTACTTCGAGTTCTTAACAAAGAACCATAGACGAGTTTGAGAGCAGATTGGAGACAAGTTGAAAACCAGTTTGTACAAAGTCAACAATCCCAGTCAGAAGACAGGTTGACCTTTTTGCTTATCCAGACAGGTTGTTACTTAGGTAGACAGACAGGTGAGTTTTGTTATTTTCTGATCTGTACACTAAGTAGACAGGTTAGCAACCACAAAGTAGGTTAATTAAATCATTAACCAATGTTTAGTTTTCATCAAAACTTAGGAAAATGCACACAGACTTTTTAGAGACTTAACAATCTCCCCCTTTTTGATGATGACAAACATTCAGATGATTTAATGAACCTTAGAAAATATCATCTTAAAGAATAATAGAAAGTAGACAGGTTGATATTTTCTATCTGTGCAGACAGGTGCATTTGAGTTCAATTAATAGTATCAGAGCAATATGCAGCTGTCTCAAGTTCAAAATATCAGAGTAACAGAGAATTAAAATTTGAATTTTACCAATTTTTATATTTTCTCCAGAACACTTAGCATATAACCATCACATATTTTTCTCCAATCATCTTATATTTTTCTCCCTCTTTTGTCAGCAACAAAAAGGAACAAACAGATAATAGTAGAGAGAAAAGAGACAATAAAGAGAAAATAAGGAAGATAAAGTAGTATTGATTTTTATTCATCATAAGCTTCTCATTTACAAGGCAGTTTCTACAAACATCTACCTAGACTGATTAAAAAGAAGGTACAAGGAGTCGACTTTCTTTTCTAACAGCAGCCTAGCATGCCTCTCTGCATCCAAATGTCTTCTGACTTCTTCTAGCTCAGTCTTAAGAAGATTGAAGCTATCTAAATCCACCATCTGAGAGGAGGAGGCTTCTGTAGACAGACTGGTTGAAGTAGCAGACTGGTTTGGATACCAGGGTAAGGCTAAAACTGGGGGTGCCTTAGGTACAGAGAAAGGTGAGGAGACATGGGGAAAGAAATATTGATGAATGGTTCTGAAATAGAATAAAGGAAGAAAAGCTAATTTAAACAAAGGTTTGATTCTGACTAGGTCAAAAACAGGAGAGGGAAAGACACAGGAGAGTCTTTCACAAAGAGACAGACGAGTGACTCTAATTTGAATAGGAGGGGGAAGAGGTTGATTGGCTAAGACAGATGGAGGTAAGGGTAAGAGAGAGTCTATGTGAGAGAAAAACGAATTTGACCCTGTGACTAAGAGAAAGAAGTATCTAGACCTAGAAGGTAACATTACAACAGAGGCAGGATAGTGAGATCCTTCCAATGTTCTAATAAACAGAACAATAGGGGGATAGAGAAAATCTCCCTACATGGGTTCAGAATATGAGGTGGAGGAGAAGGGATGACAGATAAGTGAGAGACACTTGTAGTCATCAGAGATTGCAGATCACTCACAAACAGTCTTGATGATATGCCAGATTGTTCTCTGGGAGTTGAGTCCTTGTGAACAACTGTGTACTGACATATATCAGACACAACATCAAAAGATGTTTGGGTGGGGTGAGAGGAGACAGGTGAATGAAAAGGGGAGGCAACAGACAAAGGATTGACAAAGAGGGCAGAGGGAGAGGAAACTACAGAACTTTGAATACCTTGGTGAAGGGGAGAGGATGGTGCAGAAGGAAAGGTGAAAAGCTGATCTTCAAAGAGTCTTGGCTTCTTCCTTGAAGGGGACAGAGTAGTAGCTTCAGGATGATCAACAGTCTGAGTCCCATCAGACAGGTCAGCAGAGGTTGCAGTAGCAGCAACAGCAG
The DNA here is from genome assembly GCA_035048595.1 of Echinosophora koreensis. Taxonomy (NCBI): domain Eukaryota; kingdom Viridiplantae; phylum Streptophyta; class Magnoliopsida; order Fabales; family Fabaceae; genus Echinosophora; species Echinosophora koreensis. The sequence goes on along the minus strand of JAPCYP010000037.1, from coordinate 3,249,414 downwards.
CAGGCTCTTCTGCAGCGACTTCTTCCCTTCCAGCAATGGCCACCACAGGCATAGAGTAGCCTGACCTTCTTTTTCTGGGAATGATTCCCAGATCAAGAGGTTTGATCTCCCTTGGCTCCTCTAAGGGTGGAGATGTCTGCTCCCCCTGAGCAGGTGCTTCCTCTTTACTAGGTTCAGACTCCACTTGTCTGACCTTGGTAAAGGTCTTCACCAGTCTCCTCTTCTTGGTGGGTTGTGCAGAAACCACACCAGATTTCCCAACCTCACTGGTCTTCCTCTTGGGAGAGGGTTTCTTCAGCTTGAATCTGAGAGGTTCAACTGTCTCAGCAGATTCTTCAGAGGCTGTGGGTTCCTCAGGCCTCTGGTCCTGTCTGGCCACTTTTCCAGCAGGTTTCCAGATCCTCTCAGAGATTGGAACCCCTGATTCACCAGTGGAATCAACTGGTTCTTCTGCTTTTTCCTTCAGCTTCTGCTCAGCAGCAGGCTTCTTCTTTTTCTTCTTGTCTTCTTCTTCATCCTCTAGAGGGATTCCGTCAATCCCCATCATAGACAGGACCTTCTTGTCTATGGGCAAAGCCATGTCCACAAAATGGACATCAGTTGGAACAAACAACTTGTTCCTAAACACCCTTGTCAGCAGCATTCCATAAGGGTAGGTAGGCATGTTTGTCCTTATGATCAGAGACTCAAGATACATGTAGATGAGATCATTGATGTCTATCTTGATTTTGTGAATCAAGTGATACAGAGCAAATCTGTCCATCTTGGTCACATTGTCTCGTGATCCTTTTCTTGGCATTACACACTCCAGCAGCAACTTGTGCAAGAACCTGCATTTGGGCACCATGCAGACAGGCTTCTTGTTCTCAGGGTTGGGAACTCCATATATAGCAATATTGACATTTTCAGTTCCTACCTGATCTTCCCAGTCAGGTCTGAAGGCAGTTCCAAGCCTTAGACATCTTGTTGCCAATTCCAAAGATCCAATGGGAAACTGGAGAGTTACATCAGATGACATTTGAGCCTTGAAGCTCTTGGTTCCATCAAGCACACTGGTGATGACCACAACATTCCTCCAGAAGTCTCTGACAAGCTTGGGATGAACAAGCTCCTTGATATCAAAGAAGGCTGTCCACTTGGAGTATGCCAACTCTTCAGTGACATCCATTCCCCATCTCTTCATCTGTTGGAGATCAACAGTCTTACCCCGGAGAATCTTCTCAACATCAGCTATTCTCATTTCGTATTTCTCAGTAATTTCTTTTGGGGACAGATGCTTTGAAGATGCCATTTTTCAGAGAGGAGAGTAAGAGAGTTTTGGAAGAGAGAGGGGTTTGAACGAGAGGAAGACAAAGATGAAAAGACTTAGGGATTTTGAGAGAGATAAAGTCTGAATCTTTCTGAAAATTGCCTTTTAAAGCAATAAAAAGCAGGAGAGAGAAAATAGACATTTTTAATTCAAAGTGGCACGATTTATGTGGGGAACTGTAGCGCCCACTTAAGACATAATGAAAACATGGTTTCGAGGTAAAGACTGGCGTGCCCATGATTAGCTTCAGATTAACAAATGGTATTAAATAAATAATAACCATTTTAATAAAACTGTTGAGTTTCAGCATAGTGACTCAGCAGAGTCAGACAGGTAATCACAGACAGTTCAAAACTCAGACATTTCATTCAACAATGCAATGCATGTTTAAATTATCTCTAATAAATAAAAATCTTTCTTCTACTAAAGGCTTAGTGAAGATATCAGCCCATTGATTTTCAGTTTTAACAAACTTAATTTCAAAGATACCTTTCTGAACATAATCTCTAACGAAGTGATGTTTGATTTCTATATGCTTAGCCTTAGAATGCTGAATTGGATTTTTAGTTAAGCAGATAGCACTGGAATTATCACACCATACAAATATATTATGCTAAAAAACAGAGTAATCCTCAAGTTGATGTTTTACCCGTAAGAGTTGAGAGCAACAACTAGCAGCTGAGATATATTCTGCTTCAGCAGTAGATAGAGCAATAGTTGTCTGCCTTTTGCTTGACCAAGAGACTAAATTTGCTCCAATGAAGTGGCATCCTCTACTGGTGCTTTTTCTTTCTATTCTGTCTCCAGCAAAGTCAGCATCACAGAATCCCACTAATCTGTATTCTTTAGTTCTTAAATATAGCAAACCAAGATTAGTAGTACCAAGCAAATATCTAAATATTCTCTTAACAGCTTTAAGATGAGATTCTCTTGGGTCAGATTGAAATCTAGCACACATGCAGACACTAAATTGAATATCAGGTCTGCTTGAAGTTAAGTACAGTAGAGATGCAATCATACCTCTGTAGACAGTTTGGTCTACCTTTTTACCTTCATCATCTTTACTTAGTTTTGCATTGGTTTCCATGGGAGTTTTCATAAGTTTAGCACTTTCCATTTTGTATTTCTTAATAATTTCCTTGATATACTTTTGTTGATGGATGTAGATTCCATCACTTGTCTGTTTGATTTGTAGACCAAGGAAGAACTTCAATTCGCCCATCATGCTCATCTCAAATTCTGCTTGCATCAGCTTTGAAAAATCCTTGCACAGCTTTTCATTAGTTGCTCCAAAAATAATATCATCAACATATATTTGGACTATAATGAAGTTCTCTTTAGAGCTTTTCTTAAACAGAGTAGTATCTACTTGACCTCTTGTAAAACTATTATGCATGAGAAAAGAGCTTAGTCTATCATACCATGCCCTAGGTGCTTGCTTTAAACCATATAATGCCTTTTTAAGTTTAAAAACATGATCTGGTTTATCAGTATCTTCAAAACCAGGGGGTTGTTTAACATAAACTTCTTCTTCAATTATTCCATTGAGAAAAGCACTTTGCACATCCATTTGAAAAAGAGTGATTTGGTGTTGTGCAGCATATGACATCAGAATGTGAATAGCTTCTATTCTAGCTACAGGTGCAAAGGTTTCAGTATAGTCAATACCTTCTTGTTGGTTATAGCCTTGAGCTACTAACCTTGCCTTGTTTCTGACAACTTTGCCATCTTCATCTAACTTGTTTCTGAAGACCCATCTTGTTCCAATGACAGACTTGTTTTTGGGCTTGGAGACAAGTGTCCAGACGTCATTTCTGGTGAACTGGTTGAGTTCCTCTTGCATAGCAAGAATCCAGCTTTCATCATCAAGAGCTTCTTCAATGTGTTTTGGCTCTATTTCTGACATAAAGGCCACATTGCTTGATTCTCTTAAAGTAGATCTGGTTCTTACTCCTTCTGAGGGATTCCAATAATGAGATCCTTAGGATGATGAGTTTTGAATTTCCAATCTCTTTCAAGAGGATCTTGACTTGTCTGTTGACTTGTCTGCTCCACTTGTCTGTCTGGTTCTGCTTCAGGTTCTGATTTGGTGAAGTCAGGTTGTTGATCTTCTGACTTGTTTATATCAAGACCTGCAAGATCATCTTCTAGATCTGACAATTCCTTATCAGTCTTTAAGCTATCATTAAATTTCACATGAACAGATTCTTCAATAACAGATGTTCTAGAATTGTAAATTCTAAAAGCTTTAGACATTTCAGAGTATCCCAAAAAGATACCTTTGTCTGTCTTAGAGTCAAACTTTCCAAGTTGATCCTTGGTATTTAAGATGAAGCATTCACAACCATATGCATGGAAGTAAGAAATGTTGGGACTTTTTCCTTTCCACAGTTCATAAGGTGTCTTCTTTAGAAAAGGCCTAATGAGTATTCTGTTTTGTACATAACAGGCTGTGTTTACTGCTTCTGCCCAGAAGTACTTAGGGAGATTATTCTCATTGAGCATAAATCTAGCCATCTCTTGCAGAGATCTGTTCTTTCTCTCAACCACTCCATTTTGTTGAGGAGTTCTAGGTGCAGAGAAATTGTGAGAGATTCCATTCTCCTCACAGAACTGACTAAACTGCTCATTTTCAAATTCTCCCCCATGGTCACTTCTACGAGTAGAAATGCAGAAACCCTGCTCATTTTGTACTCTTTTACAGAATGCTGAGAAAGCCTTAAAAGACTCATCCTTGTGGGTTAAGAAGAGTACCCATGTATATCTAGAATAGTCATCAACTATGACACATCCATATTTCCTTCCAGCTAAGCTGGCAACACTAACTGGTCCAAACAGATCCATGTGTAACAACTGAAGAGGTCTAGAAGTTGATACTTGGTTTTTAGATTTGAAACTTGATTTTATTTGTTTACCTCTCTGACATGCATCACACAAAACATCTTTCTTAAAACTAATATCAGGCAATCCTCTCACAAGGTTATCCCTTTTTAGTTTTGAAATTAGTTTCATACTGGCATGTCCTAGTTTCTTATGCCATAACCATCTTTCATCCTCTTTAGACATCAGACAGGTTACACTTTGATCTGAGAGATCAGTCAATTCAATCTTATACAGATTTTGTTGCCTTTTACCTGAAAAGAGGTTTTTGCCACTTAGATCTTTAACTATACAGAAATCCTTGGTAAAGGAGACATCAAATCCACTGTCACATAATTGACTTATGCTAAGCAAATTGTGTTTTAATCCTTTAACCATAAGAACATTTGATATAGAGAGAAGAGGAGGTTTACCACCAATAGTACCAATTCCTATAACCTTCCCTTTCTGATTTCCACCAAATGCCACATGTCCTCCTTTCTTAAGTTGGAGGTCTAGGAACATAGACCTTTCTCCTGTCATATGTCGCGAGCAGCCACTGTCCAGGTACTAGCAGTGGTGTTTTCTTTGTGCTGTTGAGGACATCTGCAACAGAGATTATTTGATCTTTAGGTACCCATAGTTTTCTGGGTCCTTTTCTGTTAGTTCTAGGAGTCTGTGAAGACTTCCTTCTTTTCTTATGAAGACACTTAGACATAACATGTCCAGTCTTTCCACAGAAATTACAGACAGGTATGGATTTAATAGAAGTAGATGTAGTAGACACTTTAGAGTGTTTAGTTGATACTTTATGACGTGTCTGATGGACATATCCAATACCTTCTTTGTTAAGGGAGTGCCTCTGACAACCAAGCAGCTTGGTCAGATTTTCTCTACCATTAACAAATTTGGCAAGATCAGAAGTGAGCTCTTCCACTTTCTGTTGAAGTTTTTCAACTTCTTCAGATTGTGATGTATCACTAGAGATCTTAGCTTCATTAGACTTTTCAGTCTTCAGCTCACTGTTCTCCTTGGCAAATTTCTCACTTTAGAGATTTCTGTTTATGCTCACTAAGGAGCTTAACATGATCTCTCTTGAGAGATTTGAAAGCCTTAGATAAGCAGTTGGATTCCTCCAGCAATTCTTCATAGGCATCAAGTAATTCCTCATAATCAGAATTTACCTCATTATCTAAATCTGAGTCAGTGTTAGCCATTAGGCAGAGATTTGCTTCTTCCTCTGTCTCTTCATCAGAAGACGTTGACTCTAGATCTTCCCAAGTAGCCATCATTCCTTTCTTCTTCTTTTTGAATAACTTCTTAAAAGGGGCTTTCTTGAGTTGAGGACATTCTGCTTTGATGTGACCTGGCTTCTTGCACTCATAGCAGACAATTGAGTTCTTGTCTGTTGAAGTGGAATCTTTGAAGTTCTTGTCCTTGTTGAATCTTCTGAATGGCTTATCTTTTCTGAACTTCTTTTTCTGTAAGAGAAGCTTTATCTTTCTGGTTAGGAGAGATAATTCTTCATCACTTTCAGAATCCTCAGGTTCAGACAGGTCAGCATCACTGGATGACTCGTCTGCCTTCAAAGCTTTAGAAGCTTTTGAAGACTTTTGATCAGCCTTCAGAGCAATTGACTTGCCCTTCTTTGTTGAGACTTCATCTCCAAGTTCCTGCTCATGAACAGTGAGTGTTCCAAGGAGTTCATCCATAGTCAAGGTGGTAAGATCTTTGGCCTGAGAGATAGCAGTTACCAGAGGTCTCCACTGCTTAGGCAGGCTCCTTAGTATCTTTCCAACCTTCTCAGCATTAGAGTAAACTTTGCCAAGAGACTTTAGGCCATTGATGATAGTTTGGAATCTTCCTATCATCTGAGCAACAGATTCTCCTTCCTCCATGAGAAACAGTTCATACTTTCTGACAACTATGGCAATTTTTGATTCTTTGACTTTGGCTGTTCCTTCATGTGTGACAGCTAAGGTGTCCCATATTTCTTTGGCAGAATCACAGGCACAGACCTTTTGCAAACTCATCAGGACTGAGAGCACAAATAATATTGTATTTGGCTTTGTGATTTAGCTCCCACTTTGTCTTTTCTGCAGGGGTCCACTAAGCTTTTGGCTTGTCAGTGTTGTCATCATTTTTAGGAATGAAAGGACCATCTGTGATGACATCCCAGAGATCAGAGTTTGTAGATAGAATGAACCACTGAAATCTATCTTTCCACTGGCGACTTCCACTAGCTCCAGCAGTCATGTCTATTCTTCAGGATCTTTTACCTCTACACTGTTAGATGCTCAACCCAGAGGCTGAGCTCTGATACCAACTGAAATAGACAACTATAAACACGAGAAGGGGGGTTGAATTGTGTTTATCAGAAATTAAAATAAAGTTAAAAACTTTTCGCACACTGAAGCTAAGTTCGGACAGGTGTAAAAAGGTTACACAGACAGGTCACCTGTCTGTTATATTTTTCTCAGAAAACAACACAAGCATACAGATGAAAAACAGGCTTGATAAAAATAGTTTTAACCCCTTAGTTAGAATGCAGATGATATATAATCAAAACAACTAAAGAGATTAAGGGAAGAGAGATTAACACAGTGATTTATCCTGGTTCACTCTTTAACACAAAGAGCTACGTCCAGTCCTTGGCAGCACCAAGATTTATCCACTATAACTGATCAGGTTACAGACTCCAAGTATTGTTTGCACACCTAGCCTCTTCAGGCTCCAAGACAAGTATTCTTTGCACACTTAGCCTCTTCAGGCTTACTCAGATTTGTTTGAGAGTTTGGTTTGTAATAAATACACTTACAGACAGACAGATCTTTCACTAACACTCAGAGAGTGGTTTAAATGTAAAGCTTAGGAAAGTCTGCGTAATAACTTCAAATGATTGAAGAATACAGAGTGAATAAATGAACAGAGTAATGGCTCTTTAATGCTTTGTAATCTCTGATGTGTTCATCTTCAATGACTTATGTATTTATAGCCTTCAAACATTTAATATCCGTTAGAGACATTCCTTGCAACGATGGCTTCAAGCAGAGCTTCATTAAATGCAATATAGTCGTTCTGGGCAGCCATTAATGCAATGGGGATGTTGGTTGTACTCTAACATGAAGGATAATGGCTTTATGCATCGTGTAGTAGCCAAATCAGAGTTGTGCAGAATGCTTTTGTACTTTTGCAGAGTACATTTCCCTTATTGTGTAATAACCGAAAGTACTAGGGAATAAAGCATGTTGGAAACATTCTTTAACTGGAAGTTTATCTCTGACTTCCTAGGTTGCTTGAGAGAGAGCACTTCTGAATTTCTTGATAAGCGTGAAAGAGAGATTAAGAGTCTTCTGCATGAGGGGACAGCTTCCAAAAGCTTCCTGTACTTCGAGTTCTTAACAAAGAACCATAGACGAGTTTGAGAGCAGATTGGAGACAGGTTGAAAACCAGTTTGTACAAAGTCAACAATCCCAGTCAGCAGACAGGTTGACCTTTTTGCTTATCCAGACAGGTTGTTACTTAGGTAGACAGACAGGTGAGTTTTGTTATTTTCTGATCTGTACACTAAGTAGACAGGTTAGCAACCACAAAGCAGGTTAATTAAATCATTAACCAATGTTTAGTTTTCATCAAAACTTAGGGAAATGCACACAGACATTTTAGAGACTTAACAGATAGGGGTTGCTGTAAATGCGCAGCCTGCATAAAAACAATTAAATTCATAATATTTGAAATAAATGAAAACTAAGTAGTCCGCTGAAATAATCATTTAAACTTACCATCTCGTCAAAGTGAGTGACGACCAATTTAGAGCCGTTAGTGTAGGCACACGCTCCACTGTCAGTAGCTCGATTACACCGAGTTGTGGCGCTCCTCTCCTGGAACTTGTAAGAGGCCCAATGCTGCTACATGCCCTGCCTGATGGTCGGATCTTGTTCATTGCGTTCTTCATAACCAATGAACCTTTATGCTCAAAACCGGTCCTCACGTTGTTCTCTAGACGTGGATCCCACTGATACTCTTTCTGAAACAAACAGTTGTCAGACAACTCTTATATGTAATAAGATTAAATTAACAGGAAATGTAATTTAAAATATTATAATAATTAATTTATAACCTTAAAGTCTCTATATAGAACGTGTCTAACGTCCTGAGGGATGGCCTTCCAGCTTGGCCACACAACGTCAAATTTCTGCTGGAGGAGTTTATATATAGAATCAGAAGGGCCTTCTGCGGGCACAAAGCTGCAGAAAAATTAATGCATTATATTGTTATGAATAATTGACCAATTATTAAGAAAATTATATATATATGATACAATTAAATTAGCTTACTCTTTATTACCCCTAGGGATAAGAAGAATCCTCTGGTCAGATGAATCTTGGCTCTCCTCCGGCGCCACTGATGATGGTGGTGGCATGGGTGTGGATGATGACGGTCCAACCTGTGTACATCCAAGGACGATCTAACGGGTGTTGATCCATCACATGGAGGCCCCTCTATAGATCTACTGGCAGGGCTGACTCCGTCAGAACTTGGTGAGTTTGGTGGTGGGAGGATCTCTCCCAGAACGACCTCTACCGACACCTCTGCCAGGGACTCTACCACCACTCTGCACCTCTAGACGAATCTACCATCTGTTTTAAAATTAAAAAGAATATGTACACATCACAATATATATATTAATTGATTAATCAACTATAAAAAAAAAATGAATAAACACAACAAAATGAATAATACATAAATTACCTAAGTTGTATCTATATCACTAAAATCACCCTCACTCTAAGTCTTACATGATTGGAAGGTGTCTTTGTAACACCCCCCTTGGGCATTACTTCATAATATGTGCGGAAATAAATTAAAAATTCTATTTGCTGGTTGCTTTCGGAAAATTAATTTATTATAAGGCAGAAAACTTTGGTGTAAAAATTTTCTTTAACGAAAAGCTCTAGAAACATGATACACAAATTAAAGTAGTGAAGTCACATTCATAACATGGTTGCCATGACATACACTGTTTTATCAAAGAGTCTCATTTTCAAAAGAGAAAATTATGACAAAGACTAACTTACAATCTTACAATTAAATATCTTTTTAATTATACAACTCAACCAAAATTCCTAAGCTGGTCACTCTACAAGACAGTTATGTGAAATACCCTCGTGACATTCCCACTAACGAATACTTCTTCAAGCATCTAGAAGTTAAGTCCTCGAATGACTTAGTGAATTCCTTCGCTTCATCCGTACTAGTGTACCAAAGTACTACCGTAGTCTAGAATAAACCTGATATATTTGTAAGGGTGAGACGCCAATATATGGATTTAACACGATAACTACATACGCGACACAAAAGAAAATATATGCACATATATTTGGTATGTCAACATAAACATTCATATCAAAGGAAATAGTTTATCAATGGGCTTCACACCCCCAAACATCATCAATTGAAAACTATGCATGAACACTTCAACTTTCAACATCTAACCTTTCACTTAATCTCCGGAGATCCCAACACCGTATAAATGAGCTGATCAAGCTCGATAGCCAGGTATATTAGGCACTTCGTGGCATGAAATACTTTATTCATCAAAGCACCATACATACTTCGTAGCACGGAATACCTTATTTATCAAGACACTGTACATAACTTCGTAGCATGGAATACCTTATTCACCATGGCACCATACAGAAAACGTGGGCACGTCTGCCAATGAATGCATATAAAACATTTTGTTCTCGTCATTTTTCTTTGTGTTCATTCGTCATTTGTCGAAACTCAAAATGGCTTACGATTATTCATAATTTTCAACGTGTTAGATTTTTCAACGTTAACACAGGACATGAAGTCCGAGTGCTCAGTCACAACTCCTTAGACCTTGCAATTAGTCTTAGGTTTGTGGTGATAGAAAACAATATTCACCATTAATAACGTAACTCACAACGTGTGTAGACAATGTGGATAGGACACAAGTCCATAACGTTAACACTATTTTCGTTCTGTGAAAACAAAGTCTCCGCAACTTATCCAAGTTGTCGGAAATAACACCGTTTAGTAAAACTCATTTACAGAAAATCCTTTGTAAAATCATCAATTACTTGAAATCTATTTCTGAAAATTTATGTTTCAAAGAGGGAGTCACTTGAGGCTCAGTCTTGGTTTAAAACCCGTACTGCCATTTTAGAATTTCTTGCCATCGATACTTTTCCAAATTACTGTCGTCTAGCATTTTTAAATTCATTTAAGTCAATTCTTAAACTCTTCCACTTAAATATTTTTCTAAAATCATAATTAAGTTATTTTTGAAGATTAATTTCATAAAATAACTTTTTATAATATTACAGAATTTCTTAAGTAAAAATTAGCAGCACAAAAATAATTTCACGGTTATGTCCTCACTATGACTCAAAGTTCACTCTTACCCCGATAAATCAATAAAATAATAATATTTTCCCACATTTCTTATTTTTCCCAAGTACTATTTACCAGCAACATTATATTCCAATATTTCACCGTTTAAACATTGAATATAATTTATAAAGCTTTTTAAAGATTTTATCTGGTTAATTGATTGGGCACTGACCACTATCAGGCTTCTCAAACAACAATCAATAACAACATCATAGCAACATTCCCAGGCAGATCATGCATCACAACATTATAATATATAACTGCAAGTAAACAATTATAGGCAGATAAACTATCACAGATAAAAATAACATAACTTTAATCAAGCAACACAACCACAGATAAATTATACCGACCACATTAATCACAAATATTTATTGGGAAAAATCCCTCAGGTAAGCTCCCCTTACCTCTCGAAGAACTAAGCTTCTGATTTCCTTTTTCGAACGTATGTCAACTCCGGTGTCAGGACTCACGTACGATCAACACACTTTAACCTTCAACGAATCACAATCAACCAATCAAAATAAGCAAATAAAATCATCTAAACTCTATACATAGGTCATGGCCATGATAGGATTTTGTGGCTAAAAATTTCTAAAATGCTTAAGTCTTTGGATCAATGATCTTTAAGTACTTAAGACATAGATCTAATGATTTAACATAAAGAATTGAAATCAAATATTACAATCCATCATAAACCCACTTTCGGCCTTCAATGAAAAATGAAGCTAGGGATTTATTTTTGACAAAACAACTTGGATTCAATATATACATGAACCATAAAGATTGAATCAAGTATAACTTAACAAAAATGAAACAAAGTTCCTCCACCCACATAAACAAGGTTTCGGCCATGAGAAGAAAAGGGGGGAGGAAATTTTAGTTTGATTCATGCTCTTGGATAATGAAAATAGAAATGATTACAAGATCATAGAAATTGGTTTCATGATCATAGGATTTTTATGCAATTTCCTAGAGATTTTACAAGATTCTAGATCTAGGAATTTAAAATGATGATCATGGCATAAAACAAGCGAAATTAATGAAGAAGAAGACATGATTGATCATGGAGAGAAGCTCTTGGTGATGAAGAAATGAAGAGAAATTATCAACCAACACTTAGTTACAAACTGGCCAGATTTGAGGGTGTGGTGGTTTTGTGAGTATATCTCACGATCTACTCATCCAAAAATTTCACACTTTGGCTTGTTGGAAATATAAGAAGAAAAGGAACAACTTTGATATTGAAGGTTTTATTTCATTAAGAACAGAACAGGGGCGAAAAGGGCCTTCTTTCCACTGTTCTCGCATGGTGCTGAGGATTTCGAGCTGTTTCAGTATTTTTGGAATATCTCATAATATACTTATCCGTTTTTAATAATATTTAGCTTGTTGGAAAGAAGAGAGAAATAGAAAAAACTTTCATGTAGAAAATTTTTTGAGTTTCAGAAAGGAAGAGGGTCATATATTCGGTGGGGTTTTGGTGTTCTTATGAGTTTTTGAAGTAAAGTGCAAATAGGAAGAAAATGAAGAAGATGAGCCAAAGGGGAGGGAGGGCTGCGGTTTTGGGCCTTATATAGGCTAGGAATTAGGCCTTGTTTGGTTAAAAGGAATTGAATTAATGGGTTTTGTGAATATTAAATTAATATAATAGTTAACTTAACTTGGGTTTTGTTGCCAACCATGGTTAATAAACATGTGGCTCACATTATTTGAAAGGTGTGGCTGCCCTTAGTCCACACAAACTAACCATGGTTCCTTAACCATGGTTAAAATTTAACTCGACGGCGGTTAGGTTAAGCTTAAGGGTATTTTGGTCGTTTCACTTGAAAATTCCCGATCAATAAAATTTGAGGCAGGACTACTTGTCCTTTCTGCTACATCAACCTCTCCTAATACCTCCACTCCATAATCGACTTCGTTGTCTCCCGACTTATCCGCGGACTTAGGTTTTACGCGTTTTCTTAACGATTACGCCCGAATAAAACAATAGCATTTCATTCCTAATGAATTTTTCCGAAATGTGAAAAATCGTCCGGGACAAAATATAAAACCTAATGGTTTCGTTCCCGAGTAGAAATTAGGATTCCTGATGAGTAAAATCTTACTATCAGTGAAAAAGCAGAAAACACAGATCGGTTTTCGTCTGAATTTTCATTCCAAGATTTCCCCGCAACCTTATAAAAATAAGTATGACAGGGAAATGACCTTAGTTTATCCAAAATCATTTTCTAGGTTTCGGATAAAAATATAATCATTTATATAATTATTACCGACATTAGAAAGCCGAAAAAATCGGGATGTTACAGTCTTCGTTAGATTCGTCCAACTCAGATTGGTTCATTAACTCTCTTTTAACTTCTTCCTCACTGTCAGGTGCGAGAGAATTAACAATGATATCTAGCGTAATATCCAGCGATACATGAGGCCCTACAAACTCATCATCTTGGTAAGGATCATCTTTTTCAGACTGATTGATTATGTTATCAGTAATTGTACTGCGAGCCTTTATCTTGATGATACCTAACCAGCCTTGATGTCTCTCGGGATATGGTGTGATAAACCTGCTCTGCTTGTTGCACAAAAATGAATGGGTCGTACGCCTTGTCATATCTACAAGATTGCCTAAGAGTGAGATCAAACCAATCATATTTGAAGAGAACTAACTTCATCACTAGGGAAACCAATATTCTCAATTTCAACAATGTCTGTTAAAACCCCATAAAAATCGTCCTCTAATTGACTATCAGTGGCTCATACACAAACACCAAATTACATGACTGCATTCCTTCACTCCATCATTTTGTGTTAAATTTATATCTATTTACAATGTAAATATTTCATCATGTAACCCATCTTTTAGGCCCCCATTCCAAATTGGTCAACAATGGATTTTCAACATTATTTACTGGATCTAGTACCTACAAATTTTAACAATTGAACTTATAAACCACCTATATTTAAGGAGAGAAAAAATATTGCAATAAATGAAGACACTCAAACCTATATATCGACTGAACCACACAGGAAAGTGAGAAGTAATTTCTCGATCAATCTGAGCTTCCGAAATGTCATGTTGGATCTCCCTTAGAAAAATGGCATACATAATACACATGGGGGTTAAAAACAAGGCGATTAATACAACTTAATGACAATTGAACTTATAAAACACAATGTACATACTTACTCTAAATACGGCGCCACCTCTTCACAATTTTGAAGGATGTACAAATGGGAAGCATTAATGTCACGCAGCTCCAAGAAATATCCTTTGGATTTGCCACTAAATCTTCCTGGATAGTTGAATATTGATATAGGAGGACTAGAAGAACAACCTTCACCTGAATCAACATTCCGAGGCATTCTAGTCCTTTTCGTGTCAATTTCATCTGGCTAGTAATAAGAGGCAAAGGTAGATGTCTCCTCAACTAAGTAGGCTTCACAAAATTTGTTTAATGACATTAAACATTGGTTGTAAAAATAACTGATGTCAAAAGTTAGGTAGAATTTACAATTTCCTTTTTGTTTGATGTTAAAAGTTTTTAAAATCGGTTAATTTAAGAATCAATGTCAAAAGCTTTGACATTAATTTCAAAAATGCCACCGTCTCATTTTCGACATTGGTTAAAATGGAATCGATGTTAAATCCTAATATTAAAAGCATATTTTGCACTAGTGTAAATAGTTGATGAAATTTCGGTTCAATACATTTTCTTTTGTTCTCCGGGTCCAAACTTGAGCGTAGTAGATCTGACGGCGATTAAGTCGTGTACTAGGAGACTGATAGGAAATGCTGCCGAAACTTCATTAACTATAAGACATGAGAAGTAATGATTAACTAGTATAGTATAGTGGTAAAAAAGTTTCTTCTCGAATGAGATAGAGCCATACCATTTAAAGAAATGGAGCGATTCAGGGTCATAGAATCATGTTTAAATATACATCAATTTATTTGAAAATGTAGAAGGATGGATTGTTATCCTCGAGTCGTATTTGGCTGTATGATAGGAATGAGGTTGGAAGACGGTGCCTGAAACAATTATTTGTAGATGGAGTTGAAGAGTTTGTTTCAAAAGCTTGACAACATTGTGGTTATGCTGAAGGGGGGATTAGATGTCTGTGTATTAAGTGCAATTTTACAAAGGTTTTGAGTGATGATGAAGTGAAGGTACACCTGCATCGACATGGATTCAAGCCTAATTATTGGATTTAGACTGATCATGGTGAAGAGTTGCCAAATATTGATCTAGATGGTGTCAGTGATGATGATGTCGACATGGGTGCATCAGGTAGTGGAGTACACGACGACTATGTTGAACAACTTCAGTCAATGTAGTGGATGGTGGTTAATGGTCTCAAGCAACGTGGGACATTTGAGGCGAATGAGTCAGATGACATGGAAGAGCCTCCTAATGAAGCGGCCCAAAGATTCTACAATCTATTGTTAGAGACAAATAAGCCATTGTTTGAAGGAGCGTTAGATTCAAAATTATCAATGTGTGTTAGGCTTTTAGCTTGCAAGTCCAATTGGAATGTCCACGAGCAGTGTTTGGAATTTTTTTTGTAGAATGCTTCTAGATGTGACACCCATCTTGCCAAAACATTATTATGATGCGAAGTGGTTGGTGTTGAAACTGGGGTTGGAAGCTAGGAGGATTAATTGTTGTACGAACGAGTGCATGCTTTTTTCTAACAGTGAATCGGGCACAAATGATATCTCACTGGTAGAATGTAAATTTTGTCAGGCACCCAGGTACCGTGTCTGAAACAATGGCCGTAGTAAGAACAAACCAGTTCTGGTAAAGACAATGTTCTAGCCATAGTAATTCAAAAGTTGTAGAGAATGTTTGCATCAATGCAAACTACGGGAGATATGAGGTGGGCATTAAGAGAATAGAAGAAGTTCGGGCGTGTTACAAACTATGGCACATATGAGGTGGCATAACGAGAATAGAAGAAGTTCGGGCGTGTTATACCATTCGTCTAATGGTGAAGCCTGGAAGCAGTTTGATCGAGTACATCCCGATTTCACATCAGATCCTCGCAATGTACAACTTGGGTTATGCTCAAATGGCTTTATCCAGTGCATTCAAGCGTTGGCTTCGCGTTATTCATGTTAGCCAGTAATTGTTACACCCTACAATCTTCCTCTCAAGATGTGCATGCCAAAATTGTATATGTTTCTGACTTGTCTCATATCGGGCCCATCTAATCTGAAGGCTGGGATTGATGTATATTTGCAGTCTCTGATCGATGATCTGAAGAAGTTGTGGGCTGGTGTGTTGACATATGATGTATCAAAGAAGCGAAACTTTATGATGAGGGAGGCTCTGATGTGGATTACCAATGATTTCCCTGCATATAGCATGCTGTTTGGTTGGAGGACTCACGATAAATTGGTCTACCCTTATTGCATGGGACATGGAGAGGCTTTTACCTTAAGATATGGTGGGAAAAGTTCTTGGTTTGATTCTCATCGTCGGTTCTTAGATCATGATCATGCATTTAGATGGAATACCCGAGCATTCAAAAAGAATCAAACAGAAATAGATGAGTCTCCACCTATGTTGACACCTGAACAAATTTGGCATCGGGTTAGCAATCTTCCAAAAGTCAGGGATATTGGTGTGACAAAATAACCGGGAAATGGAGAATGACATTACTAGACAAAACAAAGTATTTTTTTTGGAACTACCATACTGGAAAGATAATTTGTTAAGGCATAACCTTGATGTAATGGACATTGAAAAAAAAATTGACAACATTTTTAACACGGTTATAAATAAGGCTGGCAACACGAATGACAATGAGAAGGAAAGGACATATTTAGCTCTATATTGTAGACGAAAGGATTTGGAGCTGAAGCAGCAGCCAAATGTAAAAATGGTAAAACCAAAATCTTGTTACTTTAATAGCCGATGAAGCAAAGTCAAGTTGTCTGTGGTTAAAAGAACTTTGGACACCCGATGGTTATTCGTCTAATTTGGCACAATGTGCTGATATCAAAACTGGTAGGCTTCATAGGATGAAAAGTCATAATTGTCATGTCTTCATGGAGTTTTTTCTTCCTATTGCATTCAGTTCATTGCTTCCGCATGTTTTGAACCCGATTATCGAAATTAGTCATTTTTTCAAAATCTATACATTGCAACTTTTAGGGTGGATTGTGTGAGGAGGATGGAAGAAAAAATTCCAATCATTTTGTTCAAGTTGGAGAAGATATTTCCCCTGGTTTTTTTTATTCAATGGGGCATCTCCCTAGTCATCTTGCATATGAAGCAAGGTTTGGTGGACCAGTCCAATATAGGTGGATGTATCCATTCGAAAGGTAATATTATTACAATTACAAAGTTAAATTAATTGTCCCTTGATTAATAACTTGTCACTAATATTTTTTATCACTTAGGTTCATGGGCGATTCTAACTGATCTGTCAAAAACAAGGCTAGGGTTTAAGGATCAACATGTGCATCTTCCTTACACTGTGAGACAGCCCATCTTTGTTCCCACTATTTTAACAACTTCATGTTGTCACCAAGAAATATTAGGAACGAGGTGGATGTTGATAATGAAAGGTTTCATTATTCCCTATCAGTATTTAACCTTCCTGGGCATCATGCTGGCAAGGAGAAGATTTACTGGTTAAGTGATGATGAGTATGCATCAGCCCATGTCCATGTCTGGACAAATTGCACCGAGGTGAAACCATACAATGATTAAGTACCAATAACTCAATTTTGCAATAATTTATCATATGATGTATCCATTTCTCCTTAAACACATTATAAACACATTTTTTGTCCGTGTGTTCTTGCAAATTAATCAAATAAGTGAACAAAATGCTTCTGCTCGTACACATGCAGATTTTCCTAAATGGTTCAAGCAACAAGTAAGTACCATTGAAGTTACCAAACATTAACCACTATCATTTTTCTTTTACAAATATTTATTTAATATGACTTATATTCGTAGGTGTATCAGCAACCGTTAAGTGTGACAAATCATCACTCGAGAGATTTAGCATATGATCCCCTAAGCTGTGTTAAATCATGGCATAAGTACTTCGCCAATGGGTACAAATTCCACACTGATGAATGGAACGTGGGCAAAAAGACAATTAACAACAGGTTTTATGTGAAGGGAGAAGGTGAAGGTTATTTCTACGGGTCCTAAAATATATATATATATATATATATATATATATATATATATGAGTTACAATACAATAAGACTACTTATCCTAAGAAAGTAGTGCTATTTTATTGTAACTGGTTTGATCCACCGAGTAGAGGCACAAAGGTGGATCCCAAGTATGGAATTATGGACATAAACATGGATAGAAAACATCAACTGTTTGATCCATTTATCATTGTTCAGAATGCAAAACAAGTTTATTATGTCCCTTATCCAACAATACGAACAGAAAAATGAGGTTGGTGTGTTGTTATCACAACTAAGCCGAAGGGTCACTTTGAAATTGATGATGCAGAAGATGAGATGCCTTTCCAAGCGGATGAATCATTACACGTCAATGAAGTAATTGAGATCTACTGGCATGTTGGGCTCTCAAACTGATGGTGAAGAAGTGGTCATTAGTAACCAGTCATCGATGCATTCATCAACGGATGAAGAAATCGAAATTGATCACTCCATGGAAGAAAACGAAAAGCAGGATTTTGAATCATATGACGAGACTGAGCCTGAATAAGAGCTTTACTCCTAAGTACTTTTATTGTATTTAAATGTTTGCTTATGGAACTAATTGTAAGACTTGACAAATTTTATGTGAGATATTAAAAATTATATGTGTATTTTGATTAATTGCGATATATCGTTTGATTTAGCATTATTTTTTGTTTTATATTTTTCTATAAAAATAGATATGTCATCATCAGGGAGACAGCCGCCCCACCCCCTACCGTCTAGTGGTGATGAGGGGAAGAGGAAGGCTAAGAGGGGACGATACATCGTTAAAGTTCCTAGGCTAGTGACTTCATCCTCCCCTATTTCTATTGCACCTACACGAACCCTATTATACCATCCCTGACCCTTGCTGCACCATTACTAACCCTTACCGCACCCTCCCTTACCCATACTGTGCCATCTCCTACTCCTACTGCACCACCACTACCATTGCCTCCTCGTTTCCATCATCGGCCACTCGTCGCCCCTACTGCGCCCCCACCACCTCCTCCACCACCACCATGATCTGATGTGCCGGCCACACAGCTCGAGTTGATGTTTATGCCTACTCTCGGGCTGACGACACAGCTGTACCAGGCCATTCCATCATCGTCTTCTGCGACCCATGCTGATCTGGGACATCATCGTATGTCCAGCAGGAAGCCGTGCCAGAGTAAGCTAGGATTCCGACACCTGGCGATCGTCCATGGATTGAGCCTATTTGAGGATCGTAAGTATTTTTTATTTCATATTTTATAAGAATTTATGTTTTTGTTGTTAATTTATTGTTAATGACAATTTTTTAAAATAATAAATTTGTCAACTTGATTCTATCGAAGACAGCCTCCAAGGCCATTTCATATTCCCTCATGGCCCAGTAAAGTCGATTCTGGCCGTCCTAAGGGAAGTTGAGCTCATAAGATAAAGATCGCGTCTTTACACGATTCAGGGTAAGCTATTAATATTTGTGGCTAATTTTATAATTGTTTTTCATGCATTATATTATACATATAATTTTGCTTTTGTGAACTAATTATTTTTTTCCTTGTTAGCAGCACCTTGTGCGTTGGCGTCCGAAACATGTAGCAATCATCCAGGACATTATTGAGGCCAGATGTTCTTCTAGACTCTTGGACATGCTTCGGGAGTGTAGGAATAGCCGCATACATCCAGATTGGATCGGGCCCAATATCTGGACCAAGTTGTGTGAGTACCGGAACTCTCCAGCTTATAAGTTGAAGTGTGAGCAGACAAAGAAAAATAGGCTTCCGAGAAGGGCGGGAATCTACACACTGGTGGTTTGACTAACCATGTTCAGCATGCTGTTAACATAGTATGTATATGTAAGTAATTAAATTTAATAATTTAACAATTTCATTAATAATTTATTTTGTGAATAATTGATTGTCATTCGTGTGTCGTTTGCAGGAAGCAGCACTTGGCCAATCGATTAAGGTCCCTAAGGTCTTTCAGCAGACCTATATATCCAGGGAGACCGTTGAGTTTGTTGATGAGAGGTCCAGGTGGACTGTGGTGAGAAATATTTACAAGTTTAGGTTTTGATTTTTTTTACTTTTTATTATTATAAGTTAATAATATAATGTTTTTGTAGGAGTTCTCTGTCAGGTTTACTCCGATAGCGTCTGAGGCTGCCTCCTACACTGGTGCCTCAAATACCTCCCAGATTGACCCTGCCGAGGTAGAGAGACTTGAGACCTAGGTGTGGGTCGATCTGGCTGACGGGAAGAAGAAGGGGCAGATTTATGGGACCGATAGCCTAACTTGTACCTACCGTTGGGGGATGGGGGGGGGGGGGGGGGTCCGAGCTTGACACATCGGGATGGTGCATCTTCTAGCTCGCAGAACACCGAGGAGGTGCGACACCTGAGACAGGAGGTGCATCAGGCGAGGGCGGAGAACGAGCGCTTAAGGCACCAGTGGAGGCACTCCAGCACGTGGTCGCTGGTGTGCTCGAGGTGCTCCCACCTGATAGGCGCACCGTTCTGCAGGGGGTGCTCCATATCGGCCAGGTGCCTCTACTACTACGGACGTACCTTGTTAGCAGCTAGATGGCGGTACGTCGACTCAGCCGTAGCCGAATGGTCATCTAATGCCAGTTGTTGATCTTGACTCCCCAGCGAGGACGACCATGATGACTATTTAGTGAATATTATGATAATTTCTTTAGATGTTACTAGGATTTTGGTAGTTGTAGGGTTTTGTACGGATTTTTATATTATTTATATATTGCATTTTTGTTATACATGATGTTATTTACTTTAATTTTGATTTTAATTTTAATTAATGTAATAAATAAAATAAAATAAGTTTTAATTTATTAAAAATTAATTTAATTAATTTAATTTCAATTTTTTTTTAAAAATAATTGAACTTACCGTCGGACTAGTCCCTCGGTAATCCACAAACAGATTACCGACGGATTAATCCGTCGGTGGGTTGGGTGCACAATTACCGACGGAAAAAGTCGTCGGTAAGTCACTGACAGAGTTATAGATGGCTTTTTCCGTCGGTAATGGGGCAATCTACTGAGGTCATTACCAACATAAAATCTATCAGTAATTACCGAGGGATCTCCCAAATCCGTCGGCAACTGTTACCGAGGAGCCAGTTCCCGACGGATTTGGAGCCGTCGGAAATCCATCGGAAACACGTAATTACCAATGGTTTTTTGACGTTTCCGATGACTTTTGTCTGTCGGCAATCTATGTTTTTTTTTTTTTGTAGTGGCAGTGCAGCTGAACCCTGACTATCCCCAAGGTCTAGGTGACCCCCACAAAATCCCCTAATCTCCTATAAATAGGTATTTATACTTTCGGAATGACAACAATTATGATTAGGTTGGAATGTTGTCCAAAGACAACAAGGCAGGAACTAAAATGTCCCAAAGCGCCGATGTCATTTTAAAAAGAGCTATTGTTAAGAATTGGGATGGAATAGACCATTAACCAAAATTGTTCTTTTTAACTCAAGTTCATTTGAACACTTAAATTAATTCAAGCATACTTAGGCTAAAGTTAACTATTTTAGAGTATTAGAATCAATATAATGATTTAATCCATTAAATTACTGTTTTGACTCATTTTGGGTTAAATATATAACAATATTTAAAATAAACATTTGATGCCTAAAATTAAGTATTGAGACCTCATAAGTCTGAAACACATTTGATGTGTAAATTCTCTAAGTTTTGATAATTCCAAATATATTAAGTATGGTTATATTGAACCATGTGAAATTACTTATAAGACTGTTTAAGTGTGTAGAAAATTGGCCTTTAAGGTCACACGTCTAAAACTAACTCGTCCAAGTTCTAGAAAGATTCAGTTTTTCAGACTTGTCTGAAAAATCACCCGTCTGTAAAAAGGCAGCTCATTCAGAGACGAAGTCAACTCTTAGTCAACGATCTACTCTAGAAGATGATGTGGAAAATAAAAAGTTCTAAAGAACCTTCAGTAGATCACTCATCTGAAATAGACTTGCACACTCATCTAAAATCTGGATCAGTACACTCGTCTAAAGATTGAACTTTACTGCACTCGTCTACTGACCAGATGTCAGAAGAAAGTCCAAGTCAACCTTCCTTAATCAATATGCTTTCTTTAAGGACCTCGAAGACATCTGGATAAAGGCACCAAGCGCAAAGAATAAAGAAATCATTCTTTCAAGGTTTTAAGGAATAAACATGCTACTTATATACCAAGACAGCTGCTTTTAGCTATTTCAAGTACAAAGCAGAAGTACTTTTCAAAAGGTGAACTGAGTGTTGCACTGAAAAGGGAAAGTCCTCTGCTACAAGTACAAAAGTCCTGCTGCTGCACCTCTGAAACAACATCTACTCAGAACAAAGTGCACTCTTGGTCGCACATGTCAATGCTCAACGTCCCTAAGCATTTAATGAGTTTTCAGAATGACTCTTTGGCATTAATGGTATCCCAGAAGTTCAAGTTAAAGGAACTCACTTTCTGAAGTTGTGTCTAACAGATTAAATGATTGAAGACCCTTAAATAGAGCAAACCATGAAGATGAAGAAAATAAAGATTCTGCGCATATTCAAGAAGCATTTACTCTGCTCATTTACTCTTCATTCCTTCATTGATTATCTCTTCAATCATTTGATATTAATTCGCAATCTTTCATTCTCATATTTATTCCACTGCTCTACGGATTGACGGTTGTCCTCACAAACCAACACGGGTCTTTTAAGCCCTTGGCGCTACAGTTGTTGAGCCTGAAGAGGCCAGGTGAGAAAATAATACTTGTTTGAGAGTGAACCTGGAGAGGCTAGGTGTGAAAAGAATACTTGTACTGTAATCTGATCAGTTATAGTGGAAATACTTGGTGCTGTCATGGATTGGACATAGCCCTATTGATTTTTGGGTGAACAAGTATAAATCTCTTGAGTGATATTCCTCTTCCCTAATCTCTTTAAATTTATTTAAGAGTTTGTTTGTCCTAGCTTTTTAACTTGGGGAGCTAAGATTGTGAATATCAAATTTATTTTAATCCTTCACTATTTGCACGCGTGTGTTGATATGAAATTAGACGAGTCACCCGTCTAATTTTCTCTACTTTAGTTTTTGCTTGATGTGCCTGCGAAAATATTTTCAAAGTTTTCTAAAAAGTTGGTAAACACAATTCAACCCCCCTTCTTGTGTTAACTTTGGTTATTTCATTAAGTACAAACCATAAACTTAAAATATTATAAGACTAAGATTTTGAAAGTCTTTAACTTTCCAATATTTGGTCTATTCGCTTCATTCCAAAATACTATATATCACATTAACTACTAGCCCAAGACTTAGCAAAATATGAATAAGGTTAAACCTTCAAATTGAGTTCATAAATTCAATGGAGAAACAATTGATACCAACTAAGAATAATTCCAACACCTCCCAAATCTAAGTTCGGAAACAAATCTCTAAGCGACTTAACGATTATACTAATAGGCTTATACTTAGAGCCCAATTACACCAAAATTAGATCCAACACTTGGTGTTCATAATTTACAAATGAGTAAGATTCTCGAATTCGAAGCTTACACCAAATCAATTAATATTAAATTTAGCATAGATCAAAATTAAATTTAAAATTGCTCAAGCACAATATAAATTAAGATCCTAGTTACACAGATTACACAGATAATTCAACAATCATAAATAAGCAATCATATCAAGAATTTCCCCCAAATGAATTCTTAAGCAATTACAATAAAATTATCTATCTGCCTATATACCATATACATAAACATCCTTGTTAAACCTTTAAGCACTCAAATTTTCACTAGAAATAACTTAGTATTTTATGCTTCCTTCTAAGTCCGTAATGTAGCTGACATTCAATCCTATGTCCGTCTTCAATTAATTCAACATATTCAACATCAACAACAAAATACAAAATAACTTATGTACCTAATTACTCATATATCTACAACTCCCTTAAAAAATTGTTATAATTCACTCTAGAATTTATCCAACTTAACTTAGGAACTTAAGGTGCTTCCAAAGTTCTAATTTGATATCATAATTAATCAATACGAAAACATATATATCTCAATCAATCATCAACTATTGCTTAAAGTCATATTTAAAATTACACAAGTGGTGTCTTTAACATCAGATGTGGTGAGGCCAAGTTGGGCTGTAGTCAGATCGAAACATGGCGCTAACTACTGTTAGTCTTAAGGAAATAAAGTTGCACCCTGACTAATAACTTTAGCTTTTAGCCTAGTGGTAAGTGATTGATCCTACACTTGGTATCTGAGTAGGTCATGGATTTGATTCCCAAGTAATGCATTACTGGCACTGGGAGGGAGGTGAATTATTGGTAGTGGGTCAATATCTTGCCTTGGCAAGGCCTATGTGTGATCAGAGTTAGATTGAAGTCAATTCCCTGTAAAGCGGGACAGATACTTTGTGGGGGATGCTGATAACCCTTTGACTTATCTAGTTTTTATGCTAGTTTAGTTATGGTTTTAGAGGCTAATTGTTATTGTTGAGTTTAATATCATTTTAGCCAAAATTTAGCTTTGAATTGTCCTTAGGTGGTGTCTTGAGTCTTTTATTTTATTTTTAGATTTTTTTTTAATTAGGAAATTGAGTCAAATAAAGCACTAATTGCTATTGCTTGGTTTCAGGTACTGTGCTGGAGTCAAGTTGGAAAGTTAAGCTGGAAAAGTTAGGAGAGCAAAGAAGAGAAAAGTTGTTGGAATGCTGATCAAGACAGATTTGCCTCACGAATGGTCGTTCGCCGTGCGAATGGCCTGATTTTGAGCATAGATCTAAACTTCAAATTCGCCCCACGAATTTAGGGAATTCTAATTAGTATTTAAGCATGTTTTTAGTTCGAAAATAGGGATCCAATCCTTGTATTTTCGAGAGTTACGTCTCCCTCACTTTACAAAGTCGTTCATTGATGTTTTTCATGAATTTTATGTGGATTATGGATTTGATGATGAACTAAACACTTTATTCTAAGGAAATGACGTAGCCCCACTATGACGGCTTGGTGTTTTTGTTTAGTTTCTCTATCCCCTTTCTCTTTGTTATTGTTTCTTAATTCTACACTTATTGTGTTCAATCAAAAGGTCTATGATTGACTTTCCAATTGTGATGTTATCGATAGGAGATTCATGATTTAGGGCTTTGGAATAGAAACATATGATGAATATTGACAGAGATATTATAGGAGGTCTATGCAATCGATATAGGAAATCAAGAACTTAATTAATCTTTAGTTTCTAATCATCATGGAGATATAGTTGATTAGGGATTTAAAGGTATTTTCTTGTGCGCTTGAGAAAGACATATGAATAAACTAGGGTTCCTGGTTGACAATAATTGGATTAAGGAATAGGAAATGTTTTCATAATTGAACCAAGTTAAATTAGTGTTGATGAAATAAGGACCTTAGATCTTTATCTCATAGTAATTACTTTGTGTTCATTATTCTTGCGATTTTACTTGGTCTTGCTTGGTAGTTATTAGGATATCTTATCTTAATTTGGTTACCATATCTTCTCATATCTTTTACCATATTGGACTTGTTCCTACCGTATTTTTATTAGTTGCTTCGATCCAGTTCACTTGCCGGAGCCTATCAGATGCCTAACCCTTCGCGGGCTAGCGGGACAACAGGTCGAATCAACCTAATTATAAAAATAAATATAATTAAGCATATTTGATATACAAAATTGTAATCACATCACATGACCTAATTTAAGAAAATTGAAAAAGAACGGAAACTATTAGAAGAGGTAAATTTCATTACTATTTGAGCACCCAAAAAAAAGAGAGTAAATATCCATTTTGGTCCGTGACAATTTTCGCGGTGCTCATTTTAGTCCCCGACAAAAGAAAGTCGTCTGTTAGTTCTTGACAATTATAAACCATAGGCACATTAGTCCCTCCATTGATCTTCTTTATGAAGGCTCTGTTAGTATGTGGCCCGTTAACTCGTCCACTTGTCTGTTAAGTAGCCCACATGGATTTTTATTTGAGTAAAGACCCATTTTGATCCCTGACAATTTTCGAGGTGCCTATTTTAGTCCCTACGAACAAACTGACCCATTTTTTCTTCCATCTTCTTCATCCTTTCTTCTTGCACCCCAATAGTGACTGTCTGATTTTGGGCTTAATTGGGCTTCATGGGAGAGGCACCACACATTTGTTCTCCAACTTGCACCCTAATTTCTTCTTGAATTTTCGAGCTCTACCTTCCCCTTATTCTTCTCTTCTCGTTTCGTAAGTTCATCTTTCTTTCGCCATTCCTTTTATTCATTAAAATAAAAATGTCTCATTCCATTTTCCCCTTTCAAATTTCTGACTCTATGGCTTCTTTCTGAGACTCACCTCTCATATTCATTGCAAACCCCTTTTTTATTTCACTTATTATAACTTTTCACATTAGTCTCTTATATCCTCATTCATTTCCACAACACAATTTATCAAAATATAATAAAAAAAACCTTTAACCTAACACCATATTACAAGCTTCATTTTTTTGTTAGTTTTTTTTAAAATTTTTTTTGCCAACTCTGGATGAAAAGTTTGGATTTTTTACCAGCCCATTCGTTTTATCATATATATTTATAAATGGGTATCCTTTTTTTTAAAATTGAATTTTTGTTCTTGACATTTTCATAGGCTTCTCTTTACGATGCGAAGAAGATAGGGTTGTGATCATGGAGTTATTTGATTGGAGAAATTGGGGACAAGAAAGTTTGAAAGGAAATCATACACAATGTTGTTGAGCTCAAGCTTAGAGAGGGTTCAAGTTAGCGAGAAAAAGAGTAGGGACTTTCGTATATGCAGGAGATGGATGAAGAAGATGAAAAAAAAGAGGCAAGTTTTTTTCAGTAGGGACTAAAATGGGCAAGTCGAAAATTGTCAGGGGCCAAAATGGACATTTACTCAAAAATAAATCCACGTGGGCTACTTAACGGACATGTGGACGAGTTAACGGGCCACATCAGCACACTAACAAAGCCTTCATAACGGAGATCAACGGAGGGGACTAACGTGCCTCGGGTTTGTAATTGTCAAGAACTAATGGATGAGTTTTTTTTTTTTGTCGGGGACTAAAATGGGTACCACGGAAATTGTTAGGGACCGAAATGGGTCTTTACTCAAAACAAATTCATTACTATTTTTTTGTTTTAATAAAGTTTTATCATGGTGAATGGCCAACAATAGTCTTAGTTTTGGTTGAACTGTGTCCATAAACTGAATTAGTGCAAACAAATGCGTGTATATAGTATTAGGAGATTATGCATATTTTAGGAAATTTTTGTTGGACTAATAGCAGACAAAGGAGGGAGCATAGAGAGAGATAGAGAGAAAGTATGATGGGTATTTTGCTTAAATAATTTGTACTCTGGTGGATAAGCCATGTGCACAATACTAATAATCCTCTACATCTCACCTCTGCGTTTCGGCTTACAGCATTTAGCCTTGCTCTCTCACTTTTATTGAGTTTTTCAATGCCACTTGTGTTTGTTGTTGTCGTGCTCTATGTTGTTTCTGCCCTAGCTAGGAGAGGAGAAAATTGAACCTTGTTAAGATGTTGGGCTCTGCATGAGTGAGTGATTTGTTCGTGAATTGGGATGGGTTATTTCATTTTCTGCTAATGAGGAACAGGAACAACCAGAAATTTGTACAACATTGTGTTAAAGGGGATGCTATCTACACCCTACACATGGACATCAAGTGCGGAAGACTGGGGAATGGGTTGAGTAAACTCCCCTGGGGCCGGAAAAATAACAGACGAAGCTTTACTTAGATAGGGCTTTGATTGGTCTTTTTTTTTCTTAGTGATTGGAAAGGAGGGCGCCTGGGTATTTTACAAAAAGGGAAGGCAGAGGTAGTACTTCGAATGGCGACCCCCACACAACTTTTAAAATATTTTTTTATTACTAAATTACCTTTATTAAACCTATCTACTCTAATTACTTGGTAAAAATCATCATCAACCCCCTCTTTTCTCTCATCTCCCTCCACGGCTCCACTCTCTATTCTCTCTCAAGATGTATGATTTGTTTTCTTTTACCAATTTTTATGAATATTATGGTAAACAAATATTGTTGTTTTAAGACGTAACAGGTATCGATTTGCGTTTTTTTTTTGTATTTTTTTCGTTTTTTGCAATTAATTGTCTTGAGTAGATGAACAATGCTGCAACGATCTTGAATCTTCGCCAAAGAACCTCTGACTCCTTTTTTGCATCGTCCTCTGGACCCTGTACGCAAGCCTTTACCTCCATGAGCTTTGTTTGCAAGTCATCCATTCGAGAATGGGTTCTTTCAATCTCTTGGGTCCCTGTTTCATGTGGGTTTTTTTTATAAGCCCCTGCTTCATGTGGTTGATTCAGTTGAGACGGAAAGAGGAATGAGAGGAAGGGATATAGGGGTGTGAACCCAATAGGAAGAAGAAAGAGATTTTCAAACTTACAAGGATATATAAAATAATAATTTCTTATGCCAAAATTAAAAAATGTGGGGGGGTGGATGACAAATATGTGGAGTGTAGGTAGCAGCTCCCTTGTGTTAAACGGGCCAACTTGACCCTTTACAGGCCAGCCCGACCCAAGACTGATTGGCCTGACGGGCTAATGGGGTCCGACCAAAAATGCCTGCTTTTTTTTGGGCCTTCATTTTAGGGGCTATGTTCGACCTTAATTCCAGGTTGTTTGGTGAGCCCATCGTTGGGGGAGGGGGGTAACACCCCGTTTTTCGTTAAGTGCTTCTGTGAGTGCCTTATTTGTTTGGTTAAGCCTTAGGGCTTAGCTTAGAGTTGTTGTTGGAGGGCTAAGTGGGATTTCTAGGCTTAAAATCCCTTTCTGGTACATGAGCACGGCCATGCTCATGTCCAGCACGCCCGTGCTTGTTAGGCGTGTCTTGTGACTATCTGAGTCACAAGCACGACCGTGCTCATTAGGGAGTATGACCGTGCTCAGCGCAGGACCGCGTCTCGCTGACGCTAAGTGAGCACGCCCATGCTCAGCAAGGAGCACGATCGTGCTTAGGTTTCGGTTTATAAATAGGAGGCAGTAGCACAAGGGTTTTTGTGTGAAGCCTTATTTTGGCACATTGGGCAATCCTAGTGTGGCAGAAAACCTCTTCCCTCTTTCTTCCCTTGAACCCCTTGAAGTTCTTAGTGTTCTTGCTCTAGTTTTGGGAGAGGAGTAGCGCGCTAGTATAGTTTGAGGTAACGTTGTCTTCCCTCTCTCTTAGTCTTTTTTCTATTATTAGATCTAGAGACTAATTGGTTATCTTCTTCTTGATTGGCCAAGGCTTGGGGAACTCATCGAGCCGCTCGAGGGAACGTGTCTAGTTTGCCAACATTATCGTTTGGGAATCTTCATACCAGGTATGGGGAGAAGGAATAGTTTGAGTATGTAGGCTTGGGGGTAGCATAAGACGAAGGGTTACCCATGACCCTTTCCTTTGATAGCATGTCTATATGCCTTTATGTCTGTTTGTTGTATGGTGTTTAACTGTTATGATTGGCATGACTGTTATTATTAATTGATGTTGTTTGTTATAAATAAGTTAATGTTGTGATGTCATGATTATGATCAGTATGATGTTATTGGCTGTTGTTGTGTTGTGCTCTTTATGAGTATTGATTGTTGAGGATGCTAATGCCAACAATGATGTTAAGACGTTAAAATGCGTTAATAATGATAATGGTAATTAAGGGATGTTTCCCCAGTTGTTCATAATATATGAATGTAGTATGAGAGGTAAGGTTATGTTCATAGGGCTTAGTTAAAGACCCTATGATTGATTAGTGAGTGTTCTAGGAACATTAATAATGAATCTATGATTAAATGATTAATTCCCCATGATGATAAGACATGAATATTAATGAAGAACAGTTAAGATTAATGAAGCTGACGGTCAATGGATTAGCAAAAGCCAATAGGTTGAATTTGTGAACTGTCCCAAGGATTTGGGAAAGGGTTCCTGACCCTTTCTGCCCAGATCAGTACGACCACGCTCCATTGAGCACGGCCGTGCTTGATAAGGAGCACACCCGTGCTCCAGTTTGAAACCTAGAGCAGGGCATGCATTTAAGCACGCCCGTGCTTTACAGGAAGCAAGATCGTGCTTGCCTGTAGGTCCAGCACGCCCGTGCTGAGGATGATCACGCCCGGCTCACCTGACCAGAACAAAATCTAGAATGTTGAGATAAGGGTTTTCACCCCAAACGCTTAAAATACTTAATAAGATACCAACGGAATATGAAGACCAAAGACAAGTGATAAGATGTTGAACCTTGGTAGCCTAGTGTCCGCTCCAAGCGTTAAGATGTTGTACCTTGGTAGCCTAGTGTTTGCTCCAAGGGGGCCTTGATGCTTGATGGTCAAGGTGTTGAGCTCTAGTGCTTAACGGCCAGAGTGTTGATTGATGCTTAAAAGACTTAACGATGAAACGTTGAACGATAATCCTCGATAGCATAGTGGTCGAGGTGTTGATGGTGATAAAACTTGGGTAGCCTATAGGCCCAAGCGGAGGTGGTGGTTGTGGTTGTGTGTTGTTTGCCATGCATTCACATATCGGAGATGTTGATGGGAGGTTGTACAACATAGGGGAGGTTGTCCGAGAGTAAGACGATCTGGCAGTCCGTGGGATTCGTTTGAAAGGGAATCAAGTATACACCATGGTGGCACATCTGAGAATAAGATATGTCGGCTGTCCAAGGGGTCCACCCATGGTTTGGTGGTCTGGCCCGGCATTGGTGCATTTTCAACCAATGTGGAAATGTAACCCTGAAGTTGGCATCCTGAGTTAGTTAGATCCACGTGCATAGTAGAGGAGTGGAGCAAAACTGCATTGCATAGCATACACGTTATATGATGATGATTGTTATGATATTGCTGTTTGATATAACATGCTTGTTTGATGTATGCTCGTCTTGCTAACTGCTTCCTTGCCGTTATATTCATATATATGTTTCTTAATCCCTATCTCTATGTTTCTTGTTTGTGGCATGTATCGTTTATGCAGAGGTCGATGTGCAGCCAATTGAGGAGTAACTCTGAGGAGCCACGACTCGTAGATAGGATTTCCGTTTCAGTAGTTGTTTAGTTGTTTCCCAGTTGTATCCGAGTTGTTTGTCGGATTGGTTATACCAGCTCTCTAGTGTGATATCGAGGTTGAATTCGTTTATGTTTCAGTTATGTTATGTTTTCTTTATAAACATGTTTTAGTTATTTTCGCGTTATGTTACAATGCGGCAGTCTCTGCCCGATTTTTAATATTATTTATATTTGCATGTGTTCTATCTCTTTATATATGTGTTATCGCTTTTAAATGCATGCGGGGTAGAGGGTGTAACAGGGGGCTCAAATTGCCAGCTCTAATGGAATGCAATGGCATAAGTTCAACTTGTGCCTCATGGCACATTTTTGTTAGAACCAAAATAGTGATAAAGTTTGGGTCATGATGCTAACCAGTGTGATAGGGCATTGATTAAGGAAACCCAAAAAAGCAAAAATTCATTAGAAAAGTAAGTTTATCATTCTTCAAAATATAAAATACACAAAGTCTCAATGCCAGATTTCTATTTCTAGATTCTTAACTAATGTCCTTAGGGCACTGATTAGCATTCTCCATTAACCCCTCAAAGTTTTAATGATTAACAATATTATTTAAATATTTTTTTTCTAAAGTATTATGCCAGCAAGCACTAACTTTCAAGGCCAAAAGACCTTTATCTTATATTTGACTGCAAACGAAATCAATTTATAGTCTCAAGCATTTCGTTCGTCCAACCTTTGGTGAGTCAAGATCTATCTGGACGAAATCTCAATGTTCCTCAAGGAACAATTACAGTGACTGGACTAAACATGATCATAACCTATCTTCGTCCGTCCAGGCCGATGAAGCACTTCAGAAAGTGCTACACTGATGAAGCACAAGTTTTAGTCGTATGATTTATTATTATTTTATTCGACGGTGTAGATTTTTTTGCTCCAAAAAATAAAAGTGACCTGGTAGTGGCCGATTTGGTGAATGTAAATGGAACCACTCATCTGCATTTCTCTACCACCACCATCAACGTTTTAGCTACCACCCTCCACCACTACATTTCTCACTCATTTCCATCAAGGACCTCTCAGGAACCAAATCAAACTAGGATGAAGAAGAAGAGATGGGTTAGTGGGATGTGAAAGCAAATGGTAAAATCCAACATACCACCTCTACCACCTCTTTCTCACCCACCACCACTCTTTGTTGGGTGTTTAGCATTGTTATAGAAAGGACCATCCCATTTAGCTTTATCAATGCCCAATGCTAGGAAGCCAGTGTCGAATTCAAATTTTCTCTCTTCCAACGGCTTCCCAAGCATCCCTTCCAAGTTCCTTTCTCGCCATTATTTTATTTTTCGAAACAAAAAACATGAAAATTAAGTCCATATTAACTAGAGATAACAAAACGGGCTACTCGGGTTGATTCAAGCCACATCTATCTTGGGTTGTGCCAAAAAAGCCTAAATTCAATTTGGTCTATCAAAATTGTGCCTAAGTCCCACCTTTAGCAAGTTGTAGGCTTGTTCAAGTCAGGCAACATTTTTTAAAAAAGAAATACTTCTTTCCGCCAATGTTTAAGAACAATTGCACAAGCTAAATAATATCATAATCATAGCATATACTTTCTTTTTGCAATTATAGCTAAAATTGCACTTTTGTTTAGTAAAAAAATTAAAATAAATAAAATTTGAAGTTACATGGATGTATTTCTATTTTCAAATGTCCTCTAGCATGTTCAATATATGTAAGACAGCTCAAAGAAAGACAAAATGCTTGAGTCTATAATAATATTGTTTCAGTTGAAAGGAAGAAATGAAACACTCTAACTAATTTCTCATACCACAGTACCTCAGTTTTCAGAAGAAAAAAATGAAAAAAAGAAAAAGCGACTTGCCCGAGGCCCAATCGAGCTAGCCCAACCCAAATGTTAAAAAAAAACTCGGATTTAATTCGGACCTAAACTTTGCTGTCCAAACCCTACATTTAAGATCGACCTATTTTGCCTCCTCTAATATTAAGTACTGAAATTGTATCAAAATCATGAAATATTCGTGCAACTACCCTTAATTCTAAAATAAATGAATATCAAGCATCATTAAAGACTAATAAATAACATATTTTCACCTTTTAATTTGTCTTAAATCTTATCAAAAGCACAAATCCGAGAACTATTTGTTTTTTTGAATAAATAATCGCATGCAGTATCTTATATCTGCATATTTTTATCTTTTAATTACACTTTATGTTATCTCATTTTTTTTTTATACTTGTACTATGTTACTGCCACATACCCTCACATATACAGTCATATGTATGGTATGCCACATACCCTCATATGTAAGATACATGCAGCTAATATTTTTCTTTCCCTTTTCCCCTTCAGTAAATATCCCAATTTGTTTCACTAAAAAAGATCCCAATTTGAATCTGACGCATTTGATTTTCATTGTATTGCAATCAAAACTAAACCAAAACAATTTCTTGGTAATTAAAGGGGTCTGGATTCTTTCTTCGTCTGGTTACAGGTTTATTATGTATAGGTTCAGTTTTTGATATACTTGTTATTAGTTTAGTTTCTTTTGGGGTTTGGCCTTTGTAATACTCATATTAGTCCAGATTAGGGGTTCATGATGCCCGTTTACATTGGGCTGTTCTTTCTCCTATTCTTATATATGAGTTAGAGTATCCCTTGTACTTCCAATCAATATACTTTCGTTTATCGAAAAAAAAAAAACTAAACCAAAACATTAAAAAAAACAATACAAAAAATTCTCGAGTTGAGCATATCCTTCAATATCCAATTTTGATCGATGACCATATGCTTGTTCCTCCTTTTCATTGCTAGTTTTTAGTCCTTTATTTTCTGATCGTCAGGAGATAAGAAGAATATATTATAGTTTAAAATGTACGAACGAATGGACCGAAGACCAAACAGTTTCTCCACCCTCGCCAAAGAATACAGTGCTAACACAACATACAAGCACCCTTCTTTTAAAATAGTGGAGTTTACTTCACTTTAGGAACTCGTGAGTCATGCCTAAACTTTACAATAAACAAAGAGAAAAAAAAAATCAAATATTAGGAATCATGTGTTAACACAACATGCAAGCACCATTCTTTTACAGTGGGCACCCGTAAAAGAATGGTGCTTGCATCATTTACATATTTATACTAAAACCAAAAGTAAAGATTTGAAGTAACTCTCTTAAAGTTACTCTTTGAGTAACTTGATCTCCACCCTTATTTTTAATATTTTTTATCTGAAAGTATACCATATTCTGATATTTATGCTTATCCTAATATTACCTAAATAGACTGTATAAAAAACATTTCACTTCCTTTTCTGACAGAGAGACTTTCACTTGAGTTGATGATATATGTAGTACTCCTAGCGTCGCAGCTATTGGGTTGAGCATTCTTCAATATTCGCTTTGATCACCATATATATGTTTATTCCTCCTTTCATTGTTTTTTTTTTTTTTGGTGAATCCGGATATCCTCTCGCCGGGAGCTAGAGACTAATCCCTCGAGGTACTGAGATCCATTTAAGGGGTTGATCACTCTCAATAGATGTTCTTCCATACACATGAGCCAGGAATCGAATCCCTGACCACATGTTTAAGGGGCGCAGTTATCTATCAACTGTGTCACACCATGTTGGTTTAATTTTTTATTACATTCTTTTCTTACCTATTCTATTATTTTTTTTTAAGCAAAAATTATATTAATTAAAGAGTATAAGGGGTACCCTAACCCATATACAAAACAAATACAAGAACCAAATGGAAGAACTCATGTAACCAAAATACTGGACCAACAAAAGAAGTCAGTATTGTTATTACACAAGACTAACCCAAAGAACCAGAAAATAAAAAGAACTGAAGTTACACCACAATAAGAATCTATTAACTGTCAGGAAATAATAAGAATCTATTAGAGTTTAAGATGTACGCGATTGGTCACAAGACCAAAGAGTTTGTCCACCCACACCAAAGAATCATGTGCTAACACAACATGCAAGCACCATTCTTTTACAGGTGCCCTAAGACCTTAAAATGCTAGAGTTTACTTTAGGAACTCATGCCTAAACTTTACAAATAAACAATAAATGAAAATCAAGATAATATATAGTAGCAACCCAAAGCCAAAGCTGTTTCTTTTCTGACATAGAGACTTGTACTTAATGCCATCCTCCAAAACCTAAAAAGCATGCATGGCCTACTATTGGTATAATATCTTTGGTTTTTGTAAACTTCAAGTCTATGTTATTTGCTTCACATGCAAACCACGAAATTCATTCAATTGTTTTTATACTGTCTTCCCTTTTTCTCTCTCCACTGCATCCTCTCCTCACAAGATAAGTTAAAATAATGTTAATACTTATTAAAAATGAAATTCTTAAAAAAAAATTCACACTCCTTTTTACACCATCTTTATAATTATTGATCATCTACATTTTTTCTTTGGAAAACAAGGATAAATAATCAATGGTTTAGTCTGTTTGGATAGCCGATGGAATAGCTTAGAATCACGTTGAGAGGGAGAAGCTACAAAATATTGCTTCTCTCTGGATGAGCATAAGGGAAGCAGGTCCAAACATATACATTATAAAACGAGTTTAAAATAAGAAGCGAGAAAAAAGAACATGAAAATATCCTAATTACTCAATACTTAGCATATACTCATTAAGATCTTGCTAACCAGTATTTATAGGTTAACCTGTAAAGAAATAAAAAAATAATTTTTTTTTAAAAAATGATATATTTAATTATATTAAAAATTTAAAAATTATAATTATTATAAAAATAAATCATCTTTTAATTCTTTAACCAAAAGAAACTGATTATCATTTAGCTACTTGCATTTTTATTTTTATTTTTTGTTTATGAACAAAGAAGATAGAAGCAGAAGAGGTGCTAACCCATATACAAGAATGTCACTAGACACAAAGAAAACAATAGAAGGACCAACTATAGTACAAGCCATCACAAGACCAAGAATCACCAAAGTTAAGCCACTTTACAGCCAAAAACCGAAAAAAGAACCAAACTACTTGCTCAATAAGCTTGTGCAGAAACTTTGTTATTTTTGGCGAGACATGGGAGGGAAAGTAGCTTTTATCAATTGGGTATCATTTAAGTGGGAAGAGAACGGTGTATTTGGAATACAGATTTCACTTTCCATTTTTATGAAAATTAAATTGCATGATGAGAGAATTATTGGTTTCTCGAGAGCTATCCCCTTTGGTATAATTAATCTTTAGAATTAAAGGAATAAAGGTAGCATATTGCAGCAAGCCAGCAAATTTGTTCTTTTTGTCTCAAAAAATTCTCTATTTTTTTTTTTTTTTTGTTACGCCTTTCTACATGTATTTTTAGCGCAGTACAATGTGTCTTGCAGTTCTCTCAAGTATTTTGGCTGTCAGTATAAGTTTACCGAAGGACAAGTTTAGGTTTAAATAAGTTTTTGGTCCCTACAAAGTTCATCAAATTTGGTTTTGGTCCTTGTGAAATTTTTTCCTAGGTTTTCGTCCCTGTAATCTCACAATTTTTGCAAATAGTCCCTACCGGCATCTTTTTCTGTTATCTAGTACTCATGGGTATCGAGGTAATTTGATTTTACTGTCTGACTTGCTGTAAAATTTGGCCATAAAATAGAAACAAAATCATAAGGGACATAAGGTTAAAATTGCTAAATTCCATCATTTTGTATGATATCTAGTACTCAGGGGGTACCGAGGTAATTTCTCGTTCTTGTCCGACTTGCTCCAAAATTTGGCTAGAAAGTAGAAATAAAATCATACATTAGGACGATAGGGTTAAAATTGACAAAATTATTCATCTAGTATGATTTATAGTACTCAGGAGTGACAATAGGGACTATTTACAAAATTTTCGAAAATACAGGGATGAAATCCTAAGAATTTTTTTTACAAGGACTAAAACCAAAATTAGTGAACTTTCCAGGGACTAAAAGCTTATTTAAATCGATAAGTTTAACATATATAAGTATTTGAGAAGTAGGGGTGAGGCAGCTCAACTGATTTGAGTTAATGGTATAGGCATTGTCTAGAATATTCCTTTAAGGGCAAAATAGTATAATTTTCCAATAGCTAAGATTAAAAAGGGCAAAATGGGTATTATAAAAATAATATTTTGTTTAATTTAAAATTATTTTTAACACATTTCTCTGTATCCTCCTCCTCTACACCCTGTACAACCACTCCATCATCTCCAGCCGGCGTACCACCCTCAGCACCGCCGCACACGGCATAAACCCTTCCTCAACAACCCATACACCAATGGCCCCCTATCATCACCAACCCTACCGCCATTATCATCATCCCTAACCCTCAGCACACATTCAATTCCTTCTACCCTTGTGCTGTCACGACGCTTCTGGTTCACTCTCCAGCCTTCCCTTTGGTTCACTCCCACGACCCTTCTCACCAACCCTAACATCTCCATCTTCAACCTCAACTCCTCCCTCTGAGCCTTCATCTCCTAGACCACCGTGTGCACCTCGGCATCGATCTGATTGTCTGGGAAACGGCGTCGTTGCAGAGAGAGAAGAGGTTTTGGAAGTGCCACTGTGGGGGAGGAGGTAGGATTGGACCTTGGAGCGGATTTGGATAGAGTGGGACTTGAGGCGGTGGATGATGAGGCGGAGATTGGGTGCGCAGAGAGGGGAATTTGGATCGGAGATTGTAGTGTGGAGGACTCTGGCCATGGCAGCGACACCTCCCGCCTCCACATCTGTGTTCATCCGCGGCGCTCCCTCCACCGCCGACGATTCCCGCTCTCACCACCAGAGAGCCCACTCTGAAAGGAGATCAGATCTGAAAACGAGCTCTTCTCCACCTACATCAACATCGAGAAACGTCGAGGAACGACGAGCGGGTCACACCAAAGATCGGACCAGGGTGATTATGGGAACAACCACGGCGGCCGTGGTAGTGGTGGTGGTGGTGGTGGTGGCGACGGATTGGCCGAGGACGAAGGTGGGTGGTGGTGAAGGTGGTTGCAGAAGAGATCGAAGAGAGAGCAGGGAAGCATGTGATCTGATTTTGTTTTTTTATCTTTTTTCAATTTTTGTGTGGAAAATACCCATAATAACCTTGGAGTCTGAAAACTCAACTCCCACCAGGGAGTATTCTAGAATCCACCAATGGTATAAATAGTTTTTTTAAGAAGGCAAAAGAAGTAATATTTATTAAAGTACAAGGGGTACTCACAAACCCATATACAATGAACAAGAACAGTCAGCAATTTTGACAATAACAACAGACTAAAAAATCAGCTCAACCAACTATTTAACTAGACAAGAAGGGGTCTATGCACCAATCCAAGAATGAGCAAGAAAACCCGTGAAATCAAGCAAGCAACCATCTCCACGAGCACACCTTTACCCTATCACGAGTATAAGGAGTTGAAGGAATTGAAGGTCCAGTGTTCAAATTAAACCCTGGAAAATGAGAAAAATTAATATAACAACTAACATATTAATATTTGCTTATGAAAAAAAAGTATTTGAGAAGTAAAAAGTATTTGAGAAGTAGAGCAACTACAGGTTGATTAGTTTTATTCCTTCAAAAGGGAAATAAAATGTTGAGAATACGATTTTTAATTATTAACTTGGTATACTTTTCCTGTAAAAAAAGGTAGCTTGGTATACTTTTACAATATAATGTAATATGTACTTTTTGTTTGGAAAGAGATTGTGATCGAGACTATTGCGTTTCTTATTTGGACCTGTTGATTGTGAGTTATATTTGACTGTTTCACTTTTCTTTTCTCTGATCGGTGAGGAATGAGATTAATTTTCAAAATGGTTCTTTTGATTTGTCTCAATTTATTGATAGTATTAAGGTACTCTCTTGGGATTTGTTTAAGGCTAAGATAGGAGGACGAAGGTTGCATTTTTCGAATTGGTATGCTAATCCAATTGAGTGTGTTTCTTTTTTACTCCATTTATATTCTGACTAATCCTTTATACGAGTTAGATTACTCATTATACTCTTCTTAATGCTATTCACTGTAGCTGAGGAAAAAATAAAAAACGTACGTGCACTCTATCACTCTATAAACGTGTGCAAATCAATATATTTTGTAATGTATGGCATGACATCAATTCTAAACCTCTGCTTTTGTGGCATGGCATCAATTCTAAACCTCTGCTTTGTGCCATGGCATCAATATATATTCCTCACATTACTTGAAAGGAGAGGACAACGTGACATTTTCTTAGGCTGCAGTCATTTTCATTCTTGACTCTCAATTCGTGATTCCATTTCCCTATATATATATGGAACCATGTACTTATGCATATGTCCACTGAAAATCAATTGCATTTTGTATTTGATTTAACAGAGGTGGAGAACGATCGACAAGAGATATAACCTGTTATTGACTCTTGATCATCCATTGCCAACTGAAATAATTAGGTATGGTTTTCACATTATTTGAACCCCGCCCTTAAATATTTATAATTTTCTGAAAATAGTAACATTATATGAGGAATCTTTAATAAGTAATCTTAACCTTTGATGATAAATTAATAATCTTAGAGGATCTAATGCTTTCTTGATACCATATATTTGCCACTTCATTCGAGGGTAAATTATGCAGTTGGTCACTCTAAATTATGAACTTAGGCTACTCGTATTAATTAAAAGCATATATCTTGGGTTTATTGAGTTGCCTAGTTCATTATTTTTTTATGTTGTATAGCATATTCTCTGCTTTGGCTTTCTTATATTAAGTTTGGGTTTGAATAGTATTTTTGGTTTTAAATTGTTAGACTCTTTCATGTGGTCCTAGTTGTGTTCTATTTGTATATAGGTTGGAGTATAAAAAATATTACTCTAAGTAGGCTTTGTTACTTTTGACTAAACCAATTTAATTTTTTCAATTGGAATAGATAATTCATCAGATCAAAAAACCAAAGTTCTCTTTTAAATTAAGCAGAAAATTTTAGACATGATTTACTAATTTTTTTAATAATTAAGCAAATAATTGTATTAA
Organism: Echinosophora koreensis; assembly: GCA_035048595.1. NCBI lineage: Eukaryota > Viridiplantae > Streptophyta > Magnoliopsida > Fabales > Fabaceae > Echinosophora > Echinosophora koreensis. The sequence continues at coordinate 3,209,568 of JAPCYP010000037.1, read as the reverse complement.
TAAGAATACAAGGGTACTCGAACCTAATCCATTAATATCTTTACATACCCTACCGAACCACTTTAAGACCTACAAAAATTTTCCTAAAAAAAAAAATACCTACAAAAATTAGATTTGATTTACTTTTATCCAACAAAATATGCTTAAAATATTTAACAAAGATACTGTCTATTGAAAACGAATTAAACTCCTCTTAATTGTGTCTAAATTTTGAAAATCCTACCCTACTTCTCGTATGCTTTAATTTGTTTGGTTGGGATGAATAAGGAATGAAATCTATACTATATACATTTAGGAATAACCTCATTGAATTCTATGTTATGTGTCATCCTATTAGAAAAATATTATTTAATGCAAATCGAATAATAAAACTCAAGGGCAGAAATCAATAAATAATATTATTTAAATCAATTAATAATAATTTTAAAAATAATATTATAGATAAATATATTTTCTAAAAATGGTTAACTTACATCGGAAAGAGAAGGAATAAATCAAATAAATTTTCAATAGAAAATAAAATTAATAATATGATGTATAAATATAATTTATAAAATCTATAGTCTATAGTATATGCATTTAAGAATAACCTCATTGAATTCTATACTATGTGTCATCCTCTTAGAAAAACATCATTTAATGCAAATCCAATAATACTCAAGGGCAGAAATCAATTAATAATATTATTTAAATCAATTAATACTATTTTTAAAAATAATATTATACATAAATATATTTTCTAAAAATGGTTAACTTACATCGGAAAGATAAGGAATAAATCAAATAAATTTTCAAGAGAAAATAAAATTAATAATATGATATATATAAATATATTTTATAAAATGGTTAACATGCAAGTGAAAATATGAGAAATAAATCAAATAGATTTTCGATAAATAATACATATAATAATATGATAGATAAATATATTTTTACAAAAATGATTAATTTGCACTGGGAAAGAGGATAAATAAATCAAATAGATTTTCAAGAGAAAATAAAAAGTACGATATATAAATATATTTTCTAAAAACTGCTAGCTTGCACTGGAAAATAGAATAAATAAATCAAATAGATTTGTAAGAGAGAGTAAAAATAATATAAAACAAAAATATATTTTATAAAAAATAGTTAGCTTGAACAAGGCAAAGGGAGAAATAAATCAAATATATATTTAAGAGAGTAAAAAAATAATATGATAGAAAAATACATTTTCTAAAAATGGTTTAATTTATCGGAAAAAGAGTAGAAATAAATCAAAAATATTTCCAAGAGAGAATAAAAAAATGATACAATAGATAAATATATATTTTTTTAAATGGTTAATTTGCACCGGACAAAGGGGAGAAATAAATCAAATAGATTTTCAAGTGAGATGAAGAAATATATTATGATAGATAAAAATATTTTCTAAAATTGGTTTACTTCCACTGGAAAAGAGAAGAAATAAATCAAATAGATTTTAAAAATAGAAGAAAAAATGATAAATATATAAATGTTCTATAAATGGTTAACTTGCGTGGCAAAAAAAGATAAATAAATTAAATAATTTTTAAAAGAAAATAAATTAATAATATGATATATAAGTATATTTTCTAGAAATAGTTCACCTACATGGGTATAAGATGATAAATAAATCAAATATATTTTGAAGAGAAAAGATAAAATATGATAGATAAATATAATTTCTAATAATGGTTAACTTGCAGGGAAAAGAATAAAAAAAAAATCTTTTACGAGAGAATGTTTATAAATTAAATAGATTTAAAAATATCTTATAATTAAACTTATATGAGGATTTATCTTTTATATTTTACATAACAAATTTTTTTAAAATATTTCTGCATAATTAACCTCATAAATCAATAATTTGAGGTGTATAATTCCCCAACAAAATTTTAAACTAATAATGTGAAATCAACAATCACATATTTTTCGATGAAATCCTAAAAAAATAGCATATTCCCCGTGCATGGCACGGGTCATTTACTCTAGTTGAAGAGAAGAAAGATAGAGGAGAAAAAAGTGTGATGGGATCCGCATCATTTTCTTTCTCTTCGAGTACGACAAGAAAGTGAAAAAGAGAGTTAAATGTCAAAATTTTCTCTCGTCTACCTACAAATAGCCTCCTCATCTAAGACTAAGAGGGACACATTTGTCTATTCAAGAAAAATTTATATTCTTTATTTTCACTTTCTTTTCATTTTCTCTCATACCAAATAATCCTTAAAAATCTTTTTTTTTTTTTCATCACTTTCTTTCTATCCATATTTTTTCTCTTTATCTTCTCTCTTTCCATTTTTGTTTTATCAAACACCAAACAAAGCACTATAGAGTATAATGAGGCAAGCCTACATACCTTTTTAAAACATAAATTAAATTGCCTAAAAAAACATAAAATAAATCATACAATACATATTATTATTAATTAACATTAATAATCACTAATTCACCATAAAAATTTATAACCAGTAACTGAATATAATTTTAAAAAAGTTGATAATTGTTTTCTGTTGTTTAAATTTTTTTATTTTGACAAGTCGGCCTAAAATTTCGTATGTGATTTAAACTAAGTTATCTTATCCTGGCTATATTCATATTTAAAGGAATTGCACAAATCATAGCCATTGCAACAAATGTTTAACGGACTTATCAGAAAACTTGGGCTAAAATGCGTAACATTAAATCTACTTGGGCAGGTGCATAACTCATAACACTGCAGGGGAAAGAGTATTAGTGGGCTCTGTCTTTTAACAAGGATAGGATACCAACGCAAGCTGCAATAGTACGCCATTCCCCTTCTTATCTATAATTAAGGCTGATCATCAACCTGTGACCTGTCCGAACCCGAGCTAACAGACTGACAATTTTTTTTAAGCTGGTGGGTTCGGTCGGGTCAACGGATTATCAGGTAGGAAAAATGGTTAAGCATGGGTTCCATCGGGCGGGTTCGGTTTTGCATGATGCAACCCATTGGTAACCGAACCCGACCGAACCAAGTAAAAAAAATTGAAACTTTCAGTGTTTTCCAGAGTCCTCGTTGTCCCACACCACAAAGTCAATAAGTCACCATGTTCTAACCCCAAATCACCAGCTCTCTCACCTCCTCCCTCACATCCAGTCATCCACCACCAAGAACCTCACCTCCTCCCTCCCTCGCCGACGTTCTTCTCCTTCCCAGTTCCCACAGCTGCCACCGGAGACAGATCTGCTTCGCCGAGCCCGGAACCGATGCCTTTCTTCTCTCTTCCTCTCATAGATCCGACTCTTGGGACATGGGGTCTTCTTCGCTGCATGAATCCACCCGCCAACCCGCCACCCGACCAACCCGTTGTATATAACAGAGGGGAATAGATTACATTTTCCTCACGTCGGTTTGCTACGGGCTGACCCATTTGAACCCGAACCAGTCCGAACCCAAGCGACGCTCACCCCTATCTATAACGTCATTCCTTCATGTGTAATTTAAGTACGCGACTTCTTAACGAATGTTTTAAGAGTATTATTTAAAAAATTCAAATAAAGTAATTATTTATTAAAAAATCAAATATATATTTTTCAGGTCATTGAATATATAACTTTTTATTACAAAGTGCCTAAAAAAACTTTTTATTACAATTTATATTTTAGATTTCTTAACCAATATCTTTATGATATTCATTAGCATTTACCTTTAAACATTCATTTTTTTTTAGAAAAATACCTTTAAACAATCCTTTTTTTGAAAGAACCTTTAAACATTCCTGATCACATATAAGCTACCTGTCATTTATGTTTGAGTTAAGTTTAATTTTGATATATTGTAAACTAGAGTAAATGACCCGTGCCATGCACGGGGAATATGCTATTTTTTTAGGATTTCATCGAAAAAATATGTGACTGTTGATTTCACATTATTAGTTTAAAATTTTGTTGGGGAATTATACACCTCAAATTATTGATTTATGAGGTTAATTATGCAGAAATATCTGAAAAAAATTTTGTTATCTAAAATATAAAAGATAAATCCTCATATAAGTTTAATTATAAGATATTTTTAAATCTATTTGATTTATAAACATTCTCTCTTAAAAAATTATTTGTTTTTTTTTATTCTTTTCCCTATAAGTTAACCATTATTAGAAATTATATTTATCTATCATATTTTATCTTTTCTTTTCAAAATATATTTGATTTATTTATCCTCTTATCCCCATGTAGGTAAACTATTTCTAGATAATATACTTATATATCATATTATTAATTTATTTTGTTTTAAAAATCTATTTAATTTATTTATCTTTTTTCCCTTGCAAGTTAACCATTTATAGAACATTTATATATTTATCATTTTTTCTTCTCTATTTAAAATCTATTTGATTTATTTCTTCTCTTTTTCCGTGGAAGTAAATCAATTTTAGAAAATATTTTTATCTGTCATAATATATTTCTTCATCTCATTTGAAAATCTATTTGATTTATTTCTCCCCTTTGTCCGGTGCAAATTAACAATTTTTAAAAAATATATTTATCTATTGTATCATTTTTTTATTCTCTCTTGAAAATATTTTTGATTTATTTATACTCTTTTTCCGATAAATTAAACCATTTTTAGAAAATGTATTTTTTTATCATATTATTTTTTTACTCTCTTATATATATATTTGATTTATTTCTTCATTTGCCTTGTTCAAGCTAACCATTTTTTATAAAATATATATTTTTTATATTATTTTTATTCTCTCTTGTAAATCTATTTGATTTATTTATTCTATTTTCCAGTGCAGGTTAGTAGTTTCTAGAAAATATATTTATCTATCGTACTTTTTATTTTCTCTTGAAAATCTATTTTATTTATTTATCTACTTTTCCTGTGCAAATTAATCATTTTTAAAAAAATATATTTATCTATCATACTATTATATGTATTATTTCTCGAAAATCTATTTGATTTATTTATCATATTTTCCCTTGCATGTTAACCATTTTATAAAAATATTTATATATCATATTATTAATTTTATTTTCACTTGAAAATTTATTTGATTTATTCCTTATCTTTCCGATGTAAGTTAACCATTTTTAGAAAATGTATTTATCTATAATATTATCTTAAAAAATAGTATTAAATGATTTAAATAATATTATTAATTGATTTTTGCCCTTAAGTATTATTGGATTTGCATTAAATGATGTTTTTCTAAGAGGATGACACATATCATAGAATTCATTGAGGTTATTCCTAAATGTATATACTATAGACTATATATTTTATAAATTATATTTATACATCATATTATTAATTTTATTTTCTTTTGAAAATTTATTTGATTTATTCCTTCTCTTTCCGATGTAAGTTAACCATTTTTAGAAAATATATTTATCTATAATATTATTTTTAAAAATATTATTAATTGATTTAAATAATATTATTAATTGATTTCTACCCTTGAGTTTTATTATTGGATTTGCATTAAATTATGTTTTTCTATTAGGATGACACATAACTTAGAATTCAATGAGGTTATTCCTAAATGTATATAGTATAGATATAGATTTTATAAAATATATTTATATATCATATTATTAATTTTAATTTCTCTTGAAAATTTATTTGATTTATTTCTTCTCTTTCTGATGTAAGTTAACCATTTTAAGAAAATATATTTATCTATAATATTATTTTTAAAAATATTATTAATTAATTTAAATAATATTATTAATTAATTTGTGCCCTTGAGTTTTATTTTTCGATTTGCATTAAATGTTGTTTTTCTAAGATGATGAAACATGGCATAGAATTTAATGAGGTTATTCCTAAATGTATACAGTATAGATCGATAGATAGATAGATTTATTTCTTCTCTTTCCGATGTAAGTTAACCATTTTTAGAAAATATATTTATCTATAATATTATTATAAAACTATTATTAATCGATTTAAATAATATTATTATTTGATTTGTGCCCTTGAGTTTTATTATTGGATTTGCATTAAATGATGTTTTTCTAAGATGATGACACATGACATAGAATTTAATGAGGTTATTCCTAAATGTATATAGTATAGATAGATGTAAAATATCTTAAACTGTCAATAAATCATATATATCATCTCACGTGTTACTTTTAAGATAGTAATTATAAGAATAAAATATTTTAATGATGTAATAATAAATGATTGATTAATAGTATAAATTTTTTTATGTTGACAATATATTACAGTTAAATCATTTTACTTATGCTATATTTTTTAGGGCTTATTCTATATTAATTTTCATACTTAAAATTATTTTTCAAATTGATTTGATTTCATGTAAGATAGAATTTATAAGATATGCACTTAGGGTAAATAATGAAAAGCAATGTAGTTATCCAGTGTACATTACTTTAGAAAGAACATAATTAGTTTTTTTTTTTAACCATACACATATAGTTAAAAATAATTTTACCAATGTATATTTTGAAAGGGAGATTATAATTAATTGCTAAAGCACATGAAGGCTCTGTTTGGTAAAAATTAGTAGATAGCGAATAAGTTAGTTGATAGCAAATGAGTTTATGCGAATAGCGGATGAGCTAGATGATAGTGGATAGCGGATAAACTAGTAGATTAGATTTGAAGTGTTTGTTAAAATTAGTGGTTGAACTAGCTGATGAATGTAAAATGACATAAAAGGGGCATGCTTATATATATAATATATATATGGCACACACTGTTAGGACACCTTTCACATGAGTAATATAAATGTTATTTACACATATATAAATAACTTCATATTTGTATGTTCTGTTTCCCCTTTAATTAACCTTTTACTAATAAAACAAGTGCTAAAATATATTTTTGGTCCTTTATCTTTTGATCAAAATTGATTTTGATCCTTTATCTTTTAAAAGATTCATTTTGGTCCTTTATATCTCAAAAGTTACAAAATGGTCCTTCCGTCAGGTCTGTTACTAACGTCCATTAACATTCGTTGGAATCTAGGCATTTTGATGGAGGCTGATATGTTTTCCAATATTAAAAAGAACACCAGAAACATGTTGTTCCAAACCTTTCAAAACGTTGATCTTACCTAATCTCAGTTTTCACCCTAGACTTAGGTTTTGCCTCCTCCCTACCCTCTGTTTGGGTATTATTAACCCATTTACTCTGAGATGGTTCTCATCTCAGATACTCTTTCCTTCTAAATGGTCCATTAATCTTGCTTGCTTACCTAAAGAAAAAGTGTGAAAATGGGGAGGGTGTTGGAGTCTGAAAATCCAAGGATTGGAGGGTGCTTTGCTGAAGGGGTATAAAGGGAAAAAAAATGTCCATCTAGCACTTATAACCATGGACATCATCAGCCAATTTCAATTAAATTCCTTTTACAAACATGTGGTAGGCAATGAAAGACAGCAAACTCAGTTAACATATACAGATTCCGCCATATACTTTTGGTCCTTGCCGTAGGTGGAGATGATTTGGGAAGGGGTGTTGGAGCTGAGGATAATGGAGGAGAGTTCTTGGGATTTGATGTTTTAGGGTTTCAGAAGAAATGAGATGAAGGGGAAGGGGTTTTGTGAAGAATGAGTGTGTGTAATTTGATTTGACAGAGAGAAAGGGGGGAGTGAAGTAATTCCCAGATTCCGACGGATCTTCGGCGGAATGCCCAGATTTTGGCGGAGCTCCAATTAACATTAACAGACGTTAGTAATAGACCCAACGGAAGGACCATTTTATGTAACTTTTGAAAGATAAAAGACCAAAGTTAATCTTTTAAAGGATAAAGGATGAATATGAATTTTGAAGGACCAAAAGTATACTTTAAACTAAAACAAGAGTTGAAAAAGTGCCATCTACATATATTCAAAATATTTACATAGATTATCTGGGTTTGATTTTATTATTGTTCATTTGACAAATTACACAGACAAAGAAGGAAGAAAATTAGACAAAACATGAGTTCGACAATCATGTCCGAAGGCAAAGAAGCGGAAAAAAAGAGACTCATGAAGAGGATCCTTTTGATGATAAATTGCATTATACAAGTCACGGGCACATGTGGTGGTCCACTCGTAATACGTCTATACTTCATCCATGGCGGTAACCGTATATGGCTATCTAGCTTTCTCCAAGCAGCTGGTTTTCCCATCTTGTTGCTCCCCCTCTTCATCTCTTACATCATTCGTCGTCGTCGTATTCCCACTACCACTGATAGCTCAAAAACGAGGATGTTCACTATGAAGCTACCTCTATTTGTTGTCTTCTCCATTATCGGTGTCCTACAAGGTGTTGACAACATTCTTTATTCCAAAGGCATGTCTTCACTTCCCGTATCCACTTCTTCTCTTGTCATTGCCACTCAACTCGCTTTCACCGCGATCTTCGCTTTCTTCTTGGTGAGGCAGAAGTTCACGGCATACTCGGTGAACGCTGTCGTTATGCTCATCCTTGGAGCAGTAGTTTTGGCTTTGAATGGTGGTGGAGATCGCCCTGCTGGTGAGTCTAGTAAGCAATATGTGATGGGCTTTGTCATGACAATTATAGCTGCAGTATTGTTTGGGTTTATTTTGCCCTTTGTGGAGTTGGCATACAAGAAGACCAAGCAAACTATCACTTACTCACTCGTGTTGGAGGTTCAGCTAGTTACAAGCTTGTTTGGTGCCCTATTTAGCGTTGTTGGAATGATCATAAAGAATGACTTTAAGGTCATCATTCTCTTTCTCTGCCCTACTTAATTAATTATAGGCTTAATTGCTCTTTTGGTCCCCTGTTTTAGTGGTTGGGTGATTTTGGTCCCCCACTCTTTTTTTACTCGATTTTAGTCCTCATATTTTTAAAATGTGCAATTTTAGTCCTATCGTTAACTTGACATCTAAATGTTAACGGAGTTACTGACCTGCTAGGGGGTTATTGCTGAGATGTATTTTACTTTTACTTAAAAAAAACTAAAATAAATAAATTAAAAAAAAAATAAATAATAAATGCTTTTTGTAAAGCAATTACGGGCTACCCTTATCTTCATCTCTGCGGCACAGTCCCCGCTTGTTCTCCATTCCTAGTCCCTACGCATAAAAGGCTTCATGCCTTTTTATCGGTTCTTTTGCATCCCCCAAAGGCAATGGGAGCTACCTTCCCTCTTCAATGAAAGTGAACGTGATGCGGCAATGTTCCAATGCAAAGGAAGGAATCATCCATTGATGGGACCAATAACCGAACAACCTCAATCCCCCCTGGTTGTTCGTTCGATAGTGAAGATGTTGAGTTTGTAGCATATGATTCGCCCCACCTCCCATTCTCTGTTTTGTCTTCGATTCGAGCATCCCAACAAATTGAAATGGATGTAGCAGAGATGCAGGAGCAGCAACGTGCGCGACGCAGAGATGAAGAAGATAAGGGTCGAGTAGTCCCAAATTGCTTTATAAAAAGCATTTGTTATTTTTTTTTGTTTATTTTAATTTATTTCTTTTAGTTTTTTATTTTATTTTCTTATTTTTAAATAAAAGTTAACTCCATCTCAGCAATAACCCCCGCCAGGTCAGCAACTCTGTTAACATTTGGATGTCAAGTTAACTGTGGGACCAAAATTGCACATTTAAAAAATGTAGGGACTAAAATTGAGAGAGAAAAAAATGGGGGATCAAAATCGCCCAAACACGAAAATAGGGGGACAAAAAGTGCAATTAAGCTTTAATTATATTGCAATTTTTTCTTTCAATTGATACACATTTGACAAAAAAATAGTCATTTTTTGTTGTTTGAATTTGTAGGTGATTCCAAGAGAAGCAAAACATTTTGGACTTGGAGAAACTATTTATTATGTTGTGCTAGTGGCAAGTGCTATAGTATGGCAGTTAAGTACCTTGGGAGCAATGGGAGTCATCTTTTGTGCCTCGTCTTTAATGTCTGGTATTATGATTGCTATGTCGATGCCCTTAACAGAAGTCTTAGCGGTTATTTTTTACAAAGAAAAATTTCAAGCAGTGAAAGGAATTTCCCTTGTACTATCTATTTGGGGCTTTGTGTCCTACTTTTATGGTGAGTATAAACAAACCAAACAAATGAAGAGGGACCTCATCCTAGAATCAGAGCAGCCACAAAATCATAATATTTCCAATCCATGATTGCAATGAAGAAATGGGTGCTCGCTCCCGTCGAGAGTGTCATGCTATTCAGATTGTTGTGACCCTTTATTTTCTTGAATCAAAGGATGGTAGTATGTGTTTGGTGTTCAACATAACATTAAGCCTTTGTGGTTTGATATATCTTTTGGATGTATTGTTTGTTGCCTCGTTGTTTTCCTATGTTAGTGACCTAGACATACATTATTTTTAATTGCATGTTATATGTGTGTTTTCCATTTACTTGCAGTTATAATATGGTTTGATCACGCTAAATTCAAATTCGAATAAATCATCAATATATATCTTATTCTATATTTATTCTGATTTTATATTTTATTTTCTTAATTTGAATTATCTCACCATGATAATCATTCTTAATTATTCTACTAATTTGAGTTGTATATTTCCTATAAATTCCTATCAAAACATTCACAATATCATTTTGAGACACCAGAAATATTCAAAATTCAAAATTCCTATTAATTTAGAAATTTGTTTCAAATTATTCTTTAATTTTAATTTCAACCATATCAATATCATATTCACCCTTATTTTATTCTTAAAATTTTATTCATAACATTATTTTTTTCTTTTCTATTGTATTTAAAACTAGTGAGTAGCCCATGTATTGCATGGACATTATAAGAAAATTTAATCCTACCTGATTGGTTAGACTATTTTATAATTTGAAAATTGTTAGGAACTAGTATTTATACCCGTGCGATAGACCCATAAACCCATGAACAATGGAAAAGAGAGGAACATATAAGTGGATAGATCGATAAACTTAATGCCTTAAGGTTTTTGGGTTAAGATGTGGTGTCAAACTCACTAATTATGTTCTTTGCTTAACCTACTAAAGGAGATCTCCCCGGCTTTGGGGCTCCCCTATGGTCCAACAAGTCGTATCAAAGCCAATGATTCAGATAGGATGGGTATTGGAGAGAATGTGGTTGTTGGTGGATCCATATGTGGGATCCTTGTGTCAAAAGTCACTAAGCAGTATGTTGCATTGTACATGACGGGCAACACGATGATACAAGTATGAAGAAGAGCATGTGTGGCCTAATTTGGAGGTGAATTAGGCCTTGGTGACACTATCGAATACTCAAAAGACTTTCGCTCGAGATCAAGGAGCATACACTTGTGTGGAGGAATCTAAGTGTAAGTGAAATAAGTCCCACATCGAGAAGGAATGGAAAAAGTAAAGAACAAATACATGGATGGACCTATGACCCTAATGTTTTAAGGTTTTGAGTTAAGATGTGGTGTCAAACTTACTCATGTGGTTCATCACATAATTAACCTATTGAATATTGAGATCTCCCTGGCTTTTGGGCTCCTTTATGGTTCAACAAAAATAGATCTCAAGTTAACTAAATAAATCAAACATTTATCTCAACCAAACTAAAATCACAAGTCATACGATGTTTAATATGAGTAAAATATCAATTTAGTTGTTGAAACTATCATGGTCGGTCATACTAGTCCCTTATTTTACGTAAAATAAAAAATTGTCCTTGACTTTGGCAATTGTTGATCAATTTGGTCCCGATCTAACACTTTTCTCGGGCACTGCATTATCTGTGACACTTTATAAAACCGAGTAAATCGGAAAATAAATATTTTATAAAAAAAGATAGGTTTACTTTTTTTCCCCGCAAATGGTAATATAAAGAATAATTAAATATTACACTGTCGATTTCAACATAATACTTTCATATATAAAAAGTTAGATACTTCAAGAGGTACAATACATAAACCAAAGACATAAACTAAAATGGCAGAAAAACAATCGCCAACAAAATACAACATAACCGAAATAAATATAATAGTTGGATAAGTAGCTCCACAAAATGACTCTAGCCTCAGACGGTGGGATTAATCACTGCTAGCCTACATAGGACTATGACTAGGCATCATGTGACACCCTTCTACCCTGCATGTTAAACACCATTTAATACAGAAACAATTAAAGTAAAAACATACAATTATTGAATAAAATAAAACAATTGTCCATGGGTAGAAAAGTCCCACATGAACCGTTTACAACGTGGAAAATTGAATAAGTTTTCAACAGTAAAAACATAACAACCCAATAAAAATATCCGAACCCCGATGTCACCTACAGAGCTGGTATAACCGTTCCGGGATAAACATCCATGGAATTACCACTAAAAACTAACATAACACAAACTAGCCCTACTATGAGTGGTGGCTCCTCAGAGTCACTCCTCTCCAGGCTGCTCGTCATTCTCTGCAAGGTGCCAATCAGGCCAAACACAAACAAACATAGGGAGTAAGTTCATGTAATCATATATAGCAAGAGGTAGGAAGTAAAGTAAACAGTAAACACATCAGCATTACACCAAACATCAACATCATCATTATGCTATGCAGTGCAATGCAGTCCTACTCCGCTAAACCAACAATGCATGTGGATCCACTAAACTCGGGATGCATGACTTCGGAGTTAAATATCCACATTGAGAATCTACTCAACGCTGGAGAATCTACTCCTTGGATAGCCAACGCATCAAACCAACGAATTCCTCGTCACGGGGGCGCTAGGAGAATCTACTCCAACCGTGGATGGCCAGATCGCCGTACTCTAGGACGATCTCCCTTATGTCGAACATCCCTAATCAACAACTCCGATGCTATGCGTATGCAACACAACAACAACGGCAACACTACCTCCATAACTCCAACAGAATCGACCGAAGACAACAGCGGGATCGACCGCACAACTTGCCTCGCGGAATCTATCTGAGGACTTAAGCGGAATCAACCGCAATACCTGGGGCAAACTCTCGGCCACTAAGGTACACAGCAACATCAAAACCTTAGACCCAAACCGCGGGGTCAAGGCTTCCTTGGCCAAAAAGCACCAAGGCACAGCTCATCAGTCTGCGGCACCCGAAAGGGTATCGACTTAACACCTCACCATCTCATGATCTTTAATTATTTTTAGTATTATCAACCGGATTGTCTAATCAATTAATCATCATTGGGGAATGGGGTTTAAAACCCCTTAAGTCCTTTAATTCGGTTCTGTCTCAGTGGGTTGAGCACGGTCGTGCTCGTAACCCAGCACGGTCGTGCTTAGGCACGTGAGGGGCATGCTCCCCTTTAAGTGAAGCACGGTCGTGCTTCTTATTGAGCACGGTCGTGCTCAGCAGCACGGTCGTGCTCTTTGTCCTGCACGGCCATGCTGAACAGCGCGGCCATTTGCCCAGAATTCAACTGGGAGCAAGGTCGTGCTCCCTGTTCAGCACGGTCGTGCTCTTCGCGCGACAGTGCTGTTCTGGGCAGGAACAGAGGTTGTGTTTTAACCAATTTTTAAGGTTTAATCAGTGAACATCCTAAATCAGTTATCAATATATTTTAGGGATTAAACTCAGCAATAAAATCGACATCAACGTAACAGTGGCATCAACCAACAATATCAACATGTTCATAGCAATGCAACCAACATAAACTCAACCAACCATGAACATAAACATAACATATTATCAATCATTAACATGTTATCAAATAACCAACAAGTATACATGCATAAACAGATTATCATATAAACAAAACCGGGGCCATGGGGACCCCCTTACTCTACTCTAACCCCGAGCCTATGATCACACTACCCTTCTCCCCATACCTGGATTGAAGGTAGCTCTCTAAGATGTCCTAACAGCAACCGGTTCCTCCCTAAGAGGGCTCGACCTTAAACAGTACCTTGGATCACAGAAACACCAACAATTAGTTCCCCATTCAAAATAATGAAAGGAAACCAAGAAACAGGAAGGAACCTTACCTATGTAACTAACACTGATAAGCCAAAAGTCTCCCGAGGACTCTAACGCTCCCTAAACTGTTCAAGAAGGAGGAAGAAGGAAGAAATCTCGCTCTGGCCTCACTGTGGCTGCTGCAACTTACCAAAATAGGGTTATCGCGATAAACCCTCGACTCTGCACACGTATATAACGTTCGGACCTGAGCACGGTGTTACAATTCCACCCCCCTTATAAAAATTTCGTCCTCGAAATTTACACGTACCTCAAGGGAAAAGATACGGGTATGCTTCCATCATCTTACTCTCCAGTTCCCAGGTAGCACTTTCCTCAGTTGCCCCACTCCAAACCACTTTAACCAAAGGAATTTCCTTGCCTCTTAGCTGCTTCACCCTCCTATCCTAGACTCGAAGAGGTAACACCTCAAACGTCAGGTTCTCTTTTAACTGTATAGCGTCGGGTACTATCACGTGACTAGGGTCATGAATATACTTCCTGAGTTGAGACACATGAAAAACGTTGTGGAGATTTGACAAGAACGGGGGTAAGGCTATCTGGTAGGCGACTTCGCCGACTCTTTTGAGGATTTGGTAAGGACCAATGAACCTCGGAGTAAGTTTCCTCGCCTTCATCACTCTACCAACCCCAGTTGTCGGGGTAACTCTCAAGAATACATGATCGCCTTCCTGGAATTCGAGCGCCTTCCTCCTTTTATCATGGTAGCTCTTCTGCCTACTCTGTGCAACTCTCATCTTTTCCTGAACCAACCTAATATTTTCTGTTGTTTCCTAGACTATTTCTAGCCCTAGCACCACACTATCACTAGGTTCACTCCAACACAAGGGTGTCTTACATCTCCTCCCATACAGAGCCTCATAAGGCGCCATCCCAATGCTGGAATGGAAACTGTTGTTGTAGGTAAACTCTATTAGGGGCAAAAACTTGTCCCAACTTCCTGACTGCTCTAACACACAAGCCCTCAACAAGTCCTCTAAGGACTGGATGGTCCACTCAGACTGCCCATCAGTCTATGGGTGGTAAGCTGAACAAAGCCTAAGCTTTGTCCCTAAAGCCTCTTGCAAACTATTCCAAAACCTAGAGGAAAACCTCGGGTCTCTATCTGAAACTATGCTAGAGGGTACACCATGAAGCCTAACTATCTCTTTGATGTACAACTTTGCCAACTTCTCTACAGGATACTCCATGTTCATCGGAATGAAATGGGCAGACTTAGTCAGTCTATCCACAACAACCCAAATTGCCTCAAAACCAGCTGGAGTCCTAGGGAGTCCAGACACAAAATCCATGGAGATACTATCCCATTTCCATTCTGGGACACTCAAAGGTTGCAACTTACCCGAAGGCCTCTGATGCTCGATCTTAGCCTTCTGACAAACTAAGCATGCATACACAAACTCAGCTACATCCTTTTTCATCCTAGGCCACCAAAACATTCTCTTAAGGTCCTGATACATCTTAATGGCACCTGGGTGCACACTCAGTCCACTCCTATGACCTTCTTCTAAGATCAACTTCCTAAGCTCAGGAACATTTGGTACACAAACTCTATCCTTGAATCTCAAAACTCCATCACTTCCATCCTTAAAGCTTAGGTCTCTACCCTGTGCGAGTAACTCTCGCTGGTCTAAGAGATACTTATCTAACTTCTGACCCTCTCTAATCTGATCCATCAGACTGTTGGTAACTTTCAAGGTTCCAAGCCTAATACTCTTAGGGGTAAACTCACAAGCTAGACTAAGGTCTCTAAATTCCTCAATCCGATCCATCTCCCTAACCATCAAAGCGGAGATATGCAGGGTTTTCCTACTCAAGGCATCGGCTACCGCATTGGGCTTTCCAGGGTGATAGGTCAGCTTGAAGTCATAGTCCTTTAAAAACTCCATCCACCTACGTTGCCTCATATTCAACTCTTTTTGATCAAAGAGGTACTTCAAACTCTTATGATCACTAAAGACCTCAAACCTCGCCCCATACAGGTAATGCCTCCAGATCTCCAAGGCAAATACCACAGCTCCTAGCTCTAGGTCATGGGTAGGGTAGTTCTTCTCATGGGTTTTCAACTGCCTAGAAGCGTAGGTGACTATCTTACCATTCTGCATCAGCACTCCACTTAACCCTTGCTTAGAAGCATCGCAGTAAACTACGAAGGGTTCACTAGGATCTGGCAAAACTAACACTGGTGCTGACGTCAACCTATTCTTAAGGGTTTGGAAACTCTCTTCACACTTAGAGTCCCACACAAACAACTGTCCCTTCTTGGTGAGACGGGTTAAGGGTAACGCTATCTTAGAGAAACCTTCTATAAACCGCCTATAGTACCCGGCTAACCCCAAGAAACTCCTAATCTCGGTCACGGACTTTGGCGCTTCCCACTGGAGCACCGTCTCTACTTTAGCTGGGTCCACTGCTATGCCACCCTTAGAGATTGTAACAGCCCGATTTTCGGATAAGCTGTATTAACAGTAAATATATATTTATTTATATTTTTATCTGAGACTTAGGAAATGATTTTGGAGGAAACAAAATCATATATAGAACCTACTCTATGGTAGGAGGCTTTGGTTAAAATTTGGGTTTACAACTCAGACGGAAGCCGGTCTGCGTTTTTTTAACTGACAGTATAATTTTATACTGACAGAAAACCCTAATTTGACCCAAAAACTGAAATTTTTAGATTTTTTATATTTTGTCCGTGAGGAAGTCTACTTTCCAAATTTCTGATTAGAAATAAAAAATTAGGTGTATTCGGACGAATTTTGGCGAAAGTTCGAACGAAAAACAGTCGGTGTTTTCACTGACAGTAAGATTTTAATGATCAGAAAACCTAATTTTGACTCGTGAACAAAATGGTTTATAATTAAATCATATTTCCAACGAGTCTGGTTAGTTTGAAAATTTTCGATCGAAAAACAGACAGAAACCCTAATCGAGAAAACCGACGGAGTCGAAAACGGAACTACAGAGACCCGTTAAGAGATCGGGACAACGAGTCACACATGATGACTCATGGAGGATGAGTCACCAAGCATTTATGAGCATTAAATGCTAGTAATAATGACTTTTAGGTAAAATGACCAAAATACCCCAAGCTTTTGCGGTTAGTAACAAGATACATCTACGCACTCTTAACCACTCATTTTACGTGGTTGTAAACCTTCTACATATCCTAAATTTCGTGCATATATATATATATATTAAACCATACCTATTTCATTTTGCTTTTGTTTCATCATTTTTCTCTCAAAAACCGAAATCAGGTAACTGACGGAGCTACGTACAGAATTTCCGGGAACCACTAACGGATAGGATCAATGACTCATTGGTGAGTCATTATGTGTGGCCCAAAATCAGACACATCTACCTTAATTGTGATCCACATATTATTAACCATGATTAGCCAAAATAACCTTAGTTAAGTTAACTATTAACTATGGTTAATCATATATTAATTAAATAATCACAAAACCCATTAATCTAAAAGCTAACAAACCAAACAAAGCCTAAGATCTACCCTATAAATACCCCCAAAACCGTGGCCTCCCTCCCCCTTCACTCACTTCTTCATCTCTTCCATTTCTTCTTCACTTTTTCTTCAAAAACTCCATTGTTGTTCTTGCACAACTTGATCATTCTTTCACTTTCTTAGAGGTAAACCCTCACGACTATGATCTTAGTTATCTTCCTCATCTCCTTAACTCTCTTTATCAACCACTACTTCGGATTAGAGGAGAAGAATTGAGAGAGAAATCTCAATAGTTGCAAGAAGCCTTTGATGGAAGCTTTGAAACCAAGTTGGAGCAGTTGCAGTGAAGGAGTCTCCAAACACTCTTCAACCGTTGGATCATTCCCAAATTTTAGAATAAGGTTCAATACTTGTGGTTCTTCATATCCAACGGTCAGAATTTGGAAAAAACCTCCATAGTGTTAGATATGAAGCTCGGACAATAGGCCTAGGAGGTGAGAAACTCAACCCGGGTACTACCAATCCTGTCACAATATAATTGCGATCTGAGATTTGTTAACCGTTGGATCGAGCTGAAACTTTGTGATATTGTTTATGAAGGATAGTTATTCAGTCTCACCGTTCAGTTTTATAAATAATGATCTGTGTCCATAGGAATGAAGCTCGAACAGTAGCCCTGTTTTGGTAGCTTTTCACTAGGATTCATGAGCTTATTTTGAATCCGATTTCTCCTAAGTCCAGCCGTTGTTCTCATAAGTTTTTCCATCGATTTTTTCTCTTGATTCAAATAGATTTATTTATTTGAAACCCTATTGTTGATTCGGTTGGTATTTGGTGTTTCCGGCGAATTGTGTTACTCGTACGTGTAATCGGGACGGAAAGCGGAACGGTGGATGTGTAAGGATGGATGGTGGCAGATTTGTGGATGTTGTTGGACAGCGTGATGAGGTTCGTGGCAGTAACGTGGACCCATTCGGAGCTTGTACGGGAAAGCGTGCATGTCAATCAGGTGGGGGAAAGAATCAACCTATCGTCGGAATCGATAAGTAGTAGATAATATGATAATTGTGTAGGGCGACCTAAACCCTACTAGTAGTCAAGTAATCGACAAGACCAAAATCACATTGGAAACCTTTTCTGTAAAACCAATGGTGATTCGGGGATTGTAGGCTTATCGACGTTAGGATGATTTTTATCTTATTTGAGGTTGATTGAATTTATTATTATTATTGAATTGCTTATGTGATATTTTGTGGTATTTGAATATTTTGTGATGTTATGTTATGCATGATATGTCTGGTGGTTAATATGATGCTTAGTGGATTTTAAGAAAAGATATATATGTTGTTCGAGAGATAGTTGTTTGTTTTGGGTGTGAGAATAATGGTGATTTAGAAATGCCTAACCTAGATGATTTATTTTAAAGAGGTATGGTGACCTAGAATATATGTTGAGTTCTAGTGGAAGGTTAAGGCACTAGGATGTTGTTAAAATGGGTTGGTGAGATTCACGTGTATTGGTAATATAATACACAAGGTCGGTGTTGTTGTTCACAACCGTGTATTGGTAATATAATACACGAGGTCAAGAGTTCTCGCTAGACCGTTCCACCTTAGAAATAGGTTGTGCAGCTATAGTGTCATTGAATTTCATTGAGCACCCCCGGGAGTGGACGGGGTGTGCACCGGGAGCATCGTGCAGCTATAGTGTCATGCTTTGCATGAGCGTTCTCACCATGGAAGAGAATGTGCACCGGGAATTTGGAACCTGTCGCTTGAACAATTGACTAACATTCCCCGAGAGGAATGCGTGAAAGAAATCAGTGGTGGCCACATCAGTATGAAAGTCTAGTTGTACGAGATTGGGGTAGAGGATGATACTTGAATTTGAGGATGTAGTTAGGTGTTGAATGATGATTTGTCTGTGACAATTACTGTATAGTTTACTATTACTCTTTTCCGCTTTTTGATGATAGAACTGCTTCTTATCCCCTATATTTCTGTATTCTTGTTGGCTACTTTACTTACATTAGAAGAACCAATGGAGGATTATGTTGCTGAGGAGCTGGACGGAGATCTATATGAAACAGAGGTTGCTGAGGAGTTGGATGGAACTCCTTACGAACCAGACGCTGGAGGTCGATCTGTGATCCACGGTGATTAGAATATAGGCACTATGGCCAGTGTATCTAAGGAGTATTTTTACATGTTTCCACTAAGTATGACTTTTATTTAAGTTTATGCCTGTGAGGGATCCTACTGAGAGGATACCCTCAACAGTGTTTTGGTAATGTAATAAATAAACCGGTGTGTATTTATATGATAATTAAATAAGTTTTAATTTTTAAGTCTTCTTCACGCTAAGCACACGATTAAGAAATGATTTAAGAGGGAATTTAATCTAATAAAACACTGGGGCACAACGGGGTGTCTCAGAGATGACATGTCCTAAGAAGCTCACTTCCTCTAACCAGAACTCACACTTAGACAACTTAGCATACAACTGCTTTTCCTTAAGGGTCTGCAAGACAACCCTCAGGTGTTCCTCATGTTCCTCCTTACTCTTGGAGTACACTAAGATGTCGTCTATAAACACCACCACAAACATATCCAAGTAAGGGTGAAAGGTCTTGTTCATGTAGTCCATGAAGACCGCAGGGGCAATGGTCACACCGAAGGGCATAACCAAGTACTCATAGTAACCATATCGCATCCTAGACGCTGTCTTCGGGATGTCCTCAGACTTAACCCGAATCTGATGGTACCCTGACCTCAAATCTATCTTTGAAAAGACGCAAGCGCCCATCAACTGGTCCATAAGATCATCAATCCTAGGGAGGGGATACCGATTCTTTATGGTCACCTTGTTGAGTTGTCGAAAGTCGACACACAACCTCATACTACCATCCTTCTTCTTCACCAACAACATAGGTGCTCCCCACGGAGACACACTCGGCCTAATGAACTTCTTTTTCATCAGGTCTTCCAACTGTTCCTTCAACTTAGCTAGCTCTAGAGGAGACATTCTATAGGGTGCTATGGAGGTTGGCCCGGTGCCAGGCACTAAGTCTATGGTAAACTCAACATCCCTCTCTGGGGGTAAGTTATAAACATCTCCCGGAAACACTTCAAGAAATTCTCGCACAACCGGCAAGCTGGCGACATCAGGAGGGCTGCTCTCTAAATCCAGGGAAGCTAACATCATGTATACTTGGGCTTCGTCTCTCATCGAAGCTCGTACTTGGTTGTCAGAGAGAAGGTCTGAATTCTTAGACTCCTTTGGGGTTCCAAAAATCAGGGTTTTATCAAAACAATTCAGAAAGACATGGTTGGAAGATAACCAGTCCATACCCAGAATAATGTCCAGGTCTTTCAAAGGTAAGCATACAAGATCGGCAACAAAAGTTTTATCATTTATAACAATATGACAGTTCTTGCATGCATAAGAAGTGGAAATAGGTTTATTTGTAGGTGTAGAAACCAACAAATCAAACTCAAGGAAGGTAACAGGCAAAATAAGACTCTTGACCCTATCATGCGATATTAATGAGTGAGTAGCACCCGAATCATACAATACAGTTAATTAAGTTCCATCAATTAAACACGTACCTTGGATCAAGTCATCAGACTCGGAGGCTTCGGTTCCACTAAAAGTAAAGACTCTTCCAGTGGTCTTCAGTCTGTTGGCATGGGACTTCTGATTCTTGCTAGCGCTGGGAGGCTTGGCCTTAGCTCCATCACACTCACGGCTGATATGGCCTAGCTTGCCACACTTGAAGCAGATGACCTGTGTTTCCTTGCACTGGGACGAATAGTGGTCCTGTGCTCCACACTTCCCACACCTCATAGCTCTAGGGGCATACAAAAACCCACCCCTGAAGCTACTTTGCTGAAACTAGGGCTTCCTGCCGCTTTGCTTGAAATCCTTGCCCATAGGGGCATACCGCTGCTTGCCTTTATCCCTCTGATCAGTCCTCCTGCCGCTCTGATTGTCCGGTCCTCTGGAACTGGCAGCTCTGAATGGACTAGCATCCTCGTAAATCCGACACTTGTTGACTAGAATCGGAAAGACTCGGATCTCCTAATAACTGATGGCCTGTTTGATCTCAGGCCGGAGTCCCGCTTCAAACTTCACACACTTGGAGCGATCGTCCGTCTCATGCTGGTAAGGAGTGTAGTACCTAGCCAGCTCCTCAAACTTAGCCGCATAGTCACCGACTGACAGCAACCCCTGCCTCAAGGACAAGAATTCCATCTCTTTCTTGTCCTTGATATCTGCTGGAAAATACTTCTCCATAAACCTCTGCCTGAACACAGCCCAAGTCACCGCTGTGCCCTCTCCCTGCATCCTCTGCTTGTAGTTATCCCACCAGTGCTCCGCCTCTTCAGTCAACATGAAGGTGGCGAAGATGAGCTTCTGCTGATCATTGCAGTCCATTGCATGGAAGATCTTCTTTGTCTCCCTCAGCCACAACAATGCTCTCTCTAGGTCGTACGCTCCCTTGAACGACGGAGGGTTGTTCCTCTGGAACTTATCCAGTCCCTGGAACTCAGCTGGCCCACCGTTGTTAGGGTTGACCTGTCCGATAGCATTGGCCAGAAGTGCCAATGCGTCAGCAATCGCCTGATTGTTGCGTCTTCTACCGGCCATTAGTTCTTGTATATGCCCAAAACAATCTTTAATACAGAAACTTAGCGAGTAAAAGCTACAGGCAACTAACTTAAAGCATCATTATCTATACCAAGTATAGACAATCCAAACAAGAGTCACACAACAGACTCACAATAGACTCATACCACGTCCGAACAAGGTCGAACCGCTCTGATACCACTAAATGTGACACCCTTCTACCCCGCATGTTAAACGCCATTTAATACAGAAACAATTAAAGTAAAAACATGCAATTATTGAATAAAATAAAACAATTATCCATGGGTAGAAAAGTCCCACATGAACCGTTTGCAACGCGGAAAATTGAATAAGTTTTCAACAGTAAAAACATAACAACCCAATAAAAATATCTGAACCCCGATGTCACCTACAGAGCTGGTATAACCGTTCCGGGATAAACATCCACGGAATTACAACTGAAAACTAACATAACACAAACTAGCCCTACTATGAGTGGCGGCTCCTCAGAGTCACTTCTCTCCGGGCTGCTCGTCATTCTCTGCAAGGTGCCAATCAGGCCAAACACAAACAAACATGGGGAGTAAGTTCATGTAATCATATATAGCAAGAGGTAGGAAGTAAAGTAAACAGTAAACACATCAGCATTACACCAAACATCAACATCATCATTATGCTATGCAGTGCAATGCAGTCCTACTCCGCTAAAACAACAATGCATGTGGATCCACTAAACTCGGGATGTACGACTTCGGAGTTAAATATCAACATTGAGAATCTACTCAACGCCGGAAAATCTACTCCTTATATAGCCAACGCATCAAACCAACGAATGCTTCGTCACGGGGGCGTTAGGAGAATCTACTCTAACCGTGGATGGCCAGATCGCCGTACTCTAGGACGATCTCCCCTATGTCGAACATCCCTAATCAACAACTCCAATGCTATGCGTATGCAACACAACAACAACGGCAACACTACCTCCATAACTCCAACGGAATCGACCGAAGATAACAGCGGGATCGACCACACAACTTGCCTCGTGGAATCTACCTGAGGACTTAAGCGGAATCAACCGCAGTACCTGGGGCAAACTCTCGGCCACCAAGGTACACAGCAACATCAACACCTTAGACCCAAACTGCGGGGTCAAGGCTTCCTTGGCCAAAAATCACCAAGGCACTGCTCACCAGTCTGCGGCACCTGAAAGGGTATCGACTTAACACCTCACCATCTCATGATCTTTAATTATTTTTAGTATTATCAACCGGATTGTCCAATCAATTAATCATCATTGGGGAATGGGGTTGAAAACCCCTTAAGTTCTTTAATAAGGTTCTGTCTTAGTGGGTTGAGCACGGTCGTGCTCGTAACCCAGCACGGTCGTGCTTAGGCACGTGAGGGGCGTGCTCCCCTTTATGTAAAGCACGATCGTGCTTCTTATTGAGCACGATCGTGCTCAGCAGCACGGTCGTGCTCTTTGTCATGCACGACTGTGCTAAATAGCGTGGCCATTTGCCCAGAATTCAACTGGGAGCACGGTCGTGCTTCCTGTTCAGCACGGTCGTGCTCTTCGTGCGACAGTGCTGTTCTGGGCAGGAACAGAGGCTGTGTTTTAACCAATTTTTAAGGTTTAATCAATGAACATCCTAAATCAGTTATCAATATATTTTAGGGATTAAACTCAGCAATAAAATCGACATCAACGTAACAGTGGCATCAACCAACAATATCAACATGTTCATAGCAATGCAACCAACATAAACTCAACCAACCATGAACATAAACATAACATATTATCAATCATTAACATGTTATCAAATAACCAACAAGTATACATGCATAAACAGATTATCATATAAACAAAACCGGGGCCATGGGGACCCCCTTACTCTACTCTAACCCCGAGCCTATGATCACACTACCCTTCTCCCCATACCTGGATTGAAGGTAGCTCTCTAAGATGTCCTAACAGCAACTGGTTCCTCCCTAAGACGGCTCGACCTTAAACAGTACCTTGGATCACAGAAACACTAACAATTAGTTCCCCATTCAAAATAATGAAAAGAAACCAAGAAAGAGGAAGGAACCTTACCTATGTAACTAACACTGATAAGCCAAAAGTCTCCCGAGGCCTCTAACGCTCCCTAAACTGTTCAAGAAGGAGGAAGAAGGAAGAAATCTCGCTCTGGCCGCATTGTGGCTACTGCAACTTACCAAAATAGGGTTATCACGATAAACCCTCGACTTTGCTCACGTATATAACGTTCGGACCTGAGCACGGTCGTGCTCATCCTTGAGCACGGTCGTGCTCATCCTTGAGCACGGCCGTGCTCAACTTAACGTTACGAGACGCGGTCAACACGTTGAGCATGGGCTTGCTCACTGTTGAGCACGGTCATGCTCAACTTAAAATCAGAAACACGCTTCTGACTTTAAGCACGGGCTTGCTGGCTAATGAGCACGGGCGTGCTCATGTACCAGAGAGGGACTTTTAGCCAAAAAGTACTCCTCAGGGTCCTCCTCAACTTCCTTCTCCACCTCGGAGTCGGAAGATTAAATCACCTTGGCTGTCTCAAGAACCCATCGACGTAGAGCCATGGGACAAGGGGTGCTCTTCCGAGAAGTCAACTTATAACGCCAATATCTAGGCCGATCGATCGGAGGAGTCACAGAGGGGATCTTCGGGGGGTTCTAATAGGGGAATCATTGAAGGGACATCCACAAGGGCCACCACTGCTACTAGAGGGACTACTGCCGGTGTCAGTGCCACGGAAGATGCGTCATCAAAGTGTGAGGTCACAACTCGGGGAGCGGGTGCCATGAGAATTACTGAGACCATGGGAGGCAGCCTCATCATGGGCTCCCAGACTACGCCTCCTCGGATAATGAAATCTAAGTGAGCGTGTATAGAGAAAGACAACCAGATGGCCCCATCTTGGGGCCTCCCGCACCTCAACAATGATGTTCCCCACATGAACCTTGTGTTAGTGATAACTCTTAGAAATAAGAGTTATGTTTGGTTTTAACTTAAAATAGGATTTATTCTAACATGTGTCAATTTGGTTAGTTTGTTTTTGTTTTATTGTGTTTAATTGAGGCTGATAGAACTTTGTGTTTAACTAGGACAACATTTGAAGTCATGATTTAGATGGAAGGAAAATGCTCTAGGATGTTGTAGCTTCTGAAGAGTGTGCTCACTAAAAGACAAAAATGGCAGCTCAGCAATCTCTTTTCTGTGGATGGTCCCCAGCCAATATGGATCCCATGTGTTTGTTGAAGATATTTTAGTGTACTTAGAGAAATGGGCCAAGGGTTGTTTATTGTACTATTATTTTAAGCCCAAAAAGTGAGAGATGGTACTTTTCTAGAAGGCTTGGGTAATCCTAATGAGGGAACATTCATAGTCCAAGGCTTGGGTAAAAGTTCATAGAAGTAGAAATATCAATCATGGGCTCTTGGAAGCATGTTGTGAAACATATGGTAGGCAAGGATATAAGGTAAGGTTGAGGGAGATTTCTATTGTAAATCTTTGTTTCCCTTGATCATTATAGTAAAGTTTGCTACTCTCTCCTGTAGGCGTAGGGCACATCAGTCGAACCACATAAATTTCATTGTTATTCTCTTTTATCTCTTTCTTTATTACCGTGTTTATAGATGTTTTGTTAGCATCACTTGTGTATCAATCTTTCTTGGTGATATGCTTTGTTTTTGGTATCTTGTTTGGTCTTACATAGTTTGGTTTGGCTGTGTTGTTTTGTTCTTACATTATAGATAGCTTCGTGCTACAATACCCAACAAGAAAAAAATAATGATTTCATCCAAAATCAATCCCAATATAACCTTATCCTCTTATCATCACACATGCAAACCGACTAATATAAAATGATGACCAGTGTCAATAGGAGACAGAGCCAAATAAAATATTCGTGCAGGCCATACAAATTTCTTTTCACAAAGGAACTTGGAGAGACCATTGGAAAGAAGTAGAAGAAATTAGAAAATGAGTTAAAATTGATAGACTTTTATGTTGTTTGAAGAAAATGATGAGAAAGAAATGTGAAATTCTCTCTCCAATTTGTTTGTTAGGATAGAAATTAGAAAGTGGCAACAAAGAAGATGAGTTTTAACTGCTTGAATAGATAACTATGCTCATATTATATTTTTATTATCTTTTTTGCTTAAAAATCATTATATTTTATATTTTATATTCTTTCAATAAAGGAGATGATATTAAATAATATTAAAAAATAAATAAAATTAAACATAATTAACTAATAAAAGTAAGACAAGTATTGTGAAGCAGTAATAGTATTGTCACTATACATTGTCCATTTTATATTGGGACCAAAGAGGAGGGTAGAATTGTAAAAACCAACGTTTTCCATTTTACAGTGTCAGTTTTCTTTGCCCGATGGAGAAGATTTTTTGTGGGTCCCACATCCATGCTTTCTCTCTCCTTCTTTTCCCTTCTAAACCAAATAGAATATCTTTGACTTTCTCCTCCCATTTTCTTTCCTCCTGTTTTCTACTCAACGAAACACAACATAAAGATGTTTTTTTTCCCCATCTTCTCATCTCTAAATTTATCAATGTGTCTTGAGTGTTTTTTTTTCTTTTCGATAAGTAATAAATTCATTAATAAGTGTTTAGCTAATAGCATCACAGTGAAATCTCTTACCCACTTTCTAGGAAGGGTTGTAGGGGACACACTCTATCATTTGCTGGGAAGCTAAACAAAAGAGTACACCACCAGTTTTTAATACAAAAGAAAACTCAGGTTGGAAACACCAAAACACCAGAAACACAGAACAAGGATAGTTGTTACAGCCTTAACTGGGGCCTAGCTACAAATAGGAAAACACCACTAAAAAACAACACTATTTAGAAGCCTGCATATACTCATCCAGCATGTATAGCCACCCAAAAACACCTTGTACTCAGGACAAATTCCAAATGTAGCCTGTTGTTATGTTCTCCAATCTGATTGTATAATCTGACATCTCCCAATAAGCTTTAAGCTCCATTTCCTGCAACCAGAGATAGCCAAACCACATTGCTAGCTCCCCAAATATCTTACAGCAAGTTAACACTACAGTAGGTAAAGGTAATACACCTGCAAAGGAAGGGATTAGTAACAATGCTGAAAAAAGTCATGCATTTTATGTCCACATTAACTAAGTACCCTCCATTTGAGACCCCTCTTTTGCAATGTTATCTGCAAGTTGATTTGCTTCTCTGTTTCTATTAACAAAAACGACATTCCTTAACATACTTAGAATATTTTGCAATTTGTTATAATAAAACCGTAGGTTCCAGGGACAACCCTCTTCCTTATTCACCCATGCAATGGCATTTTTAGAATCCGACTCAACCATAATTTCCATATATTTCATCCACTCTTGTTGTATAGACATTTCAAGAGCAAATACTATTGCTAGGAACACTGCCTCATTAGACTCTCTAGTACCTACTGAGGCAGCAAAAAGAGCCTTTATTGTACCTTGATCATCTCTAAGAACCCCTCCTATACCAGCTGGGCCAGGCTTACCTTTAGAGGAGCCATCAACATTCGATTTTACTGAATTAAATGGTGGTGGGTTCCAGCATAAAGCTGGTTCGATTTCTTTTTTCTTATTCCACATTTTAACACAATCCAACTTGTGGACTATTTCAATTTGGATTAAAAGGACACCCCGGTTCCCATCCTTTAAGCCAAAACCCAATAATCTAATTTGCTAATTTAGGTTCTCCCAATCAACCTTTTCCTTTTCAAATACAACATTATCCCTTTGGTTCCAAATAGTCCAAACTATCACAAAGAATAATGATAACCATAGTTTTCTTTGGAATCCACCCCCAAAGACCCCTAACCAGCAATCAAACTATTGCCTTATAATTTGTGTGACCGGTAGTTGAACATTCCACCAATCCAAGCACCCCATCCATACCTTCCATGTGAATCTGCAATGCAAAAATAGATGACCAACAGATTCCTCCTCACCATCACAGAAGGACAATTAATTTCATCGTCCGAAATCATATTCAATCTTCTAAGCCTATTCCTTGTGTTTAGTTTTTATTGAAGCACAAACCAACTCAAAAGTTTAGCTCTTGGAGGGGATACACCATACCATACACCTCTAAAATTATTTGTAACATGATTTAGATCCCAAAAAGCCTTAGAAAATGATTTAACTGAAAACTGCCCTGTATTATCCCATTTCCACCATACTTTATCTTCTAAGGAGTTTGACATTACAACATCTCTATCAGTATCCAAGAGACTTTCTATTTGTTGCAGTTCCCATTGGAAGAGAACTCTTCTCCAAGTAAAGTTCCACTGCCAAATTAATGCCATCCCATAAGCCCATATTTGCAATTTTCTCATCCTTTTGTAGAGAGACTGAAAACAGTCTTGGGTATTTAATCATCAATGGGGAATCCCCCACCCACTTATCCTTCCAAAATCTAATTTTTCTTCCATCTCCAAGCCTCATCCACCATCCTTGTTGTATAATCCTCTTGTAATTATCCCCTCAGCTATCCAATCTAGAGATAGAACTCCATAGCCCCCCATTTCTAACCTCACCCTGCTGTTGCATTAGAGATTTGCTTGGATCCAGTCTATGAATGGAGCATATTATTTTCTTCCATAAAGTATTACCTTCTACCGAGAACCTCCGCCACCATTTGAACAAGAGAGCAGCATTCTTATCTGTTAAATCATCCACTCCTAGCCCTCCCAGTTTTTTTGGTTTTTGGATCAACTCCCATTTCATTAGTGGCAGCCCCTTCTTATTCCCCTCACCCTTCCAAAAGAAATTTCTCTGTATTTTAATTATGGTCTTTACTACTTTACTACTTTCTTGGGTATCTTAAAAAGGCTTATATAGAATAAGGGCAAACTATTCAGAACTGATTTAATAAGTACTAGCCTACCTGCCCTAGCCAAAACTTTTGTCTTCCATGTAGCTAGCCTTTGCTATACTCTATAATCACAGGGGCCCAGGTTGTTTTTTTTTTTTTTTTTTTTTTTTTTGTATTAGCTCCAAGAGGAATGCCTAGATAATTGATTGGTAGATCCAACAATTGACATCCCAGCCTATCTGCCATTAGTCTACTCCATCCTCTGTTTTTACCCAAGACAATCAGTGCAGATTTAGAGAAATTAATTTTAAGGCCTGACAGCAGTTGGAAACAATCCAAGATTCTCCTTAAATTAGTAAGAAATAGTCTCTTAGCAGGGCAGAAAACCAAAGTATCATCCGCAAACTGTAGATGGGAAACATTGAGTGCTTCATGACCAACCTTAACACCTTGAAACAAGTTTTTCTCAATGGCCCTAATCATTAGCTGATTGAAAGCTTCAGTGGCTATCACAAAGAGGAATGGAGACAAAGGGTCTCCTTGCCTAAGTCCTCTCTGTATTTTGAAAGGAGCTGTAGGTGATCCATTTAATAAGATAGAAATGGATGCTGTACTTAAGCATAGGCTTACCCATTTCCTCCAGTTCGGACCAAACCCTAAAATCTCTAGCAAATGATCCATAAAATTCCAATTAATGGTGTCATAGGCCTTTTGGAAATCCAATTTCAGCAAGGCAACATCTTTCTTATTCTTTTTGCCTAATACACAATCTCATTCGCTATCAGGGTCCCATCCAAAATCCGCCTCTGCTTAACAAAGGCAGACTGTGTTTCACTAATAAGAGTGGGCATTACCTTTTTTATTCTAACACTACAAGAAAATGAAGAATTACCGTCGGAACTTTTTCGACGGATATTACCGTTGGTAAGTTAGAATACCAACAGTTCACAAAATTTCCGACGGAAAGGCCGTCGGTAATGTTACTGATGGACTATTCCGTCGGTAAAGCTATCGGAAATATGGCGAGATTGTGAGATATTTAGCGCCAAAGGTTACCGACGGCCTAATCCGTCGGTAAACAGTACTAAATTTACCTACGAGCTGTCCGTCGGAAAGTTGGATCAAGTTACCAACGGAATATTCCGTCGGTAATTACATTTTTTGAATTTTCGACGGAAATATCTGTCGGAAAGCTTCCATTGATTCTGCTCCTCCCCTCCCCCCCACTTTTCATTTTCCCTCTCTCTGTTCTATCTCTCTCCACCGCTCTACTCTCTCTCTCTCTGCCCGCCAGCGCCACCCACCACCCCGCCGGACTTCATCTCTTCTCCATCAAACTCTCCTCTTTCCTAGCTCCGGTCCCTCTCCACCAGCGCCACCCACATACAACCATCCGGCCTCCACCACTCGGACCACCGACGTCGCCCCACAGCACCACTCGCGGCCACCGCGTGCCACCCCAGCAACACCACCCTATTCCTTCTCCTCCCCCCAGCACCCCCACCCCCACCACTTCCTCCTCCCCTTCCCAGAACTAGCGCCACAACCACACCACCACACACTTCCTCCCCCATTTCCTAGCTTGGTATTTAATTAGTGTTAAATTTTGATTTTTTAATTAAATTTTTAATATTTGTTAATTAATTAAGTGTTTAATGTTTAATAAGTGTTGTTGTTTTTTGTTTGTTACAGAGTTGTTGTCACCACTGCTGCAGAGGAGACACACCACTGTCTATACTATCAGGTTTCTATTTTTTTTTTTTAAATTGTTTGATTTTTTTTTACTATTTATTAAATTGTTTGAAATTGTCTATATTGTTAAGTATCTAATATTATTTGTATAATTAACAATTTTTTTTAATTTCTGGTTTTACAATTATATATGTTGATTTGTATATAAGTGTAGGATTTTGTGGGATGATTTGATTTTGATTTATGATTGTAGGATTTTAATTCTTATCGTACCATCCATCGGGGGTCGTCGTCGAGCTTGACCATTCGGGAGACTGCACCCTCCGGCTCACAGGACACGGAGGAGGTGCTGCGGTTGAGGCAGGAGGTGGAGGAGCAGAGGCAGAATGCAGAGCGCATGCAACAGCGGATGGAGTCATGGTCGCAGGTGATGACCTCTCTGACCGATTTGCTTCCACCTGAGAGGCGCAGCGCTATGCAGGGGGTACTCCATACTGGTGAGCCCTCCACTACTAGTACCGATCCATCGCCGCAGCCACGTGATGGCGATGCGCCTTCTGGGCCGCAGGATGATGGTCAGCTGACACCGGCGACATCCCCCCGACAGGATGACGACGTACGTTATCCATTATTATGATGACTATTAGGATAGTTATATAGATGTAGCTGAGTTTAGTACATTGATGGATATTTATGTATTTGTTTTTATTTTAATGTAACTGCATTTTTTAATTTAATTTGTAATTTCAATTTTGAATTTAAATTATTATATTTATTAATTAATTATAATAAAATCAAATAAAACTTAACATTTAAAAATAAAATAAAATAATAATCACTATTTAAAAAAAATTAAATAATAAATAATATTTAAAATAAAAAAATTATTTAATAATTATAAATTAAATAACATTAACAAATTAATTAATATTTAAAAACAAAATAGTATTAAAATATAGAAAAATTAATTCATAAAAAATTTCTGACGGATATTTCCGTCGGAAATCATGTCTCACAATTTCCGACGGAAATTTCTGTCGGAAAACATGTGTCACAATTTCTGACGGACATTTCCGTCGGAAAACCCGTCTTTAATTTCCGACAGTGTAATCCGTCGGTAACTTTACCGAGGAAGGGTTTTCCGTCGGAAATGCTTTCCTACGCGCTGGATTCCGACGGATTCAAGTCCGTCGGAAATTCTGTCGGAAACTTTGTTTTCCGACGACTTGTTTGACTTTCCGACGGGTTTTGGCCGTCGGTAAACACTTTTTTTTTTGGTAGTATAATGGCT
This sequence comes from Echinosophora koreensis, assembly GCA_035048595.1. NCBI lineage: Eukaryota > Viridiplantae > Streptophyta > Magnoliopsida > Fabales > Fabaceae > Echinosophora > Echinosophora koreensis. The sequence continues at coordinate 3,177,728 of JAPCYP010000037.1, read as the reverse complement.
AGGATTTTTACAATTATTTTGTATATGCAGCCTACCATGCTTATAGGCCTAAAATCTTTGTGTTCCAGAGCCCCCTCAACTTTGGGGATTAAGGTAACCCAAGTAGTATTCACAGCTTTAGGTAGGGTTCCATTCTCAAAGAAATCCCCAATCATTTTAATGAATTCTTCTCCTTTAATTACCTTATAATGAGGGCACCCATAGAATGATTTGTTTAGGTCCTTAGATATTGTAGAGATCACAACATTTTTGCCACAATTATACATTGGGCTAGCACCCCTGCTATAGGTTCCCACGCTTGAAGCACTCTCAGTCTAACTCACCTCGCCACGGATAGAAATTTCGAGCTCTCCATTCCACCGTAACTTGTCATCTCGTCTTCTATGGACCTATACTTGTGAGAATGCACAGAGAAATGATCGTTTAGGCTCTGTTTAATAAAAATAGTTGATATGCTAGCTTATACCTAATAAGCTAAATTTTAGTTGAAAACTGAAAAGTTAGCCAATTGAATTTGAAGCATTAGGTAAATTAGATGCTGAACTAGCTTATAAATGTAAAATGACATAAAAAAGACATATTTATATGATTTTTATATAAATTATGTTTAAATTCTTATTAAACCTTAATAATTAGAATATCAAGTTTTTAAATAAAATGATATGTTTATATATATTTTTTATTTTTTTATGATGGGATGGGTAAAGTAAGAAATTTATTTAATTAATTAGAGTAAAAATGAGAAAAAATTTAATACATTATAAGTTATAAGCTATAAGCCAAATAAAATAGCTTATGAAGAAAAAACTATAAGCTTATTTATTTACCAAACATATCTACTTCGGTCAAACAAGTTTATAAGTCAATTAAATAAGTTATAAGCTAATTTATTGAACTTGCTAAATAAAGCCTTACAATATTGGGTGTTTAGGGTTTCCATATGGGAGGTTAAAGAAAGAGAACATAGGGACAAATAATAAATCTTCGTTTTGGCCCTTCTGATTTTCCCCCCTTCACTAAACAAAACATTGTCACATCTGATGCTATAAACAACCATTTTATCAAGTATTTTTTTATGTTGAAGAATACCTAGTGCCATAGCAGCGAAGCACAACTGTAATTTTAACACGTCAAAGATAATGGAAAGACTAACGTGTACCACAATTGTGATTTGATAGGCTAAAATGATTTTTTTTTGTTAAACTAATCTTTTGATCCCTATACGTGATATTAATTTTTAATTTGTTTCATATATTATTTTTAAAAAAAATCAACGCCTATATATACAATTATTTTAATTTAATTTGGTCCTCACCATTTAGTAACATCGTTCGTTAGAGTTAAAATATATGGATCAAATTGAAAGTAATTGTTACGTATAAAAACAAAAGTGAAAATGATTATTACATATAGAGATTAAAAAAATTTGAATTTCATCCCAACATGTAACAATCATTTTCCATTTGGTCCTATCATTTAACTCTATCAACAGCGTTATAAACCCAAAAAATGAATTAAAAATAATTATACACATAGAGACCAATTAAAAAAAATCACATATAGAGATCAAATTTAAATTTAATACTCTCTCCGATCCATATTATAAGAAAGAAATGGGTCCAGTTTTTTGTCCAAAATATTAGAAACATGCATCAGTTTTCACATATATTAAATGCTAATTTCCAATATTATCCTTATTTATAATAGAATTTATATTTACGAGATGTATCAATTTTTCATGCAAGTGAGTTGGTTTATCAATATTGAATATTGAAATTAATAAAATTAGAATGGGTATTTTTGAAAATTTATATGAGTATTAATTATAATTAGCTCATTTCAAAACTTTTTTTTGGTCCCTGCGATTTAAGGTTTTGTATTTTATAGTTTTAGGATCCCTAAATTATTTTTATATTTTTTTAGGGATTAATTTAGTCTCTTCCTCGAAAAATATTTGGAATTTAATTAAGGGAGAGAGCGAGCTAGTGACAGTGAGGCATCTTTTTTCAGTTTTTGACGTTTTTGTCTAAATTCTAAAGAGGGAGAACATGATTCTTGCTTTACATGCTTATGCATGATGGGAAACGGACAATTCTAGCTCACCGCTGTGAGGTAATCATTTCTTATCTCCTAGTCTCGTTCCTGACATAAGCAGCTATTCCTTTTTTTATTTATTATTATAAACAAAAGTACATTGAAATTGTAAACCTAGTTGGGATGATAAATCTCATTGTGATGCCTATGGAAAATACTTTAAAATAAAAATAAAAATGGTATAAGGATCCTTTAACTCATATATAAAAGAGAATAAATAGAGGAGACGCACTGTAAATATTATTGCCAAGATAGGCCAGTCTTTGCTTCACAGTAGCCAAACCTCTACAGCAATGACGAAACCAAAAACCTAGGAAACCATGTCATATTTTCTATACTATGTATCAGGCCCCAACCAAAATTACCCATAAGCAAGATCCCAAGTAAACTCTAGAAATGTCAGCACCTGTCTTTTATATGGCATAACCGAATTGATTGACTGACCCCAAACGAATTTGCAGCCATCATGAAAGAAAGACTAATGTGCTGAAACCCATAAATAAATACTGAGTCTTGTTCAGGACGTTGATTAAGCATTCAACATAATAAATTTTCATTGAAAATTTAAGCACAATGTTTTTCAATAGCTTAAATATATCATTTTTCAACAAAAAATTATAAAGAAGAATTTGCTATGCAAATCTTGCTATTTCATTGTTGTACAAATCAAATATATATACACACAATTTACAAAAATAGTTGCCATGATTCTTTCCTAATTCCACGCTAACTATTCCTAGATATATAATATGTACATATTTGTCACAGATATCCTAAATGATATCATGGGATAATTGTAGTAACTACGGAAAATAGCAAATCAATCCAATATTAATGGAAGATCTGGAAGATCTCACATGATCTCAATAATCCCAATACCCACTCAAGTTGAAACATATGGATTACAAATGCCCAACTTGGACAATATGTGGTCAAGCCGAGTCTTTCCTAAAGCCTTGGTGAAGAAATCTGCTAGTTGAGCATGAGACGGCACATGACATGTAGTAATTGTTCCTTGCAAAAACCCAAAATAGCAATCCACCTCAATATTTTTGGTGCACTCATGGAAAACATGATTAGCAGCAATGTGGAGTGCAACCTGATTATCACAATATATTTTCATAGGTCTAGGATGATCACAACCAAGACATGACAAGAGTTCCTTTTGCCATTTTAATTCATAAGTAGTAGTAGTCATAGATTGATATGTTGCTTCGGCGGAAGAACGAGACACCGTGTTGTTTCTTAGTTCTCCAAGAGATAGGGGAATTATCAAGAAGAATAAACCAGCCAGTAAGAGATCTCCTAGTCAAAGGATAGCTAGCCCAATCTAAATCACACCAAGCATAGAGTTGTAAATTACAATTAGCACGCAACAAAATTCCTTTTCCAGGATTACCTTTCAAGTAGCGAATAACGCGCAGGGCAACGTCCCAGTTTCCTGTCTTGGATGCTGCATGAACCGAGCAAGCGTATGCAAACAATAAGAGAGGCCAGGCCTAGTAATAGACAAATAAATCAGCCTGGCCACCAACCTGAGATAACGTTCTGGATCTGGACGAAGATTATCTTCAACCAGAGGTAGACAGTGATGTTGATCCATGGGAAAACTAGTAGGCTTGGCTCCCAACAATCCTACATCAGATATGATATCCAACGCATATTTGTGTTGACACAAGAAAATGCCAGTAGAGTTACGAGCCACCTCAATGCCTAAGAAATATTTCAACACTCCAAGATCTTTCGTATGAAAACATGCATTCAAATATAGTTTGAAGGCTTTGATGGCAGCATTGTCATTTCCTAAAATCACAAGGTCATCCATGTAAACCAAGACATGAAGTTACACATTTTCACATTGGAGAGTAAAGAGCGAATGATCGGAGGGGGATTGTGCAAGTCCATAATGTTTCAAAGCACCAGTCAATTTGGCAAACCAACACCGGGGAGTCTGTTTCAATCCATACAACGACTTATGAAGTCTACAAACTTTACTTGAGGCTTCAGAACGAAATCTTGGAGGGAGTTTCATATACAACTCTTTTTCAAGATCCACATGTAAGAAGGCATTGTGAACATCCATTTGATGAAGCTCCCATTTTCTAGCAGCTCTAGCAGCTCTAGCAGCAAGAAATGTACGCAGTGTCATCATCTTTGCCACTGGGGCAAAAGTTTCATTGTAGTCCGATGCTTGTATTTCAGCCTGCATAGCTTGTCGCCATGGTTCATCTTTCATGGCTTCAACAAAAGAATGCGGTTCAATTCCTGCACTATCAGCTGCCAAAAAATGTCTACGACACACTGAAAAGTTACCATAATTTAAATAATGTGTTGTAGGGTAGGGTGTACATGAGGAGTGAGAAGTAACAAGTAAAATCGGAGAGGGATCTAATTTGATAATGGTGTTTGTCACAAAGTCTCTCAAACGAGCGGAAAGTATTTTGGCACGGTGTCCACGACCCAAAGACTGTACTATCACATCAGCACTTGAGCCCCCTTTTCGGTTGTACCAGTCTCACTATCATGAATGCCGCCTTTCAGGAAAAAAAAATATCATGAATGTCCGCATGTGGAGCTTCTAGTTCTTGCAAAGAAACAACACTTTCATTGTCTTCAAGGTCACCAGTAGCTTCTGCATTTTTTCTATTTTCAGAATCAGGCATCATATTCTCTATTTCATTATTATCATCATCAACACTCTAAGATGAAAGATTATATGGATCTGTGTTAACATTTTCATGTTCTGATATTTGTGATTCAGCATAAGGAAATTCATTTTCATAAAACACCACATCCCTGGATGTCAAGAACACACCCAATTGCAGATCATAAACTCTCCAACCCTTTTTACCATAGGGATATCCCACAAAATTATACATCGTCGACTACGACTTGCAAATTTATAGTCTCGATTATGAACATAGGATAAGCTCCCAAAAATGTGTAGATAATTAAGAGAAGGTGGATTGTTGTAGAGCATCTCATAGGGAGTTTTCCCATTAAAAACAACTGATGGTGTGCGGTTGATTAAGTATCTCGCTGTCAGAATACATTCTCCCCAAAACTCAATTGGAAGATGAGCTTGAAAGCGTAGTGCACGAGCAACATTAAGGATTTGCCTATGCTTTCGCTCTACTCATCCGTCTTATTGAAGAGTTCCTGTGCAAGATGTTTCATGCATAATCCCATGATTTAGAAAATAAGTATTCATGCATAAAAATTATGTACCATTGTCGCTGCGCACAACTTCCACTTGTTTGCCAAACTGACCATCTACCATTGCAAAGAATTGGCCCATGCGTGTGGAAACTTCTTTCTTTTATTTCAACAAATAAATCTAAACAGATCATGAATAATCAACCACAATGGTAAAATAATATCGAGCACCACAATTAGATATAGTTCGATATGGTCCCCACAAGTCACAATGAATCAACTGAAAAATGCATATGGTTTTATTGATGCTAATGGTAAAGCTTTCAGTTTAGCTCTAAGGCAGACATCACAAGCTTTATTACACAATGCATTACCTTTAGTGGAACCAATATTTGGAATCAACTTCACAACCTTAGGAGACGGGTGTCCCAATCGCTTATGCTATAAATCAAAAATATTTCAACAATCTGATTTTACAGCGGCAACAACAACCATTCCTTGAAGGTAGTAGAGCCCTTCTCTTTGTTCACCCGCCCCAACCACTGTCCTTGAAATACAATCCTATATAACACAAAAGTTGTTAGTGAACTGAACCTTGCATTCTAATTTATTAATAACTTGTGAGACTGAAATCAGATAGACACATAGAGAACACTGTTTAGTTTTAGTGTATCACTAAGAACCATTGTTCCTTCCCTTGTAGCAGAAATTTGCTTTCCATTCGGAAGCCCCATTGGGCATTCCAGGATATTTCTCACATCAGTCAATCATTCTAGCTTTCCTGTCATATGACAAGAAGCATCTGTATCTATGATCCATTGCATAAATTCATGCTAACCAGTCAACTTTTCAGCAGCTCCTAATTTGACCTTGTTTAAGAGATTTACCAATGTTTGCCACTGCTCGCCATTGAGTCCACTGAGGCAGACTTATCAGCATTTGTTACCATGGTGTTTGATTCTAGTCATGATGCGGAGACTTGGGCTGCAATTACTGCACCATGTCCTCTAGCACCATGCATATTTCCTTGTTTTTGTGAGATTGTCTTCCTTGGTATCACTTCTTCAGCAACGACTTCTTTTCCTCTGTTCTTGCTTTCTTCCTCATTCATGGTGGCAGTAGCAGACCTATCAAACCTTGCTCTAGTACCATAAAGAAGAATTTGTGATGCAAATCTTGCTATTTCATTGTTGTACAAATCAAATATATATACACAAAGTTTACAGAAATAGTTGCCATGATTTTTTCCTAATTACATGCTAACTATTCCTAGATATAATATGTACAGATTTGTCACAGATATCCTAACTGATATCATGGGATAATTGTAGTAACTATGGAAAATATCAAATCAATCCCAATAACAATGGAAGATCTGGAAGATCTCACATGATCTCAATAGTTTACCTCTATTGACTCATTAACTAATGCCTTTAGGACACTGGTTTGCATCTGCTATAAATATTACACTAAAATGTAACAAAAAACATTAGAAAATAATCATAAGGTTTAATGAACTTTTTGGTCCTTGTAAAGTAAGGGTGTTTTGAAATCCGTCCCTGTAAAATTTTTCGTGTGGTTTTGGTCCCTTTAAGTTCAAGTTTTTGTTTTAGGTCCCTGCTGTTACGGTCTGCCGTTAACTGGCTGACGTGGCTGACGGTGAGCCACATCAACAGGGCCATCTGGTCTGACTGTGCTGACATGTCAGCCACGTCAGCTGCCACGTATTTTTTAAAAAAAAATTTTAATTCGAAATTTTTCAAAAAATCGTTTTAACCGAAAAAATAATAAATTTCAAAAAAAAAAATCAGAATTTTAATTATTATTATTTTATTTAATTAGGGGGTCACAAGCAGATTAGGGTTCATACTTAGAAAGGGGGAAGTTCCAGAACAATTGCTTCAGAGAAGATGGTGTTGAAGCAAATAAACAAAGCTTTCGTGTGGGTTACTGTGTTAGCTCTACGAAGACGAGCGGTAATGGTGACTTGAATGGTGCCGGCCATAACGGGATGATGTGGGTGAGCTGATATTGGAGTGTGACCCTTTAACGCTGATTTCTATCGAACCCAGATACAAGCTTTGAGAAACCCAGATACATGCATCCAAACTTTGAGAGTAGACCTGAGTCACTGAGTGTAGATCTGGGGGCAGTGCGGAGTGCTACTGCTACACTAAACCAAACCCTCAAAGATTCTCGAAGCATCTGCCTGGCGGAGTAAACGAAGCCCCGGAGGAGAACGGAGTCGCGATTCGCCTCCCTAAAGATGTGTTCCAGCTACACCGTCTAATCACGACGGAGAAGACGAACGATTTCCCCCACAACCGCCACGTGACGGTGAAATCTCAACCGAGAGAGGCATACGAAGGAGCTCCAGCACATCCATGGAGTTGTCGTCGATCTATGTTCTCAGTCGCCAAATCTCCTTCCTTCGAGCTCTTCCTCCTCTGAGGCCATCGCCGGATCTTGTCGCCACCATGGTTCGTCTTTGGGAACGAGAAAGGCAGACAGGTCAGAGGCTCAAAGCGGGACGGGAGACGACGAGAAAGAGCGGCGCCAGTCGGGGTGGGGGGGTGGCGGGTCGAGGGAAGAAGAGTAAGGGAGAAGAAGATGGGGGTTAAGGTTTTTTAAAACAGAAACTATTTTTAATTTTTTTGTTTAATTTTTAATATATATTTTAATTTTTTAAATGAAAATTAAAATAAAATAATTTTTTTGAAAAATTTCGATTTAAAAAAAAAAAAAAACTACGTGGCAGCTGACGTGGCTGACATATCAGCAATGTCAGACCAGATGGCACCACTGACGTGGCTCACCGTCAACCACGTCAACTAGTTAACGGAAGAATGACTGCAGGGACTTAAAACAAAAAACTTGAACATAAAGGGAACAAAACCACACAAAATTTTACAGGGACGGATTTTAAAACACCCCTACTTTATAGGGACCAAAAAGTTCATTAAACCTAGTCATAATATATAAGATGTCAATATACTTATATTTTTTTTATAAAAAAAAGTCGGCAATGTTTTCTCTTGATAAGAAAAACAGATTATTTTTTGGTGACAATATTTCTATAATCTAATGTTTTATTATTTTTTTAAAATAAAAATTGAATTATGTTCGCCCCTCTTTTTGTGGCACAACCTTCTGTTTATCTCTTTCCTACCTTACACTAATGTAAAACCACTTTCAACCATCATTCAATATATTTAGATCGATCTCTTTAGCAAGTTAAATAAATTAATTTATATCTTATTTGACTAGCTTATATGCTTTTTTGACTAAAATAAATTTATTTGATAAACAATGTTATTTCATTAACTTATAGCTTTTCTTTATAAGCTATTTTATTTAGCTTATGACTTGTAAATTATAGCTTATTAACCTTTCTCTCAATTTTACCCTTGTTAATGTTATGAAATTCTAACGTTACCCCAGGTTTCATAAGAAAATTATATAAAAAATCATATAAGCAAGTCATTTCATTTATATTATTCAATTATAATATTGATAGACAAAATTAAAAGATTAATATTCTAATTATAAAGCTTTAATTAAATTTTTCTTCTAAAAAAAAAAGCTTCAATTAAATTCAAAAAGAATTTATATAAAAATCATATAAATATATTCTTTTATGTCATTCTACATTTATAAGCTAGTTCAGTCATTAATTTTATCAAACGCTTCAAATTCAATCACCTAGCTTTTCAGTTATCAATTAGAAGCTAGCTTTCAGTTAAAAATTAACTTATCAACCATAAGCTAGCTAGTTTTGCTAAACAGGGCCTTAATGATCCCTTTACAAGGGTACATCATGTCCATAATCAATATTCAACTGCAATTAATCAACATGTCAGTCGTGGTGCTGAAATCAGAAGCATATTTAATTTCAATTCTAAATCGTTGTATACTATATTTTTTTTATTAATTGTCCTACTTACTATATAAAAAGATATTAAATATTTCTTGCAATTTCAAGACATCGAATATAAATATTTATTATTTAATACATTCTTTATTTAGTAGTAAATCTGTGGATATGTGTTCTAGGAAAAAGTACTTTGCTATTAATATTTTCCCAGGTATTCCAAGTATTAAAATCATTTATATGTTATGTGTTTTAATTTTATGAATTATATATATATATATATATATATATATATATATATAAATTATTAGTGTTTTGGTGAGGTCATGACCTAGATGAGGAAACATTGATCAATCTTTTGGTTTGTGTAATGTAACAAGATTGATCGTCATTGAGTTATGTTTGAATGTTTCGGTTGCAAAGTTGCAACATGAACTAATGTTGGAGACAAGGTGTATATTTCAATGATTAATATGATTCCTTCAGATCATGGAAATCCTTTCCAATTTCAAATGCGATAGTTCCCCCTCATTTGAGCTTTGCAATGACTATAAATAAGAGCCAAGGATAGACACTTTCAAATGTTGGTATATACTTGCCACGATCAGTGTTTTCTCATTGTCAATTATATGCTGCTATCTCTGAGTAAAAAATAAGAAGGGTCTTAAATTTTAACTTGTGGTGATGATGGTAAGTCATGTTCTATTGTTAAGAATGTTGTTTTCAAAGAAGTATTCCAAAATTTTCGATGTGTGTTTTTAATTCTTTCATGTATTATTTATTTCATGTGCATTTTATATGATTTTCTTATTATTATTATTGAATCTTTCTATCTTACATCTCTAGGATTATTAGATTTTGGTTTGATAGTAAAATAATGCTTGATATAAATGACATATATTTATTGTTGAAATATTTAAAGTCTAAGCAAATATGTACATTGACTATTATATTTATTTTTAATATATTAGGTTGTAAAATAATATAATAAAAAACTTTAGTTTGGATTTGTGTGCCCGGGAGCAACCCTAAAGAACATCTTGGTTTTATTTTAGACGTGGCTTACCCATTTGCCTTTTTTTTATATATATATTTGACGATGTAATATTTACCATATGAAAAAAAATTAATGTTTGTAATGTTTACTTAATATTTTTTAATAATTATAAAAATAATAAACAACTATTATTACTTAATATATACACACATAATAGTTTTAAATGTGTTATACATAATTTAAAATTTGATATAATACCTACACAAATTTTGTATTTTTAAGTATATTGGACTTCATCTAATTTTTACTTATATTTTTTTATTTTTTAGTTTTAAATGGTTGCATCTTGTCTTCTGTCAAATTTTTTTTTTTCACTTGTATTACTCTATTTATTTATTAAAAAAGGGTTACTGAAACATGGTGTATAAGTTCCTCACACACCTATTAGTATTATTAAAAATTTATTAAATTTGTTTTAAGAAAAAATTGATTCGTGCAACGGGTGAAAAATACTAGTTCAAAAAATATTTCTCTTCGAAATGGTAGTTGAATATATGAAATGGTTGTAAGTGGTTTGAGGGAAATGGATTTTCTGCGGTCATTTTTTACTGCATGATATCTTAATCATAAATTAATTTTTAAATAGGGTAAATATGTTAATGTGAAAATAATTGCATGAGAATTTTATTTTATTTTTTTGATAGAGAAAAAGTTTAGATGGGGGAAGGCACGTCCCCTTGTAAGGTCAGGGAATACCACCAACCTCAACGAAGATTTATAGTAGAATTTACATATGACCTATTAACAGGGGATATACAGGAATCAAACCCAAGTTACAATTACATGAGATTTTAATCATAGATTCAACTGAATGTGTGAATATAGGGAGTGAAAATCTGAATCCGTAGTTAGACATTACTCTAAATGCAAGAATGAGATAAAAGAAGCGGGTCATAAAGAGAAAAACAACAAAGATTAATTTTTTTTTTTTTTAAATTTATGAAAAATGAAATATTGAATCACAGTAATATCTAAGAATGAAAATTGTTTTACCCGTAAAAATTATATTTTTGTTGAAAGAAATTGTACAAATTGTTAACTTATTCCTAAAAAAAAAAGGTGAACATGTACTAGTATTTCCATATATGGTAACTTTTTATTTAGAAGCAGATTGATTGAAACTTCTCCAAATAGAACAAAGATATATAGTTCCAGTTACTCAGCTTAACACTTTTGCAGATATCCTCTGTTCCCTTTGTCAGCTGTCCCAGTCTCCCAGAGAAATGACAGATCGAGATTGTGATTGAAGATCCCATTCAAGACTATTGCGTTTCTTCTTCGAACCTTTTGATTGCGAGTTATAGTTGACTCTCTTGTAATCATCTCTTGTGCAACAAGTAAACTACAGAACGAAAATCTTCTGCCAAAAAAAAAAAAATTAGAAGATAATTATATTTATAAGCAAAAAATATTTATTAAAAGAATTTTTATTAAGAGTGTTCAAGGATACTCTAAGTCTCTAACAGATACATATCATATGTGTCACACAAGGCTAAGAAAATAACTTTATACATTAGAAGGGGACATACACCAATTTAAAAACATACATTTAACATTCGCTACTCTAATAAATTAAACTAAAACCATGACCAAAATCTTACCTTAATTAAATTCTCGTGCTTAAATTAATCAAATGGATGCTCTCGCTGTTAGCGTGTGCAAATCAAAATTATCTGGCGTAGCATCAATTCTAAGCCTCTGCTCAGTGGCATGGCATAAATTCAAAGACTCTGCTCAGTGGCGTGGCATCAATATATTCCCGACTTTACTTGAAATGAGAGGACAACGTGCTTTTTTCTTACTCTCACAGTTGGTTTATTCACTCATTTTCATTCTTGATCCTCAATTCCTCATTTCCCTATATATATAGTAACGTGATTTCATTGCATTTTGTGTTTGATTTAACATCTGGAGACACAACAAGAGATAGATAGTTTGTGTGTCACTGGCTCACTGCCTCTTGATATCATCCATTGCCAACTGAAATAATTAGGTATTGCCTTCACATTATTTGTATGACCTTAAGTATTTATCTCACAGCTTTCATTTCAGAATATATTATTTGAGTTTAATTGTTATATACTGATAGTGTAAAGTTTTTTATACTGACAACCAATTATCAACCATGATATGGATGACTTTCAAGGTAGTTGGGATAAGAATAAATTATTTTTTTACTGACGTGGCAGTTTATGATTGGATGTCTATGTAAAAGAGCTTTACACTGCCAGTGTATAACAATTAAACCCATTATTTTCTAGAAATGTTAATAATTTTAGATGGGAAATATTTAAGGATTAAATTAGTATATTGTAAGTGTAAAAAAATTTATACTAACATTCATATGTGCATTTATTTTAATAAGTAAGAGAGAAAAATATCCATAATGCTGATTTGTTAAGGTATTATTGTATGTCAGTACAAAAATCATTTACGCTGAGAGTGCATAGAAATTAAACTCAATATTTAATCTTTGAGGACAAATTCTTAATCTTAGATGATCTAGTGCCTCCTAATATCACATATTTGCTACTTGATTCGAGTGTAAATGTATGTAGTTGATCACTTAAAATAAGTACGCTTTGTTATCTTCGATTAAATTAAACCAATTTTTTTTAATAGAAATAGCCATTGTGGATTTAAAATTCAAAGATCGATTATAAATTAAGCAGAAAATATTGAGATATGATGTAATTTTATCCAACAAAATATGCTTAAAATCAAGGCGACGTTTCAAATTTAACAATGAAACTCCCAGTTGAAAACGAATTATAAGTTCTCCAACTTATGTGTCTAAAATTGAAAATTCTATACCTAGCCTATTTCTCTCAGATTACTAGAATGGGGCAAGCCCACATATCTTTTTTAATACATAAGTCATTCTACATATTATTCTCTCCGGTCTACAATATAAACAAAAATTTACAAATTTTTTGTTCCAAAATATAAGCAAATTTCAACTACTTTCATCCTATTTAATGAAGTTATTATCAAAATACCCTTCATTTAATACAGATTTTGTTTTCCAATGACTCCTTTTTATTCTCAACAACACAAGCTTAATAAATAAGAGAAAGGGTAATTTAGATAATAAACTTAATTATTTTATTCTCAATAACTCTTTTAAATGAGATTAACTAAACCACCTTAATATGTTTGTTTTATTCAATTTTTGCTTATAATTGAGACCGGAGGGAGTATTAATTAACATTAATAATCAGTAGTTCAGCTAAAAAAATTAAAATCTGTAACTGAGCATACGGTCCTAGGTTCGATCCCTGGATCCATATGTATGGAAAAAAAATCCTTGGGAGGGGTCGCCCCTTAGGCGCGTCATAGTACCCCGGGAGATTAGTCTCTCACCTATTGGTTGGGAGGATACTTTGGGAAACCAAAACTTGATAATTATTTTCTGCTATTTGAAATTTTTTTATTTGGGTTTTTCTATCTTGTACAACCTTACATAGGTTAAGAAACCAAAAAATAGCAACTATTTATTAAAAACTAAGTATTTTATTTTTTTAAATTATAAAATACAAAAAATTCCATATAAATTTACTCTTTTAGATTTCTTAGCCTGTGTAAGATTGCACATAATAGAAAAACCTTTTTTATTAAATAAATATTGTAGTATGCCAGTTATAAGTTATCTTAATATTCATATTTAAAGGAATTGCATTAATGATAAGTGATAACCCAACTTTCATAAATTTCAAACGGGCCTATCAGCAAACTTGGGCTCAAATGCTTAAAATTAAATCTACTTGACTATTTCGGCAGGTGTGTTTAACTCGGGTACACTACAGAAGGAACAGTACCAGTGGGTCCTGTCTTTGAACAACTATACCAATTAACCTCAAGCTGCAATAGCCAATAGGTACCCGAATTCCCCCTTCATATATATGATTTCATACCTTCATGAGTAATTTAAATAAACCTGGTCATATATAAAGCTTCATGTCCTTTATGTTTTTTATTATGCTATATAATTTTTTATATTCAAAATTATTCTTCAAATTGAGTTTGATTTCACCTTATATAAAATTATAAAATATGCACTTTTTTTTTTGACAAATTTATAATATATGCACTTAGGGTATAAATAATAAAAAGAAAAGAAATTATAATCCAAGTATAGATTACTTATAAACAGACACATATACCTATATATATAGTTTTTCTTACCATACATAGATATATATAGTGAAAAAATAATTTTACCCATGTTTATTTGGTGAGGAAAAAAAACTTAATTGCTAAAGTATATGGAGAAACGAACGTACCCTTTGATAACTTTTTTCTTTGTCTGAAGTACCGTTTGATTAAAAAAAAAAAAAAAAAGGGACCATAAGAAAAATTGATATATCTAATAAGATAAAAAAAAAAAAAAAAACATATTTAAGGCGTACTTTGTGAAAAGAATAGATACATTAAAACATTAAAATGTAATTAGAAGAGGGAGAAATGTTTATTAGATACTGTTCCGGCTAAGAACAATAAATCAAATAGCGTAAAGGGTTGTTGTATTGATGAAAGATTTAGTGCATGGGAGCCATGGAAGGTTTGTTACAAAATGACCTAGGTATAAGCAAAACCCTAGGCTAGTAGTGTGTGTGGGAGAAGAGTGTGTCCCTGATGAGGATGAAAGTCCTCCTTTTATAACCCTTATAGTGGGCGTAACATAGTTGTCTTCAAGGAATTGGACCTTGGCCAAGCTGACCGAGTTGTCTTCCCTGTATCTCGAGTACTTGTCTTCTTGTCTCGACCTAGATGTATTGTTGTTCCGACCGAGATGTCTTCTTTTTAGGCTGACCGAAATGTTTTTCTTTTATCCTGATTGGTCTTCATCCTTATTGGGTTGTTCACCCAACATAGTTGGGCCTGTCCAACATTAGGATCAAGGAGTGGCAATTTCCCCTTTTTTTTTTCTTTTACACGCAATATTATATTTAGTTTGTTACATACAAAATTGTTACTCAGATTAGAATTGATTTTTTTTATTTTTCTACTAGAATTGTATTTTCTATAATTTAACCTTTGCTAAATCAGCGGATGGATATAAGTCAATTTTCATTTACTCTCACACCTAGCCAATGCAATACTTTTATTTTCATCTAGGTGATTGTGACTTTAATAATTTTCACCATTGGATGAAAACAAAATCAATGCTAGGTAGCTATGGAGGAAGGTAAGGAAGCGGAAAAAGAGAGAATCATGAAGAGAGTCCTCCTGATAGTAAACTGTATTGTACAAATCATAGGCACCTCCGGTGGCCCACTCGTAATACGTCTATATTTCCTCCATGGTGGTAATCGTGCTTGGCTATCCAGCCTCCTCCAAAATGTTGGCTTCCCTATCTTGTTGCTTCCACATTCCATCTCCTACATCATCCGCCACCGCAATACATCGACGAAGATGTTCACTATGAAGCTACCTTTGTTTGGTATCTTTGCCTGTATCGGTGTCCTCCAAGGCCTTGACACCATTCTTTATTCCAACGGCATGGCTCGTCTTCCCGTGTCCACTTCTTCTCTTGTCATTGCCACCCAACTCGCCTTCACTGCCATCTTTGCTTTCATCTTGGTGAGGCAGAAGTTCACAGCTTACTCAGTGAACTCTGTTGTCATGCTGGTAGTTGGAGCTGCGGTTTGGGCAGGCAGTGGAGATCGCCCTGCTGGCGAGTCTTCTAAGAAATATGTGGGCTTTATCATTACATTATTGGCTGCATTGTTGTTTGGGTTTATTTTGCCATTGGTGGAGTTGGTGTACAAGAAGGCCAAGCAGACTATCACTTACTCACTTGTGTTGGAGATTCAGATGGTTACAAGCTTGTTTGCTTCTATATTCACCGTTGTTGGGATGATAATTAATAATGACTTTAAGGTTCTTCTCTTTCATTAATCTTACTTTTTAAGTATTATTATACTTGGAAAAACAGATAGATTGATCCTATACTTTTTTTTTTTTAAATTTTTCACATCGGTCCTATAAGTTTTATTTTTTAAAATTGGTCTTACACGTTGTGTTCCGTTTCCACGTTAGTCATTTCCGTCAATTTTGACCTTTCGGTCAGGTCAAAACTGACGGTTAAGTAGAAATTGACAGAAATGACTAATGTAGAAACGAACGTAACATGTAGGACCAATTTGAAAAAAATAAAACTTACAGGACTAATGTAAAAACTTAAAAAAAAAAAAAAGTATAGGACCAATCTACCTATTTTGCCATTATATCAGAAGTATTATAATTTTTGAGTGTTTGAATTGAAGGTAATTCCAAGAGAAGCGAAACATTTCGAACTTGGAGAAACTATTTATTATGTCATCCTTGTGGCAAGTGCTATAGTATGGCAGTTAAGCAACATAGGAGCAATGGGAGTCATCTATTGTGCCTCGTCTTTAATGTCTGGTATTATGATTGCTACATCGTTGCCCATAACAGAAATCTTGGCAGTTATTTTCTATAAAGAGAAGTTTCAAGCTTCGAAAGGGATTTCTCTTGTACTCTCTCTGTGGGGCTTCATGTCCTACTTTTATGGTGAGTATAAACAAGCCAAAAAATTGAAGAGGGATAGCATCCCAGAAGCTGAACAACCTCAAAATCATAGTATTACTAATCCATGATTGCAATGAAGAAGTGAGTGCTCGCTCCCATCGAGAATGGATGAAGAAGTAATAACTACTAGAATCTTTTCAAATTCGTGTTCCCTTTATTTTGTTGGAAAAATTGGTACTATACGTGGAATTCGGTATGGTATGGCTTTGTGGTTTGTGGTTTGTGGTTTGTGGTTTGTTCCTTTGGATGCACTAGTTTAATGCCTCGTTATGTTTTTATTTGCTACATTATGAAATTAACCAAAACAAGAGGAAGATATTATTAACTAAGAAGAATAGAGAAGAGAGTAATAGAGAAGAGATGAGAGAATGAGAGAGTCTTTGTATCATATTCTTCATGGCACAAACTTCACAATGATATATGAGTCCTATTTATAGGACATAGGAATTGTAACCACCCAAAACTATTGAAAGCCTATACATAATGATATATTTACAATACAATAACTTGTGATAAAAACTTTTGCTAATGGAGGTTACAATACTAAATGGACATCCATCCATATTTGACACATTTTTCATAACACTCCCCCTTGGATGTCCATTAAGGATGTGCCTCGTTAAAACCTTACTAGGAAAAAACCCAGTGGGAAAAAATCCTAGTGAAGGAAAAAGAGTACAATATCCTTTATGTGGGAAGTGCCTCATTAAAAATTACCTTATCAAGGAAAACCATGTAGGACAAAACCTTGATTAAGGAAAAAAGAGTACACTTTTCTCCCCCTGTTAGAAGCATCGCTTAAGAATATGAGTTCAACATTCTGATCTTCTCCCCCTGAAGCATTTTGAAGCAATATTCTTCTCTCTGACACATTTGACATATCCTCCTTTCAATTGAGCTTTGCATGACTACATTTTCTTCAATTGGAATCACAAGATTCTTGAACGAGATGAATCAAAACTTTAACCAGAAGCATTAACAACTTCATCTAGATCAAACAAAATATCTTACACTACTTTTTTAATGCCTTTTGGTTGCCGAAGAACAATATTTTATATCACACCAGTCCATGCAATATTTAACAGTATTTGTGTGTGCTTTTGTAGCACTAAGGTAGGGTCTACAGGACCAAGATATTTGTTATTTTCATATCCAGCTACCGTACTATACTAATGTTCTCGATAGATATAATCTATCATGAGTCACTTAAGAACTAGTTCTTTATACCTTGTTAGACAAAAATTCACCTTGCTATATGCTCAATCTATTGGTCGAGACAAAACTTCATTATTCAAAAGTATTTCATCTTGAGACATTTCTTTATATATTCTATAATTCTGGAACAACTTCAGGCCATTCCATAATCATCAAAATCATAGTAATTATATTAAACACATTTACAAATTTCTTCACATAGATATCTAAGAAAATAAAAGTCTTGTTAAGAAATTGAAATAAATTTATCTACCATTGCATGAAAAACATCATGCATATAAATTATAAATCCAAATATACAGATATATTTAATCCTTCCGGGATTTTCCATGTAGATATTACTCGCGAGTCAACCATAACATGTATTAACAACTATTTACGTGAATATACCTTATATTCTATAGATTTTGGACTTCAAGTCCATTCAAAACTTCTAAAACTTGAACTATTGTTCAAAATCCTCAAATTGCGCAATTTGAAAGAGTATATCTTTCAATGTTTTAAATTATACATTTCAAACATCTAAAATCCTTCAGGGATATGTTTTGTGCATGTTGAATCCTTCAAGGATATGCTTCCGACACCTTGAATCCTTCAGGGAGTTTCATATAAATGTCATTATCGAGTGATCCATAACAAATAAGTTGTAACAATATCTATTATAAGTAAATTGAGTCCTTCATGTGCTACCAGACTAATTACTTATCGAAAAACACTTGCGTCCACCACAAGTGCATACGTCTCTTCAAAATCAACATCAGGTTTTTTTTTTTTTTTTTTTTGCAAAAACCCTTGAGAAACAAGTTGTGCTTTGTATCTCACAATTTCAACATTCTCATTTCGATTTCGCACAAAAAAAACTCATTTGTATTGATCAACTAGTTTTACAACTTTAGGTATACGGACTTCAGGTCCAAAAACTTTTCGTTTGATAAGCGAGTTTAATTCTGCCGCAATTGCATCTTTCTATCTTGACCAAACATTTCTTTGTCTACAATCCTTAACAGACTATGGTTCGTGATCCTCATTATCAGTTATTACATTTAGCGCTACATCATATGAAAATATATCGTCAACGTTGACTTCATTTTCGGTTCCATCATATTCCATTCATGACATAATTTATCGAGATCTCTTTATTTTCACTAATTTCAGGTATCCGAGTTTCTTCTGGAACTGAAAAATTATTTATGTCAGTGGACTCTTCTGGAGTTTCCAAATCCTCAATTTGGCCATCTTACTTTTTAGCTCCTTTTCTTGTTTGAGGATTTTTTATCTTCGGAACCGACGAGTCTGCCACGCTTCATGCGTGCTTGAGACTCATTTACAATATTACATTGTCCAACAGGGACATCAATTTTAATTGGAGCAATAGCAGTTGGTATAGTCAGTGAATTATCTTTTGAACTTCTAGTTCATATTCTCTTGTACTAGGATCAAAATTAGAAATGATAATTTATTCCAGCTAATCTCCTTTTCCAACTGCTTATTCCCTCCCCCTAATATTGGGAAAACTAATTCATCAAATGACAATCGGCAAATCGAGCCATAAATAAATCTCATATTGATTGTCCAAATATTTTACTATAGATGAAGATTCATATCAATCATATATTCCCTACCTTCTTTAAGGACTCATCTTTGTGCGTTGTGGTGGAGCAATTGAAACATATATTGAAACATATATAGCACATTAAAAAATTCTTAGAAGGGGAAATATTAGGTTCTTTACAAGAAACCAAATGTAAAGGGGAGGACTTATAATAACTTCTTGGTTGATGCGAAACAATGTCTACCATATAAGATTGCATGTCCCCAAGTATAAATCGGAAGTTTTGATCTCATAAGTAATGGTCTTGCAACCCTTTTGTGTATGAACATATGCTTCTGGATATTCACAATACTATTAAAGGCTTGCGAAGTAACTTTACCAACATTAAGGCATATTTTCTTAATTTGATAATCAGGAAAATGAACTCCTAGTCGAAATAGTTGAGCAAACAATCTCACAAACTTCTGGTTACGAGTTAACAAACATGTGATCATCTAGTTGATGGATCAATTAAAATATTTAAATGGTCCACACGGTGGATGTATTGGTTCACCAATATCATCTTGTATACGTTCTTCAAATGTGAGAGATTCACTCTCAAAGTTTTTTTTTTTTTTTTGTTGGTGATATATGATTATCAACTTCCCTTAGGAACAAGTAATACCAATTGGATTGAAGAATCTCCCGGCTCTTTAATGGGTGTCCACATGATTTTTAAAACTATCAACTTCCCTTGGGAATAAGTAGTACATATTGGAATGAAGAATCTTCAAGATCTTCAACGGACATGATTTTTCAAATATTTTTCGCATCATAATAGACCCGGGATGGCCTAACCGGTCATGCCAAACAACAAACTTATTATGATTTGTAAACTTCTGGTTTACAATGGTATAACGAACTTAGTTTAGATATGCATTGCAAACTTCTGGTTTACAATCAACTCGTCATTCAACTGCACTCAAATCTATTTGAGTTGATATGATGCATAAACATAATTTATAAAAATTTTCTATCCAAATAAAACAATATAGTAGATATTTTAGAGACTGGATTTACCTTTTGTAAAAAGAGAGGAGTTCTCCAATTTATTTATAGGAGCTCATGTCCTTGTATAGTACTTCAAACATCAACAAGGAGAGTGGTTACACCTTTCAATATAATACAATGGTTACAAAATAAGTGCAATAGTTACAAAAGAATAAAGTATACTAAAAGTTATAACCAATAAATCCTTATCAATGGTACCTTTAGTATTACCATATTCCAAATTTTACCATTTATATATAAAGATTTGGAATCACACAATTTTCTTCAATGAATAAAATTATAGAAACCATATCATATATATATTTCATTTAAATACTTATAACTAATTAACGAAATAGGAAAAAACGTGTATATGTGCGTCTAAAATCACATAAAAACACAATGAAATGGATCATTTCAAGAAAATAATTCAATTAATAAAATCATCAATAAAATAAAAATAATTTCTCAAAAAAATTTAACAAAATAGATATACCCAAATGCATGTTATTTGTAAGAAAATTATCAAATGAATAAATTCAGAAGGAATATTTGAATATTAACCCATAGCTTACCTCATCGGGATTTGGGAGACAAAAATTTATCTTTACCTTGATTCAAACTCACTTGTAAATATTTGCAAATTTTGACATATAACTTATATGTGTTCAATGTCATTTTATACATCTTACAACATCAAAATAACATGAAAAGAGAGGATAAGAAGATATCAGGATAAAGAAAATAAGAACATGAACGAGTCTAGTTCTTTGAACTAGGCATACAAACCAATTCTTCTTATTTCTTTTTTTTAGAAAATGATGTCTTAATATAAAATTTTAAGAATAAGTAGGGAGAGAAGTTACACTTCTCTATAATGTATATGAGTTACTACTCATTGTTAGGAATAATAAAGGTCATAACCAAAAATCATACTAATGGCATTTTATCACCCTTAATGCCTAATGAATATATTTAATCATCACATGTAACACATTCAATATTTTTTTTTTCCCCAATTGATATGATATTCTTTTCTTCTTTTTTTTTTTTCAAGATCTTAAATTATCATTTCATACATTTCTACCACATCAATAGTCATAACCACAATTTTGTCATACCCAAAATTACATTCACTTCCGGGAATGGAGTTCAATCCATTAGATGGCGTTTATCATTCCTCATCAATAACCTCTCTTGTGCTCAATCACAATAAAGCTTCAAAATATTCTTTGAAATATTTTCTCATTGTGCTACTTCAGGAGCACATTTGAGTGACACAAAATATATGATCTTTTTTCTCAATTTGCTACTCTCGGAGCATAGTTGAGTGACACAAAAATAGACGATCTTTCTCTTACTTTCTTTTGTTTCAAAATACACTATAAGATCAAATAGATCTTTTAGATTTCAATTATGGTCTAAAGGTCTAGTTCTTCAGGAACTAACCACAAAACTTCATACAAATGATGACCAAGAAAATATAATTTTGTGCATCCTACTGGGATGCGTGAATATTAAATTCTTCCAGAATTTAACAATAACAAGATAAAATACGATAATAGAGAACACAATTCATAATAAAAGTTCTATATGAAACATTAAAAGAAAATTCATACTAAAAGTAACATGAAAAACAAAACAATAAGAAAGGATATGATCACTCAAAGAAAGTAAGAAGAAATGAATCTTTTCAATGTAATCTCCAAACTTATTAAACCATTGCTCATAAGGTAGAGATTCGTGCTGATAACGTATTATGAAATTAACCAAAACAAGAGCAAGATATTATTAACTAAGAAGAATAGAGAAGAGAGTAATAGAGAAGAGATGAGAGAATGAGAGAGTCTTTGTATCATACTCTTCATGGCACAAACTTCACAATGATATATGAGTCCTATTTATAGGACATAGGAATTGTAACCACCCAAAACTATTGAAAGCCTATACATAATGATATATTTACAATACAATAACTTGTGATAAAAACTTTTGCTAATGGAGGTTACAATACTAAATGGACATCCATCCATATTTGACACATTTTTCATAACACTACAGAGCTAGACAAAAATTTTAATTGCATCTCTATTTACTTGAGGTTCACGTTAAATTGAAACTCGAATAAATTAATCCTAAATATGTTATTCTATATCTATTCTCATTTTGGATTTTAGATTTTAATTTTAATAACCTCCCTATCATAATCACCTTGCACTTCTACTAATTTGAATGGTATATTTCCTATTAATTCCTATTAAAATGTTCACAAATGTTGGATTGAGAGAATAACAAATTCAAAAGTCATAATTCCTATTAATAAACACATTTGTTTAAAATTAAATTCTTATTCTTTTTTTTTTAATAAAAAAGAAAGCAAAAAACAGACTACTCTCTAGATTTGATTGTGCCTAAAGCATCAGCTAGTAAGACATGAGCCAATTACGAAGGGCAGTTAGTCTGAGCCATCAAGAATTGGTTTGAAGCTGCTCCAAACTTAGCCAACCAGTCAGTACATTCATTTCCTTCACAGAGAGTATGTTGAAAAGGTAAGGTCCAAAATAATGCAGTATATCAACGTATGTGATCAATCAGAGAGGCATCAAGATAATGAGATTGAGATCGAACCCTCCCGAATTAAATCCAAGGCTATTTGCTTTTCAGATTCGAACAAAATATTCTTGTACCCTGCCTTCCAAGCTAAGTCCAAACCATTCGAAATTGCTAACAATTCAGCATGTAAGTTTGTAGATATTCCACATTATCCTAAAATTCTCCATATCATAAAATCACCCCTATTTTATTATTGACATTATTTTTTTCTTTTCTATTTTATTTAAAATTGGTGAGTAGCACATGCCTTGCATGAGCATATCAAGGCAATTTGCCCAACCTTATTGGTTAGAATATTTAATTAATTTGAAAATAGATCTCAATTTTTTTTTGTTGGTAAAGACAATAGATCTCAATTTAACTAAATGAAATTAATTCATTTTTGTCAACCAAACTAGACTTGCAAGTCAAAAGATGTTTAATATAGAAGCGCAAGTAAAAACCAAAAACTATTGATACCTCTTGATCTAGATGAAATAATAGATGTTGCATATATTAGAGTGGGGAGAAAATATGGATATCCTCTCTCTCTCTCTCTCTCTCTCTCTATATATATATATATATATATATATATGTGGTGGCTTCTACTATGCACCATCTCTTATTTTGATGCAACCTTGCACCTAGTTGACCAAGAGATTTGAACCAATCATCTTGCCACAATGGATTTCACTTTAACTCTTTTGTTTATAGTGGTCAAACTTGTACGTATTTGTATTGGACAAATTATGGATGTATTTGGAACATTATTGTTGGGCCACATCTGAATTTGGTATGAGACACGTTCAAAGCTGCGGTGGTGAAAGCAACTCCTCCGGTGGTGTTCACTGTTGTTGCCAAGGATTAATGATTAGGACCAAAAAAGAGGAATACGGTCCAAATATGAAAGTCATTTACCTGTAATACACTTACTATGGTAGAAATATAAGTATGAGGAGCAACATACTAGTTGACCGTTTATTAATTAAACTATCCTTATGTGCCAAATTAACACCACACTATTGGACAGTCAACTTGGAGCAAGATTGCACCAGCAAAAATGCTGGTGCAACTTAGACCAAACCTATATATATATATATATATATATATATGGATCCATTTTACCCCAATTAAAAAGGGCTTGTACCTTTTTTCTTCCCTCCTTTCTTTAGTTTCACATTAAGCAACGTCCCATTCCCTCACGTTCAACAGCGTCTGCGCTTCCCTCATTTCTTCTCTCTTTCTCTCCCAATTTTCTTCCTTCCTCCCTCGTTTCTTTTCTGGTTTCAGCAAGGCTCGTGTCCTAGGAGCCAATCTTGGGAAATGAATGATGGGCGACGTTTTAAGAGGAGGAAGTGAATGATTGCTACGGTGGTGAACGATTGGGCTGCTGGACAGCAAACGTTGTTGGGTGGTTCTGGCGCGTTGGATTTGATCGGAGAGGAGAATGACAATGGATGACACGATGATGCTCTGAGGCGATGGAACAAAAACTGCTTTGAAGCTCGAGGGAGTATGCACGGATCTGGTCGAAGAGGGTGATTTGGAAGAGGCGGCTCTAGTGGTGGCCACTAGAGCTCAAGGTTTGTATATATTGTTTATTTGGTTTGTTCTTCTGCATTTTTTAAACACTGATAACGGCATGGATGGTGGGGAATGGTAGCTGTTCTTGCAAATTCTGGCAACCAAGGCCGGAATCAACGAAGAACAATATCACTATTCCTTACCAACGCTCTTAGTTCAAAGAATGCTCTTTCGTTAATATCAATCTCTGAACTAGCAGAGTAAAAGTGGTACAAAATAGCTTCCCCTCCTTATGCACTAAACATCTACATATATAGGCCATAGAAAATAACTGCTCCCTCCACTATCTCTTAACCACTAGTCTAACTGTTCCTCTCATTATCTCTCAACCGCTGGTCTAACTGCTCCTAATTTATCCAGACAGTACATAAGCCCCACACGCTCTGAGCTTCAAAGAGGCAAAAGAGCTTTAAGAGATGTCTTCAGGAAAATCTGAGCTTTTTCCAAGCTGATTTGCCGATGTCTTCAAAGAAACATCGGTATGCCTCGTTAAAACTTTCCCGAGCAAAAACCTTTTTCAGGAAAAAAGCCCGGGGTAGGAAAAAGAGTACACCCCCGAAAGAACTCTGATAGACATCTTCAAGAAAATTGAACTTTCTCTGAGCTGATCATACATGCTTCAACTTCTTCTCCTTATTTGTCTTCCTCTTAGTAAACTGAGCTTCCTTCGGTTTCCGCTTCTTCTTGCTTCTAATTCTTCTTGCCTTTTGCCTCTCCTCCTTCTTTCTTCTCTTCTTTCTCCTCATCCTCCTCTTCTTCTCCTTCTCTTCGATAATATTTTGCACAACTTTTTCCATCCACCATTTTTTCCCAAACAATTTCTTCACTGCCACCACCTACCATCTTCTCAAACCCCTCAGTGTTCCAACTCGATTCACTTCCTTAACTTTGAACCCACTTCATCCACCTGCCACATCCTCCCTCAGCACTTTGTTCATACCCAATTCAACCTGAACTTCCCTCAACCATTTGTTCTAGACTTATCCACTGCATCACAACTTTTTTCTTGGTGATAGTCTAGACAAAACAACCTCCTCATTGGGCTTCTGAATGTCCAATAGTTTAAAAGGCCCACTACCAACCTCCAGCTTATTTTCCTATTCAACATCAAGCCCCTTCTCCAATGGCCCATCAACTAAATTGGATGCACCCTCCTCCCGAATAGAACTACCACGTGACCCCTCCTTTCTTTTTCAATACACTGTGCTGCCTTTATTAAAAAATAAAAACACGTCCAGCTCTTCATGTACTTCACTAGGCCACATATCAAAACTTCCCTTATTGGAACATCCCTCAATTGCGCCTACACATCCTCCACCAGATAACAATTCCTTCTTATGTGCCTCCTATTTCATCATCTTTTTATTCAAATAATTTTGAAATTCAAACATCCCATCCACTGCAAGCGATGCCTCCGACGGTAACCTCTCTGACTCCCCAGATTCTGATGATGAACATGAAGATATCTTCTTCTCAACACCTGGTTTGTATACATCTCCAACCATGCATTCAGATCATAAAATCATCCTTCAAATATTTTTGGTGCATCCTTAATCACTTCCTCAAAGTCTTCTCCTTCAGCAACTTCCTCTCTTTACCATCCTTACCTCCATCTTTCCTCTTATACCAACTACAACACCATACACCATTTTTTTTTAGATCTATTATCTGTTTCTTTCTCTATTTTTCATCTTCTTCCTCACCAATAACCTTGTCTCTGATACCTTCATCATCACTCCAGAAACTCATTCCAACACTCATTCTCCTGTATAAGAATAAGAAATCCACACACAAATAGACAACTCAGCCGAGACTGCCACCACGCGGCCAACCGTCTCGGTCCTCGTTGCCACCGTCCACAGTCCCTGGTCCCTTCCGCCATCTCCGCAGTCTCTGCGAGTCGCACCGCCGCACGTCGTACTTGACCCTGCCGCTGCTCCACCCACCGTCATCACCATCGCACGTCCTTGCCTCCTCCGCCATCTCCACCATCACCTCTCTCCACTTCTGCAACTCACAGCAAACAGAGACACCGTCCGGTCGACGTCCGTCGCGAGCTTGGGAGCGCCACCGCGCACGACCTCCCGCCACTATCGTTGACACCAGATTTGCGTGACGCCACCTCCACGGCCAGTCCCTTTGCAACGCCGCACAGAATCGTCGCAACATCACCTTGCTCCGCCGTTCATCGCGCCGCCACTACAACCGGCCACCACGCTGCGTCGATCAGCCACTGCTTGGGTCACCAAGCTGCTCCTCCCTTCTTTTTCTCTGGTTCATTTTTCATCTTCTCCCTCTGATCTTTGCCCTTCCTTCATTTTGGTTAGATATTGAATGGCCCAAAATATTAGCATGCTGGGCCTCCAAACGAGATTCCAACCCAATAGCCTCATGATAGCTTTTTACAACAGAAAATACTACCTTCATTGTTTTTTTTTAAATTTAAATATGGGCCATTAGCCAATGTTGGGCCAACCACCGACGGTAAAGAAAAGCTCCCTCCAATCTCATGAGCTCCATCAGATTAATTCACCACATGGGCCTTGGACAGCTCACTTGCACATGTTCCTGACTCAACTTCAACAAACTGAACCTTTGAAAAGTCAAAGCCTCTTCAAATTGAAATTGTTGGCAATCTCCAAAAAACCCTTCTCAACCTCCGTACATTCCATCTCCTCCAAAAATACCTTCTCATTTCTCAACCACCCCATGTACCAACACCTCCAAACACTACTCCTCCACGCTTTTTTCAACTACCTTACGTTCTTACTCCTCTAAAACTCTCAAAACATCACCAAAACAACCTTTCTTACAGTATGCATCAATTCTAAAATTACAAGTCACAATACCAGGACAAAAATCGCATTTAATCATTTCATGATAGAAAAGCTTAACAGGAGTAACATCCCCTGATTCTTTGAAACCCAAGAGCAAAATGTACATGTTCTTTGTATTAGACTCAAACCGAGGAACCATCTTTTTGAACACAGCTTTGCCTCCTTCATATGCCTCTGTGTGAAAAATGCTTTAACAAGTACATTAACTCATCGGTGCCAAATTTTTTGCCAACAAAAACATGATCCTCCATTTTTCTAAAATCAAGGGCATTTTCTGGAGCCTAGGTTTCTCAACTCTATTCTTATCCAATTTGTTGTCGCCACGACCAGCATCTAGTGGTTCCGATTTGCCTTTACTCTATCACCGCGTCCTCCATCACCTTCCTTCTACCCATAATAATGTTCCCTATTTCAGTGGTTGGATGCCTTGGTAGTTGATAAGATATGTCTCGGTTCGGTTACGGAAACCGCCCCATTTTCTTTCATAAAAGAATTATTCTTCTCCAGCCAAGATTAGCATATGATTTGCTCCAACAAAATCTCCTTTTTTCATGGGTAACGTGACCTCCTTCCCACCATTATCTCCTTGATAATTCGATAACTCCTTCCTCCAATTGAGATTCAAATCCAATCTAGCTAATTAACGCGAACCTAAGTCTCTCCACAGTGACATCATTCAGATGCACTCAACCACCATAACTTAGCCTTGGTCCCTTCGCGCTTCGGCTATCGCATCCAAGCCCGGGCGCCTCCCTCCTCCTCATTTGCTTCTCCTCTTAATCTTTTGTCAAAATGTGCGGTCGGGGAAAATTTACCTCGGCCCCACGGTGGGCGGCAAATATTCTTGCAAATTCTGGCAATCAAGACCGGAATCAACGAAGAACAATATCACTATTCCTTACCAACGCTTTTAGTTCAAAGAATGCTCTTTCATTAATATCAATCTCTGAACTAGCAGAGTAAAAAATTGGTTGGACCGTAGGTGCGATGATTTACTTCACGAGCGAGGTCTCTGGTTCAAGTCCAGGATGGCCCAGGAGTATTTAGCCTTGCAAGGTGGTCCTTGCTGATTCACACGGGATTCCACGTGCCCCATGCTACGAGCAAATAGAACACCTTTTAGGAGTATCAATACCGTAACATGAATTGTAAATGCATGAATATGATGGACTAAAAAATCTGCAGTTCCTAATGGAATAGGTAACAAAGCAACTTTGCCGCCCACTGCCACTAAATCACCACCCCCCCAAGTCAAACTGGTGCTTGTTGTTGCACCGGGGGCCGTTGTGCCTGGTGCTAAAGCGTGGGTATTTTGTATCCATTGAGCAAAGACGGGTTGTAATTGTATAGCTGTATCCGTTACTTGTGTGGATAAGGCCTATGTTATAAAGTATATAACTTCGATCATAGGGATCAATTTCCAGTGAATATCTGAATAGGACAAACCGCCCCGTGGATATACAAAATATATAGCTTCCCCTCCTTATGCACTAAACATCTATATGTATAGGCCATAGAAAATAACTGCTCCCTCCACTATCTCTTAACCACTAGTCTAACTGTTCCTCCTATTATCTCTCAACCGCTGGTCTAATTGCTCCTAATTTATCCAGACAGTACAGTAGCAGAGGAGATAACGGTGCAAGGGGTCTTCCCAAGCTGGAGAAGAAGTTGTTGATGGTGACGACGTTGATGCGGTTGGACTTGGGTGGGGGTGGTTGAGGACAGGGTGCGTTAAGTAACGGCAGTTGCTACTTTATGCCAGGGGTGGACGACAAATACATTGGAGGCGAGAGCGCTTGGAGGCTTGGGTTGGTGAATGGGTGGAAAGAAAGAAAAGCCGCTGAATTTGAAACAGGGAAGAAAAGAGGAAAGAAGGAGACAGGGGCAGGGGCACATGACCTTTTTAATTGGGGGGGGGTCTAATCTCAACCATTAAAACGGATCCAATGGTTGTTATTGCATGCTCTCATATCTCACATAAAAATATCACTCTCATGTATATAGGACACTCTCATGTATATAGGACATCCATATATATTTTTCCCACTCTAATATATGCAACATCCATTAATCTAGGCCTTTGGATGAAATACGGATGGTCAAGATTAGAGCAAAGAGTCATGTGATTTTTGTAAATGATCATGTGGTCACTAACTAATTTCTAATCTTGATCATCCGTATTTGATTCAAAGACCTAGATTTGCTCCTCTTATTCTCATATATAAATAGTTCTCTCACTTGATACGTCTCATATATATATATATATATATATATATGATACGAAAATCTCATTTCCTTACATTAACATGATCAGTGTTGCACTGCATATATTTTTTCTTCAAACAAATTAAAAGGAACCACACTACCACGATCTAACTGCAATTTGAACAGAAAATCATAAACAATTAAAACATGCTTGTGTCAAAGTTTGTGCTAGGCTAGCATCTTGATAACAGCCATCTTGTTTGTGCTACATAACAATTTGTTTCGCCACAGAATAAATCCTATCATGTCCATATATATTTCATGGTGAAAATAAACGTATAATTGTAATTAACCACTAATAGAAAAATCAAATGTAGAGATGGAAAAATTTCTATCTCTACTGGATTCTTATATTTCTGAGACTGATAACATAGGTAGAGATGAAATGTCTAATTTAAAAATTCCAGACGAAACTAGAGAGAGAGGGAAAAAAAAGGAAGACAGCATCAATAAGACAATTTATCATCGATTTCATCACTTTTTTTTTTATCAAATAATTTGTTATTGAAAGTAAAAAGTGTCATGATATGAAAGTTGTAGCCAAGACCCTTGCTTCCACTCTCAAATCATCTCTCTATGAGTACCAGTCTACCAGAGAACAAAACGGGAGCTGAGAAGGATGGACAATTTGAGAGAGCTGAGGATTTTGTGAAGGAAATTCAAAATTTTGAAATTAAGGTTCTCAGTGTTCTTATTCTTGAGAAAGAAAATAAGAAATTTTAATTTTCGAGAGATTTTTTTCGGAAACAAAAGAGATTGTTTTGTTAGTAATTTGGAGAGGAGACCAGAGTCACGGTATTGAATAAGTTAGAAAGTTCTCCATATTGTAATTTCATTATTAGTTGTTATCTGATATCAAGTAGTTATCAGTTAATTAGCAATAGGTTGGGATGGTTAGTCCCCTCTATTCTTGGCCAACATCTTCACCTACATAAACATATGTACCTTCTCATTATTCAATAACTATTGATGTATATTCAGTTCAATTCTTTTTAGTTGTAATACTCTCATTGCCTTGCAACCTTGCTCTACACAAGTGATAAAGATATTGTAAATGTTATGACATTAGTTAGAGTGACAAAGGAAAGATTACAAAGCATGAGAGAAAATGGTTGACAAAATTTACTCAATGAAGTATTATCGTTTTGTGAGAAGCAAAATATATATTGTCATTGTCATTCCAAATATGGATGATGCATTTAGGACACAAGGGAGATCAAGTCGTAAATTTGAAAGTTTCAAACTTGCATTACTTTCAAGAAGAGGTATTTTATCAGGTGATTGACAGATAACTTAAATAGCTTAATAATAGATTTACAGAAGTACGCATTGAATTGTTTACTTATGTGGCAAGGTTAAATCTAACAGATTCAATTTTTTTTTTTTTTGCATTTGACAAGGAGAAGTTGATTTATTTGGCTCAACTTTATCCATCAGAATTTTCTTGCGTGGAGCTTATGAAGCTTGATAGTTAACTTCAAAATTATGTGATGGATGTTCGTTCTAGGGAATAATTTGTTGAGGAGCAAACAAAGTCCCACATTGCCAAAAACAAGGGGAGGAACATGAGTTTATAAGCATGGAAATTGTCCCCATTGGTATGAGGCCTTTTGGGTAATGTCCAAAAGCAAATCCATGAGAATATAAGCCCAAAGTGGACAATATCATACCAATGTGGAGACATGTAGGACCCTTTAGTACTCTACAAGTGGTATCAGAGCCGATGGTGTCGACTTGGGCGAGTATTTGAATAGTTGTTGGGGATCTAAGTCAAAAGATCCTTGTGTCGAAAGTCTTCCTGACTTTGGTG
The DNA here is from genome assembly GCA_035048595.1 of Echinosophora koreensis. NCBI lineage: Eukaryota > Viridiplantae > Streptophyta > Magnoliopsida > Fabales > Fabaceae > Echinosophora > Echinosophora koreensis. Next base: position 3,146,108 of record JAPCYP010000037.1, on the reverse strand, counting down.
ATCAGGCGACGTGTCCCGTTAGTCGGCGGTATAAGTATAAACAGGCTAAAATACTCGAAGGTTTCTGCTAGAGGGGAGGTTGAACCATGATCCTTTGTTTGAGGGGAGGATTGTTGAGGAGCAAACAAAGTCCCACATTGCCAAAAACAAGGGGAGGAACATGAGTTTATAAGCATGGAGATTGCCCCCATTGGTATGAGGCCATTTGGGTAATGTCCAAAAGCAAATCTATGAGGGTATAAGCCCAAAGTGGACAATATCATACCAATGTGGAGACATGTAGGACCCCACAGTACCCTACATAATTTTCTGATTTCAATGGGATTTTTTATCCTTAAAAAATGTTGAAAACTAGAAAGCATATTGTATATCCAATGGTATATTTGCTTCTGAAGTTAGCTTTGATTTTGACCGTGAAAACTACAGCAGTTGAAATGGGTTTCTCTCAATGAGTTTTGTGAAGAATCAAATGCACAATCGTATGGGAGATGAATTATTGAATGATAGTGTGCTCACATACATAGAGAGATGTTTTTTCCCCTAATAATGAATAAGGAGAAATCATACAACAATTTTAAAATATGAAAATACATAAGGAGGAGTAATAATTTGTAGGAGTTGAAGTGTTTTTAAACTTTTGGGTATACAATGATATAAATTTGTAATATCCAATTTTTAGCTTAACGGTAATAATGTCATTATTTATTGTTTATGCTTTTATATAATTTTTATAAAAATATTTATAATATATGTTTGTTTTTTTCTAACATGTGCAATTTTGCACAGGTTAAGGATATTCAAAGAGTAAGTTTATATAGGAACTTGTATATTTTATACTTTCAAAACTGAAATGCTTAGGGCCTGTTTGGTTTGCATTTTCATTTTCTGTTTTCATTTTCTAAAATTTGTATTGATTTTAAATTGCTAACAAGAAGATGGAAGACTCCTATATTAAACAATTGTGAAAAAGAAATGATGGAAGACTAGTTAAGAAGAATGCATTTTAATAAACAACGGAAACAACTATTTGATATTTTTAAAATTTCTAGAAATGCTGGATGTGTTTTCAAAATTTGAAAAAGAAAATGATGTGACAAATACTAAAATCAATACAGATTTTAGAAAATAAAAACATTAAATGAAAATGCAAACCAAACAGACCCTTAGTTTTTCAATAAATAATTGCTGTTTTTAGGTTTCTTAACCTGTATGATATTGCATATGATAGAAAAACCCTATATGTTTTTGTCCACATTAGTCACAATTTCTTGATCCATCCCTGGATTTGACCATATGTGCCGAAACTAAAAATATAAAAGTGCAGGTCATTCTTTGGGTAACGTGTTAAGTCATACCTCCTTCAAAAGGTGAATAACACTCTTTTTTGGAGCTGTTTTGTTTTTTCCTGGATCAATATGACAATATGATTGAGTGGTATCTCCTATTAATAAATGTGAACATGTTGAATTTTTGTTCCAAAATAAGCATCAGTGAACATGTTGATTGAATTATGGACGAATTATACTAATGAACAAATGCTTGTTGAATTTTAGTGGTGAAAGTGAAGTGACAGCATGTCTATTTCCAATAATTTGAGTGCCATGAATTTCAATGAAGAGGAAGAAAGGGTTCTGGCTTAGGTGCACGCTTGGTTGGTACCGAATAAAAAATTTGCCACTTGTTTAGTCATGCTTGAATCCTTTTTCTACTATACTATCTAGTTGATTGTACCCTTTATTTAAATTTCCTCAAATGTTTTAAAAACTGTTGGAACCGAGCCTTGCATACACACTCACAGATTCACTCACACTCGTAGAAAGAAGATAGAAGCAATAGGAAAGAATGAAAGAGAGAGTAAGAGAGGAAAGGAAATTTTCACTGTAATACTTCTTTTTATTCACCACACTATGATCACATTTACAATTGTATTCACTTACTCTTTACACATACACTATAGTCTATTTATAGACTCACAATACAACTAACTAATTATATCCCATGTAACACCTTAACCACCTAACAAACTAACTGAATTAACACAATTTCAACACACCCCCTTTAATTCAGTTCAGATTAAAGGAGTAATGATATGCTAATTGCATCACTATGAAAGGCTAGCATCCCAACTAGGTTGGCACCCTAGCCTCCATCATTCATTTGCAGCATATCACTTTGGTGCCAGTTCAGAAAGTTCAAACACTGATAGCTTGGTTCTAATTTCTCTAAATTTTTCTGACTTTACTGCTTTAGTGAGTATATCTGCCACTTGGTCATCAGTTCTGCAGTACTTCAACTGCAATCTCCCCTTGCTTACTTGATCTCTCAAGAAGTGAAACCTTGTCTCTATATGTTTGCTCCTACCATGTGCTATAGGATGCTTTGCTAGGTTGATTGCAGACTTGTTATCAACCATCAGGGTCACAGCACTTGAGTCTTTTACCTTCAGCTCCTGCATCAATGTGTCTAGCCATAAGGCTTGACAAGCACCCATAGAGGCAGCCACATACTCAGCTTCACATGAGGACAATGCAACAATTGATTCCTTCTTTGAGCTCCAGGAAATTGGGGTGTTTCCAATCATGAAAACATACCCTGTTGTGCTCTTTCTATCCTCCTTGTCACCATACCAATCTGCATCAGTGTATCCAGTTAGCTCAATGTCATTTGTCCTGTCATTCCCATTTGCAAACAGAACTCCCTATCTTGTGGTGCCCTTCACATATCTCATTATCCTCTTAGCTGCCAACAGATGTGAGGTTCTTGGTTTGCCCATGAACCTACTAATCAGTCCAACACTATAAGCTAGATCCGACCTTGAGTTGCATAAGTATCTGAGAGATCCTACAATTTGTCTGAATAAAGTGGCATCTACTAGTTCCTCATTCCCTTCCTTCTCAAGCATCAACCCTGTCTCTGCAGGTGTCACAGCTGCATTACAGTCAAGCATCTTGAATCTAATCAACAAGTCAGTGGCATACTTGTGTTAATGCATCATTATTCCCTTCTGTGTCTTTACAAACTCAATTCCAAGGAAATAGGATAGAGGGCCTAGATCTATCATCTCGAATTCTCTCATCACCACCTTCTTGAATGCAGCAATCTCAGTCTCATTGCTACCAGTAATCAAGAGATCATCTACATATAAACACACTATCAAGAGATCAGCTGCATTGGATGTTCTAACATACACTCCATGCTCAGAGGTGCATTTTAGAAATCCAATCTGTATCATAAAGCTGTCTATTCTCTTGTTCCAAGCTCTTGGAGCTTGTTTCAAGCCATACAAGGCTTTACTTAGTCTAAGCACCTTATTTTCCTGCCCTTTTATCACAAATCCAGGAGGTTGTGCAACATATACCTCCTCATCAAGTGGCCCATTTAGAAATGCTGACTTTACATCTAAGTGATGCAAAGTCCATTCCTTCATGCTAGCAAGTGCTACTACAAGCCTGATTGTTTCCATTCTGGTCACTGGTGCATAAACTTCACCATAATCTACTCCAGCTCTTTGTTGAAAACCTTTGGCCACAAGTCTGGCCTTGTGCTTGATCACTTCACCCTTGGGATTTACTTTCACCTTGTAAACCCATTTTACAGCTATAGGCTTCTTCAGAGTAGGTAGAGACACAAGTTCCCAAGTCCTGTTCTTTTCAATTGACATCAACTCACCCTCCATGGCACTGATCCATTTAGGATCTTGGATTGCTTCTTCAAACCTTACTGGTTCAGCTTCTGCTAGAAAAGCAAAGTGGACTATATCTCCTTCTGAATTTACAGCACTGTCAGTCACCATCTCATAGTCCTGCAGCCTCAATGGAACTTGTCTTTGTCTTTGAGGTCTTCCTGTTATTGGAGTGGACTTAGTCTCAGCATCTGTATTTGTCGTGTCAGTATTGAGGTCTATCATCATCTTAGCTCCCTGACTTTCTGAGTTCAATTCCCAGTTCCAGCTTCTTAATTCATCAGTTACAACATCCCTGCTTATTACAATCTGCTTGCTTCTGGGATTGAACAGCTTGTAGCCACCTGTTTAGTGATAGCTTACAAGAATCAGCTGCTCTCCCTTGTCATCTAGCTTCTTTCTCAGCTGATCTGGCACATGTCTGTAGCAAATTGAGCCAAAAACTCTTAGATGTGAAACGTCAGGCCTCTTTCCACTCCATGCTTCTTCAGGAGTCACTCCATTCAGTTTCTTAGTTGGACACCTATTCAAGATGTATGCTGCTGTTGAGGCTGCTTCACCCCAAAGATAGCTAGGCATTCTCTTGCTTTTTAGCACACCATGTTCATCACTGTCCTGTTCTTTCTTTCTGCAATGCCATTATGCTGGGGAGTATATGGAGGTGTAATTTCATGTATTATGCCCTCTGCATCACAGAACTGTTGAAACTCATCTGATACATATTTACCACCACCATCTGTCCTGATTACTTTAAGGTCCTGGCCACTTTGCTTCTCAACAAGAAGCTTAAATTTCTTAAAAACATCAAACACATCACTCTTCCTTTTGATCAGATAAATCCACAGTCTCCTAGTCCTATCATCAATAAAGGAGACAAAGTACTTATTAACTCCAAGTGTCGCAGTTTGGAAAGGACCACACACATCTGAATAGACAACTTCAAGCTTGCTTCTTGATCTGATTGGCATTTATTGTTTGAAAGTACTCCTTGGTTGCTTGCACTCCAAGCATTCTTCGCAGATTTCACTAGGTACTTGTATATGAGGCAAGCTATGAACCATGTGGAGCCTGTGCAACAGATTTAGATCCCTGAAATTCAAGTGTCCAAATCTGTAGTGCCAAAGCCATTCCTCTCTATTCTCTGCTGAAACTAGGCATTTGTGTTCCAGGACTTGGATTCCTATTTTGAAAATTCTGTTCTTGGATAAAGGGGTCTTAAGGATCAACCTTTTAGTCTCATCATATAACTTCAGCTCACAATCTTCCATCTTCATCATATAACCTTTCTCTAGCAATTGACCAAGACTTAAGAGATTATTCTTCATACCTGGCACATAGAGCACATCAGTGATAAATGATTGTTTGCCATCCTTTCTTTTGATCAAGACTTGGCCAATTCCTTCAGCTGCAAGTGTCCTATCATCAGCAAACTTGACCTTGCTTTTGACTGAATCATCAAACTTCAAGAACCAATCTCTTCTCCCTGTCATGTGAGTGGAGCAGCCTGTGTCTAAGTACCAATAATCATTGGTGCTTTCTTCTTCTTGTTTGGTGGTGGCTAGCAACAGGATTTGCTCAGTTTCATCCTCTTCTTCATGTGCGAGTTGTGCTTCATCATCTCTGGATTCTCTTTTGCTCCAGCATTCATAAGCAAAGTGTCCCCATTTAGAGCAATTATAGCACTGAATATTGCTCTTGTCAAATCTACCACCCTGTTGTCTTTTGCCTCCTCTTCCCCGAGAGCCTCCACCACCTCCTTTTCTATTGCCTTGGTCACTGTTTCTTTGGTCAGGATTCCTCCTCTCACTGTTCTGATGGTTCTTGCCTCTATTTGCTTTCCACTTCCCTTTGCCCCTTCTGCCTCGATTGTTGTCTCTGGAATCTTTAGAGACTGACTGAGCCTGCAGCACCTGCTCAGTAGCTTTTACACCACTTCTTGAGCTTCTTTCATTGTCTCTTTGTTCCTGAGCTTCAAAGGCAGCTTGTAGCTCCTCAATCTTTAGGTTATCAAGATCCTTTGAGGCTTCGATTGATACCATTATATGATCAAATCTTGAGGGTAGTGATCTCAAGATTTTCTCAATAATCTGCTGATTCGTTAAAGTTTCTCCACAACTCTTCATCTGATTTGTGATAGTTGTTACCTTATTGAAGAAGGAACCAACTCCCTCATTGTTGTCCATCTCCATTAGCTCATATTGTCTCCTCAATGTTTGAAGCTTGACCTTCTTGGTCTTGTCTGCACCAGCACATGCCTTCGCAAGAATATCCCATGCTTCTTTAGCTGTAGAAGCCATGGATATCTTCTCAAAATGCACAGGGTCAACACATTGATGGAGTATAAACTGAGCTTTATAAAATTTCTTCTTGTCTTCCTTGTGTGTTTCTTTCTCCTCTTCAGTGGCATTCCTTCCAGGTTCTTCAATGCCGGTTGTCATGATTTCCCACACCTCCTGAAAACCGCAGATTGCTCTTATCCGTGTACCCCATTTGTCATAATTCTTTCCATCGAGTATGGGCAAATTCGCAGGGAAATGGCCACTCGAAGTAGCCATTGAAATGCACCAAAGAATTGCAGCAAGATCACGAGTTCCAGGATCAACTAGCTCTAGATACCAATTGTTGGAACCGAGCCTTGCATACACACTCACAGATTCACTCACACTCGTAGAAAGAAGATAGAAGCAATAGGAAAGAATGAAAGAAATAGAGAGTAAGAGAGGAAAGGAAATTTTCACTGTAATACTTCTTTTTATTCACCACACTATGATCACATTTACAATTGTATTCACTTACTCTTTACACATACACTATAGTCTATTTATAGACTCACAATACAACAAACCACTACCAGAAAACATGAAATTAGCGACGGACGATTACCAACGGACTATGTTTCCGTCGGTAGATAGTAAATTTCCGACGGATTTAGCCGTCGGTAAGTAAGAATATCAATAGTTGTACGTATTACCGACGAAAATTCCGTCGGTAGCATTACCGAGGGCCGTTTCCGTTGGTAAATCCGTCGGAAGTGACGGCGGGAATGACAAATTCTTGGTGGGAGACTGTACCGACGGATAATTCCGTCGGTAATTTTGAACTGTAAGTACCGACGGATTAAACCGTCGGAAATATTCTTGTGAGTACCGACTGAATAGTTCGTCGGTAATCATTTGTTTTGAATTTCCGACGGAATAGTCCGTCGGTAATCATTTATTTTGAATTTCCGACGGAAAAATCCGTCGGAAGCCGTCGGTAACCTTCTATTTATCCTGACCGTAACGACCCTTCTCCCCCCCTCCCTCACTTCTCCCTCTCTGCTTTCCCTCTCTGTCTCTCTGCCCTCTCTGCCCACCACCGTCGCCGCCACCGTCGTTGCCACCAAACACCACCATCGCTGCCTCCGCTCGTGACGTGAACAGCTGTTGCATCCACCCCTTTGTCCTCTCATTTCCTCCTCTCCTTTTCTCCTCCCCTCTCCGCAAACCACCACCGTCAACCACCGCGAACCACCACCATGAACCACCCCTCGAAACCCACCACCACCCCTCTCCTTCTCCTCCCCTCTCCTTGTCCCCTCCATTCCCACCAGACCCACATTCCCTTGCAAAACCACCACCACCATTAACCACCACCAGATTCACCACCACCACAGTGTATGTATCCTCCTAATTTTATTCCTATTTATTTTTAAAAAAAATTGGGTTTATTGATTAATTATAATTAATGTTGATTAAGGTTATTTTTTGTGTTTTGTTGGCTGTTGTTGTGATGTCTGAAATTTTGTGAATATGATTTATTTTGTTGTTTTTGTGCTCTTTGTTTTGAGGGCTACCAGAGGTTGAGACTAGCCACCGTCACCTCCTTTGCGTACAACAGTTTCTTGGGCCGCTAGAGGTACTGGCGGTTTTCTATTTTGGGATATTAATTATAATTGTTCAATGCATGCTAAAGAAATTGTATAAATTTTATTTGTCTAATTTGTTGTAATTTGTATATACTTGTTTAATTTGTTTGGGTGTATTTTTTATATATATATATTTGTCTAGTTGTAATTAACAAAATTGTGTTTATTAGTTTTAAATTTAGTAAGCTATTGTTTTTTCTAATTGCATAAATTAATTAATGAATGTAGATTAATTAATGAATTTACTCTAATATAAAATCATAAGGACAAGTACCGTTGATAGGATGAGACATAGCTAGGATTAGTTAACCGGTAAAATCGTTTTCCTCCCATATATACTTGCAGCAGTAGTGATGAAGCTAGTTGATTCGACGTAGCGATGGTGATCGATTATAAGCATGATCGGGATTATTTGTACGTAAATAATGGAGTGATTAAATAATACTTAAGAAGTTAATTAATTAAATCAGATTCAGCAGTAATGAGTAGATTTGTCAGTAGCTCATGGTGATCGGTTAAGCATGATCGGGATCGTTCGTACGTAGTTATGGTTTAATTAATCAATAAAATAATTACATCATAATGAGTAATTAGTTCTTGGTTATGTAATACTTGATATTAGTGAAGAAGTTAATTAATTAAATCATTAATTTAAACTAAAGTAATTAGTTATTATTTAAAAATGTCATATTTGAATAAATCAATCATATGGGAAGAATTACTAATTATTATTTAAGTAATTAACATCATAGGATTTTAAATAGTCAAGTAACGTAATAAGTGGGAAGAATAAAAAAAATATTTAAAAAGAAATTTGTTAGTAACAATTATTGCAGACAATTAACTAATATACTAATAATAGATTTTAAAAGTTGATAAATAATTAAAAGTCAAGTAAACAAACATAAGTAATTAACTAATTTAATAAAAAATTTTGTTAATTAAAATTAATTTAAAACATAAATGATTTAATAAAACATTAGACAAATAATAATGCGAAATTTTTTTGGACAAGGCTTTGTTTAATTATGTGTTTAATTGTTTAATATTATTGTTAAACTTTATGCATATTATCTCTGTTACTTAAAAAAGTTTTAGTTTATTTTAGAGTATAATTTAATATGTCATTGAGAAAAACCTTTGTCACTCATTCAAGATTCAATATTATTGAGCATGTGTACTCGTGGTCATGGTATCGCTCATTTTATTGAATCTTGAATTGTCCAATTGGGACAGTTTAGGAAGAAACTTTTTCTCCACTGATATGCTAATTACTCACTGATTCTCATCTGGTAAATAGTTGATGAAATTTCAGGTCGAACCATTTCCTTTTGTTCTCCGGGTCCATATTTGATTGTGGTATCTTACCGCGGTCAAGTCGTGTACTTGGAGACCAATGGGAAATGCTGCCGAAATTTCGTTAGCTATAAGGCATGAGAAGCGATGAGTAACTAGTATAATACAGTGTTGAAAAAGTTTTTCCTCGAATGGGATAGGGCCACACCTTTTAAGGAAAGGGAGCGGTTCGGGGTTATAGTATCATGTTTAAAAATACGTTAATTTATCTGGAAATGCAGAAGGATGGAATATTATCCCCCGAGCCGTAGTTGGGTGTATGATAGGAACGAGTCTGGGAGACGACTTCTGAAACAATCATTTGTAGATGGAGTCCAGGAGTTTATATCGAAAGCCAAGCAACATAGTGATTATGCCGAAGAGGGGGGGATTAGATGTCCATGCATAAAGTGCAATTGTATGACGGTTTTGAGTGATGACAACGTGAGGTTACACCTATACTGACGTGGGTTCAAGCCTAATTATTGGATATGGACTGATCATGGCGAGGAGTTGCCGGATATTGATATGAATGAAGTCGGTGGTGACGATCTTGACATGGGTGCATCAGGCAATGGCTTACACGATGACTATGTCGAACAACTCCAGTCAATGCATATGATGGTGGATCATTGTCTTGGGCAACATGGGAATTTCGAGGCGGATGAGTCTGATGACATGGAAGAGCCTCCTAATGAATCGACGCAAAGATTCTACAACTTATTGTTAGAGACAAATAAGCCATTGTTTGAAGGGGCGTCAGATTCAAAATTATCAATTTGTGTTAGGCTTCTAGCTTGCAAGTCCAATTGGAATGTCCCCGAGCAGTGTTTGGATTTTTTTTGTAAAATGCTTCAAGATGTGACACCCTTCAAAGAGTTGTTGCCAAAAAGTTATTATGATGCGAAGCGGTTGGTGTCGAAACTTGGGTTGGGGGCTAAGAGGATTGATTGTTGTCCGAACGGGTGCATGCTGTATTATGATAGTGCTTCAGGAACAAATGACAGTACGCTTGATCAATGTAAATTTTGTCAGACATCCAGGTACCGCGTTCAAAGTAGTGACCTTAGTAAAAACAAACGAGTTCCTGAGAAGGCAATGTTCTATCTGCCTATAATTCCAAGGTTGCAGAGACTGTTTGCATCATCGCAGACTGCGGGACAGATGAGATGGCATTATGAAAATAGAAGAAGTATAGGCGTTATACGCCACCCTTCTGACGGTGAAGCCTGGAAGCACTTCGATCGGGTACATCCTGATTTTGCAGCAGATCCTCGCAATGTATGACTTGGGCTGTGCTCGGATGGTTTCACACCGTACATTCAAGCATCAGCCTCGCCATATTCATGTTGGCCAGTGATTGTTACACCGTACAATCTTCCTCCCGAGATGTGCATGTCAAAACCATATATGTTTCTGACTTGTCTCATACCGGGACCATCTAACCCGAAGGCTGGGATAGATGTATATTTGCAGCCTCTTATCGATGATCTGAAAAAGTGTTGGGATGGTGTGGTGACTTATGACGTTTCAAAGAAGCGAAACTTTATGATGAGGGCATCACTGATGTGGACTATCAATGATTTTCCTGCATATAGCATGTTATCTGGTTGGGGGACCCATGGTAAATTGGCGTGCCCGTATTGCATGGAACATGGAAAGGCTTTTACCCTGAGATATGGTGGCAAAAGTTCTTGGTTTGATTCTCATCGTCGGTTCTTAGATCGTGATCATCCCTTCCGGAGGAATACCCGAGCATTCAAAAAGAATCAGACAGAAGAGGAAGGTCCACCGCCTTTGTTGACTCCTCAACAAATTTGGGGTCGGGTTAGGGATCTTCCTAAGGTCACTGAAGCAGGTGTCTCAAAATTACCAGGGTATGGAGCATGGCATAACTGGACAAAACAAAGTATTTTTTGGGAACTACCATATTGGAAGGATAATCTGTTAAGGCATAATCTTGATGTGATGCATATCGAGAAGAATTTCTTTGATAACATTTTTAACATGGTTATGAATGTGTCTGGCAAGACGAAGGACAATGAGAAGGCAATGATGGACTTAGCTCTGTACTGTAGACGAAAGGATTTGGAGCTGAAGCCGCAGCCTAATGGAAAAATGGTCAAACCAAAAGCTTGTTACAGTCTAACTGTCGATGAAGCAAAGTCAATTTGTCGGTGGTTAAAAGACCTTAGGATGCCTGATGGTTATTCGTCTAATTTGGCACGATGTGCTGATGTAAGAACGGGAAGGCTTCATGGGATGAAAAGTCATGATTGTCATGTGTTCATGGAGTGTTTGCTTCCTATTGCTTTCGGCTCATTGCCCTCGGTTGTTTCGAACACACTTACTGAAATCAGTCATTTCTTCAAAGATCTATGCTCTGCAACTTTAAGCGCGGATGGTCTGAATAAGATGGAAGAAAACATTCCAATAATTCTATGTAAGATGGAGAGGGTATTTCCCCCCGGTTTTTTTGACTCAATGGAACATCTCCCTGTCCATCTTGCATATGAGGCGAAGCTTGGTGGACCAGTACAATATAGGTGGATGTATCCGTTTGAAAGGTAATTTTATTATATTTTCACATTAAACTCTTAGGTCGTCCATGCATTGGATAATGACTTGTCATTCATTTTTTTATTACTTAGATTCATGGGCGACTCTAAACGATCAGTTAAAAACAAGGCTAGGGTGGAAGGATCAATCTGTGCTTCTTACTTACACCATGAGACAACCCATTTTTGTTCCCACTATTTCAATAACTTCATGTTGGCCCCAAGAAATATTAGGAACGAGGTAAGTGCTGATAGTGCAGGGTATCCTTATATGCTGTCCGTATTTAACCTTCGTGGTCGTCATGCTGGCAAGGAGCTTACTTACTGGTTAAGTGATGAGGAGTATACATCGGCCCATATTCATGTGTTGATAAATTGCACCGAGGTGAAACCATACCACGAGTAAGTTTCAACGACTTAATTTTGACATAATATATACATATTATATCAATTTCTCTGTAAACACATTGTACTCATTTTATTTGTCAGTGTGTTCCTGCAAATTAATCAATTAAGTGAACAAGATGGTTCTGCTCGTACACATGCAGAATTTCCTGAATGGGTCAAGCAACAAGTAAGTGTCAATATATATTAAGCTTAAGTTCTAATTGATAAAGTAATTATTTACTATGACTTACATATTCGTAGGTTTATCAGCAACCATTAAGCGTGACTATTCAACACTTGAGAGATTTAGCGTACGAGCCTTATAGCTGTGTTAGATCATGGCATACATACTTTGTTAATGGGTACAAATTCCACACAGATGAATGGAACGTGGGCAAAAAGACAGTTAATAGCGGGGTTGTCGTACAGGGTGAAGGTACTGGTGCATTTTATGGGGTCATAAAACACATATACGAGTTACAATACAATACTACTACTTATCCTAAAAAAAGTAGTCTTATTTTATTGTAACTGGTTTGATCCATCAAGGGTAGAAACAAAGGTGGATCCCAAGTATGGAACTGTGGACATTCGCATGGATAGAAGATATCAACTGTTTGATCCGTTTATAATTGCTCAGAATGCAAAACAAGTTTACTATGTCCCTTATCCAGCAATGAGAACGGACAAACGAGGTTGGTGTGTTGCTGTCACTACCAAGCCTAGGGGTCGCATAGAAATCAATGATGGAGAGGATGAGACGCCCTTCCAGGCGGATGAACCGTCACATATCAATGAAGTCATTGAGATCGAGCGTATTACTGGCATGTTGGGATCTGCAAATGAAGGGGAAGAAGTGGTCATTAGCAATCAGTCACCAGAGGAAGAGGTCCAAAGTGATGACTCAATGCAAGAAGAAGAAGAGTCAGACTTACAATCAGATGATGATACTGACACTGAATAGGAATGTCTCTGTTAAGTTAATTTACCCATTGCCCTGTACGTGTGTTCAATCCGATTTTAGCCTTACCGCGACCAAATTTTTCCGTGTAGTAAATGTCCCTTCGTCCATATGTCTTAATTGAACACAAGGCATAAGAGTGTCATCCTTGTTATGTTCAATTGTTTGTTCCTCGATCCCCGAGTAGACGTGTAATCACAAACGGGCCCAATATCACATATTGGCCCACTTCCGCGTGGCCACGCATATTTCACGTCTCACTCTATCGAGGGGCCCAAGACATTACCCATGTTATGTAAGAGGGACGAATCCTGTCTACATCACTCACACTCCTCAACATGATTTATTACAGACCCAATAACTACCTTTATGATCACCCTGTTACGCATGACGTTTGATAGCATTAAAGCCTACAACTCCTCATGTAGGAATCGTAGTGACTTCAAGTCAAAGGACTACTTCACTATGGTCGCCATGAGAATACTTATGACATTTACATAACTATTATGAAGTATTCTCATAGCGAGTCATCCAGTATAAATATTACTCCTAATATTTATACTTGTGTGCCGACTTGATATCACATATCCATGACCCGTGAGATGTGGTCATCAGTCTACTCACACAATAGTCTCTATGTATTATTGTCATCCTAATTAACAATAATACTTGACTATGGATATTTAAGAATATAGTTCTATTCTTCAATGAAGTCTCACGATTAAGTCACATACTTAACATCTCATTGAATGAACTGCCTATTCTAAGGACTTTATTATGTTATAAACTAATAACAAAATAAATTAATGCCTTATTCATATATCAAATATATGATCAGATTCATGATACAAATAATGATCTATTCAAAATAGATTGGCCACTAGGGCTTACACCAACAATCTCCCACTAGCACTAGAGCCAATTAGGCATCAATCCAACACCCATCGATCTAGTGTGAGTGTCATGCTACCATCGAGCAAGAGACTCTATTAGCGGATTATTTAGTGTTGTCATTCTGCACATCTTCATAGCTCTCCTCTATCGATCATTTATCGAATGAGGTGGAAGCACTTAAGTATATGTCTGGATCGCTGGAGATCTAGTTTCCTTAGCTTATGCAATTACTCCATCATCATCGCAACGAGATCAATGGAGTTCACAAAGTTAGGAATCATTCCTAGTTCATAAATGAACTTGCCGATCCAAACGGCCTTTAAATCTACATTTAAGGCAACTATATACTTGGCCTCTGTAATAATTATGCAACTATCTCACGCTTGGAACCTTTTCAAGCTTACAGTGCCACCATTAAGATAAAACACAAATCAAGACAGCGATCTGAAATAACCTTTATCAGTTTGGAAACACTGTCGATGTAACACCTTACAACGACTTCTTCCTTACCTTCATCTGTCAGGAATATATCCTAAGTTCTTCTCAGATACTTAAGGATGTTCTTAACTACAGTTCAGTGACCTTCACCGATATCAATTGGTACCTTCTTGTCATGCTCAAAGCATACAAGATGACTGGTGTAGTACATAATGTACTCTGACTAAGGCCTATCAATTTTAGCGATCTATCTCTATAGATCCTGAGTCCTGACATGTAGGAAGCTTCACCCAAGTCCTTTATTGAGAAACAATTCCCAAACCATGCTTTTGCATTTTGCAATGTAGGGATATCGTTTCTAATAAGTGGTATGTCATCCACATACAAAATGAGAAAACAATCTCACTCCCACTAACCTTCTTGTACACACAAGGTTCATCCTCGTTCTTGATAAATCCATGCTGTCTTACAACTTTATCAAAATGAGGATTCCATCCTCTGGAAGCTTACTTTAATCCATGAATGGATCTCTGCAACTTACATATCTTTCCAACATCTTTTGGATCGACAAAACCCTCGGGTTGTGTCATGTACACATCCTCGAGGAGATTCCCGCTATGGAATGAAGTCTTGACATCCATCTGTCAGATCTCTAGTCATAGTATGCAGCAATAGCAAGTAGAATCCGAATGGATTTGAGCATCGCTACTGGGGAGAAGGTTTCATCATGGTCTACACCATGATTTTTCTTGAAACCTTTCGTAACCAGTCGTGCTTTAAATGTATTCACCATACCATCCATGTCAGTCTTCTTATTGAAGACCCACTTGCACCCTATGGGTTTTACCCCTTCGGGTGGCTCAACAAGGTCCATACCCAGTTTGTGTACATGGATTCCATTTCGGATTCTATGGCCTCAAGCCACTTCTCAGATTTCGGCCCAATTATGGCCTCCTGATAGGTTACAGGCTCATCTTGATCCATGAGCAGCACATCACCTTCCTAAGTCAGGAGAAGTCCATATCTCTTAGGTTAGTGACGTGGCCTGTTAAACCTACGCAAGTCTTGTGTTACTTGAACCGGCGGTTCAACCACAACATCTTGTGGAACCGGTTCCTGTTCCATTGTAGGCGGGTCAATATTTTGTGGTACTTGGATTTCTCCAAGTTCTACAATCCTCCCACTGTCTCCTTTAGAGATATTCCTTCTCAAGGAACACTCCAGTTCTAAAGACAAACACTTTGTCCTCGAAGGGGTTGTAGAAATAATATCCTTTGGTTTCCTTAGGATATCCCACAAATATACACTTATCTGATTTGGGCCCAAGTTTATCCGTCATAAGACGTTTCACCCTAACATACCCAAATCCTCATAAATGACAAATTAGGCCTTTGGCCCATCCATATCTCATATGGGGTCTTTTCAATCGCCTTAGATGGATCATGGTTAAGAGTGAATCCAGCTGTAAGTTGAGCAAAGCCCCAGAAAGAGTCAAAAAGGTATGAATGACTTATCATGGATCGTACCATGTCTAACAAGGTGCGATTCCTTATTTCGGACATACCATTCCATTGTGACATTCCAGGAGGAGTGAGTTAGGACACTATCCCACACTCTCTCAGATAGTCATCGAACTCTTGGCTTAAGTATTCATCACCACGATCTAATCGTATGACCTTAATACTTTTGCCAAGTTGGTTCTCTACTTCATTTTTGAACTCTTTGAATTTTTCAAAAGTTTCTGATTTGTGTCATACACAAATCCATATCTACTGAAGCCATCAGTAAATGTGATGAAGTAAAGAAAACCACCTCTAGCAAACTGTTTAGGGGGCCCACATACATCATTATGTATCAATCCCAAAAGATCACTGGCCCTTTCACCTTGCCTGGTAAATGGAGCCTTAGTCATCTTCTCCGATAAGCAAAATTCGCATATATCAAACGATTCATAATCGAATGATTCCAAGAGTCCATCTTTATGGAGCTTGGAGATGTGTTTCTCACTTATCTGGCCTAATCGGCAATGCCAAAGATTTTCACATTTATATTATAGATGGGCATATGACGATTAAGGACACGAAGTCCATTATCCAAATACTTGCTAGCATAGAAAATATCATGTGACTGATGTTTCTACCAATAGCTGGAACATAATAACACTTATTTAGTTCCAAAACAAGCCCTGAAGGCAAAGTCAAAACTTCTATAGTTAATGCAACAACTTTTGCTCCATTTCCTATTCACAGGTTAACTTCGCTTTTAGTCAACATTCTACTCCCTTTGATCCTTCACATTAATGTGAGATCTACATGCGGTATCAAATACCCATGATTTTGAAGTAAGTTGACTTCTACAATATAATGCTCGAAGAGGAAGTCATACTTCCATTCCTTTCATATACTCTTTATGGTATCTTTAGCAGTTTTCAAATGTCCGGTGAAACCGCAGTGAAATCAACTACCTACCTTTGCAACCCTACCTATTAGCTTCAAGACAGAAGTACTGGGCTTGAACTTGTCGTTGCCCTTGTTCTTCTCCTTGTTTAGCATGCTTAAGGCTTTCCCTTTCAAGACTATCAAAATAGTCTACCCTTATCTACTTTAGAGACTCTGCTCGGTCGTTCTCAACTTCCTTTGCAATCTCTAGTAGAGGTCTGTCAGAATCGTTCATAACGAATTGACTATAACTATCCAGCAACAATTGCAAGATCGTATCACTGGCCAACATTTGGCCAAAAGGAAATCTCATTTTACCAAGTTCTTAATGTACTCAATAATATGAAGCACATCATAACTGTCGGGATTTCCCTTCTCTTAGTTTGCAACTGAAAAAAAGGGTCGGGATGACTTGTGGTTCTTATGCATTGCATGCTCTCAAGAGAGCATCATGAGGTGCATGATCATATCACGCGCCTTCATGGTTGCAAGCATAAGACATCCTACATCTAGGACATCAACTTGATGATTCTTGTAAGCATCCATTTCGATCCTAGTAGGAACTGGTTGCTAAGGTATCATTTGCTCGAGAACATACAGCTATTTCTCGTACTTGAGGACAATCCTCAAATTCCTGTACCAATCCAGAATTTTAATTTCGGATATCTTGTCCTTCTCAAGGACAAATCGCAGTAATAAATTATAGTGTCTTATTTCATGGTAATTCTAATTACAGAAATATGCAAAATATAAGTATCATGATAAAACATATTTAATAAGGTCTTTTATTAAATACGCTCCCACTATTTTACTCAAATCAATGACCCTCATCATTGACTCGGAAAATCCCGTTGGAAGATTTTCTAGTGAGACCAAGATCCATATTTCACCTCGTTTTGAGTCAACTTTGGCTGATCTCCCAAAACTTAGTTATTTAGGTAGGAAACTCATTTCCAATTACATCTCATGTAACTCTTGGATCAGTTGGGTGAATAACTCTTATTCTAATTCATCTCTATAAATTAAAGCCCAACTCCTTGCCTCTAGGCCCATTTCAATCCTATTGAATTCGGCCCAGTTAAGTCAAGCCCAATGGTTGGCAGTTGGACATTACAATTGTCCCATCGCACCTTACTAGTATAGAAAAATGAACTCCGCTTTGGCGGACCTACACTCATTCGATATTAGTCTTGATGAATGCCACTCATTGGAAGGCTCTTAAACTTAATATTTCCTTTTGAGGGATTTTTATTAAAATGATCTCACCAGCGTTGTATCACATACAAAGCGTCTCTCAGCATACATGCATACATGCTATCATACATTTAACAAACATATATAACATTTAAAACATACATGTATACATACATTTCATGCATCACATACAAAAATATACATCTCATACATTTCATGCATCTCATACATAAACATATAAGATAAGGTAATATAGTTATGGCCTCCTAAAAAAGTAAGAATTAAATAACTAATTTATTACAATTCTTTGACCCTCGAGCAAGCTTCTCAAGCCTCTCCCATGGCGTCATCATTTGGTGTTGTCTCCTCTTCAACTCGAAGAATTTACATTTATTTAAAATAAATAAATAAATAAGACACGGCACGCAGACCGTATTTAAATAAATAAATCACGACACGCAGGTCGTATTTACCCAAAATAAATAACACCATAATCTAGGGCCATAACCATATACCTTAAAATAATTTAATAACAATCAATAATCATAAACACTTTATTATTATTATGATTATTAAATAAATTTTAAAGGGAAAATCTTCATGAAATCAATTGTCAAAATAATATCACACTTGATGGATATCCAAATCATGACTTAAAGGTTTGATTTTCAAATCAAAATGAAGCCAAGGCCTGTACGTGACAAAATTCAATTCCACTTTTATCATAATTGATTTTTATAGCAATTGATCCCATAATTATATTTTAAAATTGAACTCCAAAAAAATGAAGCTGGTCATGTTCTAGTATTCTAGAAGCTCCATGCTCTCATAAGGCAATTCATGCCCAGGCAGCCCAACACGTACAAATGAGCGAATTCAATTGCAATGACCACATATATATTAAGAACCACACGTACAGGGCAATCCATAAGTCCATATGAATTGATTTCAAAAAGCGTGAATTCAAAAAACAGTTTCAATTAACGTCCAGCAAGCATTTCACGGATCCATTTAAAAAGCAACTAATGCAATCCCGTTAACATAGTTGATCGTGAAAACTCTTTTATCATTGCACACTCAACGTGAAAAACAAACTGAAACTTCAAATTCAAAAATTGAAACACGGTGACGCGATACAGTGAAAGGAAATAAGCGCATAAGGCAGCAAAGCAGATGAACTTTTAAAACAATTTCAAAAGCCATACTCATAGAGATAACACACACTCTATTGAATCACATTCAAAAGCATAAACATGTTATCAAACAAGGCAAACAAGCACATAGGGATTCAAGGTAACTACGACCATACGCTCTGATACCACTGTTGGGTTTTCATGAGATAAAGCTCTTCTAAAATCAAATCTCAAGGCGGAAGAAAACCACTACCATGGATCGCGTATTACAAAACATGAATCACAAATGGCAATAGCGTTTACCTCTTGAAGCGTGCTTTACTTTTTCAATCACCAGTGCCACGAAGGGGCAGCACCTCTATTCAGTCCACGCGAGCAAATGGGCGTCGGAGCTATGCGTCTTGTGCTAGCTGACGGCTACGAGGAGATACGGTTAGCAAGACTAGGTTAGAGGGGAGAGCACTTCTATTTATAAGTTGGCAGCTCCCTTTAACCTAACTACTTACCCTATTGGGCTTTGTACACTACAAGCCCAATTGTCCTTATATTAATTAAATCATATTTAATTAATATAACTGCTCCGCATTTGCTCTATGCGTGTGACCCTATAGGCTCCCACTAAGTTGGCAATAATATTAATATTATAATAATATCAAATATTAATTATAATATTAAATATTATAAATAATGAGCGGCATCTAGCAATGCATCATTACTACCCAATTAGCGAGAGTATCGGTGATCCGATTTTAGCCTTACCGCGACCAAATTTTTCCGTGTAGTAAATGTCCCTTCGTCCATATGTCTTAATTGAACACAAGGCATAAGAGTGTCATCCTTGTTATGTTCAATTGTTTGTTCCTCGATCCCCGAGTAGACGTGTAATCACAAACAGGCCCAATATCACATATTGGCCCACTTCCGCATGGCCACGCATATTTCACGTCTCACTCTATCGAGGGGCCCAAGACATTACCCCTGTTATGTAAGAGGGACGAATCCTGTCTACATCGCTCACACTCCTCAACATGATTTATTACAGGCCCAATAACTACCTTTATGATCACCCTGTTACGCATGACGTTTGATAGCATTAAAGCCTACAACTCCTCATGTAGGAATCGTAGTGACTTCAAGTCAAAGGACTACTTCACTATGGTCGCCATGAGAATACTTATGACACTTACATAACTATTATGAAGTATTCTCATAGTGGGTCATCCAGTATAAATATTACTCCTAATATTTATACTTGTGTGCCGACTTGATATCACATATCCATGACCCGTGAGATGTGGTCATCAGTCTACTCACACAATAGTCTCTATGTATTATTGTCATCCTAATTAACAATAATACTTGACTATGGATATTTAAGAATATAGTTCTATTCTTCAATGAAGTCTCACGATTAAGTCACATACTTAACATCTCATTGAATGAACTGCCTATTCTAAGGACTTTATTATGTTATAAACCAATAACAAAATAAATTAATGCCTTATTCATATATCAAATATATGATCAGATTCATGATACAAATAATGATCTATTCAAAATAGATTGGCCACTAGGGCTTACACCAACAGTGTTGCTGTCACTACCAAGCCTAGGGGTCGCATAGAAATCGATGATGGAGAGGATGAGACGCCCTTCCAGGCGGATGAACCGTCACATGTCAATGAAGTCATTGAGATCGAGCGTATTACTGGCATGTTGGGATCTGCAAATGAAGGGGAAGAAGTGGTCATTGGCAATCAGTCACCAGAGGAAGAGGTCCAAAGTGATGACTCAATGCAAGAAGAAGAAGAGTCAGACTTACAATCAGATGATGATACTGACACTAAATAGGAATGTCTCTGTTAAGTTAAATTTATTGTATTTTAAATATTTTCTTATGCATTTCAATGTAAGAGTTGACAGATTTTGTTGTATTTTAAATATGTGCCTAATTAGTGACTTAAATGTCGATCGATTTACTAAATTTACATGGATTTATAATTGTGCTATAAAAATAGATATGTCAGCATCAGGAGGAGAGCCGCCCCATCCCCCACCGCCCAGCGGTGATAAGGGGAAGGGGAAGGCTAAGGCACGGGGACAATACACCATCAGGCCCTAGGTGCTTGCTCGTTTTGTTGCAGCCACCTCCGCACCCACCGTACCTACCCCCTTCCCCGCCTCATCCACCCCAGCGGCATCTACAGCAGTCTCCCCCACCCATTCTACACCATCCCCCACCCATTCTACACCCTCACCGACCCATACGACACCATCCCCTACCCATACTGTACCACCCTCCATCTATGTCCCTTAGTCCAGTCGCTTTGCGCCAGGGCACGCACCAGCCGGCTACTCGCCGTCCCCTATTGGACCCAGACCACACCCACACCCAGCCCCACCACCATCATCGACTGCACCGGCCACACAATCACCAGGATTGGCATTTATGCCGACTCCTGGGAGGCGGCCACAGCCAGATACTAGCATTCCATCCGCATCATCCGCGGCCGCTTACGATCACGATGTCACCATGCCATCCTTATCGACTGCACAGCAGTCAGTCGCGGCAGAGGAGACTCCTAAGTGGGCCAGGACTCCCGCACCTGAGGATCGACCATGGATCCGGCCAGTTTCTCACACGTAAGTTTCATTTAATTTAGTGTTTTTTAACTTTGACTATTTTAGTTACTATTCATTAAGTGTATATTTGTTGGTTGCCATATTATTGTATTAATAAATTTATAAATTTTTCAGGTGGATCCCATTGAAAGTGGGATCCAAGCATGTTACCTGGGCCATCCAGAAGCATTATCGTCGCTTCTAGCCATCATGGGGGGTGATCCCCGATGCCGACAGGGATCGTATCTTCCGACGATTCGGGGTAAGTTGTTGTTTATTATTTCCTGTAATTGTCCCTTAATTTTTTCACGTATTTTATATATATTTTTTGTATAATGTTATTAATGTTTTTTTCTTTGTCCACAGGAGCTTGTGCGTTGGTTACCGGAGCATGACTCAGAGATACGCGCTATCTTTAACGAGCACGCACCGCACTGACTGAGGGACATGCTCCGGGAGTGTAGGGAGGATCGGATACGTCGGGATTACATCGGGCCCAACATCTGGGCCCAGCTATGTGCCTACTGGGACACTCCAGCTTACAAGCTGAAGTGTCTGCAGGCGAAGAGGAATCGTGCTTCAGAGAGGGGTGGGAGCATGCACACCGGTGGCTCGATTAGCCACATGCAGCATGCCATTAACATGGTATGCATATATAAATAATTTAATATATAAACTAAACATTTTTGTTAACAATTTAAAAAATATTTAATTGATTTTATTCCTGTGTTGATTGCAGGCAGGAGAGCTTGCCCGGACCGTCGATGTCCCTACCATCTTTCAGTAGACGCATATTCGCTCGGACACCGGCCAATATGTTGATGAGAGGTCGAGGCAGACCATGGTGAGCTATATATATATATATATATATATATATAAAGTGCTATCACATTTAAAGTATATGTTAGTGTTATAGTTTAATAACATAATTTTTGTAATGTATTCATCACAGGAGGAGTACAATGCCAGGTTCAGTCAGGTTGCATCTGAGGTTGCCTCCTGCTTTGGTGCCTCGGATCCTTCTCAGCTAGACCCTGCTGAGGTTGAGCGGATAGAGACCCAGGTCTGGATGGATGTCACGGGCGGGAAGAAGAAAGGGCGGATCTACGGTACCGCATCTCTAGCTCGTACCATCCGTCGGGGGTCGTCGTTGAACTTGACCATTCGGGAGACTCCACCCTCCGGCTCACAGGACACGGAGGAGATGCGGCGGATGAGGCAGGAGCTGGAGGAGCATAGGCGGAATTCTGAGCGCATGCAGTAGCGGATGGAGTCATGGTCGCATGTGATGACCTCTCTGATCGATTTGCTTCCACCTGAGAGGCGCAGCGCTATGCAGGGGGTACTCGATACTGGCGAGCCCTCCACTACTCGTACCGATCCACCGCCGCAGCCGCATGATGCCGATGCGCCTACTGGGCCGCAGGATGATGGTCACCTGACACCGATGACATCCCCCCGACAGGATGACGACGTTATCCATTATTATGATGACTATTAGGATAGTTATATAGATGTAGCTGAGTTTAGTACATTGACGGATATTTATGTATTTGTTTTTATTTTAATGTAACTACATTTTTTAATTTAATTTGTAATTTCAGTTTTGAATTTAAATTATTATATTTAATTAATTATAATAAAATAAAATTAAAATTAACGTTTAAAATAAAAATAAAATAATAATCACTATTTAAAATAAAAATTAAATAATAAATAATATTTAAAATAAAAATTTTTTAATAATTATAAATAAAATAACATTAACAAATTAATTAATATTTAAAAACAAAATAGTATTAAAATATATAAAAAATAATTCAGAAAAAATTTTCGACGGATATTTCCGTCGGAAAACATGCTCAGAATTTCCGACAGAAAATTCCGTCGGAAACCAATTCTCAGAATTTCCCACGGACTTTTCCGTCGGAAGAGTTTCCAACGGATAATCCCATCGGAAAATCCGTCTTCAATTTCCGACGGTGTAATCCGTCGGTAATGTTACCGACGAAGCTCCATTCCGTCGGAAATGCTTTCCGACGCGCTGGATTCCGACGGTTGATAGTCCGTCAGAAACTCTATTTTCCGACGGCTTCTTTGACTTTCCGACGGTTTTTGGCCGTCGGTAAACGCCTTATTTTTTGTAGTGAACTGATTATATCCCATCCAAGCTATCTAATTAACACCTTAACCACCTAACAAACTAACTGAATTAACACAATTTCAACAAAAACCGAATTGATCATTGAACCGTGAAGGCATTAATTTACAGTTTACTAATTCAACTATAATGGTCGATCATGTTTTAATAAAATAATACATTTCTTAATTTTACATAATGAATTAACATGCTAATAAAAAATATTGTGGAACTTATTTGATTAAACATATGATTTCTTAAAGTATCATATGATGGAGGACTAGCTGATCATAGAAAAGATTATGAAAGAAATGTCATTCCTAATGGTTTTGGCCCAGCCGGCCATGATAATAGTAATATAGCATTGGGTTTAATATGAGTATGATTATTAATTTATTATAGGCTTAATTACAATTTTGGTCCCCTTACTATTGGTCATGTGAGATTTTTGTCCCTAAAAATTTTTTCGGCACATTTGATCCTTTTATTTGTTCAATGTTGCAAATTTGGTCCTTCTATCAATGTCTGTCAATTTTTCAATGATCAACATAGAGGAACCACTCCTCTAAGCACACAGAGCCACTGTTCTAACTGCATAGAACCTTTTTTTGAGCTTTTGTGGTAAAGGATCATGTGGTGGAACCATAAAAGGTTCCGGAAATGAGGGACAAAACCAGTAAATGGCAAAGAGGAACCACTGAATCATGTTGAATCGGAGACGCAGAGGAGAGATAACCACAACCACAGATTGTGTGTGCTTAGGGGAGTTGTTCATCTATGTTGATCATTGAAAAACTTGACAGACATTGGATAAAAGGACCAAATTTGCAACATTGAAAAAATAGAGGGACCAAATTTGCACAAAAAAAATCTTTAGGGACCAAAATCGCACATGATCAATAGTAGGGGGACCAAAAATTCAATTAAGCCTTTATTATACTACAAATTCAGATTCTAATCCTTTGGTGACGTGTTTGGGTAGGGGGTGTCTTTTCCCAAAGATTGCAGCTGAGAGAGTTGATCACATCGATACCCAGCTGTTCTCAATAGGGAACTTTTATATTGGAACCATTAATTGCAAGACTGGCTTTTGTTAGGGTGGGAGATTATATCATATCTCCTATCGTGAGCATGTCCATTATTGTAAAATAAATTATTATTTTAAATTAATTAATTTTTCAAATTTGTAATTTCATCCTATCTCCTTTTCTCTCACTCTGCTTTTTCTCTCCTCGTCCCTGCTCATTCCTCACCATTGCAGCGTGTGTGTGACACTTTTCCTAAAAACACCGTCAAATTTTCCCTCCACATCGGTGGCAACACTACTAACACCAACTGTATCCTCTCCAATAAACATTGTTCCTACTCTATCCTCAGAAACGACGACGTCAAATACGAAGAACAAGACCAAAATGATGATAGCTCATTTTTGGTTCTCAAGGTTGGTTCCTAGGTTTATGCTAGGGTTTCCACCGAGATGCAACTGGAGTTGTTAGTCGACCAACACCACGTCGATTTCATCTCCAGCTATGTATAGGCTCTCAAAGCCACCAAAGAGAACAAGGTCAAAGTCTACATAAAAGAGTTCATAGGGTGGGTTAAGCCCGAAGCTACTGACGATTTGGTGTGGGAAATCGCTGATGACAAATTCGGGAAAAGCCCCGTTAGGGTTAAGGAAATCATTGATGCCGACGAGGAATTCGAAGAAGCCGCTAATGGAGGTGTTCAGATCTTGAAATTAGGTGTTGTTGCTGCAAAATTTCGAACGCGACATTCATGGAAAATGTGTTGCTATGAAGTTCAGTGGTGACAGACCTTCCAACGGTTCGCCCCCTTTTAAATTTTAAAGAAAGCATTGAAGAGGAGGTTTTTTAAAAACAACGACTAGTAAGAGCAGGAAAGAAAACTCAATTGAGAGATGGGATTCATACCCAGGCAAAGGGAAGCGGGGAAGACAAGGTTGGTGTAAAGTTTGAAAGAAAGGAATCATCAGCTGTGGCCTCAAAGTTTTTGAATTTGAGAGTGTTGGAACCAAAGTGGTTTTGCCTAAATAATCTCTTAAGTTTTGATGTTAACAAAAAGGTTAAATTTGTATGACAAAGGTATGCTAAAGATCTAACCTTTTTCTCTAGCTTGCAGGACTGTTCTAAATATTGCTAGACGAGGGAACTAACATTGAGTTTCTTAGTTCTGCTAAAAATGAGTATCGAGTTCAAGTTGTCACTCGCTAGACGAGCCTGCAAAGCTTATGGTAAAATCCTAAATCTATAAGGTTATCGCTAGACGAGGCATTAAAAATTGGCTAAGAGCATCAGTAGACAAGCGAATCCATCTCTCTTTTCTAGTGTTTGGAAGTTTGGAATTGTAAAGATAATCCAGGTTCAAGTGTCCCACATCAATGGACAAGGTGGATCACAGTGAAAGGATGGTTATAAAAGTAAATGGGTGAGACTGATCTATTTGCTTCATTGGACAGGTTCAAATTTTTTTTTTTGAACCGGCCCAAACCAGTACATTTCTTATTTTGATTGCTTACACTGATTTTGTATCGGTTCATGTGATTTAAGTCCAATTTTTTAAAAGTATGGTTTTAGTAATTATTCGGACTAGTTGAACCAGCTGGTCTGGTCCGGTTTTCAAAACCATGATTTCCCCGTCAATTTTTTTACATCAAAATAAATTAAAAATGATTAATTTAAAATATTTGAATTAGTGTCATTTGGGATTATTCTACAGACTCGAGTGCAATGTCGTGCTTGATCCTCGATCGAGTTCAGTGTCTTGCTTGATCCTTTAGTTAGGGGAGTAAGGTGATTAGTTTTGAGGATATTCTCAAGACTTAATTATGTCCATCTCATTCAGGATTTGTTACCACGTAAAAGGGGGAAAAAATATGAATTAAAATAAAAATAAAAATAAAAAATCACCACAAAACAAAAAACATTTGAATTCTTTTTTATTTTTTTAAATATTAATTCATATTTTTTTATCTTGCAAACATTAAGAGGTTAAATAAATATCTTAAGATTACTAAATTTAGCACAACAAATTTAAGGTACTATTATGGGATGAGCGAATAAGGTGTTAACAGCTTCACTACTCATAATGGGTACCCAAGTTTAATCATGTTTACAGATCAATTTTCCTTAATAAATGTGTTTTCTAGTGTTTTTCCTAAATTAAAAACTTCGGTGGTAACTATCTTTTGTTTTTATTTATATCAACTCACCTTGATTCTGGTCGCGACTTAAATTAAATTTCTAATTTTTTTTATATTAATGATTTATTCGGAATTTATGCAGCGCCATTTTGCTTGGCATCCTGAGTACCATTGAGAAATCTGAAAGAACTTTAAATATTAAATATATAGGTTCACATCGCCTTTTTCAAGATGTTTAGAGACACTTAAAATAAGGACGTCAAGCCTTATTGGGTAGGAGAGTATGTGCATGAAACACCACTCGGCAACCCATGACCTTAAAGTGAACTTCGGATTTTTTTATCTTTTCCATTTATGAGTATTCTCATGAATAACACCACGTTGTCACTGGAGAAAACGTGGTCCCTTGTTGTCACATCTTCTCAACTTTCTTTGTACAATGACTTAAGATGGAGAGTGAACTTTGGATTTCTTAATTTTAGGAATACATAATGACTTAGAATCTACACGCTTGACACACTTATTAGCAAAGTTTACACATTTAAAGACATTAGCGGGCAAGAGTATTTATCAATACTTGAGTTTCCTAATGTTTGCTTAAGAAGTTTTAGTTTGTTATTCATCAAAACGTATGCTCATGTAGAAACCTAATTAAATCCAAAGGGGTTGCTCAGGATTTTGGACCTAACAATATACCCCGATGGTATAAGCATACCAACAAACACATGTCAAAAATATTTGATTACATATTTTTGCATTGATTGTTTTAATTTGTCCTTTTGTTTAAAGTAGAATTTCCAAATATTAGACATAATAGTGTTCTTGTTATAGTACTTTGCATATGGATTTAACAATGAGTGGAACTCTCTAATCCACTTATACTCAACAAAGTTAAATGTAGGAAGTCTATCAAATGATTGGATTGGATAAATTTTGGATTGGACACCAGAATCCAATTACAACTAACTAAGTTTTCGAGATGTCGAAAATATTAAAAGAAATTCAAAAATGCAAAACTTGGTGACAAGGACGTCCAATTAGATGGCAAACACGCACTTCAATTGCTGGGGCGCACCAAAACGTGATGGAGGCTAGCATGAAGTACTTTATCATCCGGTACATTCATGAACCATCAAATTTTAAATTTTTTCATGCAAAAATACATTTATACCCTTATCATTAATATATTCTTCTCATCCATCACTACCATCCCACCACCTCCACCGACAACCCCACCACCTCTACCGACTTTGACATATTCTTCACCAATCACCACCCTTCACAGCTGCATAATAAATATTTTATGAAACTTTATCTTGCATAATTTTTATTACATTTTCCCCACCCTTCATAAAATACTTTCTCTTTCATTGGCAATCTCAGATCTCTGTTTTTTCACCTTTGGATTTCATTTCACTGTCTTTATGTGAGCTGGAGTTTTTACAATTTGAATTCGATTCCTCCCTTCCTTTTTTGTTTGCTGAATCTGAAAACCGGGGGATTTTAGAAAATCAGCAATTTGTTCAAGTATGATGATTTTAAATGATGGATAGGAGTTTCAGCTCATTGTTTAGAGTTCAAGTATCACGAATATTGTTTAGATTTGGTTTTGTATATTCAACAGCAACAAATAACCTGGTTGTAGTTGCGTACTTGCGTTCCCCCTTTTTTGTGGGTACGATGGGTGGAGGGTGGGGTAGGAGGGATAAAGGGGCAAAAGGGACATTTTTATTTTTTTTGATTAATATGTTGTTTTTAACCAACAAATCTGAACCATTTAATAAAATATTAATATATCCAATGGTTTAAACGTATGCTTCATCCATGTACCACTTAACAAGATACTTCATGAAGTAATCACCCAAAAACGTAGTCCTATTTATCTTAAACCTTGTCAAAAAGCACAAATTTGAGAACTATTTTTTGGTTTGAATTCTAATCACAGGCATCTACACACATTAATTTTTATCAAAAATTCTAAAAAATATAAATGTCAATTTGTGAAACAGAAATGTTTTATGAACATCACATATACAGTGTCCCCTTTGATTTTTTTTTTTTATGTATTTTCGAGAAACGTGCATATAAAGATGATAAAAAGTAAGTCATGAGAGATAAAAAGAAACATATACGATGTCGCATACGATGTCTAAAATTTGATATTTAAATAACACGACACTTTGTCAAATGATGCATATTAGGAAAAACCCAAGCCCATATTGACTAGAGATAATATCTACTAAGAACTTATAAGTGGGCAATCATCATCCTATGAGCTAGTTTTTAGGATTGAGTTAGGCCCAAAATCTGTTGGTTGTGGCTTCTTAATACTCAAGAGGGGGGGGGGGGGGGGGGGGGGGGGGGGGGGGGGGGGGGGGGGGGGTTGAATTGAGTATAACAACTTTTAAAAACTTTTCCCTTTTTTGCAAAAACTGATTCTTTTCTTTAACTATAAAAAGGATTTTGTCAACCAACAAACCAAAATGTTTTTGCAAGATGTAATTCTATCAAGACTTGAAACTTATTAAAGAAAGATTAACAATTCTATTGATTTTAGATATGAACAAGATTGTACACTTATCAAATCATGCAAGCATCCCTAACATATTGCTTAATTCATACATTCAATAATAAAGCAAATAAAGAGTTAAGGGATAGAGAAAATTGCAAACCGAGTTTTATCCTGGTTCAACTACCTCCTCTAGTAACGTACATCCAGTCCCCACATCACTGTGAGTTTCTTCCACTATCAAAAATCAATTTACAAGATTATTTACACAAGCTTCACTTCTAGGTTTCTTCTACCCAAATGACAGCTTTTCAGGCAAAGCAATCTTGCAATTTCCACAAGAATTCCTTCTACTCTTGCAAACCTCCAAGATCCCTTCTACTCTTGATCTAACCAGCGAGAGAACCTTCTCTCTTATCTCTCTTCTTACAATTTGAAAAGATATGAATCAGATTCTAGAAAATCAGATATTACAAATTGAAATTCTACAGAAAAAATACTCAGTGTCTCAATGAAAAGCTCTCTTAATATTTGCATGTTTGATCTCAAGTTTTGAATGAATTGTTATTGAAAAAGTGTTTGGCAATGTCCTTATATAAGTATATTTCAAAATAGATTCGTTGGGAAAACTTTACAAGTCAGTTAAGATCGAAACAAACTTATCTGAAAAATTCAGTTATCAGTTAATCGATTGTGTAATCGATGTATTAAACAAAATTTCATTTTTACAACGTGTGTACATCGATTACCTAATCGATTGTGTTCTTGGATATTCTTGATCTTGAGTGATACAAAGATGAGTACATCGATGTTGTTCTTGAGAAACACTTGCATTGTCAACCTAGAAGTACATACATTGTGACACCCTTCTACCCCGCATGTTATAAGGCATTAAATATAAAACAATTAAAAAGAAAAACATGCATTTAACTGAATTAAATAAAACAGTTGTCCATGGGTAGAAAAGTCCCACATGAACTCGTTTACAACGCGGAAAATAAAAATAAGTTTAATCAAATAAAAACATCATCAAATAAATAACCCAACCCCGATGTCACAATTTAGAGCTGGTATAACCGTTCCGGAAATAAGTCCTCGGAATACAACTGGAAACAAACTATCTAAACTTAAAACAACCCTACTATGAGTGGCGGCTTCTCCGAGTCACTCCTCTCCAGGCTGCTCATCATCCTCTGCAAATGCCAATCAGGCCAAACACAAATAATACAGGGAGTAAGATTCATGTAAACATATATACAGCAGGGGAATAGTACGCAAGGTAAACATACACATAAGCATACATCAACATCCAACAGTATCATAACAACCAAGTATGCTATGCTATGCAATGCATCAACTACTCCGCTACTCCAACTATGCATGTGGATCCAAACTAACTCAGGATGAACGACTTTGGAGTTACATATCCGTATTGGCCATAAAAGCACCAACACCGGCAGTTCACCAAACCTTGGGTGAACCCCATGGATAGCCAACGCATCAAACCGTGGATGGCTCATCACGGGGGGCCTCGGTCACCAAACCTTGGGTGACCTACCGTGGATGGCCAGATCACCGTACTCTCGGGCGATCTCCCCTTTGTCGAATCTCCCCCATGAACTACTCCAATGCTTTCTGCACATGGCACAACAACAAACAATGTCAACCACCTCCTTGCTTGGGCCATGAAGCTCCAAGACTTTCAACATCAAACTCAACGTAACCTTAGACCCAAACCGTGGGGTCAAGGCTCCCTTGGCCAATAAGCACCAAGGTTCAACTCAACGTGCTTGGGTCAATAAGCACTCAAGACTTAACTTAGCAACGTGCGGTAACCCAACAGATACCGACTTAACAGCTTGTTATCTTAATTATCTTATATAATTAATAACCAAGTTGTCTAATCTTTATCTTTGATTAATTATCTCAACTTATCATCATAGGGAAATGGGGTTTAAAACTCCTTAAGTCCTTTAATTGTATCACTGTCCAGGAGGTCAGCACGGTCATGCTTAGACCTTAGCACGGTCGTGCTTGGACACGTGAGGGCGTGCTGCCCTTTTAAGTGAAGCACGGTCGTGCTTCACACTCAGCACGGTCGTGCTCAACAGCACAATCGTGCTATTTGACCTGCTCGGCCGTGCTGAGCAGCGCGGCCATTTTCCAGAATTTAAATGGGAGCACGGTCGTGCTCCCTGTTCAGCACGGTCGTGCTCAACGCACGACTGCACTGTTCTGGGCTGGAACAGAAGCCAAGTTCTAACCAAATATTTAGGATCTTCCAGCCATTAACTCATCACGATTTTAATCCTATTTATCAATTCATATCTTAACTTTGAATTCCAAAACAGCAACATCACAATATCAACCAATCATCCAATATCATGCTCATATCAATCAAACCACATAACATAAACGTATTATGAACATAACATGTAAAACTCCAATTCACATCAAACATATTATCACAACAGTTAATCATTTACACTTACAATCATACAACAATCGAGGTCATGGAACCCCGTTACCTTACACTACCCACTGCCTAATGAATACAATCTCACTTCTCCCCATACCTGGATTGAACGTCGCTCCAACTTTAGCTCCTAAGGCAAACGGTCACGTTTCCCCAAAGCGGCTTAACTCAACATAACCTTAGTCAAACCGAAGCACAGATATTAGTTTCCTATTCAAACCATTATGAAAAGGAAAGCACCAAGGAAGGGAACATTACCTCTAGACCAACAGGACTCACAAGAGGCTCCCAATGGCTTCCAAAACTCCAGAAACGGGTTGAGTTTAGTGAAAGTAGGGAAAGGGATCGCTCTGGCCGAACTGGTGACGGCTGCCAACAAAAGTAGGGTTTTTCACGTTAACCCTCGGGTTCTGCACCCACTTATAAAACTCGGACTTGAGCACGGTCGTGCTCCACTTAGCGTCAGCGAGACGTGGTCCACGCATTGAGCACGGGCGTGCTCACTATTGAGCACGGTCGTGCTCAACTTAAAATCAGAGACACGCTTCTGACTTTAAGCACGGGCTTGCTGGCTGATGAGCACGAGCGTGCTCATGTACCAGAAAGGGACTTTTAAGCTAAAATCCCACTTAGCCCTTAACCAACATTTTTAAAATAATAAAACTAGCTTAATAAAACATTTTATGAAAAAAACAGGGTGTTACAATTCCACCCCCCTTATAAAAATTTCGTCCTCGAAATTTCTACGTACCTCAAACGAAAAGATGCGGATACGCCTCCATCATCTGACTCTCGAGCTCCCAAGTAGTGCTTTCCTCAGTTGCCCCGCTCCAAACTACTTTAACCAAGGGAATCTCTTTGCCTCTTAGCTGCTTCACCCTCCTATCCTCGACTCAAAGGGGTAACACCTCAAACGTCAGGTTCTCTTTTAACTGTATTGTGTCGGGAACTATCACGTGACTAGGGTCATGAATGTACTTCCTGAGTTGAGACACATGAAAAACATTGTGGAGATTTGACAAGAACGGTGGCAAGGCTATTTGGTAGGCGACTTCGCCGACTCTTTTAAGGATTTGTTAAGGACCAATGAACCTCGGAGTAAGTTTCCTCGCCTTCATCACTCTACCAACCCTAGTCGCCGGGGTAACTCTCAAGAATACATGATCACCTTCCTGGAATTCGAGCGCCTTCCTCCTTTTATCATGGTAGCTCTTCTGCCTACTCTGTGCAACTCTCATCTTTTCCTGAACTAACCTGATCTTGTTGTTTCCTGGACTATCTCTGGCCCTAGCACCACACTATCACTAGGTTCACTCCAACACAAGGGTGTCCTACATCTCCTCCCATAAAGAGCTTCATAAGGTGCCATCCCAATGCTGGAATGGAAACTGTTGTTGTAGGTGAACTCTATTAGGGGCAAAAACTTGTCCCAACTTCCTGACTGTTCTAACACACAAGCCCTCAACAAGTCCTCTAAGGACTGGATGGTCCGCTCAGACTGCCCATCAGTCTGTGGGTGGTAAGCTGAACTAAGCCTAAGCTTTGTCCCTAAAGCCTCTTGCAAACTATTCCAAAACCTAGAGGTAAACCTCGGGTCCCTATCTGAAACTATGCTAGAGGGTACACCATGAAGCCTAACTATCTCCTTGATGTACAGCTTAGCTAACTTCTCCAATGGATACTCCATGTTCATCGGAATGAAATGGGCAGACTTAGTCAGTCTATCCACAACAACCCATATAGCCTCAAAACCAGCTGGAGTCCTAGGGAGTCCAGACACAAAATCCATGGAGATACTATCCCATTTCCATTCTGGGATATTCAAGGGTTGCAACTTACCCGAAGGCCTCTGATGCTCGATCTTAGCCTTCTGACAAACTAGGCACGCATACACAAACTCTGCTACATCCTTTTTCATCCTAGGCCACCAAAACATCCTCTTAAGGTCCTGATACATCTTAGTGGCACCTGGGTGCACACTCAGTCCACTCCTATGACCTTCTTCTAAGATCAACTTCCTAAGCTCAGGAACATTAGGTATGCATACTCTATCTTTGAACCTCAAGATACCATCACTGCCATCCGTAAAACCTAGGTCTCTACCCTGATCGAGCAAATCTCGCTGGTCTAAGAGAAACTTGTCTAACTTTTGACCCTCTCTAATCTGATCCATCAGACTGTTGGTAACCTTCAAGGTACCAAGCCTAATACTCTTAGGGGTAAACTCGCAAGCTAGACTAAGGTCTCTAAATTCCTCAATCAAATCCATCGCCCTAACCATCAAAGCGGAGACATGCAGGGTTTTCCTACTTAAGGCATCGGCCACCACATTGGCCTTTCCTGGGTGATAGGTCAGCTCGAAGTCATAATCCTTTAAAAACTCCATCCACCTACGCTGCCTCATGTTCAACTCTTTTTGATCAAAAAGATACTTCAAACTCTTATGATCACTAAAAACCTCAAACCTCGCTCCATACAGGTAATGCCTCCAGATCTTTAAGGCAAATACCACAGCTCCTAGCTCTAGGTCATGGGTAGGGTATTTCTTCTCATGGGTTTTCAACTGCCTAGAAGCATAAGCAACTACCTTACCGTTCTGCATCAGCACGCCACCTAACCCTTGCTTAGAAGCATAGCAGTAAACTACGAAGGGTTCACTAGGATCTGGCAAAACTAACACTGGTGCTGATGTTAACCTATTCTTAAGGGTTTGGAAACTCTCTTCACACTTAGAGTCCCACACAAACAACTATCCTTTCTTAGTGAGACGGGTTAAGGGTAAAGCTATCTTAGAGAAACCTTCTATAAACCGTCTATAATACCGGGCTAACCCCAAGAAACTCCTAATCTCGGTTACAGACTTTGGCGCTTCCCACTGGAGCACCGTCTCTACCTTAGCTGGGTCCACTGCTATGCCACCCTTAGAGATGACATGTCCTAAGAAGCTCACTTCCTCTAACCAGAACTCACACTTAGACAACTTAGCATACAACTGCTTTTCCTTAAGGGTCTGCAAGACAACCCTCAAGTGTTCCTCATGTTCCTCCTTACCCCTGGAGTACACTAAGATGTCATCTATAAACACCACCACAAACTTATCCAAGTAAGGGTGAAAGGTCTTGTTCATGTAGTCCATGAAGACCGCAGGAGCGTTGGTCACACCGAAGGGCATAACCAAGTACTCATAGTGACCATATCGCGTCCTAAATGCTGTCTTCGGGATGTCCTCAGACTTAACCCGAATCTGATGGTACCCTGATCTCAAATCTATCTTTGAAAAGATGCAAGCGCCCATCAACTGGTCCATACGATCATCAATCCTAGGGAGGGGATACCGATTCTTTATGGTCACCTTGTTGAGTTGCCGAAAGTCGACACACATCCTCATACTACCATCCTTCTTCTTCACCAACAACACAGGTGCTCCCCACGGAGACACACTCGGCCTAATGAACTACTTCTTCATCAGGTCCTCCAACTGTTCCTTCAACTTAGCTAGCTCTAGAGGAGACATTCTATAAGGTGCTATGGAGATTGGCCCGGTGCCAGGCACTAAGTCTATGGTAAACTCAACATCTCTCTCTGGGGGTAAGTTATAAACATCCCCCGGAAACACTTCAGGAAATTCTAGCACAACAGCCAAGCTGGCGACATCAGGAGGGCTGCTCTCTACTTCCAAGGAAGCTAACATCATGTATACTTGGGCTTCGTCTTTCATCGAAGCTTGAACTTGGCTGGCAGAGAGAAGGTCTGGATTCTTAGACTCCTTTGGAGTTCCAAAAATCAAGGTTTTGTCAAAACAGTTGAGGAGGACATGGTTGGAAGATAACCAGTCCATACCCAGAATAATATCCAGGTCTTTCAAAGGCAAACATACAAGATCAGCAATGAATGTTCTATCATTTATAACTATATGACAATTCTTGCATGCATAAGAAGTAGTAACAGGTTTATTTGTAGGTGTAGAAACCAACAAATCATACTCAAGGAAAACAACAGGCAACTCAAGACTCTTGACCCTATCATGCGATATAAATGAGTGAGTAGCACCCGAATCGTACAACACAGTTAATTGAGTTCCATCGATAAGACATGTACCTTGAATCAAGTCATCAGACTCGGAGGCTTCAGCCCCACTAAGAGTAAAGACTCTTCCAGTGGTCTTCAGTCGGTTGGCCTGGGACTTCTGATTCTTGCTGGCGCTGGGAGGCTCGGCCTTGGCTCCTTCACACTCTCAGCTGATGTGTCCTGCTTGCCGCATCTGAAGCAGATAACTTGCGTCTCCTTGCATTGAGACGAGTAGTTATCTGTAGCACCACACTTGCCACACCTCATGGGCCTAGAGGCGTTAGAGAACCCGCCTCTAAACCCATCCTGTTGAAACTGTGGCTTCTTACCACTCTGCTTGAAATCTCTGCCGGTCGGAGCATACCTCTGCTTACCCTTGTCTCTCGGATTTGTCATCTTGCCACTCTGGCTATCTGACCCTCTGGAACTGGTAACTCTGAACTGGCTGGCATCCTCATAGATCCTGCACTTGTTGACCAGAATAGGGAAAACTCTGATCTCCTGGTAGCTGATGGCCTGCTTGATCTCAGGTCGGAGTCCAGCCTCAAACTTCACACACTTTGAACGGTCATCCGTCTCATGCTGGTAGGGAGTGTAGTACCTGGCCAGCTCCTCAAACTTGGCCGCATAGTCACCGACTGACAGCGACCCCTGTCTCAAAGACAAGAATTCCTTCTCTTTCTTGTCCCTGATAACCGCTGTGCCCTCAGCTTGCATCCTCTGCCTGCAGTTATCCCACCAGTGCTCAGCCTCCTCGGTTAGCATGAAGGTAGCAAAGATGAGCTTCTGCTGATCGTTGCAATCCATGGCTCGGAAGATCTTCTCTGTCACCCTCAGCCACAACAAAGCTCCTTCCGGATCGTACGCGCCCTTGAACGATGGAGGGTTGTTCCTCTGGAACTTATCCAGTCCCTGGAACTCAGCTGGCCCACCATTGTTAGGGTTAACCTGACCAATAGCATTGGCTAGGAGTGCCAATGCGTCAGCAATCGCCTGATCGTTGCGTCCTCTACCGGCCATTAGTTCCTGTACAAGTCCAACACAACTCTTAATACAGAAACTTAAGCGAGTAAAAGCTACAGGAAACTAACTTAAAACATCATTATATATACAAGTATAGACAATTCACACAAGAGTCACACAACAGACTCACAACAGACTCATACCACGTCCGAACAAGGTTGAACTGCTCTGATACCACTAAATGTGACACCCTTCTACCCCGCATGTTATAAGGCATTAAATATAAAACAATTAAAAAGAAAAACATGCATTTAACTGAATTAAATAAAACAGCTGTCCATGGGTAGAAAAGTCCTACATGAACTCGTTTACAACGTGGAAAATAAAAATAAGTTTAATCAAATAAAAACATCATCAAATAAATAACCCAACCCCGATGTCATAATTCAGAGCTGGTATAACCGTTCCGGAAATAAGTCCTCGGAATACAACTGGAAACAAACTATCTAAACTTAAAACAACCCTACTATGAGTGGTGGCTCCTCAGAGTCACTCCTCTCCGGGCTGCTCATCATCCTCTACAAATGCCAATCAGGCCAAACACAAACAATACAGGGAGTAAGATTCATGTAAACATATATACAGCAGGGGAATAGTACGCAAGGTAAACATACACATAAGCATACATCAACATCCAACAGTATCATAACAACCAAGTATGCTATGCTATGCAATGCATCAACTACTCCGCTACTCCAACTATGCATGTGGATCCAAACTAACTCAAGATGAACGACTTTGGAGTTACATATCCGTATTGGCCATAAAAGCACCAACACCGGCAGTTCACTAAACCTTGGGTGAACCCCATGGATAGCCAACGCATCAAACCGTGGATGCCTCATCACGGGGGGCCTCGGTCACCAAACCTTGGGTGACCTACCGTGGATGGCCAGATCACCGTACTCTCGGGCGATCTCCCCTTTGTCGAACCTCCCCCATGAACTACTCCAATGCTTTATGCACATGGCACAACAACAAACAATCTCAACCACCTCCTTGCTTGGGCCATTAAGCTCCCAAGACTTTCAACATCAAACTCAACGTAACCTTAGACCCAAATCGTGGGGTCAAGGCTCCCTTGGCCAATAAGCACCAAGGTTCAACTCAACGTGCTTGGGTCAATAAGCACCCAAGACTTAACTTAGCAACGTGCGGTAACCCAACGGATACCGACTTAACAGCTTGTTATCTTAATTATCTTATATAATTAATAACCAAGTTGTCTAATCTTTATCTTTGATTAATTATCTCAACTTATCATCATAGGGAAATGGGGTTTAAAACCCCTTAAGTCCTTTAATTGTATCACTGTCCAGGAGGTCAGCACGGTCGTGGTTAGACCTTAGCACGGTCGTGCTTGGACACGTGAGGGCGTGCTTCCCTTTTAAGTGAAGCACGGTCGTGCTTCACACTCAGCATGGTCGTGCTCAGCAGCACGATCGTGCTATTTGACCTGCTCGGCCGTGCTGAGTAGCGCGGCCATTTTCCAGAATTTAAATGGGAGCACGGTCGTGCTCCCTGTTCAGCACGGTCGTGCTCAACGCACGACTGCACTGTTCTGGGCAGGAATAGAAGCCAAGTTCTAACCAAATATTTAGGATCTTCCAGCCATTAACTCATCACGATTTTAATCCTATTTTATCAATTCATATCTTAACTTTGAATTCCAAAACAGCAACATCACAATATCAACCAATCATCCAATATCATGCTCATATCAATCAAACCACATAACATAAACGTATTATGAACATAACATGTAAAACTCCAATTCACATCAAACATATTATCACAACAGTTAATCATTTACACTTACAATCATAC
Source organism: Echinosophora koreensis (assembly GCA_035048595.1). Lineage (NCBI taxonomy): Eukaryota > Viridiplantae > Streptophyta > Magnoliopsida > Fabales > Fabaceae > Echinosophora > Echinosophora koreensis. The sequence continues at coordinate 3,107,356 of JAPCYP010000037.1, read as the reverse complement.
AACAATCGGGGTCATGGAACCCCGTTACCTTACACTACCCACTGCCTAATGAATACAATCCCACTTCTCCCCATACCTGGATTGAAGGTCGCTCCAATGTTAGCTCCTAAGGCAAACGGTCACGTTTCCCCAAAGCGGCTTAACTCAACACAACCTTAGTCAAACCGAAGCACAGATATTAGTTTCCTATTCAAACCATTATGAAAAGGAAAGCACCAAGAAAGGGAACATTACCTCTAGACCAACAGGACTCACAAAAGGCTCCCAAAGGCTTCCAAAACTCCAGAAACGGGTTGAGTTTAGTGAAAGTAGGGAAAGGGATCGCTCTGGCCGAACTGGTGACGACTGCCAACAAAAGTAGGGTTTTTCACGTTAACCCTCGGGTTCTGCACCCACTTATAAAACTCGGACTTGAGCACGGTCGTGCTCCACTTAGCGTCAGCGAGACACGGTCCACGCATTGAGCACGGGCGTGCTCACTATTGAGCACGGTCTTGCTCAACTTAAAATCAGAGACACGCTTCTAACTTTAAGCACGGGCTTGCTGGCTGATGAGCACGAGCGTGCTCATGTACCAGAAAGGGACTTTTAAGCTAAAATCTCACTTAGCCCTTAACCAACATTTTTAAAATAATAAAACTAGCTTAATAAAAACATTTTATGAAAAAAACAGGGTGTTACATACATCGATTGACTAATCGATTGCATGTCTATTTTCAAAAAGTCCTTGCCTCTGTTTTGGCTTATGCATCGATGTACCAATCGATTGTATGTTTACTTCAAAAAGTCTTTGCTTCTGTTTTGGCTTATGCATCGATATACCACACTACAAAAAAAAGGTCATTTAGCGACCAAAAATAGCGACCGAATTTGTTGGTTGCTATTTGCGACCGAAATGGAGACCGATTGAAGGATATACAAGAGACACCTGTTATAGTTGTTGTGGCGACCGAATTAGGGACCGAAATAGAGCGTCGCAGAGTCATCGGTCTCTATTTCGGTCGCTAAATAAAGGAAATCAAAAGTCAAAACTTACTGACTTTTCGGCGACCGAAATGGCGACCGAGTTTAATGCAACGGATACATTTTTATTTATATTTGCGACCGATATTAATTCGGTCGCTAAATGGCGCCTAGAAAATTTAGAATAGCGCGTGTTAGCGACCGATTTTAATTCGGTCGCTAAATTTATTAATTCAAAATTCAAATTAACCTTCTTAGCTACCGTTTTGGCGACCGAAATGACAAAATAACTGTCGCGACCGATTTAGCGACAGAATAATTCGGTCGCCAAAAATAAAATCTCTAAATCTGCAGAACCCCCTTTCTTCCTCATTTTTCCCCGAACTCTCACTCTCTCTCACTGTTTCTCTCTCCATCTCACGATTTCCGGCCACCACACGACGCCTCGAGCCACCACCGTCGTCCTCTCCTCTGGTAAGCTCTCATCCTCTCATCTTCTTCATCTCTCTCCATCCCTCTCTCTCTCTGTCTCACTCTATTTCTCTCTCTCACTTTGTTTCTCTCGCTCTCTTTCTCAGGTTCTCTCTCAGGTTGCCTCCGACCACCACCACCACTATCCTCCTCTTCCATAGGTAAGCTCTCTCTGTCTCTGTCTCTGTCTCTCTCTCTCTCTCTTACTCGGTTCTCTCTCTCTCTCTCTCTCTCTTGAAGTTGTGTTCTGTTAAGGTTGTGCTTCTGATATGAACATATTATGCCTTTTTTACTTGTTGATGATGCAAATGTACCTATTATGCCTTGAGGTTGTGCTTCTGATATGAACATATTATGCCTTTTTTACTTGTTGATGATGCAAATGTACCTATGATATGGAACCTCTATAAAATTTCCACTATCTCCATGAAAATCAATTGATGTTAGGTTGCCAATCTCAGGTATAGGAATGAAACTCATTAATTAACCAGTCCTAGTTAATTAAACCCAATCCAAGAGCATCTTTCTCATTGGAATTAATTGCCATCCAATATTATATCATAAATTATCTTATTTTTCCATTACTTCATAAAAGCCACTGAACTACATAATCATTTTTTTGTTTGCTAAACTAATCATTTAGTCAATATTACTGTATAGACAAAACAGAAACATGCATGCCTCCTACTACAATGGCCTCTTGCATAACATTGCAATAAGAAGGCAGAGTCTTTTCCCCTGCTAGACAAATGAATGGCAGTCCACATGCATACCCTGCTCGTACAATAAATTCATGAGGCAGAAAGTCGATATTTTAGGCAACTTATAGACACTAACATCAAAATCGAAGCCAATAACAAAAATGACAATCACTTCAAATTTATGGTCAAGGACACATTCAATCCAATTGCTGGTATATCACCCAATTCCATGTAACGTGCCGCTTTATTCTGTTGGAATAAGCTATGATGGATTTTTGGTCTCTTGGAGTCGGGGTAGGGGACCTGTGTTATTTCATTAAGAACACCTCTCTAAATTTCTTTGAGATTTGCATTCATTTATATTGGAATGGAACTAATGACTTTTCATGAGTTTGAATACCTAACAAGTGCTATGCTACATATCCCATTTCTTTTTAGTTGCATATGAGAAGTCCTCTGCTTTTTTACATCTGAAGTATTTGTCAGACTGATTTTCATATGTTGTTTATGTCACTTTGTAGACTTTTTACAACGTTATTAGGAGCCGGGCATCGAAAAAGTTCATGACCTGAGTTGAAACCGAGTTCCTTCGTCTCCTCTCCATCTCCACAGGTAATCAATTGGTCGTAATGACAATTTGTTGAACTTTAATTTTATATTATAGACTTGAATACACTTAAGTTGGCTCTAAGGATATTAATTTGCTTTCATATTGTCTTATTATATTTATCAGTTCCCGATCTTCTTGTCTGAGGCTCCTCCCCTTATCCTTACTTGTTTTTACATTTTGTCGCATAGGTAAGTTCTCCCAATACTCTCTTTTAAGGTTCTACATTGAGGAGAATCCGAATCCCGAAGCTCAAAGATTCTATAATATGTTGAGTACTGCACGATCTCCGTTGTGGGAAGGATGTCGGGAGTACACAGAGTTGTCGATGTGTATGGAATGGTTGAGTATCAAATCTGACTATAATATGCAAGAAGACTGTTTTAATCGCCTCGCCATGTCAGTGTCCAAGGCGTTGCCGGAAGACAATCGGATGCCTACTAGTTTTTATCATGCTAAGAAGTCTATGGAGAATTTGGGTCTGGGGTGTTTGAAAATTGATTGTTGCCCGAATGGATGTATGTTGTACTATAAGGATGATTCAGCGGAGAGCATAACATGTTGTCGATTTTGTGGTGCGGATCGGTATAAGACAACCACTAGGAGGGGCATTGAGAAGAAGACCGCTCTAAAAAAGATGTGGTAGTTTCCACTGGTGCCAAGACTTACAAGATTGTACTCTTCGATGGCCACTACAGCTCACATGAGGTGGCATAGTGAGCATGAGAGGGAGCAAGATGTCTTGTGTCATCCATCGGATGGAGAAGCTTGGAAGCATTTTGATAGGGTTCACATGGCATTTTCGCAGGACCCTCGGAACGTCCGATTGGGGTTATGTACGGATGGATTTAATCCTTTCGGGCAGTCAGGAAAAGCATACTCTTGCTGGCCGGTTATCCTGACTCCGTACAATCTTCCCCCAGGGATGTGCATGAAGCGGGAGTTTATGTTCCTAATAGTCATAATTCCGGGTCCGTCTAATCCAAAAGGGAAGATTGATGTGTACTTGCAGCCGCTGATAGATGAGCTGGCAATGCTGTGGAATGATGGTGTGTTGACATATGACGTATCTTTGAGGCAGAATTTCATGATGAAAGCAGCTTTGATGTGGACGATCAACGACTTTCCCACCTATGGGATGATGTCAGGTTGGATGACCGCGGGGAAGCTTGGTTGCCCAATATGTATGGAGCGATCGAAGGCATTCACGCTTAAAAATAGTCGAAAGATCTCATATTTTGATTGTCATCGTCAATTCCTTCCAGAAGATCATCCTTATAGGCGGAACAAGAATGCATTCAAGAAGCGTTGTACTGAGACAACACCGCCTCCACCACGTTTGTCTGGTCCAAATGTATGGCGGAGAGTACAGTACTTACCGCTCGTCCATGAATCCCAAGGAGAACATATCCCTGATTATGGGGTCAACCATAATTGGACAAAACAAAGTATATTTTGGAGGTTGCCGTATTGGAGGACGCAGCTACTCCGTCACAACATTGATGTCATGCATACTGAGAGGAATGTGTTTTTGAATGTGTTTGACACTGTGATGGACATCAAGGGGAGGACAAAGGATACAAATAAAGCCCGATTGGATCTGGCTGAAATTTGTAATCGGAAGGAGCTTGAGTTGCACGACGGCGGTCGTGGCAGACTTATCAAACCGAAGGCAAGTTATACATTAAGCAAAACACAGAAATTGGCTGTCTGTAAGTGGGTTAAAGAACTAAAGTTACCAGATGGGTATGCTTCCAATCTGGGTAGATGTGTTGACATTAAGGAAGCAAAGTTACATGGAATGAAGAGTCATGATTGCCACGTGTTCATGCAACGGTTGCTTCCAATTGCGTTCGACGCATTACCGAAACCAATTTGGAACCCACTAGTTGAGCTGAGCCACTTTTTCAGGGAGCTTACGTCGACAACACTAAATGTGAATCAATTAAAGGATATGGAAGTCAAGATACCCGTTTTGTTATGTAAGCTGGAGCAAATCTTCCCGCCGAGTTTCTTTGATTCAATGGAACACCTTGCAGTTCATCTACCTTACGAAGCAAGAGTTGGTGGTCCAGTCCAATACCGCTGGATGTATCCATTTGAGAGGTATACAACATCAACTATTTTACTTAATACATATGAAATTCACGAACACGAAATCGTAGTTTAGCTTTCCCGAAAACTAGTAATTATTTGTATGTATCCATCTTTAATAGGTTCCTGCACTCCCTTAAACACAAAGTCAAGAACAAGGCACGGGTGGAGGGTTCCATCTGTGAAGCATACTTAGTAGAGGAGACTTCCACTTTTGCCTCTTATTACTATCCGGACGAAGTCCACACGAAAAGGACAAGGATGCCTAGAAACGTTGATTCGGGCGAAGGAAGTTCAACTAGTCCTCCTATATCAATATTCAACTATCCGGGCAGATTTAGTGGCAAATCAAAAGGATATTTCTTGGAGCAGCGTGACATTAATGCTGCTCATCTGTATATCCTTCAAAATTATGAAGAGGTGGCGCCATATTTAGAGTAAGTTTCTACAATGTCTTTTATAAGTTCAATTGACATTTATGATTATTAATCGTCCTGCTGTTAATCTCCCACATGTAGGATGTACGGCAACTTTCTAAGGGATCTCCAACCTGACATTTCAAACAATCAGGTTGATCGAGAAATTACTTCTCACTTTGCTACGTGGTTCAGTAAATATGTAGGTTAAGCATCTTCATTTATTGCAATACATTTTATCTCCTTAAATATATAGCATGTATAAGAATATTATAATATTCGATTGTTTAGGTACTAGATCCAGTAAACAATGTTCAAAATCCATTGTTGACAAATTTGGCATGGGGGCCTAGCAGATGGGTTACATCATGGAATACTTACATTGTAAATGGATATAAATTTAACACAAAAACATGGAATGAAGGAATGCAATCATGTAACTATGGTGTTTGTGTGCGAGCCACTGATGGCAACGTAGAGGATGATTTCTATGGGGTTCTAACTGACATCCTTGAACTCGATTATACCAGTTTCCCCGTGATGAAGTTGGTTCTCTTCAAGTGTGATTGATTTGATCCTACTCTTGACGTAGGGACAAAAATCGATAAAAAATATGGTATTGTTCAAGTTAGGCTGTCTCGTAGGTATAACAAGGCATACGACCAATTCATTTTTTCACAACAGGCAGATCAGGTTTATTACTCGCCATATCCCGAAGGACATCAAGGTTGGTTGGGTGTCATTAAGATAAAGGCTCGCAGTACAATTACTGATAATGTAATCAACCAGCCTGAAAAAGATGCTCCGTACCAAGACGATGAGTTTTCAAGACCCCACGTACCATTGCAAATTATGCCGGACATTATTGTTAATTCTCTGGCGGACATTTCCGGCGATGGGGAAGAGGTTGAAAGAGAGTTAATGGATCAATCTGAGTTGGACGCATCTAGCGAAGCCACTTTCCAATCAAGTGAGACTGATGAGAGTGAGGGTGAATTTAGTGACGGAGATTCTACTTAGGTAATTTATTTATGTCATAATTCATTGCGTAATGCTCATTCTACTTTGGTAATTTATTTATGTATTATTTACACTGTGGTGTAATCGTCTTTTCATTTTTTACACAGATGGCAGATTCCTCTAGAGGTAGGGGGCAGCGTGGTGGTCGACGAGGAGGTTGTGGCAGAGGTCGTGCTGTGAGAGTTTCTTCACCGGCCGACCCACAGCCTTCAGATCAAGACCACCCAACCAGCACCTCTGTGGACGGGCCACATCAGGATGATGGAGTTGCACCCCCTACCCAACCTCATGTGGTTGGGACACAGGCTGCACCGTCATCATCCACACCTATGACAGGACCATCATCATCAGCGGGGCAGGAGAGTCGTGGTCCATCCTACAGGAGGATTCTTCTTATCCCCAGGGGGGTTAACGAGTAAGCTAATTTAATCAAATTAATATATATAAAGTATCGTTAATTTCTATTTACTTGTTTTTAATTTATTTATAACATTTATTAATGCTCTAATTTTATTGTAGCTTTCTGCCCGCGAAGGGCCCTTCTGATTCGATATCAAAGATCTTGCGATGCAAGTTTGATGGTCCATGGCCTACATGGAAGGCCATCCCAAATGGCCATAGGGATCAGTTGTTTAAAGAGTTTAAGGTAACAATTTATTAAGTTATTTAAATTAAATTTACATTATATATATATATATATATATATATATACACACACACACACACACAAAAATTTCCTAACAACTGTAAGTTGCAAAAAGAGTATAGGTGGGACGCAGCTTTAGAGGGTCTCGTCAGGGACATATTTGAGCATAAAGGCTCACTACTCATGCAGAATCTGACGAACAAGCTGAGGAAAGGTAAGAATAAGGGGAGGTGGGTGGATCCTGAGATCAGGAGGCAGCTGGACCAGTACTGGGCTACTGAGAAGTTCCTGGAGATCCAGTCCACAGCTCGGCGTAATCGAGCTCCTGATGGTGGCGCATGTGCTTGGACCGGCGGGTCTAAATCAGCCGCCGCCCACTACGACGAGCTGGTAATACTTAAAACTTTATTGACTTAGTATACTATTTAATGAGTTTTCATTTTTAAATATTCTTATGAATTTAAGATTATATTTTTCTGTGCAGAAAGCACAGAAACAGCGGCCCCCCACAGCTATGGAGTTGGTGGAGAGGACGAAGAAGTTGAAGTCGGGGGCATGGGTCAACGACAAGGCCCGTAACTATGCTGTAAGCAAAAAAAATAATTTAGTCTTTACTTGTAATTTATTATAATTGATTTGTTAATATTGATTATAATTTTAACTAAATCTCTACATGTATACTTTGCAGGTGGGCTTCAACGAGAAGAAGGACGATGCCATATCACGTGCCGCACAGTCACAGGATGAGGCCTTGACTGATGGTGGGCCCAGCCCTCCTATCTCCGTCGACGATAATGCCATTTATTTGGAGGTCGTCGGGGGCAGGAACAAGAAGGGGCACGTGTATGGCCTCGGACACCTGGGAGGCGAGTTTATAGCTTCATCATCCGGCACGCCTGCTCCTTCCTACGCCGATACCGTCCCTCAGGAGCAGTTCAACCAAATGCAGGACGCCATCACACAGCTGAACGCGGAGCTTCGGGAGAAGAGGGAGACAGAGCAGCAGATGGTGAACCAGATTGCACAGTTGACTCAGGCACACCAGCAGCTGATGCAGACGAGCATCGAGCAGGGTCAGACACTGCGGCTGGTGTTGGAGCAGATGAGGATCCAGCCTCCAGTTGCTCAGGGTGATGCTCCGACGGTTGTGCCGCCTGTTGCTGCTCCTCCAGTTCCGCCGCCAGCTACTGATGATGCTACTCCAGAGGCCGATCAGATTGCAGACGTTGGCGGCACGGACGCTGAGGATGATTGGGTTCCTCCACCTCCACCTCATCATGACTGAATTTTTTTTTCTATTTTTTAGATTTTAAACCATTCATGTACGACACTTTGGATTATTTTTTTATATATATAATCAGTATTTTTTATGATTTTATATTCCATTAGTAATTTGGTGTGTTTTATTAGTAATTTTGCGAAACTTTAAAGCAAAAAAAAGAAAATTATTATTGAAACAATTAAAATTAAAAAAATTAGTAAAATCCTGTTTAGCAACCGAATTAGCAACCACATATTCGGTCGCTAATATAGGTTAACAGTAACCAAATTGAGACAGAACTAGCAACCAAAATTCGGTCGCTAATATAGGTTAACAGTAACCACCTTTAGCGACCGAAATTGCAACCATGCACCCGGTCTCCAATGTAGGTTAACAGTAACTAGATTTAGCGACCGAAATTGCAACCAGATATTCGGTCTCAAATGTAGGTTAACAGTAACCAGATTTAGCGACCGAAATTGTAACCGATTAACGGTCGCTAAAAATGGTTACCCAATCAATGTGACCAAACGAGCAGCAACCGGTTTTTATTACTTAGCGACCGAAATTACGGTCGCCATTTAGCGACCGAAATATAAATTCGGTCGCTAAAATCTTAGCGACCAGGTTATTAGCCACCACCTTGAAGCGGTCGCTAATTCGGTCGCTAAATTAAATAGTGACCGATTTATCAGCTATAGCGACCGATTATGTCGGTCGCTAAACAGATGATTTTTTGTAGTGCCAATCGATGTACGTTTACTTCAAAAAGACTTTGCTTCTGTTTTGGCTTATGTATTGATGTACTAATTGATGTACAGAAGCAAAATTGCATACTGATCAAGTAAGTCCAGAATCAATCGATGTATACATAGATGTATAGCATTTATACATAGATGTACGCTGAGGTTTTCATTAAAAGTTAGTTAATTAACTGAAAGTACATCGATGTACATATAGATGACCAGGCTCTTCAATTAAGCTTTTTCATTCTAAGTTCATTTTAACTTTTGAAAACCATTTTTACTTATTTTAGAGAGCTTAATCAAAGAGTTATACTAAGACTTTTCTTTACAAAAAGTTCCTAATGATCTTCCTTGAATATCTTCGTCATGATGCTTCTTCTTCAAGCTTTTCCTTTATGATCCTTGCATTGAAATGCTTTGCTCCATGATCCTTTGCATCCACTTTCCTTGCTCTAGTAAATCTTATTGAAAACTTAAGCTTGCAAGTTGTTAGTTAATCAAAGTCATAAGCATATTAAGTTTAGTCATTAATCAAAACATACTGGAGTCATTTATCCACAAACTCTCCCTTTTTGATTGATGACAAACTTACCATACATAACATGTTTAACATTCAATATATCGTTGGAAGTAATTTGAAATATCAGAGTAATAAAATGCAGCAGTGGTTTACCATTACTCCCCCTGTCTAATTAACACTTCCAAACATCTAAATATGTATAGGATCATAGCATCATTGTAGATATTAAGCATTAGATCATTAGTTCATTTTGTTTCAATAGTATGGTACCCTTTCTCCCCTTTTGTCATTATCAAAAAGAATATATATGGGAGATTCAAAGTATATAAAAGCAATTTAAACTAAGATACATACTAAGAAACTTATCCATTCATTGAGAACAAATATGCATTCATTCATATCATCATTTAATCAAAACAAGTGATACATTCATTGATCTCAACATTGTTCAATTAAAAAACAGAATTTGAAGTAGCAAAACACACATCAGAAACAACAATCAAAACACTATTACAGACACACTTAAGACACCCTAAGATCCAAGTATCTTCATTTGTCCTTGGTTCTTCAGTGTGCAATGAAGCTTGGGCTGCTTGTTCTTCAAGATTTTCCGTCTTCTTCAGTAGCAACAGCAGCAGCTTCTCTAGCCATGTTCACAACATCTTCAGAAGTGGGATGAACTTTTGGAGGTGCAGTGATGGAAACTCCTAGGTGTTGATGCAGAGTAGCCATTTGGCCTTCCAATGTGTTGAGTCTAATAGCTAAATAGTCAATGGAGTGTTTCATCATCAAATGATGTTTGTACGTGTTGTCTTGCCTCAAACATCTCAAACGTCTTCATCATCTTGTCCATCTTGATGTTAAGTTCAGAATTGTCCATTGCAGCTCTTGGCTCTACTCCAGCTATCCTAACCCACTCTCCATTTAAATTAGCAAGCTTCATCTTGCTAATTGTTCCATCACCAAACTTGTGAGTAACTTGCCTAGCCTGAAACCTCTCTTCATTATCCAGAGAGACTCCAAAATGCTCAAGCAATCTCACCACTAATCCAGGATAGGGTAGGGTAACTCCACTTATCTTACAATCCAGCATATGCCTAGCAATGATAAAGCTCCAACTCAGCTGCTTCTTCTGGATCATTGCCCAAAGCATCAGAATATCATTGTTCTGCAACACAGCATGATTTCCAGATCTTGGCAAAAGCATCAAGCTTAGTACATAATGCAGGAGCCTATGTTGAATGTGCATAGAGATGATATTGATCAGTCTTCCTTCAGGTGCATTCTCAACCAGCAACACCTTTCTTGCTTCTTCCTTATCAAAAGCCTTAATCCAAGCACTTTCTGGTCCAACTCCAGCAAGATTATTTCCATGATAATCAAGTCTAGTAAATTGAGAGAATTCATCAAATGTCATCTCTATTCTCTTATTCTCAACTTCAGCAGAAAAACCTAAAAGGCTTTAATCAAAGTGGGGTAGATATCACTTTTGGTTTGCAGAAATTCACTTAGCTTATACTCCTCTAAAATATTGTGAAATGTAAACTCATTGGCCTCAAAATAGTTGAAATCTACAGTTCTAGCCTCATGAGTATCCCTATGTTTAAAATCATTCTTGTAAAGCATGATGTACTCCTCATCAGAAAAATACCTTTTGAGAAGTTCTATCTCAGTGACTCCTTCATCATCATCACCATCACCATCATCTTCTTCTTCTTCTTCTTCTTCTTCTTCTTCTTCTTCTTCTTCTATCCTCTTTCTCTTCTTTTGAGCAGGTTTCTTCTTGGGTGTCTCCTTCACAACCTTCTTTTTCTTTTCTTGTTTCTTTGGTGCTGGTTTTGAAGAATCAGCTACCTTCTTGCCCTTATCTGCTTTTTGTTAGCCAATTGCTTGATTGGAAGCTTGTCCAACCTTTGAGAAGACTGGGCTTTCTCTGTTTTTTTCCTTTTAGGGCATGTAGGGGTTGCAATGGGTGAAACACATTAAGGTGTGGAAGATTGAGTTGATGAGGAAGATGTGGAGTTAGAGGGAACAGGTGTAGAGGGTCCAGTTTGCTTCACACGAGCCATTGGAGAAGGTTTCGAGCTCTGCTAGGGTTTGGGTCTTTGAGATTTGGATTCGAAAGTGAAAAAATTTGGAGGGAAGGCTTGAAATTTATAAACCTATGTCAGTCAATCGATTGCCCAATCGATGTATTAAAGGTTTTTGCCTCCTGTACATGCAAGCTAATCGATGTACATAGCATCAGGATTGAAATTTTGAACCAGATACATCGATGTCCCAATCGATGTAAGAGCTAAGTCAGAGAGTACCAACTTTTGGAAACTTGAACTCAATCAATGTTCCAATCGATGTATAGGCATTGTCAGAGATTCCAACAATTGCAATATACACCTAATCGATGTGCAAATCGATGTATAGGGTAAGTCAATGAGTCCCAAATTTTGGAACCATCACTCAATCGATGCTACAATCGATGTATACATAGGATCAATGATTTTAACCCATTGTCAATTGATGTATCAATCGATGCATAGGCACTTACAGAAAGTAGTGCATCTGAGGTCAGTGATTCAATCGATGTACTAATCGATTTATAGCAGATCAGATTGAAATTTTCAAGTTTTCATAGTAGGTTAATCGATGTGCCAATTGTTGGATACTGACTTCCAGAGAGTCATGTTTTCTGATTTTGAAAATAATCGATGTACAACATCAATGTTCTAGTCATTCTTAGCCTAATTTGCTTGTATCAATCGATTGGGAAATCGATGTAAGGGCACTTAAATCAGATTTCTAAGTTTGTACATAGATTGCCTAATCTGTGTACCAGTTTTGAGATTTGGAATTTTGCCTAGTCTAATCGATTGTCTAATCGATGTATAGACAACAAACATCAAACTATCATGCATTCATCATTCAAAACATCAAGCATAGGTAGGATCAATTATTCCTAACACTCTTCTTATGAAGAAAAAGCTTTCTTTAGCTAATGGTTTAGAGAAAATATCAGCTAATTGCTTAGATGTATCAACATATTCAATGATTATATCTCCACTGAATGTGATCCCTTATGAAATGATGTCTTATCTCAATGTATTTGGTTCTTGAATGCATTATAGGATTCTTAGTGAGATTTATAGCACTAGTATTATCACATTTGATTGGCATTTTCTCTAAGTGAACACCATAGTCAATAAGTTGTTGTTTCATCCAAAGAATTTGTGCACAATAACTTCCTGCTGCAGCATATTCTGCTTCAGCAGTTGATAAAGCCACACTGGTTTGTTTCTTACTAAACCAAGAAACTAATGAGTTTCCTAGAAGTGGCAAGTTCCACTAGCACTTTTCCTATCTAACTTGCATCCAACAAAGTCAGACTCAGAATATCCTACTAAGTTGTATGTTGATCCTTTAACATACCATAATCCCATTTCTTTAGTTCCTAGCAAGTATTTCATGATTTTTTTACAATAGTTAAGTGTGATTCCTTAGGATTAAATTGATATCTAGCACACATGCACACACTAAACATTATGTTAGGTCTACTTGCAGTTAGATAAAGTAAGGAACCTATCATACCTCTATACTTGGAAACATATACTGATTTACGTTTCTCATCTTTATCCAAGTAACATGATGGACTTGTTGACAAGTGACCTCAAACACAAGAGGGGGGTGAATTGTGTTTTTCAAAAACTTTGGCAAATATAAAACTTTTTCCTTTGGATATATTATGAAAAACAAATTTGTTAAATACGCGTGCAATTAAAAAACGTTTTTCAAAAGATAAAGCAGAAATAGAAAGATAAGGGATGAGAAAATGAACACAAGCAATATATCCTGGTTCGGCCACAAACTACCCAAGTGGCCTACGTCCAGTCCCCAAGGCAATACGACCAAGGGATTTCAATCAACTCTAGTTTTTAACAGGATCAACTAGAACCTTTACAATATAGAGCACTCCTCACAGACCAGGGATATCACCTCCCCCAGTGAAAGAGTCTCAAGACAATAACCCAAGAGATATCACCTCTCTTGTCAACCACAAGGAATATCACCTCCCTTGTAAACACTTGGAAATCACATCCAAGAACACCCCAAGAGATATCACCTCTCTTGAAAAACTAGGTGTAGAAAAGAATGATTTGAGTCACACGACTCTTACAATAATATGCACTCTTAATAGTGCTGATAAACAAATTGAAGAGCAAATACAATACCACCTATGTGGTGTATAGAATACTCAATATAATATGGTCAATGTGTAAGTGCAAGAGATAGAGTATAAAAATGTTTTCACAGAGTTTTAGCACAGAGAAAATGATAGCAGTGTATTGTATCTGATGAAGGCTGCCTAAACTTGCTTTTATAGGAGTTCAAAAGAAATTAGGTCAAGCCTCTTAAAATTCATTTTTGTCGCAGCATAATCGATTATTACATTATCATAATCGATTATTTAAACCAATTTCAGGAAGCGCTCACTTTGACAGAATAGTCATAATCGATTACACTAATCGATTATGAGTCCACTGACTTTCATATAAAAAGGTATAATCGATTACATAATCGATTACAGGGTTTCTGTTGAAGCTCGTTTGAAGTCAGAGAGGACATAATCGATTATACAAAAATCATAATCGATTATTCTTGTTCAAAATTCAAACTCAACGGCTTTAATGTCATAATTACTCATTAACACCAATTAAAGCCATTTAACCTCGACTAATAATCGATTATTGGATTACCATAATCGATTATGGCACGGATAAAATTGATTTTGAAAAACTTGACAATTAAGAGATTGATTGCTCATTAAGTATGATTAATTGTCAATTTTAATCCCTTTAAAACACATGATAAATTCTTTTAAGCATATGTTAAATGTGTGTGTGTGAGACCAATATTAAATTGAGAACTCTACTTACCATTTACACACTTTTCTAAAACACACAATACACTTAATGAAATTCCCATTTTGCCCCTTGTGCTTGCTTGCTTTATAACTTTCCGCTTTTTGCACTTTAGTCCTTCTGGACCTTTCCCTTTTGTCATTCATCAAAACTTAAAGTACCTGTCAAGGCATATATTCACATTCTCCCCCTTTTTGATGATGACAAACATCTCAGGAGGGATTTGCTAGATAGATAGGGTTAGAGCAGTTCAAGCAAATATATCAGAGTTTTTAGTTCTAAGCGCAGTTTGCTCTACTTCCCCTCACTCTATGCATACATTCAAATCCACTCCCCCTGAATCATGCATTCAGATAACTCTCCCCCTTTTGGCATTATCAAAAAGCGGGAAAAATATTGATAAAGCAAGGCATATATTCAGAGTAATAAATATATAAAAGGCATCAGTGTAATTCAAACATGTGTGCGGAAGCAAGTGCCAGGATAATAAAAGAATTGATTCCCCTTTTTGCAAGTGTATGATTATTTCCCTTAAGCATGTAAATAATTCTCCCCCTTTCTAAAATAATTTTTCAAAATAATATTTCAATTTTATAAGGCATTTGAGAGAAGAATGTATAATGATAAAAAGATCTTTTTCAAATAATTTTGAAGAGTTAATCATGTAAAAGGTTCTACCGTGAATAATCGATTATGTAATCGATTTTGACTCTTCTGGAAAGATACCCGCTTGCATAATCGATTATGCTAATCGATTAGAGGCATTCTGACTTTTGCCTTTCTGCTCCTCGTCCAAGAGTAATCGATTATGTTAATCGATTACTACCTTACTGACTTTTGCTATTTTTCTCCTTTCTGCTCATAATCGATTCCTTTAATCGATTCTGACTTCTCATAATCGATTATTGCTATTCTATAATCGATTATGGGTTGAAAAATTGTGCTTTTGAACGACCATATTGAAATTCCAATTTTTGTTCTTGGTCTTCAAGCACTCCTGCAAAACAGAATCATATTTTGGCTTTTGGTACCCAAACCATTTTGGGTCCTTGAACATTAGTCTTGGGCAATAAGCCCTTTGAAATCCATGCATTTTTAACATTTACGCCTTTGTTTTTCCTAATATTGCAAATAGAGGCAGTGTGACCTTTTCTACCACAGTGAAAGCATTTAACAAAGGGACTACTGGACTTGTTGTTGGACTAAAAAATTTCTTAAAAGATTTTTCATGAAATTTCGGTTGATAGCCCAAACCAGCTTTGTCATACATTCCCTTTTGATTTTCCAAAAGAACATTTAGGTTATCCCTTCCCATTGTGAATTTCGCAAGCGTGTTATATAAGTCTTCAATTTTGATTTTCAAAACGCTGCATTCATCACATTCAGAAACTTCATTCTTTTTATTTTCACAAGATAAGCATGATGAAGTTTCATTTAAAACATCTTGTTTTTCTTTAAGAACTTCCATCTCTTTGTTTAAAACATCTATTTTTAGCTCAAGACTAGAAATGGTTTTCTTTGATGAGGAAATAATTTTTCGTAGTCTAATAGTTTCATCATTTAATTCCTCACAAGCAATAAGCAAGTCATCATAAGATAAATCAGTTTCAAGTTCAGGGTCGTTTACCTCAACTTCCTCATGATTTGCCATGAGACATAAATGTGCCTCCTCATTATCCGACTCATCGGATGAGTCCATATCATTGTCTTCCCAAGCAATATAGGCCCTTCTTTTTCTTCGGTCCTTTTGTGGCCTTTTCTCTGATTTCTCATGCTTTCTTTGGCCTTTAGGATAGTCGGGTTTTATATGACCCATTTTGCCGCACTTGTAGCATGTTGGGATGAAAGAGGTCTCTTCTTCCTCATCTTTCTTTTTAGGATTGGAGACTTGTTTTGCAATGCCTTTTCGCCTCAAGAACTTTTTGAATTTACGGATCATTTGGCTCATCTCCTCCTCATCTTCATCAAGGCTATCACAATCATCAAAGTCACTCCCTTCATCATTTTCAATCATGCATGCTTTGAGTGCATGGCTATTCTTTATTTTATTATCATTCTCCTCACTTTCCATGAGGCGATATAGTTCAAGCTCGTGTTCCTGCAATTTTCCAAACAAAGTAGCCAAAGACATAGATGATAAATCTCTAGATTCAGATATAGCAGTTACTTTGGGTTGCCAATTTCTACTCAAACATCTAAGCACTTTATTTATCAAATCCTCATTATTAAAAGATTTCCCAAGAGCCCTAAGATGATTTATAATATGGGTAAAACGTTTATGCATATCTTGTATGCTTTCACCCTGTATCATCCTAAATAGCTCATACTCATGGGTCAATGTGTTCATCCTAGCCCTTTTGACCTCGGTAGTACCTTCATGGGTCAATTGAAGGGTGTCCCACATTTCTTTAGCGGTCTTGCAATTTGAGACCCTATAGAACTCATCGTAGCTTAAAGCTGAAGTGATGATGTTCCTAGCTTTCAAATTGTATTGGACCTTTTTCTTTTCCGCATCGGTCCAAAGATTTTTCGGTTTATCCACTAAAGCACCATTAACTTCATGCTTAGGGACAAATGGACCATTTTCCACAAAATCCCAAATATCAATATCAGAAGCTTCTAAAAAAATTTGCATTCTTTCTTTCCAATAACCATACCCTTCACCATTGAAAGATGGGGGTCTGTTTACGGAGTTTCCCTCGTTACAAAAACGGTTTGAAGTCATGTTACCTCTTGAGGCGGTTTCGCCCTTTATATCCAAGAGTTAAGCTCTGATGCCACTTGTTGACAAGTGACCTCAAACACAAGAGGGGGGTGAATTGTGTTTTTCAAAAACTTGGGCAAATATAAAACTTTTTCCTTTGGATATATTATGAAAAACAAATTTGTTAAATACGCGTGCAATTAAAAAAACGTTTTTCAAAAGATAAAGCAGAAATAGAAAGATAAGGGTTGAGAAAATGAACACAAGCAATATATCCTGGTTCGGCCACAAACTACCCAAGTGGCCTACGTCCAGTCCCCAAGGCAATACGACCAAGGGATTTCAATCAACTCTATTTTTTAACAGGATCAACTAGAACCTTTACAATATAGAGCACTCCTCACAGACCAGGGATATCACCTCCCCCAGTGAAAGAGTCTCAAGATAATAACCCAAGAGATATCACCTCTCTTGTCAACCACAAGGAATATCACCTCCCTTGTAAACACTTGGAAATCACATCCAAGAACACCCCAAGAGATATCACCTCTCTTGAAAAACTAGGTGTAGAAAAGAATGATTTGAGTCACACGACTCTTACAATAATATGCACTCTTAATAGTGCTGATAAACAAATTGAAGAGCAAATACAATACCACCTATATGGTGTATAGAATACTCAATATAATATGGTCAATGTGTAAGTGCAAGAGATAGAGTCTAAAAATGTTTTCACAGAGTTTTAGCACAGAGAAAATGATAGCAGTGTATTGTATCTGATGAAGGCTGCCTAAACTTGCTTTTATAGGAGTTCAAAAGAAATTAGGTCAAGCCTCTTAAAATTCATTTTTGTCGCAGCATAATCGATTATTACATTATCATAATCGATTATTTAAACCAATTTCAGGAAGCGCTCACTTTGACAGAATAGTCATAATCGATTACACTAATCGATTATGAGTCCACTGACTTTCATATAAAAAGCTATAATCGATTACATAATCGATTACAGGGTTTCTGTTGAAGCTCGTTTGAAGTCAGAGAGGACATAATCGATTATACAAAAACCATAATCGATTATTCTTGTTCAAAATTCAAACTCAACGGTTTTAATGTCATAATTACTCATTAACACCAATTAAAGCCATTTAACCTCGACTAATAATCGATTATTGGATTACCATAATCGATTATGGCACGGATAAAATTGATTTTGAAAAACTTGACAATTAAGAGATTGATTGCTCATTAAGTATGATTAACTGTCAATTTTAATCCCTTTATAACACATGATAAATTCTTTTAAGCATATGTTAAATGTGTGTGTGTGAGACCAATATTAAATTGAGAACTCTACTTACCATTTACACACTTTTCTAAAACACACAATACACTTAATGAAATTCCCATTTTGCCCCTTGTGCTTGCTTGCTTTATAACTTTCCGCTTTTTGCACTTTAGTCCTTCTGGACCTTTCCCTTTTGTCATTCATCAAAACTTAAAGTACCTGTCAAGGCATATATTCACAGGACTCATTGGAGTAGCCATTTCCTTTGCATTCTCCATTCCAAACTTCTTCAATAGCTCTTTGCAGTATTTGGTTTGGCTTATGAAAGTTTCATCATCACATTGTTTGATTTGAAGCCCAAGGAAGAATGTAAGCTCTCCTATCATGGACATCTCAAACTCATTTTGCATTAGTTTGGCATATTCCTTATACAATGAATCATTAGTAGCACCAAATATAATATCATCTACATAAATTTGAACAAGTAGTATGTTTTGTGCTTTTATCTTAGTGAAGAGTGTTGTGTCAACTTTACCTCTTATAAATCCTTTTTGCAGTAAGAAACTACTTAGCCTTTCATACCAAGCTCTTGGAGCTTGTTTAAGTCCATGCAAGGCTTTAGTGAGTTTATAAACATGATTAGGAAATTCATTCAATTCAAAACCAGGGGGTTGACCAACATATACTTTTTGTATATAACCATTTAGGAATGCACTCTTAACATCCATTTGATACAATTTAAAATCCATGATACATGCATATGCTAACAACATTCTAATAGCTTTTAACCTAGCCACAGGTGCATATGTCTCATCATAGTCAATTCCTTCTTCTTGATTATAGCCCTTGGCTACTAATCTAGCTTTATTCTTTACTATGATACCATTTTCATCAAGCTTATTCCTAAACACCTATTTTGTACCAATTATTTGTTTATCCTTGGGTTTTGGAACAAGTTCCCAAACTTAATTTCTTTCAAACTGATTAAGTTCTTCTTGCATTGCCATAATCCAGTTTTCATCAATAATGGCATCATCTATAGTTTTTGGTTCAACTTGTGATACAAAAGCCATATTATTGCATTCATTTCTTAAGGAATGTCTAGTAATTACCCATTTGGATATTTCACCAATTATGTTGTCCAGAGGGTGATTCCTAGCTTTTTCCCATTCTTTAGGCAAATCTTCATATTGTGCCTCTTCTAGAACTTCTCCAATTTCATCCACTTTGGCATTGTCTTGCTTTTCTTCAAGTTGAGTCTCTTCTAAAGTTTCTGCAACATCATCAACAAATTCCTTTCCCAACCTTTTGGGATTAGTTTCATCAAATGTAACATGTACAGATTCTTCAATTGTTTGAGTTCTTTTTATTGAAGATTCTAAAAGCTTTACTAAATGATGAATAACCTAGAAAGATTCCTTCATCAGCTTTAGGATCAAACTTTCCTAGATTGTCCTTACCATTGTTTAGTACAAAGCATTTACAACCAAAGACATGGAAATGTGAAACATTTGGTTTTCTACCTTTATAGAGTTCATATGGAGATTTTTTCAAAATTGGTCTAATTAAGACTCTATTCATTACATAGCAAGTTGTGTTTACAGCATCTGCCCAAAAATATTTTGGCATGTTTGAGTCATTCAACATAGTTCTTGCTATATCTTCTAAAGATCTGTTTTTCCTTTTCACAACTTCATTTGTTGTGGAGTTCTTGGAGCAGAGAAATTATGTTGAATTCCCAACTCTTCACAGAAATTATCAAATTCTTCATTTTAAAACTCTCCACCATGATCACTCCTTATAGAGGTTATTTTCATGTCTTTTTCATTTTGTACTAACTTAGCCATTTTCTTAAAGGCGGTAAAAGCTTCATTCTTCTATGCTAAGAAGAAGGTCCATGTAAACTTAGAGTAATCATCAACTATAACTAATGCATACAAGTTTCCTCAAAAACTTTTGGTCCTAGAGGGTCCAAATAAGTCCATATGCAGTAGTTGTAAAGGTCTTTCAGTTGAGACTATGTACCTTGCCTTAAAAGATACTTTAGTTTGCTTGCCCTTTTGGCATGCATCACATAAACAATCTTTTGAGAACTTGGTTTTAGGAAGTCCAATTACCAATTTTTTAGAAATGAGTTTGTTTAGATGTTCCATATGAATATGTCCTATTCTTCTATGCCACAACCAATTTTCCTCTTCTTTAGATATTAAGCAACATACATCACTAGCAGAAATATTTTCTAAATATATCATGTATATGTTATTCAATCGATTACCTATCAGCTTTACATTACTATCATGCTTATCTTATATAATGCAACTACTAGAGTTAAAGAATACCTTATACCCTTTATCACATAGTTGACTAATGCTTAGTAGATAGTGCTTGAGCCCTTCCACATATAGTACACCTTCTATCTTGGTAGTTGTACTTCTTCCAATTGTTCCAACTCCTAAGATCCTTCCTTTGTTGTTATCACCATAGGTGACACTTCCACTTGTTTGGGAGTGAAGGATGAGAACTTCGTGATATCTCCAGTCATATGTTTGGAGCAGCCACTATCAAGATACCAATTTG
Source organism: Echinosophora koreensis (assembly GCA_035048595.1). Taxonomy (NCBI): domain Eukaryota; kingdom Viridiplantae; phylum Streptophyta; class Magnoliopsida; order Fabales; family Fabaceae; genus Echinosophora; species Echinosophora koreensis. The sequence continues at coordinate 3,086,429 of JAPCYP010000037.1, read as the reverse complement.
AACTTTTGGCTCTCAAACACACCTACAATACAGATTTTAAGCATTTGTTTTAGGTACCCAAATTTTGTTGGGTCCTTTGGTGTTAGTCATAACATATGTTCCCTTGGGAACCCATATTTGTTTAACACTTATCCTAGAAGGATTTCTAAAATAGCATGTAGAAGCCGTATGTCCTTTTCTTGCACAATAAAAACATTTAACAAAAGGACTAGTAGAGGATTTAGGTGCAACAAAGAGTTTCTTAAAAGCTTTTTCATGCATTGCTGGTTTGCAACCAATTTCAGCTTTATCATATACTCCTTTTTTGCTATCGTAATATGGCATTTAGATTATCTCTACCCATTGTGAATTTAGACAAAGTGGTTTTCAGTTTATCCACTTCTTTTTCCAGAATATTGCAATTAGAACATGAAGAGATAGATACACTTAGCCTACTGTTTTTAGCTTCTAATTATTTATTCTTAATTTGACGAAATGCATAATCAATACATTGTTTAGCAATTTCTTTCCTAGATGACATTAATTGGTTAGCAATTTTCAGATATTCACTATGCAATTCATCAAAAGCATCTTGTAGTTCATCAAAGGTAGGGGAATTTCATTTACCTCATCTTCATTGTCACTTTGATGGTTAGCCATGAGACAAAGATTGGCCTCTTCTTCCTCAGAATCTTCAGAGGAATCCAAATCATTTTCCTCCCAAGCTATGTATGCTCTTCCTGGCTTTCTATTCTTCTTGTCCTTGGACTCCTGATTGTCATGCTTGTCCTTATTTTGAAGTTTAGGACACTCGTTTTTGTAATGTCCAGGTTTGCCACATTCATAGCACTTCAAATTTGATGTTGAACTTTCAGCTTTTGAAGTGTTCTTCTTGGAAAAGAAATTTGAAGCTTTTTGTTGAAAGATTTATTCTTTTTTAGGAACCTTTTGAATTTTCTGACCAGTTGTCCCATATCCTCTTTAGAATCTTCATCATCTTCAACTTCTTCATCTTCATCACTGTCAAGGCATTCTTTGGAGACATGTGCTTTAAGTGATAAGTCTCTTTTCTTTTCCTCCTTCTCTTCATGATCATTCAACCTATGTAGCTCCATCTTGTGTTCTTTGAGCTTTCCAAATAGTGTAGCAATGTTCATGGTCTCTAAATGTGACACCCTCTACCCCACATACATATATAAAGCTTTAAAAGATATAAAGTAAATAAAAACATGTACCATTTATTAAAATTAAAACCAACGGGTAGAGAATACCACATTGTATCAAACGCGGAAAACATAGGTTCAAAAGAAAACATACCATAAAATAAAAGCCAACCCTTGATGTCACATACAGAGCTGGTATAACCAAATTCGGAAAATATCCTCGGATACAAATTGAAACAATCTAACTAACTAACAAAGCTGGAAATCCTAACCACGAGTCACGGCTCTTCAGAGTCACTCCTCAACTGGCTGCTCGCCGTCCTCTACATAAAAGATACATGCAAAAAAAACACAAAATATAGCAATGAGGGAGTAAGAAACATGAATATGAATATAATGGCAAGGAAGCAGTTAGCAAGACGAGCATACATCAAACAAGCATGTTATAACAAACAGCATTATAACATAATAGTTATCATCATACAACATGTATGCTATGCAATGCAGTTCTGCTCCACTACTCCATTATGCACTTGGATCCATTCTACCTTAGGAAGTCAATTTCGAAGTTTCATATCGACATTGGCCAATAAGCACCAACGCCGGGATAGTTTACCTTACCATGGGTGGACCCCTAGGATAGCCGACCCACCTTACTCTTGGATGTGCCACCGCGAGGGCGCACGATTCATTTAACTCTCGGATGAATCACCGTGGACAGCCAGATCACCTTACTCTCGGATGACCTCCCCTATGTTGAACATCCCCCACTAACATCTCCGATGCGTGAATGCATGCTCAACACAACACACAAACACAGCCACCACCTCCGCTTGGGCCACTAGGCTACCCAAGTTTTATCACCATCAACTCCTCAACCACTTGGCTATCGAGGATTATCATTATCTTTTCGTATTTATTCTTTTAAACACTTTGGTCGTTCTGCACCAGAGATTACCACCTTGACCACTTAGCTATCGAGGTCCCCTTGGTCACTAGGCTACCATGGTATATCATCATCTTTAATTAACACTCTAGCCATGAAGCACTAGAGATTACCACATTGACTATCATGCATCAAGGCTCCCTTGGCCACTAAGCTACCAAGGTACGACATCTTATCACTTGTCTTTTGTCTTCGTATTCGTTCGGTTCATATTACATCTTTTTAAAACGTTAGGGGTGAAAGCACCCCCGTTCCAGCATTCTGTTTTCTGTTCTAGTTAGGTGAGCACGCCCGTGCTCACCCTCAGCACGGCATGCTGAGCTCACAGTCAAGCACGGTTGTGCTGACTGTTGAGCATGGGAGTGCTTAGATAGCGCGCCCTATCTGGATTTTGAACTGGAGCACAGGCGTGCTCCTTGTTAAGCACGACCGTGCTCAATGGAACCTGGCCGTACTGATCTGGGTAGAAAGGGTTGGGAACCCTTTGCCAAATCCCTGGGGCAGTCCATAAATTTAATCCTATTTGATTTTACTAATCCATTGAACATCAGTTCGTTATTTTCAATTTAATCTTCATGTCTTATTGTCAAAAGTCATCTCAGTTTCATTTAATTGTCCCTAATCACTCATAAATCAATCCCTAAGGTCTAAGACTAAACCGTTTGGCATAAACCTCACACTCATTACTATCATTCAGTCTTATGAACAAGGGGAACAACCTCCCTTTTACATTATTAACAACTCTTACTTATTTTAACATCGTAACGTTCACAACATCAATCAACAACCAATAATCATAATAACTCATCATAAACATGGCATCATAACATCATCATATTCATAATAGACAACATTCATTAACAAGAACAATCATGCCAATATCATCATAAACAGTTAACATCATATAGCAATTAGGCATATAGGTATATAAGTATGCTATAAAGAAATAGGGTCATGGGAACCCTTCGTCTTACGCTACCCCCAAGCCTACATACTTATACTATTCCTTCTCCCCATACTTGGTATGAATATTTCCCGTTAAACTGAAGACAATCCTAAACTGGTTCCCTCGAACGGCTCGATGAACGATTCAAGCCTTGGTCAACACAATAGAAGTCAACCAATTAGTTCCCAATTCATAACAAGAAAAGGAACTAAGAAGGGAAGAACTATTACCTTTTCTAATTGGCACTACGCGTGATTGAATCTCCCAAAGAAACAAGAACACCACAAACTGATTGGGTTCAAAGGGGAAGAATGAGATAGGTTACCGTCACACTTAGGGTTGCCTAAAGTGCCAATTTTGGCTGTTTAACTCGTAACACTTGCTGTTAGCTCTATATTTATAGATTCTGACCTGAGCACGGTCGTGGTCCTTGTTGAGCACGGTCGTGCTTAACTTAGCGTTAGCGAGACGCGTTTACACTTTAGCACGATCGTACTACTTATTGAGCACGGTCGTGCTTGTGGCTCAGGCAGCCACAAGACACGTTGAGCACGGGCGTGCTCTTGTATCAGGAAGGGACTTTCAACTTAAAAACTCCACCTAGCAATTTCTAAACATCATAAACAAACAATGCATACACAAAAGCACTTATACGAAAAACGGGGTGTTATAATTCCACCCCCTTGTAAAAATTTAGTCCATGAAATTTCAACTCACCTCGAACGAAGAGATACGGGTATGCCTCCATCATCTTACTCTCAAGCTCCCACGTAGCACTTTCCTCAGTTGCCCCACTCCAAACAACTTTAACCAAAGGAATCTCTTTGCCCCTCAGCTGCTTCACCCTCCGATCTTCAACTCGAAGGGGTTGTACCTCGAACGTCAAGTTTTCTTTAAACTGAATTATGTCGGGTACCATCACATGATTCGGATCATGAATGTATTTTCTAATTTGTGACACATGGAACACATTATGAAGTTTGGACAAGAACGATGGCAAGGCTGTTTGGTAAGCAACTTCACCGACTCTTTTTATAATTTGGCAAGGGCCGATGAATTTAGGAGTAAGTTTCTTCGCTTTCATCACTCTACCAACCTCAATTGTTGGAGTAACTCTCAAGAATACATGATCGCCTTCCTGGAATTCGAGCACCTTCCTCCTTTGTCATGGTTGCTCATTTGCCTACTCTGTGCCACTCTCATCTTTTCCTGAATCATCCTCACCTTTTCTGTGGTTTCTTATACTATCTGAGGCCCTAGCACCACATTGTCACCAGGTTCATTCTAACACAAGGGTGTCCTACATCTCCTCCCATAAAGAGTTCATAAGGGGCCATCCAATATATTGAAACTATTGTTGTAGGTGAACTCTATCAGGGGCAAAAACTTGTCCCAACGACCAGATTGCTCTAGCACACATGCTCTCAACAAGTCCTCTAAGGACTGGATGGTTCCCTTAGACTGTCCATCAGACTGTGGGTGGTAATCTGAACTTAGCTTAAGCATGCTCCCTAAAGCCTCATGCAAACTATTCCAAAACCTAGAGGTAAACCTCGGGTCTCTATCTGACACTATGCTAGAAGGTACACCATGAAGCCTGACTATCTCTTTGATGTACAACCTGGTTAACTTTTCCAAAGGGTATTCCATGTTCATAGGGATGAAATGGGCAAACTTAGTCAATATGTCCACCACAACCCGGATAGCTTCAAAACCAGCTGGAGTGCTAGGGAATCCAGACACAAAATCTATGGAAATACTATCCCACTTCAATTCGGGGATACTTAAAGGTTGCAACTTTCCTGATGGTTTTTGGTGTTCTGTTTTAGCCTTTTGGCACACTAAGCAAGCATACATGAACTCAGCTACATCCTTTTTCATCCTAGGTCACCAAAACATTCGCTTAAGGTCCTTATACATCTTAGTGGCACCTGGGTGCACACTCAGTCCATTCCTATGTCCTTCTTCAAGGATCAACTTCCCAAGCTCCGAGAAATTTGGTATACAAACTCTATCCTTGAACCTCAACACTCCATCATTTCCTTCCTTAAAACTAAGGTCTCTACCTTGAGCAAGCAACTTCCTCTGGTTTAAGAGAAACTTATCTATCTTTTGGTATTCTCTAACCTGATCCATCAAATGTTGGTAACCTTCAAGGTTCCAAGCCTAATGCTCTTAGGGGTAACTTCGCAAGCTAAACTCGGATTTCTAAACTCCTCAATCAAATCCATCTCCCTAACCGTCAAAGCGGAGACGTGCAAGGTTTTCCTACTTAAGGCATCGGCTACTATATTGGCTTTTCCTGGGTGGTAGGTTAGATCAAATTCATAATCCTTAAGAAACTCCATCCACCTACGTTGCCTTGTATTGAGCTCTTTCTGATCGAACAAATATTTCAAACTCTTATGATCACTAAAAACCTCAAACTTAGCTCCATAAAGGTAATGCCTCCAGATCTTTAAGGCAAACACCACAGCTCCTAACTCTAGGTCATGGGTAGGGTAGTTCTTCTCATGGGTTTTCAACTGCATAGAAGCATAAGCCACTACCTTACCATCCTGCATCAACACTCCACCTAAACCTTGCTTCAATGCATCACAGTACATTACGAAAGGTCTACTAGGATCGGGTAAAATTAGAACTGGTGCTGATGTCAACCTATCTTTCAAGGTTTAGAAACTCTCCTTGCACTTAGAGTCCCACACAAAGAGCTGTCCTTTGTTGGTGATGGTTTAAGGGTAAAGCTATCTTAGAAAAACCTTATATGAACCTCCTATAGTACCCTGCTAAACCCAAGAAACTCCTAATCTCGGTCACTGACTTTGATGCTTCCCAGTGGAGCACCGTTTCTACTTTAGCCAAATCAACGGCTATCCCACCTTTAGAGATTACGTGACCTAAGAAACTCACTTCCTTTAACGAAAACTCACACTTAGACAACTTAGCATACAATTGCTTTTCCTTAAGGGTTTGCAAGAAAATCCTCGAGTGTTCCTCATGTTCCTCCTTGGTCTTGGAGTACACTAAGATGTCATCTATGAACACCACCAAAAACTTATCCAAGAAAGGGTGAAAGATCTTGTTCATGTAATCCATCAAACACAGCAGAAGCATTGGTCACACCAAAGGGTATAACCAAATACTCATAGTGACCATAACGCGTCCTAAACGCTGTCTTCGGGATGTCCTTAGACTTAACCCGAATCTGATGGTACCCTGACCTCAAATCTATCTTCGAGAAGACACAAGCCCCTATCAATTAATCCATAAGATCATCAATCCTAGGGAGGGGATACCGATTTTTAATGGTCACTTTGTTGAGCTGTCGATAGTCGACACACAACCTCATACTGCCATCCTTCTTCTTTACCAACAACACTGGCGCTCCCCATAGGGATACGCTAGGCCTAATGAACTGCTTCTGCATCAAGTCCTCTATCTGTTTCTTCAATTCAGCTAGCTCTAGAGGAGACGTTCTATAGGGTGCTATGGATATAGGCCCGGTGCCAGGCACTAGTAAACTCTACATCCCCCGGAACCACTTCAGGAAATTCTCGCACAACAGGCACGTTTTCAACATTAGGAAGGCTCTCCACTTCCAGGGAAGATAGCATCATGTACACTTAGGCTTCTTCTTTCATCGAAGCCTTAACTTGGTTGGCAGAGAGAAAGGTCGGATTCCTAGGTTTCTCAGGAGTGCCAAAAACTAAGATCTTAACAAAGCAATTCAGAAGGACGTGGTTGGAAGATAACCAGTTCGTTCCAAGTATAACATCGAGCGGTTTTAAAAGGTAAGCGCACAAGATCAGTTGCAGAGTTCTTATTATCAATTGATAATAGAACATCCTTCCTAAACACAAGAAGCACTCGCAGGCTCCTTGGATCGTTCAAGACAAACCACCAAATGCAGTAAGTCAAACCAAAACGAAGCTATAGGTACTTAGTACCACGTAACATTGTCTATATAAATATAGACAATTCAAACAAGAGCACAAAGAAGACTCATACCACATCCTGATAGGACAGACCTGGTCTGATACCACTAAATGTGACACCCTCTACCCACATACATATATAAATCATTAAAAGATATAAAGTAAATAAAAACATGTACCATTTATTAAAATTAAAACCAACGGGTAGAGAATACCACATTGTATCAAACGTGGAAAACATAGGTTCAAAAGAAAATATAACATAAAATAAAAGTCAACTCTTGATGTCACATACAGAGCTGGTATAACCAAATCCGGAAAATATCCTCGGATACAAACTGAAACAATCTAACTAACTAACAAAGCTGGAAATCCTAACCACGAGTCACGGCTCCTCAGAGTCACTCCTCAACTAGCTGCTTGCCTTCCTCTGAATAAAAGATACATGCAACAAAACACAAAACATAGCAATGAGGGAGTAAGAAACATGAATATGAATATAATGGCAAGGAAGCAGTTAGCAAGACGAGCATACATCAAACAAGCATGTTATAACAAACAGAAATATAACATAATAGTTATCATCATACAACATGTATGTTATGCAATGCAGTTCTGCTTCATTACTCCATTATGCACGTGGATCCATTCTACCTCAGAAAGTCAACTTCGGAGTTACATATCTACATTGACCAATAAGCACCAACATGGGGACAGTTCACCTTACCATGGGTGGCCCCTAGGATAGCCGACGCACCTTACTCTCGGATGTGCCACTGCGGGGGCGCACGATTCACCTAACACTCGGATGAATAACCGCGGATGGCCATATCGTCTTACTCTCGGACGACCTCCCCTATGTTGAACATCCCCCGCTAACATCTCCGATGCGTGAATGCATGCTCAACACAACACACAAACACAGCCACAACCTCCGCTTGGGCCACTAGGCTACCCAAGTTTTATCACCATCAACTCATTGACCACTTGACTATCGAGGATTATCGTTATCTTTTCGTATTTATTCTTTTAAACACTCTGGTCGTTCTGCACCAGAGATTACCAACTTGACCACTTGGCTATCGAGGCCCCCTTAGCCACCAGGCTACCAAGGTACATCATCCTCTTTAATTAACACTCTAGCCATTAAGCACTAGAAATTACCACCTTGACCATCATGCATCTAGGCCCCCTTGGTCACTAGGCTACCAAGGTACGACATCTTATCACTTGTCTTTTGTCTTCGTATTCGTTCGGTGTCTTATTACATCTTTTTAAAACGTTTGGGGTGAAAGCACCCCCGTTCCAGCATTCTGTTTTCTGTTCTGGTCAGGTGAGCACGGCGTGCCGAGCTCACAGTCAAGCACAGTCGTGCTGACTGTTGAGCACGGGCATGCTTAGGCAGCGCGCCCTTTTTGGATTTTGAACTGGAGCACGAGCGTGCTCTTTGTTAAGCACGGCAGTGGTCAATGGAGCCTTACCGTACTGATCTGGGCAGAAAGGGTTGGGAACCCTTTGCCAAATCCCTAGGGCAGTTCATAGAATTAATCATATTGGCTTTTACTAATCCATTGAACATCAGTTCGTTATTTTTAGTTAATCTTCATGTCTTATTGTCAAAAGTAATCTCAGTTTCATTTAATTGTCCCTAATCACTTATAGATCAATCCCAAGGGTCTAATACTAAATCGTTTGGCATAAACCTCACACTCATTACTATCCTTCAGTCTTATGAACAAGGGGAACAACCTTCTTTTTGCATTATTAACAACTCTTACTTATTATAACATCGTAACGTTCACAACATCAATTAACAGCTAATAATCATAATAACTCAACATAAACATGGCATCATAACATCATCATATTCATAACAGACAACATTCATTAACAAGAACAGTCATGCCAACATCATCATAAACAGTTAACATCAAATAGCAATTAGGCATATAGGTATATAAGCATGTTATAAAGGAATAAGGTCATGGGAACCCTTCGTCTTACGCTACCCCCAAGCCTACATACTTATTCTATTCCTTCTCCCCATACCTGGTATGAAGATTTCCCGTTAAACTGAAGACGATCCTAAACCGGTTCCCTCGAACGGCTCGACGAATGATTCCAGCCTGGTCAACACAACAGAAGTCAACCAATTAGTTCCCAATTCATAACAAGAAAAGGAACTAAGAAGGGAAGAACTATTACCTTTGCTAATTGGCACTACGCGTGATTGACTCTCCCAACGAAACAAGAACACCACAAACTTATTGGGTTCAAAGGGAAAGAATGAGAGAGGCTGCCATCACATTTAGGGTTGCCTAAAGTGCCAATTTTGAGGGTTTAACTCGTAACCCTCGCTGTTAGCTTTATATTGAGCATGGTCGTGGTCCTTGTTGAGCACAATCATGCTCAACTTAGTGTCAACGAGACGCGTTTGCACTTGAGCACGGTCGTGCTCCCTATTGAGCACGGCCGTGCTTGTGGCTTAGGCAGCCACAAGACACGTGCATTAAGCACGGGTGTGCTGATACAAGAGCACATGTGTGCTCGTGTATCAGGAAGGGATTTTCAACTTAAAAACCCCACTTAGCCCTTTCTAAACATCATAAACATACAATGCATACACAAAAGCACTTATACGAAAAACGAGGTGTTACACTAAATCCTTTGATTCAGTTATAGCAGTAATCTTTGGTTGCCATTCTCTTGTCAAACATCTCATAATCTTGTTGATTTGTTGTTCATCTGAAATGCTCTTTCCAAGTCCATTCAATTGATTCACTACATAAGTGAACCTCCTTTGCATATCATTGATGTTTTCACCATTCTTCATGTGAAAAAGTTGATACTCGTGCATGAGTGAATTCATTCTTGCTCTCTTTACATCGCTTGTTCCATCATGAGTAATTTACAGCGTATCCTATATTTTCTTGGATGTCTTACAATTTGAAACCCTGAAATATTCATCATAGCTCAAGGCAGCAGTTACAATATTTTTAGCTTTAGCATTATAACATACTCTCTTTTTGTCCTCATCATCCCTTCACTTCTAAGCTTTTCTTTCTTGGTGCCATTTGCATCAAGAGTATGAGGGATGTATGGACCATTCTCAACAGCATCTAATACATCAATGCCACTAGTCTCAAGGAATATCAACATCTTTTCTTTCAAATACATATAGGCAGTGCCATTGAAAGCAAGGGGTCTTGCTAAGGAAGCCCCTTATCCCAAGATGTCATTTGAAGTCATCCTCTTAAGCTGTTAAGCTTTACACAAGAGTGAAAGCTCTGATGCGATTTGTTGGTTGTGGCTTCTTAATACTCAAGAAGGGGGGTTGACTTGAGTATAACAACTTTTAAAAACTTTCCCCTTTTTTTCAAAAACTGATTCTTTTCTTTAACTATGAAAAGGATTTTGTCAACCAACAAACCAAAATGTTTTTGAAAGATGTAATTCTATCAAGACTTGAAAATTATTAAAGAAAGATTAACAATTCTATTGATTTCAGATATGAACAAGATTGTACACTTATCAAATCATGCAAGCATCCCTAACATAATGCTTAATTCATACATTCAACAATAAAACAAATAAAGAGTTAAGGGATGGAGAAAATTGCAAACCGAGTTTTATCCTAGTTCAGCTACCTCCTCTAGTAACCTACATCCAGTCCTGGCATCACTGTGAGTTTGTCCACTATCAAAAATCATTATACAAGATTCTTTACACAAGCATTACTTCTAGGTCCCTTCTACCCAAATGACAGCTTTTCAGACAAAGCAATCTTGCAATTCCCACAAGAGTTCCTTCTACTCTTGAAAACCACCAAGAGTCCCTTCTACTCTTGATCTAACCAGTGAGAGAAACATCTCTCTTATCTCTCTTCTTACAATTTGAAAAGATATGAATCAGATTCTAGAAAATCAGATATTACAAATTGAAGTTCTACAGAAAAAGTACTAAGTTTCTCAATGAAAAGCTCTCTCAATATTTGCGTGTTTGATCTCAAGTTTTGAATGAATTGTTATTGAAAAAGTGTTTGCCAATGTCCTTATATAGGTATATTTCAAAATAGATCTATTGGGCACACTTTACAAGTCAGTTAAGATCAAAACAAACTTATCTGAAATATTCTGTTATCAGTCAATCGATTGTGTAATCAATGCATTAAACAAAATTTCACTTTTAAAACGTGTGTACATCGATTGCCTAATCGATTGTGTTCTTGGATGTTCTTGATCTTGAGTGATACACAAATGAATACATCGATGTTGTTCTTGAGAAACACTTGCATTTTCAGCCCAGAAGTGCATACATCGATTGACTAATCGATTGCATGTCTATTTTCAAAAAGTCCTTGCCTCTGTTTTGGCTTATGCATCGATGTACCAATCGATTGTATGTTTACTTCAAAAAGACTTTGCTTCTGTTTTGGCTTATGTATTGATGTACTAATCGATGTACAGAAGCAAAATTGCATACTGATCAAGTAAGTCCAGAATCAATCGATGTATATATAGATGTATAGCATTTATACATAGACGTACGCTGAGGTTTTTATTAAAAGTTAGTTAATTAACTGAAAGTATATCGATGTACACATAGATGTACAGACACTTCAATTAACCTTTTTCATTCTAAGTTCATTTTAACTTTTGAAAACCATTTTTACTCATTTTAGAGAGCTTAATCAAAGAGTTATACTAAGACTTTTCTTTACAAAAAGTTCCTGATGATCTTCCTTGAATTTCTTCTTCATGATGCTTCTTCTTCAAGCTTTTCCTTTATGATCCTTGCATTGAAATGCTTTGCTTCATGATACTTTGCACCCACTTTCCTTGCTCTAGTAAATCTTATTGAAAACTTAAGCTTGCAAGTAATTAGTGAATCAAAGTAATATGCATATTAAGTATAGTCATTAATCAAAACATACTAGAGTCATTTATCCACAAAATCTAATATGGTATCAAAGCTATCCTAGATCCATTGTTGGGCCACCCACCAAGTTATCCATGCACCAAGCCCCATAGCGCTGGGTCTGAGGGGGTGTATTGGAAAAAACTCAAGTCCCACATTGACTAGAAATAGTATATCTAATAAGAACTTATATGTAGATTCTATGAGCTAGCTTTTGGGATTGAGTTAGGCCTAAAATCTAATAATGCACATTAAGAAAGAACCCCTTGCATTATGTGTTTGAGCAGTTTTTTGACCTCTATAATGTAATTTGCTTAGCAAATTATCAATCTGGTGCAAATTGAAAAGAATTTACCTATTTGGAGTAAGTCGTACATGAGATATACGACTTTGAAGTTGTATATGATATGTACGACTTCACTTTTTGTTTTTTCTAATATAAAAAAATTAACAGAAGTTGTGCATGGGAAGAAACTTCCATTATTTTATTAGAAAAAACAAGTAAAGTCGTACATGGCATGTACGACTTCAAAGTCGTACATGACATGTGTGACTTATCCGAAATAAGTAAACTCTTTTTAACTTGTACCGTATTGGTAATTTTCTAAACAAATTACACCATAGAGGTCAAAAAGATCATGTTTGGGTTTTACCATTCTCTCTACTCATTATTTTCATATGCTTCTTGACTGGTTACCTTTCTTTTCGCAACACATTTTACGAAAATTGTTTTGTATCACAAAATAATATGGATTTTTCTAACTTGTGCAACTTTGCATATGGTAAGGACTTAAAATAGAAATGTTGTATTGGAAAGAGTAGCTTTTAAGTTTTCAAGGAGTTGAATACACAACTTTCAACACAACATTTCTTTTTTTGATTCCTTAACATGTGCAATTAGAAAAATCATAATAATGCTCAATTTTTATGGTTTGCCACATATATGATATACCGTATGTGAAAGACATAAAGCTAACATTTTTGCTATTCCTTTTCCTACTTAATAAATATCTCGATTGTATCTTATGCTTTGGATGCATAACTTGCTTATCATTGCAATGCAATCAAAACTAAACAAAAAGAAAAAAAAAATTCCCACTTTGAAGTTCATACGTTTATTTGAATCCTTTTCATTGTTATTTTTTTATTCCATTCTTTTCTTGCCTCTTCTAATTGCCAGTAGATGACAAGAATGAAGAATCTATTAGTACTATTACAGTTTCAAATGTACAAAGTTCCTCCACCCTCACCAAAGAATCCAGCGCTAACACAACATACGACCTCGTCCCTTCTTTTACAAGTGCGCTTAGGCCTTAAAATGACTCATGCCTAATTGTTCAAAATAAGCAATAAATAGAAGAAGAAAAAAATAAAGATAATTGTGAGGAAACAAGAGCTCAAGACCAAAGCTGTTCCTTTCATGATAGAGCCTTTATATTTAAGGTTTTTCTAACCTGTGCAATTTTATACATGTTAAGGATTTTAAAATAGTAAATTTACATAGAAACTTGTATATTTTATACTTTCAAAACTAAAATGTTTAGTTTTCCAATAAATAATTGCTTTTTTTGGATTTCTTAACATGTGTAAAGTTGCACATGATAAAAAAAACCCTTATATTTAATGATGTAGTCCTCCAAAGCATGCATGGCCATTGCTATTGAGCATCCTTGACTATATAATATATATCCACTTTGAAGACCATATAAACGTTCCTCTTTTTGATCATTGTTATTTTTTATGCCATTCTTTTCTTCTATTTGCCAGAATATAATAAGAATATATTACAGTTGAAATTATGTACGTCTGGATCGAAGACCAAACAGTTTCTCCACCCACACCAAAGAATCCGGTGCTAACACAACAAGCAATTAAGCACCCTTCTTTTACAGGTGCGCTAAGACCTTAGAATGCGGAAGTTTATTTTGGGAACTGGATTTACATACTCTCCACTTAAAAGCACATGATATAATCTAAGGGTGAGAACCGGATGAATCGGATAGATTTTGATTCGTATTATAATAGATCGGATAAAAATAATATATCAATCCATTTCGATATATTAAAAAATCAAATTCATCCATGACCCATTTAATAAAAAACCATCCAATCCATCCATTAATCATTTTTATGTGAATGGATATCCGATCCATCCATTAAAATTATTTTGAAAAATTAAATAATTTTTATAACTATGTCAAAATAATATCTCTTCATCCACCACAAAAATATTTTTAAAAATTGAACAGTTTTTATAATTTCTCTCCCTCTATACCCTCTCTCTCCCGTATTATTATAATTAAATCGTATGTTTATTTTACAAGACTTCTTTTTGGTACATCGCAGTTTTTTTTTTTTGGTACATTATTTTACAGGACTTTAAAGCTCCACAACTCACAACTGCACTGTACATTTTAAATTTTAATTTTTAGTTTATAATATTTTAAATAAAAACATCCTATCTCTTATCATTCTCAGTTTTTGTTTTGGTTCGAAAAAAAAAATTCATTCTCAATTTTTTTTTTTGTCAAAAAAGATATATCATTCATAGTTTCTCACAAACGAAGCCATCGTCAGAGAGATAGAGCATGAATCCCATTCCACCAATCCCACCCCGCTTCGTTTAGGCTTGATGAGGAAACCACCGCCCTTCCCTATGAGCTTTCACTTTGTCTGTCACTCTGAGTTCTGACATGGCCACTTAAGCTCTCTAATTTTTTTGGAGTCGGATAAAAATTGATATTTTTTTGGTTGTTGGTCCAATGGATTTATAAAAAAAAATAGATGGATCATAAATCATCCACTAAAATAACAATTCAACCCAATTCAATCTATTTATTTATTTTTTTAGAAATAGATGGATTGGATGAATTTTCTCTTGAATGGTCTGGATGAATAATGAATCCATGGATTATTTTGCCATCCCTAATTTATAATCATGTTGGAGATTGGACGATACAAAATTTTTAAGGAAAATGGTAAGGATTAAAAAAAAACATTTGGACTCTATGTATAATAATAATAATAATAATAATAAGGTTAAAGTAATGTTTTGGTCCCTATACGTGTAACCTAATAATAATAATAATAATGAGCAAACCAAGGCCAAAGCAGTTTCTTTTCTGACAAAAATATTTGTACTTGATGTTGATTCCTCCAAAAGCATGCATGACCACTCCACTGCTAATGCTATAATATCTTGTCCTTGAGTTGTATCATTTTGGCTTTTGTTAACTTCTATGTTAATTGCTTCACGTGCAAACACTGAAATCCATTGAAATTTTTTGAGTCATGATATTTGAACACCAGAATTTGACACCAGAATTTGACACCATGATTAATTCAGTGTATTAGTTGGTTAATTCACTTTTGACACTATTGATTGATTAACCAATCAATACACTAAATTAACCATGGTGTCACATTCTGGTGTCAAATTCTGATGTTCAAATATCATTTTTTAAATTTTTTATACTACTTTGAGTACTTTCCCACTTTATCTCCGGCTCCATCCCCTCCTCACAATTTATATCTACTTTTATTTATATATATTAGTGTTTTTGACATGTGCAATTAAGTAAATTATTATAATATCTAATTAAATTATCAACTGTAATTCTTCTTATATTTTGGAATACATCTATATTTTATTTTATTTTATTGATGTTAACAATAATGTTATATTTTTTAATATGAATTAAAGCAATGTCGGACCATTTTAGTAGCCGAGGGGAGCAATGGCTCCCCTGAAGAAAATTGTAATCAATTTTTTAATATAAAAATATTATTATAACACCCTAAAAATATCATTACATAGTTAATTTAAAGATTTAAAGTATGATTGGTTCTGCATCAAATATCCACCGGACGCACGTCAACCAAAAGGTCTAAGTGAAAAATCGATTTCTGAACAAATTGGACGTACTTCCAAACATGTACTTAATTTATATGTACTGTAAAGATTTTTTATACTGTTAACCAATTATAAATTGTCATATTATTAAAAATATTTGACTTTTATCATAATTATCTTAAAAGCAATACATAATATGATTTGTGATTGATTGATTGATAATATATAAAAAAAATTATATAGTATATCAAAATTAAGCTCTTAATTTATTTTTATTTTTTTTAATAGACAAATGTTAGTAATTAGTGTGTTATGTTAATTGGGGGAATTGAACCCAATTAAGCTCTTAATTTAATTTCAGGTATTTTAGGAGTACTTTTATTTTGAAAAACAAGATGATTAAGCATAAAAAATTGATGTATTTTCATGAAGAAACTTTTGATAAAGATGAAACTAATATACCTACTATATATATCCATTTCAAAAGCATTCAATATGTATATTACTTTAAAATTTTGATAAAATTATATATAATTAATTATAAATTTTGAATAAATTATTTTTTGTTAGTGTTAGTGCCAGGTAAGAGAAGAAGGAAAAAAAAAACAGTACTCCAAAACATGCATCAATATGCGATCATAAATACCAAAAAAGAGAGTGAGAAATGGTGGGAAACAAGAAGAACCCATACTTTTTATTTCTTATGCTTGTCAAGGATCAATTCTAGAGTCCTCTTATCAGGCAACGAAATATCATCATATATATATATAAGAGGAGTGGAGCTCCTAACAGTAGAAACAAAACAAATCAGAACAAAAGGAAAACGGCAAATTGAGAGTTTAGGGAAGGAGAACTCTCTCTATGGGACCCAGCGAGAAAGCTTTAGGATGAAAAGTGAATCCTAACTCTTACTATTGGGACCGAAAATGAAAAGGCTGGAGTGAATTTTGAAAAAACAAAAGTTTTTTTTTTTGTACAAAAATTATTATTATTTTAATATGATGAGATAATAATTCAAAATTTAATAATAATAATAATAATAATAAAAAATTAAAAAATTAATGATAATTTATCTACATCACTACATGGGTATAAAATTAATAAAAAATATCTAATTAAATACCGTCTGTTGTATCATCAGTTAACGGCAGTTCCCTAGCAGTAAAGACTAATTCCAAACTTTTACAATGTTTGAGGACCAAATCTAAGAAAAACAATTTGAAGAGACTAAAAGCAAATCTCACACTATTGGCAGGAACCAAATATTCATTATTAAACCATAATTTTATCAATGAACACATAAGCATTTGAGAAGTTGAATAACCACCGGTTGAATAGTTTTAGTGTCAATAAAATGTTGAGACTACTTTCTTCAATATATATATATATATATATATATATAAAGAAAGGATCAAGTTACTCTAAGAATCATTTTAAAAGACTTATTCTAGATTCTCACCCTTCAACAAATAGAACAAAGTCCAGTTAAAACTTTCGATAATACAACAAAAGTAAAAGAAAAGGACGAAGTATACAAAAAAAAAAAAAAAAAATGAAAAGGAAAAGGACGAAATTTGTGTGCCAATAAAAATTAGGAAATACTTGTACGCTCAATTATATGGCATGGCATGGCATGGCATCAAATTTAAAACCTCTGCTTAGGGGCATGGCATCGATCAATATATTCCTGATCACAAGTTACATGAAAGGAAAAGATCAACGTGGCATGTTATATTCTTCTTCTTCATTCTCAATTCGTGATTCCATTTTCATAAATGTATCAATATACATGCGCGCGCACACACACATGTATACTGAAAATCAATTGCATTTTGTGTTTGATGTAAGCAGCTGAAGACACAACAAGAAATAAATATATTATCTATTATTGCTTCTTGACATTATTCATTGTTATTGGCAAATGAGAAAAATTAACATAACAACTAACTACTAACGTTTGCCTATAAAAAAAAAAGATAAACCAAAATCAAGGATCAATTTTAAACATAAAAGAAGAAAATTAGATATGATTTATTTTTATGCAACAAAATATGCATAAAAAACATGTTTCAAATTTAAGAATGAAACTGCCTGTTGTAAACGAATTAAAGATCCTCCAAATTGTGTGTCTAAAATTAAAAATCCTATTCCTAGCCCAATTCTCGTAGACTAGAATGGGACAGGCCTACATACCTTTTTAAAAGCATAAAATAAATCATACAATACATATTATTATTGATTAACTTTAATAATCACTAATTCAACTTAAAAATTTATAATTTGAAACCGAACACAATTTAACCAAAATTCATAGTTATTTTATGTTATTAATTATTATTTTTTTGACAAGTCGGCCAATAATTTAGTACGCGAGTTAAAGTAAGTTATTATCTTATCATGGTTATATACTTGAATTCATATTTAAAGGAATTGCGGGAATGATATGTTAAACGGACCTATCAGCAAACTTGGGCTTTCTTTCAAAAAAAGCAAACTTGGGCTCAAATGCTTAATATACATCTACTTGACAATTCGGTGCATAGAGAGAGTACTACTATTGGGCTCTCTTTTAACAAATTATTGAAGATACCAACCTCAAACTGCAATAGTAGAGGTGAGCGTGGGACGGGTTGGGATATGTTTTGCATATCCCTTATCCGGCCCTAAATATTGATAGAGTCAATTCTTTGAAACCAAATCCGTCCATAGAATCGAAGGAACCCGATCATATGGGG
This sequence comes from Echinosophora koreensis, assembly GCA_035048595.1. Classification (NCBI taxonomy): domain Eukaryota; kingdom Viridiplantae; phylum Streptophyta; class Magnoliopsida; order Fabales; family Fabaceae; genus Echinosophora; species Echinosophora koreensis. The sequence goes on along the minus strand of JAPCYP010000037.1, from coordinate 3,067,955 downwards.
TTGGTTTAAGACTGGGTCTAAATGGGACGGGACCAGGTTGAGCCGAAGTTTAATAGATTCTTTGTAAACTAAATTTTCGTGAGTGGGATAAAATGTTATTTTTTTTTACAAGCCAAAATATCGACAAAAGATTCTACCTAAAGGCACCAATTGATCTCGTGTCACCAAATAGATCCAAAACTGGATGTTACAAAATATCAATAAATAGATCCTTTTGTTAGATGCTTCCTTGATGCTCGTGTTACCAAAGTCACATTATTAAAAAAAGGATACTTTCATCAAGCAATATTTTTCATTGTTATAAAAGCCAAAAAAATATACCAAACATGAAACGTAAGCTAGGGAGGGATAAAAATAAAAGTAGATTTTTATTATATGGGACTGGGTTGGGTAACCCGAAAGTCAACCCGGACCCCAAACCCGTCCCTGACCCGATACCATATCACTATGGGTTGGGACGGATTTTAGGGTCGGACCGAGTTTTGCACACCCCTATGCAATAGTACGGCATTACCCTTTTTTTAAAAAATCAAAATATGATATGCAAAAACATCACTATAAAAATTAACATCCCAACTAGGTTGCACTTTAGCTTTTATCAATCATTTGCGGCATATCATAAAAAATTTATTAAAAAAAGAAAAAACCAAAGGTCAAATATAATTTTTTTTATAAGCTAAAAGTAAATTGATGATAGTACAAGGGGTACTCTGAACCATATACATAAAGTATCAAACTGTTGTACGTACAACCCCCCCCCCCCTCCCTACCCCCCCCCCCCCCCCCCCCCCCCCCACAAAAGTCTCTTAAAACACCTCTTGCACAACCACTAATCAACCCCAGAAGCAAATGGAGATGCCTACATATCCGAAATAGAAAAACTAAGCTTCCCTAATGTGTGTTGAAAAGCTCCAGCATGTTCCATTTTTTATCACAAGCTTGGAGGCAATATACTGTGTTGATACACCAATCAACATAAGAAAAGCATCCTCTCTTAACTAAACTATTACACCATGTCCATACTCTCACCTTAATCAAATCAGTAACCTTGACAAAATCCACTTTACCTTCGTTGAAGATCATATCGTTACAATGAAGCCATAATGACCAAACAGTTGCAAACCAAAGCATTCTCCAAACATTTTTTGATATCCTTCCCCTGAGTAATCCTGAATGTTGCAGAAGAAGCTCCTTTAAATTACCCGTCAGAGTTGTATCCAAACATATCCAATTGTATACATACATCAACACAAAGTAAGAGAAATTGCATGTCAAAAATATATGAGAGCATGTTTCAATACTATTTTTACAAAAGCTATATAATTGTGAACTCGAGGCATCCATTATTCCTCTTTTTTGAAGGTTTTCAGCTGTAGGCACTCTATCTAGGATCACTCTCCAGTATCCAGCAAAATGCTCCAACTTTCAAAGGGATGCTCTTATCCCACAAGAACTTGTATATGTTATTGTCTGACCGCCCACTCAAAGTAGTTAATTGACGATATGCTGGTTTTACAGCATTGGGAGAGTTACTATTTCCCAACCAACACCAGCTATCTTCCATGTTTACCAAGATGTTATACATTCTTTCAGGATGTCCATCGAAGTATTTAATAAGTCTAGCTCCCATTCAAAAAGTCTTCTCCTCAAAGCGAAGTTCTAACGCCAAACACCATCCCTCCATTCACTCATTTGTGCTACCGAGGCCTCCTTTGACAAAGAAATGCTATATAACCTATTAAACCTACTTGACAAAGGGATTGAGATAGCCCAAGAATAATTCCAAAAAGAAATGATATTTCCACTCCCCAGCTTCTTTGAAATGCCATTTGACAACCACCCCTCTTTTATTGAGACACACCCCTCCAACTTATGTAGGTCATTCCACCAACAGGAACCCTCCCCCCTCAAGTGTTTTGACACACCACTTTAACCTCCAAATAGAAAGGTCACCATACCTAATTCCAAGGACACTAGACCACAACGACTCCTTTTCTGTGAAGAAACGCCATCTCCATTTCCCTAAACGATCTAAATTGAAAGCATTTATATTTCTTATCTCGAGACCAGCCTTCTCTCTAGGTCTACAAACCACATCCCATTTTACTCAACATATTTTCCTCACTCTCAACATATAAATTAAAGCTACCTTGCATTAAAGATGGAATTTATAAAACGTGCACTTGAAGTAAATAATGAAATGAAATGGTTATAACTCAAGTGTATATTATCTAGAATTACATATATATGTAGTTACCAATTACCCACCCCAAATCCAATGTGTCTGAGTTAGGAGCCATCATTAAGGATTATTTAGATATTCTCTCTTTGAAACCAAACTTTTCAGTGAAGTTTACTAGGAGACAAGTCAATGTGGTTGCTCATAAGTTAGCCAGGGTAGCTGCGGGTTTAGCTAGTCTTCATACCTTTTCTTCTATTCCTGATTGTATTGTGGATGATATTTTTCTTGAAATGAAATCAGTGTGATTCAGTTAAAAATTAATAATTTACCAATGTATATTTGGTAGGGTGGGGGAATTTAATTGTACGTCGAGAAACCAACGTGCCATTTCAAAAATATTTTAATTGGTGAAGTGTCTTGTCTTTATTTGTTTATTAGAATATTCTCTCATCTAATATATGAGAAATTAATCTCTCTATATGGTTAGATGCTCAAGTGGAATCCTTCCAAACAAACACAATCAATCAAAGTAAGTAAAAAATAAATCAAAAGTAGTGCCACCTGTACCCGTGTAAAGTGAATTTACAAGTAGTGCAAGTGTTACTATTTTAATTGTGAAGGGGAAATGTTAAAAATATTTTTTTTAACACTTTCTTTAACATATTATTATTGAGTGGAGTTCAAGTGAAACCTACTAAATAGAAAATGAACATGTGTGATTTATTATGTTTCACATAAACTCCACCCAATAATGAAGAATGAATTAAAGAAATCTCTTCTAACTATAAAGATAACATATTTAAATGATTGATAAAGTTTAATCAAAAGAAGTTATGAAAATTTGAGAACTATAAATTGCACTTTAGAAAGGCAGTTAAAATGATTTCAAAATTAACACTATGAGAATTTATTTAAAAACTATGAAAAGTTTGATTTGCTGTGACATGATTTATTTTTAGTTACGAGAAGTTTTATCAAAATCGAATTGGATCGCCTGGTTTGACAGGTTTCGAACTGGTCCAATAACCAGTTCGATTAATATATTGGATTAAGTTAAGCAACAAATATTGTATGATCTGATTTGAGTTGGTCAGTTCTTATCAAAACTGGACGAATGATTGAATTATGTATGATTATAACTGATAGATATTGCTAAAGTAGTCCCCTCAATCGTTAAACTAACAGTACTTAGTAAGTTAGTAGGAGTAGAGAGTTGAAATATAATATTTTTTAAGAGTCCTTAGTGCAGTCATATATATTTGTCATTGTAATTTTTTTTTTAAAAAAAGCTTATCTATACTTTATTACTTTTTGTTCCTCTAATATTGCGATTTGCTTGATTTTGGTCTGATATTTTTAATTGCATGATTTTGATATCATTAATGTTGATATATTTTTAGAGGACCACTATTTAGTACGAAAAGTTAGCGTCGAAAACTGACGAATAATGCAATATAACAAATACACAATTGAAATAATAATCAAGCATTATATGCTTGTAATTCTAATTGTCAAATCAACGATCAGATATTTTCGTCGTCAATTTCAACTGAAGCTTTTCGAACTACAAAGAATTTCTCATATTTTTAACTGTGGTACAATAATGTGAAGGTTAGTTTCACATAGTTTTTGTACACGTGAAATATTAGAATAATACTATTCATACATATATCATTTAATGTTTATTTGTTTTGCTTTCATTTACACTTTAAAAACATCTCCATCCCATTCTCTCCTTGTGAGACATGAGTGTGTTTGGAGTTTCCTGTTGCGACTACCATGGTAGACGTGAGGATGGAGGGTCTCTCCCTCATTGGTGACGAGGAAGAGGGCCTTAGTTTGCATGCGAATGGAGGTGCGGAAGGGGTGCAGAATGATCTGGGTCTATGCTTATTGGGACGTTTTCTAACAGACCGTCCGATAAGAACAATGGTGATGAGAGACCGTATGGCTGGGTGTTTGGAGGCCGGTTAAGAGTGTGGCGATCAAAGAAGCTTCCCCTGGCCTCTTTCTGTTTCAGTTTTATCATAAGAAGGACATGGAAGCAGTTCTGGAGAGGGGTCCATGGTCCTTCGACAACTATTTGCTCATCCTAGGTCGAATGCAGTTGGGGGTTCCGATTCAGAATATCCCTCTATTCACGGTGGATTTCTGGGTCCAGCCTCACAACCTTCGGTGGGGTTCATGTCTGAACTTGTTGGAAAGCATTTAGGTAACTATATTGAAGAATTCCTAGCGTATAATTCATCGAACAATCAAGGAGTATGGAGGAGCTACATGCGGTTGAGGGTGAGAGTAGATATCCGACTACCACTTAAAAAGGATCGGAAGGTGAGGATTGTTGGAGGAGAGTGGTGTGTGGTGTAGTTTAAATATGAAAGATTGGGGGTGTTTTGTTTTGCCTGTGGCTGTCTTGGCCATACAGAACAAAAGTGCGCAAGTCTTTTTGCCCAGGATTATGATGATGGGGTAAGAGGGTGGAGTGTTGCTTTGCGAGCAAAGCCACGGAGGCTGATGGCGGGAGGAGGTTCCCGATGGTTGAAGGATGAGAGGGAGGGAGGGCAAAACCCTAGCGATTCTGGAGGGAGAAGCAGCGGATTTAGTGGAGAGAATATCTCCAAAAATCGAGGAGGAGGAGGTTTAAATGGAGAAAATCAAGGGATCCCACCCAATCATTCTGTTGAGAACAGTGGGGGCAGATCTTTTTCCAACCAATTAATCCAAAGGAGTGCTGGGAGTGGATTTAATGAGTATATTAGGGGAATAACGGCTGGAGTTAATGCTGGAGACAGGATCGCAAATCAAGGGCTCTCTATCTCATTGGATAAGGTAGTAACCAATCAACATTTACTGACTTTACCAAACTCAATGATTGGGGCGAGTAATGACCAGATGGTGTGTGACAATGACGAGATTGAAAGAAAGAGAAAACGTGGGGTCCACATGATACAAGGCCATGCAGAAAGTAACGTCGCAAATATGGTAAGGGTTTTTGAAGGAGGAAAAAATGGTGAGGCTCATAAGAATGATGAAGCAACTGTCCAGAATTTTTTAATGGCAGGGCCTGGTTTCCAGGCCTGCCAGAAATAATGATCATTCTTAGTTGGAATTGCCGGGGCTTGGGTAACCTGAGTGCAATTCCCTCCTTAAAAGACCTTACCCGTGCTCACAATCCGGAAATTATTTTCCTTTGTGAGACTTTAGTTAATGCTAATAAAATTGAAGAGGTGAAGTTAAAGCTGGGGTTTTCTTGTTGTTTTAGTGTTGATAGAGAAGGAAGAAGTGGTGGTTTAGCAGTTCTCTGGAAATACCAGACAAAGATTCATGTTACTAGTTATGCCCGCAATTTTATCAACCTTGAAGTTGATGATAGGGATCGAGGTAAGTGGAGGCTCACAGGTTTTTATGGTTGTCCAGAATCTACTAGAAGAAGAGATCTTGGAGCATTATTCGTTCTTTGGCCTGACTTTCAGAAATTCATTGGTGCATCATTGGTGATTTTAATGATCTTCTAGCTCGTGAAGAGAAGAGAGGCAGAGTAGAACGTCCCCAATGGTTAATTGATGGTTTTCCGAATACAATACTAGATTGCAACTTGATTGATATTCCCTTAGAAGGATATCTCTTTACCTGGGCCAAAAGTAAAGGATCCCCGAATGAAATTGAAGAGAGATTGGATAGAGCTATGGTTACTCCCTCTTGGTGGAGACTATTTCCAGAAGCCAAAATACATAATCTCCTTGCATCAATCTCGAATCATAGACCTATCCTCTTAACTACTGAACCTCATGTTGCTTACCCTTTTATTCCTAGATGGTTCAAATTTGAAAACCACTGACTTATTGAGGATGGATGTTCACGAAGTGGTGGAAGAGAGCTGGAAATTTGATGAACAGGATTCTATCTCTTCTAAACTGGGCCGCTGTTCTCGTAACTTGGAGGCTTGGGGTCAGTCAAAAAAACCAAATTCAGAGAAGATATTATGGCGTGCAAGAGGTGTGACACCCTGCTACCCCGCATGTTATAAGGCTTTTAATATCAAACCAATTAAATGAAAACATGCATTTACTGAATAAAAATAAAATATTATTGTCCATGGGTAGAAAAGCCCCACATGAACCAGTTCACAAACGCGGAAAATAAAACAAGTTTAAAACGATCAAACATATCAAGGAAACAAACATATCCAAACCCCTGATGTCACATATAGAGCTGGTATAACCGTTCTGGAATAAATCCACCGAATTACAAATGAAAACTAATAAACTAACTGAACATAAAACTAGCCCTAACTATGAGTGGCGGCTCCTCAGAGTCACTCCCATCCGGGCTGCTCGTCATCCCCTGGAAGGTGCCAATCAGTCCAACAACAAACAAACAGACAAATATAGGGAGTAAGAATCATGTAAACATAATAGCAAGGAAGTAGGAAGTAAACTAAATCATATAGACATGGCACCAACATAAACATACATCAACAGCATCACATTCATCATGCTATGTAGTGCAATGCAATCCTACTCCGCTAAACCAACAATGCGTGTGGATCCACTAAACTCGGGATGGACGACTTCGGAGTTAAATATCCACATTGAGAATCTACTCAAACGCCGGAGAATCTACTCCTTGGATAGCCAACGAATCAAACCAACGATTGCCTCGTCACGAGGTGCAAGGAGAATCTACTCCAACCGTGGATGGCCAGATCGCCGTACTCTAGGACGACCTCCCCTATGTCGAACATCCCTAAACAACAACTTCGATGCAATGCGTATGCAGCACAACAACAACGGCAATGCCACCTCCATAACTCCAACGGAATCGACCGAAGACAACAGCAGAATCGACCGCAACAACTTGCCACGCAGAATCTACCTGAGGACTTTAGCGGAATCAGCCGTAACACTTGGGGCAAACTCTCGATCACCAAGGTACAACAACAACACCTTAGACCTAAACCGCAGGGTCGAGGCTTCCTTGGCCAAAAAGCACCAAGGCATAACTCATCGGCTTGCGGTACCCAATGGGCACCGACTTATCAACTCAACACCTCACCATCTCATCATCTTAATTATCTTTAGAAGACATTAGCAAAGTTGTCTAATTAACTTATCATTATTGGGGAATGGGGTTTGTAACCCCTTAAAGTTCTTTAATTCTGATTCTGTCCAGGAGGAGTGAGCATGGTCGTGCTTAAACCCCAGCACGGTCGTGCTTAAACACGTGAGAGGGTGTGCTTCCCCTTAAGTGAAGTGGGGTCGTGCTTCCTATTGAGCACGGTCGTGCTCTTTGTCCTGCACGACCGTGCTAAACAGAGCGGCCATTTTCCAGAATTCAACTGGGAGCACGGTCGTGCTCCCTGTTCAGCACGGTCGTGCTCATTGCGCGACAGTGCTGTTCTGGGCAGGAACAGTAATCGAGTTTTAACCAATTTTAGGGATTACTCCATTAATCGTCCTAAGTCAGTTATCAATACGTTTAAAGGATTAAACTCATCAATTATCAGCATCAACTCACAAACGTCATCATGTTCATAACCACAACAACAACATAAACACAACCAAATATTATGAACATAGGCATACACATAGCATATTAACAATTACCATCATGCATCACAATATACCACGAAAGGTTTACTAGGATCGGGCAACACTAAAACTGGTGCTGATGTCAACCTATTCTTAAGGGTTCGGAAACTCTCTTCACACTTAGAGTCCCACACAAACAACTGACCATTCTTGGTGAGACGGGTTAAGGGTAAAGCTATCTTAGAGAAACCTTCTATGAACCGCCTGTAATACCTGGCTAACCCCAAGAAACCCTAATCTCTGTTACAGACTTTGGCGCTTCCCACTGGAGCATCGTCTCTACCTTAGCTGGGTCCACTGCTATGCCACCCTTAGAGATGACATGTCCTAAGAAGCTCACTTCCTCTAACCAAAACTCGCACTTAGACAACTTAGCGTACAACTGCTTTTCCTTGAGGGTCTGCAAGACAACCCTCAGGTGTTCCTCATGTTCCTCCTTACTCTTGGAGTACACTAAGATGTCATCTATAAACACCACCACAAACTTATCCAAGTAAGGGTGAAAGGTCTTGTTCATGTAGTCCATGAAGACCGCAGGAGCATTGGTCACACCAAAGGGCATAACCAAGTACTCATAGTGACCATATCGCGTCCTAAACGCTGTCTTCGGGATGTCCTCAGAATTAACCCCAATCTGATGGTACCCTGACCTCAAATCTATCTTTGAAAAGACCCAAGGGCCCATCAACTGGTCCATAAGATCATCAATCCTAGGGAGGGGATACCGATTCTTTATGGTCACCTTGTTGAGCTGCCGATAGTCGACACACAACCTCATACTACAATCTTTCTTCTTCACTAACAACACAGGTGCTCCCCACGGAGACACACTCGGCCTAATGAACTGCTTCTTCATCAGGTCCTCCAACTGTTCCTTCAACTTGGCTAGCTCTAGAGGAGACATTCTATAGGGTGCTATGGAGATTGGCCTTGTGCTAGGCACTAAATCTACGGTAAACTCTACATCTCTCTCTGGGGGTAAGTTATAAACATCCCCCGGGAACACTTCAGGAAATTCCCGTACAACAGGCACACTAGCGACTTCAAGAGGGCTACTCTCTACTTCCAGGGAAGCTAACATCATGTACACTTGGGCTTCGTCTCTCATCGAAGCTTGAACTTGGCTGGCAGAGAGAAGGTCCGGATTCTTAGACTCCTTTGGAGTTCCAAAAATCAGGGTTTTATTGAAACAATTCAAAAGGACATGGTTGGAAGATAACCAGTCCATGCCAAGAATAATATCCAGGTCTTTTAAAGGTAAGCATACAAGATCAGGAACAAAAGTTTATCATTTATGACTATATGACAGTTCTTGCATGCATAAGAAGTGGAAATGGGTTTATTTGTGGGTGTAGAAACCAACAAATCAAACTCAAGAAAAGTAACAGGCAATTTGAGACTCTTGACCTTATCATGCGATATAAACGAGTGAGTAGCACCCAAATCATATAATACAGTCAATTGAGTTCCATCAATAAATCATGTACCTTGGATCAAGTCATCAGACTCGGAGGCTTCAGCTCTACTAAGAGTAAAGACTCTTTCAGTGGTCTTCAGTCGGTTGGCCTGAGACTTCTGATTCTTGCTAGCGCTGGGAGGCTCGGTCTTGGCTCCATCACACTCCCGGCTGATGTGTCCAGGCTTGCCACATCCGAAGCAAATAACTTGTGTTTCCTTGCACTGGGACGAATAATGGTCCGACACTCCACACTTACCACACCTCATAGCTCTGGGGGCATCAGAGAACCCACCCCTGAAGCTATTCTGCTGAAACTGTGGCTTCTTGCCACTTTGCTTGAGTCCTTGCCCGTCGGGGGATACCGTTGCTTGCCCTTGTCTCTCTGATCAGTCCTCTTGCCACTCTGACTATCCGATCCTCTGGAACTGGCAACTCTGAACTGACTGGCATCCTCATAAATCCTGCATTTGTTGACCAGTATCGGGAAAACTCTGATCTCCTGATAACTGATGGCCTGTTTGATCTCAGGCCGAAGTCCCGCTTCAAACTTCACACACTTGGAGCGATCATCTGTCTCATGCTGGTAAGGAGTGTAGTACCTAGCCAGCTCCTCAAACTTGGTCACATAGTCACCAACTGATAATGACCCCTGCCTCAAAGATAAGAACTCCATCTCTTTCTTGTCCCTGATATTTGCTGGGAAGTACTTCTCCAAAAACCTCTGTCTGAACACAACTCATGTAATCGTCGTGCCCTCAGCCTGCATCCTCTGCCTGCAGTTATCCCACCAATGCTCCGCCTCCTCGATCAACATAAAGGTGGCGAAGATGAGCTTCTGCTGATCGTTACAGTCCATCGCAGGGAATATCTTTTCAGTCTCCCTCAACCACAACAGTGCTCCCTTTTAATCATACGCTCCCTTGAATGACAGAGGGCTGTTCCTCTGGAACTTATCCAATCCCTGGAACTCAGCTGGCCCACCATTGTTATTAGGGTTGACCTGTCCAATAGCATTGGCTAGGAGTGCCAATGCGTCAGCAATCGCCCGATTGTTACGTCCTCTACCGGCCATTAGTTCTTGTACATGCCCAAAAACCACTTTTAGTACAGAACTTAAGCGGGTAAAAGCGATAGGCAACTAACTTAAACATCATTATCTATAACAAGTATAGATAATCTAGACAAGAGTCACACAACAGACTCACGACAGACTCATACCACGTCCGGGCAAGGCCGAAATGCTCTGATACCACTAAATGTGACACCCTTCTACCCCGCATGTTATAAGGCATTTAATATAAAAACAATTAAATGAAAACATGCATTTACTGAATAAAAATAAAATATTATTGTCCATGAGTAGAAAAAGTCCCACATGAACCAGTTCACAACGCGGAAAATAAAACAAGTTTAAAATGATTAAATATATCAAGGAAACAAACATATCCCAACCCCGATGTCACATACAGAGCTGGTATAACCGTTCCGGAATAAATCCACGAAATTACAACTGAAAACTAATAAACTAATTGAACATGAAACTAGTCCTAACTACGAGTGGTGGCTCCTTAGAGTCACTCCTCTCCGGGCTGCTCGTCATCCTCTGCAAGGTGCCAATCAGGCCAACAACAAACAAACAGACAAATATAGGGAGTAAGAATCATGTAAACATAATAGCAAGGAAGTAGGAAGTAAAGTAAATCATACAGACATGGCACCAACATAAACATACATCAACACATCACATTCATCATGCTATGTAGTGCAATGCAATCTTACTCCGCTAAACCAACAATGCATGTGGATCCACTAAACTCGGGATGGACGACATAGGAGTTAAATATCCACATTGAGAATCTACTCAACGCCGAAGAATCTACTCCTTGGATAGCCAACGCATCAAACCAACGAATGCCTCATCACGGGGCGCAAGGAGAATCTACTCCAACCGTGGATGGCCAGATTGCCGTACTTTAGGACGACCTCCCCTATGTCGAACATCCCTGAACAACAACTTCGATGCAATGCGTATGCAGCACAACAACAACGGTAACGCCACCTCCATAACTCCAACGGAATCGACCGAAGATAACAGCGGAATCGACCGCAACAACTTGCCTCGCGGAATCTACCTGAGGACTTTAGCGGAATCAACCGTAACACTTGGGGCAAACTCTCGGCCACCAAGGTACAACAACAACACCTTGGACCCAAACCACGGGGTCAAGGCTTCCTTGGCCAAAAAGCACCAAGGCATAACTCATCGACTTGCGGTACCCAATGGGCACCGACTTATCAACTCAATACCTCACCATCTCATCATCTTAATTATCTTTAGAAGACATTAGCCAAGTTGTCTAATCAACTTATCATTATTGGGGAATGGGGTTTGAAACCCCTTAAAGTTCTTTAATTCTGATTCTTTCTAGGAGGGGTGAGCACGGTCGTGCTTAAACCCCAGCACGGTCGTGCTTAAACACGTGAGGGGCATGCTGCCTCTTAAGTTAATTACGGTCGTGCTTCCTATTGAGCATGGTCGTGCTCTTTGTCCTGCACGACCGTGCTAAACAACACGGCCATTTTCCAGAATTCAACTGGGAGCACGACCGTGCTCCCTGTTCAGCACAGTCGTGCTCATCGCGCGACAGTACTGTTCTGGGCAGGAACAGTAACCGCGTTTTAACCAATTTTAGGGATTACTCCATTAATCGTCCTAAGTCAGTTATCAATACGTTTAAAGGATTAAACTCATCAATTATCAACATCAACTCACAAACATCATCATGTTCATAACCACAACAACAACATAAACACAACCAAATATTATGAACATAGGCATGCACATAGCATATTAACAATTACCATCATGTTATCGGAACGACCGAACGATCAACAAATCACATATATATAAAACAGATAATCATACAAACAAGCCGGGGTTATGGGAACCCCTTTACTTTACTCTAACCCGAGCCTATGATTACACTACCCTTCTCCCCATACCTGGATTGAAGGTTGCTCTAATAACAGTTCCTAACGATAAACCGGTCCCTGAATCTTCAAGCGGCTCACTCCGAAGTTAAGCCTTAGATAACCAGAAACAACCTTAGTCAGTTTCTCTAACCAAAAACAATAAAGAAACTGAAAAGAGAAAGGGACCATTACCTCTAACCAACAGAGACGTACTAAGCTTCCCAAGTGGCTTCCAAAACTCCACTATAGCAATGGATGGAGAGGAAATAGGGAAGAAGGCACTCTGAGCCCTAATAGTGACTGCCACAACTAGAAAATTAGGGTTTCACGTTAACCCTCGGGTTCTGGCAAACATATACAGCTCGGACTTGAGCACGGTCGTGCTTACCCTTGAGCTCGGTCGTGCTCAACTTAGCGTTACCGAGATGCAGTCAGTACATTGAGCACGGGTGTGCTCACTGTTGAGCACGGGTGTGCTCACTGTTGAGCACGGGCATGCTCAACTTAAAATCAGAAACACGCTCCTGACTTTAAGCACGGGCGTGCTGGCTAATGAGCACGGGCGTGCTCATGTACCAGAAAGGGACTTTTAAGCCAAAAATCCCACTAAGCCCTTAACCAACAATTCTAACCTAATAAAACCAGCTTTATAAAAATACTTTCGAAAAACGGGGTGTTACTAGAAGAAGCTAGAAGGTTTGCAGGATAAGACAAGCCGAGAGCAGAGGTTAATCATTTTATGGCTCTTAGAAGAAGGCTAAGTAAGTTGCTTGTGCAGGAGGAAGCTTATTGGAGGCGAAGAGCTAAGATGCACTGGCTTAAGGGTGGAGACATTAATTCAAAGTTTTTCCATGCCTCAGCCATGGCTAGGAAAAAAATGAATAAGATTGAATCCTTATATGATGACAATGGTGCTGTAGTTGATCCCCAGGATGGCTTGTGTTGGCTGGCCAGTGATTACTTCGCCAACTTGTTCACTAGTCTGTCCAATGATGTGAATTATGTTATTGACCAACTTGCTCAAAAATTATCACCTGAGGATAATAATCCTTCTTATAGCTCCCTTCTCAGATGATGAATTCAAATAGGCAGCTCTTGACATGCACCCCGACAAATCCCCAGGTCCTGATGGCCTCAATGCTGCTTTCTACCAGAAATTTTTGGGAGGTTTGTGGCTCAGATGTTGTTTCGGCCGGTAGAGCTTGGTTGAGTGATGGTATCATTCCTCCTTCTATTAATGATACTAATATTGCCTTAATTCCAAAGTGTGATCTTCCTAGCTCCATGCGTGATCTTAGACCAATCTCATTATGCAATGTTATTTATAAAATCTTATCTAAATGTCTTGCTAATAGATTGGCTTTGATCATTGATAAATGTGTGTCACAAGAACAATCTGCCTTTGTTCCAGGCAGAGCTATTGTAGATAATTCTCTGGTAGCAACTGAAGTTCTTCATTTTATGAAATTCAAGAAAAAAGGAGCCAAAGGTGATGTTGCCCTAAAGCTTGATATCTCCAAGGCGTATGATAGAGTAAGCTGGCCTTTCTTGCAAGAAATTATGAGGAAAATGGGGTTCCATGATCAATGGCTAAATTGGATGATGATGTGTGTCTCCTCAGTTAACTACTCGGTTCTCATGAATAATGAAAGAGCTGGTTTGATTGCTCCTGGTCATGGCCTTAGACAAGGCGATCCATTATCCCCATACTTATATATCCTTTGTACTGAAGGTCTCTCAAGTATGATTAGTAATGCTGCTAGAGGTGGTCACATTCATGGCATTAAAATTTGCAGGAGGGTTCCTATTATTACTCATCTCCTCTTTGCGGATGATAGTTTTTTGTTTATGTGTGCTACTTCCCAAGAGGTTGGTTTCATGAAAGAGTTGCTGCTTAAGTATGAATTGGCATTTGGGCAAAAGATAAATTTGAAAAAATCAGCCATGTTTTTCAGCAATAACATCCATCCCTCTACCCGTGCGGATCTGATTGAGTTATTGGGGGTTCAAGGCAATGTCCCAATGGGAAAATATTTGGGTGTGCCGGCAATGGTTGGGAGGAACAAAAAAAAAGGTGTTTGGCTATGTTAAAGACCGCATTTGGAGGAAGATTAGCTCTTGGAAAGGTAAAACTCTCTCAATGGCTGGTAGGGAAATTCTTATTAGGTCTGTGGCTCAAACAATTCCCTCTTATTGTATGAGCATGTATCTTATCCCTCCCTTCCTTGGTGATGAGATTCAAAAAATGCTTAACTCTTTTTGTTGGGGCTCGAAAAATGCCGAATCAAAAGGAATCAAGTGGTTATCTTGGGACAAATTATCCATGCCTAAATGTTGGGGTGGTCTTGGGTTTAGAAATTTATATGCTTTTAATTTGGCAATGTTGGGAAAACAAGCCTGGAAATTTGTTGTGCAACCAGATGCTCTAGTGACTAAGGTTTTCAAAGCTAAATATTTCTCTCATGGTAAGTTCTTGGAAGCCAATTTGGGGCACAATCCTTCATATGCTTGGAGGAGTATTTGGATGTCCAAAATTGTGGTGCAAAACGGAATGCGTTGGAGCATCAGAGATGGGAGTCACATTCCACTTTGGAATTCCCCTTGGTTGCGGAATGGTGGTCGGATTCTTGGTCCTCCTAATATGCCAATTGAAGCACAAAATGCGAGAGTAAATGTCCTCTGGAGGCCGAATGAGAAGGTTTGGAACTTGCATCAGATTCAAAACTGCTTTGATTATGATACAGCCCAGATGATTCTAAGAACCCCTTTGAATGATTTGGTCCAAGAAGATAGAGTAATTTGGAACCTGAGCAAGGACGGGTTATACTCGGTCAAAACCGCATATAACATGATTTTGGCTGACATTGTTGATTGCTCCCACTTGTAGTTAGAAGGTGACTGGCTACAGATATGGATGTTGGACATTCCTGCTAGAGTTAAAATATTTCTTTGGCATGCTTGTACTGACACTCTTCCTTCAAGGGCTCAACTTCAGCATAAGGGTGTGAACTGCTCATGGTCTTGTGTGGTTTGCGAGCAACAAGTGGAGAACCTCTGGCATATTTTTCTAACGTGCCCCTTTAGTGTAGCCTGCTGGGAAAGCCTGAACCTGTGGCACCTAATTAGCCCTATGCTTGATACCGTCCCTTCTTTCCACGAGGCTATTTTCAAGCTTCTCTCTATTATGGACAATGACAAAAGACGGCAATTCGTTATGACTCTTTAGAGTCTTTGGGGAGCCAGAAACGAAAAGCTTTGGGAGGGGCGAAACCCCTCTTCTCCTCAATGGGGAGCATATCAGCCTTTATGTCCACTACATTGCAGGAGGAGAAGGGTGGAGTGTACTGTGTCCTCCTTTTCCTTTGAAAATGAAGAAGATGACAAACAAGGGTAGTACAGGCGTGGGAGCATAACAAGCTGAAGAGCAAATTTTATTTTATTTTATTTTAAAATTCCTCTCTTTTTTTATTTGGATCATGGGCTCAACAAGACACTGCAATCAGATATGAAAATGGGCTACACTAATCCTATAATGGGCCAAGAACAAGATTTTTTTATTTTTTTTATTTTTTTTCATTTTTATATTTTTTTTATTTTTGTTTTCCAAAATATTAATTAAAAGAAAAAATACCCGGACAAAATTAGGTGTTTACGGGGTAGAAGACTGAAACAATGAAGAAGAACAAGCCATTGGCATTGTGTTTGTTTTTCTGATTTAGAATGAAGAATCAAGAGTGTTTGTTAGATTCGGAATTGAAGAGGATATGCTATGCTTCGTTCGCCATGCCACCACCACGAGATCTGCCTCCGTGCACACAAGCTTCAACGCGGATCTGTTGATTCCAATGCGTTCTCCACCGTTCTCCGCCCGTCGCCGTCGCCTTCGCCGGATTCTGCAGAGCCGCTGCACCTTTTCAGTTTTCTTGTTAGTGAGATTAAGTCTGATGTTTGGTGACTCAAGTTTGGTTTTTGTGGGTGTTATGTGAAGATCAGATTTAGTTTCTTCAATTACTTCGTAACAATGTTAATTTCTTCATGGGCAAAATTTTTCTTGATCTGGTATCTTCGTTTTCATTATTCCATGATTTTTCTTAGAATTTTGAGTTGAAGAGGGATTAAAGTTGGAAACTCTTGGATAAACCCCTGTGATTTTCTTGTGGGTACGTTGATAAATTTTATCTTGTTGTATATGATAGTTTGGTTTCTGATTGCATTTTTCACTTGTTGTTTAATGATTTTGGCTTGCCAAAATGCATCTTGAAATTTCACTTGTTGAAGTTGAACGGTGATCAGCGGGGTGGGATGGATGAAGGGTAAAATTGATATTTTAAAATTTTTGGGCTATATGTATTACTTGGTCATGGTTGATTTTATTTTTTATTTTTTTTTACCATTGAATCTAGATTATTGATTTTATTAATATTATATTTAATGGCTAAAAATAGTGATTCATGGGTGTACCACCTATTTTAATGCTTCATGCTAGTCTTGACTCCTTTCTAGAGATTGAAAAGTCAAAATCCCAAGTAGCAATTTAGATGGTCCAGATTTTGTCACTCGGGTGATATACCACCATACCACTCTGGTGGGTGGTGCACCTTAGACAGTTCCAATGATGAGACTAACAGATAGAACTTTGTAACTATGAAATCTAGGAAATTGGTTACCTGAAATCCACTGGTTATATATGATAAACTCTCAAGCTTTACTTTTTAGTCCTGTTAATAATTCTTTTGGATATTTCTGTTACATCTTATATCCTGATTCTTCCACAGGTATTGCTTATTACCATCTAAGGTCTGCCCATCACCTTTGTTCTGCCTCTGAAATAGTGGACAGATGGTTAAGTCTAATCCAATGATATCATAATATAACACAATAAAGATAAAGGCTTAATAAACTTGATATTGCTCTTGATATGAAATGTTTGGAATATATTTTCTGTAAAGTGCTTAACTTCTAGTCTAATAATCTTTACGCGCTCTTGGATCCGCAATAATTGGGATTGGTGTCTTGCTTGTACTTGTGCTCACTACTCCTGGATTGAGCTTCCTTACTTCCATTGTTATTTTGTCATGATTTTATTTCATGTTTTCCTTGCTCTCAATCCATATCCTGCAGTATGATTTTGACTCTTCATTTAGTTGTTTTTGTCAAGAACATGAATTATGCTCTCAATCTTTTGCTCTTTTGTTGTCCCTTATTTTTTTTGCTGTTTTGTTAAAATTTACCCATCAATCATATACTGAAATAATTATTTTATATTGATATGGTCTGATCTCATATGCTCCTACTCTTTATTAGTTGTGTTGCACTTCTTTGTACTCTACTCTCTTTGATCATATCTCCAATTTGATTGCCTTTAATTTGCTCATACCTTTGCTCTCATTTTTATCAATCTCATTTTAACTTCAAACTCTTGTTAATCATACTTGCATGTTTGAATTGAATTTTCTGAATTCTGCTTATACTGGGGTCTTAAGATCTTTACCTACTAGAATCTCTAGTAGGGAATTCCCTCTCTAAATTATCAATTGTTATTAGAATTGATAACTTCTCTGACTCAACTACACCTAATGTGCATATAAATGACATTAGCTTATTTCATAATGAGATTGTTTCATATATGGTGGCCATACTACACTTTTATACTAATTTTGCTACCTCTTACAGGTCATAAGAGACGTGACTGAAAGGAAAAAAGACGTGATTCCTTAATGCATTAGACCATAAGTCTAATCTTGTTATCTTATAAATTACTAAGTGAGTTGGATGGTTTAATTGCTAAGAGAAAATCCCATTTGTTTCTTAAGTTTCAATTTGGAGATCAAAAAATGAATCCATACTAATTTGGGAACGGTAATAACCATGAAAGGAGTGTAGCCTTGTGCTCCGGAGTTCGAAGGAGTGATATTGTTGGTTTACACAGTATTTTGTTAGCTAAAGTTTAATTAACTAGTTGCTATTTTGTTTAAGCCCTTCACATTGATGTCACTAAATTCCCGAATGAAAGAAAAACAAATTTCTAATACTACTTATGCTTACCTATTCCGGCAAATATTTTGCCGGATCAATTTCCTTTGTTCAGAACCAGTGTGCACAATATGATTATTCCAAAACTATGTTATATTTTTGTCATATTGTTGCACAATGGAAATACATGGAATTAAGACCAAAGTTAAATCCTTAAGCTGCCACGAATCAGGGCCGTCCCAACGTATTTTGAGGCCTAAATCGAAATTTGATATAAGATCATCTTTAAAACTAATAATAATTTTTATTAAAAGATATATTTTATTTAAATTTTATCTTTATTATAAATTATCATGGTTAAAGTAAATTTTTGTTGTGTATACATGCAACAACATGTAAGATTTCCTATAATCTATTGTTTAAGGTTTTAAATTATTATTTTTGTTAAGCTTAAATTACAAAAAAATAAAAATAAAAAAATTGAAAGGCCTAAATTTGGACCTCAATAACTAAAAGAAATTAGAGGCTTAAAGCCCTCACTTTACTAGCTATATGCTAGGGCCGGCCATGCCACGAATCATGCTCTTTTGGTGTATATATTATGGTTGATGAATCTGCTATCTACCTTACCTCAGAATCAGACAACATGGATTTTACTATATATCTCTTATTTGAGTTAACGTATTTAAAGTATAATTGGGACAAAAGCATAATTGATGGTGTAGCTTGGTGAAGGTTTCAATCTTAATTAAGAGGGTAAATTCCACCATGAGTTGTTTAAAATACTAGTGGTCATGAAATTGCGTGTGTTCTTGGATAAAAGAACTTATTTGATTAATGTAGAGGTATGAATGAAGATGATTAATGTGCATAATTATGTGAATGAGTGAACTATATGACTTGTAGAGGTAGAATGAAGATGATTAATGTTCATAATTATGTGTATGAGTGAAATATATGACTTGTGATAATTTTTCTAAAATGTTAATTTGTTAGAGAAATTAGTTAATAGATTATTTCTAATAAAATTAAAGGTGCAAGTTCTATTAAAACACGATGAAATAATGATACAAATAAGAAGAATCTTTATCTTTATCTTTATATATATATAAATAAGGTAGCGTAGGGTGTTGTCTTAGCTGGTGATAATTTGGTAACTTTCTATTGGGGCGATTTAGTGACTAGAATGGTGACCTGGGAATAATTTGGACAAATATACTTTAATAAGCTTTAAAAAATTATAATAAATAAATTTTAATAATAATGTGTGTGTGTATATATATATATATATCAAGTAAGAATGCCATTTTTATATGAGAGTGAGAAGGATTAGTTTTAGTCATTGGATAAAAATTAAAGGCTGAGATTAAAACACCCATTCTAAAAACTCACGTGCTCTACTTAATTTTTTTTAATCCAAAAACACATCCATTATTTGCTTTCCCAGATTCACCTTACATCTGCTTCAATTCTTCAATGCCACCAAGTCCGAGCAGCAGAGCAAGAAATCTCGTAGCACAGTGAACACCCACCGACCACCGTGAAGGAAAAGGATACCTTCACGTAATGAATTACAATAGTAGAATGTTAAAATATTAGGAAATTGGTCTCTGAGTCATTGCAGATGTACATGGAGAATTATCAGGCATAACCCATGTGGTGGCATCATGAGCTGGGTGGTTCTGGCACTGTAGTTTTGGTAGGACAAGGACGGACTGAGCGCGGAGGTGGACGGCGCGATGATGATCCGGGGCGGTGGAGTCGAAAATGGCTTTTAGGCTTGCAGGAGGATGCACGGCTCCGAGGCGGTTACTAATTTGTGCCAGGGGTGGAGGTCGAATACGTTGAAGGCAAAGAGCTTGGAAGCTTAGGTTAATTCCTTTTACTTTTGCTTTTTATTTAATTAAACAATGGTTAATTCCTTTAAGCCTCAATCTCATAGCTTCCTCAGTTCGCTTGTGCAAACAAATATGATTTTATAGATCTACGTTACTATTAAAATTGTAGGCACATTACTCTGTCATCTGATAGTCTAGAAAAAAGAAGAAAAAAGGTTTAACTTGAAACAAGGAAGAAGGGTGGAATTGAAACAAGGAAGACGGGTGGGAAGAAGGAAACGGGTTATGGGGCAGAGGCACGTGCCCCTTTTAATCAAGTGTTTAATCTCAGCCATTAAAATAAATCTAATGGCTATTATAGCATGCTCTCATCTCTCACATAAAAATGTCATTCTCACTTGATATGCCTCCAATGTCACCATAAATTTATTGATAAAATAAAAAAAAAAAAAAAATGGGGGACACAAACCAAAACCCATATAAAAAAAAAAAGAATCAAGTAAATCTAAAATTAAGCCTTCTATTCTTTCTCAGATTATACTTTTGAGATTTAGACATAACCACCATGAAATCAGAATCATCCTCGACAGCAATATCATTATTATGCTCTGCTGAAAGAGAGTCATTCTCTTGATCTTCCCCATTCCCATCTCCCAAAAACTTAGCAAGAACTTTCATATCATGAATAACATTAGGATGCATAGGGGTTGAATTAATCACACGAGTCTTAAAATTCTTACCACCAAATGTTAATCACAGGTAGCCATGGAGTGCAATGAATTAGAGATAGTATCAGGCGCAGTAGCAACATGAGCTGAGTCTTGAAGAATGGAGTTTAAGACACAATCAGGGGTGGTCTGAATCGATTCACTGTGATTAGCCTTGTCAGTCAAATTCTTATCCTTATCCAAAGGACTATTAACACCCTTATCTGTTATATTAATGCCACCAACATTCAAACTATTATCACATACAGTCTCCTTATTGGCCTGCACAAACCCCCAACAAAGGGTTAGAGTCATCCTGATGCATCTGTTTCTGGTTACCACCGTTGGTTGTGTTCACAACATTAGCTTCTTGAATAACTTGAACCGCAATAAGAGAAGAGGAACCACTAGTGTCTACCTTATGAGCCATCAAAGGGGCAGACACTTCTTTATTCTTAGGGACATATTTAGGCAATCTTATGAGCTACCAGAGATTTATCTTCTGAATCACTTGATCTTTACTAGAGTTAGTAACAAAAGTAGCAGTCTTTCTAGAGTTAATCAAAGAATGACCAATTATTTTGCAAATAGGACAAAAAAGAGGCAACTTTTCATACTCTACTCCCACAAAAAAGCATATCCCTCTCTTTCCACCAGAATTGGTCATGCAATTGCCCAGTAAGATAAATGTCCACAAGAATTCTAGCAAAGTGGTCCAAAGTTCTATTTCTAGTTATTTCATCCAAAGAAATAGGGATGACAGGACCCCCTGCAATTTCAAACAAGATTTTCTGCCTCCAATATTCTTGAGGTAGTCCATGTATGCGAATCCAACACTGAGCGTGTGTCTACTTTAAAGAACTAGGATTGAAATCAGGAGGCCAAGAAACACAATCGAAGGAATCCTGGTGTGAGATTCCAAGAACCCACCGTCCAAATGCTATGTAGGCCTTCTAGGGAGGCAAATTCGAACTCATAAAATCCTTTCCCAAGAGGAACCATCCTCCATTGACCAAGAGGTTTCCAAAGCTTGGATAATTTGGAGCGCAAGTCTTCATACTTGACAGGTGAATCACCTTTTGAGAGGATTAATCGACCATGAAGATTGGTTTTACATCCTTCCAAGCCAGCTTTGTATTCTTCCTCAGAAACTTTAATCTATAAAGCATCACTTTTCAGGCAAGGTCGCGACAATTAACTCAAAGGGATATTACAGGCAATACTCAAGCTTGTGCGAAGGTCTTCCGAAGAGGAGAAGAAGAAGTGCTGTCATCTCCGTTCATTGCTTATATGACAGATCGGATCAATCAGGCACATGAGCATCTTCAAAAAGCAAATGGCAAACGTTGCTTAATCACAATTCGAGATAGAGATGAAGAAGCAAGTCATAGCGATATGATAATAACATGCCATGCCCTTGATGCGAGATGGCGGCGGAAACCCTACGAGAGCATGACCCATTCGGTGCAATCCTCAAATTTCAAAATAAAAAAAATTAACAAATTATGGCCCATGCAGGTCTCGAACCTGCGACCTTCGCGTTATTAGCACGACGCTCTAACCAACTGAGCTAATAGGCCAATTTATTAAAATATGATAATTTAATTATAATTAATTAATGAATATATATATATATATATATATACACACACACACACACATTTATTTATTACAAATTATTTATTTTGTAAATAGTGTTAAATAATTAACATTTTCTAATTTATTCATTCTACTAACAGGATTCCATTGGAGTCATTATTTAGTTAATTATCCAAAAAAAATTAAATTTGAGAATAAAAAATAAAAAAAATATCAAAATAACTTAGAATCCCCCTGTGCATCTGAGCCCGTTCCAACTTTATGGTCACGACTCACAAGAAAAATCAACAATTAAGATAAGAATTTTTTTTTTTTAAAATAAATAATGAGATAAGAATGGTTATTATACTTTAGGCAAAATAAGTAGGTTGGTCCTATACATTTATTTTATTTTTCATATTGGTTCCATAAGTTTTTTATTTTTCAAATTGGTCCTATACGTTACGTTCTGTTTCCACGTTAGTCATTTCCGTCAATTTCGTCCTTACAGAGTCAGATCAAAAGTCACGTGTCGGACGTGATAGCCACAACAGATCAAAACTGATAACGTTAGGTCAAAATTGACAGAAAGGACTAACGTGAAAATGGAATGTAACGTGTATGACCAATTTGAAAACTAAAAAACTTATAGGACCAATATAAAAAATAAAATAAACGTATAGGGCTAATTTACCTATTTTGCCTATACTTTAAGTTAGAGTATAAAAATATTTTAATTTAATAGATAAGGATGTATAATAGTAGGAGTTTAATTTTCAAGCATAGTCATTAGTGTAAAATGTTTTTTTATACTGGCATTCAATAATATCTTGACAAATCAGTATTATTTTTATTTCTCTCTTTTAGTTTTTAAAATAAAAGCACACTTATCAAAATATTAGTGGATATCCGTATAAAACTTTCTACACTGACAATGGATACTACTTTAATCATAAGGATTTTTCTATCCTGTTCAATATCCCAAAGGTTAAGGAATCCAAAATAATAACTATTTATTGAAAAACTAAGCATTTTTTTTTTTTAAAGTAGAGTTCTTCTATCCTGTGCAAAATTGCATATGTTAAGGATCTTAAAGGAGTACATTTATATAGGAACTTATATTTTTTATACTTTCAAAACTGAGATGCTTAGTTTTCCAATAAATAGTTGTTGCTTTTGGGTTTTTTAACCTGTGCAAAGTTACGCATGATAGAAAAACCCTTTAAAGTTTAATACACAAGTTCCCATATTAATTTGCTTTTTTATGTTCCTTAACATGTGCAAGATTATACACGATAGAAAAACCCTAATCATAATACTAATGTGTATTTTAAATTGCAGACAACCGATAATTGTGGGCATTTAGTCCTTAATCAATTAATGTAGTTTAAT
The DNA here is from genome assembly GCA_035048595.1 of Echinosophora koreensis. Taxonomy (NCBI): domain Eukaryota; kingdom Viridiplantae; phylum Streptophyta; class Magnoliopsida; order Fabales; family Fabaceae; genus Echinosophora; species Echinosophora koreensis. The sequence goes on along the minus strand of JAPCYP010000037.1, from coordinate 3,044,262 downwards.
AATTTTGTGAATAGACATATAGGGTGCGTTTGATACGCATTAATACATAGGACATCACATAACAAGTAGGACATCACAATACAACCCCTTGAGTCACAGAACAACTTTTGTCATGTACATCGTTTGATAGATAATGGACAACACAAGTAAAATAGTATTAATCTTACTATGATACCCTTTGTAATATATATTATTATATATTAATATATAATATTATTAATATATATTATTAATATATTTAAGTATTAGGTAATATATAATATATTTTATAATATATAGTATATATGATAATATATTATTACTACCATAGTAATATTATATATATTACTAATATGTGTATACGTCTTTGAAAAAATTCGAGAGAGAGGGAGGGAGAGGGAGAGGGGGAGAGAGATGTAACACTCCGTTTTTCGTAAATATTTTTATAAAGTTAGTTTTATTAAGTTAAAAGTGTTGGTTAAGGGCTAAGGGGGATTTTGGCTTAAAAGTCCATTTCTGGTACATGAGCACGCCCGTGCTCATTAGCCAGCACGCCCGTGCTTAAAGTCAGGAGCATGTTTCTGATTTTAAGTTGAGTACGACCGTGCTCGATAGTGAGCACGCCCGTGCTCAATGCGCTGACCGCGTCTCGGTGACGCTAAGTTGAGCACGACCGTGCTCAGGTCCGAGCTATATATGTTTGGCACAGAACCCGAGGGTTAACGTGAAACCCTAATTTTCCTAGTTGTGGCAGCCACTGTTACGGCTCAAAGTGTCTCTCTCCCTATTTCCTCTCCATTCCTTGTTATAGTGGAGTTTTGGGAACCGTTGGGGAAGCTTTGTACGTCCGTCGTGTGTAGAGGTAATGGTCCCTTTCTCCTTTCAGTTTCTTTATGGTTTTTGGTTAGAGAAACTGACTAAGGTTGTTTTTGGTTATCTAAGGCGTAACTTCGGAGTGAGCCGCTTGAGGATTCGGGACCAGATTACCGTTGGGAACTGTACTTAGAGCAACCTTCAATCCAGGTATGGGGAGAAGGATATTGTACTCATTAGGCAGTGGGGGTAGTGCAAGGTAAAGGGGTCCCCATGACCCCGGTTGATTATATGTGATTGTATGATTTACCTGTTAGTTGATTGGTTGTTTTATAATGGTTGTTGTAATTATAAGTATGATTATAATATGTTGGTTGAACGTATGTTGTTATAACTGTTGGCTGGATGATGGTGTTATGTAGTTAAAAACGAATTAGGATTAATAAGTTTAATCCCTAAAATAATTGGTTAGAAATCGGTTACTGTTCCTGCCCAGAACAGCACTGTCGCGTGATGAGCACGACCGTGCTGAACAGGGAGCACGACCGTGCTCCCATTTGAATTCTGGAAAATGGCCGCGCTGTTCAGCACGGCCGTGCAGGTCAAAAAGCACTACCGTGCTACTGAGCACGACCGTGCTGAATGTGAAGCACGACCGTGCTTCACTTAAAAGGGCAGCATGCCCTCACGTGTCCAAGCACGACCGTGCTGGAGTTCAAGCACGACCGTGCTCACCCCTCTTGGACAGAAACAGAATTAAAAGACTTAAGGGGTTTCAAATCCCATTCCCCAATGATGACAAGTTAAGATAGCTAATCAAAGATAAAGATTAGACAACCTGGTTAAACAATTATCTAAGATGACTAAGATAATAAGATGTTAAGTCGGTATCCGATGGGTTACCGCACTTTGATAAGCTGAAGTCTTGAGTGCTTATTTGACCTAAGCACGTTGAGTTGAATCTTGATGCTTATTGGCTAAGGGAGCCTTGACCCCGCGGTTTGGGTCTAAGGTTACGTTGAACGTTGATGTTGAAGTCTTGGGAGTTTCATGGCCCAAGCAAGGAGGTGGTTGAGATTGTTTGTTGTTGTGACATTTGCATAGACCATTGGAGTTGTTGATGGGGGAGGTTCTACATAGGGGAGATCGCCCGAGAGTACGGTGATCTGGCCATCCAGGGTAGGTCACCCATGGTTTGGTGACCGAGGCCCCCCGTGATGAGGCATCCACGGTTTGATGCGTTGGCTATCCATGGGGTTCACCCAAGGTTTGGTGTGAACTGCCGGTGTTGGTGCTTTTATGGCCAATACGGATATGTACACTAGTGCAGAAAAGGGATTTCACATCGGTTTTTTTTGGCTTTTCACATCGGTTTTCAAACTGATGTTGAAAAGGCCGATGGGGTTTATTACCACTTTTCACATCGGTTTTAAAACCAATGTAAAAAAGTCTGTTTCAGCAAGCCACATATCCTTTTCAGCAATTTTCCACATCGGTTTTCAGAAAAACCGATGTGGTAACCCAACTTTCCACATCGGTTACTTTAAAAACCGATGTGGAAAACAGAACTTTCAACATCGGTTTTTAATATAACCAATGTGGAAAGTTCGGTTACCACATCGGTTTTTCAGAAAACCGATGTGAATTTTAGTTTTTTTTTTAAATCATCCTTTTCAGTATTGACAGTCCTTTCCCCTGTTTCAGTAATCCAGTAATCCAGTAATCCAGATCAATACAGAATCTATATTGTCAACAGAATCATTTTTGTACAACCAAAACACACTAAATTAAAAGTTTACTAACAATAAATATATTCAATAACATTCAGACAACAAAGATAATTAGAAACCAAAAAGCTACATATGATATATTATAGATTTCATGTCAAAACATATATCAGTCAAAAGTACACTATAGCTAGTACATGATGTGTTTATATACTAACTACATACAAACTAATGTTGGTACACTTCAAGAAAGAAAGTTGCCCAACGTATCCTTATGTTTTTTATGTCGGCATCAGAGAGTGGAGTCGGATTGTTGAATATCTGCAAGTTTAATTGGACATAAGATTATATCTTTTAAGTAATAAACAAAAATTAAACATATAACGAATCTATATATAATTGTTACAACTAATTGTTACCAATTAGCATTTACCTCCTGCCATCTTTCAGTGATACCGAAGGAGATAATTTCGACCATCCACTTCATCACATAGTATCCACATTCCCATGATCCACGTTGTCTATGAGACTACGTACAAATGAAACCCAGTTAGAATATGAGAAATTAAATAGAAATCAATAATTATACCCACTGCGCTTGAAGCGTTTGAACTAATAAATATCTTACGTTAGGAATAATCCATCTAATAGGCCAACGCCTTTCACCACACAGCATGCGGCTTGCATCAATAGACCTATCATAAGAAAATAAACATTAATTAAAGTATATCTAATAGATTTCAGATAATTAAAACAACTTCATTACTGATTCTAACTTATTTTAATGCTTATGTTTCCATGATGTTCTTCAGTTCATTCGCCGTCCTATATCCCATCGAGCAGAAGAAGACCACGACACTCACACGAGGGCACAAGATCAACAACTGCCAATGTCGTCTGCATTTGCGAAACAATTAGTGACTAAGTCATATATAGTTATAATTAAATAACTGGTACTTACTTATAGAGATAAGGCGCAAGGTAGAACTGATGATGGTCTCGGGCAACTATATCACGTATGGTGGCGACCGGGTCTTCTGATGCTAGGAGAACATCACCCTGAATGAGCATGGGGTCAATGAACCCATAAAGGGTGAGGTTGCCCTGATTAGCTAACATGCGATGCAGATACCGTGTGTGGAAGAAAAACAACAAGTGTGGAAACGAAGTCCTAAGTTCAAATAATTAAGAAACCCTGAAAGAAAGAAAATAGATATGATTCTTAGAAACATTTAGAAAATAGAAACCTGTTTTGAAAGCATAATGCAGACATGAATCAAACAATACAAATCTCAAACAATACAAACCAAAAAAGACCATCCAACAACACCAAAATTTACTCTTTAGCTCTTAATGATTGCCAAGAACATAGTCCATAATCTATACACAACATTCATGTCTGCATTATATCTTCATGAACCAATATATAAACCACAAGGTATTCTTGTTTACAAAAGAAATACATATTGCTTCAAAAGAAAAAGAACATATATTCATGAATGCAAGTGGTTCTTATTAGACTTCATTGTTGTATATTATTTCCTTAGAGTGGTTCTTATGAGACTTTATTGGTCATTCAGTAAAGACACAGAAGCAGAGCCACCATGCCTAGTAATTAGTTTAAGCACACTGTTTACAGAAAGATGATATATCTCTTATCATGTTAAAGAGTGAGAGTCATTATCATTCCTTGCAAAAGTAGATATCCTATGGTTTAGGGGCACCTCTACATTAAATGCATAAGGCAAAGTGAGATGAAGAGTTTTAAGTTTATATTGCAGATTACATTAAATCCAAATTAGTCCTAATAAATATTTTAATTCTTAGCATAATATTCATGGCAAAGTTGTTTTCAGTTTGAATATAATCTCCATTTAGGCAAATTTGTTAGCAATGCATGTTCTCCTATGATGGCATACTTCATCAACAGAAAATAAAAGGATTACAAAGGATGAAATATGAAGGGGAAATACTAGGCAAGTCAGTAAAATCAGCATGGGCATATATGACCATGAGTTCAAGACAGTGAGAGGACATGCCTCTCACAAAACGGCCAGCTCATTTCCAATCTTACAAGAATATAGTAACATACTCTTAAGCCAACCAATTTATTAATAAACACAGCCAACCAAAGCATTACTTACAGAAATTTTTAGTTCTATACATATATAAATATAATAACAGTTGTGAACAGTCTATTCTTTACTACGTAGTACTAAGGAAACCCATCCTCAAAACCAAAAGACAATAAGAAAATCAAGACAAAGTATGTCAAAGTAGATGATGAAGAGAACCTGTTCTCTCAGAAGGCCACTCAAAGTAGATGCGGAGCTTGGGCGGAGGAGACCGGCGCTGGCCACTGGATGCGGTGGTCTCTGGTCTGTGATTTGGGAATGGGAAAGGAAACAGGGGATGCCGTGACGCGATGACAGTGATGCGATGACAGTGAGAGGAACGGAAATGGAGAGGGATAGGGCGGTGAGAGGAAATGAAGTTGGAAAGGGAGAGGGTTTGGGTGGTCTGATTGTGAAAAGGAGAGGGAAGGGGAAAGGGTTTGGGTGTCTGAGTGTGGGAAGCAGAGTGAGCATTCAGCGCGAAAATGAAATAAAACAGACATTCCACATCGGTTATAAAGACAACCGATGTTAAAGTGTTTTCCACATCGGTTATTAGTAAAACCGATGTGTAATCTTATACATAATTAAATTTTTTTCTTTTTTGTTTTTTCATTTTCCACATCGGTTATAGCAAAACCGATATCTAATCTTATGTCTGATAAATTTTTTTTTTTTTTGGTTTCATTTTCCACATCGGTTATAATAAAACCGATGTCTAATATTATGTCTGATAAAAAATTTAGTTTTTTGGTAGCACTTTTCCACATCGGTTTTTATTAAAACCGATGTTAAATAATTTTTCACATCGGTTTTCATGATAACCGATGTTAAAATACTTCAGTTTAATTTCAAAAATGCCACCGCTTCCTTTTTCACATCGGTTTTTATAAAACCGATGTTAAAACCTCGATGTTAAATGCGTATTTTGTACTAGTGGTAACTCCAAAGTCGTTCATCCTGAGTTAGTTGGATCCACATGCATAATTGGAGTAGCAGAGTAGTTGATGCATTGCACAGCATAACATACTTAGTTGATATGATATCATTGAATGTTGATGTATGTTCATGTTGTATGTTTACCTTGCTTACTATTCCCATGCTATATATGTTTACATGAATCTTACTCCCCATTATTTGTTTGTGTTTGGCCTGATTGGCATTTTGCAGAGGATGACGAGTAGCCCGGAGAAGAGTGACTTTGAGGAGCCGCCACTCATAGTTAGGCCTCGTTTTATGTCTAGTTAGTTTATTTCTGTTGTATTCTGAGGATATGTTTCCGGAACGTTTATACCAATTCTGAGTTGTGACATCGGGGTTTGGTTTCTTTATTGATTATGTTTTTATTTGTTTTAAACTTAGATTTATATTTTCCGTGATTGTGAACTGGTTCATGTGAGACCTTTTCTACCCATGAACAAATGTTTTTAAATTATTCAGTAAATGCATTTTTTATTTATTTAATTGTTTATATTAAATGTCTTATAACATGCGGGGTAGAAGGGTGTCACAAGAGTGGGAGGGAAAGAGGGAGGGAGGGGGAGAGGGGGAGAGAGATGTAAGGATAATTTTGTCTTTTTTAAGAGAGAGATAGAGAGATAGATATAAAGATAATTTTATATTTTTTTGGTAGTCTATCCATGGGACAAAAAGTGGGGGACAAATTTTGGGGTTTTGTCCTGTCCCTTACCTCTTTTTGTCCTGTCCCCTAACTGCTTTTCAAATCAAACAGGGGACAAAAATTTTGTGCTATCCAGTCCCATGTATTTTTGCAAATCAAACGCACCCATAGTTCTTTAAATATTCGCGTCAATATCATTCTTTTAAACAAATTATTTTAGATTAGGGGCTTTCTAACGAGTGTCTTTAGGGTACTGGTTAAGTAACCCAAAAATAGTAAGATTTTATTGGAAAATCAAGTGTTTATCTTCTCAAAATATTAAATACACCATTTACAATAAAATCTTCTTTTTCTTGATTTCTTAACGAGTACTCTTAAGAGACTTATTAGCATTCTCAATTAGATTATTAGCTCGTAGACTCCACAACACGCGTTGAGACAAATAAGCTCATAAAAACAAAAATAAAGAAATAAAAAAGCAAGGTAGTCAAAACCGGACCGGACCGGCCGGTCGGACCGGTCCAACCGGGAACCGGACATCAGGACAGTTCGGTTGACCCTCAGAACCGGACTTGCGAAGAACCGGTGCAAGAACCGTTGAACCGGTTCAAAACCGGTAAAACCGGCCATAACCGTTTGTAGGCCGGTCTGAACCGGCTCCCTGAATTTATTTTTTTTTTTTTTTAAAAAGCTGAAAAAAACGAAGAAGAAGAAGGAGCGTCATCTCTGAATCGGAGCTTGTTGATATGGATGAAGATTACAAAATATTCTTGAATCCATTTGGCCACGTTCAGAAAAACGCACCAACATGGCATGGCCTAAGATAAATGATGTGGATGAAGATTACCAAATATATTTGAAAAATAATAATTTGAGTGTTAGGTAGAATTCAAAAATGTCAGATCAGGAGAAGGAGAAGGAGAGACTGAGAAAGGTAGGGGCGGTGGTGGCTGAGATAAAAGGAGAACTAGGGTTTCTTTCTTTTAGTATAAATGGATTTGGGCCATCCAATCCAAAACCCAGATCCCTTTTATTTTCTAAAACATGTAGGCTACTTACTTTTAATATATTTTTCATTGGCTTTCAAAAAGAAAAGAAAAAAATATGAACTGGTTCAACATCTCAACGTCCTTTACCAGAGAAATAGCTTTCTAAGAATGGTTTTAACATACTTTTACATTTGTTTGGTTTAATAATAAAAAATTAACAATTGGGCTTAATAATTTTAGATCTTATGTTGTTAGTTTTAAAATTGTTATATATATTATAGTGTAAAAAATAAATAAAAAATTATTTAATTAATACTGGTGCAACCACGGTTGGACCATTGAACCTTGAACCAGTGTCTTCACCGATTCAATGACCGGTTCGGTTTTAAAAACCTTGTAAAAAAGTGCTTGCCCCGTAAAGTGATAAAGATCAAGATCTGATAAATGACTAAAATGAGAGTAATAATCATTTATTAATACAGTGATATACTCCCTTCGATCTCTATTATAAGCAAAAATTAAATAAAATATAAATATTAAGATGGTTAGTTAATCTCATTAAATTTTGTAAAAAATTAAGTTTGTTACCTAAATTACCCTTCATCTAAAACTTCAATCTTCATTATATAAGTCATTGAAATTTGTATTAAATGAAGGGTATTTTAGGAATAATGTCATTAAATGAGTCATTGAAAAACAAAATTTGCTTATATATTGGACCAAAAACTTTGAGACCTTTTTGCTTATAATAGAGACAGAAGGGAGTAGCTGGAATCAATATGATATCAGTAGTGATATATGCACACCCGGGTGCGACACCTAGGTGCGACACCTTGGTACTGTAGCGCTACAGTAGCGTTTCTTTTTTTTTTTTTAACACAAATTTTGACATTTTTTTTTAAAAAAAATTAGTTTTTTTTAATACTAACATTTTTGGTTAATCCAGTGCAAATATATGGTTAATTCAATTCATTATATTGTTAATGGGTCATCCTGAAACTTACAATAATTTTTCACACAAATTAACTATATAATGAACTGAATTAACCAGAAATTTGCATGTGATTAACCAAATATTTACATGGTTGTAAAAAATGATTGTAAGCTTCAGGATAACCCATTAACCATATAATGAACTGAATTAACCAAATATTTGCACGTGATTAACCATATAAAATGGTTGAAGCATCAAAGTTACTCATTAACCACAGAATACACTGAATTAACTAATCATTTTCAAAGGATTAACCACGTGTTTTGGTTTTAAAAAAAGTCAAAATTTGTCCAAAAAAAAGACCTATTAACCATATAATAAACTAAATTAACCAGATATTTGTACGTAATTAACCAAAATTGTTAGTATTCAAAAAAGCTAAATTTTCATTTTTAAACAAAAAAAGAAAAAAAAAAAGATACTACAATAATACTACAGTAGCTTTACTATAGCACTACAGTAACAGGTGTCGCACCCTGGTGTCAAAACCAGGTGTGCAGATAACATTTTTCATATGATATATCCCACTTGACAGCAATCACACTTACTTTATTTCTCAATTTAAATCTTAAATTCGCGTTGAAATTTGAAAACCTTGACCGTATCAACCGCATGATATGGCTGGAATCCATATTTTATACATCCAACTTGTCTGCAATGACCTGCTACCTATGGCTTAATTAATTAAGATACTGCTAATGAACGCCCTATTGAACACATATTGAATACATTATTTTTTAATACAAACTTTCTTATTTTGATTCTTTAACCAATACTTAAAAAATAATGGTTAGCATTCTTCATTAATTAATTAATAATTAATATCAAATTGTGGTTGGAATTTGGAAGACTTCAACCTTTTAGATCTTTCACTTCAGTTCACAACTTACTTCATTCTTGATCAAGGCTGATTGGATTATGGCAGAAGCGTGCTTCTAGAGGTTCGTTGACATACATACCACTTCAAACTGAGATAGGTATGAATGTATGCCCTTTAGATTCAAATCTTTGTGTGTTCTTTCTGGGCCTTTGGCCACATAGGAAGGCACCAACTGTTCATGTTACTTGGATAATCTCGTGTTTATGTTTCTCTAATGATTAATTGAGCTGCTTTTGCCCTTTCATCGATAGTTTAATTTTAAATCTATTTGATTAAAAATGCTAGTTTGAGTCTGAATATCTTTGTTCTTTTGAGTGAAAATAGTACTTTAAGATAGTTTCAAATTGACGTATCTGTGGGCTGTAGTGGCTGAAAATTAATTTGTAAAGTTACTTGGTTATGCAGAAAACTAAGGAAGAAACTTGAAAAACTTATGCATCTAAGGTGCTGTTTACTTTCTGATTGTCATATACAATTATTGTTGTTTGGTGCATTAACAAAGTTGCCAAATCTGCATTAAGAATACTGGTATGGTTCCACCACCGACCCATTTACAATACACTACCTCAATATATGATGGATTAAAAAGAGACTTCACTTACTCTTTTTTGTGCAATACATACAAGTTTAACGATTTTTATTTTTATTTTAATAAACACAAACGCATAAGCTACATATAAATATAACCATCAAATATGTTTGTTCGATAAACGTTTTCTCACATGATAATGGAATGACATGGTTTCTTTACACATGAGCAGATTAAACGATCAAGAAGCTAGATGGCAAACCATGCTCAATCAATTGCTTCAAAAATTTCTGCATACATAGTTGAGCAAGTTGGACATCAGCTTGGTTATATAATCTCCTACGAGAGCAACGTTGACAACCTCAAATCCGAGGTTGAAAAGTTGGAAGAGGCCAAAGATATTATCCAACACTCTGTTGATGCTGCTACGAGGAATGGAGACGAGATTGAAAGACCTGTGAAGCGCTGGTTGGAGAAAGTGGATGCTATTGTCACTGAGGCTAAGAGATTTCAAAATAATGAAGGCCATGCAAAAGCAGAATGCAACTGTGGCCATTTTCCCAACCTGTGGGTAAGGCATCAGCTGAGCATGAAAGCCAAGGAGATTGCACAAGACATTCCTCGAATCATAAAAGATGGGAAGTTTCAAAAAATTTCTTTCAAGCCTTGTTTACTTGTGGGAATCACATCTTCATATGCTAGAGGTTACGAGGCCTTGGATTCAAGAACATCTCTCTTGAACGAGATTATGCAGACACTAAAGGATGCTAACGTGTGCAAGGTTGGGGTGCTTGGGATGGGTGGTGTGGGTAAATCCTCACTTGTCAAAGAGTTAGCCTGGAAAGCAGTGCAAGATGGTTCGTACGGCGCAGTGGTTTTAGCTGATGTAACTAACTCTCCAGATGTGAAAAGAATTCAAGCAGAAATTGGAGAAAGTTTGGGCATGAAATTGAATGAGGAGACACAAAAGGGAAGAGCAAGCAGCTTATGTGGGAGGATATGTAAGGAGGAAAGTATTCTGATTATAATGGATGATATTTGGGAAAAGCTCGATTTGACAGAAGTTGGAGTGCCTTTTGGTGATGATCACAAAGGATGCAAGCTATTGTTTACATCTAGGGATCTTAATGTGTTGGTGGGTGAGATGGGTGTTCAGGAACATTTTTGCTTTAGACTTGAGGTTTTATCTAAGGAAGAGAGTTGGAGCTTATTTGAGAAGAATGTAGGTGATGTTGTTAAAGATAACAATTTGCGACCTACTGCTTTGAAAGTAGCTGAAGCTTGTGGTGGTTTGCCTGTTTTGATATTTCCAATGGCAAATGCATTGAAAAAACAAGCGTTTGCTTGCTTGGGATGATGCTTTAAAGCAATTAACTAGATTCGACCATAGAAATTTGACTGATAAAGTGTACTCAGCTATAGAGTTGAGTTATAATCATCTAGCATATGATGAATTGAAATCATTGTTCTTGCTTCTCGGTTCGGTTGGGCAAACTAGGATGTGGACATATTATTTGTTAATATTTTTCTGGAGCTTAGACTTGTATGAAGATGGTGATAGCTTGGCAAATGCAAGATATAGACTCTACAACTTGGTAACAGAGCTCAAGTCAGCTTGCTTGTTACTTGATGATGAAGGAGAATCTGTTAAAATGCATGACCTTGTCCACGAAGTAGCTAGCAAACTTGCATCCAAAGATCGACCTATATTTGCAGTGAAGCAATATAGTGAATTGAAAAAATGGCCAGAAATAGATAGGCTGAGAAAGTTCTACCGTATGTTTTTGCCTGAATGTCGTATCCATGACCTTCCCCAGAGCTTGGAATGTCCAGAGTTGGAGATACTTGAACTTGGAAGTCAAAATAACTTCCTAAAATTATCTGATCATTTTTTTGCAGGAACAAAAGAATTGAAGGTTTTGTTTCTACGAGGAATGGATTGCATACCATCCCTTCCTTCATCTCTCTCTCACTTGCCAAAGCTTCGAGCATTGCTTTTTTATGAATGCATGCTGGAGGATATAACTCTAGTTGCGGAACTCAAGAACTTGGAGATTCTTAGCTTTAAAAAGACTGAGATTAGAGAACTCCCAACAATTGTAGGGAAGCTAACTCGTCTCAGGTTGCTGGATTTAAGTAATATCTCTGGACTAAGCTCAATTCCTGCAAAACTTATATCAAGCTTGACACACTTGGAAGAGCTCCATATGGGGAACACCTTTATCCAGTGGGAGGAAGAGGGAAGCAAAAGCCAAAGCAAAAATGCATCTCTGGGTGAGCTGAGGCATTTACATCATCTAACAGCTTTAGAGATAACCATTCAAGATGTTTCAGTTCTACCTAAAGATTTACTCATCTTTGGTCAGTTGGACAAATACAGAATTTATATTGGTGATGGGTGGACATATAATTGGAAGGGATCAATATCTACAACACTGAAGCTCAACCAAGGGAAGACTAAAAATATTCATTCGGATGAAGGGGTTAAGTTGTTGTTGAATAATGTTGAGGAATTGTGCTTAACCAATTTAAATGGTGTCAGGAATGTCCTTTACCAATTAAATGAAGAAGGATTTCCACAATTGAAGCACTTGAATATCCAAAGCAGTGAAGAAATTCATGTTATCATTGACTCAAAAGAGTGGCGCCATTCCTGCGAAGCCTTCCCGAAGCTACAATCATTAGTTCTCCACAATCTAGCTAATATGAAGAAAATATGTGATGGCCCACTTCTAGTGCAGTCCTTCATCGAACTGAAAGTTATCAAGGTCAAAGGTTGTGATAGGTTGGAAAATGTTTTCTTGTACTCAATGATTAAAGACCTTCCTAAACTCCTTGATGTTGAAATTTCTCAATGCAAAACAATGTCTGAGATCATCATTATTGATGATGATTCTGAAATTGACAAGATTGAGTTCCCCCAGTTACATTCTCTTACAATAGATTGTGTAGGTAATCTTGTTAGTTTTTATTACAAACCTATGACAACTGATATGGAATTGAGAAGTGTTACAGAGTACGTGGATGACTTGACCATTCCGGCACCACTATTTGACGAAAAGGTATGCACATAACTTACTATTACTTTATTGTTTCAATCTTTGAAGCAAACAAAAAAATAAACATTCAACACCATATTAAAAGCTTCATAAGAAGAAAATATAATATTGTTAATATAGTTGTGCATTTTCTTAACTGCTAAAAGTTGAATTTCAACATGCTTATAAATTTGAAAATCATTATGCATCCGGGCTAGTTTGTTTTTATGTGGCAGCCCCGTAAGTTTTTTTTTTAATATTTAATTTAAAACAAAAGCTAATTATCATTACAATAGAGTTAGACCATTTGAAACAACTGTAATCAAGACAAGTACAAGACCCTATAATTTTACTTTTACTTTCTAATAAGAGCATGTGAAACACTTGCTTTTGGTGTTTGTCCTTGACTATATGCAATAATAATGTGAATAAACATATTTTATCTTGACATAACTTTTTAAGTTGTCCGATTCATTATTTTCTTCTCCATCCCTTACTTTCTATTAAGAGCATGTGAAACACTTGCTCTTAGTGTTTGTCCTTGACTATAGGCAATAATAATGTAAATAAACATATTTTATCTTGACATAACTTTTTAAGTTGTCCCATTCAGTTTTTTCTTCTCCATCCCTTTTTTCACTAAAAACATTTTCTGTCCAATAGATTTCATTTCCCAAATTGGAGAGCTTGAAGCTTTCTTCAATCAGTTTGATGAAGATATGGGATGATAAACTCTCTGAATTTTCATGCATACAAACGTTGAAGAGTTTGATCATAGATGGTTGCGGTAACTTAAGGTTTTTGTTCCCATCTTCGGTGGCTAGAGGACTTGTAAATCTTCAACATCTTAGCATTACCGGATGTGGAATGTTGAAGGAGATATTTTTCATAGAGGGAATGATGGACAACCTTTCTTCTGCTAAAATATCACTTTCAAATGAAGAGGTTAACACTTCAATTACAATTTTTTTTTAACTATTGCTTGATGTTGTTTAAATATGTTGCTTGTGCATTTAGTTAGAAAACCTCTCACAATGGGATTTTTTAGGCTGCATTCCCTAGCTTGGAGACATTGGTAATCTCTCACATGGATAGCTTGAAGTCAATATGGAACAATCAACTAGCTTCAAAATCCTTTCCCAAGTTGATTAAATTTGAAATATCTTTCTGCAATAAATTGACGAATTTATTGTCAGCTTATGAGTTACAACACTTGAGTACTCTGGAGACAATGCTTGTATCTAATTGTGATTCACTTAAAGGTGTATTTCAAATAGAGGGTCTAAACTCATTCTCTGTTAGCCAGCATGGACGACAAACTCAATTGAGAACTCTAACTTTGATGCATTTGCCAGCGCTGAAGCACATATGGAACATGGATCCTTGCGGAAGCCTCGGGTTTCAAAACTTGTGCACAGTGACAATAGTTGAATGTCAAAGCCTGAACCATGTCTTTCCACTTTCTGTTGCTATGGACCTTATTAAACTCGAAGTGTTAAAAATATCAAGATGTGGTATAGAGTACATTGTTGCAAATGAAGAAATACAAGAGATAGCTCCTAAACTTGTTTTAAGACAATTAAAATCCTTAAAACTTTTGTATCTGAGAGAACTCAAAAACTTTTGCCATGGAATGCATACCTTGGAATGTCCCAACTTAAAAGTATTAGATGTGTTTCTTTGTGATAAGTTGGAGATATCTGGGTCGAAGTTTCAAAACTGGCAAGATGTCTCAGTTGATCAACAACCTCTATTTTCATTGGAAAAGGTATACAAAAATGACATTTAAATTCTTTTGTTCTAGCTTAATTTAAGCAATAGGTTTTTCCGGTTATGGCTTGAAAAGCACAAGCAGAAATTGAAGAGTTCATTCTGTTTTTCCATATATAAATTATGTTACCATACTAGTCTTTCATGAAATATCTGATATCTCGTTTCTCTAATTGCATTTAGCAGTATTATGGCACATGTTAATCTCCACTTTTGTCTGATTGGTTTCATTACATAGGTTTTTCAGAGTGTAGAGGAATTGTCTCTGAGCAGCAAGGATGTTACATTGATATGCAATGATCAACAAAGTTATGATAATTTCTACAAAGTAAAATCACTTTGCTTGCATCTCTTTAATAGTTCAGATGAATTCCCTGCCAGTTTCCTTCAAAGATTTACCAATCTTGAAAAGCTTAGATTGCTTGCCAGTCGTTTCAAAAGTATACCCCTTGGTGAACATGCAGAGACAAATAGCAAGCTGAAAACTCTAATGCTTAGTTCATTATGGGATCTTGAGAATATATGTCAAGAAAAATCACATATGGACCAAATTCTTCAAAATCTTGAAACCTTGGAAGTTTATCATTGCTCAATTTTGAAGACTATAGCTCCATCATTTGTGCTATTTCAAAATTTAGACACTTTGCAGGTATATAATTGTGCTTCATTGGTAAATATTATATCGTCCTCAACAGCTAGAAGTTTGCTAAGACTTAGAAGGTTGCGGGTACAAAATTGTGACATGCTAAAGGAAATTGTGATCAATGAGGACGTTGATGCATGTGCGATTGCTTTCATGAAACTAGAGTATATGGTATTGCAAGGTTTGTCGAGGCTTGCAAATTTTTGTAATGGAAATCTCATCTTCAAGTTTCCATTATTACAAGAAATGCATGTGATAGAATGCCCCATGATGGAGACTTTCTCTCAAGGAATCTTAAGTACTCCACTGCTTAGACAGGTTTATGTAACGGAGGAAGGAGATAATTGGCATTGGAACGGGGACCTTAATACTACAATAACAAATTTTTTTAGACAAAAAGTAATGCAAATCTAGTTAACCAAAATTTCTGATTCTAACTTCTACTTTTCTAGTTCACATTCTTACACTTAATGCTTGATATGTTGTGAATCCAGGATTCCAAGGAAGTTTGAGCTATTTGTCAGCAAGGCACTACTATTCAAACATAGAGATTCTGTTTTTGTTGAATATTCAGAAATCCAAACAACATTTGAGTTTGTCCTCAAAATATGAAGGATGAAGGAAGCTATTATCCACTACCTGAGTTATTTAGGTTTGACATTATACCATGATGATCTTTTTTTCCTTTAAGCATATGGTTTTAAGTTTCTTCTCTATGATTTTAATAAATGTGTTACTCCTTATTTCTTTTTTAAATGTTATCACCAATTTAATGAATCGAGGATCGTCCTCTTGGATTTTGTGGTTATGAAACAATCCAGGTTGTTATACTCATGGTTCAAAGTAGCATTTTCTGATGAAGTCAATATTTTACTTAGTTGGGAGTTTGAATTTTTAGCTGTCTGCTTGGTATCACTTCCCAAGAAATGATTAAATAAAATACAGATGATTGATGTGGATGATTATGTAAATAGGAGAACTATCACTTGTGCTAATATTTCTAAAGTTTGATTTTGAATCTGCTCACAGACCATAAAATCTCAATCTTCTTATGCCTTCTTTTTAACTTTTCCTCCACCAAAGATAAGAAGTGCCCTCCCTCCCAAATCTTCTCAAGTGTTCACTTTAATCTATAGTAATTGGGTTTGATTACGGTTTGATTATTGTCTGCTGATGAATCTTATGGTTGTGGTCTACTTTTGAAGGTCCTGATGGATCTCATTTTTTAATCTTTTGCACAATCTTCATGGACCATCACGTTTGGTTTAATCTGTTTCCATGTTTCATTGAAATTAGATATTCAATTGGTTGTTCTTCCCATATGATTAAATATACATACATTGTTGCTTGCAAGTTGCATATGAGGGAGAACTTTCGATTGAGTTATGAATTTAATAGAAAATGTGATTGCTTTTGTTGTGAGCTTGATGGCACTGCTTTTGATATGGTGTTTATAAAAAAAAAATGTGAGTATGGTAATTACTTTTTCTTAATACTCTTTTCCCATTTGTGATGTCTAAGTGTGACGTTCGTTCTTATTTTTTTCTCACCCTATGGCATTGGCACAATATGCGGGATCCAAAACATGGATTTTCTCCCATACTTGGATTAGATCATAATAATATATCATCTATAATTATTTTTCCCCTAATTGAATTCCCAACTATGTGTGTGCGACTTTCTTTAGATGGTGGCAGTGCCATGTTTTGACCTAACAATGTGATCTTACTTTAATATGTGCGGAGCCTGTTGCAACAATAGAAATAGTAAGCTTTTATACACCCTTAGTCCCTTACTATTCTTCAATACTGATAAGACATGTATTGGTTTTTGAGGAATGTTTATTCTAGACAAACTTCGTTTTAAAAAAAAGAAAATCAGATAGTATCCTTCTCTTTCTCTTCTTAACAAACATGGTTGGTCTCTTTCCATCTAATTTGATTTTAAATGGTTCATTTAATCTTTCAGAAAAAATATTCACTTTGATGATGTGCTTGTGATTAATTTATGAAGTTTTAAGCCATATATTTTAATGATCAATGTGCACAGATGAGCAGCAAAGTGAAGGAAAAGGAAGAGCTGATAGTTTCCTTGAAGATATTAACATGATATCACCACCAACAGTGGTTACAATATGATCTAAGGTTCAGTGAGCATGTCTGTGTTCCCTTCCCTGCTGATACAACAATTTATATGCGTTTTTTCTGGGCCTTTGGTTACATAGGAAGGCACCAACTATTTAGGTTACTTGGATAATCTCGTCTTTATGTTTCTGTAATGATTAATTGAGATGCTTATGGATAATCTAATATATTTGCAAGATATTAGATCTCTATCCATTAGATTGAGGCTTATATATGTATCTATCTTTGTAAGATAATTTTTGCCACCAACAGTAGTTGCGATGTAATCTAGCTGCCGGGAGCCATATATCATATATGTTTCCTTAATCATACAACAATTCAATATAACATTCTCTTAAGTCCCAAATTACTTAGGTAAGGGTTGCACACTTGGGACCTGTTTGTTTTATTTCCAGATTACTGTTTTCATTTCTTGTTTTAAAAAATAATTACAAAACTTTATATTCTTTTACCATTTGTTTTTCCAAGACAACATTGTTTCATCATCTCTCAGAGATCCCTTACGCCACGGCTGCGTCTTCCATCTCTTCTTCGTTGCGTAAGCTCTGGAACAGGTTGATAGGTTGCTCACGCAGTCACACAGGCTTGGTTCTTCGCCTGAACAAGTTCTCCAGGTACACCCATGGCCACATCTTACTACCCTCATTCAAAGAATGATACATCATTATCAAATTTCTCTTATTTCAAATTTCAAATTTAATTTCTTTTAAATTAAATATATTTATCTTCTTTATTATTTTAAATTTGGAATAATTCATGTAATGCACCTAATACTTACTACTTGATTATCCAGATAATATGATCTGAGTTTAAAAATACCCTTGCATCATTGCAAATTTTTGTCCTTTAATTTAAAATTCCAGATAATATGATCTGAGTTTAAAAATACCCTTGCATCATTAGCTTCTCTATCCTCCTCTATATTTTTGTCGTTTAATTTAATTTTAATTTTTATCCTTATTTTATAACTATATTTTTATTTCATTTCTATCTTGATTATTTTAAAAATTTACTAAATTGGTCGCAACTGACCACCACCCAATATAAACCCAATCACATGAAAATAGTATGGATGTGTAAAACCCGAACCGACCTGGAACATGTCTCACCTGTAGTGTTCGGACCAGGTTTGACCCTAATCCGCAAAATAGAAGGGACGAACCCACGTCCCATTTAGTGATTTGGTGCCGGGTCGGAGATGGATCCAGGTTGACTTTTGGGTTACCCAACCCGTCCCATATAAAAAAAAATCTATTTTTACTTTTATCCTTCCCTAGCTTACATTAATTTTGTATATATTTTGTGGCTTTTGTAACATTGAAAGAATCTTGTTTGATGAAAGTATTATGTTTTTAACAATGTGACTTTGGTAAGACGAGCATCGACGAAGCATCCAACAAAAGGATCTATTTGTTGATATTTTGTAATATCTAGTTTTGAATTTATTTGGTGACACGAGATCATTGGTGGCTTTAAGTAGCATCTTTTGCTGATACTTTGGCTTATACAATAAATAATATAATTTTTCTCCCTCACAAATATTTAATTTGCAAAAAGTTTATTTAACTTTGGGTCATCTTAAACCAACTCTCATGTGATCAGGCTCCTTTGGGTCTAGGGACGGGTTCGGATTCAAAGAATTGGCTCCATCAATATTTAGGTCCGGGTAAGGGACAATCATAATCCACCACAACCCGTCTCATGCTCACCCCTGAAAAATAGTATTAAAGGAACCTTTTACACATTAAGAGGTATTACAATTGACCACCAACCAATGTAAACCCAATCACATGCTACTTAATTGTTCCTTAATTAAAATATGGGTTTTTCTATCATGTGTAATTTTGTACAGGTTAAGAAACCCAAAAGTAGTAACTATTTATTGAAAAAATAAGTATTTCAGTTTTAAAAGTATAAAATACACAAGTTCCTATATAAATTTACTTTTTTAAAATACTTAACCTGTGCAATTTTGCACAGGTTAGAAAAAATAAATACTTCTGAAGACTTTAACCTTCTTCGTATGTCAAACGCAATATAGCTGGAATCTATATATAAATGATTTTTGTACACAAAAATTGGACACCATTTGGTGTCTCCTTTACTTTTTGGGTGTATTTTTGAGAAGCGTGTATACAAAAAAGACAAAAAGAAAGTGAGAGATAGTGATAAACATATACGATGTCACATACGGTATCCAAAATCTGTGTTTAAATATCATAACTCAGTTTGGAAGACTTAATTTAACCTTCTAGTGTCAACTTTAACACATCTTATATATATAAGGCTGCTTGGATTATGGCAAGAGTAATGATATTCTGACACCAAATTTGACACCAACTTTTGACACCTTGGTTAGTCGGTGCAAATATTTGGTTAATTCAGTTCATTATATGGTTAATCACGTGCAAATATTTGGTTAATTCATGATGACCCATTAATCATATAAAGAACTGAATCAACCATATATTTACATGTAATTAACCAAATATTTATGTGGTTATGGAAAATAAGCTTCAGATGACCCATTAACCATATCATGAACTGAGTTAACCAAAAATTTGCACGTGATTAACCAAAGTGTTGCCGGAGGTATCCAAATCAGGTGTTAGAATATCATTACTCTTATGGCAAACGTATGTTTCTAGAGGTTCATTCATATACCATCTGAAACTGAAATAGGTATGTACGTCCTTTATAGTCAAACCCTTTTTGTGTGTTCTTTCTGGGCCTTTGGCCACACAGGAAGAAACCAACTCTTTATGTTACTTGGATAATCTCGTTCATGCTGAGATGCTTTTGCCCTTTAAATCGATAGTTTAATTTAAATCTATTTAATTAAATGCAAGTTTGCGTTTGAATGTTGTTGATCTTTTGAGTGAAAATTAGTGCAATAAATTCTTTTAAAAAAGATACATGTTATTATGGAATTTTTAAAATTTTAGACGCATAATTTCTATGGTCGAATTAGGTAAAGTACTAAAGCTCTTGATGTGAGTCTAATTAGGCTTTACTTGGACCTTTTATTCTTCTTGCTCCTATCTTCGGTTTCTAGCCGTTGGATTGCACATTTATTTGAACAACCAAATTGGGACACCATATGGTGTCCCTTTGGTTTTTTGGTGTATTTTTTGGATGCATGTATGTAAAGAAGAAGGAAAAAATAAGTGTAAGATAAAGATAAATATATACGATACCATATGATCTGAGTTTAACATTAATAAATTATACTTGCATGATGCATCATTGCATTAATTTGTGTACCTCGCATATATAGCCAAATGGTAACCTAATTCATGTCTTTGTGCCTGACTGCCTGGTGATCACTTTGGGGATCAATTCACCAATTCGACCATGAATCACTCAAACCAAGCCTGATTACACTATTTGGATTAACGTAAGGTTTTGGCATTAATCCAATAGTTGAGGAAATATAAGAGCAACTTTATCCCCGCACTCCATTTTTTTTTTTTTTTTTACTTCTTTGAGTTCTTAATTGGCTCTCACCTTTATATATCACACATTTTTACTTTTCACAACTTAAAGCATATCATTTCTCCAAACCAAACAACTTCTAAAAATTTCCTAAATGGGCCACACTAATGATATGTTTAGGGAAAAAAAAAACCAAAAAGTCATAATTCTAGCCGCTAAACAGCTCTTATACTTGCGGCACTACACAAGCACCAATGCTTGGAGTAAAGATCCTCTCCATTTAGTTCTCTCCATTTACCTTCCATTTAAGAGGGAGATAGATACAAAGGGTTTTTAATTATTTAATTTTTCTTAAAAGGATAAAGAAAGTTTGAAACACAAATCTCTCCATTGTGTCAATCTCTCTCCTAAAGCCAAAGGATATATTTTTTTTATCAGGAAGCCAAAGGATATATGAAATGTCACCATGGCTAAATGAATTTTTTAAATTAAAAAAAAAAATTGAAAATTGGGTGGGTTGAGTTTGTGCAGGTTAGCACATAATAAAACTCCCTACTTGACTCGTACCTTGCACATTGGAGTGTTTTCTAATCTAACTTATCAACCCTGTGAATTCAATCCAATAAATTGTATTTTGTGGGTTGGATCCGGTAAAAACCCGCATATTTATGAATTGACCCAACTCTCTGGACACTCATAAAACAAAGCTCTCTCCATATTAGCTAGGAAGAAAGGAAACAATTAGATTCACATTTTGAGAAATTTCTTGTGCAAACCACTTTACTGTATAGATGTATTTATTACTTATCTAAAGAATTTCGATGGAAGAAGCACCCATATATACTTTAAAATAGCTACCGTGATAGTATTATATTAATTTAGAGAGTTTTGACTTATATATTTTAGGGTGTGTTAGGGTATATAGCTTAAGCACTTACGTAAAAAGCTTTTTTCATATAAACTAAAAATAGCTTATTTTCATAAGTTTCTCCGGCAAACTTATGGAAATTAGTTCAAGGCCGGCCCAAGGGCCAAGCTGGTAAAGTCCTTGCTTTAAGCCTCTAAAAAAAATTTAAATTTTTACTTTAAAAAAATAGCCCAGTTTGCATTTTTTTTCCATTTTTTTTTTATATTTTTAGTACATGAACAAACATAAGTTAGCCCATTTGGTATGAAAGGTTATCATTAGCTGCAAAGTCTAGGGTTCATCTCCTCATTGTGTATAAAATAATTCTTTTTCTATGAGAAAATCATTGGGTTAATTTGTTATTATTTTTTTAAAAAGGCCTCATTACAGAGTTTGCTTTAGGCCTCAATAGGTGTTGTACCGGCCCTGAATTAGTTAAAAAGAGTTTATGAAAAAATTATAAACTATTTTAATGAACTATTTACTGAGGTTTATTATCATAAGTTATTATCATAAATTATTTATATGATGTTCCAAACGCATCCTTAATAATTTTGGAACTTTTTTGCTGGTATAAGTGAGATATCACAACGATTATGTATGATAGTATTATATTTACATCTTGACTAAATCTTACTTATGAATCATTGGTATCGTTATTTTTATTTAATCTTTATGTTTTTATGTCAATATTGCTGATTTATATGTTGTATCTTGACCGTATCTCGTCTTATAATTTTTAGGATTTCTGGTATTCATGTATTGATGTTGTGTGGAATCCATATGTCTTTCTGCTTCCTAGATTTTGACATTAATTTATTCCCCATGCATACAAAGTGACATAATCTTGGTCCGTAAAAAAAATTAAATGAATTCTTCTACTAAGTGCTTGTTTGGGAAAACTTAATTATTTCTCTTTCAGCTGTTTTTACACCAAAAAATGGTTTTGTGAATGATTTTTTATGTTTGGGTTTAGAGCTGGAATTTTTAAAAAGCTTTTTTTTAACAAAAAGAAGCTATTTTGTGGCATCTGATGGATAGAACTGTAAGATTAAATTTTTTTGATTATGCTTTAAAGTGATTGGGCTTTTCCTGTAATTAATAACCCCTTCCCATCAGCACCACACCCACAAACCCTTCCACTGTTCATCATTTTTTTCCTTCCATGTTTACCTCTTCTTTGCTCGTTGACGAGGAACGAGCATTTGAAGTTTTGAACGCCTACAATCATATGCCAACATCGTTAAATACTTTGGCAATCGTTAATGTTTTTTACTTTTCTGATCAGGTAATTTTTAGTTTTTTAACTTTTCTCAAAATAAAAAAAAAGTAATGTTTTTTTACTAGGACTGTGATCTACTGATTGTGCTGGGTGACATATGGACTAACATAGTAGGTTGTAGAAACAAATTTAATTAACAAATTTAATTATTTATTTAATTAATATTTATTATTTCTTTTTATAATTTTTTTGTTAAAATTTTATTTAAATGTGTGGAAACGATGTTGAGTCCACTCATTTAAACCTTACAGGAATCTAATATTTTTTGACATGTTTTCATAATAATGTTATAATTTTATTTAATTTTTTATAATAAAAAATAATTTGATGATAAAATAAAAAAATTTATTTAACAAGTTTTAATGTTAAAAAAGCATAAATATTATTAATATCAACAAATAACTTTGTACCCTTTTTCGTAATTTACTATATAAAAGTGATTTTTTTTTTGCACCACCAAAACGAAATAGATTATCTTAAAATCGCTTTTCAGCAAATAGACCCAAACAAAAACAGATTATGATTATAATCGATTATAGAAAAATTTGTTATCAGCATAATCTTTTTTTTTTTTTAGTTTTCCCAAAGACACTCTTACATTTAATCCTATTCCATACTGATACATTTACTATAGCTCTATCTCACTGTTTGAAGGATTCTGAAGAGACTTCACTTATTTTATTTTTAATACATACAAGTTTAAGGATTTATTCGATTGATAAATATAATGCATTTCTAACTATATAGTTGAGGATGTTCCACAGTTACTGTAGATCTACAGTAACCGGACACATGTCACTTCCCGATTGGTGACCTTATTTTATCTTATTTTGTTATTTATTTTATAAAGTTTATGAATTTTGAAGATTTTTACCCATATCATCACTGTCTCATCCCTCAAGCCAAGAGTCTCTAACATATGCTACTTTTTCTTTTCTCTATCACATCACCCTGACTCATCTCATCTCTCTTTCTCTCCTACCGCCCCCCCTTCCCCTTTTCTTCTCCGTCTTGCCATCGACATGCTTTGGCAGTGGATTTTTCCGGTGACAAAGCTGTTACTCAAGAAAAGCATTTTCATTTTCTCCTCCTCTCCATCATCTCTCCCTATGCCCTCATCTTGAAACATCCCAAATGAACTTTATTTTTCCCTTTCAATCCCATTTAGTTCTCTCCTTATTCACTTCCACATCATCTTCTTCTCTCTCCCAACCGCAACCACTTTTTCTTTGGTGGATCCAAGGTTCGAAAATTCTGAGCCCGACCTGTGGCAATGACAGATATATAAGCTATCTATTCTACATCAAAGGGAAACAAGAACCTTTTTGTGAGTATCCTGTTTTGAACTCACTTTTTATTATTTATTTTTCAGAGTTTATGCATTTTTTTTTTTAAATGTTCTGATGATTTTGTGCTCAGCCCAATTTTTGGAAAAGTTGTTCTTGAGTGAACAAAAAGGTAATCTAGACATATAGGAGTGCATATCTACACTGCTTTATGCTTAGCTCGGTGCTTGAGTGTTGAGCTTCTCAGAACATTAAGGGTTGTCTATGATGCTGGCGAATTGAAGATCATTGTTCATTCCTACAACGAGGAGGTGGGTTTTTCTCATAATGGGTTTTGTTTTTTGTTTTCTGGGTTTTGATAAAGCTTTAATTTTGAGAGTGGGAACTATTGTTGCAGCTTCAACTTGGAGTGGATGAAAGCTATAGTTTGTTTGTTTCAAAAGCTTCCGTTGCTGGGGAAGTCACTATTGAGGTGTGATTTGGTTTTGTTTTTTTATGAGTTTGAAGGATAATTAGTGGGCACTTCAGCAAGTCTTTTTTTTTTTTGTTGGATTTGAATATTTGATGACATTATACTGTTTAGTAATCCTTATTTATGCATTACTGCCCCGATAACTTTCTAAGTTTGAAGGAATTTCCTTTTTTATTTTTTTAAAATTGAATACCATAATTTTATGAACCAGAACAAGTCAATCAAGCACGTAAGACATATCTTATATGTCACATATTAGCATAAATAATTTACTCAAGCACTTATTGATTGGAATGTTTTGTTTTTTGGCTTTCAGAGTGGTTTTAATAAACACCAAGATAGAGTCATGTGCTTCACTTCTTATTGTTGGACCGAAACAAATACAGTGCAATATGTAGTTTATTCTTTATCTTTATCCTCTTCTTTTTAAATCGAAAACATGATGTGCTGTGATATAGTCATTTCTAGATGATTGGAGGTCATCTAATTTTACTCATTGTAGGCGAATACAGTTTTTGGTGCATTGTGTGGATTAGAGGTATGTATACAATATGGAACTCAATCCGCTCAAATTTTTTTACCTTATCCTTTATGCTTTATCAAGGGGCTGAAATGGAGAAGGGCTGGGTGGTAGGAGAGATGGTAATTAAATTACTAAAGGATTTGCTTACAGTTCATATGATATGATATGATTCGTTTTGCAAACCTGCATTAAGTTTTTTATTAAATGGGGTGGCTCATGGTTGTACTGTTCCATCGAGTATGATTTAGATAAATTAAAAACCTGACTTCTCTTTGTTTGAGAGATAGAATTTTTACTAAAGGTTTGAATGCTTGAAAGAGGAACACAGATCTGTTTTGAATTTTAATGAAAGAGAAACTAGAACAGGTTTTTAATTTGAACACAAATTTTAATGATGAATAAAATCAATGGAAAGGAAACCATACTTATGTTCCAATTACTAAAAAAGGTTACTATTGGTAGGTCAACCAAACAAAATTTAGTTTGATCAGGAAATCTTTTTAAATATATAGTATAGTCCTAAAAAATTTAACATGAAAATTTTCTAAAAGTATAGTCCATATAGTAGGTTGAAATCACAAGGTGCTAAAGAAACTGATATGCATAAATGCTATCCCATGTTATTTAGTTTTTTTTTTTTTTTTTGAAACAGGGCACCCATGGTTTAGCATTGCTGAAATGCACATGCCAAATCAGAAAATACCTATTTTCCCTAGCAAAGGCTTGAGGCTTGAGCAGAGTATAAATATGTGTGTAAGGAAATGCAGCTTGGGATTTTTTTTTCTTTATCCTTGAAAAAATGATGTACCAAACAAAATTTTCTGGATAAATTGGCCGTTTGTTTGATGTTAAAGAGAAGATATTGCTCATATATACATGAATATGTCTTCAATATTGATATCACAAACACATACATCACACTAAGAATTTTTCTCTCGATCACTCACATAGAATCACGCATAGCAAGAGAGGAAGAGATAATGCTGCAAAATTTGATTTCAATCAACTTCAATTCTTGATGCTACAAGGACCGTACAGGTACAAGCCTTTTAAGCCTCCTGTTCGCTGATAATCTTTTTCTTTCTTTATTTTTTTCCCCCCTAAATTAACCTTCTCTTTTATGATGAATAACTTGCCTGACAGTTTGTTGTCATTCTATAGCTATATGATGGAATACTCTTGGGTGTGAAGTCAAAATAATTAAAAGTTTTATGGACAAAGAGAAGTGTGCAGATGTTAATGTTAAGAGTACCCACGAGCTAGCTTTATTTTTTAATGTGAAGTATTCATGAATGATTCAATAAGCATCACAGTCTCACAATCAAATGACCTGAGAAAGTGACAAAGGGTTGAACAATTTTATACAGAATGCCGCACTATGGTACCTCTTAGTGATATCAATATCCTCAACTGATGTGATATTGAGTTAACTATTCCTTTCTTATATTACATAACAGAATCATAGTGTAGGGTCCTCCTATTGGGTCTGCATGTGGCAATAATTAGTGCATCCATTTTAGTTCTATATGCCATGACAGGGGAATGGTATAAGGAATGTCCAAAAGATTGTGGCTTAAGATTTTTTTTTTCTTTTTGATGAAATGTCAGAAGGAATGTCAGTTTAGTTCTCTTTCACTGATATTTCCTTCTTTCTATAAAATCATGATGCAAATAAAAGGTTATGGACTTATTATAGCTTTCAGTTTCTTCTTATTATCTTTGTATGCTTGCATATGAAGATAACAGTCTTGGTTTACACTTGAGATCAATCCATAATATGAATTATTTTCATGGTTTTGCATAGGAATTTTGAATTGATGATTAACTTTTAAGATTAGTAATTGTTTTATATTTATTTATTATTTATTTATTTATTTATTTATTTATTTATTTATTTATTTATTTATGCAACAATTTGTTAATGTTACTATCTATCTCACTATTGACTCATTTTGTGTCTCACTAGATGGTAATGGACTAAACTAATGTATGACAGTGACAATATACAACCTTCTCCTAATGCGATAATAGAATGCTCTTAACACAATTTTAATCTTATTTGTTTTTAAAAATGTGATGTGGATTTTTTAATTAATCTTATTAATCCTCTTACCTCTATGATTTTCAATAGTTTGGTTATTTTCTTTTCCATTCTTCATGTTATTTTCTTTTATATCATTCAAGTTGTTTGCAGAGATGTGTTTCTGCTTTGGAACATGGATCTTATCTTCCTTGTGCTTATCTGATTTGGATTGATGCTGGATATATCTTCTTTTGAGGGGTTAACGTTGGTGCTTCTATAATAATTGAATGTTCACCTGGTTTTGAAGGTATCCCATTCTTATGTATGATTCCAATCGAAGTTATTGCTTAAAAGAATATCCAATTCTTTTATCTGAATAGCCAAGTTTAACTTAAAGTTCATCTGTTTTTCATGATTTTTCACTACAAAAAAAAAGGGTTTTAGCGACCGAATTATTCGGTCGCTATTTAATGATTTTCGGTCGCTAAATTGATCAGCGACCGAATTAGCGACCGATTACAAACGGTTGCCAAAACCTTGGTCGCTAATTATTTAGCGACCGAATTTTTTTCGGTCGCTGATTAGCGACCGAATTTTCAGTCGCAAAATAGTTATCATTTGGTCGTTCAGATTGGTCGTTTACAATTTAAAATGACCGATTTTAGCGATCGAATTTTTTAATTTTGCGACCGAATTGTCAGTCGGTAATCCAACGATTATATTTTAAAATCGCGTCCGAAAAATCGGTCGCTAATTCGGTCGCTAATTTATGAAAATCGGTCGCGAATTCGGTTGATAATGGTTATATCTAATTATGGCATCCGAAAAATCGGTCGCTAATTCAGTCGCTAATATAAATCGGTCACTAATTCGGTCGCTAAAATCAACGGTAATATTTAAAATAGCGACCAAAAAAATTCGGTCGCTGATTTATTTATTTATTTATTTTTTGAATCTACAAAATATTAAAATAAGATTTAATTAAATTAAAATTAGCAAACATAAACTTAAAGCAAATAAAATTAAATATCAATCATATTAAAGCAGATAATTCGATAATATATTATTAACGCAAAATATATAAAAAGACCAGGAGAAATACAAATGTAATAGTCAATATGTGTCATACAAAGATGGGAAAACTAATCTATGTGACGAGGGGGTGAAGGGAGTGGGCTGATGCCAGAGTGATCTGAGGCAGTGACAGCAGCAGTAGCGTCATCAATAGCAGCAGCATTAGTAACAGCGGCGGCATCAGCAGTAGCGACATCC
Source organism: Echinosophora koreensis (assembly GCA_035048595.1). Classification (NCBI taxonomy): domain Eukaryota; kingdom Viridiplantae; phylum Streptophyta; class Magnoliopsida; order Fabales; family Fabaceae; genus Echinosophora; species Echinosophora koreensis. The sequence goes on along the minus strand of JAPCYP010000037.1, from coordinate 3,015,821 downwards.
GCAGTAGTAGCCTCGACGTGGGCACCGCCAGATCCGGAACTGCTGGGTCGGAATCCCAAGTACCTAAACAACTCCTCCATACGATTATCCTGCTCTCGTATGCGACTTACTTGTTGTCGTGCGTGCTCCCGCAACTCATGTATCTCGTTATCCTTCGCCGCAAGTTCAGCATTCATGTTCATGATGGCCTCTCTAACATCTGGGTTGGAATCAGTGCCAGAATGTCCACATGGCACTGATATGGCCACGAACTGATCCCCAAGCTGACCGAGGCCAAATACATGGCCCTTCTTATTTTTCCCGCCAACCACCTTTAAGTAAAGGGCATTGTCAGACTCGGGAGACAGCTCCTGCCCCTGACTACTGGCATCGTCTTTGAGGCGATGGAATTCGTCCTGCAAAATATGTCAGATATTATCATTTGTAATTATATATTAAGAAGAATGAAAGTAATTAATATATTGAAAATGAATTGGTGAGTTAAGAGTACTTACAACAAGGTCCCGAACCTTCGGGCTAACCCACTCCCCACGCTTAGTCTTCTTGGTCTTATGCACGATCTCAATTGCAGTAGGTTTTCTCTGCTGCTCTTTCGACTACATATATAGAAGCAAAAAAAGACAATTTTTATTAATAAGGACATATATAAAGCACTAAATTAAAAAACAATAAAATTCATGTTGACTTATTACCATCCTATCAAAATGCTCATGAATGGTAATTGAGCCACCGGTGTATAGTGGAGCGCCAGTGTCAGAAGCCCGATTCTGCTTTTCGATCTCGCTCTTTATCAGGAACTTCTCATCACTAGCCCAATATTGACGGAGGCGTTCCAGTACATCAGGTCGAAGCCAACTCCCATCATCTGAACCATCCCTAATCCTACCCATTGCCCACTTAACCAGCTTTGCGCCTCTCGACTCAAAGGCCTTACGTATCTGATCTGCATCCGCTGGCAACCACTTATAGTGTGCCTAACAAGAAAGAGTAAAATATCAAGAAACAAAATTAATAAATAATAATATTGTAGACATATACTTAACACAATAATAAATTTATTTGTTACCCCGAAGTCATCCCTAAACCACATATCACGCACATCCTTATCAATCTTCTTCCACGATGGCCAGGCCTCACTATACTTTCCCTTGATACACTGAGAGATCTGCTTCTGAGGCCCGTATGCAGGGTAAAAGCTATTAACAACAAATAATGCATAAATTTTATCAATAAACGTATTTAATAAATATGTACAAGTATAATTATAATGATAGAAAACAACAACAATTAATAAATAACTTACTCTAACTTCGCCGCAGGGCGAAGCCATATCCTCCCATCCGTGGGATCTCTTGTCCCGGCCCAACTGTGAATTCGGGACTCGGCAGCAGACCCCTGTGTGGCTGGTGTGGCCGGTGTGGCGGGCGTGGATGCTGTGGCTCGTGAGGATGGTGTAGGTTGTGTGGATGATGTAGGGTGGCTCGTGGGTGAGGGCTGTGTAGCTGGTGAGGCTGCTGCTGCTGCTGGAGGCGGAATATCATCAGCATGTAACCCATGAGAGCCAACAATACTCGTCGGTGCCTGATCCGAAGTTGATGGGCGGGTGGAAGCACCTCTCCCACCACGACCCCTTACACGACCACCGCGAGAGGTGCCAGAACCACGACAGCCACGTCCCCGACCCGTGTCGTTCGTCATCTGTTTACAATAACAAGAATAATAGCAATTAATTAAATGGTACATTATACAACAAATAACAAATAACACAAATCTGTTATTTTTATATACAACTTACCTAGCTGGAGTCTCGATCACTAAATTCACTTTCACTCTCCTCATCATCAGATGATATATATTCAATATCCTCGCTAGATTCATTCAATTCATATTGATCCAGTAATACAGTGTCAACTACCTCATCAACACCCGCAGGATCCGCAAGATCATTAAAATCTTCCGGCTCAAACTGCAAGTTTATCTGAATTCCATTAATTTCATGAATATCTTGATACGGAGTCTCTGTCTCTCCCTGACTAACTACATTATCTGTGATTGCACTTCTTGCCTTTATCTTAATAACACCCAACCAATCTTGATGTCCCTCGGGATACGATGTGTAATAAACTTGCTCCGCTTGCTGTGCAAAGATGAACGGGTCATACACTTGATATCTCCGTGACTGTCTGACCTCAACAATTCCATATTTATTGTCTACTTTTGTACCCCAATCGGGATTATTATCAAACCATTCACATTTGAACAACACTAACGTTTTGTGAGGATGACCATAATACTCTAATTCAATAATGTCAGTCAATATTCCATAAAAGTCGTCCTCTAATCCACCATTGATAGCACGCACACAAACACCAGAGTTAGAAGATTTCATCCCTTGACCCCATGACCTTGTGTGGAACTTATACCCGTTTATAATATAGATTTCGCATGTTCGAACCCTTCTTTTTGGACCCCATGCCAAAGCTATCAAGAGGGAGTCATTAATTTGGTTAGCTTGATCTATAACCTACATGATGAATTGTGATCTACTGAATTGTGCTGGGTGACATATGGACTAACATAGCAGGTTGTAGAAACAAATTTAATTAACAAATTTAATTAATTATTTAATTAATATTTATTATTTCTTTTTATAATTTTTTTGTTAAAATTTTATTTAAATGTGTGGAAACAATGTTGAGTCCACTCATTTAAACCATACAGGAATCTAATATTTTTTGACATGTTTTCATAATAATGTTATAATTTTATTTAATTTTTTATAATAAAAAATAATTTGATGATAAAATAAAATAAAATAAAATTATTTAACAAGTTTTAATGTTAAAAAAGCATAAATATTATTAATATCAACAAATAACTTCGTACCCTTTTTCATAATTTACTGTATAAAAGTGATTTTTTTTTTTTTGCACCACCAAAACGAAATAGATTATCTTAAAATCGCTTTTTAGCAAATAGACCCAAACAAAAACAGATTATGATTATAATCGATTATAGAAAAATTGATTATCAGCATAATCCTTTTTTTTTTCAGTTTTCCCAAACACACTCTTACATTTAATCCTATTCCATTCTGATACATTTACTATAGCTCTACCTCACTGTTTGAAGGATTATGAAGAGACTTCACTTATTTTATTTTTATATGGTGCCTGGCCTAATTCAACTACTTTGATGCAGTTGTCTTATGACCAATAGTAAAGCAGTATTGCATTTAATATGGTCAAGATAATAAATGTGATATTTGACATACAAGTATGTTATTTTACACATCTGTCCCTAGTAACAAAAAACTGTTTTACCTTCAAAATTAAAATATTAACTTGATTTTATGTCAGTTTTCTTTAATTAAAAGTTCTTTATTTTCAGCTTGGCCAAATCTTGAACCCTAGTCCCCTGCGACTGTGACGTCTAGGTAAGATTTGAACTTGAAGTTTCTTGTTGTGGATGAAGTTTCTTGTTGTGGACTTTTAATATCAAGAAAATGACCTTATCTCTTATCTATGTCCTTGCACGAACGATGACTATAAATCTCCCTTCAAAATCGTTTTCTCTCTGTTGCTTCCTTTCACCCTGATGTTCGTTCTTGTGCTGTCGTGCTTTCAAGGTACAAAAGGTACCAAACCCAATTGCAAATCCCAGAAACATTAACAACATTTGAATCTTCTTTCTTTCCATATCTAATTTCAACTGCAACATGTACCATATTAGCATCCTCATCTTCTGTGCTTGGAGGATTGTCTATGCTGAGCAGTGGGTTCAGTCATTTTCGTTATGGATTAAAGAAAATGAAGAACATCTTCTACTCTTGCAAAAACCAAACATGAATCATTTTTCTATAAAATCACATTTGACAAAAGGCAAACACAATTTTCGCTTTTGGTTTCATTTTTTTCGCAAATCACATTTGACAAATCGCAAATACCCATTTACTGCAAAACGGATCTGGTTGACCCGGCTGGAGGGAAGGGATGAAGTTCAACCGTTACTCTATTATTATCGTTTATATAATAAAAATGTCACCTTTTAGCATCACTTGGCCGCGCAGCATTGTGGTTCGCGTCCTAGACAGGACACCAAAGTTACCCGGGCTCGAATCTAACTTATACTCAATTTTTTATTTTGGTTTCATTTTTTTTTTTATTATAAAAGAAAGGTTTATGATAGAATAAAATGGAGAAAGTTGGGTTCGAACACAGCTACAAACACTGAGAGACAGAAAGACAAACCATCAGGCTAAAGCTACCGAAGGATGTTTTATTTATACTTAACATATTATTCAATGTTAGTTCTTTTGTGTTTTAAAATTATATTTTTAAATTATTTGTGAATCATAATAAATTAAAATAAAATTTAAATTATAAATTTATTATTTAATTACTCAATAATTTTAAATTATAACGTGTGCTTGAATTGAAGTTATTTGATATGAGACGTTCATGAAATGTTTAAGGACAGTTTACTCTCTATATACCTCAATCTAATTAAAATAATTAAAATTAAATTATTTTTAGTAAAATATTATCTACCATTGAGATTTGATTAATTTTTTATTTAATTGCATTGTTGCAAATATATATTCTAATATTTTTGTGGAAATATATATATATATATATTGCAAAAAAAATATTTATGTAGTACCTTCTAACTAGGAGTTAAATTTAGCTCTTCTAAAGTGACCAATAAGATTCAAGTAAGACTATCGAGTGATTAGGTGAAAGGTAGATGACCAGTGGAGTTTAAATGAGGCTAGCATTATCTAAGATATGATCATTTTTCAAAGCCCCACCTAATATATATAAGGTTGATATGGTTGAGTAAGGGTATTTAAAAGCTCCCCCTATTTTTAAAAAAGAATCAATTTTTTTAGAATACAATAGGATTATGTCAGGAAAGCAGCAGTATAGTGGACAACACCCAACTACGTCCTCCGTAGGTTAAAATGTCCCAAGATTTTTTTATTTTTTTTTTCACTCCAAAGTTAGGGTTAAAGATTATTATGGTTGAGCAAGGGTATTTGAAAGTTCATCCTATTTTTTTTAAAATAACCTTTTTGGAACACAATATGGTTATGTCACGAAAGTAGTAGTATAGTGGATGACACCCAACTATGTCAGGATAGGAGTAGTATAGTGAATGACCAAACCAAGTCATCCGTAGGCCAAAATATCCCAATATCATTTTTTATTATTAATTATTATTATTATTGTGTGAGTGATATTAACTGAAAGTATTGTTATTTATTATTATTAATTAAAATATTGGATAATACTTATTTATTAATTTTTTTTGTTTCCATAACATAGGTTCGAACTATCCATCGGATACTCCGATAACTAATATCCGCTGTGGAACCTGGCTGGCCATCTTTAATGGATCTCCCCTTCCAATCACGTTTTTTCATCCACAAGACTTGAACTCGATACCTTATTTGAATTGAACAATATTTTTCTTTATTTAAAATATATATTTTTTTAGCTACTATTACTATACTTATTTTATACTCCCTCCGGTCCTTATTATAAGAGGCAAATGACTACTTTTTTTTTTGTCCAAAATATAAGAGACATGCATGTATTTTGACAAATATTAAATGCTCATTTCCAATTTTACCCTTTTTTATAATAGGGTTTATATTTACGAGACAGGGCAACTTTCAATGCAAGTAGGTTTATTCATTAATTATTGAAGGGTTAAATTTGTAAATTTATATGAATATTAATTACAAATAGCTTATTTCAATGCATTTCCTTGGTCTGTATGTTTTAGAGTTTTGTCTCTTATATATATAGGACCAGAGGGAGTATTAATAAAAAACGTATCAAAAAATTTCAAAGTTGCAAAATCTGGGATTCGATCCCGCATCGTAAGACTTCTCAAAGACCCACAGCCACTAAGCCACAATCACATGTACGTTAATGTTGCACTTAATTTTATTTGAAGGTGATGAAGAAAAACCAGAAAGACGTTTAATCTTCACCTCCTACCTCTATCCGGGTTGACCCGTTTTATATTTGCAGAAATTCCTTCAACAAGAACAGTATTCGCTTTAAGGGTAAAGAAAGTTCCAATCTTTGACTATGTTTACATTCATGGGTGTTTCTCTGTATTTGCATATAGAATATTTTATTTTAACAAAAGAAAAATTTAACAACTTGGGGTTCTCTATTAGCATGTTGCATTCTCATGGATGGTGAATCTTGCTGTATTCTCACCCCAATATGGCTCCTCCGCACCATGATTCAGGTCACACACCTTCTTCGTCGCCATCATCATCCCTTAGCTCGAATCTGGCCTCTGGATTGGGTTCTTGTATGGCAGATCTGCACCTGAAGCTGGAAGGGCAGGAACAGAGCGCAAGACCTTCATCTTGACGCCTTTGTTTGCGGCAGCAGAGGGGGAAATGGGCCGAGGGGAGGAGGATGAGAGATGGAAGCGTCGGAGTATGCTAACCCAGATATGGATGTTGTTGTTCTCTGGAGGAACTAGGAGATGAATTATTTTAGCCTTTAATTTAAGTTTTAAGATAAATTATTTTGTCAAAAAAAAAAAACTCTTAAGATAATTTTTTTTTTTAATATCTAATAATTAATATTTTAAATTATGAGGTAAACAATTACTGAATGATTAAAAGGTAAAACATGAAAATTGATAAGCTGGACAATAAGTGACATCATTAAATGATAGCTTGCCATCCATTGGTCCATTTGAAAACTGTACCAATGCAGTTGAATTAGGCCAGGCATCATAGCAAGACCCTTATTTTTAATACATACAAGTTTAAGGATTTATTCGATTGATAAATATAAATGCATATATTACATATAACCATCAAATATGATTGCTCTAGAAACGTTTTTTGACATGATAACAGATTGACATGCTTCCGTTATACATGAGCAGCTTAAACAATCAAGAAACTGGATGGCGGACAATGCTCAATCAATTGCTTCCAAAGTTTGTACATACTTACTTAAGCAAGCTGTTCAACAAATTGGTTATATAATCTCCTATGAGAGGAATGTTGACAGCCTCAAAGCCGAGGTTGAAAGATTGGAAGAGGCCAAAGATATTATCCAACACTCTGTTGATGCTGCTACAAGCAATGGAGAAGAGATCGAAAGAACTGTGAAGCAATGGTTGAAGAACGTGGATGACATTGTCGCTGAGGCAAATAAATTTCAAAATAATGAAGGCCATGCAAATGCAGAATGCTCCTGTGGCCACTTTCCCAACCTGTGGGCAAGGCACCAGCTGAGCATGATAGCCAAAGAGATTGCACAAGGCATTCCTCGAATAATGGAAGATGGGAAGTTCCAAACAATTTCTTTCAAGCCCCGTTTACTGGTGGGAATCACTTCTTCATATGCTAGAGGTTATGAGGCCCTAGATACAAGAACATCTCTCTTGAATGAGATTATGCAGACACTGATGAATGCTAACGTCTGCAAGGGTGGGGTGTGTGGGATGGGTGGTGTGGGAAAATCCGCACTAGTCAAAGAGTTAGCCTGGAAAGCGGTGCAAGATGGTTCATATGGCGCAGTGGTTTTAGCTGATGTAACCAACTCTCTTGATGTGAAAAAAATTCAAGCAGAAATTGGAGAAAGTTTGGGCATGAAATTGAATGAGGAGACACAGAAGGGAAGAGCAAGCAGATTACGTGCGAGGATACGTAAGGAGGAAAATATTCTGATTATAATGGATGATGTTTGGGAAAAGCTTGATTTGACAGAAGTTGGGTTGCCTTATGGTGATGATCACAAAGGATGCAAGCTATTATTTGCTTCTAGGCATCTTAATGTGTTGACCAGAGATATGGGTGTTCAGGAATGTTTTCTGTTTTAGACTTGAGGTTTTATCTAAAGAAGAGAGCTGGAGCTTATTTGAGAAGAATGTAGGTGATGTTGTGAAAGATAACAATTTACGACCTACTGCTTTGAATGTAGCTGAAGCTTGTGGTGGTTTGCCCATTTTGATAATTCCAGTGGCAAATGCATTGAAAGACATGCGTTTATCTGCTTGGAAGGATGCTTCAAATCAATTAACTAGATTCGACCATAGAAATTTGACTGATAAGGTGTACTTGGCTATAGAGTTGAGTTATAATCATATAGCAAATGATGAATTGAACGTTCTTGCTTCTTGGTTCGTTTGGACAAACTGATATGTGGACACGATATTTGTTAATATTTTTTTGGAGCTCAGGCTTATATGAAGATGCGGATAGCTTGGCAAATGCAAGAAATACACTTGAAAACTTGGTAACAGAGCTCAGGTCAGCTTCCTTGTTGCTTGAAGAAAAAGGTGACCGAGAATCCGTTAAAATGCATGGCCTTGTCCACGAAGTAGCTAGCAAACTTGCATCCAGAGATCGACCTATATTTGCTCTGAAAATGCATAGCGAATTGAAAAAGTGGCCAGCAATGGATAGGCTTAGAAAGTACTACCGTATGTTTTTGCCTGAATGTCATATCCATAATCTTTTTGATAGCTTGGAATGTCCAGAGTTGGAGATGCTTGAACTTGGAAGTAAAAATAATTTTCTAAAAGTACTTGATCACTTTTTTGCAGCGACAAAAGAACTGAAGGTTCTGTATCTACGACGACTGGATTGCATACCATTCCTTCCTTCATCTCTCTCCCACTTGCCAAAGCTTCGAGCATTGCTTCTCTCTGAATGTATGCTCGAGGATATAACTCTAGTAGCGGAACTTAAGAATCTGGAGAATCTTAGCTTTAAAAAGACTGAGATAAGAGAGCTCCCAGTGGTTATTGGGAAGCTAACTCGTCTCAAGTTGCTAGATTTGAGTCATCTCTCAGGACTCAGAGCAATCCCTGCAAAGCTTATATCAAGCTTAACACACTTGGAAGAGCTCTATATGGTGAACACCTTCATCCAGTGGGAAGTTGAGGGAAGCAAAAGCCAAAGCAAAAATGCATCTCTCGGCGAGTTTAGGTATTTAAATCAGCTAATGGCTTTAGAGATAATGATTCAAGATACTTCAGTTCTACCTAAAGATTTACTCATCTTTGGTCAGTTGGACAAATATGAAATTTATATTGGTGATGAGTGGGAATTGTCTTGGAATGAATCAATCTCTACAACGCTGAAGCTCAACCAAGGGAAGACTAAAAATATTCATTTGGATCAAGGGGTTAAGTTGTTATTGAATGATGTTGAGGAGTTGTGCTTAACCAATTTACATGGTGTCAGTAGTGTCCTTTACCAGTTGAATGAAGAAGGATTTCCACAATTAAAACACTTGAATGTCCAAAGCAGTGATGAACTTCAGTATATCATTGACTCAAAAGAATGGCTCCATTCTTGCGAAGCCTTCCCCAAGCTAGAGTCTTTGGTTCTCCAAAATCTAGCTAATATGACAAAAATATGCGATGGCCCACTTCCAGTGCAGTCCTTCATCGAACTGAAAGTTATCAAGGTCAAAGGTTGCCATAGGTTGGAAAATGTTTTCTTGTGCTCAATGATTAAAGACCTTTCTAAACTCCTTGAAGTTGAAATTTCCCAATGCAAAACAATGTATGATCAGATCGTCATTGTTGATGATACTAAAATTGACAAGATTGAGTTCCCCCAGTTGCATTCTCTTACAATAGATTGTGTACCTAATCTTGTTAGTTTCTATTACAAGCCAATGACAACTGATATGAAATTGAGAAGTATTACTGAGTACGAGGATGACTTGACCATTCCATCACCACTATTTGACGAAAAGGTACGCATATAACTTACTATCGCTTTATTATTTCAATCTTGAAGCAAGCAAAAAATAAAACAGTAAAACACTCATATTAAAGACTACATAAGGAAAAAAAAAATACTATCAATGACAGTTACGTATTTTTTTCTATTGTTTGAAATTAAATTTCAATATGCTTAAAATCTGAAAATCATTATGCATCCCGGCTAGTTTTTCTCTATGATAGGGCCCTGCAAGTTTTTGCATTTATATTTTATATAAAACAAAAATAAATTGGCATTACACTAGAATCAACCATACTAGACAACTATAATCAAGACATGTAACAAGAGTACAAGACCCGACCAATTTACTTTTTGACAAGAGCACGTGAAACACTTGCTCTTGGTGGTTGTCCTTGGCCATAGGTAATTATGATTTAAATAAAAAAATTTAAGTTGTTCAATTTTTTCTTCTCCATCCCTTTTTCCAACTAAACAATTTTTGTTCAATAGATTTCATTTCCCAACTTGGAGAGATTGAAGCTTTCTTCAATTAATTTGAGGAAGATATGGAATGATCAACTCTCTCAACATTCATGCATAAAAAAGTTGACGACTTTGATCATAGATGGTTGCGGTAATTTAAGATTTTTGTTCCCATCCTCGGTGGCTAGAGAACTTGTAAATCTTCAACATCTCAACATTAGTGGATGTGGAATGTTGGAGGAGATATTTTTCAGAGAGGGAAAGATGGACAACCTTCCTTCTACTAAATTATCACTTTCAAATTATGAGGTAAGCACTTCAATTGGGTGGAAATTTTTTTATTTGTCACTAAATTATCACTTTCCTTCTGCTGATTGTGTTTAAGTATGTTGCTTCTGAATTTAGTTAGAAAATATCTCACGTTGGGGTTTTTCAGGCTGCATTCCCTAACTTGGAGACATTGGTAATATCGCATATGGATAGCTTGAAGTCAATTTGGAACAATTATCTGCCTTCAAACTCCTTTTCCCAGTTGATTAAATTGGAAATATCATTCTGCAATAAATTGATGAATGTTTTGTCATCTTATGAGTTAAAACACTTGAGTAATCTGGAGACAATGCATGTGTCTAGTTGTGATTCACTTAAAGGTGTGTTTCAAATAGAAGGACTAAACTTGTGCTCTGTTAGCCAACATGGACTACAAACTAAATTGAGAACTCTAACTTTGAACCACTTACCAAAATTGGAGCACATATGGAATAAGGATCCTCGTGGAAGCCTCGGGTTTCAAAACCTATGCACATTGAAAGTATCTGAGTGTCAAATGCTAAATCATGTCTTTCCACTTTCTGTTGCTATGGACCTTATGAATCTGGAAATGCTCAAAATATCAAGTTGTGGTATAGAGCACATTGTTGCAAATGAAGAAATGGAAGAAATAGCCCCAAAACTTGTTTTACGACAATTAAAATCCTTAGAACTTTGGAAATTGACAGAACTCAAACTTTTGCCATGGAATGAAGACCTTGGAATGTCCCAACTTAAAAGTAATAGATGTGTTTCGTTATGATAAGCTGGAGATATTTGAGCCGAAGTCTCAAAATTGGCAAGATGTCTCATCTGATCAGCAACCTCTATTTTCATTAGTAAAGGTATACAAAAATGACATTTAAATTCTTTTATTCTAGCTTAATTTTAGAAACAACTTTTTGTTGTTGTGCCTTGTAAGGTACAAACAAAAATTGAAGAGTTCATTCTGTTTGTCAATATATAAACTATGTTATTATACTAGTCTTTCAAGAAATATTGATATCTCGTTACTCTAATTGCATTTAGTAGTATGATATGGCACGTCTTAATCTCCATTTTTGCCTGATTGGTTTCATTACATAGGTTATTCAGAGTGTGGAGGAACTGTAAGCAGCAAGGATATTACATTGATATGCAATGATCAACAATGTGATGATAATTTCTACAAAGTAAAAGCACTTTGCTTGAATCGCTTTCATAGTTCAGATGAAATCCCCACCATTTTCTTTCAAAGATTTAGCAATCTTGAAAAGCTTACATTGGTAGCAAGTTACTTCGAAAGCATCCCTCTCAGCAAATACGCAGAGACAAACAACAAGCTGAAAACTCTAACGCTTAATTCATTGTGGTATCTTGATAATATATGTCGGGAAAAATCACAAATGGAGCAAATTCTTCAAAATCTTGAAAGCTTGGGAGTTCATCATTGCCCGATTTTGAAGACTATAGCTCCATCATTTGTGCTATATCAGAATTTAGATACTCTATGAGTATCATATTGTGCTGCATTGGTAAATATTATATCGTCCGCAGCAGCTAGAAGTTTGCTAAGACTTAGAAAGTTGCGGATACAAAATTGTGGCATGCTAGAGGAAATTGTGATAAGTGATGATGCACGTGAGATTGTTTTCATGAAACTGGAGGATATAATATTGCAAGGTTTACCAAAGCTCACAAGTTTTTGTAATGGAAATCTCCTCTTCAAGTTTCCATTATTACAAGAACTGTATGTGATAGAATGTCCCATGATGAAGACTTTCTCTCAAGGAATCTTAAGTGCTCCATTGCTTAGACAGGTTTATGTAACAGAGGATGAAGATATTTGGAGTTGGAATGGGGACCTTAATACTACAATAACAAATATTTTCGGACAAACGGTAATGCAAACCTAGTTCATCAAAATTTATGGTTCTCACTTCTACTTTTTTTGTTTAGATTCTTACACTTAATGCTTTGATATGTTGTATCCAGCATTCCAATGAAGTTTGAGTTATTTGTGAGAAAGGCTCTACTGTTTAAACAGAAAGGCTCTGCTTTTGTTGAATATCTACAATTCCAAACAAGATTTGAGTTTGTCATCAAAATTCGAAGGATGAAGGAAGTTGTTATTTGCTCACCTGAGACATATAGGTTTGACATTTATTTGTATTTTGATTCTTATACCATGCTGTTTTGCCCCCCAATAATTTAAGCTCAATGGTCTTTAAGTTTCTTTTATATGATTTTAATAAGTTGTGTTACTCTTTATTTCTTTTCCTTTTAAATGTCATCTTCAATTTAGTGAATTGAGGATCCTCATGGATTATGTGGTTATTAAACAATCTGGTCGGTTATTCTAATGGTTCAAAGTAGCTATTCTTGATGAAGTCAATATTTTTCTTAGTTAGGTGTTTGGACTAATTACTTGGTTGAGCTATTAAATTATATTAACTAAAGTAGAACATCACCTTTTCTGTTGCTATAACACCCATGACTGGTGTGACTTTTGGTTGTTTATCAAAATCTCAGTCAACCAAATAGTATATGAAGTTTGACTAAATTCGTTGTGCTTTATCTTATGTAAACAATCTTATATTCTTAGGCAATAAGAAATTTCTTACTTATAGCAAAGCAAGTTACTTTACAGGACATTGTCTATTATATCCACAATTAATGTCTTTGTAGTTGCAACTTAGCAATATGGGAAGGAGGCTAGCTTACGCAGTTATTCGGAAACAAACGAGCCAGGAACATTTGCTGCTTGCCCTCTATCTTTTTCTGCCTTAATCATTCTACTTTAGGTGTTTTGGTGTATGAAGCTTTTTGTGTCGGTTGCTCCTTGTCCTACCTTTATTTTAATTACAACCTGGGTTGTAATGTTTATTTTGGTTTATGTAAATTTGTCAAGTCATAATGCGTGCTTGTATCAGTCAAATACAAAAAAAGTATTCATCACTTATCAGTAAAAGTGTGATGGCAATTTATTTTTGATATCATATTTGTTTATGTGTGTTAAATTTTACAAAAACTTTTGAACTCATGAATATCATGCTGAATAATGTTAAATATGATAAAGTTTTAAGTGTTAGATAATCGTGTATACTGTATACAAGATTAAATGGTAACTACTTTCAAATTATAAGGGACTATCATCCACATATGTTGCTAGGCGCGTGCGCAAATGAGAAGGTATGCGGACAATGAAGTTTGACAACACAGTCCTGACTCCTGATGCATTCATGAATACATTACTAATTTTAGTTTCCTCTCCAAGTAGAAACTTAAACATCCTACATCCAAGAATGATAGTTTATGCAATTTCTATTAAACACCTGAACAAAGAGAACAAATTACTTATTGCTTTATGATAATACAATTGTTGTTTGCACTTTCCAAATTTTTGTCTGGTCTCTTTAATAATCATGACCATAAAATAAGGTGACAAAAATGTAATCAGCAAATTTTACATGGACGATAACTCTTCAATTAAATTTATATCTAATGATCTGCATAAGAAAATCCTACGCAATTTTGTAAAGATGATTACGTTTATTTCATGAATGTACTACAAAATATAAAAAGAAGGAGAAAATAAGAAATAACAATTTGTAAATATAAGGTTATTAAGAGTTTTAATTAGAGGCCAATGACAGAACCAAAAGCCTAATGCGGTTCCACCTTGTTGAGAGTCATATCTCCTAAGGGTGACCTTTTCCTAGCTCAAGCCAAATCTCATAATATAATCTCACATCACTAAAAGTGGCTTAATCTCATTGATAGCCCCTTTAGTGCACTAGCAGCTTCATCTAACAAATTGTCCTCCCCTCCTAGAATAAAATTTGCAACTAGGTGCACCCAGATTGTTATCTTATCCCCACTAACTTGATACATTCTTGATTCATACCAAATTCAGTACCCATGGATATCGACAGATAATATCCGTAACGGGTAGAAAATGGATACCTTAATGGGTATTTGCGGATAAATTAAATGGATATTTTCTCTACCCACTTATTAATGGGGCGTGGATGAGTATTGTAGTATTCATACCTGCGGGTACCAGCTAAGGTGAAAATACTAAAATATCCCTTTACATATATAAACCAAATGTTCTATTTTTTTCACTACCTTTATTTTGTTTCTGAAAATTGGCAGTCGTAGCACCCAAACCCTATCATTCTCAAGCCGTATGAATCATTGTGTTAAACATTATTGCTTTTGTTCAATTCTTGTGTTATGGATTGATGCTCATGGATTATTGCTTCTAGATTAAAGTTTATGGATTAACGCTTCTGTGTGAATGACGACGAGATAGGGGTGTTTGAATAAATAAAAAAAATCTAATATTCAATAATTTTGTGAGGTATTTGAATATCCATGGATACCCACAAATATTGATAAATTGTTTAAAATCTGCAAGATGGATAATCACACAGATATGAGGCGGGGGTGGTTATGAAATTCATCCAATAGGGATGGTAGTGGGGGGCTACTACCTGTACCCACCCCGCCTCATTTACATCCCTACACCACAATGTTGAGAGACTTGAGACAGACAAGCACGTAAAAAACAAAATAAACAAAAAACACTTGCCTGGTAAAGTGATATAGATCTAGAATTAAATGAGAGTAATAATCATTTATGAGTATAATGATAAAGTTGAAATCAATATCATATATCCATATTAGATCAAGTTCATTGTGATTTTAATCCACTTTATTTATAAATGTCAATAGCAAAGGATTTAACTCCTTTAAAGTAAGCAAACGTATGAAGTGAGAAATTGAGATTGTATCTATCCTTAATTAGATGAAGTGAATTTAGATCTCAGTGTACTTTAATTAAACAAAGGTGAATGCATTCTCACTTTCTCACTGCTAATTTTAAAGGAGCCAATTACAGTCTACTTATTTCTCAATTAAAATCTCAAATTGGCATTGAAACAAAGGCTTTTGCTAGGGTGAGCATGTGAGTCATGTCTCTCACCATGCAATGCCACTTATTATCCTTGGATTCATCTCTACCCATATTCATATCATGCACCCTCCACACCAAATTATTACTCTCCTCAACTCCCTCCACATTCCCTTCCCAGTCCCTCAGGCGCCGCCCCAACAGCGTCTCCTTTCTCCGGCACCGGTCTCTATCTGCCATGCCACACACACCGACGAGCACTACCCTCACCCTCCTGCAACGCTCCTTTCTCGGGTGCCGATCTCCATCTCCCTTCTCTCGTTGCCCTCTTGAAGAGACATAGGGAGAGGACTTCAGAAGAATGAAAAATTCATCTCAAACAACACAGAAAAATCAAAACCTCTCCCTTCAATGAAAAGCCTCTCAGATAAAAAACGAAAGAAATAAGAAAAAACCTTTAAACTTGAACTCGATTCTCAACCTCTCAACTTGTAAAATCATCATCTCGCACACCGCTTTCACCCTCTCTTCTCTGTTGTTCTCTGCCACTGCCACGCCTTAACCTTCATTGTCAGCGACAGTGACAACTTCCCCTTCTGACGTGCCGAGAGCAAGTAAAGGAGACTCATGTATTGCTTGAAATCCACCACACATAATCCTTTCATGTTTTCTGCTTTCTCCTCAAATGCGGCTTCGATTATTGCTATGTTCGCAGCCATGAACCCGAGTTTGAAGCACACAGATTTTTCAAACATCAACTGAGTCGACTCGGTGTGTTCCCTATTGAAAAGTTCTGCTACAAGAGGAGCGTTTTCCACCGGGTTCATTAAGATCTCCGACGCAATCTCCAAACAGGGTGGGTGATGATGGGGTCAGGTGGGGGACAGTGGGTTGGGTTTGGTTGGGGTGGGGTGGGGAACGGTGGGCTGGGGTTAGAGATAGAAGGGGAGAAGAGATTGCATGTGGGTGTGCATTATAATATGGTGGGTCAGATTTATCTAATGTCTCTAAAAGATGATGTATGGTGGGAGACTTATGAGGATAGCTCACCCTTGAAACAAAAGGGACGAACCCATGTCGACCATTTGTTGACCCGGTATCGGGTGAGGACTGGTTTGGGTTGACTTCACGTCACCCTGTCTGATCCGCATGCAAGAGATTTTAACTTTTAACTTTTACCTCACAAACATTCGGTAGCTCGGTTCCTTGCCCACAGGCATACTGCCCTCGCCCGTCCCCCAATCCAGTTTGGGTTTTGATACAAACATTGATCCCTTGTGACCCTACCAGTCACTCACCTTACAAGGACAGAATTTCCACCAGGACCATCTCATGTTTTGTTTTCATTTTGTGGCATCAAGGTTTTGATTCAATAATATGATGTTGTGTTTAATTTAGGTCGTGGGTCCAATCCCCCTATGATTTTGTAATCAAAAGACATATTATTTCCCTTATGTCAGAATTATCAAGGTTTTTAAAACCGGACCGGTCATTGAACCGTGAAGGCACCGGTTCAAGATTCAATGGTCCAACCGTGGTCGAACCGTGGTTGAACCGGTACTAATTAAATAATATTTTTTTAAAATTTTTAATATAATATATAATATATAATATAATAATATCAAACAAAATTTATAATATTATATACTAGTATTATATTATGATAAATTGCTGAATTTTTGTGAAAAAAGAAAACGCTAGTCCCCAAGTGTCTTTCACTCTTTCTAACTGCTACCATCAGACCCTAGCCTGTCTTGTCTTGTTGCACCCACTCACTTTCTCTTTCAAAAACAAGCTGTCACCCACTAATTATCTTCCCAAAACGTGAGAGCCCTTTTATTTTCCTTCGAAGATTTCTTTCAAAACTTAAAGTCTATCAAGTTTCCAAGTACCCACTCCTTTCCTCTCTCTGTTTTTTTTTTCCTTCTCTTCTCCTCCCCTTCATCTTCCACACCTTCTCCTCTTCTGCCTGTCTGTCAGAGGAGGAGCACCTCGTTGCCGTTTTCAGAAGCAGCTATGGAGTGGAGGTTTGTGGTCTGTATTGGAAGTGAGGAACAGCAGCTATGGAGTAAAGTCAGAACACGAACAGAACAACGCCATTTTCAGTTTTTAAAGTTTTTTTTTTTAAAAAAATGCAGATTTCACGAACCGGACCAGACCGCCCCTTGACCGGTTTTGGCCGGTTTCACCGGTTTTGAACCGGTTCTGCGGTTTTTGTACCGGTTCAATGCAGGGACGGTTTTGCCTACCAACCGAACCGTTCTAGGTCCCGGTTAAACCGGTCGGACCGGCCGGTCCGGTCCGGTTTTGTAAACACTGAATTATCAACAAAAACATCTTTAATAAAATTCAAAACAAGTCTCGACTCTATACAATAGCCAACAATTCAAAAGCATCTTTATTAAATTAGTGTCTAATGCTAATTGATTCAGTATCTTCTCTTTTATTACCATCATCTAGAAAAAGCATAGCTTCTAAGTCTGGTTCATTAAGAGAAAACTATGCCAAAGAGATACTTCTTAGATACGTTTCTGGAAGTATCTTGCGAGTATCGAGGAAAAGAAATTTTAAATAAATAAAAGGGATATTTCTTGGGTACATATCTTACAAGTATTGGTATCAGATACAGGTACGACATGGATACGTTTCCATGTTTGGAGTAATCCGGACCTCATAGGCATTCAAGTGGATGAACTATTTTCTTCTTCAAGAATATATTCTTAATTTTTTTAATAGCCATAAGAATTATTATTATACTTTAAAAAAAAGTATAGAAATAATTTAAGGATTTTATTTGTATACATTGTTAATATAAAGATTTTTTATATTATCAATCAATTAGAATTTGACATATGATGAAAAGTTTTTGATTATTATCTCTTAACTACCTTAAAAGTCCTCGAGGCTATGATTTATAATTTGTTGACTATGTACTAAAAAAGTGTATATCAATTAAATTCATATTTTAATTTAGTATAATGCTAACAAGTACCCTTAGGATAGTGTTTAAGGAATCAAGAAAGGAAATTTTGTATGGAAAAATAATATATTTAAGATATATAAAAACGTTACACTTAGATTCTCAACATAAACTTTTCTTTTATCGATTCCTTAACCAATGTCCTTAGGTGACGTTTGGTTCCTGTAATGTTTTATTCTCAGGCAAACTACATTCATGATAATCACATTCCGAAGAATGTTTCTTTCTCACCTTCATACATGGGAATAAAGTTTTACCAAATTTATAACTATCATTCACTAATTTTGTATGGAAAAATGGTGTATTGAAGATATATTGAAAAGTGTTATACTTAGATTCTTAGGCTCTGTTTGGTAAAAATTAGCGGATAGCGGATAAGCTAGCTGATAGCGGATTCGCTAGCGGATTTGATTTGAACTATTTGGTAAAACTAGCGGTTGAACTAGCTGATAAATGTAAAATGACATAAAAGGATATATTTGCATTTTTTTTATATAAATTATATATATATATATATTATCTTTTTAAAATAATTATCACTTTTAACACTTTAATTTATTTTGAATTATTTATCGTTTAAAAATTTAAAAAATTAAATTTTAATTTTAATTATTTTTAATAAATAAAATAGAATAGTAAAAATAAGATTATATATTGTAATGATTTTTATATAAAAATATATTTTCTATTTTTTATCTTAAATATAAATCTAAATAGTGAAATTAATTCTTATTTATATACTATGTTAAATGATTCGTATTTTATTTTATTAGCTAAGGATAAGTGAGGAATTTAAATAAGATAGTAGGGATAAAAATGGAATAAAAAATGATAAACTATATGCTATAAGCTCAAATGTTACTTCAAGTAACGTCTGGAAAAAATACTATACACTAATTTTAAAAATGATTACCAAATAGGGCTACTTTCCATTCACTATAAACTATCCGCTATACGTCAACGGATTTGACAAACCAAACAAACTCTTAATATAAATTTTCTTTTTATTGATTTTCTCACCAATGCTAAAGCGTACTCGATAGCAAAACCATTTAATTTAATAGATAAGGATAAGGATGTATAATAGTAACGGGTATTTTAAATTGCAGAGAACCGATAATTGCGGGCATTGAGTCCTTGATCTGATCAATGTAGTTTAATTAATAATTTTGTGACTAGACTTTTAGTTTGTCAAAATATTCGCGTCAATGTCATTCTTTTGAACAAGCACTTGCCTCGTAAGTGATAAAGATCAAGATCCAAACTAAATGAGAGTAATAATCATTTATTAATATAGTGATATAACTGGAATCAATATCATATATCCAACTTGACAGCAATCACACTTATTTTATTTCTCAATTAAAAATTTAAAATCTTAAATTGGCATTGAAATTTGGAAAACTTTAACCTTATCAACCGTATGATATAGCTGGAATCCATATTTTATATCCAACTTGTCTGCAATGACATGCTACCTATTGCTTAATTAATTAATCTCAAAGTGACGTTGGAATTTGGAAGACTTTAACCTTTTAGTCCTTTCACTTCAGTACACACACAACTTAACTCATTCACCTTCATTCTTGATCAAGGCTGATTGGATTATCGCAGAAACAAGCTAGGTCTCTGTCGCAAGCTAGGTCGCTCAAGGTGTGAGTCATTGAGGTATATCCTTGTTACAGAGGTAAATCTGTACTTACTTGAGCTTAGTTTTATTTTTCAGATTCCAATTTTGTGATTTACGTGCTGCGATCCTCTCTAATACAGTGATACCTATATGCTTTTACTTTGGGTTTAAGATAATTTCAAATTGACTTATTTGTAAAGTTACTTGCAAATTATTGTTGTTTACTTTCTGGTTGTCATAATTATTGTTGTTTGGTGCATTAACAAAGTTGCCAAATCTGCATTAAGAATACTGGTATGGTTCCACCCCCGACCCAATTACAATACAATACACTACCTCAATATATGATGGATTAAAAAGAGACTTCACCTACTCTTTTTTTGTGTAATACATACAAGTTTAAGGATTTTTTTACTTTACTAAACACAAATGCATAAGTTACATATAAATATAACCATCATCAAATATGATTGTTTGAAAAACTTTTTCTCACATGATAATGGAATGACATGCTTTCTTTACACATGAGCAGATTAAACAATCAAGAAGCTAGATGGCAAACCATGCTCAATCAATTGCTTCAAAAATTTCTGCATACATAGTTGAGCAAGTTGGACATCAGCTTGGTTATATAATCTCCTACGAGAGCAATGTTGACAACCTCAAAGCCGAGGTTGAAAGGCTGGAAGAGGCCAAAGATATTATCCAGCACTCTGTTGATGATGCTACAAGGAATGGAGATGAGATTGAAAGACCTGTGAAGCGCTGGTTGGAGAAAGTGGATGCCATTGTCACCGAGGCAAAGAGATTTCAAAATAATGAAGGCCATGCAAAAGCAGAATGCAACTGTGGCCATTTTCCCAACCTATGGGTAAGGCATCTGCTGAGCATGAA